>OZ020510.1:45260917-46563462 GCA_963971375.1 Platycheirus rosarum | reverse complement strand
TTATTAATAAACTCGGTATGCATATGTATATATGGACTTCCTGTGTCAAATTAACTCAAACAATACAAACAAATTAAAGACCTTTAAAACTGAGCGCGTTTTTAGTCTGCGTTTAAAAACCCCAAAAGCTTTGGCAAATTTTTGAATAATTTTATATCCAAAATGGACAAACATAATAACATAATATGGTATGGAAAATGACAATTATAAATGACGCCTTTTAAATAACATTTTTCTGATACAAACATGGCCGCAGCGACATAATGAGCGGTACGGTTCCCGGTAATGCAAGCGAATTTTACTCTCACGAACTCGCAAAGTTCGCTTAATTCATTCTTTACGGTGCCTAGAATTTACTGGCGCGAGCTAAGCGAATCTGAGCGAATCAAGTTTACGATGATTTTATTTCTATTTTGCTCGCACGAGTAAAGCGGATTTTTATTTACTTTTAAAGGATTTGTGCTTATATTAGTAGTTCGGTGTATTGAGTTTCGTAGAAAATGGATTCGGAGAATCTCCATAAATAATAATTCGCTTACTTCGCGCGAGTAAAACTCGCTTGCACCATAACCACTCTATTCGCGCGAATGTATTCGCCTACTTTCGGTTAATTCGTTGGAGTACAATTCACTTCCACCGAAACCGCAGCCTACTGCACGCACTTGTGTGTTTTGGAAAAGAAGCTCACTGAACGCTGCGACATGGCGACGATGATGGTCCGCATTCCAGCTGTAAACAAGAAAAGTTGATATTTTATTTTCTATTGGAAGTAAAATTTATCAACTTCCATTTGGCTTTGAAGTTTAAATACAAACATACATATATAGAAGCTAGTTTTCCGCAACTACTATACTTTTTCCCAAAAAATAACAAACGCATGTGTTGCTGGCGTTTTTCATCGGTCTGTGAGAGCCTTAATCATATACCTTTGATGTTTGAAAAGTGGTTAACTTTTTTGTTCAACGCGTTCCCGAAGATTTGTATAGTGTTATTTTTCAGTGAGAAAAATAAGGCCCAATTTAGACCTATTTTATGTGGAACAAACCTATTGTGTTGACTATGTATATTATGTTGAATAGATTTATCAAACAGTCGACTCCCGTATTAAAATGATTATTTAGATTCTACTCTAATATTAAATAGGATTTAGAGTCGGTATTAAATCCTTGTCTTGTAAGAATATCTTCCCCCAAATTTTTTACTATACTTACAATGATGGCAGTGTAGTTATAATAAGTATCGAAATATTTTATCATCGCTTATGAAGAAAAAACTCACCTGAAAAGAAAAGCAAACAGAATAATAAGAAATCAAGGTAACAAGAAACAATATTGTAAGAAAATTATGTAAAATAAATATTTTAACAAATATTATAATAAAATACAATAAACATCAGAGTATTTCATATTCACTTAAGTAGAGAGATTGCTTTCAGATATTTAAGAAAAATAAGATGCATATATCTGAACAAATAACAATGATAACGATTTTCTTAATTTATTCCACCAGATGTGTTGAATTCCTCAGATTAAATTTCATAAATTACACTCATGCATATCCAATAACCGTTCATTAATCCTCTGCAGAGCATCAACGTTATTTCATTAAAATAAACATTAACAAAAATAATAACCATACTCGCATATAGATTACTTCATTTGGAAGGAGGTTAGCTAACCCTCAAGACAAATCACCAGTTAAATTGAACTGGGTTTGTTCTGTGAAATTGTACAACTGACCTAATTTATATTTCGTGACCTAAGCAATGAAGAACAAGAAAAGGAAAAGCAATAACATCCTTTTTATTCCAAATGCCATTAAGAATCCCTCGAAACCCTACCATGTGATGTTTTTCACATCCCAAAATGTTGAATCACAATCCTTATATCACGTGCACTAATATTATTTTATATACAAACAATATTAAATAATCGATTATAGCATGTGCAGGGAAGAAAACCCAGAAAAAATCAAAATAATATTCCCATCAAATAAAGGAGTTCAATAGACCAACCCTTGGAAAAAAATATTCCAACAATATTAACTGCAGTATCCCAGGTCAGTTGGTTTTCCTTTTTGCTGACAAAATGATAAAATCGATCGAATCCATAACCTTCTTCCATGATACAATTGACGATTATAAATCCCCTTGCACCCCGAATTGAGGGTTGAAATGTCAAACACATAGCAAATCTAGATATAATCCACCGAACAATGACACGAGTCACAAGTGTGTCACCTAAACACTACATCAGAGTTCTCCCTTCACGGAACATTGTTTCATCATCGCACATCGTCATTCAGTCAGTGAATAGAAGCAATCGTCGCCAGAACCAGCTCACCTACCTCAGAACAGAAGCAACAAAAACAAACACACCCAATCTGACTCCAGCATTAAGGGGATAACAAAAGCAGTTAGTTGATAGTTTCGGATGCATTCAGTGTAACACATAGAAGTTCACAATTTTTGTTTTCAAATCCCGGCGAATCCTGTTTTTAAATAAATGGCAACATCTGCATCATGTCGCTCCTGAAACTCATTGCAAGCCATAGTGCAGCGTCACCCCTCTAAGCTCTTAAGCTAGGGTGCCAGCACTAAGGGCGAGAACGACACTCATGAATAGGTTTGTGAAGAGAACATTTCGGTTGTGGAAATTTCCCAAATGGGAATGCATTTACCCAGATGAATAGATGCATTTTGATTTGATGAATTTTCCCGAAAAGACTAAACGTGCTGATACACACGGGAATGAAATTTCATGCCATAAAAATTATCGCACTCGATGGATGGGGGAGGCATTTAAGGGAAGACCTCAATTTTTTTTAGATTTATTGGCCATAAATGGAAGTGAATGGCAGTTCGAAGAAAAACATATTTATTGTGTGTGAATGATTAAAAAAACGAACAGGCCTATAAAATGATTCTTTTTCCTTTTGTAAACACAGATTTGGAGCATTTTTTGCGGGTTTCGCTCGATTCTATTTATGAGGAAAATGGCTTAAAAATGTTCCTTAAGGTTATCTCCTTGGATTTTGGGACTATTTATTACCTACATGTACTTGCTGAAACCTGCATACATTGACATGGTCCTGAAAAGTATAGGGATTATGTATGTTACATTATAAATCTCAATTTCAGACAGCACATGCTGTTTTCAAAAGGGTTTCTATGAAAATTTCGGGAAGGATATTAGGGTTTCGGTACTTACTTTTCAGCGTAGGTGTGGTTTTGATATATTCCGGAATAAATTCATCTTAATTTGTTGTGTAGGGTAAGTTATAATCTTGAATTCGACATGTGAATTGGAGATATGTAAGTTATGGAGACAATAAATGTTTATGAAAAGCATTAAGGGATATTATTTTGACATGTGGATATTTCAAATGTTTCTTCAGATGCAATTAATAATAAGCAAATTGGATTAAAATGGAAAAGAGGTTATTTATTAGTTTTTGAAATATTATATTGTTGATATATGTAAATCATATATAATTGGAACATAAGGGCAAATACAATAATTTTCATTTGTGAGTAGTTTGCACAGTTGTAAGGAAGAATATTGATTTGGAAAAGGATTTGAGATTGATTAGAAAAATTGCGAAACGGGTACTTGCTCTTATGTGCGTACATAGCTTCAAATAAAATTTTAAAAATATTAAAGAAATATAAAAGTTTTTATTCGCTTTTTCTGACTTCTGATTGTTTGAAAAAAAGTACGTAAAATAGTTTTCAGCGGGAAAATTTGAAAGCCATTTTATTTCTTTAGAAAATGTAAAAAATCGCATTTTTTTTAAGAATGCAAACATAAATACAAAAATTACTTATCTTCAAAAACAAAATTAAGGAAAAAAATTTAAATAGCCGTTTTCAAAGTATCGATTTTTCAAAAAAAAAAAAAAAGGTTTAATTATTAAAAATACAAAAAAAAGTTATTCGAAAATATTTTTATGCCGAATTGGTTTGGTTATTTAAATCTTACTGAATGTCAAATTTTATTGTAATCGGTTAAGCAGTTACCGAGAAAGTCGAAGAAAAAAAACGGTTATGGGGGTACCGTTATAGAACAAATTACTAAAAATTCACTCTAACTGAAAGATGTATTGTTGTAAAAAAATAGTATCTGAAAGTTTTATCAAAATCGTTAGAGCCGTTTTCAAGAAAATTAAACTTTTTGTTAAAGATTGTATGGCATGTACAATTATTTTTCGACCTAAAGCAAAAATGAAAAACATTCGCCGAGATACTACCAAATAAATACTAAATACCAAGTTTGAAACAAATCGACCCATCCGTTTAGGCTGTAGAGGTGCGAACACGGACCCACTTTTTTCGACTTCTCTATCATCGTAATGTCATGTTTGATTGTTATAATTTTTTAATGCATGAATAATATATTATCATATAGTACCTATAGTCGCAAGTTAAAAAGTTCGAGTTGCTCGAAAATTTTTGATCTAAAATTACGTATTACAACATTTATTTCAGGTTCAAAAGAATTTATCTTTTTTTCGCGAACATTGCAGTCGTAAACCAATTTTGTTCATATCTAGCCTTATACGCTAAAACCATAATCGGCAAATATCAATGTGGTTTCATACCAGGCAAATCAACAATTGATCAGATCTTTACCCTTAGGCAGGTGATGGAAAAAAGTCTGGAATTTAGTTTTACAACATTTTTATAGACTTTAAAGCCGCCTACGATAGTATTGCCAGAGTAGAACTTTATGAGGCCATGACTATATTGGCTAACCATGACCAGCATTATCAGCTAAGCAAAACAAGCCGGTTTGCTGACCAGACCAATCAATATCTTTAATGGACTCCGACAAGGGGACGGTCTGAATTCCATCCTCTTCAACCTGGCATTGGAGAAAGCAATCCGTGACTCTGGCACGTCAACAAGAGCGACTATCGTCACCAAGTCCAGCCAGGTACTGGCTTACACATATGACGTCGAAATCTTCGGCAGAAGCCCTAAAGCTGTACAAGACTCATTTACTCAGGTCGAGCAGGCGGCACAAAACTTGAGGCTGCATATTGTACATGGTGGTTAGAAGTGTTGGCCCAATTATCAGGGTAGCGGAGCATGAATTTCAAATAGTGCAGTCCTTTAACTACCTTGGGTCAAAAGAAGCAACAGATAATAATACGGGGGAAGAAATACGCGGGCTGCTGCTAAATTCCAACCTAACCTACAATAGTCTGTCAAAGCTCTTAAATCCAGAAAAAAATTACATAAAAACCAAACTGCTGCTGTACAAGACTATGGTCGTACCAGTACTCACATACGGATCCGAGACTTGGGTGACAAAAAGGCACTTTGATCTTTTAATCGCGTTCGAGAGGAAAGTCTAACGGAGATTTGTTGGCCCCGTGTACGAGGGAGGACGATTCCGGAGAAAATACAATTATGAATTGTATGACATCTACATACCTCGAAGCAGATGTTGTGGAAATAATAAAGCTCGGTAGACTCCAGTGGTTTCGCATGAGCAGAGAGGAACCGGCACAGAAAGTCTTTTGCAGCCCTTTTCATGGTAAAAGACAACGTGGCAGACCTTGCTTGCGTTGGAAGGATGGCGTAGACCAGGACGCCCGAAGCCTTGGGGTGCGCAATTGTATGGCGTCGGCCAACAATCGGGATATATGGAAGAAGTTGTTGAAGGAGGACCGGACCGGATCCCAATTGTTGCGCCGATGATGATGATAATGATGAAGTCTGCAAAAGGCCGAGTTCTTTTAAAAGCGGTAAGAAATCGACTGCCTCGGTTTCAGGAAACTTTCGCTTTCATATTAAGTTCCTTTGACACACGAATGTTGGTTGATTGATTACTGAACCAAACGTGTCAAATTTGGCAACCAAATGCTGAGTTTACCATGACTGCCGTAAATTGTGCGCAACGAGCGTAAAATTTGCACTTATGTACAAAAGCTCATTTTGATAACACAATTTTATTATTTCAACGTAAATGCTGTTCAATTGTTCAATTTCCATGTGATTTGGTATCAGATCTGGACTGTGATCACAGTTTTTCCACTTTACTACTTCACACTAGTGTTCCATCTGTAGGGTTCGCCAGTTTGACCTCAGAAAACGTCGGCAAGCCTTTCGGTTTTGTTTCATGTCTGAGGCCAATCAAATTCTCGTGTTTTCGCATGTGTTTGTACCAGGAGTACTAATGCCTGCCTCTCCTCTTTCGCGATTGTGTTGGAATATTGACTCGACTGAGCCGGTCGCGCTCTATTTTTTTCTAAGATGGTATTTTTGATGTGAAGGCTTCCTCGGATTTTCGTACTTCTTTTTCGGTCAAGCGTAGTTACTCCTTCTGTCATGCAAAGTATCTGAACCGCATGTAAGTTCCGAACGCACAGCTGCAGTGTAGATACTGTCTTTCAGCTTATGTGGAGTTTTTCGATCGCAGAAGATAACCGAGTTTTCCCGCCGCTTCATTCATCTTACGATTCCGTGATGGTCGATGTCTTCACCACAAATTGCTTCTCTATTTATCATAGATCCCATATAATTAAGCTTTTCCCACTGTTCCATTCAAACAAATTTCTGGAATAGGGCTGAGGGGATCAGAAAATGGACAGCATAAGTATTCAGCCTTTTTTGGATAACACGGTACCCGTTTTCATCCAAAACGTCTACCCATACATCAAGTGCTTCGTGCAGGGATGTAGGATTATGGCTTATGATGGCTCCATATCAGCATAAAAATAACTGATGCACTTTTAAGTTCGTCACTTTACTTTCTTGCAGACAGATTGCGAATTCTTCGGTGATACCGGCAGGGTATCTAACCTTTGCTTCCTCGTAAATGTCCATAACTATTCGCACGCTGGTATCCGGAAATCCTCGTTTTCTAACAGCCACACATATAAGATCCCAATCGAATGATTTTTTTCAAAATTAACAAACACAACATGAAAATTTCTTAAAGGATCCTGATATCGAAATTGGATCATGTTTTCAATTCTTTTTCCAGTTGCATAACATGCTACTGTCCTGATGAGCAATTATAAAAAAACGCATTTTTGTGTTAAATTGTGTACGTTGAATAAAAAAAATGAAAATGGTATGAAGTATACACTGTTCCAAAATTATACTCATTTTAAAGAACCTATAAAATATATGTATTAATTCCTAAACTTGTTGAACATACTGTATTCAGCAATAATGTACTTTTTATTAATTTCGCATTAAACTTCTAACCAGTTCATCACTTTATCCATTGTAAATAAAAAAAAATATTGATGACCTTTCATAAATTCCCAAATAGAATTCCAAAGTTTATTCAGGAGCAAGTTTATTAAGCCCGTTTTACTATGGCGACAGGCGAGACAAACGACAACCTAGCCAACCATCCAAACTCCATAGCTATAGCTCTACACTTGGCACAACCTAATTAGCTTAATCTCATTTTATTCAAACTCAATAGCACATTAATCATAAAATATTAATTCAAAACAGAATAAACGCGCCCGTTGAGAACAGGAGCGGGTCTGGGGGAAGGGATGGGGGTCTGTCGCCATACCCAGCAGTTGGTTGATATTCGGTGGTTGATAATAAATTGATTTATGCTAATATTTTGCAAATTGCTTTTAAATCATTTTCTGCAAAAATAGACGTACTGTATCTGAGTGCGTGCAGTGTAGATACAAGATACTATCCAGAGTATGTATATGGTAGTTCTGTTAGAAAATATGCCATGAGGCTGCCTACTCCCCTGGTTATATAGATAAAACATAAATTATCCTCCTTATAATCGGGTATTCCGTTCAAGTGATTCGGTGTAACTTCTGAAAGCAATTCCTTCTTAAAAGAGTCTTTAAGGGCAAAGTGAAGGTTTTCGTTTTTGTAAAATTGATTTTAAATGAAAATGCAAAATTATACTTAATAGGCAGGCATGGTACATGGTAAACACAAAACTCACAGTTTCCATGGAAATATACATCAATTGACGATGATTATCATGCTTCGGCTCCGGTTCTTCCTGTTTTATTTTGTCAAGTAACGAAATTGAATGTTGTGGTAAAATTTAACTGGAGTTGGAAGAACATATAGAAGGATTCTACTATAAGCGGGTATGTTCATTTCTGTGAGGGTAAGCATTGTAGGCGGACGAAGTATTGCGCGCACGTGTTTTTCAAAAAGGATGTGCAATTTTCACAAAATGAATTTGAATGAGGATTGCAATTTATTCTGATGGTGTTTACTGCACCCAAATAACATTTAAATTACAATCATGATGGTTCGGGGTCGGTGCTTTCAATTACAGGAGGAGTATGGAAGCCGAGGAACCTCAATGCCGGTTTGGATTTACACATTGTCCCAAACGAAGACGTATTCAACAGGAAGTCGATAGCATTGATAGATAGAATTTTGGTTAAGGCGCTGCAAATATTGGGATAACGTTCTTAATATCAATTGAAGTGTGCATAGCATACACTATGACAGGCTGATTGTTGGATTTAGGGATCAGAGAAGTATTAAATGAATTCAATTATAAATAGTCTAGAAGAGCATGCAGTTTAGGTTGTAACTTCAACGGAAAAAGAAAATTATTAAAATATCATTAATGATATTGAAAATCCACAACTTTCAACACTTTATAGTCTGCTAATAGCCCGGCCAAAATAGACATTCAACCTTACACAAATTCCCAGAAAGCTGAAAATTTGCATGAATGTTAAACTGTCAAAAGTCTTCATCGATCTGATGCGATTTGTGTAAAACATTTTATTCAAGGTTATGGTCGAAAAAACGTTTTTTTTTTTATTTTTAAGAGAAACGAAACGAATAAAATAGCTTAGCCAAATATGTAGATTATCTATTATTTATTAATCTATCTATTATCTTTCTGTAGAATAAGTAATATAGTAAAATAAATAATGATTTTGCATACATGGTATCGCAAAAAAAAATCACCCGATGTTTTTTTGTTTCGCTATAATTTGTTTTGCAGTCATGAACATTTTTGGTCCAACTTGTGTGTTATGTTAATTTAAATTAATTAAAATTTGTTTTAATATATCGAAAATAATGATATCGGTGAATCAAATGGCCACCGTCAGAATTTTTGAGCATACTAGCTCCATTCACTTGTGTCCGAACTTCTGGCAATACATATGTTCTCGCATTCCTGACTGATTTTCACTTTAAGCATTTCAAAAGTTTAAAGTTTGTTAACATAACCTTAGGACTTCAAAAAACCCCATAACAAAAATTCTGAATCGGCCAAATCAAGTGATTTAGCTGGCCAGTGCAAATCGACAAAATGAGAAATTCGACAACTCGGAAATGCCTCTTTCGGATATCGATATTTAAGAGTATATAGCTCCATGGCTTTTTGCATCTGTATTTATTGTATGTTCCATACAATACATAAGAAGGGAGATATCATAAATGAAGCAATTATAGGGGTATAAGATTGTTGAATACATCCTATAAGATATTCTCTTCTATCCTGCAAGAACGGATAGCCCCATAGGCTAACACTATAATCGTCAATGTGGTTTCACATCAGGAAATCATCAACCGATCAGATCTTTTAAAAATTTTGGAATTTATTATTCGAACATACCATCTTTTTATAGACTTTAAAGCCGCCTACGATAGCATTGTCAGGGTAGAACTTTATAAGGCAATGAGAGAATTCGGCATCCCAAATAAATTGATACGACTATGTAGGCTGACCATTGTCAATATTACATGCCTAGTAAAAGTGGCTGTGCAGACCAATCAACATCTTTAATGAACTACGACAAGGAGATGGTCTGGCTTGCATCCTCTTCAAACTGGCGTTTGGAGAAAACAATCCACTACTGGGGCTGCATATTAACGAAGGCACGACTAAGTATATGGTGGCTACGTCTACGAGAAGTGTTGGTCTAGCTGTCAGAATAATGGAGCATGAATTTGGGTCAAAAGTAAAAGCCGATAATAATATGGAGGAAAAAATACGTGGGCGGCAGTTAAAATCCAACAGAACTTACTGCAGTTTTTGAAGGTTCTATAAATCCACAATCCTTACCATAAAACCCAAGCTGCTGCCTTACAAGACTATTGTCTTACCAGTACTCACATATGAATCAGAGAGCTGGGTCCTTACAAAAAGGCTTTCTGATCTCTTATCCGTGTTTGAGAGGAATTTTTTTCGAGATTGTTGGCCCCGTGTGCGAGGGAGAACAATTTTGGAGAAGATACAATCATGAATTGTATGAAATCTATCTCGTAGACTCCGGTGGGCTGCGCACCTAACTCGCATGAACGAAGACGAACCAGCTCGAAAAGTCTTTTGCAGTTCTTTTCATGGTAAAAGACAACGTGGTAAACCTTGGTTGTTGGAAAAATAGCGTTGATCAGGACAACCGAAGCCGAACCGGCAAGGGTAACAGCGGACCCGTTGGGTAATGCAGAAAAAAAATCGATTACTGGACCATCGCTTTCCTTACCCCATTTTAGTAGAGCTTTACGAACAGTTGATCGTAAAATTAAAAACCCATCTTCTGTATCAATTAACAATATTAACTTGTAGTGTCTGAGCCTATGGCCTCAGTAGCCAGTGCTAGTAAGTTTGTCTACTTCGTAGATTTATGTAGATTAAAATGTAATGTAATGTTACTTATTGTATACCTTATCAAATAATTTTTTTTATTTTGTAAAAGCTGGTCGTATTTTTACAGGGATCAAAAACCCTGAATTGAAATATGTACCTATATAATTGCAAAAATAATATTTTCAAAAAATAAAATGTATAACTAATTTTAGATTTTTTTTATTTATATCTACAATTCTATTTACATATTTTCCAAGAAGATGGGAGTTTTCAAGTACTTAATGTAAATACCACCCTGTACCAAGTCTAATGATGAATTCCAGTTATTAGAGCAGTAAGACACATTGTTACAACTTTAAGAGAGAAACATACATACATATAAATCTTCACTTCGCTTCTAACTTTGAAAAATAAGTGAGTACGTACACTACAATTTTAAAAATTAAAAAATCCCATAATTTTGTTTCCCCTTATTTCATTCAACCGCCAATCCAAATAAATTAAGCACTTAAAATATCCACGTTCATCCCTAATCTATTAGGTAGAAGTCGGCAATGTCAAATTTCATTTGGATTAGCGCCTACCAATTATCACATTGATTGTCTGTGTCGTCCCCACTTCTTAAACTCAAGGATTCACAATAATTACCAATTGAAAGACGAAACCACATCAATTAACCTCCATGTGCCCTGGAAACACATTAAATACCCTAACATTAGTTGAACTCACACGAGGAGAACTCCTTCCTCAACATCGTCTACAAAAACGCACTTTATAAACAAACAACAGCTGGTCTGGTACTGTCTCCCACAACACAAAAGGGAAAAACAGGACTTCTCAGTTAACATAACACGGAATGAATAATTAACCCAGGACTCAATCTGCGACAAGACAAATTTTCGTTTCCAGGAAATAACGAAGGAACTAATTTACCAACAAATATTATTTAAATGGTTATTTCAAGGAATAACCTTTATCCAATCCGCATAAGATGCTCTTTGAAAAGTAAAGCAAGAACAGGATACACAACAGTTGTTTTGTCAAATGGAAAGAGAAGACTGCTACTGCAACAAAAGTTCCCAACCGACAAAGAAAGATCCGAATTTCCGAACAGAAGGACAACACTAACGAACCAAGGAAACAATAAGGAAACCAAGTGGGAAGAAGTTGTCCTTAAGATTTGTGTTTGTTTTAAAGTTTTCGCACTAGATGCTAAATCCAATCGTGCAAGATATGGATACGGAAGAAAAGGAAAACTTCTATTACAAAATATATAAATCCTTTACACAAGCTCATAAAGTCAAAATAATAGTTTATCCTTTAGCAACATGTAAAAGGCAGGCTCACCGATCAGAGAAGAACGACCATTCTGGCAAGCTGATAAGAAAGGATACAAAAGCAAAATATTATTGCTCTTACCAAATTCTGTAAGGACGATCTTAATTCTGTGCCGAAACAGAAGAAGGAGAAATAACAAATGCAAGGAAAGTTCTGACATACAGGCAGTAACAGGACACTCTTGTCGTAGAATATTATTGTTCCTATCAACAAAATCTTTACTAACTTTGCTGACTCCCACCCAAGGACTCACAATAAATGGCACTCGCACACATACACCGGACACTCAAATTGCAAGATGTTAAAAATAGTTCTGGAATCTATAGTTGACTACGGCACATGGATTTACTAACATTTTTGCTGTCTGGAGATGAATTTGGGATGTTTTTATACTTCTTTCTTTTTCCGGCTGTTATGCTCGTGCTGCTGCTGCTGCGTCTTTCTGATCCTTTTTCCTTTGTTCGAAGAATCTGGTTTGCAAAATTTTTAACTTTATTTTCCACCATTCACACGAGTAAAAGCCATAATGGTGAGTAGGGAGGGATGGTGCCACTTCCTGCCGTCATTGCTGTTGAATGTTAGGGGCATGGGAAGAGATAGGGTGGCATATGTGCAGAATCCATGCTGCTTTCATATGCATATCCTTTTTAAGTTAATTTTTCTTTGCACTTTCTCCACACAATATTAGGAGTTAAGGACAGTTGGTCTCGTCGTCGGCAACAGCGCAGCGCGGCGGCGGAATCTGTAAGTGTCATCGTCATCATAGATCCAACTTTTAAGTTCATTGTTAGTGATGTGGTTACCAAAGCCAAATTATTACTCAATCAGTATTTGTTTAAGTTTTAAATATAATATTAATGCGACACCCGTTGAAGTGAAAAAATACTTATTTGAGAAAATTGAGTTTTAATTTGCATGAAAAACTTTCAACTGATGTACAGTGCTCCACAAAAGTTTGCGTACATCGATAAAATATCGAAAAAAGAGCAATTGTCGGTAAATGATAAATATTATTTTTAAGTATGTTTCAATAAAAACAATTTAAAAGGTTCCACAAAAGTTTGCGTACAGCTATAAAGAAATAAAAAAAGTTAAAAAAGTTGACCAAACATAAATTGGACCTTATTACCATCGGTAATAATATTTTGTCGGATATCCTTTAATCCTTAGAAGTTCCTTTAAAAGAACTGCTTATATTATTCCATTACAATAACAAAGCGTCTTTTAATTGGCCTTTATTCCGAATATCGTGGGTGCCGATTTTCTTTTCTATTGCTTCCCACACGAGCTCAATTGGGTTGATGTCTGGGCTTTCGTAGCAGGTGTATGGTATTATATAAGAGCCACATACGCGCTTTATGTGCGGTATGTTCGCTGTCATTATCTTGCTGGAAGTAGTAGTCGTTGAAAATACCCAGCATCTCGGCACTTGGCCTTAAATTTCTTTTGAGGATATCAATGTAAACGAATTGACTTATAATTTCTCCTATTATTTCCAGCTTATCTAATCCCGAAGATTATTTTATTTTGGTCTAAATCAAGCCTTTTAAGAGCATTTATCACTTACCGTCCGTGAGCAATGGCTAACTCCGATATTTTTTCGATTTACGCAAACTTTTGTGAAAGACTGTGTTTAAGCATGTTAATCATTTCAAAAGGAACATTAAATTGTTTTTTTTTAATGATTTTTTCAGTTTTGTTAGAAGAATTAAATTTAACACAAACACACTTTTTATAAAATTCTTAAAAAACAAGGAATTTTTATAATTTATGAAATATGTTAACATGCAACTATTTCGAGATCTTGCGAATTTGTTAACGAGATAGGCACCTTTTTTCAAAGGAAATCATAGAGCATAAGAAACCGGCGGGGGAGAATATTCAAAAATGTTGCTCTAAGAAGGACGTACGGAAATTTAACCAGATGGCAAGAAGAACGTTTATGGCGAAGCAACCGACAACAGCCAGTATAGTAAAAGTAGGCAAACTCGTAATATAGTATCATAGTCGGTACTAAAAACACGGAGAAACCTCTTTTGAGCAACTTCAAAGGCGAGAAAATCCAAGATTCCATTCTCTGCTGGGGTGAAACATTAATTTCAGAACATTTGAAATTTTTCATCAGCAACCTGCCTGATTTTGCAATAGGAAATTCGCCGACCAATTAAATACTCACATTACTAAATATCCTTGAGCCTACGTAACCAATGACTAGGATCGCTGGGCCACGTAGGACGGATGAACATCAACGTTCAAATATTCGACGCCAAACCAGAGGAGCAACCAGATATGGGAATTCTCCTTGGAGTGCGAAATTGGACACGGCAGCAGAAACGGGGCATATAAAGTTCCAGAAACACTACGCTATGTAGAGCCACCAAAACGAAACAAACGAAAAGGAAATGTTGGTATGCAAATAAAAATATCGACGAAGTCAAAGTTCGTAAGACCGTTATAAAATTAATTTTGTTTATAGTTGTTTTAGACAAAACTTTGTAGTCAAACGATAAATTATGTCCAGAATAATACATACTTACCAAAATATCATCTAAGTCTTCGTTGCCTTTTTAAAAAAAGAAAAAAAAAACAATAAGCTTTTCCTTAACGGTTACACGACCTAGGTACCTATTAATTTTACTATTTTATGCCCTAAAATAACATCTCAACTTTTCCTCTAGGAAAAGCTAAATAAAATCTCAAATTCTCCTCTAGGAAAAGCTGAACGATTCAAAGACAAGTACAAAATTGAATCAAAAATCGGTTTGTTCGTTTAGGGAAAAACTCTATATTTATGCAGGCAAAGATATAGACATTAAGACTTCATTATTTAAGTAATGTCATGTTTGATTGTTATCTTGATGACATATGTGTGTGTATATAAGCAAGGGGTGTTTTTTTAAAACACAACAATTTCAATGGAATGACCAATATTTTGGCTTTATTAGCTCACAAATTTCATGAACATATTTTATGTTTAAAAATATTTTCTGGCATTTGGCTTCCGCGTATGATGGTTGCACGAGCTGTATAGCATGTTGCGCTGTCTTGTTGGAGCCATTTCTCCTGCAAATGAGGACATGAAGAACAAATAAAATCACAATTTGTAACACGAATTAAAAAAAATCACCCTTTAATACCACGGTTTCATTCCAGATTCCGAGAATCAACTTCCAGTTGATTAAATTCATTAGAATTAAAATCTCTGTATTACTGAAAATTATATTCAATGAAACATCATAAAATTGTTAATCGTAATAGTTGCTAACAGAGAAAACACCTAACAAAGTAGTAGAATCATTAAATGGATAGGGTTTGAAACGTTGACAGGTAACAGATTGAGTGCACTCATTACCTCTTAAATTCCGCTCTCCACTAATATTACTATTCAGCTATTTATGTTACCTTTCACGATGATGTATCGACCCGATATAGAAAGACCAACTCCGGAAAAGTATTGCCAGATTGAAAACCACACGTCTAAAAAAACCCCTTTAGAATAAGAACAAAGTACAATAGTGTATTAAATGTCGGTAAATGTTCTCGTCTCTACTATTAACAGTTATAGTTACTGCATAGCCGTGAAGATGGTCAGAAGCCAAATGGCATTCATGAGAATACTATAGAGAATGTATGTATACACAATGAAATTGCATCACTATAAATTAATCTTTCCTCTCTATCTCCGCGAAAAAGTTTATAATCCTGAAATTTGTAATTATATCTACAATTTTGTTAGAAAACCATGTTTCTGATACGCAAATTATATCCACTTTCGTACCTTCAAACAAATCTGAGAAGTATGAACTCGCTTAGGAGCCCAACGTTAAGCCTTTAAACGACATACCTTTACCCCACTTTGTTTATTACTTGAAATATTTATCATCAAGCGCATCATTTCGTTATTAGCTCAATTCATGGAATTAACTCTACCAATATTTAAATGCATATACGTTACTAATAAAAATATAGGAAAAGCCAAAAAAAGATAGTCACGGGGTCATGAGAGGATCAGAACAGAACCGATTTTAAAAATCTTTAAACGAAAAAAAAAAATGGAAATAGCTATTTAGTTTTATTTTAAATTTCAATTTTAGCCTCGACAACCCTGGTTAGTTTGTACAAAAGCACTAGAACACTAACCAAATGAGTACATGAGTTGCCCTTGCTCATTCACCACCAGGAGACAAGTCTAGCCATCCTTGCTAACGGAACAGAACTGCACTACTCCTGTCGGGGGATGGAAATCCCGTTTTTTTATGCAGGCTACACTCTCTCTCAGGGCCATATGTGTGTAGTTTTAAGTTTGAGGCATGAGGCATATCCATTCCACCCTGGGATTGGGATACCAAATTGCAGTTTTCATCTTTTTTTTCGAGAACTCCTGCAGGAGTGATATCATTATCTATTTTTGGGATGTGAAGGGTGAGTTTCTGTTAGTAGAATGATGTTGCATTAAAGGCGAATATGTTGAGGGCTTGATGACAGACACATGTGAAGATTTTGAGATTTATTTTTTCCATCATGCTGGTTAGTTCCAAGTTCCATATCCATATGCATGAAACAAACTTATGATGATGGCAAAACTGTTGGTAATTGGATTAATTAAGTCTAAAAGAGAGTCGGTTTTTTTGTCAGTCTTTTCAATGTTCCATATCTCGTACTCAAACACACATACAAATTATTAAATTTTACCCTTTATTGAATGAAATTATAAATTAATTATGCAGATACATTTTATGAATAGGCACAATTAAATTTCCTAAAAGGAAGTCGTTTTAAGGACATTAGTCAAGAGAATGACTTTGCAACAAGAACGACACAAGAAGTTTCAATTTAAATATTAATGGATTCAAATAATTTTGGAAGCTGAATTGAATTAGTTGGTAAGAAAAGCTTTGATGGAAGAGTATGTGCTTTATCTTTGATGTATCCACTTTGTCAATAATCAAGCAGATTGAAAGACTTAACATGTCATTTTGTTTGAAATTGTTTGGAAATACGTAGTTTTAACGTCGAATTTTGACAGTATTCCGTCGAAGTCTAATAAAGCTCTGGGTTGACGTCAGCCAGATTTTTTTTGTATAATTAAAGCGCGCACAAGGGATTATTTGTTTCCTTTTTAATATATAAAAATACACTGTTTGAGCATTAGGGTAATAGGGAAGGGAAGGACAGAAGGTGTCGATTAACATTGGTTTTGAGTACCTGCAAATCAAAACGGCAAGGGAAAATATAGCAGCATTTATTTTGTCGGAATCAGACTTGAATCCGTTTAATACAACTTGTATTGAACGGTCCAGAAGATAGCTCCTAATCCAACGAACAAGAGTATCATCGATCCCAAAAGCACACATTTTCGATAAGACAGCTCCATGCCAAACTCTATCAATTGCCTTGGAGATATCAAGAGCAATAATATCAATAATATCATAAAATATCAAGAGAAATAGATTTGTTCCAATATTCGGTGAGATATGCCGTCAGATCACCAGTTAAACGGTTGCTGCGGAAGCCATACTGACGGTCATGGAGAAGCTTTCGATATTCGAGATATTCCTTAATCTAACGGTTAATCAGCGTTTCTGTGACCTTAGAAAGAAGGGATGTTAGTGCTATGGATCGGAAGGAGGAGGGGGAGCATGGGTAAACCTTTCTTAGGGACAGGCTGGTCAAATGCTGTTTTTCATCTTCTAGAAAAGATTCCAGAAGAGTAGGAGCGATGGAAAAGCTTACGCAGTAGCTTTGCCAGTGTGGAAGAACACCTCTTTAGAAGAGCGGATTTGTTTGTGTATATCGAGATCTTTGAGAACTTTTGCTAATGTAATCCAATGGAAAAATGTACACTCTCAAGTACAGGAGCGGCAACGTTGCTGGAAAGCATCGTAGAACTGGCAGCGGAATGGGCTACAAGCAAGTTTGCCTTCTCTGAAGAGCAGACAATAGGTTTGTCATTATCGATGAATGTTGGAACCGAAGGTGTTGAGGAGTTTTTAATATTTTTTTTACAAATTGCCAAAAATGTTTACTGCCTTTGGGACATTGCAGATTTTTTTACCGTAATTCTGGGTCATGAAAAAATTTGTTTCTTTCAATAACGGATTTTAATAACGGAGAAGAAGAAGAACTGTTCTTAAAAAAAAAATAGCCGGATGTGTAGATCAGAAAGTGGCCATGCAAAACCAATGAATAAAAATTAATCTACTTTCGGGTTCTTGTCACATTACTATCTAGCAGAAAGGTAAGGAACAAAGAATAAAGGCGTTTCCCTGACGCGCACCAAATTTAATTGGAAACAAATTGGTAACCCCTGAGGGCATTCTTATCTTCGTTTTGACTTCCTCGTAAGAATCCATGATTATACCCAGCAGATTTCCGGGGTTTGGCATTGCCTATGCTTTTTTTAAAAATCAACCAACATTATGTGCAAACCTATTGAGGAATCTCGATATTTTTTGATCATGATTCTTCTGGTTTATGTTTTAAGCAAAACTTTCACCATTAGTCTTAAAATTAAAGCTTTTTAAGCAATACTTGTGAAAGCTCTTTAGCAAAGCCCAAGAAAAATAACCATGGTTTGCATTAATGTGAAACAGATAGCCGTGTGCTTTTTTTAATATCTACACCAGAACAGGGTTGTTAGCATAGCATCAACAATTCATTTGTAATTCGAGGTTAGTCATTGGTTGGGTTTTAATTATTGGATATTTAAAAATGAAAAGCGACTACGTTTACTAGAACGATAGCAAAGCTGACGATATTTGCTTTATATTTCCTTACTATGAAGCTTGAGTTCGAAGCTCATAACTTAAATTGTTACTGGCTGCTCTCTCTTTCTTACAGATTGTTCAATCAAAAGGAGCATGGAAAATCATAAGTCTTGTAACTAACGTATTCATTTGCCTTTAAAAACGCTGGTTTCTTGTCAAGCACAAGAGCCACGGCAGAAAATTGATCATATTTTCATGTATTGCTTTAAACTTGTCGGATTTATCCAGACTGAAAAATAATTAGATTTTATCGACACTTTAACGTACCATCCATCCTTAATGGGGGGTCTATTTCGGCGTAGGTTATAAACATAATGTCGTTGTTGGACTTTTAGAATAAAAAAATGGAATAATTAATGAAAAGAAATAGAAAAAGCTTGCTAACTAAACTCTGAAACTAATGCCCTATCATCATATATCTTCAAAGTAATAACATGACAGAAAAAAGTGTCAATTATGAGTTCATTTCTTCTCCATCTTTCCTCTAGATTTTAAATCCTTTTCTTGCTGCACTACTTTTTGTCTGTCTTCGGCTCAATTAAAGTCACAACTGATGTCGAAGCTTAAATCAAAAATCACTTCACTCATACCAGCCACTTGAATCCTTTCGCTGCAAAAGAGGGTTATCTCTGCCTGCACATGAAACCCAACCATTAACCATCACCATCACCCTCAACTGCGTTGCAATCAGCACTGTGTGTTAATCACTGTAAGTCGGTCATTACCGTTTCTGTTACGGAGCAACACCTAACGCCAACCGCATTCTCCATTAATTACTTAGATACATAATACTGTTGTATATAGTTAGTATACGCAATACGGTACTTTACGTCATGGATACACTTCTATGCGACAGCTAGAGCTTCTGCTCTGCTCTATGATCCTGCCATCCCAGTTAGTGTTGGCAACCAACGTTGTCAACGGTCCCGAGGGTGGATTATAACCTTCATCTTCTGCGGTTTTTTTTTAAATTCACTCTGTTGTATCTACTGCTGGTTTGTGGCAAGTTCGTGGGTTCATTTAGTCTATTCTATGTACGTACAGTGTACATTAAAAAATTTATGCGACGATAAGTACCTCCTAAGGCAGCGGAGTTAGGTCAGAGTATTGGTATTCCCCTTGCAACATGCAACTCAAAAGAAAGAGGGTCTTCATTAATCTTAGCTGTGACTGTGATTTAAGCATCCGTTAGGAAATTCAGTGGTAGTCGACGCGTCGTCGGTCGTTCCTGGCAGGTTGAAGTTGAAGTTTAACCCCTGAACTTTTTAAATAGATTTTTTTCTTTCTTCTTTCTTTTGTTAATAAATTAAAAAAAGTAATCGTGGCTTGGACTACACAGGGAAGTATTTGGTTTGTTAGCTTAAAAAAAGAATCAAAGTCATATCCAGACTTTGTATTTATGGGATGATGGTATGTGTGAGATCTTGATTTATGGAGTCTTTTTTATGAGCGGGAAAGGTCTAGGATCTAGGTGGAGGGGGCTTTTATTATCTTTTTAAAAAGCCCGTTTGTAGCTATTTTTTGTCATTTATTTGGTCGTTAATTGTTTTTTATTCGGGACTGTGATGTTTTTTTTGGCCTCCTGTCGCGACGCGTCATCGCTCGTCGTCGGGCGGAGCTTCATAGTTGACAAATTTGTTTTTCATATAAAATTTGTAAATCACTCTTCTTCTCTTATACCTTTTTTTATAAATTTATAGGGAATATCTGGAATCGAATATCCAATGGATAGAGAAGGATGAAAATATCATGAGAATTTATGACACTTTAAAACTATGCGGCGTATACATATGTGAGTTCTGAAGAGTGAAACATCAGCGAGATTTATCATCGATAGACTGGGATGAGACATTAGCAGTGTTTATTTTTTTGACATCAGTTTTTTCTGTGTCACTAGGCTTTTGATGAGTTTTGGGAAGCCGTTGACTGATTTGATGACTCAAAAGTGCGAGTTTGGAAGTGTTATAATTTTTTAAAAATCTATATTAGGCCAACTGGGAACTGAATATGAGGGAACAGTGACACAGTTCACTTACAATACATTGGTTCTAGTTGTAATGTTGATGTTAAGTTTGTCACAAATATTTTGCTTCTTAAGTTTTTGGGTCAGAGAAAATTAAGTTTTTTTTTTAGGTGCCCGGAGAACTATGATATGCTGCTTCTGCCTGCTGATAGAGTAGATACTATAGAACAAATAAAAACTTTGAAAAACTTCATTTCCTCGATTTGATAATAACATGCATAACTTTGACGATAACATACCGAAAAATGTAAGCTTTCATGAAATATCAACACTACAGCTATGGTTAAAATAATAATAACACTCGCAATTTTTCTTTCAATTTGTGTGTAGAACTTTTCGTTGTATATAGGTACAATGATACAACCAAAGATCTTGATTATTAATTTGAAACAAATGTCCAACTAAACTGAAATACGTTTTATGGTAATCTGGGGTACATTCATCATCGGGACACATTCGTCAAAGCCATTTTCGGTGGAATGCACCCCGAATTAAGAAATGAAAATAACATTGAACGCATCCTTTACTGAAGTCATGAACAAGCTCTAAGTTTGAAATTTGTAGTTTAGCGGTAAAAAAAATTTGTGTGTTGTTTTGTGAAGTCGGGGTAGATTCGTCATTTTGATTGCACATTCAGCAGGTACCGAATGTACCCCGGATTTTCATAAAATAATTGATAAGATATTGTTTTTTTTCTTTAAATTTTTGTTTGACATTTTATTATGCAGTTTTTTAGAATTTATTAATGTACAGGCAACCATAAAATTTAAAATAGTTTTTTTTTGAGGGTTGAAGTGAAAAAAATTTCGTTTTTTGAATTATTCAATTATTTAAGTTTAATAATGTGAACTATTGTTTTGTTTAAATTGTATTTTTAAAGAAATATAAATACGCTTTGAACAAACTTTACACGTATTCTTTAAAGTTTTTTTCGATGCTGAATGTTCCCCGTTGAATGCCGAAACTGCCGCGGCCCGGGGCGCTTACGGTTAAGAGAATTGAATTTTTAAAAAACGTTAACGTTACGTTTTGGTAAGTAAAATAAAAACTTTTTCTTCTTAAAACTCAAGAAAAGTATTGAAACAACCTGTTAAGCCGCGAACATATAGAACAAAAATTTCCCAATGTGCCCCAGTTTACTAAATAAAAAAAAAATAAAAATAAATACAAAAAAAATACTTAATATGCATAATTATTAAAAAAAAAAAACAACTCAAGGTCGTGGCTATGAAAATGGTAACACTCTTAAAATTAAAAAAAAATATTTTTTAAAACATTTCAAAAGAAAGAACTCATGCTGCGGGCACGAATCATTAAGGAGATACAAAATACAAAATACAGATTTTCGGCTCAAAAAGCCGATGGTATACCTGCTGAGCTGAGTGAATTCGGCATCCCAAATAAATTGACACGCCTATGTAGGCTGGCAATGACCAACATTACAAGCCATTAAAATATATATAAAATACCGAAGCTTAAGTGGAACAATGTAATGGAAGAGTTAAGTGAAGATTCGGTAAAAAGGCTGAAGTAAGCTTCGGTATGACTTCGATAATGTTTCTTTGTTTTTATACAGAAATGGATTATCACTTAGCCAACCGAAATTTAAGAAAATTGTATTATAAAGGAGAACCCAACCTTAATTAAAAATAAAAACCAAACAGTTAAACTCTTACCGAAGCTTAATCGAAGTTCTACCGAAGCTTCCTTTAGTTCTTCTTTTATAGCTTTACTGTTCAGTTAAAAAGAATTCAGTAAAGCTCCGGTAAACTTAATTACCAAAGCTTTACTAATTCTTATATTATTACTTAACTACTCAGTTTGCGGTAGTTTAATAATTTATACATACATTAAGAGGTGAAAAACTTAACTTAAAGTCTATCATAGTGGTACCGATTTTCAAATTTGTATGGAAGAGCAAGAAACCTTACATAAATATTACGCAAGTTCCATGTGGGTCTATAATTTTTTCCGAAGTCATATGCAAGATTTACATAAGTTTCACACAAGTCCATTTTTATTTTTATTTTAAGGAATGTTATAAGAATTTATATTAAGACTATTGAAATTAAGTTAAGCTTCGATAAAACTGTTGAAGTTTCGTTAAGACTTTCTTAAGGTTTTCGTAAAGTTTTCCATAAAGACTATTGAAATTCCAGAAATAAATGAAAGCTTGGTGAGACGAAAGGATTCTTGCTTTTATTCAAACATTATTAATCGACAACTGAAATTTTAGAAAAATTATAAAATAGGCTGAAGTAAGCTTCGGTACCAGTCTAATAGAAGTCCTACTCCGTTTGTACAATCTTACAAAAGTGAACAACCAAATCCTAAAACAAAATTAGAACCAGGTGGAACTTCGGTGGGATTTCTATAAGGACGTCGAAAATATTTCTTGTTTTATTGCTAAACATACTTTGTTGAAGGTAAAACTTCGATAAGTATCACTTAACATATAAAAATGATTGGACTACCAAAAACTGAGTAGTAACGTTATAATAAAAGAATTAAGTGAAGCTTCGATAAAGTTTTTTGGTTTTATATACAATATTAGTAAAACATAAGTTTACCCAATGTTCCAAATTCCTAAAAAAAACTTCGCACGGACTTTGGTTAGATTGCTAATTTTTTATCTTAAATAATTTATTGATCTACCAAAAAACTAAGTAGTTGGTTACGTTATAATAGAAGAATTAAGTTAAGCTTCGGTAAGACTTCGGTAAAAGTAAAATAAAGAGGATGGTCTGGCTTGGAACTGGCATTCCGTGACTCTGGCACGTCAACAAATTCAGCTAGATATTGGCTAACGCAGGCGACGTCAACATCATTGGAAGAAGCCCAAAAGTCTTTATCCAATCAAACAGGCAGGCGGTACAAAACTTGTGGCTACATATTAATCAAGGTGTGCGTAATTGGATGGCGTCGACCAGCAAACACCATGTATGGAAGAACTTTTTGAACGAGTCCCGGACCGAATCCAGTTTGTTGCACCAATGATGATGATGATGAACGATTTTCGATGGGGTTTAATATGTGAGAACCCTTAAACATCGACTTTATTTCGCTCGAGCAAACGTTTTGCTAATTTTGAAGAATTTTTTGGGTGTTCGTGTTGCTGTAAAGATCATTTTAGACGCAAGTGTCAAAATATGACTCTTTTGTCATAATACCTTCAATCAGGAAAGTTTGTCTCAAACCCCACCAAAACAACAACCTCGCAATATGTTGTTATCATCACATTTTTTTATTGTGATAATATTTTGAAAATGTTGTAATTTAAGTTTTTTTTTTAATCTTGAAATTGGAAACATATTGGATTAAAGTTATTTCTTGGGCACTATTTTTATCTTCTATCGATTTATCAATAACTAATACATCTTCTTTATTTCTAAGACGCAGTAAATATTTTTCCGATATCTGTAAATGTCCAAATCGATTACTAGGTTTGAATAAATTCCAATGTCTTAACTCTTAAAGCCTAATCAGACCCCGAATTTCCAATATCAAATTACTTTCTTAACCTGCATTCTTCATCGTATTATTTTAATACGAAAACATAATACCAGAAAATTATAAAATATTTATATCAAAAGGTATCCAGACAATCAATGCAGATGTCTTTTCGTAACTAGATGACAGCTGGAAGGCAACCCACATCATTTAACATTTTTTTGCATTTTAATCCGAATCAAGAAACTCATCCAAATCCGAAGAATGCACACGTACCATTATTATTTAACCAAAGATGCAGGCAAAGGAGTGATAGTGATCCAAAAAGATACTGGATATTCCGCGTGTCGTGGGTCGTTTTATCGGAAAAAAGGGCACCAAAATTGTTTTGAATATTTTTTTCTCTTTTTTGGAACATTCAAATCACTCAAGCGAACTCTTGTGCACGAACGACACAGTGCACTATGCCGTCTGTGTCCATTCAGTATTCAATTGAAGTGCTTCCCTGCTCCTTGTCACAAGAAGATGACATACTATACTGTATCGACAGACTCCATTATGGATATCGCTCATCAGTTCCATTGATGGTCATTCCTTAATGCAAATGAATTAAAAATTTTTTTAGATTCGCATTCATTAGATGTTTCCACAAAATCAAAAAGATATTATTTCAGACGTACGTTCGCTTAATTAGTGTTCTGAATTCTGAATTTAGATAAATTTTTATATTTCCCCATAGGCATGCCTCTCAATCTGTGGCACATCATTGTATTTTTCTATCTGACTATCTTTTCAGCTGCTTTGCCCTTTTGTTCTAATTCATCATTTTGGTCTTTTTTATTTAGATTTATTGTTTTTTAACCAGCAGTTGTCAGCTCTCAGATAGATGTGGATGTGTATTTTATTTTGTTTTGTTTGGCGCGAATTTTTTGTTGAAAATTGTATTTTAGTTTTTTAATACTATTTTTTGTGTTTGACTGTTGACCACGACCACGAATATTTATGCAATCTGCCAGTGACATTTAGCGATGTCATTTTTCAATGTCACCAAGCTGAAGCTACTGTTGATGTTGCTGATTCTGCTGTGAAGTGCCATTGAGGTTAAGAACCACCCCACTGTCATTTATTTTGTTGCTTTTGGTTTTAAATAGAAAAAATTCAATTTAATGTTTGAAGATTGTTAAAAGATGTATCTAGTTGAGGAGGCATCGATGGATGCTGCTGCTTGGAGATGAACAAACATCGTTAGGGATCGCTCTTCCGCTTGTCGCTGATGGTCTATGGTTGAATCTAATTGGCCGATTTATTTGGCTGACGAGAATAAGAAGCCAATTTATCAATGTACATCTTTTAATTGAATTAACGATTTGAATCTTAAGCGCTGAAGCTATAGGCAATGCCTTTTATTTATCGTTTTATCATACTAAATAAGCCCTGTCTAATGGGTCATTTAATGCGGCCCTATTATTGGATTATGTTTAATTTAAAGTTTTTTTTCTAGGAAATATTTAAAGTTAAAATGTATTTTTGATTGGGAAGTCGAGGAGGTTGGAAATATTTGAAGAAATCAACTGCACTTTTTAGAATTTCGGTCGTAAAATTTCTTGTTGGCTTAATGTGGTTTTGTGAAGAAAGCAATTTATTTAAACAGCTTTCAAATATGGGGTAATGCACAGTACAGCTAGTAAAATTTAATATGGGTCCTTAAAAAAATCAATAAATAGTGTTGAACAAAGTAAGTAAGAAACTTGGTAGTAAATATCCAAGAAATGCACGTAAAATTTTAATAACATTTTGACATGATGACGAATGAGTGAAAATTCAATTAGCAGACAATTCGATTGTATTAAATTTACAACCAATTTTTAACATTTTTGGTTATGAAAATTTAGCAATATTAGGTACTAATAAATGGGTGTATTTTCGTTGTTCATGTACAACCAATAGGGTTTTTTCTAAACTACGAGCATAAGGAAAGATGCAAGAGGAGAACCGATGCTCATAAGTTTTGAATTTCCTGTATATACAAATGGGAGTAGAAAAACAGTTCCTAGCAAAACGTTCCAGGTGCGAGAATTACTGTTCGTCCGAATCACAGTACTTCCGAATTTGGGCTCAAGGATAAGCGGGTGGGCATTTCTAGCAGTTGTACTAGGCTTTGGTTGAATCCAACGGGAGACAAAATTTCTTGTATCTTGGAATAAGAAAACCTAGACATCTTGCAGCATTCTAAGCAACATATTGAGAACAGAAAAATATTCGGTTACTTCGATAAAAGAGCTTGAAGCCAAATAATAATGTTGCTTATATAGCAAAACGGTAGAGAAATTGGTGAGATCAGATCACCAGTGGACCTGTTTCCACGAAACCGTAGTAATCGATCTTTGAGATGTCTTAAGCGACAATTAATCAGATTTTCAATGACCTTGGAAACAAGAGACGTAAGTGCGATAGGCCGATATTTCGAAGAAGAAGAAGATTCTCATTTTTTTTTGGGTATATGAATATATATGAATAGAACCAATGAATGGTTTTTCTCGGTGGAGATGGCTTTATAAAGGGAAAACTTATATATTTCACCCTAATAACCTCCTTGATTTGTCTTTAGGTTTAATACTTTTTGAACCATTCGGGAAAACATTTATTATTCCAAAGAGAATAGCATTTGTTACCATATCTGCGCTAGAGTAATTAGGTTACTATTAAGGAAACATAGTGACCAATTAGAGCTCCTGAAGAAATTGCTGAAACTGTCCCAGTAGACTTTTTCGTACTGCTAAATGGTTCTCCGAGAGGTTTTTCTTTTAACTGGGTCATATGAGGGACAACACACGAATAGTGTAGATATTTATCGGGATCGGAGGTAAAAAACAAGTCAAGATTGTTGATGGTATGGACTGCAATGTCAGAAATTCGGTTGGATTTTTAACTAGTCTAGGAGCCTACCGTCTAGCCCAAAACGCCAGATCTCTTCGACTTTTACTATAACAAACTGATTACACAAAAATTATACCAAGATCCAGGATATTTTTGACCAGTTCTGTTGACAGTAAGCGAAAGCTTATACTCGTATAAAAGAAAGTGGGACATAACTTATAAACAACAAAACTAACTTAGAACGGTGTCTTGGAGGTTGCGAAGAAACTAGTTACTCTTGAAGTCTCATTTCAAACTCCGCATTTGGAAAAAGTCGACAAATTTATTTAGGTCATTCAAGATGTTGCCTTGAAAAACACTCCGCAAAACTGCAAAAATTAAATTTCTAGCGAGAAAAATGTCTCATTAATATATAGCACTTTTAAAATTTTTTTTTGAAGCTAAAATATTAACGGTACCTGTCATAAAACCGTTAAGTAAAAATTTATTTTTCTCGGAAACGGCTAAAAGAATTTGTATGCAAAAAAAATCAGTGTACTATTGAAGGTGCAGGTTATGTTATCGTCAAAATAAATCCAAGATGGTGGGCTAGTACCGTGTTTAGCCCACCATCTCCCATAGAGCCTTTTTTTTGTTCTTCGACTTTATAGAAAACTGGTCATACGATTTCAACAAAAATTGATATTCAGGAAGATGTTGGTAGCCTTAGTAATTTTATTTTAAAATATTTTCGCAAACTTTTTTTTTGTATTTTTAATAATTTTCTTATTTTTTTTCAAAAACCAATATTTTGATAACGAGTAGATGGTTTTTTTTGTTTTGTTTTTAAATGTAGATTATTCGTTTGCTTAAGTTTGCATTCTTAAATTATTTTTTTTTTAATTTTTGAAAAAAAGTTATTAAAATAAAATCGTTTTATTTAAAAACCGCTCCTACGATTTTGGAAAAAAATCAACCTATTTTAAAGCAACAAAATGGCGTTTAAATTTTTCCGCTAAAAAAACTATTTTACTTTTTTTCAGAAAATAGAAAAAATAAATTACACGACTGAATCGCACGTACTTGCTCATATGTGCGGTCACATCGTCAAATAAAATTTAAAAAATAAGTAACGTTATCATAGAAAAATAACACAATATGAACTTAAAAAAAGTGTCAAAACTAACGGTTTTTAGGAAAAATGGAGTACTCCATCACACGTCTTGTATAATAACAAATTAATGATAAAATGATTTCGAAAATTGTAGGATGGATTTTGATAAAATCCTGTTTTTATTTTTAGTTTTTTGAAAAACATGTTTTTTTAATTTTCGTATGAAGTTGCTTAGGGTTTATTAATATGCATGTGATTATAGAAATTACAATATGTAATTTTTTTTTTGATTAGTTTTAAAAATATTGAATTTTCAACAAAAAAATGTACATATATGTGGTTCTGATCTTATGATAGCCAGCACTAACAAAAAATCTCAAAAATATCCATCAAAATCGTTGGAGCCGTTTTAGAGCAAAATAAGCTTATCCTAAACGGTCATATGGCAGGTACCGTTATTTTTAGACCTAAAATAAAATTTCAATTTTACCCCTGGGGAATACCAAAAGAATCAAACACATTACATTTGACACAAACACATTTAATTTGTACATACTGACAGACTGACAGATCAATTTAATCAATTTTTTAGACTTCTCTATGATTGTTATGTCATGTTTCATTGTTATCTCTTTTTTTATACTCACGAATCCTAAACTTGCCTTATAGTCCCTATGATCGCAAGTAAAAACCAAGGCATCTTTGAATTTTAGAATAACAAAAATTCCAAATCATTCGCTACTAACTATTAAATAATTTTAATTTTATAAATTGGTAAAATTCTCCTTGTTCAATGATTTTGGTAATAAATCTCTGACACGCGTAAACTGTCGGTTGAAATGGCGTATAATATGAAATTTGGCGTGTGTTGTTTTCCGACGACGCAAAGTCTCCTTACACCTACAATTCGAAACGACACCAAAGAAAACAACTGAAGAGGACCAAATCAACGTGGTGCTTAAGTCCAATCACGCGTACTATTCTTTTGCCATAAACCGATCTCAGTGTATCTGAAAGATTCGCCATAAATTTCCATGCAAACATCAGATGATTCAAAGAAGCCAACAGAGTGTCAGAGTGAATAGAAAGCATTGAAGATGTGGCGATGGTATAAGCCCTCCACAACCGCAACCTACGCGTGTCATAATCTTCTGTTTGGCGTAAAATTGTCCGACGATTTTTCATGCCCTTGCCGAACGGGTACCCATTTGAAGGATGTATCTGAACATTTACGCTTCACACAAATGAGCGTGTGGTATTCAAATCAATTATCGGCGCACGTTGGATACGTGAAAGATGCGTTGGCGGGAAGGCAAAACCACTCATTTCACCGAGAAGGAGAAATGTGTTTTGTGTCTTGAGGATTATGAATGCTTCTGGGACTTAGTTGGAGCCGATGTAGTCGGTTGTGTTACCAGATTGCCAGACATCCTTTTATTTGTGCTGGTTCGTGGGAACATCATATTAGAATAGATCCACCACATATAGGTGTGTGGGTGACGACTGCTGAGAGAGAACGTCGTTCAAAACCATCATCTGAATCTCTTCTCTTCCAAAAAACTGGTTTCTTTATCACTGGGTTTGGCTGAGATGGCGTTTCCATTTGTGTAAGTATCTGATAGATACTGTTTTCGAGGTTGGGTTACTGCACTTTGATTTGGTTTGGCGTTATTTACGTGCGCATTTACCCAATAGCATGTGGGAGCTGATGTTCCATGTTTGTTAGGGTTTATTAGAATTTAATCGATGAATGGATGTAAACATTTTGCTTTTTATTTTTTCTGATTTCTTCAATTTTGTTCCTTTCTGCTGTGAGCTACAAAGTAACAATTACCTTAGAGTCCTTATGTTGCCAAATGACAGTTCTGCTTCCTCTATATGGAAACTCCAAACGAGTCGCCAATAATTGACGTTAATTGGTTCTAGCAGATATTTACGATTATCGTATCATCATTAATTTGATGTCTGAATAGGTAAAAGTGTATTCGTTGTGTGGTGGTTTGAATGCAGGCATTAACTGAATTGGTGAACTGGATTAAAGAGCTAGACAAATATGGCGAAAACAAGGCTACGCTAAGCTGTGAAGCTGACTTATAACTACTTGCAGATAGACAGGATTTCTATTTTAGTTCATATAAGCGTGACTACGGTCATGTCATATCAATCATGTATGATTGTGAACTAAATTGTAAGCAAAATGTCTGAGAGCTAAATTAACCATTTCCAGCGAAAAAGCAGACCTTTTTTTGAGGTTAGACAGACGAAGCTTCAATTTTGTATTCAACTGTCATGACAACATACACCATGACACGACAACAAAGAAAATGTATCTGTCATTTTGAATTTGTATCTTTTAAGGTGATCCTTTAGTTTTTCGTAGGAGGTTTCTAAAAAAAAAATTCCGATATTTGGCATCACTGACTGAATCGCCAGAGAATCATAATGGCTTAGTTTGCATTTGGACCATCATCCATATAAAGTTTGCGACGGGCTATGGTTTATAAAGCGTATATTCGTCCAAAACTTAAGTATAATTCCCATATTTGGGCAGGTGCTCCAATTACACACTTGAGTTTCCTAGACAGAATACAAAAAAGAGCTTTGAAAATGATAGGCTACCGAAAAATAACAGAAACATTTACATCTCTCGAGCACCGTCGTAATGTTTCGTCCCTTTCGTTATTTTTACAATTAATGCATTCCTCCCCTGAAACAATTCAATCGTAATACTCACGCTGCTAGGAATGCCCATAAATTTACCCTTGAGCCCAACTTCGGACGTACAGTTAAAATACAGAGATTCTTTGTTTAGCCGTACGAACTGAAGTCTGACGACCAAAATATTTCCATGATTTCGCCATTTGGGCGCTAGTTGGAGGGTGATCCGGGTTTTGACCAAAAGGATTGCATGATGTCTAATTTACTCTCGGCGGGTATATTAACAAAAATTTTTTTGACCAAGAGAAAACGCTGATTTTGTGATCCAATTGCTTAGATTTCGTTTGTCAACAACTACTACCTTTAGTTGCGATAGCAGTACCATCCACACCCACAAGCCCTCTCGTTAAATCCACACACAAACACCCTAATATCTACATCTACTTTCGACCTTAACAAAACCCAGCCCGTTTTGTATTTCTTTTTCTCTTCTTGTTCTTTTTGAATTTGAGTGGAATTATTTTGGGAATTTGCTCCTGTTCTTTTTCATGTTCGCCTGGTGCTTGCGATCGATTTTGGTTGAAAGAACCACAGTATCGCGGTTAGCATGAGTCATTCTTATCAGCATGAGTCTTATCAGCATGAGTCATGTTATTTGCTACGTGTAGCCTGTCATCGATTTATAAGACGTTATCACGTCAAAAGGAGAAAGTGAAAAAGAACATTTATAAGCCACACTGTCGACGACGAACAAGCTGGTTCCCGCGCTGGATCCTCATTTATTGGTCATATTAACACGTTAAGGATCATAATTGAGCAGTTTTTTGAGGAGGATTTCGACTTTCTATAGCGACAACAGAGTCTGGACAGGAAATAAAATGATTCGATAGACTTTAACACAGTACCAGAGACATCTTGATAATTTGGGGACGTGTGTTTGATCGTTGCAAATGAATACCAGCGAAACAAAGATCAGCTTGTCTCTAATAGATATTTTTCAACAGCCGGTATAGACAAAACAGAGAATTTCATCTCTACCGGAGGTAGAACCAAATAAGACAACAACAGCTGTTTCGGGAAAACAAAGGCAGCTTTGGGTATGCTAAATAAATTACACGACTGAATCCCAGTTACTTGCTCTTATGTGCGTGCCGGGAAAATTAGATAAAAAATTACCTTACTTCGAAAAAAGAGAGCTTTATTTGTACGTCCTAAAATGTACCCTAAATTTGGAGCGGAGCAAAACATTTTAAGGGTGGTAAAGGGTTAAATTCCGTTTTTTTTTATTACTCGAAAATTATAGGTTTTTTTTGAAAAAAAGTTGTAGTTACACATTGTAGCTCATGTTATTCAACACAAAAACGATTTTTATTACACTTTTTTACCGTTAATTAAAAGATTTGGGGGAAAAGGGTCGTAAGCATAGGGTGTAGTACATTTAGTCAAAAAAAAATTAATAAATCTATGTTTTTGAGTGGGGAATTTTTTTGTATTTGGTTTATTTTGGAAAAAAATAAAAAAAAATCATCCATCCCGTTTTCAAAATATTGATTTTTTCCAAAAAAAAAAATTAAAAAATATTAAAAACAAATACAAATACAATTTTTTTTTTTAAATAACACGCGCACAAGGGACTATTTGTTTCCCTTTTAATGTAGAAAACACTGGGCGGGCATTAGGAAGATAGGGAGGGGAGAGATAGGAGGTGTCGATTAACATTGTTTGCAGATCAAAATGGCTTGGGAAAATCTCGCCGGGTAAACTATTCCAAATTCGTGTTGTTCGCCTACAAAGTTTTCGAAAATATTTTAAAGTGCAATTACTTTGGCTACCTTCATCTTTCTGAATATCAATTTTGATTGTAATCGGTTTCCCACTTCACGAAAAATTCGAAGAAAAAAAACGGTCCTATTGGAGGTACCCTATTTAGTCCACCAGCTTAATTTTTGTTTCATTAAAATATAAACAACACCTGCAATAGTACTACACTGTTTTTTTTTTCATAAAAAATCTTGGAGCCGTTTTAGAGAAAAATAAGCTTTTACTTAACGTTTATATAGGTTTAGCAGGTAACCTTAAAATTTAAGCTAAAAAACGAAATATTAAAAAAAGTCCTCTGTAGAATGTCAAAATAATCTTAGATATATATAATATATATTGAAGACGATTGACTCAACCGTTTAGGCTGCAGTTTTATGTAAATCCGTACAGACAGACAAACGGACAGACAGATAGGCAGAATTTTTCCACTAACTCAAATATGTATCTCTGTCATCGTTTCATGTTTGATTTTCTTCAAATTGTTAATCTGCACGAATGCATTTGCATAGCTTCTATTATAGTACCTACTAGCTTACCCAATCGGCGTTGCTCGGATATACCATACTCGAAATTATGAACCCGGCGTGGCGCCGCTTAGTAATCAAAACAGCCTTAGTTACACCTTACAGCATCAGCTATCTGCCTGTAAAAGTCCCGTCCAAATCGGGGAATAAATAAGAATTAGCAAAAAAACGCGCCATCTATCGAGTAATTTAAATAGCCCAAGTTACTCCCTGGAACATCAGCAACTGGTGATATGATGGTTTATCTCACCGAACAGTGGAACAAATCGCTACATCGTTTCGGAGAAAGTAAGATTATTGCACTAGATATTTCTAAAGCATTTGATAGAGTCTGGCACCAGGCTCTTTTATTGAAAATGCGTGTTTCGGTTTCAATGTTTCTTTTCTTCGCTGGAATAGAAATTACCTTTGGGACCGTTCAATACAAGTTGTATTGGATGGGTTCAAATCTGATATCTTCAAAATAAATGCTGGTGTGTCCCTGGGCTCCGTTCTGTCTCCGACTCTCTTTCTCATTTTTATAAATGATCTCCTGTCTGAAACTTCTAATCCACTAAACTGCTTCGCTGACGACAGTACACTCAGCTTTTCATATTCATTTTTGGAGTCGCAACCGCGGTCTTCGGATGTGGATCTTCAACGGCGACAAAAGATAAGCTCATTAAATTCTGATCTTGACAGCATCATCAAATGAGGAATAAGAAATCGTGTAGAATTTAATGCGTCCAAAACACAATGCTGTCTACTGTCTCTAAAGCGTAATACACCTCCATTGCCATTATCCATGAGTTGTACTTACGTTATGGAAGCTGATCATCTTGAAATTCTCGGTATGAGCATCACCAGTCACCTCTTGTGGAGTGATCATATTTATGATGTTGCCAAAAATGCCGCAAGATGTTTGGGCTTTCTCCGAAGATGTAAGAAATTCTTTTCCCCTTCTGATCTGGCTACTATCTACAAAGCTTTTCATCTTCCAACCAATCAATAACAAATCCTTGGAAAAGCTGTATCTTGGAATAGTCAAGTGAAATATCTCGGCATTCATCTTGATGCCAAACTAACTTTTAACCATTAGGTATCGTAAACAATAAAAAAAAGTAAACATAGCCAACCAAGAATGTTATTTTCGTTCATCAATAGAAAGTCCTCACTGTCAATTTAAAACAAATTAATTAATTATTAAGTCATTTTTCAGGCAATCCTTTTGTATGGTTGTCCCGTTTCGAAAAATATAGCTAAATGTCACATGAAAAAGTTGCAAATTTCTCAAAACAAACTTTTGAAAATGATGCTTGACCTTCCCTGTCATCATTTGACCTACGATCTACATAAAAAGGCGAGTGTTGAATTGATTTCGGAAGGAATACAAAAATTAACTATTAATTTCTGAATAGACTTGAAATTTCTGAAAATATCCTTATAAGTCAACTTAATAATATAACTTAGCATGATATGATAATGACATAAGATCTGTGATTTATTTATTTTGTATTTATTAATTAATTTACTTATTTATTTATTAATAAATTTATTTATTTATTTATTAATTTATTTATTAATTTATTTAAATGTTTATTTACTTATTTATTTATTTATTTATATTTTTATTTAGTTATTTATTTTTTTAATTTGATTTATTTAATTATTTTGTATTTTACTTTTATTTATTTCTTTATTTATTTATTTGTTATTTATTATTTCTTTGTTTCATTTAAATGTTAATTAATTTATTTATAATTCGTACTAAAACAATATATAAGACTATGATTGTAATTTGTTTGTTGTTAATTTATTAAAATTTGTAGTTTGTAATTGTTTTTCAGTTAATCATATATTAATTTATTATGTATTTATATAAATAAATGAATTCATTGTAATACAATTTTTGAATAATCTCATATTCCCCTTTTTCTAGTCATTAGTTTTTAAGTAATTCATAGCATATACACATTTTTTTTCTTATTAGGAGGTCTTATCGTATTTCCTCCAATCATTTTATTTAACCTCAAATCAGAAATTAAAGAAACCCATATAAAATAATATATAAGTTGGAAGACATACGTTTTGTATCAAATCAGTTCAATGTAAAATGTGCGGTAACAAACTATTGTAAAATGTATAACGAAATAAAAATCTATCTATCTATAATATAGGTAAGGCCACGTGGCTAAGTGGTTAGTGGACTGCTAAGCGAATGAGCGTGGGTTCGAATCCAGCTCATAGTCACCTTTTTTCCGGGGTACTGCCTCTTGCGAGGAACTGACGAAATCTCCAAGAGTAAAATTTGTCTCGAAAAAGTGCATCTCATGTAGCCGTTCGGAATCGGCGGTAAACTGTAGGTCCCTTCCATTCCTGCAGATTAACAACACACACACAGGAATGGTTGAGGGTATAAGTCACTAGGCCTTGGCTCCTTAAAGAACTGTCGCGCCAATAAATTAAAAAAAAATCTATAATATAGTACTAATAGGGTTTATTTTTCCTCTCCAAAAAAATCGTTAAATGTATACCAAAAGCATCACAATATCCCAAACAATAAAGTTCCATACTACAATTTTTCACGTCAATATTTTGACAAGCAACGTTAGTCAATATATATAATCTTTTATGTTCGATTTTTATGAGTTTGGAATTTTCCTCGTTAAAGTATGAATTGAGCAAGGACTTGCGTTGCCATATTCCTTTTTAAAATTCCTTTTGTTTAATTCAAGTGTTTTTGCAGGTAAGTAGTATTTGATGACCATGTTGGGATTTGTTATGTGCCTTTATGATAAGTTTGAAAGGTGCAAGAACCATTCGATAACGAATACACCTTTATTGGTTGTAAAATGTAATATCAATGCAACGGATGTAGAATAAAGAACACTGGAAGAAGAAGTGTGCGTTTAATGATATGATTCGATCATTTTATAACTAAGTGGTACACTGACGATTTCATTTGAATCGTTTTACTTGACGACATCTGAAGATGGTGATGTCTTGGGTGTAATTTACTCCAAATGGGCATAAAGCACCAATCATAAAAAAGTTTAATGGACATTTATATGAACATTGAAAGTAAAATATATTTTTGTTTTGAAAAATGAATTGCAATACAAAATAAAATGTAACACAACATGCATTAGAGCTATTTCATTCTAATTAAATTAATATTTCTAAAACTCCTAAAAATAGGCGATTTTATTAAAGTCCGTAAATTATGGGCGTAAAAAGAACAAGACCAAAATATATGGATGATCCAAATGCCACATTCTACACGAAGGTAGGTTGTCGGATGAGTTTGAAGTCCAAAGTGGAGTCAGGCAGGGCTGCATGTTGTCGCTAATACTGTTTTTATTTTGTCAGAAGAAAACCAATATTAATAATACTAATTAGACTAGGCAATATAAGTTTGACAGTTTCATCGAAACTGTCATTAAGGTGATTGAACAACTGTAGGCATTGTATATACATTTTCTATAGTACTCTCATGGTGGTCATTTTTCGTCTGGCCATCTTCCTGGTTGATTCAAAACTAAATCTAAATAGTGGAGACGAGAACCTTTACCGATATTTTACCAGTATTAAATACACTTTTGTTGTCTGTACTTATTTTATATTCAAACCAATTGGCAATTTCAGCCCGCCTCATTGCGACTTGTTTCAGAACTAAAAAATGATGCTTCATGATAGTACTATAGGCAGTGCATATTTTTTTTTTTTATAATTAACGCGCGCACAAGGGATTATGTGTTTCCCTTTTAATGTAGAACACACTGCGCGGGCATTACGAAGATAGGGAGGGGAGAGATAGGAGGTGCCGATTAACATTGGTTTTGAATGTTTGCAGATCAAAATGGCAAGGGAAAATCCCGCCGGGTAAACTATTCCAGATTCGTGTCGTTCGTTATACAATGCCGTAGGCACCTTTATGATAACGTAGATTAAAACTTATAAAGTTCCTTATCGAAAATTTTACTAGACAGATAAATATTTAATCCTAGATATTCCTCTTCCAGAGCAGATTTGCAGGAAGGGCAGAACATATGTAAGTAAATTAATGTTTTCCTATCTACATTAGGATTTGAATTATCTGCAAGAGATATCATGATTTTCGAATGCTTCTGAAGTTAGTCTCACCAGATCCTCCTCACGCTCTGCGACGTCTTTTGACTGAGCGGAAACAAAGCCTGCATTTGTAAGATCTTTGCCGCAGTCAGCTTCACTCCAATCCTGGTGAAGGCGACACTAATATTTCTACTAATATTATGAATGCGAATGTCTGTAGGTCTGTATGTTTGTTCAGCAATCACCCTTTAACGACTTAACGGATTTGTATCAAATTTGTTGGATAGATGGACGAGATGCTGAATTAAAAAATAGACTTTTTTTGACATAGAAAAATTATGGTTATTATTAGGGCGATTTAAATATACAATTTTGTATGACTAAAGGGTAGTTCTTTCCCTTTCAAGCTTCACATCAAGAACGGATGAGACACTTGAATAACACAAAGAATATTTTTTGTCCCGGAAATACTGGAACAACCACCTAACAACACTAGCGCTGATATCAAATAAAGAATAATTTCAGCCAAACCCTGCAACTTTAGGAATAAAGCCAATCTCTCTCTTGAGCAATTAGGATCTTTGTAAGATCCTCATCATCTCAGTTCAGTTGAGCAAAAAAAGCTTTCACATTTGGTGCTTTTTTAATAGTGGGGTTAATAAAGTTCACAACCAATGCGTCCCTTGGATTTTAGATAGTACATGGGTAGATGAGTCTAAGAAGCCGGGGTCACAAGTTTTCCTGGCCTTCTAACGGCATTGAGCGGGCAGCAGTGGTGCAGTAAATAAGATGTTTGCTTGTTTAGCGAGAGGTTCTAAGTTCGTCTTTCAGTTTAGAAAGCAATTTTTCTAACTCCTAGTGTATGCTGGAGCCATCCGTGGGTTTTAAGTGAGAAAATAGTCACCTAATTATCGATCTACTGCACCGAAAAAAAAAAATTCTTTTCTCTTTTTTTTCCCTTTTCTCTAATTCTTCTAACTAGTGTCTCCGGTTGCATTCTTAAAGGCATTGTGCCATACAAACACATAGCTAGTTAAAAATATATTAAAAAAATTATGACGTAATCAATATGGGGATTGAATTGAAAAGTCGCGTGTCAGAGAATACATTTTTCCAGTCAAGTCTTTCTTTGTTGTGCAGGGGGCGGAAGGGGCGTGGTTGTAGAATTGTGTCTTTTCCGGTATCTACTGGATATTGTAAACATTATATCGAAAGTTCTGTACTACCCGACCTTTTTGTAGGGTAAAACCTTTTTACTTACCGCACTATAAAGCAGTTCTATCACTTTTATGAACCCGTTGCAACAACGACTTGTTGTGATTGTGCTACATTGTTTTGGCGAATATTCAACAACTGTTTATGATTAAATAGAAGTTATATATACTGTCCGAAAGCAAGTTTTTTGATGGACAAATATTACAATTTCAGATATATTTAACAGTTTCGAAGTTATTTAGGAAAATGTCTCAAAAAATCAATATAAAAAAAAGAAAGTTTTAGCAATGTTTCGAATATTTCTGGTATTATGACCCTAAATGATGTTTGCAAATAAACCGTTGGAAAGCGCGTTTTCTGCTTTTAAATAATCACTAACAATTTAGGTAAATATAAAAACGCAAACCTGAGTTATATAAGAAAATGTAGAATCATGTCGAAAAAATTGGCCACCATATTAATTATGTCATCAATGCCGCTAGAGGGCCATTCAAATTTGTGTCTCGGGCTTTTAAGACTGATCTAACCATGCACTATCTTTATCTAAAAGGGCGCAGATGTGAAATATTTTGATACAATTCTCAACTAAATCGCCCCACTATAAAGACCCAATGATCTATTATGTGCACTACGGAAACCAGTTTAATGAGATTCCACTGCAGCTGTCTTATCTTCACTGTAATGACAAACCAAAAAAGTGTTAGAATAATAATAAATTTGTTTGTAACTTTTATTATTTCATTATAAGTCAGTTATTACTACTACTTACTACTATTACTACTGTAATGACAATTTTTAGCGGACACTATAAATCAAGTTCTATATAAAAATTCTTAAATAAAAACAATGAAAAAAACATGAAGATATCGGGAACGCCTACGAGTATAGCAGCAAAAAAGAATAAAATATATTACCTTCCTCAAATGTTCCTTGCCAAAAAAAGCTTCCGCAAACGTATTTAAAGAAACATTGTCCAGGAGCCAGGGCACTCTTACGTGTTACGTCACATGCAATAATCGTATTAGTTTCCAAAAATTGTTTGAGCCACACGTTTTTATATTCTTAAGTACCTTTGTAAGCCGATATCAGAACTCCCCTTTACAAAGAAACAATTCGAATTGATTGTGCCAGCTGCCAGGACTACATTCTTTACTTGTTTCTTTAGCAAAAAGTTCTAACTGCATGTGTCATTCTATCAAATTTGGATCCTTTTTGGAGAGACACTGTCATCAACTTCAATTACTCTTATTTCTTTCTAGTTAGAGTGATGACATTCAACATATATGTAGGCCTAGGTATACAAACCCCCACAGCAACAAATAAAATCACCCTAGTGATGTGTATCGAGTCCAGAGGCATCATCCCAGTTTGTTACGTATAACTATTAAACGACTCTTATGCAATAGATACACATTGGATCAATATTAATTGCTTTCAAATCGTTTTCCGATTTGACAGTTTCCAATATCGACACAAGTTAGGCAGAAAAATAGAAAGAATTATGGAATGATGTAGGCAGCAGATGACTCTTTAATTAAATTGCCTCACAGGAATGGAGCTTAGACTGCGGGCAAAAGAAGGTGAAAAGCTTCTGGCCAACTAGGACGGCGTCAAGAGCATTTTAACCATTATGTCACCCCATTCCAACTCCAAGTCAACAGAATCTCATATGACACGAGAAACGCACAACACACATATTATGACATTTGTCCGTTGCTTTCCGTCTCCACTTTAAAACTCAAAAGTTTTAATACACATTTCCATGTATTGCTTTCTATCTTTTATTGATTTTCCAGGAATCCGCCTAGAAAAAGGGTTCAGTCAACGACCATGTTCCAAATCTTGCTATCGCATCGTTATTTTTTTACAGAAAAGATATATTCGTAGATACAAGCCTATGACAAGTGTCTACTACAACTTGGAACGAAATAAGCAGATAATTCACCATAAAGTTGTATGTAATTGGTGATGTGTTGTGTAGCTTGAGGTTGTTTTATGATTTTCTATACCAAAAAGTAGTTTTCGCACTTGGGGCCAATTTAACGAGTGGAGAAAGTTTGTTGGTTATTATGACCCCTTGTTCACATCTAGATACAAAATGAAGTACCTTAGGGAATGTGTATATGTGAATGTGGTCAAATGGGAGGGATTGCTAGTAATTTATTCGTTTAGTTTTAACACCTAGATGCTTGGTAGTAAAAATGATTTCAGTGATCATAAATATATCTTTTTAGATAAAAAAGTTTGCAAATTAAATCTCTAAGAAAAATCATAAAAGTCACATAAGATGTGAACTCAAGAAAAGGAATTAGGATCAGAATTTGATTTATAAAAATCACATGATAGTTATATAATTAAGGTTTTTTTTTTTAAGATTCGCATGTTTTTTTAAATAACCCCAAAAACTTTTTTCACATTCATAACCTATAAAGTAAGCCAAATTAATTTATCAAATAATTTGCTGGTGTGCAGTTCTTGTTCTTGGCTTATATTGTCATAATGTGAAGAAGGAATCGTTTTTAAAACAATTCCATAATATCTGTTTAAGATTCCATCTCATCTATACCATCGCTTACATACCAGCGTTCTAACCCAGCGGTCGGTACTATCCTTAGAATCTAGATGTCGCCTAGCGCTTAGATGTCACTTTTCCCCTACATAGTTTAACAAGTGAGATGACCGACTTCCTATTTCATGTCTTGGGAAATTTTTCATTCTTTTAATAAACTTCAACCAGTTTACATGCATTTCGTTGTTTAATATCCGAGTTTTTTATTTTATTCCCCTAAATTTGTTGATGCCTCCTGTGAGAAAGATAAGCTTGCTTTTAATAAATTAATTCTCGTTATATTTTTGGTTAATTTTATAATTTCGTGGAATATTTTTGGTGTTAGAGATGGCTGCACGACTTTTAATTTGAGTACGTGTGCCTGGAGCAGACCTTAGCGGTGCGGATTGTGCTTAATTGGAGCAAGAGGTAAGGTCAATTACGGCGCATTATGAGAGGTTTGTAGAGAACCACCAATCTCTGGTGAGCACAGCCAAGGAGAAGGAAATGGAAGCACATGATAACCTTTTGGTACAAGTGGACACGTCCTATAATTCAACGTGTGTAATTCTGAATCGCAGACTTAAACACAATTGGAAGTACAACATGCATGGACTTGGAAGCACATGTCGGTGACCCGAACGCTGATTCATCCCGATCAAAGGGCATTACACTGGCGCATAACATGAATATACGACTGGATCGCGTGAAAATTCTACCTTTCGATGGCGCTTTATACAATTGGCTGGCATTCCGCTACTCCTTCGAGACATTAATTCACAACGCTGAGCTTCCAGAAGCATACAAACTGGCGAAGGGACAAGGGAGACAAGGGGGGTTATAAGGAAGTTTGGCTTTGGAAGCTTCCTTCACTTACGCAACGAGAGTGGTGTATGGTGTGTTCTTCATTCGAGTTTTCTAGTTTAGCGGATTTACTTGGTTTTCTGGAAAAACGAGCACAGAGTCTGCCTACCGAGCTTATTCGACCAACTCATCCTAACGACAGTTCCATCACACGTCAAGGCCGTGCCCCTACGGTAGCGAAGTCACACATCGTTACATCCAATGGAGAAACGTATTTATACTGTCATAGACCGCATCGGACAACGGTTCGCAGAGTTGAAGAATTCTGGCCTATGTTTTAACTGTCTGATGAGTGGATGTACTTCGCAACGTTGTTCCTCATCTGGATGCCGACAATGTGAAAAGAAACACCACACGATGTTTTGCCGAGAGACCACATGGTCAACACCTGAATTATCAGTGTCTGCAACGGCAATCACTGCAGCGGCTGCTGCAACGACGTATCAATTAGCATGATTAGTACCACGCACCGTTTTGCTTGCTATAGCACGAGCCCTTACAATGGGAACTTTGGAGCAGTTAATGGAACTTTAATGGGGTGTTTGGAGGTACATCAAGAATACTATCCTACTTAATCCCTCTTGAAGACCCTGGCTAACTAAGGGGCGGGGGTCAAAACACCCACATTTTCGGAATTTTGTTCAGTTTTTCGCTTATATCTCTTAAGCTTAGCACATTTTGTAAAACACATTGCATCCGATCAGTTAATTTAAAATAATAAAAAAATAATAGTAAGAATTTACATACATATGTACATTATTTTTTTATTTATCTCTAATTGATTCCAGGCAGATTTTTTTGGGCTACGAAAATCTTGCAACGCTTGGGGGCCACCGGCCCTTCCTTATTTTCGTCGTCATCATAGTCGGACATTGCCTCATGCACCTCAGGAGAAAAATGAAAGCCAGTGTCCTTACTCTCGTCATCAGTGTCAAATTCCTTGGTATCATGCTGAGGGGAGTTTTCGCATGCTGTGCCCACGCAGTGCTTGCATGCTGAAGAGCATAACAGTCCAGCCTTCTTACACTTGCACTTTTCTGAAAATAAACGTTCTTTTTGGAAGAACCCAAAGCTGTAAGAAGCACCAAAAGATCTATAAGATCTAAAACATCACCTGTTATGACGACACTATCATATTTTTCAGCAGCTGAGACAGCTGTTTCTAAATCATAACACCAGCGTCTTCTACTGCCTGCTTCAATAGGATTTTCCTGGTTTCCATTTCATTTTTCAGCATAGTTATGAATTTAGTTTTGTTGGTATCGTTTGAAAGAAATTTCACCTGCGAAATTGTGTTGGTCGAAGTTGTTTTGGAAAAGACAAACTTTGATAAAAAAGGAAGCAAAGAAAGCCGATAACGTTCATTGGCTTTGGTGATTTGATAAGTTATCCCAACAGGAAAACCATCAAAAAATAACAATTGCTTCTAAAGTGCCTTTGGACGTAATCCACGTAGTTTTGACGCCAGTTTTTCCAATTGCAATGGAGGTTGGTGTGACATTCATGCCTTTACTATCTTGCTCACTTGTCACAGCCTTTCGAGGAGAAACAGCCATTATTCCTCCCATTGCGGGGAATGTGGCATGCCCATCTAGTGTGCTCTCGTTGAAGTCCGCGTTGTTCTATATAAATTGACTGAATGAATTGACTGAAACATCAACTACGGCTGCCTTTGCGTGCATAACATACGATCCCTCAAGCCTGGAAGCTTCGTCATAGCTGCTTCGATCTGCAGCTAAAATTTAAATAATTGTCCCCCAATACTTGAGTGAACAAAAAGGTTCGTTGTTTTTTAAATGACTTTTAATGACATATCGACTGAACTATAATTTTATTGGGTAAAAATGTGTTGAAGTTTCGTTTTGATAGAAATTTTTGATTTTGATAGAAATTAGAAGAAACATAATTTAAAACAGCATTTCATGAAGATTAGTAAATACTTTTTTTTTAAATCAGTCCAATTCAAAGGATTTACATTAGGCGCATTAATTGACATTTAATAAAGTCGAGAAAAACGCGATTCAGCAAGCCTGGGCTCTGTCAACATTAATCCACTACTGCCCAAATGGATGGTCGGTATTCTACGAAGGAGAATTGTAAATTCAGAAATGGTTGTAAGAAACTTACAGTCAGAACTTTTAAGGGAACACCACAGGGTGGGGTTTTATCTCCACTGGTTACTGGTCGTCAACAGGATTTCAGTCAAACTAAATCCCACTAAAAACATTTTCTTGTAAAATACCTGTGGAACGGTAATCTAAATCTTACTAAATCTAATGTGTTCAAGACCGAATTAGTTTTGTTTACAAGGAAAAAAAATATCCCACAATGTGCCCATAATAAATATGACACTACTCCGGGTTACTGACGTAGCCAAATATTTGTCGATAGTAATAAATCGTAAGCTTAACTGCAAAGCAAATGTCAAACAAAAAGAAAAGAAAAACCGAATTAACTTAATATTTTTGAAAGCTGCAAATGTAAGATGGTCAACAATTGACGATTGTCGGGTTTCGAGAAATCTTTGCCGGAATATCTTCAAGAAAATCACCGAATATCTTCATTCTAAAGCTTGGCAGGGTTCAACTCTTTCTTGGTTGGTATCCCCAGCCTAGCCTTGTCCAGGAAAGCAGCCTTCGGAAAATACTTTTTTTCCATAAACTAGGCGATGTTTCAAAAAAGACACTTAAAATATCATCATAAGATTTATCACTAATTCAAGATGGTTTAAGTGGGCATCTCACGACTAATTCTCCACCCTCTGTTCCTACCCTCTAATGGGGATAGGCATGAATCCTTTGAGATCCGAGCTAAGTGATGTGGTTTGCTAAATCATCACTCATCTAACCTAACCTAGATGTTCCCGAATAGTATTGCTATATTAGAAAGTACGAACAAGATTTCTTTCTAGCAAGCATTCCGTTTTCATTCTAAAATAAGTTCACTTATATCTGCTCTTGATTCAATGTTTCATAAAACAGAAGTGATTAAGGAAACAGATTTATATTTTACTTCATCAATTTTAATATAATTATGTTATGAGTTATGTTTAATTTAATTTAGATACCCACAAGTAATTTATCCCTTGTATTTCTATTTTGAATCAGAAAGTGAATTTTCTAAATCAGTGGAGCATATTTGTAATGTTCCCCCTATAAAACAATTTTGTATTTTTTTCCAAAGAAAAATACTTCTCATATAAACATAGGTAAATGTTGGAGACGTTAAAGTTGGTTGTCAAAATTGCATGATAATCACCAGCAAGCTAGCTTTTTAATGTCTATTCGTTTTAATATTCTACCAAAAAAATGCTTCCCTTTTCCAATATAAATACAAATATTTTTGTTTTTTATTTTTTGTTCTACTTTCAATTCAAGAACATCCGCCTTTTCTTATACGGTATATCTAACCATGAAATTTGACACACAAAAACAACATCATTTGAAACAATATCCTAGAGTTGGAGCTTTCTTTATGTTTAGGCCAGGCAGCCAAGCATTCTTCTACCATATTGCTTTAGGCATCTTTCTATAAAAAATAGAAGAACAAGAAGACCAAAAAGGCTAAGTTTCTTTTAGCATGTGTATCTTTCAGTTTAATGGCGAAGAAACATGTTAGCTGCTGCTCTTCCAAACGACCTTAATGGCGTGCTTTTGCTTTAATAAAACCCACCCCCAATAATAATGACAACCCCCTCAATGGCAAACTCCTTTTATTTATTTTATTTAACCGATTCTTTGGTGAAAGTTATATTGCGAAAAAAAAACAAAATGGCGCTACGTATTTGGGATGATACTTTGAAGAAAAAAAAAACAGTTACGAAAAACTCACGCGTATACGTATGGCACATAAAGCTTTGTGCTTTATGTGCGTTGCTTAAGCTTGTATTCCCCCTTAGTGCTCATTGCATTTTATTTTTATGAACAAAAATTATAAAAGTCTTTGCGAAGCACCACTAACGCCTGTCTATTCAACGTGGGCAATTACAATTTAGAACCAAAAAAAGAATGTGTGTGTTAGCCTCTTCTCGCCACTCTCCCGCCGTATAATAAGTCCTCACTGGACTTTACGGTCTTAATACAACTACGCTATGTATAGGTATCCAAGACTTCCGCCAAACAATTATCGCAGTGGCAATCTGTGAAGCGGCCGGAGCAGCGCAAAAATATTCTTCTGAAGACAAATTTTTGACAAGCTTATTGGATTTTGAATGGTTATGGTGAGTGCTTGGCTATGACCAAAAGCACTTTGAAGAAGACAGCTTTCATAAAGAAGCAACGATGCAGAACAAAATTTGGAGATAAAAATATAGTTTTATGATAATGCAGACGAATGCATTTCCAGAGAAAATATTACTTTGGCGGCCATTTTGAATGGAGATCTTGATTGTCTAAACAGTGGCGCTGAATAAATCTGAGAATAACTTAAATAAAAAAAAAACTTACTACTGAAGCGGCAAATTAAAGGACGATGACAATGGAAAAGAAGACGGGACTCACCTGTTAAGATAAGAAGAAAATGAATTTTAAATGAAATAAGAAAATATAAATTTGTTAAGGTACTATATAAACTAAGTTTCACGACTGGATCACACGTCCTTGCACTATGTGGTGTTAAATTGTCGAACTAAATTTGAATTGTTAAGAGCATTTCAAAGTTTTTTTATTTTTGTGAGTTTTGATTGTTCGTTATATAGTTATCAGCGGAAAATTTCAAACGCGATTTTATTTTGTTTTAAATGTGAAAAACCATGTTTTTTCTTCAAAATCGAACACACTTTAGAAATAAACTCAAGGATTTCAGTTTAAGCACATACACGACACACAATTAAGAACATAATTTGAAAAAAAAAATGCATTTGAAAATAAATATCGATTTTTCAAAAAAAAAATACACATAAAATTAGTTTGTTACTAAGAATATAAGAAATAAAAAAAAGGTGTTAAAACCACAACACTTAACGGTTTTTAGTAAAAATGAAGTACCGTATCACACGTCTTGTATAATAACGAATTTACGTAAAAAGTATTTCTAAAATTTGTATTTTTAGTTTTTTGCGAATTTTTTTTAAATTTTGGTATGCAGTTTTTTAGAGTTTAATAATATACATGTGATTATAAAATTTTAAATATTTTTTTTTTTGATTAGTTTTAAAATAATTGATTTTTCACAAAACAAATTTCAAAAATTAATTTTAATTAGAAAAAAAGTTATTTAAAATGTTGCTCTGCAAAATTAATTTGGCTACCTAGATCTTCTCAAATATAAAATTTGACAGAAATTCAATAAGCCGTTACCGATAAAATTCAAAAAACCGTTATATGAAAGTTACCGTTAATAGATTTCCCGAAAATATGGTTCTGACCAAATGATAGCCAATATCAATAGAAAAATTCTGAAAAATGTTCATCAAAATCGTTGGAGCCGTTTTCAAGAAAATGAGCTTTTCCTAAACTCTATATGGTTATATGGAAGGTACCATTATTTTTAGGCCTAAAAATAAAATTTCAAATTCCCCTCTGGGGAATGTCAAAAGAATCACACACATCAAATTTGCTTGAACCGTTTAGACTGCAGCTCTTTATACATACTGAAAGACAGACAGACATACAGACATTTTTGCCACTAACTCTTTTAGACTTCTGTATGATCGTAATGTCGTGTTTGATTGTTATCTCATTTTTTATATTCACGAATCCTAAACTTGCCTTGTAGTCCCTATAATCGCAAGTAAAAATGGTGACATGGAAGGCAATATATTTGACAGAAACAAGAAACAAGAATTTAAATGTCAAGACCACTAAACTTAACGATTAGTTTTATAAATATTGAAAAGTCACAAAAAAATAAAATAAACAGAGAAATACACCAAATGTGTATGCGGAATTAATATGGCTACAGGATCTTTATAAATATAAAATTTATCTTTATAAATATAAAATTTAATACAAATCTAATGAACCTTTAACTTTATGCAAATAAAAATATAATAACGGGTCCGCCAAATAACTTCTTTTTTTTTGAAAATGCTTCATCAACATCGAGTGTAGCTTAGGCTGTGTGGCACGTAGCGCCGTCCTGTTGAAACCAAATATTGCCAATATCCTCCTCTTCAATTTTTGTGAACAAAAATTCGTTCAACATGGCTCGATAACGATCGCCATTGACTGTAACGACCACTCCTTGCTCATTTTCGAAAAATGGTCCAATTATGCCTCTGGACCAAAATCCGCACCAAACAGTGACTCGTTTTGGGTGTATCGGCTTTTCAACGAATGCGTGCGGGTTTTCTGTGTCTCAAATGCGACAATTTTCCTTGTTTACATACCCGCCAAGATCAAAATGAGCTTCATCGATCGCAGGCAGTAATGTCGCAATATTTCCCAGCGTATACACAACCATATTCGTTCAGCGGAAGGATCAACCTAATTATCTGTCAAATCAGACATGAGCTAAGTGTTACCATTCACGAAATAAGCACGAGTTGAAAAAAAAACGTTAGATCGCGGACCCTTTAGTATAAACGATGATCAAAGACGGATTCAACGATGAAGAAGTATAGCTCTTACTTGTACGACTAATGGATGTGGTTTACGAAAACCATAAGATTTTCTTCTACTTCGTAGGTTAGCTCTGCCAGTAGTCACTGGAACTGAATATATCATAACAATAATGTCTGATGGGACCAATCAACTGTCGCAGAAAGGTTGTCTCTTATAATAGGCTTTCTTATTGGAACAATGAAGTTGTACATTGAAATTGTTATTCAGAATTTTCCGTTTTGTAGAGTTTCCAAGGCCTTGGAAAGAAAGGGTGTAAATGCAATGCTCTTTACTATTCCCACCCCACTGTAGAACAGAACAGATCCGAACAAGCGGATTTAATATGTCGATACATATATTTAAGTACTCTTGCAACTTAAAAAAGGCGAAAGAAGATTTATCCCATAAGTGAGGCTCCTTCTATATCGCTCGCCGCTAGGTTTGAATTAGTAGCAAACTGTGTTGCAAAATCAGCTTTACTTGGGAGCCATACTTATGACCCCCTTGGGTGGGTTAAAAGTTCACAAATCCAAAAGGCTCACTATTGCTCCAAAACCATTTTTGGTCAATTTTGTTTTTATAGAAACAGTCGATGAATTCGTTATCGACGTCGGCGTATGTTGCTTCATTATGTCTGCCACAAATATCTTAAAAACGTTTTGAAGGTTACTGTTTTCAACAAGATGGTGCTTGATGTCACCTTGCAAATCAAACAAAATGATTTCTGAAATGAAAGTCATCTGTCAAAAATTTGTTCTAAAATAAAACCACATCTACTGGCCTTTTAGATCTCTAGATTTGACCCTTCCGGACTTTTTTGTCGATTGTAAATAGAAAAAGCCTTCAAAACTAGCTTTGGTCAAAAGATTCAGCCACTTGTTGAATGTTGTATTAATCTTATTTAGACACAGTTTTGACTTTTTGCGAAAGAAAACTGTCGAGTTTGAACTCCGATGATTCAGGTATACTCTTCAATAACCTTCAAGCTACTCACAGATAAAGTAAAGGAACATTATTATGATGTTAGAAAGACAATCTTTTTTTTTCTAGCTAATGATAAAAAAGCTTTGTTGCCTCATCTGCTTTCCCAGCTTAATTGGTAATTAAAATATTTTGTGAGAAAAACTCTTAAACAATCCGTAAGTTTGGACTGAAACAAAATACAAACAAAAAACACGTCTACCACAACATCATTTCAAAAAAATGTTTTAACGTCTAACTTTAGCCTCGAAATTTGTTTATATCATCGCATACAATGTAATATTTCAACCACATTATTTTTTTAATATTATTTTTATCTTTCTCCATCCCTTGAATTCCCATATACTGGGGGATATCAGCCACCCCAACGCTAATCCTCCCCTTCTCAAAAAACCATTAAAAATTACATATATTTTCAACCCTCATTTGAATTCCCTTAAAAGTATCCACCTCGCTGGTTTTTTCGCGGCAAACGTCGAGCTAATTTTAACTCATTTTAGATGAAAAAATTCTATTTTATAAATTTTGTCACAAGTTGCATCTCATGGATGAGATGTTAACTTAGTGAAAGAAAATTGAAAGTGTTTTTTTCTGTCGAATAATTATTTTTGTTTAACTTGGCAAATAATAAATTAATCTTGGATATCAAATAACTCAACCGTAATTAATTTAATGGGCTTTTTCTTATTTCTTCCTGTATCAAAAATTAATTGGAAAAAACCACCATTTGCACTCTTAAAACGAACTTTTTGTCTTAATTAGGTAACAACTTAAAACAGGCAAAAAAGGATGCAAGGAGCTTAAAAACGGAAGCATCTTACGGCAACGGAGTTGCAAGGGCCACTATCAAGTTCAAAATAAATGTCGCTAGAGGCACGTTTCCAAAGTAATAATCAGACGAAGAATTATTGACTTAATTACGTATTCTGTCGTATGTACAACCTGCTATAATTGCTGCAGCAGCTCCGGTTCCTAGCCGGTTGTGCATCTTTTCTCTAGTTATCTTGCTGCCTTATGCGACACGATGCAATTTGCCATTGGTACGCAAAGAACCTAGTAGAATCCGAAGAACCAAGTCATTGAAGATACATAAGCATAAATAATCGCTCGGTAGACACACTAGAGTAGCAAATGCCTGTGTCTCCAGAAATTTATGACTCCATGACTGGAGCGTTTACTATTAAAATTAAAACCAAATAACATCTGAGGCAGATTTAAGAATTAAAAAATAAACATACAACTGAAAACAAAATACAACAAACTTTAGACACTGAGGGGGAGGGGGGGGGGCAGAAGTTCCTCTTATTCTAGATTTTGAATGCTTAAATCTTGATGGGGATATATGGAAATACAGGGGAAGGAAAAAAATATATATCATCATCAGAATGCAGCGTCATGCAATGAATATGCTAAAGATGAAAAGGGATTTAGGAAAGCATTTGGGTCGTATAAAACTGCACCTGCACATTTTGAACTCTTATATAATTCGCATAGTTTTTTGAATTTGAAATTCAATGAAATGGGTGCTTCATCCCTAGAAATGAAAACCACCCATGCTAAACAAGCACCGAGTAAAATGTAAGAAAACAATAATGATATTGTCTTTTAGTCACAAAACGAAAAAACACAATTAGAAGTTTCGCAGTTCATTGCAGACATTGTGATATAATATATATAATAATAATAATAATAATAATAATAATATAAAAAAATGTATAATATATAAATATAAAGGTTTTAACACTTTGCCTTTATACCAATTTACATTGTCTTTAGTCTTCACTCATAAAAAAGTGGAAATATACTAAAATTGCATTACAGATGCATTGCAGATGCATTTCAAAAACGAGCAACTCGACGCGGAAACTGGTATTATTGTTATACCCAAAACTAACAAATAAACAGTTAAGTTAAAAATAGGATTTTTCAAGGAGCATTCCCGGCCAAAATAGTGAATTGCTTTTAAAGAAAGTTAAACAATTAGTATTTTTCACATCCTCCTTTTCTCAGAAGGATGGACCTCAAATTAGTTTTTTGTTTTTTATAATAAATTATAGTTATAATTATAATATTATTAAATTTATAATAGATGTCGATGGACATTAGTTTTGAAATTCTGCATATCAAAATGGGAGGGAAAAACCGAATCAGGTAGAGCGTTCCACATTCGTGTGGTTCGATCAAAAAAAGAATCTCTATACATAACAGTACGTCCGAAGTTGGACTCAAGGGTAAACTGATGGGCATTCCTTGCAGAGCGAGTATTACGGTTGAATTGTTTAATGGGAGGAATGCAACTGGCTATTTCACTTGAGCACTGTTTGTAAAAATAACGATAGAATAGTGATAGACACGTTACATTACGACGGTGCTCAAGAGATGTAATTGAATTCGTAATATTTCTATCACCAATTAATTTTAAAGCTCTTTTTTGGATGTGATCCAGAAAACTCAATTGCGTTATTGGAGCACCTGTCCAAATGTGGGAATTATACTCAACTTTTGGGCGAATATATGCTTTATATATTGTAGCCAGATCAGACGGTGTGAAGAACTTCTTGCATATACGAAGGAAACCTTAACACCTCGCAGCATTCTTGGCGACGTCAAATATGTGGTCATTCCACAAAAGGTGGTCTGTAATGCACATACCAAGAACTGAGAGGTGGTCGGTTTCTTCGATGCAAGTGCCACTCATGGATAGTGGCATTGGGGGTATATTCCGCTTTAACGACAAAAGACAGTATTGAGTTTTTGAAGCATTAAATTCTACGCGATTTTTTATTCCACATTGTACAATGCTGTCAAGGTCAGAATTTATGGATGTAAATCTGGAAACGAATATGAAAAGCTGAGAGTACTGTCGTCCGCAAAACAATTTATTGGATTAGTTGTTTCAGTTAATAAATCATTAATAAATATGAGGAAGAGAGTCGGAGACAACACAGAGCCCTGGGGCAAACCAGCATTTATGTTTTGAATATCGGACTTGAATCCGTCCAACACTACTTGTATTGAGCGGTTCGAAAAGTAATTACTAATCCAAAGAAGAAGAGATTTTCCATAAAAGAGCTTGATGCCAAACACTATCAAATGCCTTAGAAATATCAAGTGCGATAATTTTGCTTTCACCAAAACGGTGAAGAGATTGGTTCCACTTTTCGGTGGAACCATCAAATCACCAGTGGACCTATTGCTACGAAAGCCGTACTGCCGGTCATTAAGAAGCTTTCGTATCTCGAGATATTTCATAAGCTGAAAATTAATCAGCGTTTCCATGACCTTAGAAAGAAGGGACGTTAGTGCAATGGGTCGATAGTTCGAGGGTGAAGAAGATTCACCTTTCTTGGGGATGGGCTGGACAAATGCTGTTTTCCATCCACTCCGGAAGAGCCCAGAGGAATAGGTTTGATGGAAAAGCTTACGCAGAGGTTTTGACAGCGTTGAAGAACACCTCTTCAGAACAATAGCGGAGATATTATCCGGGCCAGCAGATTTATGTATGTTGAGATCTTTCAAGCGACTGCACGGGTGCGAAAGAAGATTAGTCCCATGAAATCATCATAATAAGTAAAAATTATAGGTTTAACGAATTACTTATGACATCTACATACACTATTCAACTCTTGATTTACGATACAAATTGAAAAATCGCATCTAGGCAATGAACATAAAGGTGAGTCTACCAACAATTAACCACGTACAAACTTTCATAAAAGTATGCATACAAATCCCACAAACGCCAACAGAACAAGAAGAACATTTTCATTTGTTTTCTTAAGATTTAATTATTTCTTCAATCAACAAATAACTGTTCTGCATTGGCTTCTTCAATGTAAGACGTGGATTTAAATATACATTTTTTCTATGATCAATTTACTTAATTAGTTTATTGTGAAAAATTGTGACCTATATATTTTTCGAGTTATTATTCCATTAATTAAAAAAAGATTTGTTCAAATTCGTTTTGTGGTTCTCGTGTGAAGCACATACAACATGTAAGCCAATTCAATTGTATTATATAAAAGTTAAGATAAAATAATTTTAGAAATAAGTACTAAAGAATGACTTAGTTCTGCCGCTTTCGTTCATGTCCGAGCTCTCCGTTAAAATAGGAAAATGTCTCTGTATTTGAAAGCTTTTTTTACTTCAATATTCATAAAAGGAATCAAGGTTTAGGATGAATATGAATAAAAAATATGAATTTGTGGGGAAGTTAATAAGTGTTACAAAAGTTTTTACATTTTTCTAAAAAAAAATTTAAAACCATTAGAAAAATGTGTTAAGATGACGGATTTCTCAGAAGCATTTGAAGAACTCATGAAAATAATTTTGCTTCATTATTTTTTTTCTGATCTTAGATCAAATTATGCTTTGCGGGCGGCAGAGGTGCAGCAGATAAGATGATGGCTTGTGAACCCAGAGATCGTCAGTTAGAACCTAAGGTTCGGTTGCAATTTTTCAAACTCCTAGTGCAAGCTAGACGCCGTCCGTGCGTTTTAAGTGAAAAAAAAGTCACTTAATTCTATATCTACAGTGCCTATCTTTCCAATCCTTTTAACTTATGTTGCTTGTTCATACACCCCGGTTGTTGGCCGACGCCATGCAATTGCATTATCATTAATTCTACAAATTTATAAATTCAATAGTAATCAAAAACTATTTCATTCTGTCAATATATATTATGCCCAAGTTTTTCTATTTCGCCTTTTGTGTAAAACCCTGGACACTTTGAAAATTCTCCTAAACTATACATTTATACAAAAACACAGTTTTATTCTAATCCCAGGACCACCTTTTCATTATAGTTTTGGGTTTAACTCATGGATAGTTAACACCTTAATGACTTTTAATTTTCTTAAATTTCTTGAACTATCATTAGATAGTATAAAGTCTGAATATAACCTTAAAGGTTGGTTAAATGTTAATTGAATGTTAATTGAGACTCTAAGCAACCGCCTTAACTTATTCCCCAATTGAGGACTTCGATGCCAAAATACAAAGCTAGTTAAAAACTTGTTCACCTATTTACATACTTCGAACAAGATGAAAATAAAATTACACCTACAAAAAATATTATACTAAACCAATACCTATCCTTAATGGTGATTAAATATGTAAAGAGGGTCAGAGACACCAAAAAGGCTGGTATTTTTATATTTACAAGTGTGGTGATTTCGGGCGGAAGAAACCGAAAGCAATTCATCCCTAAAGAAAAAAAATTCTTTTACATAGCAAAACCAAACTCCATTTCGAATGCCTCTGATACCAAGAGCTATCTGGTCTGTCTGGTGGAATTAATCTGGAATGGGCCCTATAGGTAAGATTCTTTTGTAAAACATATTTTCTTCTCAATGTACACTCATCATTTTGACTTTAATTTTTTTGTTTTTTCTTTTTTTTTTATTTATTTGTGGTTTGGGCAGAAATACACTAAGACGAAAGGACGACTTTGCGGCAAACTAAAAGCTATTCATCTGCTCCATAAAGCGGAAAATTAAAGCAAATTACTTTGATGACGTCCAAAATGTGTAAAACTCAAAACTCAAAGCATTTGGATTAGCAAGTTGCGTTTGATCATCCAGAAACAACAAAAGCAACCCCAAAACTTCTCCACAAATAAATCGATTGAATGAAAATAATTTGTTGGCATTGGCACCGCCTTTTAATTACTTTCGCCACCGCCGCTTGATGTTACGGCTGTGATGTTGCACGATTCGATTCATTGAATTTGAATTGTGTACATGGAATCAAAAATCGAAAATACAAGTTCATTGGTTATGCTTTCCTTAATCAAGCTTTGTACGATTTCCCGTCTGAGGGGGGAACTAATGCTCTTTGTTTTCAGTTAGAAGGCATATACATATCATGTTTGCGGCACACTAGACTAAACAGAATTATTATCTTACAACCTAAAAACCGATTTGTTTTGAAAAATAATTTTGTTATGAAAACGCGTGATGGAAATTGATTTGTGTGGTGCGTGTATTCGATTGATATGCAAAATGATGTTTTGTTTTAGAATTTTATGCGGCAAATGTATCTTCTGGATATGAGAAAAATTATTGATATCTGCGGCGCCAGATAATATACACAATTTCGGTATTTTTGTTATGTTTGCTTCACTGACATGGATGATTATGAGTGGCAGAAGGAGGTTGTTCGTGAGGAAGCTTTGATCCCTACATTTATTTAAGATACTTTTTATGTAAAGCTTGATGAAATTCCTTTTTTTATTGTAAATGTTTTTAAGTCGTTTAGAAGGTGTAAATTGCAAAGGATTCCACATTAAAAGATGAAAATAAGGAAACTGATAATGCTGCTGATTCTTTGAAGGAAGAAATAATGAAAAGCAAGGAGAGCAAGGAGAAGTGAATATAACGGCTGTTTAGGAAGAAAATTTAATTTTTGAATCCTGAATTGTAGTTTTAGTGCACAAGTATAATATAATATTCTATTTACATTTTCTGGCAAAACCAACGATGTTGAAAAATTTCAATTTGTTAGTCCAGGTGAGGTAGCTTCCAAACCTCAGCAAATACTTTTACCGATCTCATTTGACCATGAGTGACAATAATCCCCATCACAACTTTAATCCCTAAATTATGGCTTAAATAAGCTCTTTTGATTTTATGCCATGCCTAAATTAATACACTATTTTGTGGTGAGTCTTCCCGAGCTGTCGTCTTTTATGCGTACAAGCATATGAACTTTTTTCCCATGGAATGGGATTTGCTTAATTAATAAATAACCACATTGATTGGATTTACCTAATAAATCATCAGATTGAGATAATTGAATACTTAAGAAGTCTTAATAGGCATACAAATGTGCTTAAAAGGTTTTATTTAGTTGAAAAAATAGATGTTACTAGCGAAACTTTTAGTTTTTTTTTAAAGTAAACTTCTGTAAAGGTTTCTGAAATCTCGTTGAAAATACCTCAGTCGGAATACATTATTTATGCATCCGAAAAAATCAATACGACTCAAGCGAAGCAGCAGTTATGCTTATCGATGTATTTTTTGTTGATAAGGAAAGTGTCATTAGCACAGCTGAAAGGAGAAAAAGGTTGTTGCCTGAAGCATGAAAAATGACCGATAAGTATTTTTTTCTTGAAGCAATTGAAGAGTTTTTTCCAAGAGATGTAAAGAAGGGACAACAACCAGTGTTACCATCTCTTTAAGAAAAACTGAAATAATTAAAAATAGAAGGAAGATAAACTTGAGGCAATAAAATTACCAACAGAGAACACAAAGCAGAGGCAGTTGGAGAATTATTTTTTTGGAAGACGCTGAAGAACGCCCCGAAGCATTCCGCCCAGTCTTGACTTTTCTCGCGCTTCTACACTGTCGACTTTTCGATTTCTAAAAAACTACATAACAAAATTACAAGCAAACATTTTTTTTTTCAAAAAACTAAAAATAAAAAATAGGATTTTATCAAAACTTGTCCTACTTTTGACTTGCGAATATAGGGACAATAAGGCAAGTTTTCGTGAATATAAAAAAAATTGAGATAACAATAAAACATGACATTACGATCATAGAGAAGTCTAAGAAAGTCATTGGGAAAAAATGTCTGTCTGTCTGTATGTCCGGGTGTATATCGAGCTGCAGCCTAAACGGGTTCAGCGATTACCTTCAAATTTGGTATGTGTGATTCTTTTGGCACTCCTCAGAGGGAAAATTGAAATTTTATTTTTCCGTTTAGGAAAAGCCTATTTTTCACCAAAACGGCTCCAACGATTTTGATGAACATTTTTGAGAATTTTTTGTTGGTATTGGCAATCATTTGATTAGAACCAAGTATACTGGAAAAGTCTATTAACGGGACCTTTCATATAACGGTTTTTTAATTTTTGGCTTTCTCGGTTACGGCTCTTTAAATTTCTGTCAAATTTTATATTTAAGAAGATCTAGGTAGCCAAATTAATTTTGCATCTCAAAATTTTGAATAACTTTTTTTTATAATTAAAATTATTTTTGAATTTTTTTTTTTGAAAAATCAATATTTTGAATATAAAAAAATATTTTAAATTTTATAATCACATGTTTTTTAATAAATTCTAAAAAACTGCAAACCAAAATTTAAAAAATATTTTTTTTTCATACAACTAAAAATAAAAAAACAGGATTTTATCAAAACGGGTCCTATAATTTTCGAAATACATTTTTCATAAATTCCTTGTTATTAAAGACGTGTGATGGCATACTTCATTTTTAATAAAAACCGTATTGTGGTTTTTAATGCTTTTTATGAGTTCAAATTGTGTTATTTTCAACGCAAATGTTACTTGTTTCTGCCAAAGATCTGGCTTTCCAATGTAATTAGGCACATAAGAGCAAGTACGTGCGACCCAGTCGTGCCCATTTTGTTTGCTTGAAAAGGGGGTATTTTTGTATTTTAATAAAAGTGCTTAGTTATGTCGAATTCTCTGTTCAACAAATATTTTTTCCAAGTTATATAAGAAAAAGCATTAACAAATAAGAGAGCAATCCCTCACATCGATTTTGCTTTCGAATTTTCTATCTCTTTTGCACCTATGTGAGTCGTGACTTAACAGTTAACGTGTAAAAGCAGACTTAGGAATACAACTTTCTCCTAAGGAACAACATATGGATTTTGGTCCTGATCTGTGGACTTAAAGGTTGCCGTTTAATATCGGACTAATGGAAGTGTAGAGAAAAGGAAGCCTCGTCTTGTTTCTAGGGGTTTTCGAAGTTTGGAATACCATGATCCCTATCCAAATATAAGTTCAAATCGATTTTGAATGGAGCTATTTGGGCTTTTCTTCAGCTTACCTAAATGGAGAAAAAAATGCAGATATTCAAAATTTGGAGCAGCTGGATGTTTCTCGGAAAAAGAACAAGAATACAAACTGAAAAAGAAAACAGAGTGGTCAAGAGTGAAACTACAAAAACACAAAGTTCAAAAACACAAAGTTTAAGGAACTCGGTTGTGTCAGCTGTATGACGTTGGACTCTGAATTAAGTAAAGGTGGATTTATTAAAAATCCGGTGGAATGCTATGAACTCCTGAAGTTTGAACAGGAATTTTGCATTACAGAGCTGTGTAGAGTCAACAAAACAACATTTTTAAGGCTTAATAGAAAATATGCTATAAAACTCAAATTAAGTAGACCAGACATAGTATTTAGTATACCACAGATTAAAGGGGTTCCTCAAAAGCAGCAAGCTGGGCCAGTATTTTGAACGGTCGAAAATCACAATGTGCGTATGCTTCCATCTATGAAGGAGGAACAATCCTCTGAAACTCAAAAGAAAAACAAAAAAGTACTGACAACAGAACTTCATCGGGAATCAGTTACCATATAAAACTCGAAAGGAATCCAAAGAAGAATAGAGGAAGTGTTTTATAACATTGATGTTATTTATTTTTTAATACGCGGGCACAAAGCATTTATGTTCCCTTTTTATGTGAAAACTAACTTCGGTAGCATTTTGAATTAGGAAAGGGAGGGACATACACATAAGGTATCGATTAACATTGGTTTTGAATGCTTTCAAATTAAAATGGTAAGGGAAAACCTAACCGGATGAACTATTCCAAATTCGTGTTGTTCGCCTAAAAAAGAATCTCTTTATTTCACATTGTACGGTACATCCGAAATTGTGCCAAATTGTGCCAAAACCATTCTGTGCGAGAAAAATATAACGGGTGCAATTTTTAAAGGGGAGGAATGCAGCTGTTCCATTCTGTTTACAAGTTTTCTGTCGGAAGATCGATAAAAAGCCTAAGAAAAGTTTCAAGTCGTAAGAATTTTTTGAAATTTTGAAGAAACAAAATCGGATTATTGTGATTTCCTTGAGGAACGTTTGTTATCTTGATATATTGTTTGAAAACCAAAAATTGAGTCTATATTTTATTCAATTGATTATTTACTAATGAAAACCATGTTTTATCTAGAAGTAGAAAATCACTTATCTTATAAAGTTTTACTACAATCAGATAACATTAGTTTGAGGCTCGGTTTACATGTTTTGTTTGCATTATGAGAAAACTTCAAAAGTTTAGAAGTGGGTCTATTTATATTTATAGAAACAAGAAATGTGTTTTTTCTTTTTGAAAATTATCAGCTTTCATATGAAACTTATTATAACCAAAATAATTTTGAAAATTTTGTTTAAAACACACAATAGACTGATTTCTGAGGCAAATTCAAATTCGGTTCCAAAATCTTTTAACATTTTTGCAGCAATGTATGATTTTCGGTTTAACCCAAAGAAGTCATCTTGGACTTAACTGTATGTATGTATGTTTGTGTATAATAAAGATTGAGAATGAAGATTTGTTATATGTATAGGTAGGATATTAATATAAAAACATTTAGTTTTTTTAATTTAAAAACTCTTATTATAATAGATTAAAAAAAACTTAAAAAGCTATGGTTTTAAAAAACTTTACAGAAACTTGGTTTAAAAAAAACACAATGGTCACACTAATGTGAAAATTTGTTTGATTTCCATGGACAGCAAGCCAATTCAGTAACTTTTTCACTTTCGCTGTTAACATTGTTTTATATTTGTTTGTATATCGTCGATTCGTCGTCGATTTTATTTATTTAGACGATTGACAATTTAATTCGTCATGTACACATCGGACGGACTCTTCGCCCTTAATCAATCAGCGCTTTCCCCACGCCTCACACACACAAATTTACACAAAACACTTATATGGATCTCCACAGATTTTAGATGGCAATAGAGGCGCCCTCCGCGCCGGGGTGAAGAATAAAGGAGAAAGAAGGACGGTTCAACCGATGGACAAAGCATGTCTCCGACCATTTGTTGTTTATATGGAAAGTAAATTGAGTTGTTTATTGAACGATAGGGAGAAGGAAGGGCTGATTTAAAATAAAAAAAATACATGTAAAATAAAAAATAAATAAAAACATTACGAAAGATTCAAAGAAGGATAGTGTGTAGGTAGGTTTCGGCATTATTGGCGTTTGTGCTATACATTTTACAAAGAACGAACTACTGAATTGACCCAAAATCTACGTTCAAGATATTTATCTGTTCGACGACCAGGCATATCGAAAAGATACCTTATTTGTGAATTAGCTAAACAGCGCAAGAAAAAGTGCATTTTAATGATAAGAATTTAATTTAGGAAGGCTTTGTAAAATATGGCGCAAAATGACGATAATATCAAATTTGAAAAAAAATTATCTTGACCTTTAAATGCGCCACGCATTTCGTGGAAAAAGCCAAGACAAATCGTTTATTTGTGCCATTTGCACAGAGCGGCGTGGATGAGTCAAGCTATTAATGAAGAAAATAGTTTGGCCATCATCGAATAAGAAAAAAAAAATCAAAAAACTTCGAAAAATCCAAAGAAGATGGAAAATTATAAATACCCTAAAACCATTTTATATCAAAGTATTCGGTAAGAGTAGTTGTGTCCGATAAAAAAGGGCACGACTGGGTCGCACGTGCCTTCTCGTATTTGAAAGAAAAAAGTAACATTTACGTAGAAAAATAACACGGTCTAAACTTATAAAAAGTGTCAAGACCACAACACTTAGCGGTTTTTATTAAAAATTAAGTACGCCATTACAACATAACGAATTTATGAAAGAAGTATTTAAGAAAATGAAGCACTGATTTTGATACAAAAACGGTTTTTTATTTTTAGTCTTTTTCATAAAACAATTTGAGAGATTGCTTTGTATGTATATCTTATGAGTTGATTAATATTAATATACAGCTTATCACAAAATTTAAACTATTTTTTTTTTTTACTTAACTAGATAGGTATATTGAGTTAAAAAAAGGTTTTTAATTAATTATAAATAGCAAAAATAGAAGTCTTACTGTGTAGAAATAATTTGGCTTTCTGATTTTTTCGAATTCAATGAGGCGTTACACCGAAAGTCGAAAATTAAAAAAACCGTTATATGACAGTTACTATTAATAATAATTTTCTGATGCGTTTATACAAAATCACAAAGTATAACATTTGAACGGTTAATTAAATTAAAATTTAATTGATTTTACATGCCATTTCCATTTAAAGTACGAACTTTATAGTTCTTTTCATTCAGTTGCAAATTGCCGCTTAATTAGACAAACTCAAAATGTTCATAATTTAATAATATACAATATACACGCTTGAACATTAAATTAATATTATTGCCATAAATTTCTCAATAAACACATAGTACCTGCCATCTATGCAAAACACCACAAATAGGTTTAATCACATTGCAAGTAAAAATGATTAAACAAAAATCAATTACTTCAAAGTATCCATTTTAAGTATGTTTACATACCTCCAAACATATTCACCACCATCCCCATCTCATCAGCCAATTAAAGCCATCAGAGGATAGCCCTATACCAACTGCAAGGTCTCCACAAACCGATAACGTTCCCTCCAATCCATAAATGCACTTAATTACAAATCCATTCAAAATAACTACATATTAAATGAGTTGGTAATTTCTGCAGTTAAGGGTTGGCGCTGGGGATTTGGTTTGGTCGAAGGGATGTATCAACACAAACACACATCACTTTCCACGTTCCAGACTCCAGAGAAGTTAATTAAATCTATCCCTGATTGCAAATAAATAAAAATACCAACAAACACCAACCCACATCACAGATCACGGAAAACATTCCACAATTATTGCCTATCTGAGTATCTATGATGGCCCTGAGCTGCCCCACTTGATGTTGATGTTATCGGTGGCATGGTGGTGGTGGATATTATGGATGAGTGTTGACTTTTCATAGTTTTATCACAGGGAACTCGACTCGTCCAGCAATCAAACAACAAACTGTAATTTATAAGGTCGCCTTCCGAGGAGCAAAGAGGTGAATGTGGACAGATAGGACAGCAGTCTGACAGATTTACTGTCCTCATCGCCATTCCATGATAACATAGGCTGTAGAATTGAATTCACTTACACCATCATCTGTAAATATTAAATTTCCACTCTCGCATTATTTACAACCAACACTAATGGTATCTCCCCGCAATCATCGGCCTCGATAACGAGCAAATATAGGATAGAAATATGTCCGCATCTATATACAAGAATTCAGGCAGCCGCACAGGAAGAGCATTAAATATTAAAGGCAACGTTTTTGGATGACTGTGCGGTATTAAGGCACAATTGGGAGTTACTGCCAATCATAAGGGACAGTCGAGTTAGATAGAAGCAATCGTCAGTTCTTGACATTGCACAGATGGTGCCAATTTGAGGTAGGCCTAGGTTATATTATTCCTCCGCATTTGTATCTCATTCTTTTGAATTTTTAATGCCGATTTCTCCCATAGTCGGAGCTTCTAAATGTTTAAGTAAACATCTTGTGGTGCCATCATCCGCATTAGGACAATATTTCAAAAAAATAAAAATAATCGATTTAAAACAAAATTGTTTGAAAAAAAATGATGTGTTGTCTTTTGAAATGGGTTAATTTTCACTAGAACAGTCTTCTCAACAAGGAGTGATACACAGAGAAAAAACATATTTTTAAACAAAATACTTTAATATTTACAAATCGATTCATTATTACCTACATTCCTAGATAAACATTCCTATTACCCAATTTTACAATTTTTTTTTATAATTAGCGCGCGCACACTGCGCGGGCAATAGAAAGATAGGGAGGGGAAGGACAGGTGGTGTCGATTAACATTGGTTTTGAATGCTTGCAGACCAAAATGGCAAGGGAAAATCTCGCCGGGTAAACTATTCCAAATTCGTGTTGTTCGGCAAAAAAAAGAATCCTTATATTTCACGGTACGTCAGCAATTGGCCTCAAGGGTGAACTTGAATCCGTCCAATACAACTTGAATTGAACGGTCTAGAAGATAGCTTCTAATCCAACGAACAAGAGTATCATCGATCCCAAAAGCACGCATTTTCGATAAGAGAGCTTCATACCAAACTCTATCAAATGCCTTGGAGATATCAAGAGCAATAATCTTACTTTCAACAAAGCGATGTAAAGATTTGTTCCTTTGGTCGGTGAGATATGCCATCAGATCATCAGTGGAACGGTTGCTGCGGAATCCATATTGACGGTCTTGGAGAAGCTTCTTCGAGATCTTCTATAAGCTGACGATTAATCAGCGTTTCCATGACCTTAGTTTCGATACAATAATCAAATAAATTGCATGACTGGATCGCACGTACTTGCTCATATGTGCGGTCACATCGTCGAATAAAAATTATTATTTTTTTTATTTTATTAAATTATCTGAACTTAAAAAAAGTATCAAAACCACAACACTTAACGGTTTTAGTAAAAATGGAGTAAGTCATCACACATCTTGTATAATAACGAACTTATGAAAAAAGTATTTCGAAAATTGTATGACGGATTTTGATAAAATTCTGTTTTTTATTTTTAGTTTTTTGAAAAAAAAATTAATTTTGCTGCATACCCATAGAGTTTATTAATATACCCGTGATTATAGAGTTTAGAGAATTAATTTGGACCTAGATCTACTCAAATATAAAGTTTGATAGAAATCCAAAGAACCGTTACCGTGAAAGCCAAACATTTGGTTCTGATCAACTGATAGTACCACCAAAAAATTTTCAAAAATTTTCATCAAAATCTTTGGAGCCATTTTCGAGACAAATAAGCTTTTCCTTAATTGTTATATGGCAGGTACCGTTATTTTTACCCCTACACAAATTTTCAAAAACCCCTCTGAGGAATGCTTTCACATCTAGGTGAACTAAGGCTTAAATGATTGTTTTGAAACTTTATATTTTAAATGAAAAAAAATATATCGGCCAGTAACAAAAATAAATAAAACAAACCCTGTTTAAGTGTAAAGGGCTCTTCAGTCAAATTTGAAACGGAATTGTCCTTTTTGAGGCGGAAATTTCTTGTCACAATTTTTTCTAAAAAAAATTTCCCGGATATTGCAATAATAAATAAATTCGTTTTTTTCTGTTTTTCATGTGTGTGTATGGTCGACAAATAAAAAAAAAAATATAAACGACTTGCCTCAGGACTGTTTGTTTGGACAAAATAATGACCATTTTAATGGGACACTCTTAAAAGCTAAAGTTTAATGTATTTCTTCGCCTTAGGGACAAGTATTTTTCATTTCAAAGTTCTTACATACATACATTATATTTATTTATTTTCGTCCTGTAAAGCTTCTTTCCATTTGAGAGAATTTGCTTCAAAAACTAATTACATTTTCAGTTGTACATCGGGAGTTTGAAATACAAGAAGTAGAATCTTTAAAAACTAACTTAAGGCACTTAGAATCTTTCGGACACCCGAAGCTATTCTAAATGTTTTCAACAATTGGTCTGGTCAATACCTGCTGGGGCCAACGAATGTTCCAAAGAAACCAGCTATCCAGGGAACAACAACAGTCAACTACGGTTTTTCTTTCTGAGAAATACGAAGTGAACGTTTTTTTTTCAAACTTTCAACTATTTCCAACGATAAAATTGTTAATGAAATGTGTGTTTTCTTGCGCAAATTAAAATAAAGTCATTGAATTCAAAATCAATTACGGAACTGAAGCTAGAAAAACACAAAACAAAAACGCACTTAAATTGAAAAATCTTAAAGGATCAGGAAATTTTTATATGGAGTATCGATTAAGGAAGGGAATTCTTCATGTGCTTCCTATCGTTATTCCATTACTGACTATGTACACAAAAGTGACAATACAAAAGTTTCAGCAAAACTTTTTATGAAATTGGAAAAAAGTTTTGACATTGCCTGTAGGAGAGTATATGCGGGCTCTTTGAAAATAATGGTAATTAGAAGAAAGTTTTCTAGAGTGGGAATCAATAAGGGAAGAGGAAGAAACGGAAGCAAATTACAGAGAAAATAAAGTTTTTGGTAGAGACCAGAACAATGGAATATATTTATGGTTGCAGAGCTATTTGAATATAATGGTAATTCTAATAGCATATAAGTATATAACTAGCTGACCTCAACAACATTGCTTGAAATAACTTCGTATTGTAAAATTCGTCGGCTTACCCCACATGTAGGTTGTGCCGCATGTGGAAGAAAATAAAAATAATATAAAGAACCTTCCAATAAGGACTACCAAGTTTTGACTATTTATAGCGACCATATTAATTTATGAGCTATATCGTGTCAAATTGGCTGTCATTTATTCAGACTGTTTTGCCAAATCACCATGAACGGATATAACGTTTAAATGATTAAATATTTTTTTTTATCGAAATTGTTGCCCTTATAACGTTTGCTTTCAAAAACTTTGCCCTTCCCAGACCCTCAACACTTGTCGAATTTTGCTTCGTACAAAAAAAGTAAACGTTCATAGACAACGACGTGGGTTCATTAAAATTTGAATCAGCCCTGTTGCAGTTGAGAACTTACTTTAATCGAAAAATCATTTTTCAGCGATGAGGCCCATTTCTGGATGAATGGGTACGTCAGCAAACAAAATTGTCAAATTTGGGATGATACCAATCCACATGATACAATGTATCTCGAAAAAGTCACTCTTTGGTAGGCTTCCCAACCATCCTCCATTTGGGAGGAGTGTCGTCCTTTTCAACTATTTGTCTTCCTGTCCTCCCTTACTTGAAAATGTACTCCTTTTCAAAAATCTAAAGTTAATTTTAGAATTCACAATGGTATACACATGGAACACACTTTTTTGTTACAGGCATTATTTCTCATTAATTTTACTGGACGAGTTCATTCGGCTGTCATATACAATATATATTTTATGTGTTACAATTGGTGTGCAAGGCTGTGAAATTTGCCGAAAATCAACGAAGAACTGTCAAAATCTCGTCATTTTTCACAGAAGAGATACATAGCTCATGATAATTAAAAAAATCCCAATCCTGAGAGTACCTGCTACAAAAATGTTTGTACACAAAAAATTGAAGAAGACTGTCAAACTGAACAAAAAAACCGACATTTCACTAAGTCTGTTCCAATTGAATTTTTCACAGAAAATCACGGCACAAATTTTTTGTCAGGAGTGGGGGTAATAATCTCTCAGAGAAAGAAAAACTGTGACAGAAAATTAGGCGAAATTGAAATAGTTTTTTTTTCAGTTATGTCAATATAAATTTTTGTAACAGAAATTTGCAGTGTGGGGAAAGTTTTTACTCTCTCGTAAGATCTCTCCTTAGTGAAAAACTATTAAAAAATTACGAGATGGAACAGCTTTTGATAGTTTTTCGCAGATTTTTGGCCAATTTTACAGATTTACACACCAATTGGACAGAACTTTCAATTTCTTTTAATTCTTTGAATTAAATTCTGTTTGGAAGGTAAATATTATTGTTGCAATATTCGTTTTTTGTACTTAAGAAAGCACTTTTTCGAAGTTTAAAAAAATGATTGAACAACCGGTTCAGCTTCTGCTAGAATTACATTTAAATCTTAAGGCGTAAGTTTTTTTTCTAATATGAATCATCTAAGCTCTAGAATAAAGCGCAAGTCTAGACCATTGGTGCTTCTGGTGCTTTACCCTTTCGTGCGAACACCCTCCGATCTTTATGCAAAATAATCTAAGACTCGTGAAACAGAGATTAAAGTTGTTGCTCCAATTTTCCATTCCTTCTAGAAAACAATTTTTTATCTCCATGAAAATTTCATTTATCTTTGTCTACACAGAGTGAGTCTATTAGCATTCCATGTCCATTAATAGTTACAACATTAGAATACCAAATGGTCATTTTCTCTATCTCTGCCGCACAACAAATGTTTTGTTGTGAGCCAGTTGAAAAGATGAAAGCTTCAGATTCAACTATTCCATTGAACTGCAATAAATTTTACGTTTCAAAACCTTTTTATCATCCACATCGTCATTAGAGAGCTGAAATCTTCATTGTCATTATAGAAACGAATAAGGAATCATGAATCTATCGACTATGTGATAACCCGATCGGCCACAAGAGTGAACCTAACAGCTTCCCGAAAATTGAGATCATTCCAGCACGTCTTGGTTGCACTTTACTATCTGACTTGAAAAAGATTACTTTCATCTCTTATGGGGCCTTACTTACTGCTGCTGCTACTGTTCGTGAACAAATCGCTTTCAATCCGATTTGTTAATTGCTTAATGTGTACGCATTCGAAACTATAGAAGACTAAAGGTATCCGAATACGCGGAACCACTTAGGGTTAAAGCACGGCATAGTTATTGCACTGCGATGCGACGACATCCATTTTAGGCAATGTTTACCTGCGCCTTTTTCAAATGTATCTGACCCACCACACCGGCCAAATTACACCATTTAAGTAGACAACACAGACACCAGAAGAGACAACATTAATTTGATATACAATCTGAATGTAGTATTAAACCAGCGGCAATTAACATTGTTACCCGATCCGCTACTGTATAGTACTTGTACTTGCAGCTCGCCAGAGCAGCGGTATGTTACTTTACTATCGAATACGGATAGACTTCAGAGATACATACTGCACTAGTGTACACTGTCTCGTACGCTGCCTGAAATTCAATTTACAACTTGTCTATGTTCATTACACGCTACATTACTCACTTGGATGCAGATGCAGATAAAAATTCTCGATGTTACTCCAATCCACAACCCAGTTCTGGCCCGTTCCGGATATACTTGCACGCATTAATATTACCGAATACGCTTAGTTGAAGGGATTTGCATTTTGAATCCTGGGATTGTATTTTACACTTTGATATGTTTGTGCAGTTGCAACTGCATCCGAATGATATTCTGTATTAAATTTGTGTGTTTTGGGTGAGATATTAAGTTATTATTTGTTTGGGTATCTGGTGGTTTTTTAATGGAACCAGATTTAGGACGAGTGTCGCAGATATTTAATTTTTAAGTATGAGTGCCAAATAATTGAATTTTGTAGGCCTTAACAGGGTGTTCGTTATTAAGTTGAGAGAATTTGGATTATAGAAGCACGGCTTATCTGAATGTTTTATAAGATGGTGATTCTGGATGATAACTAATGCCTTCTAAAATTTCTTTTTTTTTTATTAGATGATATTTTTTCATTTCTCGAAGAAATAACTCTTATATTAATCCCAAACGGAGAGAGTACGATAACTCCGGCGCAAAGAATTCATAACGGTTTTTTTGTAGAGGGGTTAAATACGAGTATTTTTTACTATGGGAGGGGAGCCTATCTTGCCCCGTTTAATAGGTAGGGTCGATTTTCGAAATGTCTTGAATAGAAAAGTAAATATAAAAAAACAACGGCAACATTTAAAATACATAACTATAACTGTTTTAAAAGCCAGAAATCTGTTCTTTAATCCTACATTTAAATTTAATTATTTGTGTCGATAGTTTTAAAAAACATTGGCATTCAAACTCGAAATTTTGAAAAAAAAAAACGTAACAAAATATCTGAACCAATTTTGTTCAAAATTTAAAAAAAAGGAAAATACAATTTTCTTTCTATGATCAATGCTCATATAATTTTTTAATCGAACGCAAAAAAGCAAAAGCTTTAATGTCTTCTAGTTCTTATGAAAATTGATAATTACTGAAACTACTTCTTATGATTTTTTTGGCATTTATTGTGATTTTATTAGAGGGTTAATGTTGATGAAAAGTTTATCTTATCAAGTACAGAAATTAATTTATCGTTACCCAGAATGCACCACGAGGAGGTAGAATTGCATACACCTTAACTCGCCCGTACCCCAAATCATATAGTAAACCCAAGCAGCGGGTTGCAGGGGGGCAGCACCACGCCACCGTAATGCTGGCAATGCAAGTAAATTAAAAATATCTTAAAAAAGTGTTTTTAGTTATTTTCAATTTTCTCAAGAACTAGAAGACTAGAAGCTTTTATAGCTTTCGGTTTTATGCGTTCGATTAAAAATTGATATGAGCATTGATCACAGAAATAAAATTGTATTTTCCATTTCACAATTTTCAATTTTTTTTTGTTTTTTTTTTAAACTTTGAGTTTGAATGCGAATATTTTGAAAAAAAAAACCTTAACGAACATTCGAATTTGTTGAAGATTTCTGTTTAAAAAAAATGAAAAAGTTTATATTTATTGTTAAAAGTATTTTCCTTTGGAAGACCCTCTTTTATAGCGGCTTGCATATGGCACGTGAAGATATTACTAACTAAGTAAAATTAGATGCAAAAGCTTATGTTATCAGTGCATAATGCCAAGCCAATTGTCCGGAATATTAAATATGCAAATAATTGCAATACATAGACTAAAAACTATTATCAAATTTAAAATTGATTTTCTATTTAACACATAGACTTTGCCATAATGCTGCTAACATGGACGGCACTTAGAAGATTTATTATGCCAACGTGGTTTTTAAACCAACTAAGGCAATAAATACAGATTAATGAAATTATATTTCCGATAAATAAAATTAATGCAATTTTAATTGCTCACGATTCACGAATACCACTTCTGTAAAAAAAAATAACTTTAATACAAATTTAACTGTTTGAATGTGAATTATTTCAAATATTAACTCATAATTGACACTGAATAGTGGCAATCAATATGCAAATGCAATTAAATTGTAGAGATTCTTGTTGAAGATATAAGCCAAATATGTGTCTAAAAGATCTTTTTAACCTGAAAGCCAAGGCAAGATCTACCTACATATGGTATTGTGGGTTATGTGAATAGAAATTTTTGTGTGGCTGAAAATAAAAGGGGGGTAAAGATGGTGATTCTAATTGAAATTTTTGTGTCAGCAAGGTAAATTCATTCAGCTACATAAAGCTTCGATGGAAGTTTGCAAAGTCTAAACTGACGGATTAGGTATTTAATGCTATTATTACACAACGACGATCGGATCTTTATAATGTGTGGTTAATGTTAAATTTGGACTTTACCAAGAAAATAACTTTAGAGCTAATTGGAAAATCATATCGATGCAAGTTAATTATATTCTGTCTAATAATAATGGCAGTTAGTAAGATGTTTTAATCATATACAGGTGATTTTATTTCTACGGACGAAAGCAGGTACTTTTTTTCAATTTCCTAAAGTGTTTTCAATGGTCGCATTTGCATTCGAATAGTTTAAGCAACTGTTGCGTTTGGGATATCCAATTAATGTGATAAACAATTATATATTTCTTCCTAGCGAAAGAAAGTTTTTTGAAGATCTTTGAAAACAAGAAAATGTGTTTTTCATTTGAGCTATTAAATAAATAAATTGAATACTCACTTACTTAGGGGCAGCTACAGTTCGGGACGAACCTGGGCCTCAACCAACATGCCTCTCCAGCCAGTTCGGTTTTTGGCTAGCTGCCTCCAGTTTCGCACTACAAGTTGGTTGAGGTCGTCCTCCACTTGAGCGCGCCACCTAAGGCGAGGTCTTCCTTGACTGCGTCTACCCTCTGGGATGGAATCGAAGATCCTGCGAGTCGGAGCATTGCGTTCCATTCGCTCTACATGACCTAGGCATCTTAAACGTGATATGCGTATTTTTTTGACCAGGTCAATGTCGCTGTACAACTTGTATAGTTCTTGGTTGAACCATCTCCTCCCAAAGCCCGTTAACGCAGATAGAGCCAAAAAAATTTCGAAGAATCTTACGCTCTAAACGACTAAGGATATCTTCATCTGCTTTAGATAGAGTCCATGCCTCGGCTCCATAGAGCAGGACTGGGATGATTAGGGTCTCACACAGAGTCTCCTTTGCCTTTCGAGAGAGGGCTTTGCTTCTCAATTGCCTTCCTAGCCCATAGAAACAGCGATTGGCAAGAGTAATTCTTCGCTTTATTTCTGACGAGATGTTGTTGTGAGATGTTATAGCGGATCCGAGGTAAACATAGTCCCTAACTACCTCAAAGTTGTACCTGTCTATTGGGATGTTTTCTCCAAGCCGCCGGTGTTGTGTGTCCATTTTTGTGGACAGCAGGTACTTCGGTTTGGCCTCATTGATTGCTAGCCCCATCTTAGCCGCTTCAGCTTCAATATTAGCTATAACGCTCCAGTGACAGCTCGCCGAGTTCTACCAATGATGTCTATGTCGTCAGCGTATGCTAGCAATTGCACAGACCTGACAAAAATTGTCCCACTAAAATTGACTTGCGAGGTGGATATGGATTTGGAATTCTTGTGTAGTTTCCAGGATCTGCCGTAGCGTGAACATTTGATCGATTGTGGACTTTCCTGGTCTGAAACCACTCTTATAAGGGCCAATCAGGTTGCTGACGAAAGGTTTCAGGAGTTCACATAGTACGGCAGTGAGGATCTTGCAAGCGATATTCAGGAGACATGGAAATCTTCATGTCATCTGCTAATAACACGAATAGAATAAGAAAAATAGGAAAGGTTATTTTCGGCGTTGTAATTCGAAAAACAGGTGCACATTTTCTCATTCAAAACCCACGGACGGCTCAAGCTTGCCCTAGGAGTTAGAAAAATTGCTACCCAACCTGAGTATCGAACCTACGATTTCAACCAACCAACTTAACCAAAAGCATTATCAACTGAAACTCTGCCTTTCTTAGGAACTATGGATAAGATTTCATGTTTAAAACATATAAAATGCATCAGAAAGGAGTTATTGGCCATAGAGTGAAACAAGTACCGATTTTCAGTCATTTTTATTCGAGTCTAAAGGAAGGATGGGACGTGGTTATGGGACATTTATTTTGGTATATACCGGGCGTCCCAAACATAATATCAAAAAATCACAACTATACCCTAACTTTTGTAAGGTAAAACCTGTCCATTTACTGGGCTAGATCGTTGAGTAAGCCTACTGCAAAAATCCGAGCCAAGTGTACTACATTTATTATTATTTACATACATTAGAATCTAAGACTTACTTAAAACAATATTTTTTGATTAGTTCTTAAAATATATTTAATTAGATAAAATTTTGTATTTTCGGAACTTACCGCTTTATAAGAAATATTTTCTTATTTCTTTCTATCCGACGTTCCGAAAATACAAAACTTTATCTAATATGAATATCGTCCGCGAAAATAAAAACCTAAGATCTCATATATTGAATTTCCAAAATAAAATCAAAAATTATATATAGAAATAAATTGCACGACTGGATCGCACGTACTTGCTCATACGTGCGGTCACATCGTCGAATAAAATTTAAAAAAATACACGACTGGTTTCGCACGAACTAATGCTAGATAATTGCTGCATTAAATAAAAAAAAATATTTTTTTTTTCGAAAATTCTTTAATTTTTTAATTAGCTTAAGAGTTTTCTCGGTAAAACTAAGTACGTAATAAATTTTTTCAAAACTAAATCTCTATCGAGTTTTTTTTAAAAAGTCGTTTCTTTTAAAAAAATATTTAAATTTTTTTCAAGTATGTCATAAGGAAATCTGGGAAAATTATTTAAAAAAAATTAATCAAACCGTTTTCAAAATGTTTCGAAAACCAATTTTTTTAGAAATTTTTTTAAAAAAATCGAAAAAAAAGTTTTTGAATATTTTGAAATGCAATATTAATTGAATTATAATTCTATGAGGAGTAACTTTATAGAACAAATTTCGAAAAAAATCATTTTATCTGAAAGATGTATTGTTGTAAGAAAATAGCACCCTGAAAGTTCTATCAACATCGTTAGAGCCGTTTTCGATAAAATCAAACTTTTTGTTAAAAATTGTATGGCAGATACTGTTATTTTTCGACCTAGAGCAAAAATGAAAAACACCCCCCGAGATTCTACCAAATAAATACTAGATACCCAGTTTGAAGCAAATCGGCCCATCCGTTTAGGCTCTAGAGGTGTGAACACACAGACGGACGGAATTACCGGACCCACTTTTTTCGACTTCTCTATCATCGTAATGTCATGTTTGATTGTTAGATTTTTTCACGAATCCATAACTTGTGTTTTAGAACCTACATATAAACGCAAGTAAAATTAGATTTCATAAAATTTTATTAAGCTTTCAATTCCAAGCATGTTAAAGGCGATGGTCTAACTTCAAAACAAACCATTTCGGGATCATTATTCAAAACGCCTATCAATAAGAGGAAGACAACTTTTCAGAGCTTGCATGCAATCCTGTGTTTATTGCTTCTCGACCAGAAAACAAAAGTATGCGCCAAACGACCTGGACAGGACTAGAATTTGAATTTTTTTTTTATCGCGCAGGTCATTAAATTAAAACAACTGTACATTTGATATTTCTTATGGTCATTCACTAAATATGATGAGAGTCAGCGGAAGTGCTGCCATATCTAAAAAACAAGAGCACTAATTGGGAAAGGTTTCATGCAGATTGCGAAGAAACCATAATTTCTGAAGTTTCAGTGCAAACTCGTCTCGGATGAGAAGAAATTGACAGGTCGATCAAAACGCTATCTACGAAAACTGCGCGAAACAGCATATCTTCATGATACTAATTAAAAGAAGTTTTACCATATCCCAAACTCGGTTTTCTATTCTTTCTTTTGTTCGAAGACAATTGTAAAGCCTTAATTAAACTGAATTACAGGGACATTTTCCATTAAGATACCTTTCAGCGTACAATATCTATGCTTTGCGACTAAAGCCTTTTTTTAACAATAACAGTAGTGCATATCAGTCAACTCCCCTGAGAGTAGCTTAAGCATGCACTAAGTTTCTAATACAATAAGTTATCTAAAATAAAAGCATCTTTAAGAGACTATGAAAAGCACAACGTAAGAACAAAATCTTAGTCCTGAGAGTTCTTGCTATTGAACCCGAGAAAATGATCAAAAAAAGGCAGGAAGGATTTCAAATCCAAGCTTTGGATACAGAACAGAAGAAAAAAAGAACGTTTTTATTGTAGCCAACCCCAAGCGTCTTTCATTGTACGTTCAAGACCATTGTTTGTGTCATAAATGTGTAGAGTAATAAATTTCCAGAACATTAAAACGCCGCCTAAGAAAAACCATATCAGCCAAACAGTTGACCAAAGTTTGCAAAAACCTTTTTCTGTAGTATTCTAATTTTTTCCTAAATGCAATACTTCCTGCTAATATTCTACAGTGTCGTAAACTCCTCCCCTTTCACTATTTTTCAAAGCACCTCATTAGCAATTCCGCATTTGCAGGAAGCTAAAGTCAACAGTACAGACCCAACCATTATCCTTATTCAAAGGGAGCAGTAATTTTTATCAGTCACTTAAGTTAGTTCGCTTAGTGACTCCGCATTTTTTATCAGTACAATGATCACTACTAACCAGCAATTTAAAGCCTATTCTTTTAGGGTTGGACCAACCAACGACGCGACACTAGCCAATTTGCTTGCGCTTAAAATCGCAATTTCTCATTCGGTGCCAAAAATGTTGCCTCATGGAACATGAACAAGTGTCAAATAAAAAATAAAAATCTGAAAAAACCATTAACAGCTACAAAAACGTCCCACAAAACCTCAAACTTTGCTCTTATACACATGCCAAAATATATAAAGAAAGAACGAAAATTAAAATCTTAAACCCAAAACAATATCAAGCCATGGTGAATGACGATAACTAGTGAAAATATTTCACTCATCCTCTTCACCTATAGTGTGAGTCCTTTCAGAAGGGCCTTCCACAGACGACGCGATGTGTGATATGAAGCAAAATGTTGAATCGAAAACCAAAAAAGGACCTTTTTGTTATCTTTTTCAGTGCAAAATATATATTTTTGTTGCTGAATGTCTGCACACCCCAAAAGCTTCCCACTGATATTAATAGCAGAACATTAACGGCAAAACAGGATAAAGCGTCCTCAAACCAACATCTAACTATATTCTGCACACATCCAACCAAGCACAGCATGTCCTTCCCGTGTTTCCTCATATTGTCTAAGGAATTTTTTGTGGGTGGGGGCTTTAAACATTTCATTGTCACATTCACAGAAGCCCAAAGTCAAAATATGTGGACCCAGAATCGACCACCAAACGCAGATAAAGGCACAAAAACTGCACCAACAACACAAATCACATGGGGATTAAAAAAGTAACCAACAGGATATGCACACGGGAACCCACCAGACCCAGACTGTTTTTTTTTTAATTGCTTTTCACAGGATCCGGATATAAAGGCCTTAAGACAGGTGTGAGATTTCATATAAAACAAATATCTGGCTATGGTTGTGAGGCTGAGCTTGGGTACATTTAAGCCGGATTGAACCACAGTATCGGATATGATGGGTGTCGTATCCTGTTCTCAGTCTCCCGTAAAACTTTCGAGATAATAGAGCTCATACATTTCTATATTCGCAGGGATACTATGAGCTAATCATGAATTGCGCACATGTGGAAATGAGGCTAACGGCAACATCCTGTCGAGTGCTTCCTATTCTATGATTTGGGTTGAAGGATTTAGAGGTGTACAATGTACATGGACGAATTCTTGAATGAAGAGCGTCCCTTATGAATTTTGTTCAATCTGCAAACATATTTTGCAGGTTTTTGGATTTTCTCAAAAACAGAAAAGCAACAGTCGTAAAATATTTTGCACAGGTTAGGTGGTCAGGTAAATAGAGATACATTTAGGTTGGCATTGGTTCCTGATGTAGAATCTTTGGTCGGGAGAAACAGGAATGTCAGGTGAATTTGATTCGAGACAAATGTGACTAGAGAATTTTAGCTCTCTGGTTACCTTCGCATCTGATGATGGTTAAAACTGTGGCGTATAGGATGCGTATTCCAGTCATATCCTTTCTTTATTTTCGTACAAATCATCATCAATTCGGACATGGACCTTTCACAAAAGCCGATCAGAGCTTTAAACATAGTTATATCATAGTGAAGGTGTTTTTTCCGAGTTTTCAGGTTGGTTGATATCTTATATAAAGAGCTGGGTAGAGCATCCCTCATCCGTGTAGTACGGCAAAACAACGAACCTCTGAATTTGACGGTACGACAGAAAGTGCGAGAGTTACGGTTGAAATGTTTCATAAGGAATGGTTGGTTATATCGATAATCACATTGTTTAGCATTGATGCTCGTGCCTTTTAAAGGCAGTGGTAAGGGCCACTGCTAAGTTTTAGTGACACAAGACAGAATTTAAATTTCAAATCTCATTAAGCTCAACCCGGTTTTTTTCCCACTGGATTTTTCCTATAAAAAAAGCATTTGATGACAACGTTTTGCCGTTAAAGTTTTTCATCAGACGAGCAGGGAGGTGAGTCTGGAAAAGAATATAAGAAACTAAGCAATTAAGCAATGAAGTATGTAGTTAAAGAAAAACATTGAGAAATACCATCGAAGTCCACTACAGGCATTGAAACAAACAACAGCTTCAGATGACGTCGTAGTCTTGATAGTGACAGAACACGTAGGTCGACCTCGTTGTCCTGATACCGCAACACTTCAAATCGCTGTATCATTTGATCAGTTGGAGATAAGTTAAATTTGGGCATATAACGGGTTTTTCAATAAGAGCGCTACAAGAGTTTTTGAATATCAATGAAATTCTTTATTCCTGTGAAAGTACGTTCGATGCCATTATGTATGAAACTCGATTTCTTTTGCATAGCCACCACGGGCACGCTTGCAGAAGTCCAGACGCTGAACCCAATTTTCGACGGTTTTCAAGCATAAATCGGCCGATACTGCTGCAATTTTACGTTCGATATTCGTACGAAGTTCATCAATCGTCGCTTGCTTGTTGGCATAGACCATAGACTTGACGCAGCCCCACAGGAAAAAGTCTAACGGCGTCAAATCGCACGACTGAGGCGGCCAAGCGGCTGGACCATTTCGTGAGATAACACGTTCTTCAAACTTGGTGTCCAAACAATTGATTGTGACATTCATTGTGTGGGTTGTGGCGCCGTCCTGTTGGAACCACATGTCCTCCAAGTCCATATCATCCAATTAGGGCCAAAAATATTCGGTTATCATTGAACGGTAGCGATCCCCATTCACAGTAACGTGCCGGTCTTGATCATAACGGAAGAAGTACGGCCCAATGACGCCGCCGGCCCATAAACCACATCAAATCGTATTTTTTCGGGATGCAATGATGACTCATGGAGTACGTGTGGATTGCTGTCTGACCAATACCGCATATATTGTTTATTGACGAAGTCATCCAGCCAGAAATGAGCCTCATCGCTGAAGATGATTTTTCGATGAAAATCCGAATCATTTTCAAGTTGTTGCTCAGCCCAATTCACGAACATACGACGCATCTGGTGGTCAAGCGGCTTCAGTTCTAGATCTTTTCGCAAAATTCGCCACAACGACGTCACAGAGATGCCCAACGCTTGAGAACGAAGTGTGAGAGACACAATTGGGCTTTCTGCAACTGAAGCCTCAGCGGCAGTAATATTCTCGCCACTACGGGCACTTCTTTGCCTCACTGGCACGGGAAAATTTTGTACTGTGCCTGTGGATTAAAATGTTTCCCCTAGACGGGCAATTGTTGATCTGCTAGGACGATTATGACGACCATAAATTGGACGTAGCGCTCTTAACGTTGAGGCCACTGAATCCTAATTTCGGTAGTAAATTTTAATAATTTCGACTCGTTGTTAGCTTCCCTCATGAAATGGCAAATCTTACTGAAGAGAAATATCAAAAGAGCGGCAAGAAATATGGCGTCGTTTGCTGTCGATCTACTTTTGTAGCGTCCCTGTTGAAAAACCCGATATTATTGAAGGGAATTAGATTTTCTACAATTGGATACAGAATTAGTGTGAATAACACATAATTATATACATGGTTCACTTTTTGATCCACACATGGTTTTTGGGGACATTTAATTAATTTGAATACTTCTTTTTAATTGCGAATAGTCTATAAATATTTTTAGCCCAAGAAGAATATACAAACAAATGTCAAAGATTTTTGGTATTGGTTTACAATCTGAGAAAAGTCTTCAATTTTCCCAGGTACCCTAGGTCGGTTATGTTGTTCAGGGAATTATGCAGAGCCATATTTAGCTATTTTGGGAGTGAAAAGTACGTTTTCGCATAAATTTCTAATATGAAATTATGGGAGAAATGCACTATTCGAAAAAGTTGCATACTTTTGGTAACATATGACTTAGAAGTGATATTATTTCTATAATGTATAATGGTTAATTGGTTAAATGGAAGCGTGTTCGCATAAAAAAAAACAATAACATTTAAGGAAGTATCTTAACCCTAGAAAGCTAAAGTTCGTCAAAATGACCAGCATCTAATAAAAATATTTTCATTTCCCTTTTTTATTGTTTTAAATAGTAGTATTAAGGTCCTTCATTGGATCTAAAAAAAACGTGCCGTTACAAATGAGATTTAACTTTTTTTTTTAAATTGAATAAATATTTATTTTAATGATGGTTATCTTTTATTTACAGAATAATTTATTAAAAAACAATTTTTTTTTAAATGATCGTCAAGAAGTCGAATGTTAAGCTTTTCATGGTAGTTCAGATACGTTAGCTATCTAGGGTTAATTTAGAATACTGTCTTGGACAAAATTCAGCATCATCAATTAAAGTGGTAAATGCACTAAGAACCAAGTTCAAAAGGCAATAACATGTTACGTTCCAAAATTGTCAAATATTTTCTTTGTTTTCAAAGTTCATCTTTTTTTGGTGATCTAAAGTGTGCATCAAATTTTCATCCGCACTCCACAAAAAATTGATATGAAAATAACTAAACACATGATCTGGCTTGATTGCATTTCGATTGAAATACGTTTCTTCAAGGCTCATTTGTTCAGGAATTTAAAGGTATAATCCCGATGGCAGCTATAAGACTCCTTAGAACAGTCCAACAAAATATTTTCATAAATATTTGTCCATCCACTTCAAAAAAATCAACCAGATTCCGTGTACGTTCGCAATTATCGACACTCAAGTATGCTCCATTCATCTGGTTTCCCGTTTTTTGGGTAAATATTTCCATTTAATTCTATAAGACGCCAATCAAAACAAATACCCCAAAATAAACGAAACACTGAATAGGGTGTGCGTTTGCAGATCCGAAATGAAGGTACCACTACCCTCAACAACAACAACAATCATCTCCTACTAATTGAGCCTGACATACTTTAAGAACGCACAAGAGTATATAATACCCTCCTCCAAATATGGTGCGTCGGACGATTTGACAGCAACAGCGTGAAATACGGAACACTTCCACTTCACATCCGTTAAATAAGTCTTTGATAATGGCGGCACGGCGGGCGGCAGCTCCCAGAAGAACGTAACATCATGACAAACATCTCCCACCGGTCCGAAGCCATTTTCTTGAGCTGTTCTTAATACCTTTTTTTATTCTTTCGAAGTGGGTTTTGTATTCTCAAGAATGCACTTCTCAAGAACAAAGAAACAAAACAAACGTTTTTCCCCTTTCATACTCTTGTACCGAGTTATTGATTAATATTTTTTTTCTTAAATCTATTCGTTCCAGAAAATACAAAACAAACAAATGATGGTAAATTATGGAATTACGAACAACAAATAGAAATGCCACAAACGGAAACATAGCAATTTACCAATGAGGAAAGGAAAAGGTTTTCGTGCATTTTTTTTTTTGTTGGTGTTCCAGAAATTGAGGACTGGTAAACACGGTTATGGACATCATCAACTAGAACTATTTACAAAAGCTCCAACTAAATATCTTTTGTTGTCAGAGGGATTTGTCATGACGCAGTTTTGAGTTGTGCCACGCAAATATACACACGAGTGTCACATCAAGATGGTCCTACTTCCAGTTGCGTCCAAAGTAATGGGTTCTCGAGACAGATTGCGTAGCCGGTGATGTAGTGCACAGGTTTTAGCAGAGTACGACTGATGACGAAGATGGCAGCTCTTTGAATGATAAATGCTGCACGTTCCAAATATGACAGAGAGAAATGGCGTTACAGAAATTTGACGTTTTGAAGGAATTAATGTCAGATAGTGATGGCTATGAAATAAATAGAACACGAATAGTTGTTCAAAGGGAAGGCAAAGCATGTTGGTTTCCTTTGAGCTTTTGTTGTCTGTTGTCAGATATGTTGAACAAATCTTTTAAGATTCAAGCAGGTTCTCTGGGCTTTTAGATTGATTGAGGTGTAAGAAAGGGGGATAAGTAGGTTCAGCTTACGTTGGGAAAAAATATTTATTTTACTTACAATTCACTAGGATGCGTCACTTTTCACTTACCTGAAATGAGAACAAACGAAGAGACTCATTTATTATATTTAAAAAAGGTATACGAAAATTTTCCTTTTAACAAAACAGTCATACAAGAAAAGTCTATTAACGCTACCTTTCATAATAGTTTTTTTTTTTAATTGGTTTCTTGGCCAATCATGAATAACGGTTCTATGGATTTTTATTAAATGTTGTATTTGAAAAAATCTGTAACCATATTAATTCTATAAAGGGTGTCCCGTAATTCAACATTTAGCAGGCAACGCGGGAAAGAGGAGGTTAGATCAGTACTAGGTTTAGGTACAGTGATTTGTTCTTATTTTTCCGAGTACAGATATAACCACCTCTTTCTACCGTTGTCTACTAAACGTTGACTTCCGGGACACCCAGTATAACAACATTTTGAATAATTTTTTGTTTTTAATTAATTTTTTTTAATTCTCAAACTTTGCTGTTATGGCTTATCGCGAATTAAAAAAATAAATAGCATACCTCCAGTGAGTTTGTTTTGCTTTATTTATTTTTTAGAAAAAAATTATTAAATCAGTTAGGCTGTTATGGTGTGTTAAAGTAAGATGATTAATTTCTGTATATGGAGTAAGGTCGTTTTGCCTTCAATGAAAGGTCGCGATAGAGTTGGTTTTGATAAGTTAAGTTTTTTGTTAACTAAAGTTTTGAACACTCAAAACCATAATTTCTTAAGATAATTATATGGTAAATGGATTTTAAATAAAGTAGCTGTCTCAGTTGCCGTTGTTTTATTATTTTTAGTAAAAAGCCATTGTTTTATCAAATCACGTCATCATAAATATAAGAAATAAATAAATAAATAAATAAAAAAATCAAATATTTGAAATGTTTTCATTTTTGATGTTAAGTTTGTTGTTTAATTGTCTCTTTTAATGTGTTCATATGAACTTACATCCTGTAAAATTTTTGAGAAATTACAGATACTTAATAGAAAAAAACGAAACAAATGATTTCATAAACACATAAAAATGTAAATAAAAAAATTTTTGTTAATCTAATCTTCCTCCAGAACAGATTCCATCAAATCGGGATGACAGTTTGGCTCGTCAATGCTGCATTTCAGGTTGTAATAAAATGAATGGAAATCAGGATTTGTGTATTGCTTTAGGTCCATGAGGTCTTTCTTTTTCTCCTTTGAAATGCAAGGTATTTCCATGACGCTTGAAATTTGGCTCATATTTACTGCACCAGCTCCTCTTTTCCCTATTTTTTTAAATCTTGAATTTACTAACATCTTCACCCATTCCTTTCCAGGAAAATTTAGATTTGGACAATTTTGCAAAATCATAAAAATCTTCCCCTTTCATTTCTATGGTTTCCATCTTTTTTGCAACCGAACCGATGAACTGATACCAGTCTCTTAGTGTTTCCATTTTCACATTTGTTTTTTTTCCGCTCGATAAGAGCATGATCGCTGTCGCACTCCATATGGGTATGTCCTGGTTCGATGAACTTGTGATCTATTTGATCAACATTTTCTGAGTCCAATAAAATAAAATAAACTTCATTCCCACCACTGCGCGCTATTCCTTCATGCCACATAAAACATTTTGCTGCATTGGACTCTAAATCATGAACAGTTAAATTGAAGGTCCAAAGTTGTCTTTTATAGAAACTTATGGAGTTTCTTAAAAACGGCGTCGGTAGGCACTGCTGGAGGTCAAAGGCAAACGCCTTAATCAATTTCGATTTTTTTGCTTCTGTTTTGTCAATGCGTTTTGCTTCGTAAGCCATGTCGGCTTTGTTTAAATGATTAGCTTTTTGTTCAATTAGTTTTAATTTGATGTCTTCGGGCTCCGCAACTTTGATTTTGGAAACATACGAGTCCATGTATCAACATGGTTTAAAAAAATTTAGAATATTTTGACAGGCTTACAATATTTTCGTATTTCGTAAGATTTAAACTATTTGCCAAGTACTCTTTACACGTATCCCTTCGGCTATAATGGCTTTCATAAGCCGGAAATTTTAAAGTATGTCTCGTCATTTCTTTATTAACCTCTCTACTGTATTTGTTTGCAGAAGTATGTTTTCCTCTCATATTTTGAAAGGGAATAGCAGAAGAGGATATTTTGTTTGTATTACATTTTTAATGAAACTCTATTTCTTCAAAATAGTAAAGAAAATGGTTTTTACAAACATTCACAATACTTCCATTGACTGGCAATGAATATCTCATCGAATGCTCACGCTTCCTGTTTACTTCATTCACCAAAGTATTACATTTCTTAGAGCCTATGGTAATTATAGAACTCATATTTCGTCGCTTCCTAGCGACCAGTATTGGTTGAATAAAGTTCAATGTTTTCAATGTGTTCATTGTATTACGTCCAATATTTGTTAAAATCTCCAAATGTTATATTTTGTACATATACCATACTGTCCTTTAGATAGTAACACAAATAAATAAACTTACCTTTAGCTTCAGCACGCTCTGCGAGCCTCGTCGCCAATTGCACCATTCGCAATGCTCTACTCGACATCGTATTTTCAATTTTTCTTCACTCACTTTTTACTTCCACAAACTACAATAACTTCTTAAACAAAAAACAAACTTTTAAATTTATCTATATAGATTTGCGATTTTTCAGATTCAAATATGGAATAACGGCCTAACTCGATGTATGATTTTGAAATTACTAATAATAAGGATGCCATAACAACTTAAGTTAACTTAAGTGCATTAAAAGGTGGGCAAAATCGCATCGTCACCTCCCTGCGGTGCTCGCTGGATAGCCGAAAGGTGAACTAACGACGAGCGTTGGATCCATCGGATCCATTGGTTGTAGATACCTGAGTTCTCTTCTCAGGAACTAGGAGCAGGACGAAAGATACGCTCTGAACATCCAACCACCAACACGATCTACACGTCATGCACAGGCCTCACAAGCCGGTCATGAAAGGGAAAATTTATTGTGATGAAAAATGCAAGATATGCCTCGGATGACCAAACCAACAATGTTGACGACCCCCCCCCGCAAACGAAAAACGGACAACGATTTACGTATATGCACTTGGAACGTGCGTACGTTGAACAGGCCGCGCAAGGCCGAGACCCTCGCCAGGTTCCAAGCTGATGTAACAGCCCTCCAGGAGATGCGATGGGATGGACCAGGCCTGAGAAAAACAGAAGACTGTAACTTCTACTATGGGAAATGCTATCTTGATGGGAGATCGCGCTTGTTTGGATGCGGATTCGCTGTCAGAGGAAGACTAAGGCAAAAAGTCTTGAGCTTTCGCGAAGTCAGCGAGAGAGTGACAACGATCCGCATTAAGGCCAAATTCCACCACCTGAGCCTCATAAGCGCCCATGCCCCTACAGAAGAGAAAGACGACGCTACCAAAGAAAGTTTCTACGAGCTCCTCGCCAAAACTTATGAGCAATGCCCCAAAAATGACATTAAAATCCTTTTAGGAGACTTTAATGCCAAAATTGGGAGGGAGGACATCTTTGGTATGACGATCGGAAAACATCCGATAACGGACTCAGGCTCATCGATTTTGCAGCGGGAAAAAACATGGTGCTGAGTAGCACGCGTTTCCCACGTCCCGACATCCACAAAGGCACATGGCGATCCCCAGATGGTCGAACCTGCAACCAAATTGACCATGTTGCGATTGACGGAAGACACTCCTCCAGCATTTTGAATGTCCGTACATTCCGAAGAGCAAACATCGATTCGGACCACTACCTAGTAGGTGCAAAGCTTAGAGTACGGATCTCAATGGTAGCTCTCAGGCGAACACCAACTACGCCGAAGAAATTCAATGTTGGAAAACTTCAATCGGAAGAGACCGCCGCTGCCTATGCAGACCGCGTATCCCTTGAGCTTGCGAGAAATCCTTCGACTGAGGATATGAACATGGAAGACCAATGGCAGCTATGTCAACAAGCCATAAGAAATGCTGCGTCAGAGGTATTAGGTTTCTCACAGCCTCCCCCTAGAAACCCTTGGTTCGACTCCGAATGTGCTCAGGCAAACAAAGCTAAAACGGAGGCATACAAGTCGTGGCTCCAGAGAGATACGAGAGCCACCAGAAATCTCTATGTTGAGCGAAGGAAGGATGAGAAACGCATACTCAGGAGGAAGAAAAAAGAACACCAGCAACGCGAAGTCGAGGAGATGCAGAGATGTTTTTGCAGAAAAGAGGTGCGAAACTTCTACAGAAGAGTGAAACAGTCTACATCAGGTCTCACAAGTTGCCCTGCAAAGATCAGGATGGAAACACCATTGTGGAAACACAGGCGATGTTAGCCATCTGGAGAGACTACTTTAACCAGTTGTTAAATGGCGATGACAGCCAAGATCCCGCCCAATATCAACTTGTACCAGTTAATCTAGATGACGACCACGAACTGCACCCGCCCGACCAAAATGAGATCAAAGTAGCCATCACCAGGCTAAAGATGAACAAAGCAGCTGGATACGATGGTCTACAAGCGGAGCTTTTTAAACACGCTGGAGATGAACTGGTCAGGAGCATACACCAACTCATCTGCAAAATATGGTCGGAGGAAAGTATGCCCGATGAGTGGAACCTCAGTACCATCTGCCCGATCCACAAAAAAGGAGACCGCCTACTCTGCGCCAACTATAGAGGCATTAGTCTTCTAAACATCGCCTATAAGATCCTGTCAAGCGTTTTATGTGAACGTCTCAAGCCGTTTGCTGATGATCTAATAGGTCCTTATCAATGCGGCTTCAGACCTGGAAAATCTACCACCGACCAAATATTCACATTACGCCAGATCCTGGAGAAAACCCAAGAATATAACATCGACACCCACCACCTGTTCGTCGATTTTAAAGCAGCGTACGATAGTGTTAATAGAGTTGAAATGTATCGTGCTATGTCTAACTTTGGAATCCCTGCTAAACTGATACGCCTTATCAGGATGACGTTGGAGAATGCTCGCTGTTCCGTCAAAGTTGGTAGAGACTCTACTGAAACCTTCGAAACCACCAGAGGGCTTAGACAAGGAGACGCGCTGTCATCCAGCTGTTTTAACATTGTGCTTGAAAATGTAATACGGAGCACCCATGCCAGTACATCGGGCACCATTTTCAATAAATCGACACAATTACTTGGGTTTGCAGACGACATAGACGTGATAGGAAGAACAAAGCGAGCAGTAACCGGTGCTTTCACTACTATGGAGTCAGCAGCAAGCAGAATGGGGCTGAAAATAAACGAGGACAAGACGAAGTATATGCTTTCATCAACAAAAGCCCAATCCCACCACCGGCTTGGTCAAAATGTGACCATTGATATGTATAACTTCGAGGTAGTCAGTCAATTTGTCTACCTGGGTACTCGGTCAACAACATCAGCGCTGAAATCAAACGCAGACTAACTCTTGCTAATCGCTGTTTCTTTGGCCTGAATAAGCAATTGATAAATAAAGCCCTATCGAGAAGAACCAAGGAGACACTATATAAAACACTCATCATCCCGGTCCTGATATATGGTGCAGAAGCATGGACCCTCTCCCAATTGGATGAAAAGTCACTTGGAGTCTTCGAGAGAAAAGTTCTGCGTACGATCTATGGTCCTATTTGCGTAAACCGAGAAGACAACATTTGGCGACGAAGATACAACGACGAACTATACGAGCTGTACAGCGACATAAGCTTAGCCAGAAAAATTAGAGTCCAACGACTAAGATGGCTGGGCCATGTAGAGAGAATGGACACCAACGCTCCAGCGAGTAAAGTCTTCAAAGCCAAACCAGAGGGAGTCAGAAGCCAAGGTAGACCTCATCTTCGATGGAGCGACCAGGTAGAAGGAGACCTCCGCCAACTTGGAGTGCGAAATTGGAGACAGCAGGCAAGGGATCGAGCCAGCTAGAGGGGCGTATTGAGCAAGGCCTAGGAGCACCACGCTCTAGTTGAGCCAACATAAGTAAGTAAGTAAGTAAATGCATTAAAAATCAAAAATGTAATTATCCATAACAGCCTAACTCAAGTTACGAAATTATATATCTATTATGAATTTGGGAATAACAGCCTATCTTGAGTTATGAAATGGAAAAAAATACAGTTTTTTTTTAAATATGAGAAGACAAAATATATCCTAACTCAACTTATAAATTTATTGCAAATTTTTTTTTTCAAAACGCCAGATAATAGTAGTTTATCTTGAGATAGGTTTTTTTGGTTTATAAAAAAACTTAACCGAAGGTATGAGGCGGTTGTTATAAAAAAATACAAGTTAAGTCTTTTTGGCTTTAGACATTTTTTAAAATATGACTTTAGCTATTAGGTTTTTTGCTTATAACTTTCGTTTGAGAAAAGATACAGATCTGCAAATTTGAGTGTCTATAGATCTTAATATTCTGAACACGGCTATTACAAAAAGTCATTTAGGACGTAACTCGACTTAAGCGGTTATGGATTACGACCACAGAGTTGTAAATTAATAAACTTTAAAAAACTGTACAACAAAATAAAAAAAAATCGATTTTATCAAAATTGCTCCTTCATTAAGTATAGATTATAGGTACAATAATGCGAATTATGCATTTGTGCAGATCTAAAAATTTGAGATAACAATCAAACAATGCGTTACGTCGTTTTCAAATTTGTAACATAAGGTTATTTTGACATTCTACAGACGACTTTTTTTCATTTTTTTTAGTTGAAAAATTAACCGTTATGCAAAAGATTTTCGAAAAAAAAAATTTTAACAATTATGAAAATTAATTAAAAAGAAATCTAATGCACATAACTTAATTAATATTCATTCATACCCATACTTATTGGCAATTTCCTGCATAGATGCAACTCTTATAAAAAAAAAGATATGCATTTGGACTCAAACTAATCACTTTTTTCAATTTTCCATTCAAACTCAGTCAGTCATAGAAGTTCTTTGATACTATCAACAAGGGATAATTGGAAATCCTCGAATGTATGTCTCTATTTGGATCCACCAATCAAGTGGATAACCGCACAAAAATCCATTTCCTATAAAACCACATCCATCTCATTCGAAGTTACTACTTACTTACTTACTTAGGTGGCGCTACAGTTCGGGACGAACCTGGGCCTCAACCAACATGCCTCTCCAGCCAACTCGGTCTTTGGCTAGCTGCCTCCAGTTTTGCACTCCAAGTTGGTTCAGGTCGTCCTCCACTTGAGCGCGCCACCTAAGGCCAGGTCTTCCTTGACTGCGTCTACCCTCTGGGATGGAATCGAAGATCCTGCGAGCCGGAGCATTGTTGTCCATTCGCTCTACATGACCTAGCCATCTTAAACGTGATATGCGTATTTTTTTGACCAGGTCAATGTCGCTGTACAGCTCGTATAGTTCTTGGTTGAACCTTCTCCTCCAAAGCCCGTTAACGCAGATATGGCCAAAAATCTTCCGAAGAATCTTACGCTCGAAACGACTAAGGATATCTTCATCCGCTTTAGATAGAGTCCATGCCTCGGCGCCATAGAGCAGGACTGGGATGATTAGGGTCTTATACAGAGTCTCCTTTGTCTTTCGAGAGAGGGCTTTGCTACTCAATTGCCTTCCTAGCCCATAGAAACAGCGATTGGCAAGAGTAATTCTTCGCTTTATTTCTGACGAGATGTTGTTGTCAGATGTTATAGCGGATCCGAGGTACATAAAGTCCCTAACTACCTCAAAGTTGTACCTGTCTATTGTGATGTTTTGTCCAATCCGCCGGTGTTGTGTGTCCCTTTTTGTGGACAGCAGGTACTTCGTTTTGGCCTCATTGACTGCTAGTCCCATCTTAGCCGCTTCAGCTTCAATGCTAGCAAACGTTCCAGTGACAGCTCGCCGAGTTCTGCCAATGATGTCTATGTCGTCAGCGTATGCTAGCAATTGCACAGACTTGAAAAAAATTGTCCCACTACAATTGACTTGCGAGTTTCTTATAATTTTTTCAAGTATTAAGTTGAAGAAATCGCACGATAGCGCATCACCTTGTCGGAATTCTTTTTTGACGTCAAAAGCTTGTGTGAGGTCAGAACCAACCTTGACGGAGCAGCGAGAGTTCTCCATCGTCATCCTGCACAGTCGGACGAGTTTTGTGGGAATGCCAAAACCTGACATGGCTCTGTATAGCTCGTCTCTATAAATGCTATCGTACGCGGCCTTAAAATCGATAAAGAGGTGGTGGGTATCGATTTGGAATTCTTGGGTGGTTTCCAGGATCTGCCGTAGCGTGAACATTTGATCGATTGTGGACTTTCCTGGTCTGAAACCACACTGATAGGGGCCAATCAGGTTGCTGACGAAAGGTTTCAGGCGTTCACATAGTACGGCAGAGAGGATCTTGTAGGCGATATTCAGGAGACTTATTCCTCTATAGTTGGCGCAGTTTAGAGGGTCTCCTTTCTTGTGAATCGGGCAAACGATGCTGAGGTTCCATTCATCAGGCATATTTTCTTCTGACCAAACTTTAGAGATGAGTTGGTGTATGCACTCCACCAGGTCATCTCCGGCCGCTTTAAAAAGTTCGGCGGGTAATCCGTCGGGTCCAGCAGCTTTGTTGTTTTTGAGTTTAGATATTGCTATCCTTACTTCATTTTGGTCAGGTGGACGGAAGTTTTGTCTGTCATCATCCATGTTGAATGGTTCATTCTGCCTGACAGCGGGATTTTGGCCTTCATCGCCGTTTAACAGTCACCAGAAATGGTCCTTCCATGTACTCAGCACCGACTGTGACTCTACTACGAGGTTTCCATTCCTATCTCTACAGGCTTCTGTGCGGGATTTTTTTCCTTGGCATGTTCTTTTTACCTGTTGGTAAAACTTCCGCACGTTGTTCCTGGAGTAGCATCTCTCAATATCTTGGATCGCGCGCTTCTCATGCTCTCTCTTTTTCTTTTGGAGAAGCCGGTGTTCTTCCCGTCTTTTCTGCTTGTAAAGCTCACGAGCAGCTCTCGTTTTTCTTTGCAGCGTCGCTTTATATGCCACTTGTTTGGCTGCATGGGCCTGCCTGCATTCGTCATCAAACCAGAGGTTTCGTGGTGGTGGTCTGGTGAAACCTAGCACATCAGTTGCGGCATCTCTGATGGCTTGTTGGCAGTGTTGCCACTGATCTTCGGCACTTGATGCTGGCGGTACTGGATTTCTTGAGAGGTTACGGGATATTCGATCGGCATAGGTTCTGGCGGTTTCTTGCGATTGCAGCTTTCCGACGTCATACTTCCTCACAGTATTACTCCGTTGTTGTGGAGTTCGGGTTATTCGCATTCTTACCTTTGCTGCAACAAGGTAGTGATCCGAGTCGATGTTAGCTGCTCGGAAGGTGCGAACATCCAAGATACTGGAGGCGTGTCTTGCATCGATCGCAACGTGATCAATCTGATTGACGGTTCTTTGATCTGGGTGTCGCCAAGTCCCTTTGTGTATATCGAGATGAGGAAACCGTGTGCTTGCAATGGTGACGTTATGTGCCGCTCGCTGCGAAGTCAATTAGCCTAAGTCCGTTTTCAGACGTTGTGTCGTGTAGGCTATGTTTTCCGACAGTCCTACCAAAGATTTCCTCTTTACCTATTTTGGCATTAAAATCGCCTAGTACGATCTTAACGTCGTATTTAGGGCATTGCTCATAGGTTTTGTCGAGGAGCTCATAGAAATCATCCTTGGTGGCGTCATCTTTGTCCTCTGTGGGGGCATGAGCGCATATTAGGCTAATGTTGGCGAATTTAGCCTTGATACGGATTGTCACAAGTCGCTCACTTACGTGTCGAAAGCCCAAGACTTCTTGCCTAGGTCTACCGCTTATGACGAATCCGCACCCAAATAAACGCTGTGGTCTTCTTGCGCAATCACCGTAGTACACGTCACAGTTTTTCATCCTCCTTTTGCCCGGCCCATTCCATCGCACTTCCTGGATGGCAGTAATTCCTGCTCTGTAGCAGTCTAGGGCCTCCGCTAGTTGTTTGGATGCACGTGGTCTGTTAAGAGTTCTAACATTCCACGTGCAGATCCGAAGGTCGTTGTCCTTGATTCGTTTTTCCGGGTCGTCAACAGTAAATCCGTCCTTTTCCGAGGCTATTGGTCGCTTCGCAACTTTTTCTTTTTTCCGTGGCAGGGTTGTTAACCCCACGCACAACCCCCAACCTGGAGGGCCAGGTCCTTTGTTGGATTCCTTGGACAAAAGGAACCGGAGAATCCGGAGTCAGTAACCCACTTCGGGGATATGCCGTTGGCCCATTAAGGGTTCATCCGCCACCATCTCTATTTCAATGCCCTGACTTGCATTGAATTGTCCTAATGACCTTATCTCCAAATACGTCGAAGTAGCTCATTAGGGCGTCTGCTTCGTTGACTGTTGACGCCACCGTTGGTCCAATTGGTTGGGCTCATCCGCCGTACGTCCTCTTTCTGAGGGGCTCGTGCAAGACTTCTGCGAATCGATCAGAACAGTCATTAAAGCAGAGCATTATAGTGTTGCTATTTTTTCTGTGTTCAACACTCGCGCTTATAAGTTTAGCAGGAATGCCCGGATGGACAGACCAGTACCCGGTGGTTACCGCGGGGAGGTAAAATAAGCACAATTGATGTGTACGATATAGTTGCAGCGATTGTGCATCACCAGTTTGATGCCTTTCTCATTCGAAGTTAAATAATAAAAATCGCCAAAAAATTATTTTTTTTTTTTTAAACATAATTTTTTGAGAACCAATAGATATATATATTAAAAAAATCATAAGTCCGTAAAAAATTTAATTAAAGTTTGTTAGCCCCAATTAAGCTTCTACCAATGGTGATTTTTAACAAATTTTTTTTTGTATTAAAAATCATAGTTCGTGCGTTTTTATTAAACGAAAGTCAAGAAAGCTGATTCAATTGACAAATTTCTGGAAAAAAAAAACAAATCCAATTATAAAACTGTCACGCCGTATTTTGTAACCAAAGCTTATGTGTTGAAAAAGTATCTCAAACAATAGATAGATCGTGCAAAGCTGAATTTATTTTTCCATATTGTGGACTATCTTAATTGGCCTACACAGGCAAACTGTCATCATGGTGGTAGCCTTTTATTCAAAAAACCTTTCACTTTTAATCCTCGCGATGCATGCAAACTGATTGTGAGCCAAAAAAAATCATCTTCGAATTATGAATTTCCATTTTTTGTGGCTCATTCCTGGTGTTGAGAAATTGCAGATATTATTTCCCCATAGGAACCTTCCAATGGGGAGAATTTCAAGCTTGTCCCTCTAGAGTTCAGAGGAAGCCACTGATTGACATTTCCACTCTCAGCTCAGAGTCTTCGATACCATAGTTTTGGATTTGCAACGGTAGCCTCAAGGTTCGCATAGTAATGCAAGCGAATACGTCTGGGAGGCTATTTCGGAGGAAGGAAGGAAATATTCTATACACAAAAGTGCAAACATTTCATAATGAAGTACGTTAGGTCACATGTCGTTGACAGGCGTGTACAAATTCTAATGACAGTTGTGAAACCTGGAAGAAAGAAATCTACAAAAGGAAGTGGTTCGTTTAATATGGTGAGGCATGGTGGGCAAAAAATAGAAGTGGCAAGTGCATTTGTGACTCCAAAGAGCAGACAGGGTGATTAATTATTTTCTTAAAATTGAAAAATGAAGACATTCCCAAAAGGGGCTGAGAGGGTGTTTTTTTCGCAAAGACCTTAGTTGCCAATGGAATTCTAAATTTGTACAGGCAGTTTCATTAGGTGTAAGGTGTTCATGTTTAACTATGTTGCCGGCTATATAGAGACACGAGTCGTAAAGTGTCAGAGTTGGAATGAACACGACGGCTTTGGATTCAATGTAAAAGGAAATTGGAATGAAAATTACTTTGAGAAAAAAGAGTAAATGATTAACGGTAAAAAATATTACATTATGGTCGTGGACTTCTCCGTAAAGAACTTTGTTTTATGAACTTGCAACATATATAAAAAAAACGTTCTGAATAGGTGCAGCAGCTTTTGAGTGCGTTTGCTGTTTTGATACCAAAATAGAATTTATGTACATACTTATATACTGAGTAGCTACTAGTTGTGTGGTGAAGTGTGTTGTAAATCTTAATAATGTAATATAGTGTTCCTAGGCTTTTAATTCTCTGAATTAAGATGTATTGATGTTAAAAATGCATAATGAAAGAGGCATATTCACAAGGCATTAATTGTAGATACTACCAGAAAAAAAATTTGGTTTCTAATGATTGAATAAAAGAATGTAACACCGATGATACAATTAATTTAATAAAGGATAACACTTCCTTAAAAAAAACACAATTTCGCGCATCATTATGGCCGGAACTAGTGAGAAATTGGTGCTTCAAGTAGACTTTTATAGAAGAATGAGCTGAAAAAATTCATCAGTCATTATCATAATGATATAGAAATTTGGAAAAAGGATGTTTTGGAGCATACATTTTAACCACATTCGACCAGAAGAATAATATTTCTTCACCTCTTAAAGATAAATCCATCCAAACAAACCTTCAAATCGAATGCATAAGCGCATTAAAAAATAAAAGGCACGATTGGGTCGCATGTACTTGCTCCCGTGTGCTAATCCTTTTTAGGTACAGGCGTCTTTTTGACAAAGATTTAATATTAATGTTTTTTTGACGTGCAACTTCTTTAGAATCGTTGTGGTTTGAAGCTCGAACGAACATGCGTCACGATAAAGGGATAAACACATAAATATATAGGATTGTTAGCTTTTGCAGTTTTTTAGTATATTATCTTTCCACTTGTTGTTTGCTCTTTATAATATAATTTGCTAATAGAAAGATATAAAGGACTTTTTTCAGTTTAATTTTCATTTTGGTATGGACAAATTTGAACAACTGGCATAAAGATTCGTCGGAATCAGCAGCATGGCAATAATGCTAGGTATAGATACCTATATAGGTCCCAATAACAATAATTTACTTTTTGAAATCAAATTAATTAAAATAGCGTAATTATGTTTGATTGGTCGATAAACGTATGGTATGGGTAGTTATTAATGGAATTTATTAAGGATATTATTTACCTATAATAAGGTTGGAAGGAAGGTAGGTACTAAATATAAGATACACGTTCCAACTACTGTTAAGCGAGTATGTACAGCGACAATATTAAAAGTTAACACAGTGGTTTTGTTTATTTATAGGCAGGTGTAAACTTTTGTTTTCTCGATTGAAATTTTTCCATTCAGTAGTAATCGAATAATTCTTTTTATTTGTTAGTTGTTTTTGTGTGTTTGTCATAGGCTCATTATTTATTCTGTGTGCTTTTATGATGATGAAATGCTTAAAAATACGTAGGTATATATGTAGGTTGCACCTTCTTTTATTTCACTAATGGCTAGGGCTTAGCCGAGCAATATGAAATAAAATTTGGGGGAAAAATTTTTATGAAATCAAAAAAACACTATTCATAACGTTTTTTGGAAAAAATGTTGTAAGCCATCTTATGTCTTTTGCTGTTTTCTATTTTATGAGTTTTTCATTTCGAACGATTTCGACCAGTTTTTTCAAAAAAATGTTTTTTTGAAAAACTTTTCGAAAACATATTTAAAGAAATCTAAAGCTTATACTAGGAGAAAATTTAAAAAAAAATCTATAAAACCTTTTTCAAAATATTCAAAAAACAAAATATTTTTTTAAGAAAATTATTAAAAATTAAAAAAAAATGTTTTTGAAAATTTTAAAAGGCAATATTATTTAAATCATAAAGCTCTACATATTTTGAAAATTTCATCAAAATCCGTTAATTAATTAACGAGAAAGTTTGATTTTAAAAAACCGGTCATATGGGAGGTACCGTTATAAAGCTTTTTCTGAAAAATCCATTAAAATTAAAAGATAGATTTTGCACAGAAAACATCATTCTGAAAGTTTTATCAAAATCGTAGGAGCCGTTTTCGAGAAAAATAAGTTTTTCATTAAAAGTTATATGGCAGGTACCGTTAGTTTTGGAGCTACAATGCCAATTCCAAAAATTGTCGGGTAGGGCACTCTAAAAATACTATATTCCAAGTTTGAATCAAATCGGCCCAACCGTTTAGGCTGTAGATATCGATACGGACAGACAGACAGACAGACAGACAGACAGACGGACGGAATTTCCGGACCCACTTTTTTTGACTTCTCTATCATCGTAATGGCATGTTTGATTGTTAGATTTTTTTTTTTTTTTTTACGAATGCATAACTTGCCTTATAGTCCCTATAAATCGCAAGTAAAAACATTGCACGACTGGATCGCATGTACTCGTATGTGCGGTCACAGTTTTAAACAAAATTTAACAAACATTTAAGGCACTTCAAAATTTCAATTCAAATCTTGTGACTTGATTGTTTGAAAAAGTATAGTTTTCAGCGGAATAATTTAAACTTCTTTTTATTTCTTTAAGAAATGTGAAAAGTGTGCCTTTATTTTTTAAATCGTAGGAACAGTTTTGTTAAAAAAACGGTTTTTTTAACAACTTTTTTTTTAAATAAAAAAAAATAATGAAAATTTATGCAAAAAATAACCTTCATTTAAAAACTAAATTTAAAACAAAATTCATTAACACCTTTTGAAAATATTGATTTTTCAAAAATATATTTTTTTTAAATTATACAGAAAAATTTTTTTTTGCAAATATTTGAATGCAAAACTACTGCGGTGGCTCTAGGACATAACCCCCCAAAACGGAAAATGAAATAACCCCCCAAAATTGGGAAGTAATTTCACTATGAAATTATTCCCAAATCGAAGATGAACTAAGTCCCCAAAAAGGTATGAAATAAACCTCCAAATTAGTATGATAAAAGTCCCCAAAGGGGGCGATATCTCTCTTTTTATATTCCTTTTTTTAAATCCCGTTTTTATAAAAATCCCGCTTTTTATAATTCCTTTCGTTTCTTGTTTATAATTTCGTTTTAGAAAATTTTTTTTTATTAAACATACTAGATTTGACTGCAAAAGTATTAAATTTAAATTTAAAAACAAGAAAAAGAAAAACAGATTGTTTAGTTAACTTACTTTTTTATTTTAAATTATTATAAATATTTCATTACTAGTATGTGTAAGAGGAGGCATGCTGCCCCTGCAAACACCCTGCCTGGGATCACTTTCATTTTGGTTAATTCACTAGAAAACTGTTAATGCAATTTTTCAAACAAGCCTTACCACTGCCTAGCTTTTGTGGTTTTGAACAAAATCGCAAATTTTTGCCAACTATTGTGTTCAAAGGCTGTGCGAAATAAGGCCTCAGACAAAACGGCCCCAAAAAACAAAAATGAAATGAGGCCCCAAAAGTATATTAAGAATACAAAAACAACAAAAAGATCTTTATTTTATGTAATTTCACTTTTTGGGGCCTAATTTCATTTTTAGAATCGGGGTTATATTTCATTATGAAAAAGCCCCTAATATCAAAGAATGAAATAAGACCCCACAAAAATATTATGTCGAATACGAAAATTGGCAATAAAAACCACTTAGGCCAGTATAAGCACAAACAACAAATTCAAAGATATATGCCACTTTGATTACTGATTGGGAGAAATTGAAGAAATGCCTAGGCAAAACTAATTTAGCCTAAGTGTGTTAGGTTTTTTTTTATTTTTTTTTATTTTTTTTTTTTTAAGTTTTGGTCTACTTTCATTTCGTTTTTGGGATCTTTTTTCATTTCTTGGGGCGTAATTTCATAAAGAAAAATATGGTTTTATTTCATTATTAAAAAGTACAGACAGGGGGGTTGCATTAAGCATTAATGCCCATCAGTTCACCCTTGAGCCCAATTTCGGACGTACCGTGAAATATGGAGATTCTTTTTTAGCCGTACAACACGACTTTGGAATGGTTTACCGGGCGAGATTTTCCCTTGCCATTTTAATTTGCAAACATGTAGTCCCTTGTGCGCGTATTAATTATAAAAAAAAAAAATCTATCTCATTGTTTATACCGCAAATTTGGGGAATTCTTTCATTGTTGAAATTTGGGGGTCATAAAAAAAGTCCCAATTTGAAGGATGAAATAAAACCCATGAAATAAATTTTGGGGTTTTATTTCATATGAAACAAATCCCCACCTACATACAAGTTTCGGGGGGTTATTTTCTGGAGACCACTTTGGCTACCTACATCGAAGAAAAAAAAGGTTCTATGGGAGGTTTTATGAAAAAAATTTTGTATATTATTGTAGTTGTAGTTGTACATCATATTTTGGTGAAAAAAAAATTTAAGATGGTGGGCTAAAAACGGTACCTCTCATAGAACCGCTTTTTTCTTCGAATTTCTCCAAATTTGATTATCCGATTACAATCAAAATTGATATTCAGGAAGATGTAGGTAGCCTTAGTAATTTTACTTTAAAATATTTTCGAAAGCTTTTTATTTTATATTTTTTAATAGTTAAACAATTTTTTTTTTTTTTTTGAAAAATCAATATTTTTAAAACGGGTCGTTGAATTTTATTTTAAATTTTGTTTTTAAATATAAGTTATTCTTTTGCTTAAGTTTGTATTCTTGAATTATTATAATTATTAGCATTCAAAGAGGCAAAGCATACAACTTTCTGTCAATATAAAAGAGAACACAACATCGAAGAAAACATTAAATTTACAATTTTAAAGAAGATATAAATACTTTAAACTTTCGAAAAAAACACCAAAAATCCTTTTTAAAATCCAAGCGGAATAACATCTGGTGCTAATCGCTGTTTCCTTGCGCTGTTAAATTAATTGAGCTGGAAATCTTAAAAAAACGCCATAATCTTCCAGTCCTGATCTAATGAGTTGAGACGTTGATCCTTTTAAAAAGTAAATTAAGACATCCTGTAGAGTAATTATCAAAAGATTTTTCCTTTAGGTGTGTCCACATCAAAGAAACATTTGTTTTAAAAAGATTTCTGAAATGTTTCCCATTTGCCTAAAAAAATTATTTAGAAACATTTCAGAAATGTTTATTTGTTTCCCATTTTATGAATGAAGTTTTGTAGTTTGTACTTCAAGATGGATTGTTAAGAAGTTAGCATTCATTCATAGCGTCGTGTTTTATCCCAATTAAAAAAAATGCAAAAAAAATAAAAAACAAAAAACCGGTCGACTAGATTAAAATTCTTGAAACATTAAATATACATTTCAGATTCAGAAATGTTTCAATAAGCGTTCAGACTTAAATAAACATTTCAGAAATATTTATAAATAAACACTTCAGAAGCAAAGAAAAAATTCTGAAATGTTTTTTTAAATATTTCTGAGATATATTTATATTCAACTTCTACTTTTTGTCTATAAGAAGTGGTAATTCTCTACTGCGCCGGTCGTTATTTTGCATGGAATCGCAGTTTTTGAAGGCCAAAACATTGTCTTTTTTAGTTACTCTACCAGATCTGGTTATCTTTGTCGCGTATTATACTATAATACTACTACTGTTGTGAAAGGGTGTATGCTTTGAAACTTTTTGAATTACACTAGTCCTTGAAGACAGGAGTACGCGCGTAGTGGCAGATGTTCAATTGCGATCGCAGTTACAGAAGCAAAAATATTTGAGAATTAATGAACCTCTGGAGAACTTTTAAGGCAATAGTGCACTATTGATCTCAGAATAATCATAAGCTCCAAGAAACTATTTTTATGTTAACCGATGCGCTTGGAACATGAAGAACGAGAAGGCAAGGTTGACATTAAAACTTAAATTAAAATCATGAAAACAGAAGAAAGGAAGACCAAGGAAGAATGTGAAAAAGTAAACATAAGACAGAGTTTTATTTGCAAAAGTCTCTCTGAGGTCACCAGGTTGTGTCTCCGTATCGGATCAAAAACTTGAGCCATGGAATCATAGCGAACCACTCTTAAAATTATTGGAAGTGCAATAGAAATACATACAATGAAGCTGGAAATATCAAAATCAATCTCATTTCAACACCAACAACTTGTTGAAGTTAAATCAATCTTCGATTAAAAATCTGAAAATGTATTTATTTAGAATGTTCAAAAATAACACAAAAATGCGTTAAATTGTATAGGAACCTTACATACAAGTATTTTATTCCATTATGTTTTCCACAATTAACTGCTATTGAATAAATTCAATTTCTATCTGCATCTTACAGCACTTAACTCACTTCCAAAACAATTCATTTCTTGGCGCTGAATGGCTGAAATGCAATAATTCCTCAATAGAGTCATAAATAGACATCAAGCTTTCAACTCTACTCTTTGAATTTTAAGGCCTATGGCCTCAACTATACATTTCTCCGAACATGGAGAAACTGCATTACTGTCTTTACAAAATACAATCCTCTGGACCAATCCCCTGGAAAATTACGTGCTCTACATTCAATAGCACTCATTTCCTAAATAAACATATCACCCGCCGCGCATGGTATGGCAGTGGCAATGGAAGCTAGCAAATAGGTAAGTTTGTTGGCTCTAAGCAAACGGAAGGTTTTCCAATACCAATCAACACTGTCTGTTCCCCAACTCACTGTCATGTTACAGACTGCAGACGAAACCAATTTTAGAACTCAATTATCTAACTAAATTATTACAGCTGAACCTAATCGTTACCCAAATACAAAAATATTCCACATCCACAACTACTACCAGTGTGTTGCATACAATGATCCTGATGCTGGTGCTGATGCTTACGCAGACCTCTCTGGATTCTGGATGCTGTTTCACGCACCGAGTATCTGTGTATTGTGTATCTTTGCAAACAACACTCTTCTCTACTAATGGAATAATGTTTCCCTAAAGACCCTGAAGTTGTTGCACGCTCTTAAGCGACATATTCGGTGCAAGTACTTGGTTGGATCAGCCCGGTAACCATAAGACCGCGAGAGACCATCACATGGTGTCGCCATCATCGTCGGCGGCAGCGGTAGTGGCAGTATGGAGACTGCTAAGCTTATCTTCCTAAAACGCATCAGCATTAATTGGGAATGTCGCCTGCACGCCCCGTCGAACCAGATAGATACTATCCGGTTAAATGTTCAATCGAAGAAGCAGAAACTGTTCCAGGCTCTTCCGCACTTCCGCAGCGGAAAACTTACAAACTACCGAGTATGACCGGCCTTTTTGTTGCCCAAAGCACATGGGTGGTGTCATTTTTGTTTGTCAGCAGACATGTCTATGGTCTACCATTATCGTGAACGCTTATGTAATACAGTGGTTAGTTTTCTCAGTTTGAATGGACAAAAAGCTTAAATCTTGAATGCAGAAATAGAAATTAGTTTCTGTAATTAATTGCTGGCTTAATCTAATATCAAGGCTGCTGATCTATTATCCAAGATTTTGGAACTTAATCAATTCCGGATAATGTAAATTTCTCCTAAAAAAAAAATTCAAGGAACACAAAAATTTGGAAATTTTGTTGCGAAACTAAAAACACGAAAAAAGCTGCAAGTTCATTAATTTTCATCAGTAACCTTTTCGCTTTCGTAGACCACAGATTTAGGAAGAAGTAAGAACAAGGAAATACTAGTTCGCATCTTTTCATCTTATATTGCAAACATTAAGCAGTCTGTTGCTTAGGCAATTTGTTTGCGAAATTTCATATTTTCAGGTAATTGGTAATGTCCCATCGTTTTTGGATTTTTTTTTTTTTTTTTGAATTTCGCAAATTTTTGTTTTAGGTGCTTTTTCATAACTTCGCATTCAAATTCTTAGCTTTTTTGTTAACAAACATCTCAACTGATTCGCAAACTCTTGATATATTTTTTTCATTTCGCAATTTGTACTCCTTTGCAAATTATTTTGCTTAACTACATTTGAAATAGTTTCGTTTTGGAAGAAAATTCATTTAAAAAGATTTTTCTCATTTCGCATTTTTTACTTTGATCTCATGCTATTTGTATTGTTTCTATATAAAACCTATTTAAAAACTGATCGTCAGCGACTAACAACTGTAAGCAATTTTTGTTTGCCTAATTTTGTCTAAAATTGATCCACTGTTTCTCGGTTTTCGTTTAGAAAACATATCGTATACACACGACGACACGGTCATGCTCGTGAGTGTCTTATCCATATTTCTCATTTTATAATCATCATCGTCATCGTGCAACCTATAAAGGTAACAGCAACTGCATAAACACAGCACCTTTTAATATGGCAGCAGCGATATGGTGGCGTAGACGCGATTATAACCACGAGCTTATTTGTAGGCTGAATCCCCTTTCCTATATTTATCGTGAGATTCCTTCTTCTTTGTGGCCATGATCGGAAACTGTGTCGCTTCGTGGTCTTGTCTGAAGAAACAGCCACAGCTCCTCCATTGAAATACTGTCAGGTAATTTGTAATGTTACATGCCTGACTTGGGAATAATCCGACTTGACTGTGATAGCGCGCGCGCGGACGCTAGTCTTTCGACTGAGCGAACAATCAACTTAAATTCGATCTTATCGACTGTGTAACTAAGTGTACTAAGTGTACTTCGACACTGACCCGATTGCAGGATTTATCTTTGGAATTGTTTGGCGCAACATGCTCCCCTCCTTTCATCCAGGCCGATGATTGAGGTTTTTAATGTTTTTTTTATTTTATTTTTTCAAAGCAGTGGAGGCGTTGGATGTTGAAACCACAGTTCTCTAAAAGCGGATGCAACATCTCGATTGATTGATCCAATGTCGCCTGTGTCTAAGCATTGAGGCGATGCCTATCGCAATTATGTCGTTGCTGGGGTGTCTGTTGTCGTGTTGTCAATCGAGCGCTTCCTCCAATCAAGGTGTTCGACGTCTAAAATCTTGTTGAAGTTCACACTCCACGTCCACACGCGAATACCTACTTGTCACGGGATATGTATCTCCCAAAGGAACACAATTTTATGACCGAACTGATGTCAATCAAATGGTGGTCTGGTGGGGGTGGAAGAGTTTCCGAAGAAGGAGATTAATGGAATCGAATGCAGCTTTAAGGAAATGTGTAAATGGAGAGTTCAAGATTAGCAGTTCTGGATTTGGGTTGTGCACCGTTAATTGCTTGGAGCAGGAAGTAATATTAAAAATCTGAAAGGATTATTCTGAAATCAATTAAGACGACATCAGAGTTTTGTATTTATCAAGGTTGTATTTAAAAAAAAATATTAGATAAGCGAAAGGTGATTTGAAAATATTCAGTTTGTATTAACACTTGAAACGCGTTGTTTAGAATTTTTTCATTAATATTGATGAAAGATGAGCGAATAAAATTAATATACGCAGACAGCTGGAAGATGCAGGAGAGGACGCTTCCGGAGTAGATAGATACAATCATGAATTGCATGAAATCTACCTTGAAGGAGATTTTGTGGACAAAAATAAAGCTCGTTTGACTCGGGTGGGCTGTTCATATTTTATTTTGGTGGGGCTAACGCCCCATTTATTAGCTTAATACAAGCTTAACTTAAACAACTAAACTTAAAAACTAATTAAACTAAATTAACTTATAAGGAGGAAAGATGATGTAAGAGCTGGGCTTTCAGACAAGGACTTGGAATGTTGAAATCGAAAAGAGGAGAGATTGAATTGATTTTACTCAACATGCGGGTTAAAGGTTCATTGAGACCATAGGAAGTACGATGGGGAGGAAGGTAAAAAAGACGTGATGATCTTAAGTTGCGTGGCTTAGTGTTAAACAATATGAGATCAAAAAGTGAGGAACAGTCAGTGGCACCTGTAAGAATTCGATGAATGAAAATGATGTCAAACACATTCCTACGGACTTCAAGGGGGTGTAGATTTATAATTTTGAGTCGGTCAAGGTAGGGTGGCAGAGATGAGAAGTTATTAGGGTCATAAAGACTTCGGAGAGCAAAGAGTAGAAAACGGCGTTGAACGCTCTCAATTCTGGAGATATGAACCGCGTGATAGGGGGCCTATACTTGCGATGCATACTCAAGGAGAGGACGAACATAGGAAATATAGAGGGATTTGGTTACAAATGGGTTCCGAAACTCTTTGGACCACCTTTTGATAAAACCAAGGGCGGAGTTAGCTCTTGATATAGCATTATCGATATGGGAGCGAAAATTTAATTCGCAATCACAGAGGACGCCTAAATCGCGGATAACCTGTACGCGGTTAATGGAAAGGGTTTGAAGATAATAAGATCTAAGGGAAGGCCTTTTACTTTTTCGAGAGAACGTAATTAGCTCACATTTGGCAATGTTGAGTTCGAGAAAATTCTTACTGCACCAATTGACAAATGAATTGAGGTCATTTTGAAGCAGGAGAGAATCATGACCAGAGGAGATTACTTTGAAAATTTTAGCATCATCAGCATAAAGGGAGATAGAAGATGATTGGATTATCTTTTCAACATCATTAATGGCAAGGATAAATAAAAGAGGTCCAAGATGGCTACCTTGGGGTACCCCAGAGGTGGCCACAAATGGAACTGAAAGAACAGAACGAAAACGGACTCTGTATTGGCGGTTGTCAAGATACGAGGATATCCATTTAAGAAGGTTAGGACTGAATCCAAGAAAGGAAAGCTTAAAAAGAATTAAACTGTGAGAGATTTTGTCGAAAGCCTTGCTGAAATCTGTAGTGATGACGTCTACTTCGTAGCCCTTTTCCATGGCAGAGAGTGAAAATGTAACGAACTCAACAAGATTAGTTGTGGTAGATCTTCCCTTACAAAAACCATGTTGAGTTGAGGATATTAGAGATTTGCATTGGAAAGAAAGTGAGTCATACAGAATGCTTTCGAAGAGTTTGGGGATATGAGAAAGTTTGGCGATGGGCCGATAATTAGAAACTTCGTTTTTGGGACCATTTTTATGAATTGGTGTGATAGTGGATATTTTCCATAAATCGGGGAAAGATCCGGTGGAAAGGGACAGGTGGAACAAGTTAGTAATAGGAAGGACCAAACTCGAGCAACATTTTTTAAGTAAAATTGCAGGTATACCATCGGGACCAGGAGTATACTCGTCTTTAAGTTCAAGGATGCCATTTAGAACTAATGAAGTATCCAAATTCGTATTTAAGGGGCCGGTATTAAAATGAGGAAGGTAGGAAAAATAAGATTTGTCAGGATCTAAGGTTTTTGGTGCAAAAGACTGTTTGAAGTAACTGGCGAAGAAATTGGCGATGGTAGATGGATCATTGGATGATTGGTTGTTATAGAGAAGAGAGGGAGGGAAACCATCATTTTTCTTTTTAAAGTTAATAAACTTATAAAACGATTTGGGATCCGTTATTAAATTTGCTTGGGTGTTGGAAGCAAAGTCATTGTAGAGCGTTTCATATAGATTCCAAAATTTATAAAATACTCCCAAGTAGTCAGAGTAATCGAAAATTGAACGAGAGCGAAGATATTTAACCCAAAGCTTATTTCTCCTGTTTCGTAGCTCGCGTAGTTTATGACTGTACCACGGGGGAGAAGTTGAAAAATACCTGTTACGCGAAAAGGGAACATAAAGATTTATGCAAAACTGCACTTTTTCATAAAAAAGATTAGTTGCTTCATTAAGTGATAGATTTGTAAAATCGAATGAGGTATGGATGAGGTAGTCATTTATTTTTTTGAAATTAGCCTTATGATAGTTGAATGAACAGTTAGAAATATTAGGGAGAGTAGGTGGAGAGGAAATGAAAAAAGAGAGAAGGAGAGGGGGGTGAAATCGATCAACTACAGATAATGGGATGGTGCTTTCTGAAACAGATGAGTTAATCGGGTCAGAGGTGAAGATAAGATCGAGTTGCCGGCCCATGTAATTCAGAATTCCACTCACTTGGTAAAGGGCGGAATCAGAAAGACCGTCAACAAAAACAGATTCCTTGGATGAAACGGGATTGGCAGCGAAGGATGGTACATCATCAGAAATGTTCCACTGAAGTTGGGGAAGATTGAAGTCTCCAAAGATTAGAACTTCGTCTTGTGCTTCAGAAATAGCTAGCACTTCATCAATGGCATCAACAGCAAGCTTGTAAGATTCAACGGGTTGGCCAGGAAGAATGTAGAAACACACAAGGTATAAGGACTGATTTGGGAGTGATAGTTTAATGGATATGTAGTCGAGCATGTTTAAGGAGGAAGAAGAAACCAGGGTCGAATCGAACTTGTTATGGACAGCAATAAGGACGCCTCTGCACGGAGATTTAGGAAGAGACTCTTCGTCGTCGCGAAAAACATTAAAGAACGAAGGAAACAGCTCTTGACTTTTAATGTCTTTAGAAAGATTTGTTTCAGTAAGCGCAAAAACGTCATAGGGTAGGGCTTGTGACTGTGAATACACAGAGTGTGTTTTAGAGCGAAGACCTCTTACATTTTGGTAATAAAGGGAAAGAGGGTGGTGATTGTAGAGTAGTTGGGGAGAGAAAGTGTTAGGAGCGATAAAATTTATCAGAGTCGGAACGTACTCTTTGAAGGTAGGAAATTCTTTTAGAATGAAGAAACGAAGAAAAGGCGGAGAGATCTTTGGAGATTCGTTTTGAGGATATGTTCAGAAGCTCGTGATATTTGTCGTATATCTGCCTTAATGGTACCATATCAGTAGGCAGACCTTCCTTTTTAATTGACGCTGACACATAACTTTTCGTTTTACCGTCTATGCACAAATCGTCAGGTTTATCGTGGAGATAGGCTAGGTACAGGCGAATGTTGTCTAACAGTTTGCTATCTCTTAGTTTGGAAAGGGCATAACGGGACTCAGTGGAATCAACAAGGGTCTGTTGAGTTAGTTTTACATTAGGTGGAATGAGAGGATCAAAGCAGGGGGGTGGACGTGAATCTGTTGGAGGCAGAGAAGAGTTTGGGTTTAAAATATGGGAGCTTACAAAGTTAGGGTATTTTGCCCCGGTGGTGAAGTCGAAGCTTGGAAACTGAGGAGATTCAGTAGGATTCGAGGAATTTAAAGGTGATGAAGGATAGTCAGGATTGATGTTGAAAGACACTCGTTGGTGAGCGTGTTTCGATGTTAATGGGGTTTGCTGGTCTTTCACTTTGGATTTAAGTAAAGACAGTCTAGGTTTAGGTTGCGGTATATTTTGGGGTTTAGGTTGAGGTTTAGGTTGGGGCTTAGTTTGGGGTATATGTTGGTGATTTGGTTGGGGTCTATGTTGAGTCTTAGGTTGGGGTCTTGCATCGGAAACGGTTTGTGAATAGTGACGGGGTTGGTTTGGAATTATAAATGGGGGTGTAAAATCTGGCATTATGTGCGTTTTGAACGACCAGTTAGGATCTGAGCGAGGGTGGTGTTTATTCGCTTGGAATATAGGTTTGGGTTTTAATGACTTGGGATGTTTGGATATCAACATATTGGCCAATTTGAAAACACCACCTGATAGGTTGAGGAACAGCCATTCATATTTGGAAGGGAAAGATATTAAGAAAGTGTTGGGTTTAATTTTTTCAATTTTAGTTACGTTTATATCAAACTTATTTCTAAAAAAGTCGTGGATCCACTTTGAGTCCGCATTGGAAGGAACTCTTTCAAGAGTGAAACTGCTGGATTGAAAAGTTGAGCCACTAGCGTCATCGAGTTTCTTCAGTCTGTTGTTCCATTCCGAGAGTTTCCACAAAGTACCGAAACGATTAAGGGTAGGTTCCTGAGTTGGCAAGGCAATTTTGTTATTTGGTTGGGAGTGTAGAGGTATGGGAATGGGCAGATTTGGAGCTACCTCAATAGTGTCCAATATTTCCTCCAATATTGATGTATTATATTGGGGATTAGAGGGAGCTTCGATAACATTCCTTGTTGCTAGTTTTAATTCCTCGGCGAAACCATTCACTACATAACGAGTATCTTTGATGTTGTCTTTAAGTTCTTCAATCTGACACATTAGATTAAAAAGTATGGGTTCATAATCAACCGGAGGAGATACAGTCTTTGGGGCTGGAGCTTGTGACTGAATATCAATCACAGTCCGTAGCGTGTCAAATGACGCTATTAAGGGGGAAATTGTTGATTTAATTTCACTAGAAATAGTTTTTTTTATATTAGCCACCATTTCAATGTTAATGTTGTTTGTAATGGGGAGTTGGAGGGCAGATAATTGTTCATTTATTTTCTTTATATCTCTTTTTAGGTAGGTCGGGGATTGTGCATTGTTTTGGTTAAATTCATCAAACGATTTGATGAACTCATCAAATTTTTCGAATTGGGTCAGGCATTGTTTGTGGTAAAGTTTATTTTTTTCCGCAGAGCTTGCGAACGAGTCGCTTAAGCATTTAATCGCGAGCATTATGTGGGACAGAGATATATTTTTGCACTCATCGCAATAAAATACAAAATTACGGGAAAATTCTTTAAGGTAAAGAACAGACCTTTTATTTAATCCGACACATGTAGCATGGAAATGTTTTCCGCATAATCCATTGCATGTGACCCACTCAACGATATTGTCGTTGTTGACACAATTAAAACTCGCGCACTGTTGAGACATATTTAGTTTGTATGATTGGTTCAATTTATAAGATCAATAAAGCACACAATTATTATTATATTTTTTAATTTTTTTTAAAGATTTGCTTGGATTGGTTTATGGGGAAAAAGCACGGAAATACTATTAAGTAGAGTTAAATAAGGGCACAAATAAATGAAAAGACGGAGTTAATTGAAAAAGCGACTGCACTCGGCGAGATACGAATTACAACATACATTCACCTAGCTCGTATGAGCGAAAAAATCCAGCTCGGTAAGTCTTACATATTTGTTTTACGATATAAAGCAACGACGTCGCAGCCTTTCTAACGTTAAAAGGAAGGACTAGACCAGGACACCCAAAGCTTTGGGGTTCGAAACTGGAATGCGTTGGTGAATAATCAGGATGAATGGAAGAAGTTGTTGAATTACTCCTAGACCGTATCCCGGTTTTTTGAGACTTTACAAAAACTTATTGTTGGGAAAGTTTTGAAGAGGAATGTAGACATGAAAAGTTATAAAAATCAAGAAATACTAATAAAATTGAATGGCAAATATTATATACATATTAAGATTTTTTTTATTCTTCCTTTAGTTTATCTTAAGTTTTTCCATAAGGATCTTTAAGAGGGCCGTTTTTGGACAACTTAACATCGAAAAGATGATTTGAAGCTCTTTTTTTTTCATAATTTAATAATGCATTTTAGGCACAGGAAGCATCATAAACGTATCTCTGCAATAATCGAAATGATGGACAATACTAAGCAATTCATCTTTTTCTTAAACCAAAAATTGTTATGATCTCGACTGACACCACAAATTTCCGATTTATACGCTTCGCGCTTAAACTTCACCAGGGTTACCTCAGAAAAGACAGCAGTCCGCAGAAATCCACCACAGATGCCTTAATATTTTTAAAAAAAAGGCCGATAGACAACCATATTGGTTGCCCTAAGGTTACGCAAAATTCCAGCAATCTACGATTTTGGGCATTTACGACCAAGTAAAACAAAAATAAGGACTCCTTTAGGATTCCTAATGAAAGTCGGTGTGCACCAAAAAAGTTCTACATCTTATGATCTTTATAATAGAGGGTAAGAGGGTAATGATATTCACCCGAAAGTGATTCAAATATTAGCAGCGAAGTTGGATTTCGCAAAAAAACGCATAGGCTGTTGTCTTATATCAAAATTGGCATTTCGACCACTTAAGGCAACGGGTTTGTTCGTAGAATCAGGTTTTTAAACGAAACCTTTCAGATAAACAGAAATGCATGATACAAGTCTTCTATCATGACAGAAATTATCTATTGTGAATGAAATCTTTTTATGTCAAATATTCTATCCCCATCCAACTTCAACATCTACTTTTATGGGCAGCCAAATGTTTTTTTATCGGCAGGTGGTTGTTGTTCCTGTAATGTTTTTAAAATCCAACTGCGCTGCGGATAACTTTTCCAAAAAACACGGCTATTGTTTGCTGAATATAGAGCTTATCCACGTAACATTTTAAGCATCAATTGAAATATTTACATTTTCTATAAAAAATATTGTTAATAATATTTAATAATTTTATATACAGTAGATCATACAATTTAGAATATTTTTGTATTAGTTTTAAAATTATTGAATTAAAAAAAATAAAATTAATTATAATAAAAAAGAAATTATTATTCTAAAAAATTAATTATAATATAAAAGAAATTATTATTCTAAAACTTTTCAAATTTAAAATTTGATAGAAAACCCATGAGTTGTTATCGAAAAATGTGGTAATTTTTGCTGCCCGGATTTACTGTTCGAAAGATAGCCCAGGAATCCTTCTTCCGCATTACCATTGCCTTTGTTAAAATGTTTTCTGCTTCTATGTCTGACCATATCTCTAATAGTCCTGGGATTAATTCAGCTATGGGATTTGTGTATGCGGATCTGATAATGGTTTCGTTATACCACTTAAATAGATTTATTAATTCCTCCTTCCCGGGCAGGATTTTTTTTAAACCAATCTATAGTAAATAAAATAACGGTATGGCCAAGAAAATAAAATTGACGCCTTGGTTGCAGCAGTTAACGCGCTTATTCTCAAAATCCCTATCGCACATAACTCAAAGATATTTTTATTTATTGTTTGTTGTTAGTCCTTGCTTCTGCCACGCCATAATCCCTCCAAAAGCAGATGGCGAATAATATAAATTGCCTGCTTTATATGATTCCTGAGGGGAAAGGTAAGGGAAGAAATAAAAAAATATTAATTCATCATTTAATGTTCCATTGATAACATTCAAAAGGGCCTAACATAATCCACTTCGCCTAAAATGGCAACAGAGGCTTTCATTTAAATGAATGGAACACAAACAAGCGTAAGCTGATTAACGGATGGCCTTGCTTCCAAAGGAAGTCGAGTCAATGCTATGGTTGGAGAGAATTTAAAAATGTAACTCTCTGAGCAGTTTGAACTAAACTTCAGAACCAACCAAATTCATTTTCACTGAACAGGTCAACAACATCCTGATTTTTGTGATCATCTTAGGGTTCTGTCAGGAGTCAGGCCTAATATAGTAAATTATACTCCTATCTCCTAATCATTCCTGTGTGTGTGTGAATCTGCCAGGAAGAAACAGGCCTAAAATTTCCCGCCGACTCTGCACGGCTACATGAAATGAATGCACTTTTTCGAGACAAACACAGAAATTAATTTTGTGACAACTAAAATGAAAATTTACAAGAAATTATGGCATCTATTTGCAGCTGAATTCAACTTCAATACTTTTATCGATAGTGGGATGTTTTATTTGAAGTGTTAGTGTGTCAAATCCTACTCACTGGGAACAGTTTTGCCAAAACAACACGGATAATATATCCCATGAAATATTTCAAAAACGAATAACAAGAATGCAGAACATTGTTTATGTAAAAAGGTTTTTTCAACGAAAAATCGGTTCAATCCATTTGTTCATACTGTTCACGCAGACTGATATATTTTATGAAAAAAAAAATTGAAGTTTTGAAGCCAACTCAATTTCTTTAAGTGCGCCCCTGTCCATATGTCCCTAAAAAACTATCTGGTCACCGTTATTAAAAAAATGACTACCCTTTGGTGGTTGATGTAGATACCGCCATGCCATCAAACCTTTAAGGCATCTGAGATAAAACAGTTGAATGGCCATGCCCAAGGTTCAATATTCAAATTGACGATGCATATAAAAATTGTTTCCTTTTGAAACATTGGCATTCCACCTTCTGGCTGTGGGAAGTCAAAAATGGTCCAGTTTATTCAGTGTATGTTAACTGTTCGACGATGAGTACCATAGGCATCCAGATCCAATGGAAAACGGTAGAAGTAAATAAACAAAATCGATTTCCGTTCCAGGTTTAAACATACGTAGTCCACCTCGCAAAAAGGGTTCAAAAACATAAATAGTTCAAAAGGAAAAAACAGAAAAAGAAAAATATCTACAGGATAAGTTGGAAGTAATACATCTTAACGCCAAAGGCAGGGGGGTCATTGCAGCAGGAAAAACGTCAGAATGTAAACGAAAAATAGAAACCAAGCAAACCGCAAGTTTAAAGGAGCGAACGAATTCAAGCACATTCGACTTTTGATGGTCGGACGTTTATTTTTATTTCATTTTCTGTTGCACAAGCAACGTCAATGTTGCGTTGCCTGTGTCTGTTTATCTGATAGACAAACCAACTGACAGACAAACTGTCTATTGATCGAAGCTGTTGCCTTGGTATTAGTAGCTGCTACATGAAGCTCCTGGTGGCATTTTCAGATGAAAGTCGCTGCTCGCGCCTTCAGGGTGTTCTGATATTTTCTCTTTCTATTTCAGGTTTATTTTTATTTCCTCTGCAGGATATTCGGTTTGTACGATAAAGGACTCATTCTCTTTCGGTTCGGAAATGCAATTAACAAAGCCGGGTGTTATGTGCCACTGTATTTGCGACTCAGTAAGGCGAATATACCAAACGGTTTGTCATTTGGGAGAATATGGTTCAAATGAAATGAGTTTTCTCGCTGCATGATACGCGAGTCGGAGGTTTGGTTTGTCCGTGGAAAATGTGATTTTTAGCTTTTAATTTGTTCCTTCTGGATGGTGGTTCATGGAGTTGGATTTAGGAAATATAAATATGTTCGTTTTCTGTGGTTTTTATGTATTTATGAAAGCAGGCATACTGAAGAGATCCAGGTGGAGGAGAGCTTCTTTTTCAAGCAAACAATTTGAAATCTAATGACAGGTTAAAAAAGCAAAGGGATTTGTTGTTGAAGGTTTCGAAAAGTACCTATATGGGATTAAATAAAAGGAAAGCCAAGAAGTGTTTGCCGCCGTTTTTAAAATTGAACTCGTGATTCGCAAAGGATCGACATGGAGTTACTGGAATAAATTTACTTACAGTTGGTTCTAAAGGGCTGAGGAGACTTCCTTTAGGAATATTAGCTGATATTGTACTGGAAGTTGCGAAATTTTTTGAATTATACAGAAGAAGGCTATTTTAGGAAACTTTTTGAATTATACAGAAGAAGGCTATTTTAGGAAACTTTCTTGAAAAACATTGGAACTTTGGAGGAGATTTCCTAGGATTTGGAATAATATAATAACTTCATATATAGATTCAATTACGGAGGAATCATTAAATGATCAAATGCATGTTGGAAGGTTGGTATTTTATAGCAGTGTCCAATAAACACTTTTAAACGTCTTCGCTAGCCAAATAAATGCGTCTTTAACACTTCTTTAGAATGAATCCAGCACTGATTGTTCCCACTGTGTTGAACGATCAATAAATCCGTGTGCTGCCTCATGTTTGACTAGGCGAAATGCATACAATCAGCTATACCTGCACAATGCTGGTGCATTTTATCCATGCTCGTTGCATTTGCTGACTAATAAATCAGTGTTCCACATAGCAGGTCCACATACACCCACAGTGGGTTAGCTTAAGCATATATTCAGACCATGTAACGCGCGCTATACTGCCGCCCGCTGACGCTGTGAACGAACGTGACTTCAAAAAAAGGCAATCTGTTCGCGCATTCTTTGGGACACGTACTTGTTATAAATTAAAACTTCGTTCTGGGTGAACAGTTATTTTTCTTCCGTTTCCTTCATTTTTCAAATTTCAAAAATATTTTTTTATTTCGAATAACAAAATAAGCCCATTTTACACAATCACATCAAGACGACACGGCACTTGGAATACTGCCAAAGACAGAAGAATGAATAAGGATACCAGAGAAGAAAAACTTACAAAAAACTTTCCGTTTTCCTTGGTCGTTGGGGGTGCGTTTGTCCCCCTGAGGCTTTTCACTAAAGCTTTTATGTCTCCCTCTTTGCTGGAATGTATAAAAACGTTGCATATTTTCATTTGAATATAAATGAATCAGATGCAATCCACAAGATAAGTGCTTACTCCCCGTATCATATTGTATCTAAAGTCTTGTAGAGCACCAACTTTTCTCTACTTTCTACTTGATGGGGTAACTATGCAGGACTAACAGTTGTAAAGTGGTGACGCGCTCACAACCAAAAACAACAACAAAAAATTTATCTTCAGTGTTATAATTTAACGTTGATATTCTGTGTTGTGTTAAATTCACAAGTGATATGCAAATAAGCAAACAGCAGCAGACTGAGGGAGACACCACCGGAAAGAAAGTTTTATATTTCTTCTTTTATCTTTGCAGCTTGAAGCCAGTTACAGCCAACTGAGCTAGGAAGCTTTTAGTTTTCAAAAAGGTCGCCTGTAGAGAAAAGATATAGGATTTGAAATTTGAGTTTGAATTTGCGTGAATGTGTCTTTTTTAACCAAAACCCTCTTCTAAGTATCTTTTGTAATAAATATTATGCTAAATCTCTTATTCTGTCGTGTTGTATGCTCTGCTCGGGACAAAAATGATCCGTATGATACTTTCTGCCACAGAATTTCGTATCTCTGAAGTTTCAGAGTCACAGATACAAATTCTTTGCAAAAACAACATAACAGCAAAACCCAGAGAAGAGGGGTTACCAGGAGCGGGAAATAGTATCTTTTGGGTACGAATACAATGACACACAATGTTGTCTGCTCCACCATATATAGATATGTACCCAGCACCTTGCCTGTCAAGTTTTAGCTCTAGTTGGGTGAGTACTCTTGACTCCAGGAAAGAAATGATCTCAAAGATGGTTAGATGAAAAGAGATGTTAATGATAAATGTTTGCTTGTTACACCAGTTTATGGGCTGAGTTTGCGTTTTGCAATAAAAATAAAAATAAAAAAAAAAAAAATTTTTTAGTGTAGTATTATCTTTCCACTTGCTGCTTACTGTTTATAATATAATTTGCTAATAGAAAGATACAAAGGACTTTTTTCAGTTAAATTTTTATTTTGGTATGGAAAAATTTGAACAACTGGCATAAAGATTCGTCGGAATCAGCAGTATGGCAATAATGCTAGGTAAAGGGACCTTTATACGCAATATGGGACCAATGGAATTTATAAAGGATTTAGGTACCTATAATATAATAAGGTTGGAAGGAAGATAGGTACTAAAATTAAGATACGTGTTCCAACTACTGTTAAGCCAGTAGGTATAGAGACAATATTAAAAGTTAACACAGTGGTTTTGTTTATTTATAGGAAGGTGTAAACTTTTGTTTTCTCGATTGAAATTTTTGCATTCAGTAGTAATCGAATAGTTTTTTTTTATTTGTTAGTTGTTTTTGTGTGTTTATCAAAGGCTTCCTTATTTATTCTGTGCTTTTATGATGATGAAAAATACTTTAAAATACGTAAGTATGTATGTAATGTAGGTTGTCACTTTCTTTTATTTGACTAATGGCTTGGCTAGGGCTTAGCAGAGCAATATGAAATAAAATGTTGGGGAAAAAAATTTATGAATTCAAAAAAACACTACTCATAACGTTTTTTGGAAAAAATGTTGTAAGCCATCTTATTTCTTTTGCTGTTTTCTATTTTATGAATTTTTCATTTCAAAATCGTTCGACCACTTTTTTCCAAAAAAAAGGTTTTTTTTGAAAAACTTTTCGAAAACATATTTTAAAATTTTTTTTTAGTATGTCAATTTTAAGAAATCTATAGTTTATACTTGGAGAAAAATTTTAAAAAAAATCTATAGATCCGTTTTCAAAATATTCAAAAAACAAAATATTTTTTTAAAAAAATTATTAAAATTAAAAAAAAAATGTTTTTGAAAATTTTGATAAACAATATTATTTAAATTATAAAACACTACATATTTTGAAAATTTCATCAAAATCCGTCAATTAGTTAACGAGAAAGTCTGATTTTAAAAAACCGGTCATATGGGAGGTACCGTTATAAAACTTTTTTTGAAAAATCCATTAAAATTAAAAGATAGATTTTGCACAGAAAACATCATTCTGAAAGTTTAATCAAAATCGTAGGAGCCGTTTTCGAGAAAAATAAGTTTTTTAATAAAAGTTATATGGCAGGTACCGTTAGTTTTGGAGCTAGAATGCCAATTCCAAAAACCGTCGGGTAGAGCACTCTAAAAATACTATATACCAAGTTTGAATCAAATCGGCCCAACCGTTTAGGCTGTAGATATCGACGGACGGAATTTCCGGACCCACTTTTTTTGACTTCTCTATCATCGTAATATCATGTTTGATTGCTAGAATTTTTTTTTTTTTTTTACGAATGCATAACTTGCCTATAGTCCCTATAATCGCAAGTAAAAACTAAGTATACGATAAAATTTGATAGTTAAAAGTCTATCGAGGAAAAAAATATTGAAAATCGTTCGACCAGTTTTTTTTTAACTTTTCTAAAAAATATTTTAAATCTTTTTTTAATATGTCATTATAAGAAAATGTGTAGTTTTCATCTGGGAAAATTATATAAAAAAAATTCAATCAACACGTTTTCAAAATATTTCCAAAAACCAATTATTTTTTAGAAAATTAAAAAAAAATCGAAAAATAAAGTTTTTGAAAATTTTGAAATACAATATTAATTGAAAAATAAATGACATCATGTGTCAAAATCATTGTACAAAATAGCACCCTGGAAGTTTTATGAAAATCGTTGGAACCGTTTTCGAGAAAGTCAAACTTTTATTAAAGATTGTATCGCAAGTAGCGTTATTTTTCGACCTAGAGCAAAAATGAAAAACACCACCCGAGACACTACCAATTAATACTATATACCAAGTTTGAAGCAAATCGGCTCATCCATTTAGGCTATAGAGGAACGAAAAGACAGACGGATGGAATTTCCGGACCGACTTTTTTCGACTTCTGTATCATCGTAATACGTAATATCATGTTTGATTGTTAGATTTTTTTTGCACGAATCCATAACTTGCCTCATAGTACCTATACTCGAAAGTAAGAAATTAATTGGTATATACATTTCACGATGTATCTGCATATTGATGATAATTATTATACCTGCGTTTTGGAAAAGATTGCGGTTTTTAGTATTGGGAAAAAGTTTTGCTGAGAAACTGAAGAAGAATCGCTTATGTCGGTAAGATCATTCAGAAAATTGCGCTTGATCTTTTTTTTTTAAAAAACGCGCGCACAAAAGACTATTTGTTTCCCTTTTAATATAGAGCACACTGTGTGGGCATTAGGCAGATAGGGAAGGGAAAGATAGGAGGTGTCGAATAACATTTTTAATTCTTGCAGATGAAAATGGCAAGGGAAAATCCAGCCGGGTAAACTATTCCAAATTCGTGTTGTTTAGCTAAAAAAAGAATCCCTATATTTCACGGTACGTCCGAAATTGGGCTCAAGGGTGAACTGATTAGCATTCCTTGCGTGACGAGTATTACGGGAGAAGCCTTTAAGGGGAGGAACGCAGCTGGCTACGTCGAGTGAACATTTTGTATAAGAGAACCGATAAAATAAGAACAGAAATGAAACATTGTGTCGGTGTTCGAAAGGGGGAATTGCTTCAGCGGCAGTTCTATTACCTATCAATCTTAACGCTCGATTTTGTATTCTATCAAGCAGGTGAAGCGATGCTTGAGAAGCACCTGGCCAGAGGTGTGAGTTATCGAACGAATATGAAAAGCTGAGGGTAGAGTCGTCAGCAAAACAGTTAAGTGGATTAGAAGTAACAGACAGAAGATCATTTATAAAATGTGTCGGAGATAGAACAGAGCCCTGGGGCACACCAGCATTTATTTTATAGGAATCAGACTTAAATCAGTCCAATACAACTTGTATTGAACGGTCCAGAAGATAGCTTCTAATCCAACGAACAAGAGTATTATCGATCCCAAAAGCACGCATTTTCGATAAGAGAGCTTCATGCCAAACTCTATCAAATGCCTTGGATATATCAAGAGCAATAATCTTACTTTCGCCAAAGCGATGTTAAGATTTGTTCCACTGTTCGGTAAGATATGCCATCCAGATCAACAGTGGAACGGTTGCTGCGGAAGCTATACTGACGGTCATGGAGAAGCTTTAGATCTTTGAGATATTCCTTAAGCTGACGGTTAATCAGCGTTTTCTAGACCTTAGAAAGAAGGGATGTTAGTGCTATGGGTCGGTAGTAGGACGGGGAGGATGGGTCACCTTTCTTAGGGACAGGCTGGACAAATGCTGTTTTCATTCTTCTAGGAAAGATTCCAGAAGAGTAGGAGCGATGGAAAAGCTAATGCAGTGGCTTAACCAGTGTGTTCGTTTTCAGAAGAATCGGTTGTAAACCATCCGGGTTTGTGTATATCGAGATCTTTGTGAACTCTTGCTACTGTACGACTGCGGAAAAAAATCTGTCCCATGGAAAAATTTACATTCTCAAGTAAAGGAGTGGCAACGTTGCTGTGAGGCAGAGCGGAGCTGGCAGCGAAATGGGCGGCGAGCAAGTTTGCCTTCTCTGAAGAATAGACAATTGGTTTGTTATTGTCGATGAGCGTTGGAACCAAAGATGTTGAGGAGTTTTTTACTGGCTGTCATTATCGAGGAAGCATAGTGACCACTTAAAGTTTCGGAACAAAATATTCAGACCGTCCCAGTTGGCTTTCTCGTATTGCCAAACGGTCCTGGTGGGAAGTTTTTCTTTAACGATGGGTTGAGGATGAGAAATTAGCTGAAATGACACAAAGGTCCGAAGTGCCAAATGGAGAAGTTACCCTTATGGTATATTTATCAGGGTGAGAAGTAAGAAAAAAGTCAAGAGCATGGGCGGCTTGCCCAGCAACATCCGGTATACGCGTTGGCACATCGATCAGTTGGGTAAGGTGATATAACCCGGCAAAGAGCTCGACATACCTTCCTTCGGGTTTTGTCTGACCAGAACCCCGGAGCTAATTGGAATTCTGTACAGTGAAATCGCCCGCAATAACGATTTCAGTGCGAGGACAAAGGGAAACAATTTTCGAGATGGAATCAGAAAGCGCATCAAACTCGTTAAAAGTTGAGTTACTGTCAAGTTTTGGACTCCTATAAATGAAACAATAATGGATGATATGTTTGCAGACAGTAAATTTGAGCCACAAGAAGTTAAAGTCCATGTTGGAATATTGCCCATATTGGGAAAGGCTCTGGCAAGCAATATTATTCCTAACATAGACCACGAGACCATGATGGGAAAAGAGTAATGGCACCAAGCTATACCCATGTAGAGCAAATTCTGATAAATCAGTATTTACTCCAACCTGAGTTTCACTTAATGCCAAAACAGGTGGCCTGTATTGAACAGTGTAGACGTACACATGAAAGAAATTCTTTCTTAAACCGCGAGCATTAGAATACACGACACAAAATCACTTACCATTTAAAAATACTTACATTCAAAACACAACTCTGACAATGTCGAACTGTGCAGTGAAAGTCCAAATTAATTTCCGTAATTGAGAAATGTATAGGGAAACTTGGTTATGAGTATAAAAGTAAGCAATTTATAATCAAGATAAGGTTAGAAGAAAGCATGCCCGATGAATATTATCTCAGCATAATTTGCCCGACTTTAAGGAAATAAGACTCTGAACTGCACCAACTACAGGGGTATCAATCTCCTCAAGACCGCCTAATAGATCCTTACTGCTGAATTGTTTAAATGCCTAAAGCCATTCGCCAACAACCTGATAGGTTCATATCAGTGCGGTTTTAGGCCAGGAAAGTCTATTATCGACCAAATATTCACATAACGGCAAATCTTGGAAAAAACCCAAGAGCTCCAAATCAACACCCATCACCTTTTCATCGATTTCAAAGCCGCGTACGACAGCATTTATAGAGACGAATTATATAGCTCAATGTGCAGTTTTGGAACCCCAGCCAAACTCGTCCGCCTGCGCAAAATGACGAAGGAAATCGCACGCTGTTCCTTCGAGGTCGGTAAAGATATCACCGACACCTTTAAGGAAGAACTCTCAAGCCAACACCAGAGGCAATATTTTTCAAAAGTCCATCCAATTACTCGAAATCGCCGACGATATTGACATAATCGGAAGAACACAACGTGATGTCAGTAGAGCTTTTTTGAGTATTGAAACAGAAGCAGCGAAGATGGGTTTAGTAGTCAAAGAGGGCAAAACCAAGTATATGATGTCATCAAGAAGAGACACCCGACATCAATGTCTTGGACAAAACATCACGATAGACAGCCATAACTTTGAGGTAGTTAGGGACTTTGTCCACCTGGGCTCCGCTATTAATTCAGACAACAACACCAGCCCTGAAATCAAACGAAGAACGACTCTTGCCAATCGCTGCTTCTTCGGGCTTAGTAGCAAAGCCCTCTCTCGGGCAACTAATTTGTTTCTTTATAAGAATTCTGCTTTGTGGCGCAGACGCATGGACATTATCAAAAGTCGATGGTACGTTTTAGGTTGCTTCTAGAGAAAGAGTGATTTAGTCTCTGGTCTCCTGATGGATTAGCATCAATGCTATGGCCGGAAAATCTTCGGTTCCACCACGGAGCGACGGTGGACAGTAATGGAAGACTAAGACATAGGTGGCGCAAGCAAGTGAAATAGGACCTCGACCGACTTCACGTGCGAAAATCGAGGCAGGGATCGAGCAAATTTGAGAAGCTTATTGGTTGAGGCCTACGTAGGGCCACCTAAGGTTAATTAAGCTACAGATATGAAATACGGCTAAAAACTATTTTTTTCAATTTTTTCAAAGGACATATGAAGGGAATAATTATCATTAATGTTGAAATAGTACAAACCATGTTAGAATTTCTTAGGGATACAATCAAGCATACTGTTCTGGTAAAAGTGTTATATATACCTGAAAATAAAAGAAAAAAACACGTTAAAATAATACAAAAACGTTTGTTTTAAATTACATTTGAATATGAATTCAGTTTGTTTGTTGCAGACAAGAATTAATGCAACAAAAACAATGCGAATAATTGTATGCCGCCTAAGTGCTAAATTTACATTAAACAACAAAAACATCAGTACTAAAAAAATAACAACGTTTACTTAAATTAAATATTCAGCATCCCATATCCATTGAATATTTAACAGGAAGGTTATCGCAAGTAAAGGACCTTTCATATTAAAGGCAACTAAGGTGTGGATATAGCACACATATCCATGCCAAACTTCCTATTTGGTGCAGGGAATTTGATGTACCAGCCTTGGGGTTTTGAAATAAATTCAGAAGAAAAACGAGAAAACCGAAAATTTCAGGTTGCTATTGATTTTGGTCACATGCAAGAATTTTCACCTTTTCTTCTTTGAAGCTCAAACAACTCTGGCAATTCTATACAAAGAAAAAAACCTTTCCTTAGGAGAAAGGACAATTTAAGGTTTAAACAGTATCCTTCAGGAAAACTTAAAACATGTTACCATCATTTGAGTAATCTGGGTTACAAGGGTTGTTATCCAGATAAATGAATTTCTTTTAGCCGAATCATTTTACAAGCTTATCGGAATTTAATAGCACACCTTCGCAAAGAAAATGGATTCATCTTAAGAAACATGTTTGTTCGCCCTGAAGTTTAACCCACATTAATATGTGAAACAGAGATATACACTATTCAGTGTTCATGGTCAGAGTACCGAGTAAAAAGAATTATGACCATCGTTACTTTTTTGTACTAGATTTATGTGTCATCAGGTTGCTAGTGTAATTAACAGCACTTAACGTACAACATGCGACACTTTTATTTCAGTTGGTGGTAGGTACACGCAATTTTTAACGAGTACCCTCATTACTGTACTCACATAAAGGACTTTGCAGAATTGGTGGAACAACGAGACGACGGTGTTGAAAAGAAAAGTAGCTATCATCATAATTAAATCTTTTAAAATGACAAAAGTTAAAAAAAACAGGCACACACACAGCCATAGCCAAGCTTAAATAAAGGTTTTAGGTTTCTAATGGGATAATTTTTTGAGTGATCAACCTTATTCCGGAAGACCGCCTGTTGCTCCAAGTTATGGTAACTCGAGAGTAAATTAATTCACGGGTTGGGTGTTGTTTGATTTAAAGTTAAATGGCTTCATTAAATTTTTAAATTCAGGAATGTGTAAAATAAAAGCGCATGTTTTTTTATGTTGATGCATTATTTAAATTTGTTTAATGGAGCTAATTAAGTAAATACAACTTGAACCCTTCGTTGGCTTTGTGACGATTAATAAAAGTCAAAACAGAGAACATAAAAGGTTTTGCGGGAGTCTAAACAGTTGGTTTGATTGCAAGATGCCTACATAAAGAAATAGAAAGTTAGAAGTCATAAGTTAGAAGAGAGAAATGAGAAGTAAGAAATTAGAAGCTACATGTAAGTAAGAAGAATTATGAAGCAAGATTAAAGAAGTAAGAAGAAAAAAGTAAGAATTAAGAAGCAAGTAACTCCTTTTTGTCTAAATGGAAATCGGAATTCCCATATAAGCAACGAACCAGCAAAGTGAACCTACCCTCACTTAAACACTTACACCCTTTCTAACAATGTCGATTTTTGGACTTAAACAAATCACTGGTATCGTTCAGGAAAGATCAAAAACATAAAATGGGCACGACTGGATCCCACTTTCTTAAATGTCTAGTCACCTCGAAAGGCATGATCTTTGACAGAAAAAAAGTACTATTTACGTAGAGAAAATGTGAAAAAATAAAACTAAAAAATAATGAAGAATAAACGAAAATAGTATTTCGAAAATTGTAGGACTGATTTTAATAAAATGTTGATTTTTATTTTTAGTTAAAAAAAAATTATTTTGATATGCCATTTTTTAGATTTTATCCTATATACAGATGATCAAAAAATTCAAAATAAAAATTAATGATTAATTATAAAAATAATAACAAAATAAAATTAAAACAAAAATTAATTAGGTATAGTAAATAAAAAGTAAATATTTAAAATATTAGTACAAAGAATTTGAGTACCCAGATATTTTTAAATAAAAGAATTTTAAAAACGGTAAAACTGATTTTGATAAAATCACGCTTATTTGAAAGTTAAAGCCCAAAAACGTTAAAAGTTCAAAACAAAAAACAACATATCGATAGGTATTGAACAGTGATTTTCCTCATAATATTCCGCATAGATAACATTACTTGAGTGCGGTACACTGAAAGACAACCATTCCGGGTTAACTTCAATGCAGAGGTTTACTTTGAGCCTATTATGGGTTCCTAAGCTCAAAAGGGGAGGAGTGACATTTTCGTGAAATATATGCAGAGAAACATTGACCATGTCGGGTTATCTTTAAGCAATGTCATTCTACGGTGCCCCTTTCCAGCAGTTTGAAGATCACCAACATTTTTCAAGCTGATGAAGGGATGTGAGCAAAAGCATCACCTTAACTCCTCACGTACTAATACCAAAAGGTTTTTATTTGGGCTCATTGATGTGGTGTTAATGAATATGTAAAATAATAAAAAGTTTTTTGAACGATAGGCATTTTCTCGTTATGCTAAATGGAATATGTTCTTGATGTAAAGCGGTACCTTCAGGCATTCCACATGGTTCTATACTGTCCCCAACACTCTTCAATATTTTTACTTCCAATTTTCTCAGATACAAAACTGCGAATTTTGAATGTATGCAGATGATATTGCTTTATATTTTTCTGACGAATATGGTTCCCCAGTTATCCTCAATATTTAAGCTGCGCTTATTGTTATCTTCGAATATTATAAGCACTGAGAGTATTAAGTATTTCATCAGCTGACCTTTTGCCATTAAGGATCCAAATTTTCCTAATAAAATTTCACAGTAAGAAACACTTTCATTTTTTTGTATGAATAGGGCCTACTATGCCTACTGAATAGTCGGGCATTGAATATAGATGGTGACCAGATAGCAATGATATGTTTTCAATTGAAGTCAGACGATCGGTTGATTAGTTGTTCGCCACACCATTAACTTATTATTATTTTTCCGAAGAATTTGGATCTATATCCGAATAAGATTATGTTAGCACAACACCTTAAAGTAATATTCTTTGAAGCTACATACGTCACGGTCTAGTTCTATTTTAACAAACCAACCACTTTAGATGAGCTTTTGGCGAAATAATGCAGCTCGTATGGGACCATTTCATCATTTTTTTTACCGACGTCTGTTATATTCTATGCATAACGACATGAATGTAATTGCAGAACCCAGAATCAGATTTATTTCCTACATCGTTGTTTCTTCCATATATATATATACCCTATACTAAATAAATTGCACAACTGTATCGCACGTAACTTGCTCATATGTGCGGTCATATTTTTGAATAAAATATAAGAAAATTAAAGTTAACATCAAAGCATTTATTCGATTTTTGTGACTTTTGATTCTCCGAATAAAGTACGCTACAATGTAACGTTTGACGAGTGAAATAATAATTTTAATAATTTACACGCTATTTTCTTTCTTTAAAAAATGTTAACAAGTGTGATTTTTTTATTTTGATCGTATAAGCGGTTTTGAAATAAAACGGTAATTTTTTTTTTAACTTTTTTTAAAAAATTAAAAAATAATAATTTAAGAATACAAACTTAAATACAAAAATAACATTCATTTAAAAACAAAATCGGTCCTATGGGAGGTACCGTTTTTAGCCCACCATATACAATTGTTTTCATCAAAATATAATGCTTACCTACAATAGTACACTGATTTTTTTTCATAAAAACTCTTGGAGCCGTTTTCGAGAAAAATAAGCTTTTATATAACGATTATATGACAGGTGCCGTTAAAAGCTAACAAAAATTGAAAAAAACTCTGTATAGAATGCCAAAGTAACCTTAAGTTCTTAATTTGAAGACGATTGGCCCAACCGTTTAGGCTGCACTCCGAAATACATCCGTACAGACAGACAGACAGACACACAGTCAGACGGGCAGAATTTTGCCAGTAACTTAAATGTTTCTCAATGATCGTAATGTCATGTTTGATGGTTATCTCAAATTTTTTTTTGGACGAATGCATAACTTGCATTATAGTACCTATAATCGCAATTAAAAACCATAATATATGTATATATTAACATTAACTGTCACCAACAAAAAAAAATACCATGACCTAATCACTGTCTTTGCTAATTTCGAAACATCCGAAAGTTTCGTCTTACAATTTATTATACTATGGCAGGATACTAATTACAATCAATTACCACAGATACTCTCTACCAAATAACTAATATTCTATAAATTATTTTTGTATTCTTAAATCGAGCCCATCCCTTAACTCCACATATTCATAATTTGGGTAATTCAAAGCTTTTACCCCACCCACCCGAGGAGTGTTTCATTCTATTGAAACCAAATGCCCTCTATCATCGCTCACATGTCAAACTCGAAACACACACACTACATCTTCTTCTGACATTAAAAATATATAAAAAGTAATAATCCCTAGATTAGGAATATACAGTAACCTTATTAGAACATTATATTTCTACCCACTGGAACAGAACCCTCTACAAAACCAACCACCACTTCCTTCCGAAAAACTTGATTCCATTCAGAAGATTGAAGACACCCAAAAAGACAAGAGTATATCATTACTCATTTGTACTAGATTTGTGGTAGCTAAAACGCTTCGTTTCAATGAAATATATTTTTATCATCGTTTCTTTTTTTCGACAAGAGAAGAGAAACTGTCTACCCTCAAATCCTACAAAAATTAAGGATATGAAGAAAAGTTTTACAAAAATAGAAAAAAAAATAGAAAGCGAAGCACATATGGAAACAACACCCCACGGACACATAAATCACTTACACGCCTATTTTTCACCGTCAATATCTTAAAAGTACTATTTTTTTCACCCTCACTTTAGCCCTTATACTAATCATTTTCCAGTTCGTAAAGATACATTACTTTCAACTACCAGTTAAGCCCATAACAGAGTATGAATAGATTTTAAGAAAGGAGAAACGGTTTGTGTACCTTTGAAGAACTGAAGACGAATAGACTGTTGGGGTATGTTGTGGCTTTTGGATATGCACGACTGGGCCTCACGTAATTGTTGAAAAAAGGTGTTAAGAGACTGCGGTATTAGGGGTTTTGAATTCTTTTTTTTTTAATATATAAGAAATACAAAGCATTTTCATCCAGTCGCAGTGAGATGAAAGGAATTGGGTATGTATTTTCTTTAAAGGGTTCAAGTATTCACGCAGTATTTATATATTTCAAGTACACCATTCCATTTTGAACTAATTAAATGAAAAAGAAATTTAAAAAGCAATATAAGCAACAACATACTTTTAGGAGCAAAGAAATGCTACATAGCGTATCAATTTATTTCATTTTTCTTCAAAGCATTTTTCTAACAGTATTCACGCAGTATTTATATATTTCAAGTACACCATTCCATTTTGAACTAATTAAATGAAAAAGAAATTTAAAAAGCAATATAAGCAACAACATACTTTTAGGAGCAAAGAAATGCTACATAGCGTATCAATTTATTTCATTTTTCTTCAAAGCATTTTAGAAAATAGATTTTTTTATGATACTTATGTTAAATATAAAAAAAACATACGAGTTTTAAAATTGGCGTTTGCTAATGTCTGACCGGAAGTTTCGCCTTAAGCTATGGTAAGGTTTTTGATTGTAGACAAAACAAAGAAAAAAATTCAAGGATAGAATGAGATGAGTACTTCAAAGACATCGGTGCTCTTTTTAAATTGTGAAGAATTGCTCCGTCTAGTTGAAACCAATTGCCTCTTAGTTAAATTCATCCATTGGGTAAAAATCATGTCGCAAAAGTGGTGTGAATTCATGTAACTTTTGTAATCAACAAACCCAGGTAAGGCATCTGCTAACAACACTTAAAATTTAAGGGAATATTAGGACTTTGATATAGGGGATTAGTGTCAACTTATTTGGCAGGTTAGGTACATAGGTCTGATTAGGTACACATAACAGTATTAATAGGCCTCATTACCTTAACAAAAAACAAAACTACGACACCCGGGAAATTCCTAGAAGCCTTTGCTTGAGTTCTTACAATTATTGAAGTCACATACAGTTACAGAACCCTATGCACGGACAGCGAAAATATTTCTGCAGCGCCACCCCACTTGGCGATTAAGGGGAAGCACTAAAGAAAAGTCCAGCGACACTAGAACAGCTATCAATTTTCCTATGCTAACACAACTGGAAGACAATTCTCATGGTGGACAGTGGATGTGTTGAACAATATTAACAAAAAAAAAAAAAAACCACGAACACCACCAGGCGTAGGCTTTATTTGAAGCAGTGAAGTAGAAATTGAGGATGAGAACAGCTCGGTATTAGATTAGGAGAATTGAACTGACATTTTTGGAAAATAATCTATCTAAGTATCTTTAACAAAATACTTATTTACAAGCAAAAGCTCAAATTTTTATGGACTTATGTACAATTTTATTATATTAAATGGCACTTTTTACAGAAATAAAACTAACGCAATGTATCAAACAGACAAAAGCCCATAAGAATTCTTGCAACACAAATTTCTAATTTCCAAAGATGAAGTTATTTTGTAAGGGACTTTTCTATAAGAGTTTTATTCTTTTAGCACGATGCATGTGCATAAGGGAAGTCCTCCTAAAACTTCTAAGTCGTAAAATGAAACGAATGTATGAATGTAAGAGCAAAGAACTTAAAAGCAAATTCCGAAATGTGTTATATGTAAGTAGCTTATACCGTTATACCCAACAAGAGATACTGTCACAATAAGCTTTAAAGATAATGGTTTTGCACCATTTTGACAGTTTTGATGGGAGAAAGGGGACGACTTTATCCATTTAAAAGCATACAACTACTTAAGGGATGTAGCATTGAGTTTTGGAGTAGTTTTGTTGACGTTAAAAGATTATATCCGCATTTACGTCAATGCCATTAGAGAAGATACATTTATACTATATGTATTTCGTTAAAGTCTTACCGAATCAGATAAAAAAACACAAAAATCGTATAATAGTGGTTTTTAATTTATCTTAATTAATCATCGCCTATAAAAATATCAGTGAACAACGAAAGCGTTTAAAAGGTAATGATAGCTCCAATGTTTTATTTATTTCTTTTTAAGTGACTTATCTGGTATTTTAGAGACGACAACTTTCCCCTTTAAAAAAACACTTAATCACCAAACAAAGATGTATCTTTAACAAAAACCCACAATTTGTGTAACTATCGAGAACAAGAAAAAACAGCTTCTTTTCACACTCATGTATCTTCCAACAAATCTTTGGACAAGCCCCCATTAAACACTTACAAATGCATCATCATTGGATAAATCACGATACCAAGATATCCATTAGCCGATAATAATTGACCACACAAAAAAAGACTACAAAACCTCTAGCCCTGACTCTTTTCTTCCATTTCTCATAGATAAGCATCACACATCCATCATCAACACCACCGAGCTACAAGTTGCAAATCGTTCTACAAAATACTTTTCTTTATTCCAATGTTGTGTAGTTGTGTTACGTCTCATTACTATCTCAACTTAGTAGATATATATATAGATACAATATATAAAATAAAGACCAAAAGAAAAGCATTATCATCATGGATTCCTTCCATGGATTCACAACAACAACACCTTTAACTTGGTCAAGTAGTCTAACACGATTTCTTCTTTTTAGAGATACAAAAATGGCAAAATAGACAGGAAATATAGGCTACAAAGGAGAGTAAGGAAGAGGAAAAAATGAGTTAAATACATTTCAGAATAGATTGTTCCTCATTTTGTTGATGATGGTTGCTTATGCTTATCTAAAATATACTCTGTACTTAATTTTCTCAGGTAATTGATACACAAGGTGAGAAGTTGGAAAAATGTGTATCTTCAATGTCGATCATCATCGTAGATACACTTACTGGGAGGTTTATCGAAAAAGTAGAACACACCAAACATGGCAGTAGGATCAACAACAACTTTAACCAAGCATCTTGAAAAAGTATCTTTTGCATCTTATCTTCGTTACTAAGCGCATTAATATAAACTTCAATGCACTTATATGTAGGAGGTCAATCAGCTCTAGATAAGATACGAAAACTCAGATATAAACATGCAATTTGCCGCAAAAGATATTCTGCGCGACATCCATTGCGGCACGAGTAAGTAGGTGTGCATGTGCATCTTGCATGTTATACGGTTCGACTATTAAATGGTACATGGCCGTATCATACGTAAGCGTTAACTGGCTACGAGCCATTCTCAGGCAAGCCCGGACTCAGAACTCAACCTTGGAGTTTAACGCCTCCTCCTAAATGGTTTATTAATATACAAACGTGGAGAAGAAAAAACCGTATCTGAGAGATGAAATCCTATATGAAATTCAACAACAAAGCTGCTAAAATGAACCTTGTGAAAAGGAGATAATATTTGGCACACATAGATACGTCGAATCAGTCGTTTTCCACAAATAAAGACCCGTATTCTCCATTGATATAGAGCAATAGGGTGCTTTGGAAGGTATTTTAGGTTTTTCGTCGATCTGCTGGTATTTAAAACTGCGTCACTTCCAATCACCAGAACCCAAGAACTTACTGTCGGACGCATGCTGGTCTGATGGTGGTGTGGATTATGGTGGAGTGCAAGGATTTAGCATATTTCTATTTATATAGATCGAACTCGAAGAGGAGCAGCAAGCAACGTTTATGTAGTTCTATACTCTTATTGTGAAGTGGGGCTTAATAGAAGAGTGCGGTGGAAAATAGGGTATCGGATAACACAAAACTTTCATGCCCCCCTTCTCAACCATAATGCATTTTTTCTGGTATTTTCCATGATGTTGGAATAACTTGTAGATTATGTTTTTTTTTTCGGTGGGATTTAAAATCTTTGCATGGATTATAGGTCGTGGATTATGGATTGTGTAGTTAAAGTCGATCGAAAAATCAGGTCAAGAAGAAATCTCTATAGAGGAAAATTTTGTGGCGAATGGAAGAGAAATACAGAATAAAAATACACCTAGTGGCCAGAAAACAAGCAGTTCTGAGGGTTGATTGGGAAGACGAAATGGTTTTTCATTATGAAAATATAATGCAATACGTAAGTCGGGTAATGGTATTGGAAAGTTTTTTTTTCTGAATTTTTAAGATATTTAGAGGTTGAATGAAGGGCTTCATAGTTTTACTTAAGATTATAGGTACTATAATGCAAGTTATGCATTCGTGCAGATTAAAAATTTTGAGATAACAATCAAACATGACATTAAGATAATAGAGAAACATATTTGAGTAACTGGCAAAATTCCGTCTGTCTGTCTGTCTTTACGTATGTATTTTGGACTACAGCCTGAACGGTAAGCCAATCATCTTCGAATTTGAAACAAGAGGTAATTTTGACATAGAGGGGCTTTTTGTCTGTCTGTCAGAATGTATAACGAGCTGCAGCCTAAACGGCTTAAGCGATTGTGTGATTCTTTTGGCATTCCCAGAGGGGAAATTGAAATTTTATTTATAGGCCTAAAAATTACGGTACCTACCATATGACCGGCTTTTTAAAAATCAGACTTTCTCGTTAACTAATTGACGGATTTATATTTATTTTAATCAAAATAATAATAATTAAAATAATATTGCTTATTGAAATTTTCAAAAACAATTTTTTTTTTAAATTTTTAATAATTTTTTTAAAAAATTATTTTGTTTATTGAATATTTTGAAAACGGATCTGTAGGTTTTTTTTTTAATTTTTCTCCTACTATAAACAATAGATTTCTTTAAATTGAGATACTCGAAAAAAATTAAAAATATGTTTTCGAAAAGTTTTTATAAAAAAAACATTTTTTTGAAAAAAACTGGTCGAACGATTTTGAAATGAAAAAGTCATAAAATAGAAAACAGAAAAGAAATAAGATGGCTTACAACATTTTTTCCAAAAAAACGTTATGAATAGTGTTTTTTTGATTTCATAAAAATTTTTCCCCAAAATTTTATTTCATATTGCTCGGCTAAGCCCTAGCCTATAGTCAAATAAAAGAAGGTGACAACCTACATACATACCTACGTATTTTAAAGCATTTTATCATCATAGAAGCACACAGAATAAATAAGGAAGTCTATTTTTAACACACAAAAACAACTAACAAATAAAAAAAACTATGCGATTACTACTGAATGCAAACATTTCAATCGAGAAAACAAAAGTTTACACCTGCCTATAAATAAACAAAACCACTGTGGTAACTTTTAATATTGTCTCTATACCCACTCGCTTAACAGTAGTTGGAATGTGTATCTTAATTTTAGTACCCACCTTCCTTCCAACCTTATTATAGGTACCTAATATCCTTAATAAATTCCATTAATACCTACCCATACCATACGTTTATCGACCAATCAAACATAATTACGCTATTTTAATTAATTTGATTTCAAAAAGTAAATTATTGTTATTGGGACCTATATAGGTATCTATACCTAGCATTATTGCCCTACTGCTGATTCCCACGAATCTTTATGCTAGTTGTTCAAATTTTTCCATACCAAAATGAAAATTAAACTGAAAAAATTCCTTTATATCTTTCTATCAGCAAATTATATTATAAACAGTAAGCAGCAAGTGGAATGATAGTACACTAAAGAACTGCAAAAGCTAACAATCCTACATATTTATGTGTTTATCCCTTTGTCGTGACGCATGTTCGTTCGACCTTCAAACCCCAACGATTCTTAAGAAGTTGCACGTCAAAAAAAACATTAAAACTAAATCTTTGTCAAAAATACGCCTGCACTTAAAAAAGATTAGCACATAGGAGCAAGTACGTTCGACCCAGTCGTGCCTTTTATTTCAACTGCAGACACAAACATTACCTTTTTATCCAATAAACAAGACTATCCTGTAAAATACTAATATGTACGATATATCGCGCTTCAAACAGATTCCTATCCCAACCGCATTCAAAACCCACATTTAATAAACTGGAAGCACGAAAACTCGCAGCCGGAATTTGTTTTCTTTTCCTTTTATTGCAGGATTCAGATATACTGCTTCATATATGGAATCAAGTGTACACCTCAGCCCGCAAAAAAAACAACAAAGTCTACTCTAAAATTCTAAAGCTGTCTCGAAATAGTGCACTTGTCAACATCACAATTCAATGGTATTGTTCCCCAGCCAATCGGTTGGGTTAGGTGTTATTCACTAAATCCCCTCCCCATGCATCCAAAATCCTGAGCCTTGTGTAAACTTCCTTTTATAAACATGCCGTTCGTCTGGCTCTGGCTGTGTTTCTGTACAAAGTTTCTTGGATGCTTTGCGTGCAAAACCTCACTCTAGCGGGCGTTTATTGATGTGTGGTTATGCTGACTACTTTTCTATTCCCGCTAACGACTCTGTTGGGATAGAATTTTCCTGTTTGATTCCTTTGTAATAGTTGGTTCTATATGATGTGTCCCTGTGCTCCGCTGCCGTTCCTGTCTAACTTTAAACAGTGTTATAGCAATTACTTTTGTTTTTCCTCAGTTCCAATGCCATATGGAACAGGGCATGGAGTAAACGACCCCGTGGACGGCAGCGGCGACGTCGACTCTTTGAAATCCGACATCCTCGGCACGTTGTCTTGGTTGTATGCTTGCATCCGGCTGTGCTATTCCATGCCGCATAGCGTTACACATGGAATGCCATCGAATCATATAATAACGTGTAAACATGGCGAATTATATTAAAAAAATTTTAGATTGTTGTTTATTTTTATTTCCAGGTAAAGCACGCTATACAACTTTTGAAGCAAAAACAAAATGGCTTATACTTTGGCATTTTGGGAAAATATCAAGGAATAAGACGGATAACTTGGCTTTATGAGTTCTTGACTGAAAGGCAAAAGCGAGTTTTTTTACCTTCAGAATTTTTTATCAACGATATTGTCCAAATAGCTTAATTTATTTAGATGTGCAATTGTCTATTTTATAAATTGAATTCATTTCATATTCATTTCGTTGGAACCATTTTTTTAATAGGAAGACAACAATTTGATATCAATTTATATCATTTCCAGGGTAAATCCTCTTTTTAAAAGTAATTCTGTGAAGAAATGGTGAGCTCTTACTGTATGAACGGGGTTCGAAAGTTTTACCAAAACCGTTTTTGAAAAACCAAATTTTTGCAACAAAAAAAAATACGGCAAAAATTCTGCAATAACCGAAAGGCAGTACGAATTGTTGGTCATTTGTATAAAGGCTTTTTTTATCGAAAATGCATACGTTTGGGATCGATGATACTCTAGTTCGTTGGATTAGAAGCTATGTTCTGGACCACATAAAATAAGTTGTTTTGGACGGTTTCAAGTCTGATTCCCAACAAATAATTGCTTGTGCCTCAGGGCTCTGTTTTGTCTCCGACTCTTCCTAATTGTTACTTGCAATTACATATTATTTTAAATACTTGATAAGACAAGTTTAGGATTCGTGAATATAAAAAAATTGAGATAATTATACAACATGACATTTTTTGTTGCTATTGGCTATCATTTCATCAGAACCTGCATATTAAAATTTTGAAAAACTTTTTTTTGCTATTTAAAATTAATTTAAATTTTTTTTTAAATCAATATTTTTAAAACTAATCAAAAAAATATTTTAATTTTATAATCACATGTACATTAATGCATACCAAATACGTAAAATTGTATTGGGTGAAATAATTTAAACGCCATTTCAATTCACTTGGAAACGTAAAAAAGTGTGATTTTATGTTTCAAAATCGTAGGAGCCGTTTTTAAATAAAACGGTTTTTTAACATTTTTTTTTTAATTAAAAAAAATAATTCAAGAATACAAACTTAAACACAAAAATAACGTACATTTAAAAACAAAATTTCAAAAGAATTTCACTTACCCGTTTTCAAATACTGATTTTTTTTATAAAAATTCTTGTAGCCGTTTTCGAGAAAAATAAGCATTTACATAACGGTTATATGACAGGTACCGTTAATTTTTGAGCTAAAATAAAAAATTGAAAAAAACTCCTCTGTAGAATGTCAAATTAACCTTAAGTTCAAAATTTGAAGACGATTGGCCCAACCGTTAAGGCTGCTGTTCAAAATACATCCGTACAGACAGACAGACAATAACTCGAATATGTTTCTCTATCATCGTAATGTGATGTATGATTGTTATCTCAAAATTTTTAATCTGCACGAATGCATAACTTGCATTATAGTACCTATAATCGTAAGTTATATAGTACCTATAATCGCAAGTAAAAAATTGTTCCAGAAAACTTAAAATAAAAAACAGGATTTTATCAAAACCGTTCCTACAATTTTTGAAATACTTTTTTTAATAAATTCTTTACATTACATTACATTACATATTGATCTGCTCCGTAGATAAATCTACGGAGTAGATACACTTAGAGTAGTGGCTACTGAGGCCATCGGCTCAGACAATTACAAGACAACACACAAGACGACATTGATACAGGACAGATCAGAAGAAAGGGAAAGAACGGGAAAACAGAAAACACATAACACATGTCAACAGCACGCAGTTGGTTTTCGGACGGTCCTCCATCCTACTACTAACCACGCGCAACGCTGATCTCACGGGAAGCGATGCTTTATCAGAGCCAAGGCCGTTGACTCATTTTTACTAAAAACCGTTAAGTATTGTGGTTTTGATACTTTTTATAAGTTCAAACTGAGTTATATCCAACGTTAATGATACTTGTTTCTGTCAAAGATCTTTCTATCCAATTTAATTAGGCACATACGATCAACTACGTGCGACGCAGTCGTGGTCATTTTTTCCATTTCAGATGGTGTTATTTATCTACGTTAATGTTAATTATTATTTTTTTTTATTTTATTCGACGATGTGATGTGATGATGATTCTAACCTCAGTTTTTCATATTCGTTGGCTGATTCACGTCCTTCGCCTTCGGATGTTAAATCCCAACCGTACCGTATGCTAAGCTCATTAAACTCCGGCCATATACTTGAGATCGGAAAAAATGCTGCTAAGTGCTAAGGGGTTCTCTATCGCTGCAAGAATATTTTTTTTCTCCATCTGAACAACATTTACACCTCTTGGCATTGATTCTCAAGCATCTAGAGTATAAAAAGGGGTTAAAATTGATAATTGAATGAAAATGGAAATTGAAATTAAAAATTAAACTCGTAATAATCGTTTGGCTGGAAATGCTCATCATTTCACACTTGAACCGAATTTCGGATTAACCTTGATATACAAATACTCCTTTTTTAACCGAACAACACGAATTTAGAATAGTATACCCGACGAGATTTTCCTTTGCAATTTCAATTTAAAAGAATTCGAAATCAATATTATTCGACACCTTCTGTCCCACACTCTCCAATTTCTTAATTCTCGCACAGAAATTCATCATCTTTTGTGCACGCGCTAATTATAAAATGTAGTCAATTTTTATGGTAAAAATTACTATTTGCTTTAACTTCATAAATTTTTGTTTAATTACCGTTGGACTAATACTTAAACTTAAGGTACCTATTCTTCTTTTCTCACAAATGAGCACTTGCTCAGTTTTTCAATAAAATTTAATTATCAAACCTACACCAAAAGGAAGTAAAATAATTCAGTTTATGTTCTCCAAATAGAGGTTTCATACACACATCTTGAAAACATGACAAAGAACACAAGTTGGTTTTAGAGATATGTTATTAAATTCCATTTCAAAAAGAAGTCTGTCTAACTTACAACTTTTTACAGCTTCATATTCAGATTTATCAAACAACTTTTTTTGAAGGAAATCTAACTGTAAAAACAAATCTCAACTTAAGAGGTTGAGAACCAATTAAAATAGAATTTCAAAGTTTCGTCATTATGGAATAAAAAAAACTAGACTTTGCCTTTGCGGGTAAAGCAGCTGATCTGCCCCAAACAAGCCTCTTTACTCCCATTTTTTTAACGAGCTACTAATAGACTAAAAAAACAACCGACATCATGTCTCCAGGCAAAAAATAAATCCGCATTACAAACTACTAACCTAATAAGCAAAGTTTTATCAACCTAAAAAACAATCAACCCTTTTTTAGTTAAAAGTAACTACCATTTTCGTCAGTGGAAAAAAAAATAAGTTATACGTACAACTAGCTTAGGAGAAAAAAATGTCTGCCCATTAAGTTTCAAGACGTCCAACTGTCAACATCCATTTTAACACTTTCCAGCTTTTCTGTGTCTTTCGAAAGAAGGACTAAGGGCAGCTAATGACTAAGACAAAGTGTTTTTGAGACTTGATGACATAATTCCAAGGGACAAAAGATTGAGGTAATTTAAAGTGGTCTTGGGCTTTCAACTAATGAAGTCCAAAGTTGGGGTGGGTGGCAAGCGGCAGACAGGTGGTTTTATGTTGTTGGAAACAGTATTAACACAGCCGACCGACCTAAAAAAAACGTCCATGTTAGATGGTGTTTTAAAGTGCATATAATGACGCCGTGCTGGGACTGGGGCTGGTGCTGGTGCATGTCTCGTGTATGTCGTGAGTTGTTAATTTTCTATTTTTCTTCTTTACTCGGTTTTTATTTTATTTTTTCATAAATATATAGTTTCAGCCTGTATACAGGTGTTATAATACTGATTCGAGTTTTTTTTTCCTTTGGTACTCTATAGCATGCAACTATTTTTACGAGCTCACAGAACAAATTCAAAACATGGTTTGCTTTTACGAGCAGTCATTAATTTTTTTCAAAAAGGTGCATTTAAGATTGATTGATATGAAATTGGATTGCGATTGCGTTTGTATAAAGCAAAGGAATTTTACGAGCATTTTTTTTAATTTTAATTTAAACAGCAAGAACTTAAAATCGAAATTTGTTTTTGAATAGATTTTAGAAAGAAATTACATACATCGATGGAAATAGAATAAAATTCTTTAAATGTCTTCGGAATGGATTTGTAACAATAGCATTTATATTGTTTAATTAGTAATATATTTTCCTGGTAAATTAAACATTTGGAAGATATAAACTCCACTGTTATGGAAATAGTGTTTTGCTCATCGGGAAAGCGTCAACAGCACACAAAACTCCAAACATACACACCACACATGTATGCGATATGACATTCCATGGATACAAAAACAAAACTTTGAATAACCGTTGACAATTGACACACTGCCTGATGGTGAAAATGGTTTTTACACTTTGCTGCCTCGCAGGTTGGGCTTTGGTAATGGTGTGTGGTGCAAATTGGTTAGTGTCTTACCTCTGGGGAAATTGTATGCTTTGCTTCGACAAATTATGGACAGCTTTACGACCAATTTATGTCAGACTTGTCTTTGTACACTCCCTTAGATATATGCAGATATGAGTGTGCAGTTGCAAGGTTGATAAAATAAAAATTCAGTTTTTTTTAGAGTTAGAGATATGGCGAGGGTAAGGAAAGAAAGGTAGACAAATTATAGAGCAATGGTGGCAACACATTTTGCAATCTGAAATATTTGCATTTGTCTACACTAAGGTGGTGCTATATTCCGAAATTGCCCTGGGCCTTAACCAACAAGCTTCTCCAACCCTTGCTAGCGGCCTCCAGCTTTGCACAGGAAGTAATTAAGAGTTCCGTCCCTCCTGAGTGTGGGTCTTTCTGTACTGCTCCGCACGCGCTGCACTTTGCACTTTGCACTTTGAAGTTGATAGATTAAAATATTTGCAGTTATTCGGCATTCCCTGTGCAGGGATGATGTAGAGTTGTTCTGCATTTCCTTGCCGAAAATCACATCTACGTAATGAACATCAAGGGAAATCTAGTGACACCTAGACACCAGGTAGAATTTTTTTAAATTTCTAGTACAAGTACAAGTAATCCTTGTTTTTTTAATGAGAAAAAATCATCCTAATTCTCCATCTACTGCGGCGAAAAATTCGTTCCTATAAATCTTTCTAATTCTTCTAAGTAGTGTCATGCAAAATTCAGTTGCTCAGTTGCATTGCGCCTTACAAATACTTAATAATAATAACAATACAGTGACTGTTATTTTTATCAAGTTCAAACAATTAACTGAATTTATCTTACAAGCAAATTTAAAAAAGTAAGTATTTAATTTATTTTTTCTTTTAATAATTTATTTAAGATTTTTTTTTAGCAATCAAATCTCCAGAAGAAATGTGAAGAGAAGTTTTTTAAAAACTGAAATTATTTTATCTTGAATTTACGAAGGTTGTTAGTTTATGTTAACGTAAACAAGTTACAGTTTAGGGTTTTCCACAGAAAACCCCAAACTAATTAAACGCAACTTTTTCTGTCTAAAACCACTTTCTCCGCCGCCCGCCCAAAACTGATTTCAATTTAAATAAAAGAAAAAGTTTACCCACCCTTCTATAACTATGCACGAAAAACCCTTGGCTTTGCTTACAAACCCTCATTATTAATAGTAGGGTTCATAAGTATGCAGCAGACAAAACCATTACTGTTTCTACTGCTACTGCAAAAAAACATCTTAACTATCAGAAAAACGGAAGGAAAAACTCAGCAGAGGAAATATAATTAAAAAGAAATAATAAAATTAATTTTCAGAACTCTACCCGGTAGCGCGTATTTTCTACACCAACTTTCACGGCAACTTACCTAGCTTTTTCTTTTTTAACTCACTACCACACTACTTCAATCCTCCGAACCACCCCCCCAACAATTTTCAACTATAATTTCATTAGCTTTTCATATAACTGTTGAAATAATTTTCACAATACGCGGCACTATGAATAAATTGCAGCAGTTGACACAACAGAATTTCCTGAAAGGTTAGATGGGTTTGTTTGTGGTCCTAGCGGTAAAGAATTTTCCAAAGCAAAAACGATATATAAATCCTCTAATTTTTCGGATGACGAAAAAATCCAATATGGTACACTTCCAGGCTTTTATGAAGGAACATACATAATCGGGTTAATTGTAAGCCACAAGTAAGAACTGGCAGATGTTTGGTTTACCACAAAATATAAATGCGAATACGCGCAGTAATTATCTACCCACGTTAACATAACTGTTTAAGTACGCTACACCAGCTTGCCAGTTTAACTATCCATAAATGTTGTGGGCAATAACGATTGAGCCTTTGGTTTTAGTGTCGTGTCACATAAGTGTCTAATAGAGCAACCAACAGACAGACAGACACGACGGATGGATAGAAGAGCTCTGTAGAAGGAATTTCGCAAGGGATTTGACGTAAATTGAGTTTGAAGCGATGACATGGATTACTGGCATTCGATGGGTCTAATCCTTCAGAGAGAAACTTATAATATGTAGCATCGGAAAAAAGGAAATGTAGGTTAATCTATTGGCTGAAATGGCAGATCAACTAGAAGACAACCAACATGGCGGTGCAGTGTTTGGCAATAATATGTCTGCTATCATGAGGCAAAAAAGTTGTAACGGCGATATATATGTACATAAGTTTGGTAAAACACATAAGTGTTTGGAGAATGGAGAGTTTGAGTGTTACATAAGAGATGAATTCAGAAATAAAATGCAAGACTGGGTCGCCCGAACTTCTTATGCTTGATTATTGCTTTTTGCTTAGTGGCTGCATAGGGTATGTATTTATGTAATACATATTAAAATAAAAAATAAATATTTTTTTTCGAAAATTCTTTAATTTTTAATTACGTAGTTTAAGAGTTTTTTTCAGAAAAACTGAGTATGCCTATGCAATAAAATTTGAAAATTAAATGTCTATCGAGGAAAAAAAATACTGAAAATAGTTCGACAATTCTTTTTTAGTCGTTTTTTTGAAAAACTTCGAACAAATATTTAAATTTTTTTTGTATGTCATTTACAAAAAAATCTGTAAAAATCTGGGAAAATTATTTTAAAAAAAATCAATAAAACCTTTTTTTCAAAAATATTTCGAAAACCTATTTTTTAGAAAATTTAAAAAAATCGAAAAAAAAGTTTTCGAAAATTTTGAAATACAATATTAATTGAATTGTAAATGACTTTCTGTGTGGAAAATTTTATTGAAATCAGGATAATGGTTTACGATAAAACCACATTTGAAAAAAGCGGTTCTATGAGAGGTACCGTTATAAACCAAATTTCGAAAAATGTATTCTAACTAAAAGATGTATTGTTGTAAAAAAATAAAACCCTGAACGTTTTATCAAAATCGTTAGAGCCGTTTTCAAGAAAATCTAAGTTTTTGTTAAAGATTGTATGGCAGGTACCGTTCTTTGAGACTCTAGGTCTCAAAATGAAAAAAAAACCTGAAATACTACCAATTAAATACTAAATACCAAGTTTGAAGCAAATCGGCCCATCCGTTAAGGCTTTAGATGTGCGAACAGACATACAGACAGACGGACGGAATTTCTGGACCCACTTTTTTATAATCGTCATGTCATGTTTGACTTTTAGACTGGAGATTTTAATGCCAAACCCCACGAGAAAAAAAAACCGAAACAAAACCCATTTCCGAACCCAAAATAACCAAATGCCATTCTCTAATTTACTACCCCTGGGTCTGCCACGACAACAACGGATACGAGTCGAAGCAATAAATTAGTTTTTTTACGACAGCCTCAGCAGTTTAAGATGGCTGCAAATCACCACATTATTCGGTTTTCCACACAACGTACATACAAAATCCAAAAGGTAAACAAGGTTTGAAAATTACAAAAAAAATATCCAAAGAATCCTTTTCAAATCCCCATTTGAAATGCTTGAAAACCTTTTGAGAATCCGAATACAAAACATTCTAAGGTAAAGGTGAACAAAATATTGAGCAACAGCGCAGTTCAGTTGAATGTGCATTTTTATTTTTTATTTTTAAATTGTCGACCTAAGGACCGGAATTATTTTTATTGGTGCATTGTAAAGTTTGCTCCATTTTTTTTTTTGAAAAAACGAGAGGAAAAAATAAAAAAAAAATTCGAATAACACGAACAAGCTACAAAAAATATATAAATAAAGACAAACCCACCAACGTTTTTACTATTTGCTGTATTTTCGCTTTTTTCAAGTACATGCTTAATACTGAAAGAGTACAAATAGGGTTGTTATTTAAGAAATTGGAAACAACTATTAGCCAAGAACAATCTCAAATATAAAATTGAGTATAATAAATATATAAATAAAATATAATAATAAAAAACTTGTAATTTAAGGAAAAAAATAATGTTAATCTCAAAAAAAATTTAGCAGGCATGACATAGTCACATACTTCTAAAAAAAAGTCTGACGCAAGAAAATCAAGAAATCAAAATTACTGCTAGAAACTGCCAAAAGACACTTCCAACGCGACAAAGAAACATATGGTGGTGAAATAATGACTAGAAAAAACTTGGCTTTCAAAGCTTGATCAACATGCCGCTCTTTTAATTTATATGAAAAAGCATGCTTCCGAGTGGCTTACAGCATGCATATGGAGCTGGCAGCAGAAATATCTGCACCGGCTGCTGATGAATCTTATCTACAAACTTCTCAACGGTGGCCATATCAATAAGTAGTGGAAGGAAGGTTACATGCTCCCAATTTCCATGACCGTCAGTATGGCTTCCGCAACAACCGTTCCACTGGTCATCTGGATGGCATATCTCACCGAACAATGGAACAAATCTTTACACCGCTTTGGTGAAAGGTGAAAGTAAGATTATTGCTCTTGATATCTCCAGGGCATTTGATAGAGTTTGGCATGAAGCTCTCTTATCGAAAATGCGTACTTTTGGGATCGATGATACTCTTATTCGTTGGATTAGAAGCTATCTTCTGGACCGCTCAATAAAAGTTGTGTTGGACGGTATCAAGTCTGATTCCCACAAAATAAATGCTGGCGTGCCCCAGGGCTCTGTTCTGTCTCCGACTGTTTTCCTCATTATTTTAAATGGTCTTCTGTCTGTTACTTCTAATCCACTTAACTGTTTTGCTGACGACTCTACCCTCAGCTTTTCATATTCGTTCGATAATTCACGTCCTTCGCCTTCGGACGTACAATTGCAACGGTACCATATGTCAAGCTCATTAAACTTCGATTTATACAGCATTGTCAAATGGGGTAATAGAAATCGTGTGGAGTTTAATGCTTCGAAAACTCAATGCTGTCTTCTGTCGTTAAAGCTAAACATTCCCCCAATGCCATTGTCCATGAATGGCACTTACATCGAAGAAACCGAAAAGCTCTCAGTACTCGGTATGTTTGCCCACGACGACCTCCGTTGGACCGACCATATCATAATGGGCGCGCTGTACGAAAACCCCTTTAAAATCCTGGCTGTGAATGTAAATTCACTAATCAGGACCGAACGTAGAGCAAATTTGTTTCAATTGTTGCATGATCACAGTCCAGATGTCTTTTTGGCTAGCGAAACCAAGCTAAACCAGAAACACAAACTGACTCATAATAATTACAATATCGTAAGTGCCTTAGCCTGCACTCGGATGAAAATTACTTTATTATCGCTGGGGATTTCAATGCCAAACACGAAGATTGGGGAAATCAAATCCAAAATCCAAGGGGATACCATCTTTTTAATTGGATGGGTCGACACCATGTTGAGTATAAAATCGACCTTCTTGCTACAGATAGACCATCGTTCCCAAGGAGCGGTGCTTTTCTAGATCTACTACTGTTAGACTCAAGACTGACAGTAACTGACTCTGTGGGCCAACAGCCAAGAAACTGTTTACAGACGGTAGAATACGACAGTGACCACTGCGGACTTTCCGCCGTCATACAGCTACCAAATGAACTTGTGGTGTTGGATGAATTTGTGCCTGCGCGCTCTTACAATTTTAGTAAGGCACGCTGGCCACGTTTCTCCAACACCCTGACAAGAGAACTCCTCTATAACGACATAGTACCTCCAAATGACAGGAATCTATCGAACGTAGAGATTGATGGATACCTGCTTCAGATGGATGGTGTCATAAAACAAACGATGGACAGAACGATCCCACGATACAAAGAACATAACGCAACTGAAATGTACAAGAACGCGACAATAGACGCACTACATAGACAAAAAAGTGGCCTCCTGACAAAATTAAAACTATTGTACAGGCGGTTTACTGACAGAAACGATCTGGAGATTAGGATTAGATTTCTATGTTAGAAATGATATTGCTTGCCAGAGCCTTCCCCAATATGGGCAATGTTCCAACACGGACTTTAACTTCTTGTGGCTCAAATTCATTGTCCGCAAGCATGTCATTCATTATTGTTTTATTTACAGGAGTCCAAATCTCGACAGCAATTCGACTTGTAACGAGTTTGATGCGCTGTCAGATTCTATCTCGAAAATTGTTTCCCTTTGTCCTCGCACTGAAATCGTTATTGCGGGCGATTTCAATGTACACAATTCCAACTGGCTCCGCTATTCTGGTCAGACAACACCCGAAGGAAGGTATGTCGAGCTCTTTGCCGGGTTACATCACCTTACCCAGCTGATCGATGTGCCAACGCGTATACCGGATGTTGCTGGGCAAGCCGCCCATACTCTTGACTTGTTTCTTACTTCTCACCCTGATAAATATACCATTAGTGTAACTTCTCCATTTGGCACTTCAGACCATTGTGTCATTTCAGCTAATTTCTCATCCTCCACCCATCCAGTTAAAGAAAAACTTCCCACCAGGACCGTTTGGCAATACGAGAAAGCCAACTGGGATGGCCTGAATATTTTTTTCCGAAACTTTAACTGGTCACTATGCTTCCTCGATAGTGACATTGATGCCAGTGCTGAAATGATCACAAATGTGATTCTTCTAGGGATGCGAGTTTTTATTCCCAACAGAGTAAAAAGCATCAAACCTAAAGAAAAGTCTTGGTTTAATTCTGAGTGTAAAGAAGCTATCAGGCTCAAAGAAGTAAGTTTCCGTTCTTACAAAGCCAACCCTACAGAGGAAAATCGGAAAAAGCACAAACAAGCAAGAAACTCATGCAACTCCGTTATTGAAAGAACCAAATTTTTGCATGACCAAAAATTACGGCAAAAAATTCTGCAGTGTCCCAAAGGCAGTAAAAATTTTTGGTCATTTGTAAAAAATATTAAAAACTCCTCAACATCTTCGGTTCCAACGCTCATCGACAATAACACACCAATTGTTTACTCTTCAGAGAAGGCAAACTTACTCGCCGCCCATTTCGCTGCCAGCTCCACGCTGCCGCATAGCAACGTTGCCCCTCCTGTACTTGAGAATGTAAATTTTTCCATGGGACAGATTTTTTTCCGCACTCGTACAGTAGCAAGAGTTCTCAAAGATCTCGATATACACAAATCCGCTGGCCCGGATGGTATACCCCCGATTATTCTGAAGAGGTGTTCTTCCACACTGGCAAAGCCACTGCGTAAGCTTTTCCATCGCTCCTACTCTTCTGGAATCTTTCCTAGAAGATGGAAAACAGCATTTGTCCAGCCTGTCCCTAAGAAAGGTGACCCATCCTTCCCCTCCTCCTACCGACCCATAGCACTGACATCCCTTCTTTCTAAGGTCATGGAAACACTGATTAACCGTCAGCTTAAGGAATATCTCGAAGATCGTAAGCTTCTCCATGACCGTCAGTATGGCTTCCGCAGCAACCGTTCCACTGGTGATCTGATGGCATATCTCACCGAACAGTGGAACAAATCTTTACATCGCTTTGGTGAAAGTAAGATTATTGCTCTTGATATCTCCAAGGCATTTGATAGAGTTTGGCATGAAGCTCTCTTATCGAAAATGCGTGCTTTTGGGATCGATAATACTCTTGTTCGTTGGATTAGAAGCTATCTCCTGGACCGTTCAATACAAGTTGTATTGGACGGATTCAAGTCTGATTCCCATAAAATAAATGCTGGTGTGCCCCAGGGCTCTGTTCTGTCTCCGACTCTTTTCCTCATTTTTATAAATGATCTTCTGTCTGTTACTTCTAATCCACTTAACTGTTTTGCTGACGACTCTACCCTCAGCTTTTCATATTCGTTCGATAATTCACGTCCTTCGCCTTCGGACGTACAATTGCAACGGTGCCGTATGTCAAGCTCATTAAACTCCGATTTATACAGCATTGTCAAATGGGGTAATAGAAATCGTGTGGAGTTTAATGCTTCGAAAACTCAATGCTGTCTTCTGTCGTTAAAGCTAAACATTCCCCCAATGCCATTGTCCATGAATGGCACTTACATCGAAGAAACCGAAAAGCTCTCAGTACTCGGTATGTGTGTCAACGACGACCTCCGTTGGAACGACCATATATTTGAGATCGCTAAGAATGCTGCAAAGTGCTTAGGTTTTCTGTATCGGTGTAAGAAGTATTTTTCCCCATCTGATCTGGCTACAATTTATAAAGCGTTTATACGCCCTAAACTCGAGTACAACTCCCACCTGTGGGCAGGTGCTTCACAATCATCGCTTCACCTGCTTGATAGAATACAAAATCGAGCGTTAAGATTGATAGGAAATAGAACTGCCGCTGAAACAATTGCCCCTCTCGAACACCGACGCAATGTTTCATGTCTTTCCTTATTTTATCGGTTCTTTTATAAAAAATGTTCACTCGAGGTAGCCAGCTGCATTCCTCTCCTTAAAAGTTTCGCCCGTAATACTCGTCTTGCTAGGAATGCCCATCAGTTCACCCTTGAGCCCAATTTCGGACGTACCGTGAAATATAGAGATTCTTTTTTTAGCCGTACAACACGACTTTGGAATGGTTTACCCGGCGAGATTTTCCCTTGCCATTTCAACATGCAAACATTCAAAACCAATGTTAATCGACACCTCCTATCTCTCCCCTCCCTATCTTCCTAATGCCCGCGCAGTGTGTTACATTAAAAGGGAATCATATAGTCCCTTGTGCGCGCGTTAATTATAAAAAAAAAAAAAAAAAGGACACTGAAGTCTTCAATCAAAAATATCAACTCGCCCATTAAACAAAACTATCGATGTCTATTAACTCTTACTGGGATAACAGAATTCGAGCCGTTAATTCTAGCGACCCGAGTATGTTTCCCGAGATTAATAAAATCTTTAGAAAGAATACTCAAAATGATCTTCCGTGTCTTAAGCTCCAAAGAACGACAGACAACGAAAACATACTCCTGACCGCAGGAGTAGATCTGGGGAACGCCGTCTTGGACGACGAATTCTTTGTGATCGAAGATCCATTGGAGAAGGTTGAGACAGTGGGTTCTGCTTTTCAGCAAGTGTATAAGGTGAATGAGTCCATTCATCCAAATCACGACCTGGAGAACAGAGCTCTGCTGAATCACTTCTACCTGCGAAATAGCATCACGCAATGGCGATCTGAGAATCTTGGTTTTACCGGATTCAATGAAGACAATCTGGCAAACGCCACCGTCGCCGAGCGAAATGGGCCAAGTTCCCTGCTCATCTCGAAGGTCGAACTACAAATGATCTTCGCATCATTAAAGAAAAAGAAGTCAGCAGGAGTCGATGGTATACCCAATGTTGTACTACGACATCTCCCTGAGGAAGCAATAAACATATACACAACACTGTTCAACAACGCGCTGAATAATGCATATTATCCAGTGAGTTGGAAGACAGCAGTTGTACATCCTCTCCCCAAAAAGGGAAAGGACAATTCCAATCCGGCAAATCTCCGGTCGATAAGTCTTCTTCCGAGTATCAGTAAGTTATTCGAAAAGGTTATCAATAGAGCTCTGTCCAAGTGAGCCGAGGACAAAAATATAATTCCAGACACCCAGTTCGGCTTTAAGGCGGGACATGACACAATTCATGCCGCGTCTAAGTTAGTATCTGCTGTCCAATGGAACAATGCTAAAAATCAATGCACGGGTGCCTGTCTGGTTGATTTGGAGAAGGCTTTTGACACCGTATGGTTAGAAGGTCTTTATCTGAAGCTAACCAGATGGGGCATAAGTAAACCACTGTTATATATGCTTTACGACATGCTTAATGGTAGAAAGTTTTTTGTCAAGAGTGGCAATGTAACATCTACCACAACGTTTGATATTAAAAACGGTCTGCAACAGGGAGCGGTGAACTCGCCGATTCTCTTTAGTATTTACACCAGCGATCTCATTGGGAATCTACCTCATGCAATTGCGTATGCCGATGATTTAGTTGCGTACAGAACAGGTCCAAAAGTTGAAGTCATCAGAATTCTCTTGCAACGTGATTTCGATAAAATTCAAAAGTACTGTAATGATTGGAAGCTGAAAATTAACTTCCAGAAATGTGAAACTATCCTGTTTAGAACCCCTTTGTCTGGGGCCTCTAGGGATACGAGAAAGAACTGGCGCAAGCTAGTGATCGCTGGGCCACATGGACATCCACTGGCGAGTAAAAGTGTAGTAAAGTACCTTGGCATCTGGTTGGATCAGTATCTATATTTCAATCGACATGTAGAGGCTGCTCTGGCCAGGGCTAGGGGAGCTTTTGCCCTGACAAGACGGTTGTTTTATAGCAGCCGCCTTGATAGCATGGTGAAAGTGATGGCCCTAATCAGGCCGATGATTGCCTATGGATGCCCTGTGTGGTTCAACGTTGCACCATCTCTAATGGAAAATATTCGGGTGTTCGAGAGACAGTGCCTTCGCACTTGTCTCGGTCTTTATAGAACACCAGAGTCGGAGTACAAACACTATTATTCCAACGAGGTCCTATACAACGGGGCCAATACAAACAGGATAGATAACTTTTTAATTAAGCTCATTCGCGGACACATTGCAAGGGCGATGACCTCAACTAATGGACAAATCTTCGGGGCTTACTACCCCCAAGATGAATATTTTGAAAGCACACGTTCGAGTGGTTTTATCCCGCCCGAGGCTTTCCTATACCTTGATAGTCGAGGGCTGATTCAGGATAGATCGGCGATTCCGTTGATCTACCACGTCGGCCGCAGAACAGTCGATAGGCGGCTCCTCTACGACATAGTCGCTGGGAGCGAAGCAGAGCGCCTCCGTTTCAGTAGGGCCGTGCCCGACCGGGATCGGAAGGAAGCCCGTGATCAGGTCCACCAATTCTGGTGGCTCAGTTAAAAACCGATATTTCAGTCGGCAGACGAAATATCGCCTATGGCCGACTACATATATCTATTCTATTTTTAAGTTAGGTAGGGCAGTTGCGGCGGCACCAAAAAAAAAAAAAAAGCTTGCTGTGGCTGTTCTAGTTTTAAGTATTTTAGGTTTATTTTAAGTAATTTTAAGTTTATTTTAGTTTATTTTAAGTTAGTTTTAAGTAGTTTAAGTCAGTACTACCCGATAAGATAATCCAGTTTTTCTATTTCATTTTCTGGGTGAAAAATAAAACCCCAATATATTAGATAAATTCAAGTTATTTTTAGGCCGAAAGGCAATTAATTTAAGTTAAAGATTAATTTAGAGCGCCCGCATAGGGCCAGTAAGTTAATTAAGATGATATTTTTAGCTAGTTTTAAGATTTTTGTCTAGCATTTAAGTAGATATAAGTAAAAGAAAAAATAAAAATCAATTAAAAGTAAAAAAAGTAGTAGTGGACCGACCATATATTTGAGATCGCTAAGAATGCTGCTAAGTGCTTAGGTTTCTGTATCGGTGTAAGAAGTATTTTTAACCATCTGATCTGGCTACAATTTATAAAGCATTTATACGCCCTAAACTCGAGTATAATTCCCACCTCTGGGCAGATGCTCCACAAACATCGCTTCACCTGCTTGATAGAATACAAAATCCAGCGTTTAGAATGATAGGAAATAGAACTGCCGCTGAAACAATTGCCCCTCTCGAACGCCGACGAATTGTTTCATATTTTTCCTTATTTTATCGTTTTTTTATAAAAAAAATGTTCACTCGAAGTAGCTAGCTGCATTCCTCCCCTTAAAAGTTTCTCCCGTAATACTCGTCACGCAAGGAATGCTCATCAGTTCACCCTTGAGCCCAATTTTGGACGTACCGTGAAATATAGGGATTCTTTTTTTAGCCGAACAACACGAATTTTGAATTGTTTACCCGGCGAGATTTTCCCTTGCCATTTTGATCTGGAAGCATTCAAAACCAATGTTAATCGACACCTCCTATTTCTCACCTCCCTATCTTCCTAATGCCCGCGCAGTGTGTTCTACATTAAAAGGGAAACAAATAGTCCCGTGTGCGCGCGTTAAATATAAAATAAAACAAGGGGAGGGGTGATACGGATACACGAAATTTGTATAGCTTCGTTTCAATCAAAATGATGTGGCACACCATGAAGATCCTTGAGCGGAATGGCTGTTTGTGAATTAAAGAAGTGCGGTATTGTGAGATCCGGAAATATCAATGCGTACATGTTCATTATGGACATTTTAGATTTCCCGCAGAAATCACCGAAGAAATGCTAATGAAAGTTGGTGTGCACCAGGAAAATGTCTTGAGTGCTTGACATTCTGCCAGAGGGTAAGAGACGCAGCCGAAACTAAAAAAAAAATACAAAACTGGTTCGCTTGTATTTTATTTGCTCTTATCTGCGGTCACAGTGTCGAATAAAATTTGAAAAATATTAAGGAACTTCAAAGTTCTTATTCCATTTTTGTGACTTTTGATTGTTCAAAAAAAGTTCGGAAAAAAGTTTTCAGCGAATAATTTAAACGCCATTTTATTTCTTTAAAAAATGTGAAAAAGTTTGATTTTTTTTCAAAATCGTAAGAACGGTTTTTAAATAAAACAGTTTTAATTTAACAACTTCTTTCTAAAAAAAATTAAAATAATGCAAATTTAAGCACAGAATTACCCTACATTAAAAAAAAAGTTTACAAATTCACACGTTTTTAAAATATTGATTTTTCAAAAAAAAAAAATAATAATAAAAATTATTAAAAATACAAAAAAAACGTTATTCGTAATGTTTTGTATGTTAAATTCTTTTGGCTATCTACTTCTTCATATTATATATATATATAATTTGATTGTAATCATAACCAGTTCTCGTGAAAGGCGAAGAAAAAAAGGTCCCATGGGGGTACGGTTTTTAGACCACCAACTTGTGTTATCTCAAAATTTGTAATCTGCACGAATGTATAGCTTGCAATATAGTACATATAATCATAAATCATATAATCGCAAGTAAAAATTACTATGCTGACGATGATAAAGGCATCATAAACGAAGATCCTACATCCTTGCAAAGAGCTTTTGTATGTTCCATTTTCTGATTCAAACCTGCCTATTCCGGACATATTATTTGAAGGAAACAGTTCTTCAAAAGTGCGACAAATTTAAATAACTTGGATCTATGATCAATAGCAAAGGATCTTGTGATGACGACATCAAGCATTGGAACAAGATGGATAAAGCGGAAAATCTCTGTTATCTTTTGTAATCGAAAATTCTCCCTTAGAAGAAAAGCTCTACAGATAGCTTAATAGACGGTTCATAATATTGGACAGTGTACAAGGCTTATGACAGAAGGAGTGACAAAACGTGATCGAATAAGAAATAAAGAAAAAAACCTGAAGAAACCTCCATCTATAAAGAATACCAAAATGCGGAATGACCATCTTAGCTGGAACTGGCATAAAGAAAGAGGATTTTCTGAGGACGCAGTTCAGAAGGTTATGTAGGAGAGTCATAGTCCAAGTCGAGATCATAATAATCATAGAATACAAAAGAAAACGAAGACTGAATCCAATTCCAAGGACCATTTAATTAGCCCTAAAAAATCAAATAATAAATGTCTCTACTGAACATGATTTATTTACCAAACTTCAATCATTAGCTCAGTAAGAAACAAAGTAGGATAGAAACTAATTAACGAGCAGGGGACACTCCATTTTAGTCATGTTACACAGAAACACAAGGTATGCTCATTAGACGCATACAAATCGCCATCTTGATATTTTATGACGTCCATTCTTCTTTTCTTATTGTTTTATTTATTAAGTGAACATTATTTTTTTAAATTGAAGGTTTAAACGACTTTTTTTTATGATTATAAGAACAATAAACTTAAAAAAAACAGTAACAAAATCAGTAAATTAATACATTTATTTACAATCCCTAAGAACAAAAATCAGAAGAATGTGACGTCACACGCATAATCAGCCAAAGTGAGCATACCTTGTATTCTGTGTATCATGATTTCAGTGGCTCTTCAAAAGCCAATTTAATTAAAAATTCACCACGGCAACCCAAACATACATAGATGCAAAGATCTCACAGAAGTAAATAAATTAGTTATATTTTATTTTATTTTTTTTAAGGATACGACACGCACACTTCTGGCTTTCCCAATGAGGTTGATTTGGGTTTTGGGTTCCTGTTTCCGTCTGCTACGGTGATCCAGGTGAACAACAACTCGCAATGATAAAGATAAAGACGTTTCCAAGGACCTTTACATTTTCTAAAATAACTGATATTCATCTTGATAGCTGCGCGGTACGTTGCTCAGATTTCACAATAGGCAATAGGTAGATAACAGTAAGAACAAAATCATCCCCTCGCTTTTGGTGAATAAATTTTATCTCTTCACCAAACTCAAACCTCGAAATAGGAAAGCCCAGGTAAAAGAAAAAGGAAAATTTGTTACGAGATATTGTTTTTGATTGAAAGTAATGGGGCTACACCGACTCGCATTTCGAGAAACGATGCGTCCTCTACAACACAGATATCATCTATCATCCCCTACACCCAACAACAACAACAACAACTGAGGGGTGAGTAATGGTTATTATTATGACTATGTTTTTATTTCCGTGATTTGAACTGACGAGGGTTGTTTAGTTTCTTTATTCAGAAAGAAGAAAAAAAAATAAATACAAAATTATACAGGACAATATACTCCCTGTAAGTCGTCACATTATGTATTTAGCTCTCCTGTTGTTTTTTACTCTTTGTTTTACATTTTACATTGATTATGTCGTGTGCTTTCCACACCAAAAGGGCTGAGTTTGACATACGAACTTAAGACAAGGGTGAGTCGGTTTTCTTTATCTCCTGTGTTCCTGGAATGGTGGCATGTTGGGCCATTTTCAATTGCGATTAAAGGGACTATAAGGCAAGTTTAGAATTCGTGAATACAAAAAAAAATTGAGACAACAATCAAACATGTCAATACGATCATAGAGAAGCCTAAAAATCATTGACAAAAAATGTACGTCTGTATGTCTGTCCGGCTGTATATCGATAAGGGATAAGCGATTGCGTTCAAATAGGGCTAAAAAAAAGGGTACGTGCCATATAACGATCAAGGAAAAGCTTATTTTTCTCGAAAACGGCTCCAACGATTTAGATGAGCATTTTTGAGATTTTTTTGTCTATTAACGGTACCTTTCATATAACAGTTTTTTTAATTTCCGACTTTCTCGGTAACGGCTAAATGGATTACAATAAAAATTTATATTTGAAATGATCTAAGTATCCAAATTAATTATACACACAAAAATGTTAAATAATTATTTTTTTTTCTATTTGTAAATTAATAAATCCTAAAAAACTGCATAACAAAAATACAAACAATTTTTTTTTTCAAAAAACTAAAAATAAAAAAAAACAGAATTTTATCAAAACCGGTCCTGCAATTTTCAAAATACTTTTTTCTTACATTCTTTGTCATTAAAGACGTATGATGGCAAACTTCTTTACCAAAAACCGTAAAGTATCGTGGTTCTGACACTGTTTTTGAGTTCAAACTGTTAATTGTTTTTGTCGAAGATGTAATTGGGAACATAAGAGCAAGTACGTGCGACCCAGTCGTGCACATATTTTAAATAAAACAATAATGTTAGGGAAGAAGTAGGTCACAAGTGGAAATAATGAAAAATGTTGTACTTGCTCAGACATTTCATCAAAGAAAACTTGCTCTCATAATACTTATACATACATCCGCACCCAGATACCCATTTGGTAAAATTGAGGAATTTTTCTGACAGAAGGGATGAAGTTTTCTATCTGCGGGTGTGTGTGTATGTCAAATAATTTAATGAAAGTATGTTTAAGTTATAAAATTGTTTCGTGTGCAGAACACATGATTTTATTATGTACATAGTGATTGACTCACTCTCCTTTCTCCAGCTTTAAAACGTTGCATTTTTCAACTGCTAAGGTATATGACAAAGTATTGGTATTGGACGGCCGGTGCTCTATCCGTGACAGTCGTTTTAAACTCTTGGGAGCAACCAAACTGGACGAGAGTTTGTTCTGAAAATTAATTTTTTTTAAGAAGAAGAGAAACTAGAAGTCTAGACATGGTGTTTGGCCGCTTGGGATTCACATTGAGGGTAGATTAAATCTGTTTAAAGAAAAACCACTTGCTATGATAGAGAAAGCGTTGTTGGGGTGGCGGAAGACTTCCTGAACCTCTTCGCTATATAGAAATTAGTTTCAGAATTTTATAGAATCTTTGCAATTGGCGCCGCAAGGATATAGGTACTTAAGTTTTATTATACGGACAACAAATTTTAGACGACAAGCTGGGCGATTAAAATTATGTTTGAAAAGAGTTTTTAATATGCAACATGTGTTGCTTTCGGTCTCCTTCTTATTAATTTAAATTAAACTAGAAACATGTTTGGATTTTACCTAAGTTTTCGATATTTTTAGGATTTCCGGGTGTAATTAAAATACAAATACAAATTATCACAGATTTCGAATATTACCTTGACGTTTTTTATGTATTTAATTTAATTCCCTATTTTTAATTGTGAGAAATAAATTAAGGAAGATATGTAATTGGTTCGACTTGTGGTAAATACTTTTTAACAAACAGCAATATTGACTTCATCAAAATAGTGTACATAACCTCAAGTACAAGTTTTACAAGAACCAAACCCCGTTTTAATGAAATGTTATGACTTTTACAGTAAGTAACCACATTCGGAGAACCAATCTTCTTAAGGGTGTTTTTTTTAGACGTGTGGTTTTTAATCTCGCAATACTTTTTTCGGAGTTGGTCTTTTTGACAGCTGTCACTTCGTTTATGCTTAGTTTGGTTGCCATTTTATAATAGACTTACTTCTGAACAACGTTAGCAAATCATGCAAATTTATTACCAAAATAATGGTTCGGTTCGGTGGACCAAAGTATCGAAGAAATCTTTAGTTTTAGAAAGAACTTTTCTATTTCTAGAGAATATTTGGCACATGTTTAAGGCACATTCTACAAGAAGATTTCAATGATTCAATTGACGTGACATGAATGACGCAGCTATTTGAATACTCTTCGTTTCATTTTCACTTGCGATTATATGTAGGTACTATAAATAAGGCAAATTATATATTCGTGCAAAAAAATATTAACAATCAAAAATGACATTATGATGATAGAGAAGTCGAATAAAGTGGTCCCGGAAATTCCGTCCGTCTGTCTGTTTGTCTGTTCGCACCTCTACAGCCTAAACGGATAGGCCGATTTGCTTCAAACTTGGTATTTTGTATTTATTTGGTAATATATCGGGTGGTGTTTTTCATTATTGCTCTAGGTCGTTAAATAGTACGGTACGGTGCAATATAATCATTAACAAAAAGTTTGATTTTCTCGAAAACGGCTCACACGATTTTGATAAAACTCCCAGGGTGTTATTTTTTTACAACAATACATCTTTCAAGTACAATGAATTTCTCGAAATTTGTTTTATAACATTACCTCTTATAGAACCCGTTTTTTTCAAATGCGGTTTTATTGTAAACCATTATACCGATTTCAATAAAATTTTGCACATATGAAGTCATTTATAATTCAATTAATATCGCATTTCAAAATTTTCAAAAACTTTTTTTTCAATTTTTTAAAATATTCTAAAAAAATGGTTTTCGAAATATTTTGAAAACGGGTTGATTGAATTTTTTTTAAATAATTTTCCCTGATGAAAACTACAGATGTTCTTATAATGACATATTAAAAAAATTAAAATATTTTTTTTAACGACTTTTAAAAAAAAACTGAACAAACGATTTTCAATATTTTTTTTTTCGATAGACATTTAGTTTTCAAATTTTATTACATACGTACTTAGTTTTTCCAAAAAAAAAAAATAGGAAAGAGGAAAAACTTACAAGAATTTTTCGAAAAATAAATGTATTTTTTGTTATTTTAATACATACATGAATATGCAGCAATTATCTAGCATAAGAACAAGTTCGTGAGACCCAGTCGTGCATTTTATTATATTTTTATTCTACGATGTGACCGTAAAATAAGTGCGCTCACGAAAGAAAAAAAATCATGCCCTATTAATGTTAAAACACACACAAGAAGGTTTCGTTTAATATTGGTTTTGAGTGTTTTAAATTTTAAATGCCAACGGAAAACCTTACCTGGTAAACCATTCCAAATTCCTGTTGTTCGGCTAAAATATGAATCTCTATATTTTGCGTTACGTCTAAAATTGGGCTCAAGGGCGAACTAATATGAATTCCTTGCGAGATTCGAGAGGGGCAATCGTTTCAGAGGCCGTTCTATTTCCTTTCAATTTTATAGTCTTTTTTGCATTCAATCGAGCAGGTTAGGCGATGATTATGAAGCACCAGGCGTAGGAGTTAAACTCAAGTATTGGGTGTATAAACGTAGATGGATGAGGTGCTGGATTGAATAATAGGATAATTTTTTTTGCGAAAAAAGGACGGTTCCTGTGAGGATTGTTTGTAATCCTTCTAAGCCTTAATGCACGAATTTGTTAAGTTTTTTTTTAATAATCGGCTAGCACTCAAGGGGTCATTATTATCCTTATAATGAATTAACACAGTACAATTATTAATTTTAGAAGAATTAGAAAAACAGGAAAGAATTTTTTTTTCGACGCAGTAAATCGAGAATTAGGTGACTGTTTTCTCACTTAAAACTCCACGGACTGCATCTAGCTTGCACTAAACCTGTTTTTGAAAAATTGCTAACCTTATCTACCATCCATCACTTCAACCCGAAGATAGATAGAAGATTTACAGGACAGACGAAGTGGCGGGAAGAAGCTAGTCGAAAATAATTTAATAACAGAACACCAGAAGACGGCATTGATCGATAAGCAGTTTAATGTTTTATTTGCTCCTCTTAAACATCCAAAATCCAAATTTGTTTCCGGCAAATTGTATCTTGTGAAGCGTGCAGTCTAACCCATGAGTAAATATTTGTAAATTCCCACACAACAACTCAGGCGTAGCAGCAAGTCGCTCATGAATAAAGTATTACTGCGAATAATTACTAAATAATGTTTATTGCCTCTGTGATGGCCTTCTTGCCAAACTCAAGACGTAAAGCAATACCACACCTTTCTACGGAATATAAATCAAATAAGAGGAAAATTAAAGAAGCAAGCCTTAACGATCGATAAATTTTGTTTTTTGTTCGTTTTTCCTCTGGTCTAAAGCTTAAATCATTTCGATTTGCTTGACTTGGGTTTCGTCTTCGCCTGAAGTTTAGGCAATTTGGAATTAAATCATAAAGTTATGCATCATTGGTGACGATAATTCTCCTTACAAGACGGTGTTGATGTACTTAAACTTAAACAAAAGTATCTGTATCTTTTTAAATAGGCAGTGTGAAAAAATACCAAATGAAGGAAGGGTCACTTGAGAGACGTTATTTTCGTGTAAATAACATCCGCTCTTTGGCATGTGATAGAAAAATTACTTTCGTTTTGATAATTTTGAGGCAAGAACATTTGACACAAGACACAACGGAGGTAATTTAAAAGCAGGGGTGTGGTTTTGGTGTTGCCAGTTGTGTCAACGGTTGTGTTCAGTCGCAATGTGACACCGCACAAAGAAAAAAGGGACAGTTGTATTTTTTTTCAGCAAAATCGATAAACATTGTGGGAGTTTTAAAAATACTACCATGACTTTTGGCTAAAACCCCCAAAAAATATCTCCAAGCACAAACGAACCGCTCTTAATAGCGTCAAAAGGTCGCAAGGACATTTGAGTAAGCTTCGCCAATTGTGCTTTAAGTCTGCATACACAGGAAGAAAAAAAAACTTTCCATTTGTCTGGGACTCGATAACGATACGTTCTATACTTTATACATTTTCTTTTCCATCGAACAGCATTGTCAACAAGCAATTTTTCACCCTAACGACTTCAGTCAATCATTACAATTTTATATGACGCAGAGGGCCCATATTTCCTCAAATCCCTTTGCAGGACACTATCGGGGAATCAAAGTGATTTTGGTTTCATTCATCAATCCATTAAGGTATTTATCCCCTTTTTTAGGTACGAATCCTTCCTTGCAGATAATAATGTCGACCTTTTACATTATTTCTTATAATTTCAAACACAACTGCCTTTAACAATAAAATCGTGTTTTAGCTAAAACGTGTTGTCACCGTGGGGCTTATTTAACTTTTATTGCGATGATAAGATTTGTGTGATGAATAAATAATGTAGCTACTGATGAAGATAGAGGTTACGGTGAATTAATTCGCTGGAATCACATAATATTCTAACTAAACACCATCGAAAGCCACTCCTAAGACCAGTAGATTTCTTTCAAGGTGTGATCTGATTTGGATGAAACCATTTTAACTGCAGACACTAATATCAAGGCTAAACCGCAGATTAATTGAGCTATATCTTTAAGATACTTTTGTGGCATAGAAAAATAAAGAGTAGAATTAGTCAAACGCACTCTTCGTATCTGGACGATAAAATAATTCGCATCTCACACAAGACTTGCGAAAACTCACAAAACAAACTATGGAGATGTTACTAAGTGCATAGATGAATAGATACTATCTGTGTCTATATCTATTTGTTTTTCTATTGTTGACGTTAAAGAAGAACAAAAAATATTAATTACATATGAGAGAAATATGCCAGTTATTATTGGTAATTTTTATCGAGAAACATCGCTGGTATGCGATATTTTTGTTTTCACTAGGGAACCATAAACTTGTGGAGTTAGTGAGAGTTTAGTGGTTTCTACGAAGATCTAGGTGGGTTGGATGAAGCCAATTATGGGATTTCTCAAACAATTAATGAAAGACTCTTTGAAAAAGAAACAATTATTGGCGTGTACATTTGGGTTTGGATTGGAATTTTATATTTTTTTTGTTCTCAAAGAGGAATTTATTACTTAATTCCATGTTTTTTTTTTGTGCCGCTTCATTACTGTTTTCGTTTTAAAACCGATTATTTGTAAGGATTATTTGTTGGACGTCCCAAATAAATTGACACGACAATGTAGGCTGATCATGGCCAACATTACAAGCCAAGTAATAGTAGCCACTTTGGTGTTCCGACCAATCAACATATTTAATGGACTCTGACATGAGGATGGTCTGGCTTACATTCTCTTCAACCTGGTTTTGGAGAAAGCAAGCCGTGACTCTGCCACTTCAACAAAGGGCATAATCGCACCAAGTCCAGCCAGATAATGGTTTACGCAGACAAGGTCGACATCATCGGCAGAAGCCAACAAGCTGTACAAAACTCCTTTACTCAGAAGGACTAAGTACATGGGGGCTATTCTGCGAGTAGTATTGATCCAACAATCAGGGTATTGGAGCATGAATTTCAAGTAGTGCAGCCCTTTAACTACCTTGGGTCAAAAGTGGCAGTCGATAATGATATGGAGGAAAAATACCCGGGTGGCTGCTAAAACCCAACAGAACCTAGCATAGTCTGTAAAGGCTCTTTAAATCCGAAAACCTTACCATAAAAAGCAAGCTGCTGCAGTACAAGACTATGGTATTACCAGTTCTTACTTTGATCTCTTATCGGTTGTTGGCCCCGTGTGCGAGAGAGGACGATTCCGGAGAAGATACAATAATGAATTGTATGAAATCTACTTCCAAGCAGATATGGACAAAATAAAGCTTCGTCGAGGAGCCAAGTGGGAATGTGTTCTTCAGTTACTTTTATGGTATGATGACGATGCTTGGGGATTTCAAGTGAAATTCGTGTAATTCAACTTTTTTATAGCTGTTCAATATTCATTTGGGTTTTAAAAAGGCAATTGACTTTATATATACATCTGTCAAATTGGCTGTCATTTATTCAGTCTGTTTTGCCAAATTACCATATATATAGCTATATATACCATATATACATATAGGATATAGCGTTCAACAACACGTGCAAATGATAAAATTGTTTTTTTTTTTTCAAATTGGGTGTTCTGTTCGGGCAACCTTCCGCGCGTTTCGCCCATTGTACGGTTCCATTAATCGTCCTACCGATTAAAGTAAACAATCAACCAACACCCGTTCGTCGACGAAACGCAAGTTCTACCGAAAACATCGCCTTCGTCCGTAAGAGTGTGCAGGAGAATCCGAGGCTGTCGATTTCGCGTCTCTCACAAGAAGTCGGTCTTTCGCAAACCACGATAGACGCTAGAGTCATCAAAAATTGGGCATTTCGCATGCGCGCCACTTAAACAACGTTATATTCCACACATAATAGTCGTGTTTTTTTGGGAAAGCTATCCCATGTACGATAACTTTTTACACGTATTACAACAACTCTATCGGCAATAACTTTATCGCCGATAAAAGGAGAAGTGGAATTTTATTGCGGATAATATTTTGACGTTTGTTCGAGTATCGAAAGAGGCTCTGGTTTTTTTCGTTTTCAAATGTTGGTGCTATTACTGATTTTTATGGATCTCGAAACAAACATCATAGGATTTGCACTTAGAGTAATCTGAAAGCCTAATAATTTATGTTCTCACCAAAATTAAATTTGGAATATCAGCAAAAAGATTTCAAAACAGTTTTCACATCAACTTGAAGATTTCAAGTATCTAATTTGCAAAGCGTATGAAAGAGAGAAGATAGCGTCGTAAATTATAATTTTTTTATGAAATTCTGCACTAGTATTTTATTGAAAATTATCATTTAACAAAACAAAACAAAAGTATTTTAGAGAAAAATTTAATTTTTCGGAAACTTATCGCAAAACACCAACGAAAAAAACTGCATACGCAAATCAGCTGGAAGATATGTTGTCGGCTGGCCTTGTGATTGGTATTTGTATTATGATTAATTTCTATAAAAACTCGGAGTAATGGATTATTTTTTTTCAGGATTCTCAATCCACATCCGCACACCTAGAAAACAAAATGCAAGCTCTGTTGATGGGCTACAAAGCAGCAGAGGACAATAACGGCCAAACTTGTGCTCTTCCATGTACCGCTCCATTCATTGATAGAATGGACGACACATCCATTATTTCTAGTGTGTTCACTGCGACCATTGGGGTTGTTGCAATCGAAGGCAGCAACCTTACATCTTCCGGTTAGGGTACAGACGATCTGGTATCGTACTCACCGGAGGCGGAACTGCCTTACGAAATGAAGCACGAAGCAATGGCCATCAATCCAGCCAAAGAATTTGACGACGGTTTTCCGAAATAAAACTGTTGTTAAGAAACAATTGATTGAAGTTATTCTGAGATTTTCTGTATAACTTAGAGTGCCTCAAAACTCTACTGTCGTTCACCGCAGCTTACGTCCGTAAACTTTTTGTCGGCATCGACTACAGCTTGCAAGATTACATATAAGGCGTTTTCCTTTATTCACTCAGAAAAGGGATCTGAACAGAGTCTGAACATTCTGAGCATACTCTGATAATTCTCTGAACCGAGAGTGATCTGAGCGATCAGATATAATTTTGAAATACGTTCTAGTTCTTGGCTGTCATAAATCGACACTTCTTATATGGCTTGTTTACAGGCGGCAATATTGTGCATTTATTACTATTGTCTCTTTCGTTTTGGCATCTATTTTTCGAAGAGTGGTGTAGGCAATGTGCATGGTATAGAGTGAAATAGCCTACAATTCTAAAGTGACGTTAATTTCGTTCAGTATTTTCTCAGAATGCTCAGTCAATTTATTCTGAGCGCATATAGCCTTCTCAGAGCACACTCTGATCATTCTATGAACGAAAAAAGAAATACAATTTTAAAGATCTGAACGCTCTGAGCGAAAAAAGAAACACAGCTTCTTTTTTGACAGCTCAGACTCTGCTCTGAACGAAAAAAGAAAAAACGCCAATAGTGAAATTATGTTTGCGGTTATAATAGCACTCTTTGTTGATCGTTGGAGCTGCTATTGTTATATGCATGCAATTTATGGCACCAACACCTAGTATTCTTTTTTTTTCAAATTTCTGCAAACTTCACTAGCAGAAGATCCTTGAGGCCATTATATAAGATCGTCACCATTGGAGACCAGCCATTTAGCAACCCTATTAAATGCGATCCAACCAGACGACTTGGCGATCCCAAATAAGTTTTCAAATTACCGAAAGGTAACGGAGATAATAATGTACCACAGATATGTACATATGAACTTCTCTACTACATCCTATTTTTAGTGCTGTAAGTAACGTGCTAGAAAAAACAAATCTTGGAAAGAAAGAATATTACACATAAAAACGAAAACTTACATATAAAGCGTTCTGATGTTGAACGACGTAATCGAAAATGCGATCTGAAATCTTCGTTGTAAGCTTCAATTGGCATTAGGAAAGAACTTGTTGAGACATGTTCTTCTGCTAAGTCCACAGAGTCTTCAAAACTTGTTGTGTTATGGGCAAAAAATGTTTCCAGAACAAATTCACTCTCGCTCTCACTAAAGTCTAATGATTGACTCAAAATCTGCAATTAACACGATATTATTTCAATCAAATTTAACATCAGCATTAGGGTATTGCTATTTCTTCATCAGTATTAATTAATTGAATATATTGTGTCTTTTTGCAAAAAAATGTTTCCTTGTTTTGTGGACTTAACTTGTTTCCTTTTTTGGTGTTCAAGAATACCAAATTGGAAATAAAAAACTATCGCCGATACTTTTTTTTCAGAAATCCTACCGTACATTGGATAGGTTTACCAAAAAACACGACTAGGCCTTTCAAACGAATACATTTATCTCACACACATTTTGTTTTATTTAAATTTAAAGTTAGGAGCGCTTAATGAAAGACCCTTTAAGAGGCCTCGGTACAAAAAGTCGAACTCAAATTCGAAGGCCAGCAATTTCGAAACCAGGCAAAAAAAAATGGGTCATCATCAAAGTTTGAAACAACTACTACACATTTCCATTGGTGTCATATGCACCTCTTGTTTCGTTTGAAGTGGTGGTTAGAGAGTGACAGTTGCTTAGCTATGCAGGGGCTGGATATTTTGTGTAATATTTTTTTTTCATTCATAGAGGACAAAGCAAGAGTTATCTAACAAAAACAAGTCCATAGCAAAACTGGTTATTTGGATGTATGTTTTTTTTCCATATTCATAAGCAAAGCATGTTGGACAAATTATCTTGTTCATCATACCAACACATGCTTAGGTATCCGTTTATTTTCTACTTATGAAAAAAAAAGATCTTTGGAAGCTATGAAGTGATACCTACAAAAATGTATTATTTCAGTTTTCATAGAGTCCTCTCATTTCATGAATTTATGATCTCGCTTTATGCGATTTTCGAAATCATTGTAATAAATTGGTGTCACGGTGTTTAGTAAAAAGTACTAGATAAATGATAAATGCTGTAGCTTTTTCAGATTTATTTCTTTATTTTTACTTACGATTATAGAGACAATAAGGCAAGTTTAGGATTCGTGAATATAAAAAAATTGAGATAACAATAAAACATGGCATTGCGATCATAGAGAAGCCTAAGTAAGTCATTGGGAAAAAATGTCCGCCTGTTTGTCTGTCTGTCTGTCCGGGTGTATATCGAGCTGCAGCCTAAACGGGTTAAGCGATTACCTTCAAATTTGGTATGTGTGATTCTTTTGGCATTCATCGGAGGGAAAATTAAAATTTTATTTTTAGGGCTAAAAATAACGGTACTTGCCATACGACCGTTTAGGAAAAGCTTATTTTTCTCGAAAACGGCTCCAACGATTTTGATGAACATTTTTGAGAATTTTTTGTTGGTATTGGCTATCATTTGATTAGAACCATATATACGGCATACCAAAATTATAAAAAAAAATTAGAAAACTTAAAATAAAATAAAAAGGAGGATTTTATCAAAATCCGTACTACAATTTGCGAAATACTTTTTTTCATAAATTTGTTGCAGAACACATATTTTACATATTGGAAAAGTTATGTGGTATTTGTAATGTACTTAAAGCAGAAAAAAACCATTAGAAAATAATAAAAAAAAATAAAAATTTTCAAGGGCGCATTATTCCAAAAAATTATATGAAAAATAAAAAATCTTCTCCAGGCGTTTCAAAGATCTATTCATTACCGTTAAACAACATACATGGTTAATCTGCTTTTAGACTCTATCTCACTTACAGTTGTATTCTGTAGTTTAGAAATATTGAAATAAAAATCAAAAATTATTTTTGTAATAAATTCACAACTGACTTCAGTCAGACACCAACGGCACTCACAATGAATGTCGGTTTATCTATCAAGCTTAATTACTGCCACACTGTCTGTCAATTGTGTATCTTTATCTAGATAACAACCCAAAGTATAGATACAAGGCCAAGGGAATCAATGAAAATAGAAACACCGCCAGGCTCCAGCTATTACCCAAGTCGATAAATTAAAACACCAAAGAACACATATTTCCAACAAAACACACGTTACCGATACCCCAATACCGTGTTCCGACTAACAATCCCATATTCTTTTGTCCCGTCCAACTGCTGCATCAGCAGACTCTTACTGTTGACATCAATTAATTACAATTATATGTCATTATACAACAATTTGTGTTTCAGCAATCAGTATTATTTTTGTATGTTTTATTTGTTCTGTAGAATACCCCAACCCCAAACATTACCTTGACTTCTTTGACACTTTGCAATCCGGCATGAAGCCACCAACAGCAGAAAAAGCAGCTACCAATATAATCCAACAGACAGTGGTTGTGTGTTGTGTCGGCCCTCTTGGTCGGACCATGGTGATGTCCCTAGTCCAGTCGAAGGGTTCTATTCACAATAGAAAATGGATACTATTGCAACACTGATAAGACACTTGATTTATTAATATAACATTTTCTTCTTAATTGCACCTGCACATTTTGTAAATATCTACTTCACGAACCCAATAAAACCAATATTTTTCTAATCTCTCTTCCTCTTACTCACTCTCTTAGAAGGGGACACCATATAGCAAGAATATTAAATTTGTTCCAGTCTTATCGTATTTGCTTTCATTAAACTACTTCTTTAATCACTTTTATCCAAATGCACTCAACTCTTCCTTTAATAACGAAAACATTTCTTTATAACAGTAAAATTATGCATTTCAATAAACGCGACAAAATAGACCACATAAAAGGTAAACACACCCACCCTAAACAAAAAATCGTTTTTCTTTTTGTTATTGTGAATTCTTTTTTCTAAACACAACCAGACAAGGCCGTTAACTTTTTGATAGAAAAAAAAAAACAGATCAAACAAATCACCAAGAATCCGATCGAAAAATTGTCCGAACATTAATTTAAGGATTATTAAACAATGCATTCCCGTGCAATAATCCGACAAGAACATGTTTTTTTGTTTACTTGTTATTGAAAAAAAAATCTAAAGTCCGCCAAACACGAATTCTACAGTTACGCGCTATGCTAACCATCCGCCACATTAATAAAACTCATTAACTGCTTGCAGTTTGCAGACTGAAGAAAAGAAATGTATTTTGATTTGGCGTGGTTTGCCTTCGGTCTTTGGTGAGTGGAGTCTGCGTCTAGCGTTTGCCTCTGTTTCTGTTTTCATATTTCTTTATCTCACCATTTCTACCATTCGTTCCTTTCAATTTTCAATTCGTTCTCATAGGAATTTTGCCGGGAAAATTTTCCGAGCGACGCTTTTTTTCATTAATTTTGTTCGTTTCGTTATTGACTCTTTCATTGTATATAGACTGCAGTTTATATACAATGGAGCAGTGCTGCCACCCTACTCCTTTAGAAGTAAATCTACTGCCGTTAATCACTTACGGCTATCGACTGCGCAGCAAAACGAATCTACTCCTCTGAACATTATCCAATATTAACTATAAATGCACCATTCACCGTCATCATAAGCTTGCGGGTTGAGGCTCGAAAACATCAAACTGAAACTAGATTTCATGAGCGGATTAAATTAAAAACGTCCCAAACGACTAGACAGATTTGGATGAAATTTTGTGCGTATGTTTCAATGGGTTCCTGGTTAGTTTGAATACTCAATTGAACGCGGTAGGTAGGTTGCTTACTACGCCAAGGTTTGATAAAAAAAAAATCGGAAAATTCTACACAGGTACTATAGGTGCAAATTTCGTTCTTCAGTTTAATTGAAAATTCTTATTTATGCACCGTTTTTGACGGAATTTTCAAGCTAGATAGTTGATTATTGGTGGCCCTATTCGAAATTTTTTGTTTATTGGACGATTTGACTCAAATACACGACATGTAATAATATTTATAACATTCATATGAATATATTAAAATGAGTCTTTTGCCAAATTTTCCCCCGATAGGTGTCGCCGGGGTGAAAATATTACCGAAAATGTAGTTTTCCCTGTATATATTTTCATATCAACAATAACACGATTACGTTGGTGGTGTTTAGTTACTGTGGTGCTGTTGTCGGGATGGTAAACCCGAAGGCAACGACGGGTGGGTCAGCTAGTATAAATGTTTCATTTATATTGAAAGATCTACTGCGGTATATTGCAATCTACTGAGTTTTTTATCATATATACTGGGGTTAATAAACAATAGGGTGGCAGGACTGCAATGGATTCTTTCAGGAATGCAACGTAGAAAACTAAAAGAGATTGAATTTGAAAGAGTAAAACTGTTTTTATTCAGTGACAGTTTGCTCTTAAAATGTCAGTTTGGTTTATTTCTTTGTATTTACATTCCTTATTGATGTTGCCAGAAATAATGTAATGGATTTACCCTTAGGGTCTGTGCACAAGTGGTGATTTCATAATTTTTAAAAGCGAATAATTATATGAATATTATTAAAATGATATAACAGCCGTGTTTTATTTTCTTTGGATCTGGATTTGGATAAAGTTTTAACACGAATTACAATAACAATTTGGGATCCTGCTTTCTATCTTGATCTTTTTCAAAATTTTAGAATAGGTACTAATTCTGAAAAACAGATGGCACTTTTGCAGTATGGTAATCGGAATTGAACACAAAAAAATTCTTGATTTGGATCTGGATCTGGATCTTGGTGGATAATAAAGCACCGCTAATGGAGAATTTAGTTCGAACTACTACTATACCGTGATAGGAAAATGATATAGCTATAATTATTGATATATAAATTATTTCATATTTATTATTTTGCAATAAGCAATTTTGAAAAGAAAATTCGCTATAAACGTGTTTAATATTTTCGAAAGCTCGAAAAATATTAGGAATTTGATCGTTGTAATCTATCCACAAAAATAAAAATGAAGTGTCTGTTTTTAATATTAAAATAACAGCATTTTTACAAGATGCACTATGAAATAATAAACACTTATTAGTACTTATAACAAAAAAAAAACACAATTTTTAAAATTTGTGTCTGTCTGTTTGTTCCGGCTAATCTCGGGAACGGCTGCATCGATTTTGACTTTCACTGACAGATTCTAGGGAGTAACTTAGGCTATTTAAATTACCCATTAGATATGGCTGGAGCAGGCAGATAGCTAATGCTGTAAGGAGTATCTGGGGCTATTTTAATAACCTCTTGGTGCTGCTGGGGTTCTTTTTTGTTACAAGTAACTAAGGCCTTTTTTTATTACTAGGTGGCGCCACGCCGAGGCAATTTTTTTTCGAAAATGTATGACATGCTCGAGCATCGCAGGGTAGTAAAGCTGGTCCTCAATAAGCCTTTGACTTGTTTATTTCCTTTTTTAACATTTATTTAATGCTTGTACAAAATAAGATAAAAACATGAAATGTATAATTAAAAACTAATTCTTTAAAGTTGAAGAAGGACTAGGTACTATTTTATTCATTCAACTTCAAATAAATTGTATCTAATATAGCTGTAAGTTTATATTGCATGGAATACAAATTATTTCTAAAGAAAATAAATCAAATAGACTTTTCAAATTTATATTTAATATTTTTATAATGAAACCAATATTATTTAACTACAAATTATAAAAATCAAAGTTTTAATTAATTAAATTTCATTTTTAGTTTTAGTCGAAATATAAATGTTCTTGTTTATGTTTTTTTTAAGTTCAATCAAGAAAAGGATTATTGAGAAGAATAAATTTCAATTTCTCCAATACCTTCAATTTATTTGCTTTCCAACTAGGCTTCTTCTTTTAGCGACAATTGTTACAATCTCGACTGAGACTACTTCCTCTTTACTGACTGATTCGCATTCATGCTGCACATGTGGGATGCGCCGGGAGTATGTCAGAAAACGTTGGCAGGATTTCCGGTTTTGAATTATTCCATGTCTGAGACCAACTTAATGCGCGTGTCCTTGCATTTGTTCGATGCATGGGTTCTTACGCCTGCCTTTATTTCGCGATAGTGTTGGGACGTGGCATGTTAAAATCTTTTGAACCGGGTTCTTAGGGAATCTTCTTTCTATGTGGCAGTGCCAGTTAAGTTGATCATTATGTATTTTGTACAAGATCATCATCGCCAGGGGAATCTGACATATTCCACACGTTTTTCCATACATCCCGGATTCAACAGCATTTTGTTTTGTTTGTTGAGATTTTTGGATTTGATGAGCCTTAAAAGACTCCTGTAGTTTCTGTTGGATCATATTAGCAGTAGCCAGTGTATTTTTTCTTTCATAATATTATCGGTTGCAATTTTTGATTAAAAGTACTTAGTTAAAAAAAATCACTTTATCAAAAAATGATTGTTGGACCAACTTTTGTACAACTTTTTGATTTCTTTCTGGACTTGGTGATAACAGTCCATGTTGTTCATGTGCCGGAGTCATTGATTACTATCCACAAAGCCACAATGAAAGGGGTGCGAGCCAGACCATTTCTTTGTCGGAGTTCATTAAAGATGTTGATTGGTCTGGACAGAAAACTGGCTACTTTTACTTACCTTTTAATGTTAGTCAAGGTCTGCCTAGATACTCGTGTCAATTTATTTGGGATGCCGGATTTTTTCACGGCCTTACAAAATTTCTACTCTTCCTATCGTAGGTGGCTTTAAAGTCTATAAAAAGATGGTTAAGTAGAAGAAATTACCCTATATTACTAAGCGTATATGTAAATGTTCATAAGTTCAATCTTTCAGAAGGATGTTTTTCTCCACCTAAACATAGATAGATTTCTATTTCCTTCTTTTCATTCCAAAGAGAAATGTGTGTTCAAACAGCACACACCTCTTCAATAGTTGGATAAACAAAGCCTCGGTCCCATCCTTGGTAAACCTTTGGTGAATGCCCAAAAGTCCTTTTATCACAGCATTATAGAGTTATAAAGAAACCACTCCAAAAATAACTGACCATCTATGCAAATTGGATCATTGGGATGTTCCAGTTAGATATTTAATTAACAATTGAAACCATACCTTAGCCACTCACCGATTTAGATTGCAATTAATTGGAAATCCAAACAGAATTTTCGGCAAAGTCATGTCACGACAAAGAACTCAATTGTGAGAAATGTCCTTCCTTATAAAGCATAGATAGTAAAACATGCTCCACGCTTCTACCACACTGCCACCCACAGAGGAAACATAGAATTTCACTTTGATGTGAAATTGCAAAAGAAAATAAGTGGAACAATATTCTTGTATCTTTGCGTTGTCGTGGACAAAGACAAAGTTATTTAAATGGAATTGGACAGACGACAAGCAACGTTCCAAAGATAACTTTGACGTTCTCAACTGGACCCTGGACGAGGAATAGACTGAATTCAATGAATCGCATTCGGATAGCTGTAGTTTCTAGATTGTTCTGTGCGTTACGCTATGTTCTTCAACAACGTTGCAATTCTTTTACCCGGTCACCTAATGTCCGCATCGAAAAGTTTGTCAATATATTGATAGCTTTGGATTGTATATTCAGTTGTTACAAATAAAACCATAAAAGTTTCCAGTCGAAGCGTAGGAAATTAATGGCTTTACAACAGCTAACAGACGGGAAGATTACTTTTTTTCTAGAACGAGGGAGGTGATGAAGCATTAGAGATGGAACTTATCTGAACTAATACCATACTTTGATTTCCTTCCTTCCCTTAAGCTTTAAAGAATGCATTTCAAAGAAAAGCGGAGAGTGTTGAATTTTACAAACAAAGACAAAGATACGGAAACTGTTTTGGATGCATACCTACCTCTAATTAAAGCTCTGCAGAGTAACAAGTGAAGATCTCAATTTTCTCAAGGTGAAGAGTTAACCTTATAGTTGAAACTACTTGATTCCAAAATCCTCTACACTAAAATGGAGTCAGTCCTTACGGAACGTTGCCAAACAGGACCCGTCCTTTAAACATCGGGCACATTGTCAACTTTGTCATTTAAACCTGGTATTGGATTAAGCAAAAAATTGTGCACCATGTTTTCTTGTTCTCCGGACTTTTGAGTTGATTTTCCCAGAGCGGCCTTTTGAGATCCTCGCTGTGAATTTGAAAATTGATGGAGATGAAGTGAAAGTCCCGATCAGATTTCAGATTGGTGAAACCAAATACAAAATTCTAACGGAACTATTTAAAGTGTTGACTGCAATCAAATTTCTGGAACATGGTTCTAGTCCAGTAAAATTAACAAAACTTATTGTTTTATTTTAAAGAGTACCTTTTGGGGTTACTAAAACCGGGAAACTCGAACAATAAACCCCCTGCGTCGTCCGCCATTTTCGAAAAAAGCTTTCACTAGATTTTCTCGTCCGCTTTTAGTGGTAGAGTCCTTATATTGGTTTCCTTTTGTAGAAAAAAATATTTTCTAAAATTTGTGTCTATGTTTTTGACACTTTCCAATAAAAGAATATTGTCAAAAAACTGTCAAATTTTCGAGTTAAAAATGGATGTTGAAGTTTATCTAATTAAATGTCCATACCAAGAAAAAACACTTAATACTTTTTATAGAACATTAAATTTCCTATATTTGTGTATATATTATTTAGATTTTATATACATATGTACGTTAAAAAGCTTCTAGGATAGAGCACGACAAAACAACCGGGGAGAGTACGATAACTTGGCCGACAAGATTTGATAACGAGTGTTTGTAGAGGGGTCAAAAACAAGCACTTTTTACTATGGGAGGGGGGTCTATCTCCCCCGTTTAGGAGGTAGGGGCACTTTTAGAAAAAAATGGTTTAAATTGAAAATAAAATATTAAAAAAAACAACGGCAACACTTACAATAAAGTGCTGTACTGCATTTGAAAGCCAGAAGTTTGTTCTATAATCCTGCATTTAACTTAAATTACTCACGTCAATAGTTTTTGAGAAATTCGCATTTAAAATCTAAATTTTGATAAAAACGTGAGAAAAAAGTTTATACCGATTGTTTTTAAAATTGTGAAATGAAATTTTAAATTTCTTGAAGTTGCAAATTTGATTAACACTACCCTTACTGTTCCATAAAACATACCAACAATTCAGAACTACATCAAGTTTTGTGATTTTAGCCTTTTTTTGTCGATTTCTAATGGGCTATAAATATCGGGTTTTCCAATGGGGACTTGACAACTTTGAATTTAATTTGTGAACACACCCTGTCACTAATCATCGTGACGGTCAATTTATTTAGTAATCTCAACATTTTCATCATAGTAAAGTACACGAGCGAGCAACGTCTGTAAATTATAAAAAAATCGGTGAACGCAACTTTAAGAGCGTTGAATTGTTTAATTTCATCGCAAAATCATCTTCAGTGACGAAGCTAATTTTTGGCTCAATGGGTCGTCAATAAGCAAAATATGCGCTATTGGTCGGGTGAAAATCAACATTTGCTTCATGAATCACCTGTCATCCGCAAAAAATAAATGTTTGGTGCGGTTTGCATGCCAGTTGCGTTATTGGGCCATATATTTCGTCGGCTATAACGATCGGCCCGTGACTTTAAATGGCCAGCGTTATCGCGTAATGATTACAGATTATTTTTAACCCGAATTAGTAGATATGGACTTGGACGACATGTGGTTTGAACAGGATGGTGCCACAAGGCACACAGACACAGCACACCTTACAATCGATTTATTGAAGAGTAAGTTTGATGAGCGTTTTATCTCAAGAAATGGGGCAGTCGATTAGCCGGCGATGTTGGAAGAGCTTAGAGCCAACATTGGACGCGAAACAGCGGCCGTTTCGTCCGAAATGTTATGTGTTTTTGAGATAACAATCAAACATGACATTAAGATGATAGAGAAACATATTTGAATCACTCCCTATCTTCCCTTCATTCCTTCCCTATCATCCCTATCCCTATATTCCCTATCATCGTAATGTCATGTTTGATTGTTATCTCAAAAATTTTAATCTGCGCGAATGCTTAACTTGCATTATAGTACATATAATTACAAGTAAAAAGCAAAACTCAACTTTTCCAGTTTAAATAAAACCAGTGCCAGAGCATCACAAATAAGTATTAATTACTTTTTTTTTATATATTTTTTATTTTTATTTTTTAATAAATAAATGGATATTCAAAAAATAAAAGAATCAGGCAAATCCGTCCAGTTTTGAATTTTGTACACCCAAAAGACCAGGTGACCGCGAATGTGTATAATTACCATAGTTTCGTTTTTCTATAAATAACTTATTTGTATGACTCGCATATTTTATTGACGTCGAGTGTGACACGGTATGTAAGAACATCATTTCCAGTTTGATGAGGATAACGCGATACGCAAAATAGGTTCCCAAAATGCCAACTGACAAAACATAAAATAAAATTATTTGAAAGGTACCTTTCGCTTTTTAAAATAAGTGAGCCCACGCTTTATTTTAAATAATCATACAAAATAAAATAAATAATAACGAAAGGGTTTTAAAAAAAAAAATTACAAAAAACGTGAGACAATACGAGGCAGATGAAGTGATTCACAACTTTATCCTTATACAACGTTAAACTTGGTCTAAAGTCAGTGATGATACTCGAGAATGATTTACGACACTCAAACACGACTAATTAAGACGTTTCGTTTTCTCTTCAACCAGACAAATCGAATTTTAATTTGGAAAAGGAGAGTACATGATGAAGTAAACAATATATAACTTAAAATGAATAAGACTTTCGAAGCTGTTTAACGGAGGAGTGATTTATGTCTTCATGCGTTTTTCTTGGTATTCCAAGGCATATGGTTTTGTTAATTGAAAATAAGTTCACGACGACTTTAACCGGCTATCTTTTAGTTGACCTCATTTAACACATCAGTGTTATTGAACCTAAAAAATGTCAAGAGTTGGTGTCGAAAGAATTTCTTGGATAAAACTCAGATTGAAGCTACCCACCGGTATTGTTTAAGCCTATAATAAATAAATTCCACGACTGGATCGCACGAACTTGCTCGTATGTGTGGTCACATTGTAGAATAAAATTTAAGAAAATTGAAGTGAACATCAAAACATTTATTCGATTTTTGTGACTTTTAATTGTTTGAATAAATTACGTTAAATTGTATTGGGTGAAATAATTTAAAAGCCATTTTATTTCTTTAAGAAATGTAAGAAAATAGTTTTTTTTTTTAAATCGTAGGAGCGGTTTTTAAATAAAACAGTTTTTTAACAACTTTTTTTAAAAAATTAAAAAAAAATTATTCAAAAATACAGTTTTAAGCACAAAAATAACATACATTTAAAAACAGAATTAAAAAAAAAATCACCTACCCGTTTTCAAAAAATTGATTTTTCAAAAAAAAAAAAATTTAAAAATTATTGAAAACACAAAAAAAGTTTTCGAAAAAAATTAATGCGAAATTACTTAAGCTACTTACATCTTCTTGAATATCAATTTTGATAGTAATCGGATTACCAGTTTTCGATAAAGTCGTAGAATAAAAAACCGGTCCTATGGGAGGTACCGTTCTCAGCCCACCATATTAATTTTTTTCACCAAAATATGCTTACCTACAGTAGTACACTGATTTTTTTTCATAAAAATTCTTGGAGCCGTTTTCGAGTAAATAAGCTTTAACATAACGGTTCTATGACAGGTATACCGTTAATTTTTTAGCTAAAAAAAAATTGAAAAAACTCCTCCGTAGAATGTCAAAATAACCTTAAATACTAAATTTGAACACAATTGGCCCAACCGTTTAAGCTACAGTCGAAAATACAGCCGTACAGATAGACAGACAGACGGACAGAATTTTGCCAGTAACTCAAATATATTTCTCTATCATCGCAATGTCATGTTTGATTGTTATCTCAAAATTTTTAATCTGAACGAATGCATAAATTGCATTAGTACCTATGTGGATATCTCGATTACCCCTTTAACCACTGCGTTAAGTCTCATATACAAGATAAAGCCGTTTGTTATAGCCATGTCTAGTAAATGGTAAAAAATTCTGGTGGCCATATCTTGCGTCTTCATTTGGATCCCACTGCTACTCATATAAAAGGGTCAATTAGGTCAACAACCACCCATATGCGCGTTGTACCCGCGGATAGAAGACAATCGACGTCATGATATGATTTTTCTTTTCTATTCTGGCGAGCAATTTTCGATGGCGTACCTCTTTCATTCCTCCTAGCTCACCACTCGTTGACAGTTCTCTGGATTTTAAGAAAAAGAAAAATCATTCCAACGTCCTCCCCGACGGGGAATTGAACCCCGGTCTCCCGCGTGACAGGCGGGGATACTGACCACTATACTATCGAGGATTGGTGAAATTTGCTGAATAAATTTCGTATAATAATTTATGAAGAACAAGTATTGTAAGTAAGTAAGTAAGTAAACTTTATTGAGATTTTCTTTTGTTTTACATTGGATATTGATATATATGTATATAAGTACACTTGTGTCTTAAGATTACGATTGCCGACTTTGAATTGGCCGAGCTAAACTTATTTTCTTTAATTATATCTGTATTTCAGTAGTAAAGGAAATGTTGTTACAAAATTTATTAGGATTTAACCTTATTAATGAAATTAAAGATGTCCACTCAAAGAGACAACACATGTTACGTTCAGAACAAGTATTGTATTTATATGTGATTCGAGATTGAAAATAGATTTCTATTTTTACCACTTTTTAATTTTTTTTTGGAATCTAATATTAAAAAAAATTATACTTTTTGTTTGCAATGAAACTTACTCAGCTATTGCCTGTATAGGTATACCAAAATGTTACAGGCCTAGTAAAATTTACTTTCAGTATAGCAGTAAGTGGCGAGCATGTACCTGAAAATGTGTTTTGATCGTGATGTATTGTTTGATTGTTATCTCAAGTATTGTATATTCTGGAAACCTAAGCTTGCACTAGAACCAGGGCAGCCGGGGTAACGGGTGGATTTCCCCCGGACCGCAGTTCATCAAGGGCCCGAATTTCTTTGAAAGTACACGAAAATTACTATAAATACTTGTATTTTTCTTAAAAAAGGGGGGCGAGTACATGGTTTCCAACGGGCCCGGAAATTCTCTAGGCGGTCCTGTATAAAACCAATGTATCGCAAGTAAAAATCGAGAACAATCAAATATGAAATTACGGTTGTTGAGAAACATATTTGAGTTAGTAACAAAACGTTGTCTGTCTCTCTGGATACGGATGAATTTCTTCAGATTTACAACGCATATGAATAGGTACATAGGTACATAAGATTATTTTGATATTTTTTACTTTTTTTCAATTTTTGTTTTTGCTCAAATATAACCTTACTTTAAGAAAAACTTATTTTTCTCGAAAACTACTCAAACCGTTTTGATGAAATATTTTTTCGAGTTCGAGTTTCTAGTTCTTGTTGATGCTTTCACAAACTATGTCAGCAAACTCAGAAACTCAGAAAAGCAGATGAAGCAGTAAATATTTCATTCTTGTTATTACCTGGTAATAACTTGAGAAGCAAGCCAACACCAATGATCTTAGACTATTGGCCGAAATTTGATCTATCAAAATCTAGACTAATAAAGAAGCCCCTGATAATTTTAGTGGCCAAACTCTCATGGATTCACCAGGAACAATATGAAAAAGACAATCCATTCGGCTTGCCAAGGCTTTTGAACAATGCCTGCCCATCGGGTCCATTATTTTACTATCAGTGCAGTCGCAGTAAATCAAAAAAATCTCCATGTTATGTTGTAGTGGTCAAATAAAAACGTTGAAAATCTCATGCACAACATATATTTTGTATTTAACATAACAAAAAATAGACAGCGACTTTGAGTAAAGTTAATGTTTCAAGGACTCCATGCCAAACAAAATGAGAAGCGAAACAAATTTATCTTTCCCGTCTTTGTCTCCATTTCAATAAATATTTAATTAATGACCACGTGAAAAAGAAGCTTTTCACGGAAAAGCAGTACAAATACCAATCCTGTGTTTTCCTTTGGATTATATAAAAATAAAGCCACTCCAAAGATACTCCACAAATCATTTGTGAGTGGTGGTTTAGACGGAAAATACTTTCCTCAAAGGTAACAACAGCGGTTAGTTGCATTCTATGGACGTGTCTTGCTAGGTGAAGATTAAAGTTCTCCCGGGAGGGAATGCGAAACTCTCTATAAGACCTTCAACCCCTTTCTTCTGTACGACAAGTTATATCATGAATAATGCCCTCGACCATGTAGTTTTTGTTGTACACTTCTTTTGCCGGTGACTGCTGCTGCCATTGATGCCTCCTTGAAGTGAATTTATTTGAGGAAATGTTTGTTGTTCTCCATTAATATTGATGAACATCCTTTGCATCTTCTGCCACTCCCACACCACCTACTCAAACTATGTACAAAATGTCTTGATTACTTACTCCAATGTTGGACTGGGGGATGGAAATCAATTTTGTTCTGAATGCTCTAGCTATGTTTATTACCTTTTGTTCGAGACTATCCTTCTCCGTCTTGTTTTCGATGTTGCTTCACTCCTTAAAATAAAAGGATTGAAGCAATTGAATCGGTTAGATTTCGGGATACACTACAGACTATACCAACAACACCACGTTTTAATCCTTAGTGAGCCCTTGGAGGTTGGATGTTTAAAATAGAAAATCAGGAACTATTGTGCGGTTAGGGAGCTGACTGAAAAATCATCGACATGCACCTGTTTTGAATGTCAAACATAGTCTTGTTTTATTGGTTATCTATAGCTGGCGCAGTAATGGAAGTCCCAATAAAATGCTATACTCACTCAATAATTCACTTTTAATTCAAACCACAAAGTTGGTTTTACATTCTAGGTGGTTGACATTATTTTCCAAGCATTTCAGAATTTATCTCAACTTTTTATATCCAAAGTTTTCACTAACTTAATCATCGACACTTTTGGTTTGTTGTTGTTTGCCGTATAAAATTTTACCTCGCTGGTTACACACTTACCAATAAAACACGCTTACTGACAGGTAATTTCGGAATTTATTATCTGACCCAACCCGTCGGTTACAGGTTATTGTCAGTATGGCGTCTAACAGTAGCAGATCAAGCTTAAGAAGTATATAAAAATACAGTTGCGGTCAAAATAATATTCGTGCTCCTACTAAATATGTTTATAGTCTATTCATTTTGCTCGTTTTCCTCCAAACGAATACCAAAAACGACTCGTTTGGAAAAACACTTGTTTTTGATAAAACGAATAGAAAACGAGTTGCAATTCAAAGATGAACGTTAATTTTACTGTGAATAAAGTTAGCTCTATGCTAGGATTCATAAAACGCAGGGCAAAGGAATTTAGTGATCCATATGTGACTTTTTCCTTGTACAATTGCTACGTATACCCCACCTTCAGTATGCTTCACAAGTATGGACTTTTTATTACTTAATTCATAAGAACCGTATTGAAGCAATCCAACACAATTTCATTCGTTTTGCCCTTAAAGGTCTCCCTTGGAACGATCCATTCATTCTGCCACCATATTAACAGCGAATCCAGCTTCTGCAGTTGCAAATCCTTCACCAAAGGCGTGTTAATAAGGATTTAATATTTTTTCATCAACTTATTAAGGGCGAAATTGATGTTCCTTATATATTGGCCTGCATTGGGTTAAATTACCTTGGAGGATCTTATCACCTGCGTGGATCGGAACTTCTGCATGTTGACTTTCATAGAACAAACAATGGCATACATGAAGTTCTAAATCGTATTAGCAGACTTTTTAATCTAAACGCTTCTTCTATAGACTTTAACTTAAGTAAAGTGGGATTAAAATCTTTATTTCGAACCAGTGCTCCACTGTCGTGATTGTTTTGTTTAATGTTTTCTTGTACATATATAACTGGTATGATTACATTTTAGTTAGTTTTTATATTTTGTGCATGTGTTAGGCTATCATTATTTTATTTTATTTTAGTTTTACTAACAACTAACACATTCACTTATGATGGGCCTCTGATTGTAGTAAAAAGCTTGATCTAAGCTTAATAGCCAATTCACACCAAACCATAAACGACATTTTACTCGTTTTCCTCAAAACGAATACCAAAAACGACTCTTTTTCCTATACGATTTTCATAAATGATTTGTTTTGCAAAACGACTCGTTTTCGATAAAACGAATTGAAAACGAGTTGCAATGCAAGATGAATTAGTCAAACAGATCTTTATGTCAAGAGAAATTGGTATGATTGTGAATAGGTCTTATAAAAAAGAACAGCTGGTTGCTTCCTGTCAAAAAATATGTAAATAATTTCAAAATATTCTTATACACGGTAAGTTACTTTTTTGCAAATGCTTATTTTTACTTTTTATTACCTTTTATTTACAGAAAATAGAAGAGAAAAAATGCAAAATGCCCTTGATGAAGCTCGAACGAGTACTTCTATGTGCCAAAAATTAACCAGCCCACTCAGGAAGTTGGAAGCATGGCCATAATTATTTGGTGAAGGCGGTGGCGTTTTTGTGAGATTTTGTGATGTGTGAATAGTGTTTAATAAGAAAAAATATTTTGTTATTAAATCAATACGTTTTTAAATGCTATATTTCTTTTTTCTGAAATGTGTGGGTGTGCAAACCGAGCAAACAATTGGCTAAAAATCAAAGTTTGGTTATGTCTGGTTTTGTTTGGCTATTGCCATAACAATTTAAATGTCAAACAAAAACGAGTAAATGTTCGGTGTGAACGCTCTACTCGTTTTAGTAAACGAATAGCGAAAACGAACTTGGTGTGAATAGGCTATTGCTACATCAAAGAATCTGAAGTATACAAAAAAAAAAAAAAAAATATTAAACGAACAGATCTTTCTGTCAAGAGAAATTGATATGATCGGGAATAGGCCCTCAAAAAAAAGAACAGCTGGTTGCTCGCTGTTAAAAAAAAAATTAATCTCAATTTTTTCAAACACAAATATATTTCCTTGATAGTGGACATTTTATAAGAAGACATGTTATAAACGAAAACATACATTCTACATACAATTACAATCCTGTCTTGGAAGTAAGGAAATTTTTGGAAATATTTATTTTTAATAAATTTTTAATACGTGATTTGTTTTTATTTACAGGAAATGGAAAAGAAAACAAAAAGAAAATTAAATTTGGGACATGATGGCGAGGAGTTCTTATTAGAACTCTGGGCTGAGTATGAGCCGGGCCTCCGATGTAGTCGAAAAAATTACCATATATACAAAGAGATGGCGGCAGCGTTCGGGGTCTGTCAGTTAATTTAAACCACCAGGAAATCCAGGTGAAGATCTACAATTCGACGACAAAATATAAGTAAGTACATATGTGTACTTTATGCGTACTTAATGTACTAACACAATGTTTTCTTTTAACTTGTAGGAAGAAAAAAACAAAATATTGGACCTTCGGGTGGTTCCACATCATGCCATTCTCGAAGAACACAGAATCCACAAATTATCGACCCTCAGGTAATGTTTTTCTTTGTTTGAATAAAAATAAATATAAAATAAATATTATTTTTTTAATATACATATTATATTCATACATATATGTATATGTACTTTAATTTTCAGCAAGCCTTTCACCACCGCCTGTGCTGGCTTGTTCTTCGGTTTCAGTCAGTCAAATGGACGAATCAAGAAACTCCTCGTCCTTATACACATAAAGAGAAGATTACAATGCAAATGTAATAAGGATTTCGATGAGCGGATCGCCCAATTGTGGCAAGTTTAAAAGCTGAAGAAGCCAACCGCAGGGGCAGGTGGTTACAAAAAAAAAATAAAGGTTTTGGAAAATTTTCTCGACGAAACAATAAAGTTCAATGAAAATTCTTTTTATTTTTTTAAAAATTGAAGCAATGTTTTAAATAAATAAATAAATACAATAGTACCTTATGTTAAATTAATACGTTTTGTGAATTTGAATTTATGTGGGTCTAGAGGTTGGTTTTTTGTGTTTTCGACTGCAAGAATTTGGGAGGTTGTCCACGCAGACGAAGTCCGAGTAGAAGTAAGCATCTTTTTGGTTTATGTGAAGGTTACATATTGTATATTTATATACATATATAAGTTAATTGACCTACCTTAATGCCTGCTGATGGCACTCCTTATAAGAGAGAAGGTGTTATCGTTATCCTGGTATCATCGATTTGGGGTTACATGTTCTGGATGCTCTATCTGCGGATTATTAGTGGCATTTTGCAACCACTGAATATTTATTTCGTCGTTATTATTAACATAAAGGAAATTATGAAGGACGCAGCCGCAGCATGCTTTTATTATCATTACGCTGTTGTCGATGCGATTATCAACTATCAAGCATCTTTCCGACTGTTCTAAATCTTGCCTTCAGATGCCCAAAACAGTTCTCAACAACTCTTCCACATTTAGAAAGAGGGTAGTTAAAGTGTTTTTTTCTGTTTCTTCTTCTTTCTTTCTGTTTCTCAAAAAGCCTAAATTCCGAGTCTCCAATTATAAATACTGAAACATTCAACCCATTGATAGTTTTAGACATTTCTCTTAGAATAGGTTCATTATGCTGCTGTTTACCATAGGCATTTTCATAAATCTGGGAATCATTGCATCCTGGAGTTCCAACGTATATATATATAAGAACCAATAACTATAGGAGGATTATTTTTGTTCTATAAGGAAAGTTTCCTATTTGTATTCTTACCGATAATCAAACACAACTAGTATACCAGTTGAGTACCATCCCTTATAATTGTAGTAATCTACAGCATCTTGAGCAGGGGGTTGTATCTCAACCGTAGTTATATAAAAAAGCCCTACCAATACTTCCAAGACATTGAGGGAATCCAAGCTTTGCAAAACAATCCACATTTTCCTTAATAAATTGTTGAGTAAGTGGGTATGCATACCTATAAATATTGAAGAATTTGCCAAACTTCCTGGCAAAGAGAGCTCAGATAGTCCTGTGTTCGGCAGATGATCCCAGCACAAAAATTGCTATGGCTACCCTTTTACTTGCGTCTATAGGGACAGTAATGCAAGTTAAGGATTTGTGAATTTGTGAAAAATTGAGATAACAATCAAACATGACATTACGATCATGGAGAAGTCTAAAAAATAAAGTGGCAAAAAATGTCTGTCTGTCTTTCAGTACATATATGTATATAACGAGCTGCAGCCTAAACGGATTAAGCGATTATCTTCAAATTTGGTGTGTGTGATTCTTTTGACATTCCCCAGAGAGAAAATTGAAATTTTTTAGGCCTAAAAGTAACGGTACCTGCCATATGACCGCTTAGTTCATTTTCATTTTGATGAAAATGTTTGAGAATTTTTTTCTAAGTAATGGCTATCATTTGATTAGAGTTTTTTTAATTTTTGTCTTTCTCGGTAACGGCTGTTTAGATTTCTGTCAAATTTTATATTTAAGAAGACCTGTAGCCAAATTAATTCTGCATATTAAAATTTTGAAACTTTTTGTTTCTAATCACATAATTTATTTTGTAATTTTTTTTTTGAAAAATCAATATTTTTTAAAACTAATCAAAAAAAATTGTTTTAAATTTTATAATCACATTTATATTAATAAACTCTAAAAAACTGCATACCAAAATTAAAAAAAAAATCAAAAAAACTAAAAATAAAAAAAACGATTTTATCGAAATCCGTCCTACAATTTTCGAAATACTTTTTTCTTGAATTCGTTATTATAGGTATAGAACGTGTGGTGGCATACTCCATTTTTACTAGAAACCGTTAAGGGTTGTGGTTTTAATAAGAGATAGTACGTGCGACCCAGTCGTTCCAATTTTTTTAATGGAATGCACTTTCTATAGTTTATATTAAAATGCATTAAATTATAAACGTTCTTCGTGTAATAAATTCTTATTAAAAGCTCACCTTTGTCCACATGATTCTATGTATTACACAATTTTGAACCATTATTTTTGTTCTTTTTATGAGTTCAATTATTATACTTCCGGCTCGTAGATGCTTCAGGCTCAAAAATAAAGTTGTTTAAAATCCTCACATTTAGTTCTTCTCTTTTTTTGTTTTTTATTTTTGTTTTCATTTTACTGAATCGGGTCGATTTATCGCATACGCAGAAAGTTGAGCTTCCATTTGACAGTGAAGAAATGTCATTGATTTGGATCTTCCAACAATACAATGAAATCAAAACACATCAAGCTTGCGAAATAGTGGATTGAGAAAAACAGCTTCAACCTCTGCATTAACCTGATCCTAATCTTATTAAGTATTTGTGGTGTGACGTTAAAAAAATGGTTGACTGAGCCAAAGCAACAAATAACTCGACCTTTGAGTAAAATTTTTGGGATGCTTGCATATCAATATCCGTAGAAATATGCCGAAAACAGATTGATTCTAATTGATTCTATGCAACGCCGCTGCACCGCTGATAACAAACAGAATTCACGCAACACGTAACCAAATATTAATGTTAAAATAAGTTATCAGCACTATTAAGAAGTTGAAGTAAGTAGGCTATTTTTCTAACAGCTCTCATGATATATCTAGCAACACTACCCTTATTTTGACCGCCCGTTTTCAATGCAAAATTTAAGTTTTTAAGCCTCGTCTTATTATAATAATTATACATTTCGACCGCAGCTGTATGTATCTATAAAAAAAAAACTTTAAAAATTATTACGTAATACACCTTTGAAATGTATGCCACATAAATAACGGGTCTATTCGTGCAGCCCACGTATATACGTTAAAAATAAATACTTTAAAAGGTTTATTTTTAATGTAACAAATTAGCAACAATGCAACACACGACTTTTCTCTGCCGGGCATCTAGAAAGAACCTTCTGCTTTAAGCTTTCTACAAATAAAAAAACACATCCTTGCACCCTAGCCTATCAACCCTGGACAATTACATATTTCCTTTGAAGGAAGGGGGTAGCACACGGATATTAAAACAACAACTACCCCCAAGGCAGACATATTCAATATGTAAATCCCCTGATTAAGTCAACTTGCAGCGAACGTTGTAAGTATGGACCAGAATAATGTACACCCTTTAATTACTTATCGCAGCAATTAAATCGGCATTTTCACGTCTGAGCTACTTCACAGAAAACAATGGTCTCAATGGTGTGGGTATTCCCCTGTGCAACTGTGAGTGGCATGGATATGGAACTTGAATGTATGAATTTCCTCCAGTCAGCGCAATACCTCTGGATGTTTGTAAGTCCTACCATCCAATACCACCCCCTCAATCATATTCATCCTATCAGCCCTTTAGTTTGCAACTTACTCTTGATCTTTTGTTCTTTCCGGTGCATTGAGGTGCAATAGCCGTATTACAGCTAGAACCGGCTGTGAAGTTTATTAAGTGGAAAACTATTTTTTCATTGATTTAAAAAAAAGGAAAAAAGTTGCAAAATGAAATAAAAAAAACATGGCGGTGAAATGCATACATAGGCACGGGAAAAAGTAATGAAGTTTGTTGAGGAACCGTTTGGTTTTTTTGTTTGGTTTTTGGATGAGTGCGTTAATGTGTTCGTTCCAGAGCAGCACTTCACAACTCATGAATACAATGAGCCTTATTTAGCGGTTTAACTTTAGATCTGCTCTACAAAATATAAGCTTTTCTGTTTCTTTCTTTTATTTCTCGCTAATCATAAAATTTTTACACACATTATAAGGGGTTCAAAAGTTGGCATGTATACCAAAAATTGCTGTTGGCAAAACACTTTTTTCCTACAAGAACCGTATGACAATATAAGAAAGCCAACTGGGTTTATAAACTTAAACAGCTTTCTTATAATCTCTAACTCGAACTGTTTTAGCCATAGTGACATTGATGCCAGTACTAATAGTGATTCTTTTTGGGATGCATACAAAACCCAAACAAAAGTCTTGTTTGACCATAACTGTAAAAAAGCTATGAGATTGAGAGAAGTAAGTTTCTGCTCTTATAAGGCCTATCCAAAAGATGAAAACCGGATGTAACCCAAGCAAGTTAAAGCAAAGTTAAATTAAATGCAAACTATGTTAGTGGGATTTTAAATTACATGCAACTTGACCTGGTATTTACAACAGATCCCATCATTTCCTTAATCTCACTTAGTACCCTCTTTGTTTCAACAATAGATAACTTCCACCCTCCCCTCCTTTTCTCATTTTTTCTGCAGTCTTCTACACCGCCTTTAATATTACCTAGAGAATCTTGATTGACTCAAATTTGTCAACCTGAACACGCTGAAAGATCGAAGAGAAATATTTGACATTCTCTTCTTTCATCGAATATTTGGTTAGTGTACAGCCCTTAATATTCATTTTTACTTGCGATTATAGGGACTATAAGGCAAGTTTAGGATTCGTAAATATTAAAAAATTGAGATAACAATCAAACATGTCATTACGGTCATAGAGAAGTCTAAAAAAGTGGTATTTCAGTATATATAACGAGCTGCAGCCTAAGCGGCTTAAGCAATTATCTTCAAATTTGGTGTGTGTGATTATTTTGGCATTCCCCAGTAGGAAAACTGAAATTTTATTTTCAGGCCTAAAAATGACGGTACCTGCCATATGACCGTAAAGGAAAATTTTATTTTCTCGAAAACGGCTCCAATGATTTTGATAAAATTTTTGAGAATTTTTTTGTTGGTATTGGCTATCATTTGAATAGAACATAATTTCCGGGAAAAATCTATTAACAGTACCTTTCATATAACGGTTTTTTTTTTAATTTTAAGCTTTTCCGGTAACGGCTTTTTGGATTTCTGTCAAATTTTATGTATGAGAAAATCTAGGTATCTTAGTTAATCCTGCATATCAACAGTTTTAATAACTTTTTTTTTTAAACTAATCAAAAAAAATTATTTTAAATCTTATAATCACATGTATATAAATAAACTCTAAGAAACTGCACACCAAAATTTAAGATTTTTTTTTTCAAAAAACTAAATATATAAAACAGAATTTTATCAAAACAATTTTCGAATAATTTTTTTTTTATAAATTCTTTGTTATTTAGGACGTGTGATGGCGTACTTCAGGTATTGCTAGACGGATTCACATCTGATATATGTACATAAAAGAAATGCTGGTGTGCCTAAGGGCTCTATTTTTTCTCCGACACTATTTCCAATTTTTATAAATGATTTCTTATTTTAAACTTCTAGTCTGCTTCCCAATTTTAGGGGAAATTCACATCTCTTTCTCTTTCTCCTTCCTTCGGATGTTGCGTTACAACTGTGTCGAATGAATAGTTTTCTTAAACTCCAATCTTTTCAGATTGTAACATGGGTTGTGAAAATTCGAACTGCCAAAAAACGCTGCTTAATGCTTAGGTTTTCAATGTCTGTGCAAGAAATATTTCACTCGTTTTGATTTGGCAAACATTTATAATGCGTTTGTATATGTACGTCCCTTAATTGAATATAAATTAATACATGTAACTCACTTGCCTATATAAGTCAGAATAGATTTTTGAAATTGATTGGAAATACAACTATCATGGAATAATTTCCATTTCTGAACATAGACGGTATTGCTAATATCATTCCATATTTTATCGTTTTTCACTATATCACGCGAGAACGACAAGACGAATTTAAACAAATCTTTTTTTAATTAATAGGATATTTACTCGAGAAAAATATATGTTGGGGGTGGATTTCGTATTAGACTCCCAGTGTGAAAATGTACAGCATTAGTTACTAAAAACAAATATTCAAGAAAAAGTCTTGAAGCACCAATAATATTGATTGAAGAAAACGATTTAATTTCACCTTTTTTCTTTTTTTTAAATTATTTACTAAGTTAATCTTTGCAAAGAAAGCACCTAAGAGTAGGCACCAAAATAGGAAAACTTATAAATATTTTTCAATCCAATGATTTGCATAGTTCCTGCTGATATTAACAATATAAGACACATTTTTTAAAATAAATTAAATAAAACTTTGTAATTGTATCCATGGACCAAAGCTAACGTCAGCAAAGCTTCGGGACCAGCTAGTCTTATAATAAATGCATTTCACCCGCGACGCTCATCTCGTTACGAAGGTTCATCAGTTTAACATTAAGCCCAATTTCGAACGATACGCCAAGTGAATGAGTTATTTTTTAGCCACACAATACGAATGTGAAATAGCATAACCAACCAGTAGAGTTTTGTCTTTTCTTTTCATTTTCATTTGCATTTACAAACATTAAAAAACAAAGTTCAACCGACCTTTTCACCGTTTTCTCCCTGCCTTAATGCCTTATCCCTCCCGCTTGGTCTATTATTATAAAGGTCTCAAAAAACTGTTGTGGCATCTGAACTATATTGGAAAGTTACGTACCTTGTGGCATAGCTCCGTCAAAATTAAAATACCAACTGTGCTCTTAGAGAAACAGAAGCGAAACAAAAACAAATCCAATGCATACATCTACTGTGCACTTTTATTCTTGCAGGAGAAAATGAATTACTACCGTTCTCCAAAGTTCAAGCACAAAAAGCTCAACTAGGATGCACTTGTCGTATAACTTGCTGAAAACAGAGATAACATGGCCTGGCCAAAAGAGCGTCATTAATCTTTCCTCCTTCTAGCCGCCTTTCGTTGAGTTTGTATTATGTGAATCTACTGCGAAATGGGGTGCCTGCTATTAAATCTCCAGGTGAAACAGGCAAATGAGATGGAGGCTTTGTTTTGGTACGGCAATTTTAACCCAAAATGCAAATAAGAACTACAAGTAGAGAATGAGTTTTATGGCAGCTGATGAAGCTACTTGTCTCCGAAAGCTAATTGAACCAGTAGATGGCGTTTATTAAGAGCATGTATACATCTCATTAAAATATCTTTAATACCTCGGGCTGATTTATAGACGTGTTTTCTTTTTGTGGGTTCAAGTTGGCATTGAAAGACATGCTGCGCTGCAGTGCCATCTAGACGGTAGAATTAAAAATCCGCTGTTTTCATAAACAAGAAGTCACACAGGAAAGTTAAGGGAAACAATGAATACTTGATGTTGCCCGAAGGTCTTGGCTAATGGTGGGTGTATGTTTAAATGAAGGAAGCTAGCAATGTAATTACCGCATATTTTCTATGAGATGTTTCATATGTATGTAAAGATAAAGGACATCGCCGAAGAGAAAATTATTTATTTATTGAAATAATAAGGGAATAGAAAACCAAACACAAACAGAATTAAAACAAGCTTTAAGGAGGAAATGTTAAAAAAGAAAAAAAAAGGAAAAACGTAGTCAGGTATACATGTAACAGAATTATGATACATTTTGAGATGAAACACAAAAATTGAATGTAGAGGATAAATTTTCACATAATACATACATTTTTTTGGATTTAAGGACTTTCATGACTTATTCACTTTAAAAGGGGACAATTATGGTTTACAGCTCAATTTTTAATCTTCCTAAAAGTCTATCGCACATTAAATATTAAAGTTCAATAATACTTAGAACACATGGCATGTTAGGACTTTTTTGTATTGACAGACTATGTAAGGAAGTTGGATTTTGTAAATTTTGACGAGAAAAGAAAAAGACTTGAGGCTGTTGGGATTGCTTAAGCAGAGAGCAGAGATTTGTATTAGTCATGCTTAATTGAAAAAGGTCATTGGTTTGAAAGTGTTCCCTGGACAATATTTCATTTTTAATCTCAAACAAAAACAAGTTTAACTTAAACATTTGATGTTTGCTATGACGGCTTAAGACTATGAAAGAAATTACATATAACTTTTTGGTAACAAATTAAATAGTCAAAAATAATTCTTGGTGTTTTGAAGAAGTTTTTTCAAATTAAATACAAAATACAATACAATACAAAAGACTTGAATCTGTCAAAGAGTACAAATACCTTGGAGTTCTTCACTCTCATAATTTATCCTTCAAGAATCATATTTCAGAAAAACTCAGAGAAACTAAATGTGCTATAAATTGTAGTTAGAAAAAGGTCTTCGGTGATCGGAATGTTGTACAGAGTGTTAAGTATAAAGCTTTTGAAGCAGTTTCCAGGTGGATGATGTTCTATGCACAAATATGGGGTATCTATGAGTTTGACGACTTTAAAAAGAATATTCAGACTCCCGGAAAATACGCCAACTTAGATGGTAAAAATACATTTTGAACACATCTCAAAAAATTTAATTCACCCTTTCTACCGTCTCACAAAAAAGATTGAACTACATTTAAAAAAAGAGTTGGTTGTCTGTAAAGTCGGTTTACGGATGATAATTTTAGGTGATAACGTCATAAGAAAACATTGATGGCACCAAAACCAACATACAGCCCTTTAACTCACACCTACAAACCCTCTCGTTAAATTCACACACACACCCCAATATCTACATCTACTTTCTACTTTAACAAAACTCCGCCTATTTTGTATTTCTTTTTCTCTTCTTGTTCGTTTTGAGTTTGAGTGGAATTATTTTGGGAATTCGCGTCTGTTCTTTTTCATTTTCGCCTGGTGCTTGCGATCGATTTTGGTTGAAAGAACCACAGAATCTCGGTTAGCATGAGTCATGTTATTTCGTACGCGTAGCCTGTCATCGATTTATAAGACGTTATCACGTCAAAAATAGAAACCGGCAAATATTTGCGGACTGGACAAATCTGAGTCGCACAGATAATGTTCCTACCTGGTAACAAAATGACGGATCGCTAGTTAATAACCTAAGTTCGCTACTAGAAAGTATAGAAGATTGCTCTAGGATTTCTTTCGTAGAACAAAGGCAACGAAGTCAAACGAGAAATAAAATTACTTCGAAGACCTCAACATTTTGGACCAGATAAGCACTATATTTAGGGCTAGAGGAGATTTCCTACGACTTAACTACGTTCCCTATTAGTAAAGAAAATACCGAATGCTCTCTTTGCAATCTAAGAACCAGGGAAGCCATACGTCATTTGATTGGTGTCTGCCCGATACTTAGCTAAATCAGAAGAATCAGGCAAAAAACCTCCCTATCGGAAAATGAAATCATTTGCAAACTCAATGGAGAAAATTGGAAGGCTCTCTACAATTTCTTAAAGTCTGCAATTAAATATCGCCAACAAATCATAAACGAAGCATTTTGACACTGTTACTATACTTTAGGTCTATATTATATAAATAAGTTTTATTAATTAAAATGAATTTACATTCAATGTGACGCTTCACAAAAAAAAAATTCTGCCAAAACAATAAAAAAATCAACATTTGTTCTGTTTTTCACGGCGGGATTAATGGACACATAGGTAAATATGTATGTTTAGTTGCAACAAATGACAAGGAAGCTAAATTTGCCCATAATTTGTGAAAATGTCTTTCAAGGCTAAACTGTTATATCAATGTATGGACTTATCGTCTATACACCAGATGTAAGAGTTATTTCTTTGACATATTCGGACCAACTTCTAATACAACTGTAATCCTTATTGGCCGATTTGCTCGCCGGGCCGAAACATCAATTTCTTGTTTTAAGAACCTAAATTGGAAAGAGTCGATCAACAATAGGGATGTATGAAAAAAACTTTTTACATGAAGCCCTGACCAGATCCCGGTAGATGCACCGTTGATGATGGTGACAGTTGGTTTTAATCTTCAGGATAATTTTTTTATTTTTTATTACAAAAAAGTCTTAGAAACAAACATCCTCTTTTCGAATCTACGCAGTCAATCACAAATTCATCAATCAAAGTCTATTCAATCCGTTGTTCAGTGTGAACTTTATGCTTTTGTTTTCATAAGCACGTATCTTTTTTTTAACCATCCACTAAAGAGTGAATGAATGCTTCCTCTGACCTAACACTTGTTATACCTATGTATGTCCTTCCATGCCATAGTTGACCCTTTTTCAAACTTCCAATTCATCTTGTTATGAATATGTAATAGATTTAGCTTTTACATGACCTTTTCTAGGTTACATCTGTTCCGAAAAGATTCATGGAAAAAGTCGAACCGAAGTCCATAACGGGTAAGCTTTATGATCATTTCAGTTGGAGAAGAAAAAATACAAGCCAAGTAATTAATTTATGAACCATTCCATGAATATTTAACAATAAATGAAATCTTTTAACTCAGCAAAAAAGCAAACAAATACAAAATTGGTTTTTGAAAACCATTCATTTCCACTTCATAACGCGTAACAGACGCTGCAAACCGAACCCTAAAGTGATGATATATTAATCATGTCAACAGGAGAGGCTTTTCCAATTGCTTCCCAGCTGTAGCTTAATTCGAATGTCCTGCGCTGCTGTTGCTGCCTATTTGATTCTCACCTCTCTACGAGCCCTTATGTTGACTATTAACGGAACACCTACTATTACCATCTAGCATCTACATCGGAAGCACAATCGGCGTCCCACCGCCAACCTGTGCGGATACAAATTTATTGGAGCCGGGTGTGGTCGAAGCTGGTTGTGTTCAATACCAGTTGGCATGTTTTCGTTAACAAGGGAGTCGGTAAGGTGGTATCGGCTGACATTATCCTTTGCTCCTACATATTGATACAAAATAATTGTTCACTTGAATAGCTTGTACTAAATCGAATATGGCCTACACCATTCCACCTGGATGCCGGCCTTTGTTATGGTCGATGTAGCTGCCACCCGCTGCCGCTGAAACTTTTTAATATCCCTCACCTCTTGACGAGGTGTGTTTAGCCTGGCTTCGTCGTCGTCCGTCGGAAGCATGAATGCATTATTTCCCATTTGTGGTATTTGACAGGCCGGCAGAATGCTGCTACTGCTTTTGGTGAAGTTCTGTTCATTGAGGAAGCCGGATTTAGGTATTTATAAACGAGGCTCACTTGTAAGTGCCGCGTATCACTTCAAAAGCAGCAAATACATTAAATAAAAAAAAATATTTTTTCCCGAAAATTCCTTTATTTTAATTTTAATTTAATTTAATTTTTTTTTCTCGGAAAAGTTTTTTCAAATCATTAAAGTTTGTTCGCTGCCAGCCGAGAGGAATATCAACCGAAAAAGAAAAAAAATATTTAAAAAACCTCTTTCAGCCGTTTCCTGAAAACAGAAAACAATTTCACTGTAAACGATCTTGAAGCAAATTTAGATTAGCTTTATAAGTAGATGTCCTGTGCTGTAAAAGATTTTTTTTTTTGAGTAAATTAATAAATATATTGATGAAGTAGTGTTGCATACAGATACAGCGTGTTTAATTCTGTCGATAACGTCAATGTCTTTTGAGCAAGCCAATATTTGGGTGGACTTTGGACTTGGTGACGAAACTTCATGTTGTTGACGTGCCAGATTTACAGATTTCCTCCTCCAACGCCAGGTTGAATAGGATGCAACCCAAACCATCCTCTTGTCGGATTCAATTGTTTGATTCGGATGCGGAACTGGAACTGCTATTTTAATCAGCAAAATTTCACAACTGAGCAACAACAACTTTGGCATTAAACTCTAAGATAGAAAATGCTTGCTTTTGGAAACGATGGTACTCTAGTTCGATTGCTTAGAAGTTATCTTCTGGGCCGTTCAATACAAGTTGTATTCTCACAAAGTTAACCGGTGTTCCCCAGGACTCCGTTCTATTTCCGACTCTTTTCCTCATTTTTATAGATGATCTTCTTTCTTTTACTTCTGATTCACTTAACTGTTTTACTGAAAACTCTACCCTCCAGCTTTTATTATTCCTTCGATAATTCACGTCCTTCGTCTTTCGATGTGCAATCGCCTCAACGTTTTGTATAAATGCAGACATTAGTTGGCACGCTTCTTCTTCTTCTATTGGAATGGGCATCTTAAGGCCTATTTATATTTTACTGTCCAAATAACCAAAAAGTGGTAAAACCAAACTGACTTAATGCCTTCAAGCCTAGAACCAACAAAAGAGTTTGCTATTATGTTTACATAGGACTTTTCTATTACTGTTTGTACAGAAGTAGTGCACCCTGTGCAGACAAATTTCCTATTGTGAAATTTGAAGGACTCCCTTCCCCCTGCCTTTAAGGCAGCATTTTCAATGGATTCCGACTACATTCCTGCAGCATCAGGATGTAATTACACAACAAACATCCCTGAAATAATTGACAAGGGAGACACTATTTGGCCATTCCATGCTGTGGGCAGTTAGAAGTGAATTAATTTTGCAAACTGTTTTATTTAACCTTGAAAGGATGATAAAAATAAAAAAAATAACTTGAAGTTCATCTAACACCACATTGTTGTTCGTTTTAGCTTTGGGACTTTTTTAACTAAGAAATCTCAAAAAGGGAGAAAAGACTCTAGGACTCCAGCCTTCACAGAGCGACAGAGAAATATAAGTATTTTTAATGAGGGTTCTTTTTTTCAAAATCACTCAGAGGCCGGGGACAACGAAAGCGAGAAAGTTTTCCAATTAAGGCAAAAACACAAAAGCATGATGAAGGGGTTTGTAAAATATGTTTTTTTTTATTTTTTTTTTGTAAACAATGGAAGTTCGGAGAAAAGTTAAAAATTAAATTAAATGCAATTTAAGAAGTATCAAGAGATCCTTAAACATACCTATATAACAATTAAAAAATAATTTCCAAAAGACAAAAAGGTCAAGTTTTTCCGTCATATTATAAAAAAATTCAAGACTTCGAGTGGCTGTATATAAATAAAAGGTAATTGTCTATTTATAACATAAATTTAAAGATACTTTTAAAAAGTTAAAAAGGCGAATAAGTAAATTTGGAATTTTAATCGGATTTGTGTGCTTTATACCTTTAGAGACGTTTAAGAAAAATCAAAGGTTAATGGATATTTACTCCAAGTTTGTGTTTTATACGGCGCAGTGTCAGAAGTCCAAAAGCCAAAAGTCCATAATGGAGTTTAACCACTTGGGTGGGTCAAAAGTCCATAAATACATTGTGGACTTCTGACTCATCCTAGTGAGCCAAAAGTATCCAAGGAAGTGGGCCACAAGTTCATAATATTTAAAGGGAAGTGGGTCAAAAGTCCATAATAAAAGTAAAAATTTTATAGAAAAGTAGTACTTTACCACAATCCCCAAAGACTTTTGCCGAAGTCAAAGAAATATTTTTGAAGGAAAATGTTCGCCACCCCCCACGGCGTACGAATTGGGGGGGCATACTGCCTCCCTGCAACCCCCCTGCTTGGGCTCACTATAGGATTAGGAGTAGGTGCGATATTGGGTTTATGCAATAGTTCTTTAAATCAAAAAGAAACGTTACATATACCCAACCTTGCACCTACTCCTAATCCTATAGTGAGCCCAAGCAGGGGGCTTGCAGGGAGGCATCATGCCCCCCCATACGTACGCCATACTCGATATCATGGCTATTTGACGCTTCTAAAAAGTGTCATAACACCATATCGCGCGATTTTTATATTGATTATATTAATAATTACAACAAAAATCAATTAATTATATTAATAAATATTAATAATATAATAATAAGAATAAAACAACAACTACTAAGTACTTACGTGTTCTGAATGTGCTACACAAATAATTACCAATTGCTTCCATAATGGAAGAACGCCGAAGGTAACATCAATAAAATAGTTCCTCTCAGATTCGGCCAGTAGTTGAATTTCCTCACACATTTTTCTTGCCATGAAAATGGTGTAACAAAAGTCTGTTTCCAAAACCGTCCCTTTGTAAAATGTGTTATTATTATTGTAACAAGACATTCCATAACGGTGGCGAACATTTTCCATCAAAAATATTTCTTTGACTTCGGCTTTGGGGATTTGTGGTAAAGTACTACTTTTAAACCTATTGAGGCTTCTTTTAAGTCTTATATTGTACCAAATAGGTGGAATCTTGTATTTTCATCCTTTTTGTGGTCAAAAATCACCCTTTATATAGAGAGCAATAAAGAATTGTGACTCATTTTAGTTAGTAAAAAAAAAATGAGAGCTGTACATCATTATATACTACAGGCTCACTTGAGTGGGTCAAAAGTCCATAATCGATGGGCCAGGAGTCCACAGGAATTCCTTGTGTACTTTTAACTCACTAGGGTGGGTCATAAGTCCACAATGCATTTATGGACTTCTGACCCACCCAAGTGGGTCAAAACTCCATTATGGACTTTTGGCTTCTGGACTTCTGACACTGCGCCGTTTTATACTGTTAAATTTAGGAATTTACAACACCAGTACTCGTCTGGCTTACCGCGTACATATCTTGATGGAGAACATAAACTTATCATTTCTATTTACATATATAAAAACAAAATAATTTTTTTTTTCTCAGAAAGACAAAATCCAATGTTCAGCCACTTGAATCTTATGATGCTGGCTTTGGGCTCCAGACCAATGGCTTTCGGTATTAAGATCTAATTCGTGAAAACCTAAGTTGTCTATATTTAACAATTATCCCACTTTAAATCATGTTAGTTTTTATTCGAAAATATCTAATGTTAATACACACAAGTAATTGTCAAAGTGGAAGTTATATTTATTTTTCAAAGAATTGCCTTACAACAAGGACTTCTTGATGTTTCAATGAGTATTTGACAGAAAATAATAGTAAGATAAGTAAAGGCTTTTGCGATATGCGCAGGTTGATTTTGGCGACATGCATGCATTTGTGCAAATAAATAAAAACTAAGATAACAATCAAACATGCCATTACTATGATAGAGATGCCTACTGTCGATCAACAAGCCACTCTCCATAATAACGGTTAGTTTTTATATTAACAGCATTATTTTAATCCTATCCACCTGCAACCTTCTCTAAATATTAGTCATTCAATGACAGACAAAAATGTTTTGAAGTCTGAACATATAGAAGGTGTCAAAACTACAACACCGTTTAGTAAAAACGGAGTACGCCATCACGTCACTGAATAATATCAAAGAGTATTTCGAAAACTGAGGAGAGATTTTGATAAAATTCTTATTTTTATTTTTAGTTTTTTGAAAAAAGAAATTGAGATTTTGGTATGCAGTTCTTAGAGTTGATTATTATTCAGCTGATTATACAATTAAAATAATTTTTTTATAAGTTTTAAAAATATTAAATTTTCAAAAAAAAAATCAAAAAATAATTAAAAATAGAAAAAATAATTATTCAAAATATTGGTATGCAGAATTAATTTGACAAAAAAGCAATAAGTCGTTACCAAGAAAGTCGAAACGAAATGTAACGTTAATAGACTTGTTCGGTAAATTTGGTTTAGACCAAATGATAGCCTATACCTACAAAAATACTCTCAATAAATTTGATCAAATTGTAGAAGCCGTTTTCGAGAAATTTAATCTTTTTCTCAACGGTTATATGGTTGCTACCGTTATTTTCAGTCCTAAGAATAACATTTCAAAAACTCCTCTAAAGGAATACCAAAATGTTCACACATACCAAATTATAAAGTAATCGTTCAAGCCGTTTAGGAGGCTTGCAGCCCGTTAGACAGAGAGGCAGAAAGACAGACATACACACATTTTGAGTCAATAACTTTTTTAGCCTTCTCTATGATCGTAATTTCATGTTTGATTGTTATCTCATTTTTTTATATTCACGAATCCCAAACTTGCGTTATATTTAGCATCTATTATAATCACAAGTACAACGAAATTTTAACGGAATTTGCGGACCAGCAGAGAAACCAGGTAAAATAATGTTAAATAGTGAGATATTAAAAATATTTGGTCCAGCGGGAACGGCTTCTATTATATATTATTCTTTTTCATTAATTTTCAAACGGCAAAAACCTCAAAATTTTTGAGCATCTTCAATTTAATTAGCAATTTTGAGAGTAGACCCCGCACCGATTTGGTGACGACGCGGCGGTCTATCTATGTTGTAACCCAGCATTTTTTCTTTTTTTTTTGGAAGAATAGATGTTTCTTTCACTACTTCCAACGGATAACTAGCAGAAGAAAAATATGAAGTTGACAAGGTTTTTGAGAAAACTCTCAGGAAATAAAAAATTCAAAATTCTTCCGAGAGCTCGCGATATTAAAATGTCGAAAATATTACTCTCAAATGCATAACCAGCCGAGATTTCACTAGCGAAAGTACAAAAAATACGTCCTACAATTTTCGAAATACTTTTTTCATAAATTCATTGTTATATAAGACTTGTGTAGGCGTACTTCATTTTTTAATAAAAACCGTTAAGATATTTGGTTTTGACACTTTTAATATGGCCAGACCATGTGATTTTTTTTACGTAAGTGTTACATGTTTCTGTCAAAGACCTTGCCTTCCAATGTGATTACGCATATAAGATCAAGTACGAGCGACCCAGTCGTGCCCATTTTTACTTGCGATTAAGGTACTAAAATGCAAGTTATGGATTCGTGCAAAAAAAAAAATCTAACAATCAAACATGACATTACGATAATAGAGAAGTTGAAAAAAGTGGGTCCGGAAATTCCGTCCGTCTGTCTGTTCGCGTCTCTACAGTCTAAACGGATGGGCCGATTTGCTTCAAACTTGGTATTTAGTATTTATTAGGTAGTATCTCGGGGGTGTTTTTCATTTTTGCTCGGGGTCGAAAAATAACGGTACCTGCCATACAATTTTGAACAAAAAGTTTGATTTTCTCGAAAACGGCTCTAACGATTTTGATAAAACCTTCAGGGTGCTAATTTTTACAATAATACATCTTTCAGTTGGAACAAATTTTTTCGAAATTTGTTCTATAACGGTACCTCTCATATAACCGGTTTTTTCAAATGCGGTTTTATCGTAAACTATTATTCAGATTTCAACAAAAATTTCCACACGGAAAGTCATTTAAAATTCAATTAATATTGCATTTCAAAATTTTCAAAAACTTATTTTCGATTTTTTAAAAAAAAATTAAAAAAAGTTGGTTTTCGAAATATTTTGAAAATGGGCGGATTGATTTTTTTTTTAATAATTTTTTCCAGATGAAAACTACAGATTGCATTATAATGACATACTAGAAAAAAATTTCAAATATTTTTTTGAAAAGTTTTTCAAAAAAATGACTTTTAAAAAAACTGGTCGAACGATTTTCAATTTTTTTTTCTTCGGTAGACATTTAGTTTTCAAATTTTATTGCATACTTAGTTTTTCCAAGAAAACACTGAAACTAATTAAATAAAAATAAAAAAAAATTCTAAAAAAAAATATTTTTTTATTTTAATAGACGTGTGGTTTTCAATCTGGCAATACTTTTTTCGGAGTTGGTCTTTTTGACAGCTGTCACTTGATTTATGCTCAGTTCGGTTTGCGATTTCATAATAGACGTTTTTCTTTATTCGTTCAGAGCAGAGTCTGAGTTGTCAAAAAAGAAGTTGTATTTCTTTTTTCGCTCAGAGCGTTCAGATCTTTAAAATTGTATTTCTTTTTTCCGTTCAGAGAATGATCAGAGCGTGTTCTGAGAAGGCTGTATGTCGATTTGTGACAGCCAAGTGGCTAGAACGTATTTCAAAATTATATCTGAGCGCTCAGATCACGCTCGGTTCAGAGAATTATCAGAGTATGCTCAAAATGCTCAGACTCTGTTCAGATACCTTTTCTGAGTGAATAAAGAAAAACGCCTAATGAATAGACAGCCACTAAGCAATTATCTAGCATAAGAACTAGTTCATGCCACCCAGTCGTTTATTTTATTTAAATTTTTTTCGACGATGTGACCGCACATATGAGCAAGTACGTGCGATCCAGTCGTGCAATTTATTTTATTTCTTTTTATAAACTGCTCGTCGATAGTTGTAGACAGGCTGAACATTCTGTGGTCGCCTAGCTCTGCTTTTTTTTCACTTTTTCCTCTTTTCCACTCATCTCAGTCAGATAATTCGTTGACGTCATCCCATTAGACAGGCTGGACAAAATATTTTTGTTGCCTCTGGCTCTGGCAATTGCCGTCATTGGGATTTTACATTTTGGACATCCACACACACACGCTTCAATTTGCAATTTTGAATTTTTTAATTTAATTTGTAGAAAAAAGTTAGTTAAAAAAAACATTTTTTAAGGTTCATTTCAATCATTATCGCCATTAAAGTCACCATCATGCCAAATTCACTTTAAGTAGTAGTAGTCATCTCGTCAGACCACATTCTAAGTCGAAGAAACTATTCCCGTTGTAGTCTTTTCTCTGATATTATAACTTTGTTGTGCTTCTTTTAAATTTACTTTGAGACTGTCTAATAATATCAAGGTCCCATAGTTTTTTTTATTGTTTGTTCGTCTAATCAAAAGTTATTAATCTTTAATTTTGTAATGTTAATTGGCACTTGCCTATTTTATATTTTCCACAACCTTCACTTTAAAAATTTTTGTTTCTTTAAAATATGTGAAAAAGTGTGAATTTTTTTTCAAAATCGTTAGAGCCGTTTTTAAATAAAACGGTTTTTAACAACTTTCTTTAAAAAATTAAAAAAATTAACTGAAGAATACAAACTTAAGCACAAAAATAACCCACATTTAAAAACAAAATTAAAAAACAATTCACTTACCCGTTTTCAAAATATTGATTTTTCAAAAAAAAATGTTTTTAAAATTATTAAAAATAAAAAAAATAGTTTTCGAAAAAAAAAATTAATGCAAAATTACTCAAGCTACCTACATCTTCTTGAATATCAATTTTTATTGTAATCGGATCACCAGTTTTCGAAAAAGTCGAAAAAAAAACGGTCCAATGGGAGGGACCCTTTTTAGCCCACCATATTAATTTTTTTTACCAAAATATAGTAGTGCACTGATTTTTTTTTATAAAAATTCTTGGAGCAGTTTTCGAGAAAAATAAGTTTTAACATAACGGTTATATGACAGGTACCGTTAATTTTTGAGCTAAAAAAAAATTTAAAAAGTCCTCTGTAGAACGTCAAAAGAACCTTAAGTTCAAAATTTGAAGACGATTGGCCCAACCGTTCAGGCTGCAGTCCAAAATACATCCGTACAGACAGACAGACAGACGGACAGAATTTTGTCAGTAACTCAAATATCTTTCTCTATCATCGTAATGTCATGTTTGATTGTTATCTTACATTTTTTAATCTGCACGAATGCATAACTTGCATTATAGTACCTATAATCGCAAGTAAAAATACGTTTTGCCAAAAAATTCCTGTTTACTTCACACGTTAATATTAAATTTAAAAAATACCAAAGTTAAATGTTTTCCGTGTTAAATTTCACATCTCTGTCGACGACGATGAAGAGGTGGGAAAATAACAAATCCTGAAAGACTTCCGTTTGCATCCTTCCTTTTAAACTCTAATCACCGGAGCAGCTTTTATCACCTTATTGCCTTCTTGGCGACAAACGTCTGCAATACTGCAAGGAAACACACAACTTCCACTTAAGATAACAGTAACTGAACACACTTTTCAGGAGGCAACTCGGGCAACTTCTTCCTGATGAAGCTTCTTACTTTTCATCCGTCCTGTTGTTGGTGCACTGACAAGATTCAATTCATCCTGATGGGAAACCGCTTATAGTTTCAGTTTCCTTCTCTAAACTGTCTGTCCCCCTTCAATGGTTGCATATAATGCGAAATAAGTATAGTCCTTTGGAGAATTAATCTAAAGACATTCTGAATGAACCTACCTCCGCCCATTTTCCTTTTGATCCAAAACCAAGGATTATGAACGAGTTCCTAAGTCGAAAATGTCCTCTTATTTTAACTTTTAACTAGTTAGCTGTCTGGTTGGCTGGGTTTTCAACTCCCGTGATGAACTATTAACGCTTTCTCCATTCAATTATCGTTTTGAAGCTACTTAAATAAAGTAAATTAAATTTACCCCAACGAATGTATTTTTTGACGTGCCTGTGCGTTATTTGATCATAAATATTTCAGCTGTCATGTTTTTATGCTATGTGTGCTGATACGAATACATTTCACCAGCTCAATTATCCATGGGGGATTTACGTGACGCAATTGACGCACCATCTCCAACATATTGTGTCCACCCCACATTTAAAATTCCTTATTAAAGCCATTATTCTCTAATGACATGGATGAATTTGGAGAAACAAAGAAGGATGAAAACAAGGATATAGCATCTAGGGGAAAGTAAATAAATTATTGGGTATGGACATCCTCGGGAGGATACTTATATATTTCCTAAGTCGTATCGCAAAACACTTTCAGGCATGGAATTTATGATATCGGTGGGAATTCAACGAGGCAGACATTTTTAGAGAACATCCGTCAAATAAGAGCCGCCAATTTATTTCCATAGATCTCGCCTCAGAGTGCGAAATTTGTAGAGTCCTCAATGTCACTATATTTGCATATTTCGACGACCCAAATAACTTTTCCTCAATCAGCACTTGGCACTTACTCGATCAGCGGACGTTTGACTTTTTGTCTGCAAATTTCAACCTTACAAGAATACTTTGGAACTACCTCAGAAAATGTTTTCTCGAATTACTAATTTGGCAAAAATACCATTTCAGATGTTCCATCATCATAACATACACTGTCATCGACCTGCCTGATCGCATACCCACTCCACTGCAACGCATGCGTTGTTAATACGTCAATTAATTTACCCGGATCAAAAAAAAAAGTCAGCTTAAGAAATATTTCTAGTTTTAAATAAGCGCTTGAAAAACATTTAAATTTTAATTATTTTGGTGCGAGAAAAACTCTTTAATTTCCAAAAAAAAAAATTACGAAGCTCTGTTCTTTCATCCAACAAAACGACGATTAGAAGACACTTCGCCAGAGTATACTTTACCACCAATCAATAAAAAATCTCCGTTACGATTAAGTGAGAAGGAGTTGCATCCAGAGCCCAGTCAAGAAAAAAGGGAATACAAGAACCAGCAATCGTCAAACTACCACAGTCCGTTACACCAGCAATGCTACTTTAAACAACGAGGGAGAAATTCGAAGGCCAGTCTATGCAATCAAAATGGTACGAAATTACTGGATTTATTTCAGATGTACGATTTTACTATTTTAAACGGATGTGCAAATGGAGACACCGAAGGGCATTTCACTTTTATTGGAGGACAAGGTAAATCTGTCATTGACTATTGTGCGGTAAACAATGATTGGAATGATTTAGTATCCAAATTTGAAGTACAATGTAAGAATTTCTCCGATTATTTGCCTATTATTGTGGAATGGGTAAATGTTGCGTCATCAGAGCAAAGGAACCTCAAACTATTGCCTCGATTAACTTAGGGTGATCTATTGGTTTATCAAAACAAGTTGAACGCTAATCTTTTAAGTCTAAGCGAGTTATCTGATTCTGTTGAAGTACATTCCAATCAACTTATTTCTTGTATAAGAAATTCTTCATCAAAAACCATTACAAATAAGTGTAAGAAGTTCAAAAATAAGTGGTTTGATAATGATTGTATGAATACCCGAAGAAAATCATTTGCTCTTTTAAATGTGATGAGAAACTCCAACTTCATCATATAAATTCTTATGAAAAAAATTATGCAAACAAAAGAAAATGGTCAAACAAAAGCCTCGAAAAAGTTTTGGAAAGTGACAAAAGAAATCAACGGAAGAAATGTTACCATAGGTACAGGAGTATCAGCCGAAGTTCTTTCGATCCACTTCAAAAATCTACTTTATGGAAAATCTGGTCTACACTTTTATGTAAGCTGAGCCTCTTTCTACTGACGAGATCCTAGATTGTGAAATAACACTGGATGTAGTTCAAGATGTAATCACTAACGCGAAGAACGGTAAAGCACCTGGTGAAGACGGAATTCCATACGAATTTTTCAAAACCTCTACTCCGGCGTTTATATGTCGACTTAAAACATTCTTCCACAAAGTTTATTTGAATGAAGATGTACCTTCATCGTTCAAAACTTCTATAATATTCCCGATCCAAAAAAAAAAGATTTGAATAATGAAGAAAATTATCGCGGTATCTCGTTCATGAACGTGCTGGCTAAACTGTTTTGTGGAATACTCGCCAATAGACTAGAAAGATGGGTAGAATCGAACAGCATTTTTTCGGAATTTCAAGCTGGGTTCAAGAAAGAATACTCAACCGTGGACATTATTTTCACGCTTACATCCATTGTAAGATTATATCAAGCAAGAAATACAAAAATATACGCATTATTCGTCGTCTTCAAGTCAGCGTTTGATCTTGTAAATCGTAATGCACTTTTTTACAAACTATCGCAACTAGGTATATCGACAAAGTTTATTCATGTTTTGAAGGAGTATACATCTCCTCAAAAGCAGCTGTTTTGGATGGTTCGCGCTACTCACGATGGTTTGAAACAAACTCTGGTGTGAAGCAAGGATGTCCTCTAAGCGCTCTTTTGTTCTCGTTATTTATTAACGATGTTGTAACGCACTTACCAGGAAGATTACGAATTGTTGAAAAGATGGTTAATGTACTTCTATATGCGGATGATATAGTGCTGCTGTCAGAACCACCCGAAAATCTCCAATTGATGATTAACCGCTTAGCCGAGTATTGCAGTAAATGGGGACTCGTAATTAACACGGACAAATCAAAAGTGGTGCTGTTTTCTAGATCTAACCGGAAGTTAAACTCGTGTAGTTGGAATTTTAATGGAAACCGATTAGAGACAGATAGCAGATGAGTACAAATATCTTGGAGTTAAACTAAATAAGACTATTAATTTCTCCAAAAATACCAGATGTTGCTGGGTAAACCGCCCATACTCTTGACTTGTTTCTTACTTCTCACCCTGATAAGTATATCATTAGTGTACCTTCTTCATTTGGCACTTTTGACCATTGTGTCATTTCAGCTTTTTTCTTGTCCTCTACCCATCCAGTTAAAGAAAAACTTCCAACCAGGACCGTTTGGCAGTACGAGAAAGCCAACTGGGACAGCCTGAATATTTTTTTCCGAAACTTTAACTGGTCACTATACTTCCTCGATAGTGACATTGATGCCAGTGCTGAAACGATCACAAATGTGATACTTGTAGTGATGCGTGCTTTTATTCCTTACGGAGTAAAAAGCATCAAGTCTATAGACAAGTGCTGGTTTAACTCTGAGTGTAAAGAAGTTATCAGGCTCAAAGAAGTAAGTTGCCGATCTTCCGAAGCCAACCCTACAGAGGAAAATCGGAAAGAGCACAAACAAGCAAAGAACTCATGCAACTTTATTATTGAAAGAACCAACATCCCTTATTTCTAAGGTCATGGAACCGCTGATTAACCGTCAGCTTAGGGAATATCTCGAAGATCGAAAGCTTCTCCATGACCGTCAGTATGGCTTCCGCAGCAACGGTTCCACTGGTGATCTGATGGCATATCTCACCGAACGGTGAAACAAATCTTTACATCGCTTTGGTGAAAGTAAAATTATTGCTATTGATATCTCCAAGGCATTTGATAGAGTTTGGCATGAAGCTCTCTTATCGAAAATGCATGCTTTTGGGATCGATAATACTCTTGTTCGTTGGATTAGAAGCTATCTTCTAGACCGTTCAATACAAGTTGTATCAGACGGATTCAAATCTGATTCCCACAAAATAAATGTTGGTCTGCCCCTGGGCTCTGTTCTGTCTCCGACTCTTCTCCTCATTTTTACTTGCGATTATAGGTACTATAACAATCAAACATGACATTACGATGATAGAGAAACATATATGAGTTACTGGCAAAATTCTGTCCGTCTGTCTGTCTGTCTGTCTGTCTGTACGGATGTATTTTGGACTGCAGCCTAAACGGTTGGGCCAATCGTCTTCAAATTTGAACTTAAGGTTCTTTTGACATTCTACAGAGGACTTTTATCAAATTTTTTTTTAGCTCAAAAATTAACGGTACCTGTCATATAACTGTTATGTAAAAGCTTATTTTTCTCGAAAACGGCTCCAAGAATTTTTATATAAAATATAAAAAAAAATATCTGTGTACTACTGTAGGTATGCATTATATTTTGGTGAAAATTTTTTTTAATAAGGTGGGCTAAAAAAGGTACATCCCATAGGACCGTTTTTTTTCTTGTACTTTTTCAAAAAACTGGTGATCCGATTACAATAAAAATTGATATTCAAGAAGATGTAGGTAGCTTGAGTAATTTTGCATTCATTTATTTTCGAAAACTTTTTTTTTGTACTTTAAATAATTTTATTTTAAATTTTTTTTGAAAAATCAATGTTTTAAAAACGGGTAATTGAATTTTTTTTTAATTTTGTTTTTAAATGAACGTTACTTTTGTGCTTAAGTTTGTATTCTTGAATTTTTTTTTTTAATTTTTTAAAGAAAGTTGTTATAAAAACCGTTATATTTAAAAACGGCTCTAACGATTTTGAAAACAACATTCACACTTTTTCACATTTTTTTAAAGAAATAAAATGGCGTTTAAATTTTTCCGCTGAAAACTATTTTACGTACTTTTTTTCAAACAGTCAAAAGTCAGAAAAATCGAATATAATCTTTGAAGTTCCCCTAATATTTTTCAAATTTTATTCTAAACTGTGACCGCACATAAGAGCAGGTACGTGCGAGCCAGTCGTGCAATTTATTTATAAATGATCTTCTGTCTGTTACTTCTTATCCACTTAACTGTTTTGCTGACGATTCTACCCCTAGCTTTTCAAACTCTTTCGATAATTAACGTCCTTCGCCTTCGGACGTACAATTGCAACGGTACCGTATGTCAAGCTCATTAAAATCCGATTTATACAGCATTCTCAAATGGGGTTATAGGAATCGTGTGGAGTTTAATGCATCGAAAACTCAATGCTGTCTTCTGCTGTAAAAGCTAAACATACCCCCAATGCCATTGTCCATGAATGGCACTTACATCGAAGAAACCGAAAAGCTCACAGTACTCTGCATGTGTGTCAACGACGACCTCCGTTGGAACGACCATATATTTGAGATCGCCAAGAATGCTGCTAAGTGCTTAGGTTTTCTGTATCGGTGTAAGAAGTACTTTTCCCCATCTGATCTGGCTACTTGAGTATATTTCCCACCTCTGGACAAAATCGAGCGTTTAGATTGATAGGAAATAGAACTGCTGCTGAAACAATTGTCCCTCTCGAACACCGACGCAATGTTTTATGTCTGTTCTTTATTTTATCGTTTCTTTTATAAAAAATGTTCACCCGAAGTAGCCAGCTGCATTCCACCCCTTCAAAGTTTCTCCCGTAATACTCGCCTCGCAAGGAATGCTCATTAGTTTACCCTAGAGCCCAGTTGCGGACGTACCGTGAAATATAGGGATTCTTTTTTTAGCCGTACAACACGAATTTGCAATAGTTTACCCGGCTCTATTTTCTATTGCCATTTTAATTTGCAAGCATTCAAAACCAATGTTAATCAACCTTCTGTCTTCCCCTCCCTATTATCCTAATGCTCCATTAAAATGGAAACACATAGTCCTTTCATTATAAAAAAAAAACACCACCTTGGAGGTTAAGTTCTAGGTGCTTTTTTACTTGCGATTATAGGTACTATAATAGTATAATGCAAGTTATGCATTCGTGCAGATTAAAAATGTTGAGTTAACAATCAAACATGACATTACGTTCCGATGATAGAGAAACAAATTTGAGTTACAGGCAAAATTCTGTCTGTCTGTCTGTACGGATGTCTATTGAACTACAGTCTTAACGTTTGAACCAATCGTCTTCAAATTTAGAACTTAAGGTTATTTTGGCATTCTACAGAGGACTTTCTTAAATTTTTTTTAGCTCAAATATTAACGAAATCTGTTATATAACCGTTAAGTAAAAACTTATTTTTTCTCAAAAACGGCTCCAAGAATTTTTATGAAAAAAATCTGTGCACTTTTGTACGTTTGGTATTTGTAAAAAAAAATGTAAGTTTTTGGGCTAAAAATGGTACACCCCATAGGACCGTTTTTTTCTTCAACTTTCTTTAGAACCGTTCAACCGATTACAATCAAATTTGAATTCAGGAAGATGTAGATAACCAAGCAATTCGACATAAAAATATATTTGAATAACTTTTTTTTGTATTTTAAATAATTGATTTTTTTTTCTGAAAAATCGATATTTTGAAAACGGGTATTTGAACTTTTTCTTAGTTTTGTTTTCAAATGTAAATAATTTATTCGAAGCTGTGACCGCACATAAGAGCAAGTACGTGCTATTCAGTCGTGTAATTTATTTTCTGTATTATCTCTAGTAGGCCTAATCCACGCTGTTTGATAAATCATATACATTGTATATATAGCGATATTTTCGTTTCTTATTGAAATTTTTATGATAAATTACAGAATGGGTGGTTCTTTTCATGAAAAAGCTACAAAAGTTATTTTTGTACTCGGTTGATAACATACTTTGGAAACTGTTCTTAACATAAAGTTTTGAATTTCTGTTTTCTGCGGAAGAGTCTGAATAAATAACTGTTTCGTATGTATTATGTAGCATTAAAAGCTGCTCTGTGGGTTTTTTGAAGTATTCAGGTTTATTATGGCTATCAAATATCTATCGTATAATTGATAAATTGGTATTATGAGAATCAATTGATAATTTTAAGCCGATTGTGAATATCGATCAAAATGTCGTTATGAATAGGTTTGATTTGACGTTTGACGTTTTTAGTTTGTCTTTGCTTTTTATGTTGTGGTTTGCAAAATAAGTTGGTTGCATGGATGCATGGACGTATTATATAATAATAATACTTCCATGGTTAGTTAAATAATTTAAGTTGTTTTTATTTAACAAAATTCAGTTTTTCCTTACAAAATTTTAGTAGGAGCAGAATTGTTAGCAACGAAATGATGATTGAGTTGATGGCGAAACCGAGAAGTAGTCAAAGGAATCTGTTCAAAGCCTGGTCCTTGCCAAAAAATGGGATTCCTCATAATTGGCTTCAAAAAACAATTTCACAAACGACATTTCGTTTTTAAATTCTAGTTTTTCAATAAAAAAAACAGTTAATAACATTACACATTTTATTTTAAAGGAAATCTACCAAACGGTTACTTGATATTATCTATCTATCAACAACAAATTTGTGGCTGATAGAATGATCGAGTAGTATCGATATTTTTGATAGCCGTAATATCATGTCTATCAAAAGCACTATTCACAATAGATTTAAAATGTACACACAATTCACAGTTTATCAAAAACTTTGATAAATGATCACCATAATATACCGACTTATTAATTTTGTCGATAAATATCAAAATTGTTACCGTGTATCGTGTTGATATAGTTAATACTCATAATAGGACTGATTGTCTTATCTTCGGCAAAAAGGCAACCATGATATCTTCATTTTGAAACATATCACGGGTATTAGGGACGAGCATTACTGGACTACGAACACTTAGCCTTACCTACATTTTACTTTTTTTTTTGGTTGTGGTAATTAGATTATTTTCTATGTTAGTTCAACTAAGTGCCTATTTAAATGTAAACTTATTTCTTAGTTGAAATATCTTATTCTCTTGCTTATTTCTTCCCAGAGACTAGATACATTTTACTTTTATTTTTCTTGGTTAAATTGCTTATTCGCTGAGTTAATTTACCGTTGTTATTTTCACCAAGGCAAATTAACCAAATGTATATTGATAAGTGCCCCGTGGCTTAGTGGTTAGTGTGTCGGACTGCTAAGCGAAAGAGCCTGGGTTCAAATCCAGCTCATAGCCTCTTGCGAGGAATTGACAAAACCTCCAAGAGTAAAATTTATCTCGAAAAAGTGCATCTCATGTAGCCGTTCGGACTCGGCGGTAAACTGTAGGTCCCTTCCATTATTGCAGATTAACAACACACACAGAGGAATGGTTGAGAGTATAAGTCACTAGGCCTTGGCTCCTTAAGGAGCTGTCGCGCCAATAAATTTATTTATTTTTTATTTTATATTGATAAGGATTTTTATGTTCGCTTACCTTTATATCTAAATTTTACAAGAACTAGCTTCTCGTACGAAATAATTTTTCGGATTGAAAAACAAGTTTTCGAAAAAATAAGAAGTCTTGTGTTTATACTATATACATTTTATTTCTGTTTTAGTTTTTTTATTTTATATTAAAAATGAACATATATTTTTATTTTTATTTTTTTTTTATTAAGGTACTTCTTTATTCAAATTAATGCAAATATTAATTTTAGAGCCTTTTTCTATAAAATGAGAACATTTTTTTTTTCTTTACAGAACGATTGAGACTATATATATTATGTATATAGGTATTATTTTATGCCGATTCACAAATAATTCAGGCATTAAGAATAAAAAACTCTTTGAATGTGTTTAGTTTTTAGTTGTTAGTTTATTACTTATGTATTTACCATTCATTTCAGTAGCCAAACTTTAAAAAATGTTTATTAAAACGGTATATTAATAGGTTTTCTGATATCTAAAGGATATAAAAGAATACTTTTGGAGATTTGGTAGTTTGATTCTTTTACGGAAAAAAACTTCTTTTGTAAGATCCGAATTCTTACGAAGTTTTTTTTTTTGCAGAAATCCAAGAATTAAAGAATCGTCAACTTATTTCCTTTAGGCGATTCTTCGAAAAGTAACTGCAAATGTTAATCACTTTAAGTAATTATTGAAATCATATCATTTAAAAAAGTTTGAAAATTCCTTTTTTTTAAATATTTTGAATTTGTATGTATATTGAAAATTGGCTGATATTTTCAACTTCAAGAGTAAGAGTTTCTTAAGTCTTCAATCGTGGACTTCAATGATGGTGGCAACACTGAGAGGGTTGCATTAGCTATATTTGTGTTATCTAAAATTAAATTAAAGCATTTTAAGCAACAAAAAAAAACTGAAAATAAAAAAATGAGTTAAAAATAAATGATTCTACCTATATCAAACTATCCAATGTTCGTCTTCAAGTTGTGTAAAACTATTTACATTAAGTATTCATTTAATCCTCTCGGAGAAAGTTTGTGCGGCAACATTTGAAAGTTTTTGCCATTTTACGAAATCAAAACCATTGTTTGGTTTAATTAAATCGTAATAGATGGATGTCTGTAAATAAATAAAACAAAATACACTGATTACTAAATATATACAATTCAAATAATAATTTTAGTTTTATTTATTTAAAAAAACGACAAACAGTAGAAAACAAGAATATACTTTTTATATCAAACTATCGATTACTCGATAAAATTAAAATTGTCTAGATGTCTTTGTCACTGATATTTTATCCAAGCTTTTCTTATCATAATATATATATAAAATAAATAATATTTTTTTAGAGTATTTAAAAAATAAAATGACTGTTCTGAAAAGGAACATCTACATTTCTACACTTAACTTGAGCTCATCAAGAAATTCTGTTTGCTTCAAACAATCGCAATCAGAATACGATTTTTTTCGCCCAATGGAATCTGAAATTACTGAATCAATTTGTTTCAACTTGACGCATAGGATTTTGTTTTACTTATTGCAAATGATATGCTTATTATAAGGCAAAGGGTTATGATTATTTAGAAGTTCCATATGTTTCTCGGGAATGGCTGCACCGATTTTACTAAAACTTTCACTGACAGATAGCTGACACTCATGAGTAAATTAATTTAATTTAATTTTTAATTGGGGGGGGGGGGGTGCAGCAACACCCCCATTTATTTGACTTATTTCAAGCTACAAAACTAATCTAAATGGGAAGGTTGGGAGAGTTATTGAGGCGTAACTTTAGATTCGGTGTACTGATATTAAGCAATCGAATTTACACTTCGAAGCATACGTGTAAGAGGTTCATTGGAGCCATAGGAGGTACGTTGGGAGGTTAGGTAGAAAAGTCTAGGATTTCTGAGATTGCGGAGGTTAGTGTTGAAGAAAATGGAATTATATAATGAAGGGCAGTCAACGGAACCAGAAAAAAGTCGGTGAATGAAAAGAATTTCGGCAACCACTTCGTTCATCTAGAGTTTTCAGATTAATAAGTTGGAGACGGGCATGATATGGTGGTAGAATAAAAGCATCTTGCCATTGAAAGCCGTGAAGAGCGGAAAGAAGAAATCGTTTTTGAATGCTTTCTATTCTGGAAATATGAACGTGGTGGTATGGGCCCCAAACTTGAGAAGCATATTCAAAGAAAAGTCTAACGAATGTTATATATAGGGAACGAGTCACATAAGGGTTGCAGAATTCTTTAGACCATTGTTTTACGAAACCTAGAGTTGAATTAGCCTTCTGTATTATTTCATCGATGTGTGATCGGAAACTAAGCTCACGATCACATAAAACACCGAGATCTCGGATCGAATCAACAATGGGAATGGATTGATTGGAGAGAACATATTGACGGGGAGGTAAAACTATGCGTTTACGTGAAAAAGTTATCGATTGACATTTTTCCACGTTGAGTTCCAGGCAATTTTTGCTACACCAAATTGAAAAGCGATGAAGATCTAATTGAATAAGGTTTGAATCATTTACTGAAGATATGGTTTTGAAAAACTTAGTTTCGTCAGCATATAATGAGACATTGGAATGCTTTATTATAAATTCGATGTCATTAATGGTAAGGATGAAAAGGAGAGGGCCTAAGTGACTTCCTTGAGAGACACCGGAAGTTGCGAGAAATGGATTGGAAAGTGCATTCCTGAAATGCACATTGTAGGAACAACTGCTGAGGTAGGAAGATATCCATTTCAAAGAGATCTGTTCAAACCCAAGTGCCTTAAGTTTGAAGAGAAATTTTGTCGAAGGTTTTACTAAAGTTAATGGAGATAACAACGAATTCCATCCCTGCTTCTAGTGCTGAGAGGGCAAAGGTAACATATTCAATAGAGTTAGTTAGTGGTAGTGGATCGACATTTGAGAAAGCCTTGGGAATATAAGCGACTTACAACGAAAATTTATTAGTTCGTATTGAGGCATTCAAATATTTTGGGGATGTAGGAATTATCGCAATGGGCGATAATTCTTAGCGTTATTTTTCGCGCCTATTTTGTGAATCGGTGTAACGAATGAAGTTTTCATACTTCTGGGAATACGTCTTGGGATAAAGATAAATTAAAAATTTGAGAAAGGAGAACGGAGAGAGTTTGTGAAATTTTTTTTAGAAGAATTGCCGGGAGAAAATTCTTCACATAGTTGACTTAACTTATTTTCAACAAGATTCTTATCAATTGTGAGACGGAAAAAAGGGCCGATTGAAAAATTCGGTAAGTACTTAAAATAATCTTCGTCTGGTGGAAAAGCATCATTGGTAAAGGATTGATAGATAAGGCAAACAACTCTGATATATGTTGAGGATCACTTGAGGTTTCACTGTTTAGAAAAAGAGAGGAAGGATATCCATCATACTTTTTTGTATAGTTAACGAATTGGAAATTTTTGTTGGCATCGTTAATGCGGTTAGCTTGAGTTTCAAATACATAACGCTGGTAAAGGCTACTACAGTTCAGTAAATTGTTGATAAACTCCGAGATAAATAGAATAATCGGTGGTAGATCGAGAACGCAGAAAACGTTTTCTCACAATTTATTTCTCCTTTTTCTTAAAGAACGCAATCTCCGATTATTCCAAGGGGGGTGTAGGTGAAGTTTTACGTTATGAAGTTGGTACGTAGAGAGAAATGGAATTATAAATGTCTCTATAGAATTTAATAATGCCTTCGTTCACGGAAAGATTTACAAAATTAAAAGATGTGTTACTCATATATACGTTAATTTCTCTGAATTTAGCTTTGTGAAAGTCGAAAGAACAAATTGAAATATTAGAGTTCTGGTTAGGACACTAATGAAATAACGACAGGAAAATAGGTGGATGATAGTTACCGATCGTTGAAAGAGAATGAGTACTTAATGATACACTAGAATTCAGGGGGTCTGTTAAGAAAATTAGGTCGAGTTGTCTATTCATAAAGTTACAGACATCACTTACTTGGAAAAGGCTTAAATCAGCTAATCGTTCGATGAAGAGATATTCTTTATTGGAAGTTGGATTGCATGCGATAAAATGTGGTTCATCTTCGGATGCTTTCCATATTAAGTGAGGAAGATTAAAGTCACCAAAAAGAAGGATTTCATCTTGGGGTTCACTTAACGTTATGCGTTAATAGCTTGTTCGTATGACTCAATCGGTTGTGCGGGTAGGATGTAGAAGCATGTGACAAAAATTGCTTTACGGGAAAGACTGATTTTTATAGAAACATAGTCTATAATCGATAAGGAAGATTTTAAAATGGAAGATGAATCTATTGTGTTTTTAACGGCGAGTAATACGTTTTCCATTTTGTATTTATAAATTTCTTTCAAAAAAAGATAGAGTATTTTCCAGTTAGTATCATTCAGTGTCGAGATTGTTTCTTTCATTGACAGCGGGAAAAAGTATGTTATACCCGAGCAAAGCCGCGTGGGTTTGCTATCTCAAGTCACGATACCTGGCGTCAATAGACTGCGAAATTACTGAATCGATTTTGATGAAATTTTATATACGGTGTGTAATTGGTTCCATCATTTCTGATTTGCTTTGTTTGGAGAAATTGCGTCATCGTTTCATTTCGAGTAAAGTTGGGAACCCTAGTCTCTAGTGTCGTCAACGTGTCTTTGTTTCTATATTGAAACTGATGCTTTTGGCAAATTGGATCCGAAGACGCAAAGATACTTGCAATTCGTTTTGGGGCTTGAGTCTGTTACGCTCTGACATAAACAATTATTTATCGCATCAAGGTCCGTGAATGGCCCTCATTGATATGAAATTAGTTGCACGACCGTTGTCCACACATCAATTTAATGAATTCATAAACATGCACCGCGAGTCTGAATGTACAAAAAAATGAGCTGAAATGCAAAGTATCTAATCTTTTTTTCTTTTTTAATTGTAATAAAGACTCATTAGGAGTATAAAATTCGATTTTCGAATTTCTATGGCTTTAGAGTTGGACACCATTTTGAATTTAGTTTTAATTTAATTTTTGTTAAATATCTCGCTTATTTTCGACTTTTTCCGAGAAAAAGTTGTTCAGAATTTAATTTCCTACAACTTAATAATTTTTTGTCTACGATTGATATTTTTCCAAAAAAGGAAGACAAATCTTCTTTTCTTTTTTGTGCATTATATGGACAAATATCAGTCGCAGACAAAAAATTATTAAGTCGTAGGAAATTAAAATCTGAACAACTTTTGTCATGTGCATTTTTCAGCGAAGGTCGAAAATTAGTTCAGTTGCATGAACAGGAGCTACAGTCGCAGCGTCATCATCAAACAAACGGTGCAATTTAAAGCATCAACTCGGAGGAGGAAGAACAACACAAATGGTTTGTTTGACATCCAAGATTGGACTCTTTCTCTTTAAGGAATAAAAATATATTATTAAGGTGATCCAGGACAAGAGCCAGTCTCAGCCTTCGTGACGTGGTAAAATGAGATGGCGGAGAATTATTATATCTCTGTACGTGGTCCTGTCACAGGAAAGTAATTTTTGTCTGTAGATGCCTTCATGGAGGAGTGGCATAAATGAAAGCATAGCTTAGCTACTTTAATGTATAGTGTAAGCGTTGTTTGTATTGTGATGTGGCAACAAGTTAAGATATTTGGAGGATACATTTTGTAAACTAACGACATCTGTTGGATTCATTGTGTACAACAACCACCATATATTGTGTACAACAACCATGCCCCTAGAAGTATGCTACACATTTGCAATATGTTTTAACTGAGTACTAAATCGAGCTTGAAGTACTAATTCGAGACTCGAATTAGAACCGAAAGCTTAGAGTGTGCCAGAACCAGACAGAAACTTCCAGAAGCTTGTAAACTTGTATAAATACAAGAGTAGATTGCATTGAAAGTTCAGTTTAGTTTCGAAAGTGGAATTGTTAACAACTGGAAGCGTTAGTAAAAAGTGATTGAATTGAGATTAGATAAAAAGTGTTGAATTTTAAAAACGTATTTGAATTGTGAATAAGTGGAATAAGTTATATTTGGTGTTATTTTAACTGAAAGACGTTGTGTTTCATAGAATAAAGAGATTTGTTGTATTGTTTTGGAATTTCGATTGAGTTTTATTTGTCGAACTCCAGGCTAAAATATCACATTGGTGTCAGAAATTGGGGATAAAACTCAGTAAAGTGCTAGAAAATTCCATAGTGACATTTTCTAAAACAGTTTCGGTGACTTATATAATTGTGAAAGTGAACTGATTTTGCTATAAAACTGTGAATAGCGAATATTTTTGTTAAAAATAGTGTTTGAAAAAGATTTTTCTAGAAGAGACATTAAAATAAAATTGACTGTGTTGCGAAAATTGTGTTTCGGTTACATAAAATGGGTCGCAAATTAACAAATGAACAATTGACAACAGCTGAGTTGAAAGAAGAATTAGGAAAACGAAATCTTCAGACTTCGGGGCTGAAAAAGGAACTATTGCTCCGACTTCAGAATGCTATCACTGAGGATGGTGGAGACCCCGATACCATGTTGTTCGATGTTGAAGAACAAGGAAGAGAATGCACAGTAAGTACAGCCGATGAAATGCCTGCTTTCATGAAGTTGCTTCTGTCGAAATTCGATGCTTTGGAAAGTTCCTCGAAAGAACAAAAGAACTTTCTCGAAAAACAACAGAACAAAAGAATGAGCAGAAGAATTCGTTGGAAATTCTCCAGCAACAACTAAGCGAACAAAGGAACGTTCTCGAAGACCAAAGGAACGTTCTCGAAAGTAAATGCGACGAACAAAAGAATTCATTAGAAACTCTCCAGAATCAACTAAGCGAAAGACTTCAAATAGTAGATCAGAAATTTGAAGCCAAAATAGAAAGCTTAGAAGAAAAGTTCGGAAAGCAAGTAGAAAGTGTAGAACAACAGTACGAACATCTGGCTAAGGAGGTTGATTCTTTGAAAAACCAGAAGGTTCGGGAATATTCGAGCGACGGTCCACGAAGAAAGGAAATGCAGCCCCCTGTCTTCGATGGTCAAACATCATGGCCAATTTATAAGAGGCAGTTTGAAGCTGCCGCCTTGACGAACAACTGGGACAACGAAGACAAATCAATCGCTCTTACGCTTGCGCTCAGAGGAACAGCTGCCGAATTGCTGCAGACTATTCCTGAAGACAAACATCATGATTATGATGCCATGGTCAAGGCAATCGAGATGAGGTTTGGCGACGACCACATGCAGCAAGTTTACCGAGTCCAGTTCCGCCGAAGAGTCCAGACAAGAGGTGAAACGCTACAACAATTGCAAGCTGACATCGAGCGCTTGGCCAATTTGTCTTATTCCAATACCAGCAGGGAAATCATAAACGAACTGGCAACCGATGCGTTCACTAATGCCATTGCAGATGGAAAACTACAAATGGCTGTGAGAATGGCAGGTAAGAAAACGCTCGCTGAGGCCTTAGCATTTGCCCTGACAATGGAAGCAGCAGACCAAGCTTCGCCAAGTAGCCGTCGCGTCAGGGAAATGGCTACGCTAGAGTGCTCATGTCAACGTGTCGACATTGAAAGACAAAACCCGAACACTGCTCGAGGTCAAATGAGATGCTGGAATTGCAACAAGCTAGGACACCTACAGCGACAAATGCAGATCTCCACAGGTAAGCTGCCCACATAGCGCGAGAAAAAGGCCTACTGACAGGGATATCGCTTACCCTACCGGGCATGATTTGGGGATACATCAGTGTGGAAAGCGCGTAAGAACCAACTTTGCAGAGCAGAAGTCGGTTGATGAAATGAACGCCCCCAGGACCATTATCCAAGTTGCGCAAACGAAGCGATACAACCAGAGTTTGACGGTGGAGACCGTCATCGCCAACAGAAAATGTGTGGCCACTATCGATACGGGTGCCACGGCCTCCATAATTAGAAGAGGCCTTGTCCAGACGTCCTGGCTACACAACACCAGCTGAAACAGTCTGAAGGCAGCTACGGGAGAAGTAGCAAAAGTATACGGAGAGGTACTTCTGAAGATAGAACTGGCAGGGCTGACCTTCGCACATGCATTCTTGGTAGCTGACATATGCGACGACTGCATACTAGGTGTGGATTTTATGAAGGCACATGAAGTAGTACTAGACTTTCCAAGGCAGGTATTAAGGTATTCAATCGTCGAGATTCCAATGGTGTACGGAAACGAGAATGCTGTAAATCTTCGGACGATCATAAGCAGTGATGAAATTCTCCGGCCATCTTCTGAAAGAGCGCATCCTAGGTGTTTGAACGGTAAGAAGGACGAAAGTATTTCTGTTCAGAGACTAAGGGCTGAACCTGTAAAGGGTTGGACTGCGGAAGAACTTCGTAATGCACAAAAGGAAGATCCTGACATCGAGCCCATTCTTGTATGGAAGGAATCTATGGATAAGCCGAATGCCAGAAACATCTCCGACAGAAGTCCTACCTTAAAGGCATACTGGGCGCAGTGGGACTCTCTCCATGTAAAAGATGGTGTTTTGTGGAGAAAATGGGAAATGCCGAATGGAAGATCCTTTAAGATGCAGCTTGTGGTGCCACGGTCGAAAGTGCAGGAGATTTTAAGGGAAATGCACGATGAAGAATCCGGCGGGCACTAAGGAATCAACAAGACACGGAAAAAGGTACAGGTACGTTTTTATTGGTTAACTGTAATAAAAGATGTCGAGAGATGGTGTCGAAAGTGCACCACGTGCAAAGCTGGTAGAGGACCCAAAGTCAAGGCAAGCGCTAAGATGCACCAGAACAAAGTGAGCGCCCCGATTAAAAGGATCAACGACACACACCAAATAACCCAAAGCAATATAAACATTGCGAGAGACCGCCTGAGGACCAGATACGATGCGCGAGCAACAGCACCTGAATTCAATGAGGGAGATCTGGTATGGCTTTACAACCCACATCGCAGAAAAGGAGAATCGCCCAAGCTTCAGCAGGACTGGGAAGGTCCCCTACCAAGTAGTTACGCGCATTAATGACGTCGTTTTCCGAATCCAACGAGGACCAAGAGCAAAAATGAAAATTGTCCATTTGGATCGACTGCATCGTTGCCATGGAAACAATGATGATGTGCTTGTTCGGGACGAACAAAACTAAGAGGGGGACAATGTGATGTGGCAACAAGTTAAGATATTTGGAGGATACATTTTGTAAACCAACGACATCTGTTGGATTTATTGTGTACAACAACCACCATATATTGTGTACAACAACCATGCCCCTAGAAGTATGCTACACATTTGCAATATGTTTTGACTGAGTACTAAATCGAACTTGAAGTACTAATTCCAGATTCGAATTAGTACCAAAAGCTTAGATTGTTCCAGAACCAGACAGAAGCTTCCAGAAGCTTGTAAACTTGTATAAATACAAGAGTAGATTGCATTGAAAGTTCAGTTTATTTTCGAAAGTGGAATTGTTAACAACTAGAAGCATTAGTAAAAAGTGATTGAATTGAGATTAAATAAAAAGTGTTGAATTATAAAAACGTATTTGAATTGTGAATAAGTGAAATAAGTTAAATTGGTGTTATTTAAACTGAAAGACGTGGTGTTTTATAAAATAAAGAGATTTATTGTATTATTTTGGAATTTTGATTGAGTTTTATTTGTCGAACGAAAATATCACATTGGTGTCAGAAATTGGGGATAAAACTCAGTAAAGTGCTAGAAAATTCCATAGTGACATTTTCTAAAACAATTTCGGTGACTCATTTAATTGTGAAAGTGGAATTTTCCAGAAACTATTGAACTGATTGTGCTATAAAACTGTGAATAGCGAGTATTTTCGTTAAAAATAGTATTGGAAAAAGATCTTTCTAGAAGAGACAATAAAATAAAACTGACTGTGTTGCGAAAATAGTGTTTCAGTTACATAAAATGGGTCGCAAATTAGAACAATTGACAACAGCTGAGTTGAAAGAAGAATTAGGAAAACGAAATCTTCAGACTTCGGGGCTGAAAAAGGAACTATTGCTCCGACTTCAGAATGCTATCACTCAGGATGGTGGAGACCCTGATACCATGTTGTTCAATGTTAAAGAACAAGGGAGAGAATGCACAGTAAGTACAGCCGATGAAATGCCTGCTTTTATGAAGTTGCTTCTGTCGAAATTCGAAGAACAAAAGAACGTTCTCGAAGAACAAAAGAATGAGCAGAAGAATTCGTTGGAAATTCTCCAGGAGCAACTAAGCGACCAAAAGAACGTTCTTGAAGAACAAAAGAACGTTCTCGAAAGCAAATTTGATGGTCTCGAAAACAAACTCGATGCACAGAATGTTCTCTTCGACAAAAGACTTCAAACAATCGATCAGAAATTCGAAGCCAAAATAGAAAACTTGGAAGAAAAGTTCGTAAGTGTAGAGCACCAGTACGAACATCTGGCTAAGGAATTTGATTCTTTAAAAAAGCAGAAGGTTCGGGAATATTCGAGCGACGGTCCACGAAGAAAGGAAATGCAGCCCCCTGTCTTCGATGGTCAAACATCATGGCCAATTTATAAGAGGCAGTTCGAAGCTGCCGCCTTGACGAACAACTGGGACAACGAAGACAAATCAATTGCTCTTACGCTTGCTCTCAGAGGAACAGCTGCCGAATTGCTGCAGACCATTCCTGAAGACAAATATCAGGATTATGATGCCATGGTCAAGGCAATCGAGATGAGGTTTGGCGACGACCACATGCAGCAAGTTAACCGAGTCCAGTTGCGTCGAAGGGTCCAGACAAGAGGTGAAACGCTACAACAATTGCAAGCTGACATCGAGCGCTTGGCCAATTTGTCTTATCCCAATACCAGCAGGGAAATCATAAACGAACTGGCAACCGATGCGTTCACTAATGCCATTGCAGATGGAAAACTACAATTGGCTGTGAGAATGGCAGGTAAGAAAACGCTCGCTGAGGCTTTAGCATTTGCCCTGACAATGGAAGCAGCAGACCAAGCTTCGCAAGGTAGCCATCGCGTCAGGGAAATGGCTACGCTAGAGTGCTCATGTCAACGTGTCGACATTGAAAGACAAAACCCGAACACTGCTCGAGGTCAAATGAGATGCTGGAATTGCAACAAGCTAGGACACCTACAGCGTCAATGCAGATCTCCACCTAGACAGGTAAGCTGCCCACATTGCGCAAGGAGGAGGCAGAATGACGAAGCATCTGGCAGGAATAACACTCACACTGCTGGACAAGCTTCTGATCAACAGCAGGCGGAAAACGCCTAAGAACCAACTTCGCGGGGCTGAAGTTGGTTGATGGAATCGACGCCCCCAGGACCATCATCCAAGTTTCGCAAACTACACGCTGCAGCAAGAGCTTGACAGTGGAGACAGTCATCAGAAACAGAAAATGTGTGGCCACTATCGACACGGGTGCCACAGCCTCCATAATCAGAAGAGACCTTGTTCAGACATCCTGGCTACATAACACCAGCTGCTATACTCTGAAGACAGCTACGGGAGAAGCAGCAAAAGTATACGGGCAGGTATTTCTAAAGATACAACTGGCAGGGTTGACCTTCTCACATGCATTCTTGGTAGCCGACATATGCGACGAATGCATCATTGGAGTGGATTTCATGAAGGCACATGAAGTAATCATAGACCTTCGAGTGCAAGTGTTAAGGTATCGAACCGTTGAGATCCCTATGGTATACGGAAATGAGAACGCTGTGAATCTTCGGGCGGTTATAAGCAGGGATGAAGTCCTACCACCTTCTTCAGAGACAGTTCTTTGGACGCGTTTGGAGGGTGATCCTGGGAACCACCGATTCTATTTCATTGAAGCAGATAATAAAGAGGACTTTCCAAGCTATATCGTTGGAAAAATGTTAGTAGAACCAAAGAAAAACATGGTTCCGGTAAGGCTGATGAATCCGAACAAACATTCCGTCAAGCTCAGACAAGGAGAGGTGATTGGAAGATGCGTACCCATTGCAGCCATATCGACAACATCTGGGAGTGAATCTGCGAGTCCTGTTTCTGCAACAAAATTGGCTGAGGTATGTAATGCTATCCTTGAAAATTGTGAGCTAAATCAGGAGCAGAAAACCATGGCCAAAAATCTCATTGGCGAGTTTGCTGATATATTTACATCGCAGGATGGAGACTATGGTCGAACACACCTAGTACAGCACCGAATAGACACCGGCGATAGCAGACCGATCCGACAACCTGCTAGAAGACTTCCATTGGCAAAACAGTCGGAAGTCGATGAGATGATATCAACCATGGAAAAAGACGGTCTAATCGAAAACTCAAAAAGTCCGTGGGCATCACCCGTTGTACTAGTGAAAAAGAAGGACGGCAGCACTCGATTCTGCGTGGATTACCGGAGGCTCAACGATGTCACTAAGAAGGACAGCTACCCCTTGCCTCGAATAGATGACACCTTGGATACCCTTTCTGGAGCGAAATGGTTTTCCACCCTCGATCTGAAAAGTGGCTACTGGCAGGTACAGATCCATCCAGAAGACAAAGAAAAGACCGCTTTCACAACGGGAAATGGACTATGGCAGTTTACCGTTATGACATTTGGCTCCAGCCACCTTTGAGCATTTATTGGAACGTGTGTTACAGGGTCTGACATGGAAAACCTGCCTGGCATACTTGGATGACGTCATCGTTTTGGGAAAGACGTTCGCTGAACATCGCGAAAACTTGAGGGAGGTGTTTACACGACTTCGAACTGCACATTTGAAACTAAATCCAAAGAAATGTGCTCTGTTCAAAGCTGAGGTGAAATACTTGGGACATGTGATATCATCAAATGGAGTAAACACTGACCCGGAGAAAATCGAAACCGTGAGAAATTGGCCAGTTCCCGAAGATAAACATCAGCTGAGGAGCTTTCTAGGTCTCGCCACTTATTACAGGAGGTTCGTCAAAGATTTTGCCGGAATCGCAAAGTGTATGCACCAGCTAACTGAGAAGGGTAGACAATTTAAATGGTCAGGTGAGTGCGAAAGAAGCTTTCAACATCTAAAACAGCGGCTTTGTGAGGCACCAATACTAGCTTACGCCACCCCTGGCAAAACATTTATTGTGGACGCGGATGCTAGTAACGTGGGTGTTGGAGCAGTTCTGTCGCAGATACACGATGGGCAGGAGAAAGTGGTAGCCTATTTCAGCAAAGTTCTGTCGCGACCAGAGAGAAACTACTGTGTAACCAGACGGGAACTCCTTGCTCTGATACTGGCGACAAAAAATTTCCATAAATATCTGTATGGACAGAGATTCATCCTGCGTACCGATCACGCCGCTTTAAAATGGTTGCTACAGTTAAAAAATCCTGAGGGGCAAGTAGCAAGATGGATCGAACGATTGCAGACTTACGACTTCGAAGTACAGCATCGGAAAGGAAGACTGCACTGCAATGCGGACGCGCTTTCCCGCAGACCATGTGAGCCCAGTTGCAAACATTGTGCGCGAAAAGAGGAAAAGGATGAAGGTATATCTGTCCAGAGAATAATAGCCGAACCTGTAGAGGGTTGGAGTGCCAAAGAACTTCGTAATGCACAAAAAGAAGACCCTGACATCGAGCCACTCCTTGCATGGAAGGAATCTATGGAAAAACCAAATGCCAGAGACATCTCCGACAGAAGTCCTACTTTAAAGGCATACTGGGCGCAGTGGGACTCTCTCCATGTGGAAGATGGTGTTTTGCGAAGAAAATGGGAAATGCCGGATGGAAGATCCTTTAAGATGCAGCTTGTGGTTCCACGATCGAAAGTAGAGGAGATCCTACGAGAAATGCATGCTGGAATATCATAAAACAACATAAAAATTGCGAGTGACCGCATGAAGACCATTAAATAAAAAGTGTTGAATTATAAAAACGTATTTGAATTGTGAATAAGTGAAATAAGTTAAATTGGTGTTATTTAAACTAAAAGACGTGGTGTTTTATAAAATAAAGAGATTTATTGTATTATTTTGGAGTTTTGATTGAGTTTTATTTGTCGAACCCCAGGCAAAAATATCACAGTATGTTATGTCTTATATCCTTTGGCTAAGGGGGAAAAGAGGAAATTGGCTTCGACGTACCTTATTTTTATTTCCTTCTTTATAAATGATTTTCTCTAGGTGGTAATAAAAGATTATGTAAGGAAGAAGAAGCCAAGAGCTGTGCTTCCCTATCCACACGAATATTTTCAGGAATCAAATAAGAAAATGTTTGAAGCTTCGGAATATAAGTAAAGGAGTAATTTTATTGATTTAAGCTTGAACATATAAGTGTTTCGAGCATTTCGGTTCTTTTTCAGGCTTATAGGAATCAAAACGGAAAAAAGCTTCAGGGCGTATAGACAAATTACGACGTCATTGTGGAATTTCAAACAATGGGGGCTATTTTTACCCGAATGGATCCTTTTATAAACGGGGAACACTTTAGCAATTTATAAAAATAGCTTTTAAGTGACTGAGACTGATTTTCATAATTTAAAATGCAAATTTTTAAGTATATGTAGAAAAATATCTAAAATATCTAAATAAATTGAAAAAAAAACGTTAAATTTCTCAAAAATATATATACAGTACAACCAGACAATATAAAATTGCGTAAAAGAGAAGGAAATTTCCCCCTTTAAAGCAGAAGCAAAAATATTCTGAAAATTTGACATTAAATCCAAAAAAATAAAAAATAAAATAAAAACAAACGGAGCATTTGCAGACCCTTAATCAATGCACATCCAGAAAAATTCATTTATCACCCCAAGTTGTACTTATCAAAATGTAAGTTCCGAAAAAGTCTCCGATAGGAACCTTTGATGGCAGCTTAATAGTCGATTTTACTAACTTTATTCAAACAACAAACTTCGTTTAAGTCACAATTAATATTTTATAAATCAAAATTCGGTCAAAGAAAATGCGATGTTCTTGGTTTCCTATATTCGAGTCTTTCTGTTGAACAAAAATATAATTGCCTTAAGCATTAGCGTATTCGCATACGCTGATGCTTAGGTGACGGTAGCAAGTGGAAGAGGACTTCAACCGACTTTATTTGCAAAACTGGAGGCAGACAGCTAATTGGAAAAGCTTCAGGGCCATGTCCATGTATATAGCCATCCAAGGTAAGATAATAACGCGTGTTGCAAAAATAGAGCTACGAAATATGCTCCAAAGCTCGTTATATTGGTAATAAATTGCCATTATGTAAACTCTTTATTCAATGTGAACCCATGTGATTTGTTATTTTTTACTGAATGCTTTGATATTGAGTGTTCATTGGTTTTAGGGTGTGTTCAGAGTGAAAGTCCAAAGTTGACCCATCGCAATTGGAAATTCATGTATCATGTATGACCTTACCTTTCCTGGCGCTACATAGCGTGGTGCTCCTGGACCTGGTTGATTATGCCCCTCCAGCTGGCTCAATCTGTAGCCTGCTGCTCCAATTCTACACACCAAGTCGGAGGTCTCCTTCTATCTGGTCGCTATATGAGGTCTCCTCTTGCTTCTGACTCCCTCAGGTAAGGCATCGAAATCCTTGCACGCTGGAGCGTCTATACCCATCCGCTCTATATTGCCGAGCCACCTTAGCCGCTGGATATGGATTTTTTTTTTAACAGGCTCATTTCGCTATAGGGCGCGTACAACTCGTTGGTGTACCTTCTTCGCTAATCGTTTCTTAACTTGATCGTAAACAGGACCATAAATCAAATGTAGTACTTTTCTGTCGAATACCCTAAGGAGGCCTTCTTCCTAATGGGAAAGGGTCCACGCTTCTGCACCATATAACAGGACCGGGATGATGAGTGTTTTATCAAGATCAAGATAAAAAAGTCTCCAAACGTCCAAAGAATTTCGGTTGAGGTTCTTAAGCTGTCATTTTCTTTGACCAATGCAAAGATATTTAACCAAAAGGACCCTTAGAATTAAAAAAATCATCAATTCTTAAAATGTTGAATACTAATTTTTCAAAAAGAGTTGGTTTTCTATAAATTCGGTTTACGGACTTTAATTTTACGCGATAACGTCCTGAGAAAATATTGATGGCAGCAACACCAATATACACCCCGTTAACTCATACTCACAAACCCTCTCGGTCAATCTCAACACACACCCCTATATCTATATCTACTTTAACTAAACTCCGCCTATTTTGTATCACGTGCGTCACTTTTCTTATCAGAGTCTTATTAGCATGAGTCTTATCAGCATTATCAGCATGAGTCTTATCAGCATGAGTAATACGCTTATTTCACACTACGGAAAATGTTTAGTTCTGCGCTAGTTAAAATCGAATTTGAAAGTTTGAGAACTTTAGGAAATTTTGTTATTATTGGATTTGGACAGGGTTTGTTTGTATTTTGGTTTTCAAACTGGGGTTTTGTGAAAGCGAGCCGTCATTCTCTCAGAGAGTTTTTAGTTTCACACTAAAAAGATAATGCAGGGGATTCCGGTTATTAAAAGTCTAGTTTCACACCAAGAAAAAATCAATTTTTGAGTCGTCTATAAATTGAAGAAGTGCACTTTTAATGTTAGTTCCAAATTTTATTTATTTTCGTCACTGCTTGCTCAAACTAATAAGATTCTATGTGCCGTGGCTTAGTGGTTATGTGTTGGACTGCTAAGCGGGGTTTCCGGGGTTCTGCCTCTTGCGAGGAACTGACAAAACCTCCAAGAGTAAAATTTGTCTTGATAAAATGCATCTCATGTAGCCGTTCGGCCTCGGCGGTAAACTGTAGGTCCCTTCCATTCTTGCAGATTAACAACACACAGCAATGGCTGAGAGTATAAGTCACTAGGCCTTGGCTCCTTTTAAGGAGCTGTCGCGGCATTTATTTTAATAAGGTTCTATATTACATAAAATATGTACATATCTCCTGTAGACATAATTCATATTTTAAAGGGTTTTTCTTACTTCCAGAATATGTTCGTGATAACTAGGGCTATGAATTGTATACCGACTAAGAAGGTAAATCTATCCGTTATCCCAGCGCCGAATCGATTTCGATGTTACTATCAAGATGGTAGTCACTTAAAAAATAAAAACTTAAAATAAAAATCGCAGAAGAAAAACCTAAAAAATACAGAAACTCAGCTTGGAATTCTAATAAAGGCTTCATATGCTCCAAACACCATATCTTTTTGGTAGTGGTTCTCTTAATACCGTTGTTTTCGTCGTCGTCGAGTCGAAGTCTTGGATCTCCAAAACACATAAAATCCAATGAAGAGTCAAACGAAGGAGAAACATTTCGTATGCATGAAAAACTTTTTATTGGGCTCCATGGAACCAATGTGATGTATCGGATCCTTTACTTCATGTATCCGCGTATCATTTATACCATGGAAGGGCGCAAAAACGAGTATGGGAAAAGCAACGGCAACAGCAACCAATGCAGAGTGTCAAATGCGGACCTAACAGCTATGCCTAGGGCAAATATTCCCGTCTGTTTCGCTTTAGTTTAAGTTTTCTTTTTTTTAATTTTCTGGAGCAGAAGAGGAGTTAGTTGTTTCAGGATGATATAATGCAGCTTGGGTGTCAATTTACTACACTTCAAGGATAAATGCGATGAGTTTTGAAATGATTTGTGAACTTTTTGAGGTGGAAACCCGCTAAATAATGCTGTGTCTGCCTTATATCGTTTTCGTGTCATTCAACGGTGGTATACAACTTCATTTCTATTTAACATGCAAAATGCGAAAAAATATTTGAGTTTTGGTTTAAAGAACTTTAAGTTGCATATGTATGTATGGAACGTTTTTATAGTCTCTGTTGGTCGGATGTTAGAAGGAAAAAGGTATGTTGCTGTAAACATAGATGTGCTTTGAATTCCTTGTCACGTGTCCTGTGAGATTTAATCAATTCCATGGATAATACCTTACACGTGAGGTTTAGGGAAGCGAATAACGCTTGTCACTATGTTTTCGCCCGCAGATGTCGAGTGTGTTTTGCGCATACCTTTCTCAAGGATAAACCTCCCTAACTATTCCCAGGTTGTACATTATCGTAAGGAATTTTAAAATGCAAATAGGGGGCTGATGAAATTTTTAAACGTATTCTGAAAAAAACAACAACAAAATGTCCATAAGGAGCTTTTAATAAAAAGAAAACATAATATTGTGCGGAATTAAGTGTTTTAAGTATTTGACTATTTTTTTGGTCATGTCCATGAATGACAGCCAATACCAACATACAAATTCTCAAACATTTTCATCAAAATCGTTGGAGCCGTTTTCGAGAAAAATAATATAACAGGTGCAATTATTTTTCGGCCTAAAAATAAAAATAAAATTTCAATTTCCCCTTTGTGGAATGCCAAAAGAATCACACTCACCAATTTGAAGATAATCACTTAAGCCGTTTAGGCTGTAGCTCGTTATACATACTGACAGACAGACTGACAGATAGACAAACATTTTTTCTCGATCACTTTTTTAAACTTGTCTATAATCATAATGTCATGTTTGATTGTTATCTGAAATTTTTTTTATATTCAAAAATCCTTAACTTGCCTTATAGTCCCTATAATCGCAAGTAATAAGCTGATGACTCCAAATGCTAATGCTAAAAATTCTCAATATTTGTTGTAATTTTATATTGCATCAAATAAAAACATAATAAAAATAATAATAATAATACAATTAAAATTTCGATTTCAAATTTCTTCGCTAGGTGTTCGGTGGTCGTTTTATACAATAAACTTGCCCCACACTACATAGCCAACGCAACCCCTGGAGACTTTTTTTAATTTTCCAACAAATTGAGAGGTTTTTGTTTTTGTTCTTATTTATCTTCATTATTTTCCTCTTTTTACCAACAGAACTGCATGATTTAAGAATTTTAATGATGGCTCGTTGTTTTTTGCAAAGTTCCGACAATGATGCTGAACTGATGGTTCCATGCTGATATAAAGGACAGGACTCAGGATGACCTTATACGTAGCATTAATTCTGAAGTCGATATAAACAGAGGTTGACCGTACTATCAATCTGGTTTGGAGTGGCCTTGATGGCAATGCGGTTGATTGAATCGACCTGATCTCATGGTGGCGCAATTAACCGAATTGAAATTACGATATTTGGTACAGTGTAATTGCTTTACTGTAAGGCCACGCCACTTCATGGTTTATCCCTCCCTGGGCTAATATTGGTAGTTGTGTGGGCAAACCACAATATTGGTCATTTTTTAAAACGTATCAGAGAAATTGCAAGCAGCTAAAATAAAGATGCTTTGCATGACGGTTTAAATACCCACCACAATTACCGACAAAATACAGCATTGTCCATAATAGAAGTCATTTAAATAAAGAAGCGTTTTTGTAATTTTTGAAGTACAGTTTTCAACCCTTCCACTTAACAAGGAAACTAACAAATCCTAACGCAAATGCAACAAGATTATTTTAAAATGAGAAAACTTTATTTATATATTCCACATCCTTTGGCAATTAAATTAATACCAAATTCTATCATCACAAGTTTGTCACATTTTCACCTCATAGTTCCAATCTGCGAAAAGGGATTCTACCACCCAAGCATATTGTAATTAGTTCGCCTTCGAACATTCAAGCAAAGGATTCAAAAACTTTCTGCCGACTACCCTAATTTACATATGCAATTAATCCTTCTTCTTTTTGCTGGGAAAAATTATAGAATTCGCAGCCGGATTTTCCGTTCACAAGGACCAAGTGAATATCCTAAAACTTGATCACATTAAAAAGCTCAGACCTCTCACAATATTGTTTAACTTTTCCAAATTAAAAATCCCTAAAAAGACAACTAAAATTTACTTAGGCAGATGTGTAAAATTGTATACTTTCATAGGAAAATCCGCAATTACTTGCGTTTGCAAGAAGCATAACAAAAAACATGAAGAATAGAAAAAAAAGTCCTCCGGTAGCACTTCAAACACAATTATTAAAACAGCGTCATTACTGGATGTTACTCCCATTAGATTGTGTGGGGATTTGTGAGTTTTGTTTTGCTTAATGCATCCTTTCTTTGACTGTGTGTGTGATTCGTCAAGAGGAAGAAGATTTGAATCAACAATATTAGTGTAAGTTGGCCCCACAGCCAAAATGCCGCAATCTTGTGTTCCGTTTATGTATTAATGGATCAATATGGACTTCATTTCTTAAAATAGATTAAAAGCCGTAGACAGAACACATCAACTGAACGACTATAATAATAACGACAATATGACTACTGCTTTGGGAAGACTATAGTAACTAATAAATAATATAGTTACTATAACAATCGACCAAAAAATGGCGTTGTTATACCTACCATCAAACTTTAAAACTTTTTCCGTGAAATGTGTGTGTCTGAGTTAAATAACTCCGTACAGAAGACACACATGAAAGATTTGTATTTTTTTATTTTTTTTTTATAATACTTAAACCACTGTAAGGATTGCTTTTTTAAAAAAAAAGATAGGAAAGTAGATCGAGAATTAGGTGACTATTTTCTCACTTAGAACCCACGGACGACGCGACATCTACCTTGCACTAGGAGTTTGAATAATTGCTACCCAATCTAGATGTCGAACTCACGATCTCTAGATTAGCAGGCAAACACCTTATCCATTGCTGCCGGAAAAAGTAAAAAAGCCCTCTCTTTAACATATCTTGGAGACTTTAAATATGGGTTTTCGGTAGTTTAAATAACTGAAATCACACTCAACTAACAATAACAAAAGAGAAGAAAAGAACAGGTTTAGGAACAGACAAAATCTAACTAGAACATGAATTATGTCTTCCTCGGTACCAGTAACTAAAATAATCTGAATGTTTTCAAATGAGATAAGCATTCATCAGAAAACAAACAACTAAAAACACCTACAATTTTCGAGATGCTACAAAGCCAAATTATATGTTTATTCCATCAGAACTCCTAACTGCAGTAGTATCGATTATCGCACGCTGATATCCAACCAAGCAGTGGGAAGATTTATGGACGAGTCATATGATCTCGTCTTTGAAACATTTTACTTGAAAATGTTTTTGGTGGGATTTCACTTCTTTTTGTAAGTTGCCAATGACAATATTTTGTCTTGTTTTTTAGGGCGTATTTTTAACATTATAATTTTATTACAATATTTTTGTATTATTTATAACAAGGGTTTCCTTTCAGACCTCTAGTGTCAAAATTTGCTGAAATCTCTTAAGAACTTCCATCAGCAAGTTTAAGGGGTTGGGGGATGACATTTCCAAGTTTAAGATTTTTTCTTTGTTGTTTATGTACATTTTTATGATCACCAACGAGTCAGTGACGATTTCAGGGTTTTTTAGATATCAATAAAATCTTAAGTATAAAAGCTTTGCAATTAAAACTTAATATGATTAATAAGTCTGCTATTGAGAACATATTTTGAGAAATTCGTTTTTTTGGTATAATTGAAACCCAAGTTTTGAGGGCTCAAAAAACTAGGAAGCGTTAGGTCCTTGGCTCGTATAGGCAGATTAAATCCCCCACCCATCCAGTTAAAGAACAACTTCCCACCAGGACCGTTTGGCAATACGAGAAAGCCAACTGGGACGGCCTGAATATCTTTTTCCGAAACTTTAACTGGTCACTATGCTTCCTCGATAGTGACATTGATGCCAGTGCTGAAATGATCACAAATGTGATTCTTCTAGGGATGCGTGCTTTTATTCCTAACAAAGTAAAAAGCATCAAACCTAAAGAAAAATCTTGGTTTAATTCTGAGTGTAAAGAAGCTATCAGGCTCAAAGAAATAAGTTTCCGATCTTACAAAGCCAACCCTACAGAGGAAAATCGGAAAAAGCACAAGCAAGCAAGGAACTCATGCAACTCCGTTATTGAAAGAACCAAATTTTTGCAGGACCAAAAATTACGGCAAAGAATTCTGCAGTGTCCCAAAGGCAGTAAAAATTTTTGGTCATTTGTAAAAAATATAAAAAACTCCTCGACATCTTCGGTTCCAACGCTCATCGACAATAACAAACCAATTGTTTACTCTTCAGAGAAGGCAAACTTGCTCGCCGCTCATTTCGCTGCCAACTCCACGCTGCCACAAAGCAACGTTGCCCCTCCTGTACTTGAGAATGTAATTTTTTCCATGGGACAGATTTTTTTCGCGCTCGTACAGTAGCAAGAGTTCTCAAAGATCTCGATATACACAAATCCGCTGGCCCGGATGGTATACCCCCGATTCTTCTGAAGAGGTGTTCTTCCACACTGGCAAAGCCACTGCGTAAGCTTTTCCATCGCTCCTACTCTTCTGGAATCTTTCCTAGAAGATGGAAAACAGCATTTGTCCAGCCTGTCCCTAAGAAAGGTGACCCATCCTCCCCCTTCTTCTACTCAACCATAGCACTAACATCTCTTCCTTCTAAGGTCATGAAAACACTGATTAACCGTCAGCTTAAGAAATATCTCGAAGATCGTAAGCTTCTCCATGACCGTCAGTATGGCTTCCGCAGCAACCGTTCCACTGGTGATCTGATGGCATATCTCACCGAACAGTGGAACAAATCTTTACATCGCTTTGGTGAAAGTAAGATTATTGCTCTTGATATCTCCAAGGCATTTGATAGAGTTTGGCATGAAGCTCTTTTATCGAAAATGCGTGCTTTTGGGATCGATGATACACTTGTTCGTTGGATTAGAAGCTATCTTTTGGACCGTTCAATACAAGTTGTATTGGACGGATTCAAGTCTGATTCGCACAAAATAAATGCTGGTGTGCCCCAGGGCTCTGTTCTGTCTCCGACTCTTTTCTTGATTTTTATAAACGATCTTCTGTCGGTTACTTCTAATCCACTTAACTGTTTTGCTGACGACTCTACCCTCAGCTTTTCATATTCGTTCGATAATTCACGTCCTTCGCCTTCGGACTACAATTGCAACGGTACCATATGTCAAGCTCATTAAACTCCGATTTATACAGCATTGTCAAATGGGGTAATAGAAATCGTGTGGAGTTTATTGCTTCGAAAACTCAATGCTGTCTTCTGTCGTTAAAGCTAAACATTCCCCCAATGCCATTGTCCATGAATGGCACTTACATCGAAGAAACCGAAAAGCTCTCAGTACTCGGTATGTGTGTCAACGACGACCTCCGTTGGAACGACCATATATTTGAGATCGCTAAGAATGCTGCAAAGTGCTTAGGTTTTCTGTATCGGTGTAAGAAGTATTTTTCCCCATCTGATCTGGCTACAATTTATAAAGCGTTTATACGCCCTAAACTCAAGTATAACTCCCACCTCTGGGCAGGTGCTTCGCAAACATCGCTTCACCTGCTTGATAGAATACAAAATCGAGCGTTAAGATTGATAGGAAATAGAACTGCCGCTGAAACAATTGCTCCACTCGATCACCGAAGCAATGTTTCATGTCTTTCCTTATTTTATCGTTTCTTTTACAAAAAATGTTCACTCGAAGTAGCCAGTTGCATTACTCCCCTTAAAAGTTTCTCCCGTAATACTCGTCTCGCAAGGAATGCTCATCAGTTCACCCTTGAGCCTAATTTCGGACGTACCGTGAAATATAGGGATTCTTTTTTTAGCCGAACGAAACGAATTTGGAATAGTTTACCCGGCGGGATTTTCCCTTGCCATTTTGATCTGCAAGCATTCAAAACCAATGTTAATCGACACCTCCTATTTCTCACCTCCCTATCTTCCTAATGCACGCGCAGTGTGTTCTAGTTACATTAAAAGGGCAACACATAATCCCTTGTGCGCGCGTTAATTATAAAAAAAAAAAAAAAGTAATAATTTTGTATAGTCTTTGTTTACTAACTTACCTATTTACTTATTTACTAGATTTTTTTAGATTAGATTCTAATAAGAATAATTTAAGTAAAACGTTCAAACCAAAATAAAAAGAATAGATTCAACGTCATTGTAATCAAAATTAAAAAGCCAATTTTTTACAACCTTTAAAAACATACCAGGCATTGACATTGTTCTGGTCGGCAGAGGAAGCATATTAAATAAACGGCTTGCAAAAAGTGAATAAAAATTACGAAATGCAGTAGTACGAAAGTTTGGAATAGATACCGTATGAGATAAGTATCCACGTAAATTATAATTAGAATTTAGACGATAGTTTCGATTTCCTGACTTCATAAAGAAAATCTTCAACACTTTTAAGCAGTACAGATGTCAGAACAAAGGAAAACTCGAATGTCTATTAGGTTTTCCGCATATTTTACGTATAATATATTTCTGTAGAGTTAACAACAATCCATAATAAATTGTTTTTAAAAGTTGTATTGAGCAGATATTATTCAAATAGAAGAAATATCTAAGCGTGCAACGAAAATAATTCCTCAAAGTTTCTACATTTTAGAATCGATTGTTAGACCTAAATATTTAAATACGTTAACATTTTCAATTAAAAAAACAACTACTACTGCAACTTTGCCTTTCAATGAATGTGGGAGAAGGTGTACAGTTACAGCTTTAAAGTTTGTATTTTTGACACTGAGGTGCGTGATAAAAAAGTTTCGCCTCAATATTATAGAGGTCTGATAAACTGAAAAACATAACTTTAGTCTTAGGGCTTATAACCAAACTATGTACGGCAAACCAGTTCCTCAGTAAACTGAGATCCCAATTCATGTCAGAGACTAAATCCAAGTGACTATTAACACCATACGCAAAACCTACATCATCCGCAAAAGCTGTTGATTTTCCTTTGAAATTAAGTTCAAAGAGTGAGTTGATGCAAATGAAAAACATAATAGGTCCCAAAACAGAGCCTTGGGGCAATCCCAAGTTGTAGAACCTAATTTCGCTTCTTAAATCATCTAGTTTTACTCTTTGTGATCTCTTTTTTAAGTATGACCCAAACCAATCTAATACGAAACCTCGAAATCCGGCTTTTTCCAACTTTCTCATCAGAATACTTTGGTTGACCATCAAATCATTTGGAAATATCAATAAATAAACCAGCTGAACGTTTTTTCCCATCGAGATTCAACATTATTTCAGAACAAAACTGCAATAGCGCATCTTCAGTTGATTTGCCTTTCTGGAAACCAAATTGATTCGTGTTAAAAAACTTAGTTTTATTTAAAAAAAACTAACTACCCTATTTTTTACAAGTTTTTCGAAAATTTTACTAAAAACTGGAAGGAGAGATATTGGCCTATAATTACATATTTCAATAGAAGAACCTTTATTAAACAGTGGTAATACATCTGCTAGTTGGGTGCTGTATGAATAGGGTAGGCACTGAAAGGCATCAAACTGGTGATGCACAGTCGCTGCAACTATATCGTACACATCAATTGTGCTTATTTTACCTCCCCGCGGTAACCACCGGGTACTGGTCTGTCCATCCGGGCATTCCTGCTAAACTTATAAGCGCGAGTGTTGAACACAGAAAAAATAGCAACACTATAATGCTCTGCTTTAATGACTGTTCTGATCGATTCGCAGAAGTCTTGCACGAGCCCCTCAGAAAGAGGACGTACGGCGGATGAGCCCAACCAATTGGACCAACGGTGGCGTCAACAGTCAACGAAGCAGACGCCCTAATGAGCTACTTCGACGTATTTGGAGATAAGGTCATTAGGACAATTCAATGCAAGTCAGGGCATTGAAATAGAGATGGTGGCGGATGAACCCTTAATGGGCCAACGGCAGCGCTCATATCCCCGAAGTGGGTTACTGACTCCGGATTCTCCGGTTCCTTTTGTCCAAGGAATCCAACAAAGGACCTGGCCCTCCAGGTTTTGGGGTTGTGCGTGGGGTTAACAACCCTGCCACGGAAAAAAGAAAAAGTTGCGAAGCGACCAATAGCCTCGGAAAAGGACGGATTTACTGTTGACGACCCGGAAAAACGAATCAAGGACAACGACCTTCGGATCTGCACGTGGAATGTTAGGACTCTTAACAGACCACGTGCATCCAAGCAACTAGCGGAGGCCCTAGACTGCTACAGAGCAGGAATTACTGCCATCCAGGAAGTGCGATGGAATGGGCCGGGCAAAAGGAGGATGAAAAACTGTGACGTGTACTACGGTGATTGCGCAAGAAGACCACAGCGTTTATTTGGGTGCGGATTCGTCATAAGCGGTAGACTTAAGCAAGAAGTCTTGGGCTTTCGACACGTAAGTGAGCGACTTGTGACAATCCGTATCAAGGCTAAATTCGCCAACATTAGCCTAATATGCGCTCATGCCCCCACAGAGGACAAAGATGACGCCACAAAGGATGACTTCTATGAGCTCCTCGACAAAACCTATGAGCAATGCCCTAAATACGACGTTAAGATCGTACTAGGCGATTTTAATGCCAAAATAGGTAAAGAGGAAATCTTTGGTAGGACTGTCGGAAAACATAGCCTACACGACACAACGTCTGAAAACGGACTTAGGCTAATTGACTTCGCAGCGGCACATAACGTCACCATTGCAAGCACACGGTTTCCTCATCTCGATATACACAAAGGGACTTGGCGACACCCAGATCAAAGAACCGTCAATCAGATTGATCACGTTGCGATCGATGCAAGACACGCCTCCAGTATCTTGGATGTTCGCACCTTCCGAGCAGCTAACATCGACTCGGATCACTACCTTGTTGCAGCAAAGGTAAGAATGCGAATAACCCGAACTCCACAACAACGGAGTAATACTGTGAGGAAGTATGACGTCGGAAAGCTGCAATCGCAAGAAACCGCCAGAACCTATGCCGATCGAATATCCCGTAACCTCTCAAGAAATCCAGTACCGCCAGCATCAAGTGCCGAAGATCAGTGGCAACACTGCCAACAAGCCATCAGAGATGCCGCAACTGATGTGCTAGGTTTCACCAGACCACCACCACGAAACCTCTGGTTTGATGACGAATGCAGGCAAGCCCATGCAGCCAAACAAGAGGCATATAAAGCGACGCTGTAAAGAAAGACGAGAGCTGCTCGCGAGCTTTACAAGCAGAAAAGACGGGAAGAACACCGGCTTCTCCAAAAGAAAAAGAGAGAGAGCATGAGAAGCGCGCGATCCAAGATATTGAGAGATGCTACTCCAGGAACAACGTGCGGAAGTTTTACCAACAGGTAAACAGAACATGCCAAGGAAAAAAATCCCGCACAGAAGCCTGTAGAGATAGGAATGGAAACCTCGTAGTAGAGTCACAGTCGGTGCTGAGTACATGGAAGGACCATTTCTGCAGACTGTTAAACGGCGATGGAGGCCAAAATCCCGCTGTCAGGCAGAATGAACCATTCAACATGGATGATGACAGACAAAACTTCCGTCCACCTGACCAAAATGAAGTAAGGATAGCAATATCTAAACTCAAAAACAACAAAGCTGCTGGACCCGACGGATTACCCGCCGAACTTTTTAAAGCGGCCGGAGATGACCTGGTGGAGTGCATACACCAACTCATTTCTAAAGTTTGGTCAGAAGAAAGTATGCCTGATGAATGGAACCTCAGCGTCGTTTGCCCGATTCACAAGAAAGGAGACCCTCTAAACTGCGCCAACTATAGAGGAATAAGTCTCCTGAATATCGCCTACAAGATCCTCTCTGCCGTACTATGTGAACGCCTGAAACCTTTCGTCAGCAACCTGATTGGCCCCTATCAGTGTGGTTTCAGACCAGGAAAGTCCACAATCGATCAAATGTTCACGCTACGGCAGATCCTGGAAACCACCCAAGAATTCCAAATCGATACCCACCACCTCTTTATCGATTTTAAGGCCGCGTACGATAGCATTTATAGAGACGAGCTATACAGAGCCATGTCAGGTTTTGGCATTCCCACAAAACTCGTCCGACTGTGCAGGATGACGATGGAGAACTCTCGCTGCTCCGTCAAGGTTGGTTCTGACCTCACAGAAGCTTTTGACGTCAAAAAAGGATTCCGACAAGGTGATGCGCTATCGTGCGATTTCTTCAACTTAATACTTGAAAAAATTATAAGAAACTCGCATATCAATTGTAGTGGGACAATTTTTTTCAAGTCTGTGCAATTGCTAGCATACGCTGACGACATAGACATCATTGGCAGAACTCAGCGAGCTGTCACTGAAACGTTTGTAGCATTGAAGCTGAAGCGGCTAAGATGGCACTAGCAGTCAATGAGGCCAAAACGAAGTACCTGCTGTCCACAAAAAGGGACACACAACACCGGCGGATTGGACAAAACATCACAATAGACAGGTATAACTTTGAGGTAGTTAGGGACTTTGTGTACCTCGGATCCGCTATAACATCTGACAACAACATCTCGTCAGAAATAAAGCGAAGAATTACTCTTGCCAATCGCTGTTTCTATGGGCTAGGAAGGCAATTAAGTAGTAAAGCCCTCTCTCGAAAGACAAAGGAGACTCTGTATAAGACCCTAATCATCCCAGTCCTGCTCTATGGCGCCGAGGCATGGACTCTATCTAAAGCGGATGAAGATATCCTTAGTCGTTTCGAGCGTAAGATTCTTCGGAAGATTTTTGGCCCTATCTGCGTTAACGGGCTTTGGAGGAGAAGGTTCAACCAAGAACTATACGAGCTGTACAGCGACATTGACATGGTCAAAAAAATACGCATATCACGTTTAAGATGGCTAGGTCATGTAGAGCGAATGGACAACAATGCTCCGGCTCGCAGGATCTTCGATTCCATCCCAGAGGGTAGACGCACTCAAGGAAGACCTCGCCTTAGGTGGCGCGCTCAAGTGGAGGACGACCTGAACCAACTTGGAGTGCAAAACTGGAGGCAGCTAGCCAAAGACCGAGTTGGCTGGAGAGGCATGTTGGTTGAGGCCCAGGTTCGTCCCGAACTGTAGCGCCACCTAAGTAAGTAAGTAAGTAATACATCTGCACATTTCAAAGCATCTGGAAAAACTCCAGCAAAAATACAACAGTTAAAAATATCTGCCAAAACATCCACTAGAAAACAAGCAATTCTTTTTACAAGCACATTGGAAATCCCATCAGCACCACACGAGTTTGAATTTTTTAAAGACCCAATGACTTGTAGGATCTCTAAAGGCATTATATACTGATACATAAAACTGTTTTCTAGAGAAAGTTCAGTAGAATTACCGCTGGACGAACAGGATGAACAAGACTGCAGGACTGGGCATGGTTGTAGACTATGTTCTATATTTGCAAAATAGCAATTAAATGCTTCAGCTATGCCAGGCTTATCATTTACTTACTTACTTACTTACTTAGGTGGCGCTACAGCTCGGAGCGAACCTGGGCCTTAACCAACATGCCTCTCCAGCCAGCTTCGGCTAGCTGCCTCCAGTTTTGCACTTCAAGTTGGTTGAGGTCATCTTCTACTTGAGCGCGCCACCTAAGGCGAGGTCTTCCTTAACTCCGTTGTTGTCTATTCGTTCTACATGACCCAGCTATCCTAAACGTGATATACGTATTTTTTTCGCCAAGTGAATGTCGCTGTATAGCTCGTATAGTTCGTGGTTGAACCTTCTCTTCCAAATCCCGTTAACGCAGATAGGGCCGAATATCTTGCATAGAATATTACGTTCGAAACGGCTAAGAATAGATAGAGTCCATGCCTCGGCGCCATAGATCAGGATTGGGGTGATCAAAGTCTTATAAAGAATCTCCTTTGTTTTTCGAGATAGGGTTTTCGTTTTACTACTTAATTGCCTCCCTAGCCCATAGAAACAGCGATTGACAAGAGTTATTCTTCGCTTTATGTTGTAAAATTTTATAGCAGTTCTGAGGTAAACAAAGTCCCTAACTACCTCAAAGTTGCACCTGTCTATTGTGATGTTTTGTCCGATCCGCCGGTGTTGTTTGTCTTTTTTGTGGACAGAAGGTACTTCGTTTTGGCCTTATTGGCTGTTAGTCTCATCTTAGCCGCTAATAACGCTCCAGTGACAGCTCGCTGGGTTCTGCCAAAGATGTCTTTGTCGTCAGCGTATGCTTACAATTGCACAGACTTGAAAAAAATTGTGCCAGTACAATAAACTTGCTAGTTTTTTACAATTTGTTCGGTACTAAGTTGTAGAAATAGCACGATAGCGCATCACCTTGTCGGAATCCTTTTTTGACATCAAAAGCTTCTGGGTGGTCATTACCAACCTTGACGTAGATTTCTCCATCGTCATCCTGCTTTGTGGGGATGCCAAAACTAAACATTGCTCTGTATAGCTTGTCTTTATAAATGCTATCGTACGCGGTCTTAAAATCAATAAAAAGATGGTGGGTATCGATTTGGAATTCTTGGGTATTTTCAAGAATGCCTTAGCGTGAACAATTGATCGCCTGTGGACTTTCCTGGCCTTAAACTACACTGATAGGGGCCAATCATGTTCTTGACGAATGGTTTCACGCGTTCACATAATACGGCAGATAGGATCTTGTATGCGATATTCAGGAAACTTATTCCTCTACAGTTAGCGCAGTTTAAAGGTCCATCTTTCTTGTGGATCTCTTTGTGGACAGTCTTTGTTTACAATTTTAAATTAATAAAAACATCAAAAGCACTCAAAAATTCTGGGTTACTGGTTTATAATTTGGCCCTCCACTATGTCGCTGTCTTAAAAGTATTTTTCCATCATCCACACGAAGTTGGCTTGAATAGTTCATGAATTTTGGTCGACTCATCAGTTTTTGTCAATAGGTTGAGTACACATATTCGTTAGAAATCTCAGAGTCCTTATTTTGAATTTTGCATCTATTATTTTAATCATCAAGACTATTGCAACAAAAACTATAACAACCCTGTCAGCCATGGATAAGTCAGTTAACACGGACAAGCCAGAGGATATAATAAAAGAAAAAAAAGCCGGACAAGATAAATATTAATTGTTTGACGGAATTTCAAGCACTTAATTTTAAAAGAATGAGGACAGAAAGAGCGGTTAGTTTGAAGTCCTCTAGAATAAAATAAATAAATTAATTTACTGGCGCGACAGCTCCTTAAGGATCCGAGGCTTAGTGACTTACACTCTCAACCATTCCAGTGTGTGTGTTGTGAATCTGCAAGAATGGAAGAGACCAACAATTTACCGCTGAGCATAGAGTAAATATATTATATAGAGGAAAAACTTTCGTACGTTCCACGCCTCAAAACCCTCAATTTTCGTTGTTGCTTTGGTATATCATTCATTGTGTTTCGTGTTCTCTTTTGTATATCATTCATTGTCGGCGTTAAAAAAACAAAGAAAAAACGATGTGGTGAGTTTTGTTAATTTTGACATTTCATTTTGTTCTTGTTGACGACAACTGTCAGTGAATTGTTATTTGTGTTTGAGAAAATATAATTTTATCCTGGCATTGGAAAGAAAATCTCAAAAAATCATTTAATTCATCAAAAAAGTAAGTGCTAATGTTGATTAATTTGGCTAGACTGAACTTCAAAATGTGTGAATCGCATTTACTACTCAGGTATGCTGAAAATTGTTTTGATTGTCTAAAAAAAAACTTTTTTTCAGGCTTATGAATATTACAAAACACATCAATTATAAGCATCTTTTGTACAAAACAGCAGTGCCCAGAAAACAACTTCAAATATGGAAGAACCTTGCGCCAATAAGATCCCAGTCAAGAAACCAAAATAGTTTGACGACTTATCCAGGTATGATGCAATAACTTGAAGATCTAGGTTCATCATTAATCTTTTTGCAATCTTGCAAATATACATAGTAGGTGTTCTTCTGACCAAATGCTTGTTTAAATTCATTCTTAGAACAATCAACACACTATCATCAGTTTAGGAATCAGGTAAAATGGTTGAAACTCTTGAATATTATTTAACCAGTTTTAAACGTTTATATAGAGTTTTCAAGCACATAATCTGTAAAAGGCAGTGTAATGACAACCTCATAATTATTTGTCGTGGGAATCAAGGCCAACCTCAATTCCCCGGCAAATGATATGAAACCCCCAAAACAGCATTCAATTACATCTTGGGAACCATTCCATCTAATGGTTCTCCAGGTGTATCATATACACGAGTTGTTATATGTGCTGAGCTTGCATTTTGCCAGTGCACCAGCTTTGAACCTCCATAATATTATGTTTGATCAATGCCCAGCAGTCAATAAACGAACCTCGGAACAAACGTGTTATTTTCTTACAAACCTTTGATAAACAATTATTACCATTTTCTACATGGCGACCGTGACAAAAATAAAATAAAATAAGTGAAGCGTCTGCAATGAGAAAGCGTCAAGTGAATCTTTTGAAGTGCGTTTAAAGTTTAACTGAAAACGGGAGAAACTTAAAGAAAAACCATCTATAAAAACGACAAAAAATATCATAATTTTTGACGCTTCAAGTGTAAAAGTATAAAAAAATGGGGAAAAAACAGTCAAAATTCGTAGACCCAAAGGCAAATGTCATAAATGAAATAGACATTAAAAATAATAACGAACAAAACCTAGACACAACAAACTTCTTACTGGCAATAATTGCCTTCGTGTGTGTTGCTAGTTTCGTATATAAAATTGTCTGTATATATCGTGGTAATATAAAACGCAAATATTTAAACCACGCTGTGTCGATAAACAAAATATATAAAAAAAAAGTCTAACTTCAAATAATGGCAAAAATAAAAGAAAACAAATTGGAAATACCTTGGAAGTGAAATCAACAGGAACCAAGAAATCTCAGAGCTCAGACGCCTAACTGAATCTGATGGCGAATCATGGAAAATTAATATAACAGGAAGAAATAAATTTGAGACATATACGTAATATAATTTTTTTTTATTTTTATTTTATTATGAAGACTTAACCATATCTCCTTTTTGAAAATATGTCAAAATGGGAAGACATTCCAAATAATATTCAAGAACATACAAAAAAATTCCTCAGAATTTTTAAATGTATTAACAAAAAATATCCCCCTAAGGGAACAGTTAGTGAAACTCATTTACGTAATTTGATAAACGAGTACAATCTCATACATGAAATTATAAAAAAAAACATCGCAAACTTAACAAAGCTTCACAAAGGAGAAATACATTATTATTTTCGCGACTATTTTTCTAGAGCTTGTTGTCGACTTAATAAAAATATAAAAATTCCAACGGACTTCAATGTCTCAGTTGATATAAATATAAAAGAGCAAGATCAGGAATTAAGTGACAGTGAAAGCGAAGGTACAATCGAAGACAATATGACGTCGTCTATCGATTTTCTGAATTTCGCTTCGAGAATAATCCCAGAATTTGATGGTTCATCGGAGAATTTACAGCGTTTTGTTGACGCTGTTAATCTGGTCATCGAAAATGCAGGGACTAATGAAAGTAGCGCTGTTTCTCTGATTAAAACAAAATTATCAGGAACAGCACGCAACTTCATAATAAACGAAAGTACAGTTATTGAGATAGTACAAACATTACGCGTATCCTCTAAAGTACTCATTTCAAAAATCATGAGTGCAAGGCAAAACAATAGGCCTACGAACACGTATATCAAAGAAATAGAAGATTTGACATCTTCACTTAAAAGGGCATACATTTCAGAAGGTGTTCCCTTCAGGCTAGCTGAAGAATACTCCACCCAAAATGCTGTCAAATCACTCTCTACAAATGCGTCCAATGAGAAAATTAAACTCATTATGGAAGCAGGTACGTTTAATAATATGAATGAAGCTGTATCCAAATTTGTAACTACTACTACAGAAGTGAGCGCTAGCCAGTCTAACGTTGTTTTTTATAATAAAAGATCCAATTTTAATAACTTTCGTGGTCGTGGTCGTGGACGTGGACACGGCCGACAAAACTACAGATACCAAAATAATGAACAAAACTATAGTTTCCGGAATTCATACCGAGCGCAAAATAATAATCGCTTCCATAGAGGAAACCGAAACGTAAGAGTTATAAACGAGGTTTCGGAAAACATGTCAAACCCCAGGTTTTACAACTGGGGGATGCTTAAAAAAAACTTTGGCTAAATATCAGAAGTTCAAAATTTTTAACCTAAATCTTAACCTTAGCAGTTATATAATAGTTGAAAATACATTAAGTCACTGTACAAACACATTCCCAGTTGATACAGGTGCCGATGTTTCTGTATTAAAGGAAAACAAACTTCATCCCAATAGATCTATAAACAATATTCATACGTCCAAGATAAGTGGAATAGGCAATGGCGTAGTGCATTCTTTTGGTCAGACTACCGGCGAAAGGAGTTCGATTTAATAAAAGAAACACCAACACCTTGGTGAAATGAATTGGTAAAAGAACTTTAATAAGCTTTCCTATAAATACTTTTATTATTAATGGAAAAATTGACTTAGGACAATTCTTTCCAAGGTTAGAAAAAGAGACCAATAATAGAAATATATACAAGTTGCAACTTTCATTAAACGATAATTTATTCAGTATGATTCAGATCACTGAATTTAAAAATAATGCAAACAATTTATTGAAAACATTAAAAATCGCGTTAACGCCTAAATTAAAATACATAACGGAAGGTAAGGAAAAAGCTAAATTAATCGAAACTTTTCATAATGATCCTATACTTGGTGGTCATGCAGGAATTACCAGACTTTTAAAGAAGTTAAGAGCGAAATACTTTTGGAAAAATATGACAAAAGAAGTTACTAAATATGTTAAAAGCTGTTTAGAGTGTCAAAAGAATAAATCTATGCCAAAAACGAAAGAACTTTTGTCAATAACACCAACACCCGCGCGCGCATTTGATATAGTATTGGTTGACACCGTCCGTTAGCCCGATCTAACTTTGGTAACCAATTCGCAGTAACTATCATATGTGACTTATCAAAAAATTTAATCTCCACACCTATATCGGACAAATCAGCCAAAACAATAGCCAAAGCTATTTTTGAAAATTGTATTCTAGTTTATGGCCCGATGAAAAAAATCATTACTGATATGGGGTCTGAATATAGAAATCAGACTCTTAAAGAGCTATACAAGCTCCTGAATATAGATCAATCAACTTCCACAGCGTATCACCACCAAACTTTAGGAACAATTGAAAGGTCACATAGGACTTTGAATATGAATATGAATAGTTATACATATTCTAAATTTTAATATGCATATACTATATATATACAAAGAAAAAAATAATGGTAAGCACAAACAACTTTAAATTAAACATTGTTATTAAAAAATACAAATTAATAAAAATAGTTTATTCTGCATATATAATCTTTTTGATTAAAATTTCGCTAACTAGCTTTAATTGATTTATGTGTATAAATAAAGATAGTTATGAGCATGCATGTTCATAATAAAATAAAAAGTTAATATTACAACCAATTATATTCTTATATTTTAAAATTTTAATACATAAATGTAATATTTTGATATTTTTACTTGCGATTTATAGGGACTATAAGGCAAGTTATGCATTCGTAAAAAAAAAAAAAAAATTCTAACAATCAAACATGCCATTACGATGATAGAGAAGTCAAAAAAAGTGGGTCCAGAAATTCCGTCCGTCTGTCTGTCTGTCTTACTGTCTGTCTGTCCGTATCGATACCTACAGCCCAAACGGTTGGGCCGATTTGATTCAAACTTGGTATATAGTATTTTTAGAGTGCTCTACCCGACAGTTTTTGGAATTGGCATTCTAGCTCCAAAACTAACGGTACCTGCCATATAAGTTTTAATGAAAAACTTATTTTTCTCGAAAACGGCTCCTACGATTTTTATAAAACTTTCAGAATGATGTTTTCTATGCAAAATCTATCTTTTAATTTTAATGGATTTTTCAGAAAAAGTTTTATAACGGTACCTCCCATATGACCGGTTTTTTAAAATCAGACTTTCTCGTTAATTAATTAACGGATTTTGATGAAATTTTCAAAATAAGTAGAGCTTTATGATTTAAATAATATTGTTTTTTAAAATTTTCAAAAACATTTTTTTTTAATTTTTAATAATTTTTTTAAAAAAATGTTTTGTTTTTTGAATATTTTGAAAACGGTTTTATAGATTTTTTTTTAAATTTTCTCCTAGTATAAGCTTTAGATTTCTTTGAATTGACATACTCAAAAAAAATTTAAAATATATTTTCGAAAAGTTTTTCAATAAAAACATTTTTTTGAAAAAACTGGTCGAACGATTTTGAAATGAAAAATTCATAAAAAAGAAAACAGCAAAAGAAATAAGATGGCTTACAACATTTTTTCCAAAAAACGTTATGAATAGGGTTTTTTGATTTCATAAAAAATTTTCCCCCAAATTTTATTTCATATTGCTCGGCTAAGCCCTAGCCATTAGTCAAATAAAAGAAGGTGACAACCTACATACATACCTACGTATTTTAAAGCATTTCATCATCATAAAAACACACATAATAAATAATGAACCTATGATAAACACACAAAAACAACTAACAAATAAAAAGAATTATTCGATTAGTACTGAATGCAAAAATTTCAATCGAGAAAAAAAAAGTTTACACCTTCCTATAAATAAACAAAACCACTGTGTTAACTTTTAATACTGTCGCTATACCTACTCGCTTAACAGTAGTTGGAACGTGTATCTTATATTTAGTACCTACCATCCTTCCAACCTTATTATAGGTAAATAATATCCTTAATAAATTCCATTAATACCTACCCACATCATACGTTTATCGATCCATCAAACGTAATTCAGCTATTTTAATTAATTTAATTTCAAAAAGTAAATTATTGTTATTGGGACCTATATAGGTCCCTATACCTAGCATTATTGCCATACTGGTGATTCCGACGAATCTTTATGCCAGTTCTTCAAATTTTTCAATACCAAAATGAAAATTAAACTGAAAAAAGTCCTTTATATCTTTCTATTAGCAAATTATATTATAAACAGCAAACAACAAGTGGAAAGATAATACACTAAAAAACTGTAAAAGCTAACAATCCTATATATTTATGTGTTTATCCCTGTACCTAAAAAGGATTAGCACACGGGAGCAAGTACGTGCGGCCCAGTCGTGCCTTTTATTTTTTTTAAATAAAAGAGGCTTAAAGGTATTGGTCAAGCATAATTTTATTAACTAAAATTAATTTAAAAAGGGGAAAGGTGTAATGACAACCTCATCATTATTTGTCGTGGGAATCAAGGCCAACCTCAATTCCCCGGCAAATGATATGAAACCCCCAAAACAGCATTCAATTACATCTTGGGAACCATTCCATCTAATGGTTCTCCAGGTGTATCATACACACGAGTTGTTATATGTGCTGAGCTTGCATTTTGCCAGTGCACCAGCTTTGGACCTCCATAATATTATGTTTGATCAATGCCCAGCAGTCAATAAACGAACCTCGGAACAAACGTGTTATTTTCTTACAAACCTTTGATAAACAATTATTACCATTTTCATTGCCATTTTCTACAGCAGGGAAAAAAATAATAAAGTATAACAACTTGCATTCGAGTAACTTGCTAGTGTCTCCTCATGATACAAGAAAACAAGATAGTGACTTTCGTATTTTTACGTCATCAGTGACCCTTGTTGAAAAAATTAATTTCCGTTTTAGAAAAAAAAACGGGAAAGTAAGTTTTAATTGATGCAGGTTTGGTCCAATGTCTTATTTGATTGATTTAATATACATTTTAAGTCCACTAACACTTCGGATTCTTTCCAAACATGGTAATTTAATTTAGTCAGTTTGAGTCACTGATGACGTCAAATTTCGGGATGGCGCTTTTTATTAACAGTATCTTCCAACACGCCCAATTTCGTGGTGAGAAACAAAAGGGAACTGAATAGAAGGGGTCAATTATTTGACTACTACACTCTCAATCGGCGTCAATTATTTGACAGTTCAGCACTACTACACTCTCAATCAGCGTCAATTTTTTGACACTTCAGCACTACCACATTCTCAATCGGCCTCAATTTTTTGACAGTTCTACACCAATACTTATTTGACCAGCTTGTAGGCCTTGTCAAATGAAGGCAGTAGATTTCCCTCTTTATAGTATAGTTACTCTATGCCGCTGAGTCCGAACGGCTACAGGAAATGCACTTTTTCACGAAAAATTTTACTCATGGAGGATTTGTCAGTTTCTCACAAGAGACAGTTTTGCATTTGCAATGACCGAACTGGGTTAGCCAAGGAGTTTGTTCGCAAATTTTCAAATGTTAAAAATTGTTGGTTCGGTCATAGATTGGGTACACATTGCTTATTTTAACCTATAAGTCTTTGATTCGATGCGGAATTTCTTAGAGGATATTTGAAAATAAAAAAGATTTGGGGTTTTCAATTTTTTATAGGCTGCTGTTTTGGTATTTCTTTTTTTTTCCTTCGCCAAGAGTAAAAAAATCAGTTTGTTCTTACATTGCATTATTGGCTTTGGTCGAAGGAGATGCAAGGTCAACAGTTAGTACGTACTGTTTGTTTATTTAATTGAAAGTAAATTCCATATGACTTCAATTAAAACTGTTGACAGTGTAATAGATGGTATTCGCTTGTGAAGCTAGATGTCGAGAGTTTGATTCTCAGTCTGATTTCTCAGAAACTTCTAGTGCAAGCTAGGGTTTTAAGTAAATAAAAAAGTATCTTAATTCTCGATCTTGTACGCCGAAAAAATTCTTTCCTGCTTTCTAATTCTTATCAAAATTACTGTGTAAATTCATTATAAAGGCAATAAAACCTCAACGCCGATTATAAAAAAGCCGTTATTTAGCCAAAGTGTAATTTTGATTTTATCGATGGTCCCGAGGATATAGGATACGGTAATTAGTATTCAGTTATGGAATGCAATTAGACTTAGGATTGCGTGTGGGGTGAGTCAGTTTATTAGGTTTTCGTTTTGAATTGAATATTATAAACCTAGGGTCCGAAGCAACATAGTCGTGCGTATTCTCATTGGAAAGGGAGGTTTATAAAGGCGTTTTGAAGAAGTCTGACATCAAACATCCCCTATTTTTTAGTTATCCAGTGTGTGTTGTTGTAAAGATGTTTTTTATTGGGTGTACGTGCCGTGCATCCCATGTATTAATCAAATTATCTATGAGTTGTTGTTTGAACATTTCTTTAAAAACTTTTTTTTTTTGCAAAAAGAAGGACAAACAAGCTTTTTGACATTAAGCTTCTTTTTCTTGAAAAATCCCTCTGGCAAATTAAACCATTTATGGGTACAACCCGCTGAGGAGGCTTCTTTATTTCTTAGGAAAGAAAAAATTTGCCTGAATGCCATTTTTAAAATCAAATTACAGTGATTTGTGCCTTAAGCATGTCCTGTATTAGTTGCTCGGAATATACTCAAGGATCTCGGGAAAGGAGTATATTAGCATTATTGTTTAATTGACATTTGCTACATGTTGCAAATTGAATTGAATTTAATAGTTGACTTTTGATGGAATTGAGTGTTTATTTTGAGCTATTGTAATTTTAAATGGAGTGGTGATAGATGTAAGTTTTGAGACATTGAACCAATGCCATTCTTAATTTTAAGCGAGTTCAGATTTTTTTTTTAATTTTTTTTTAGCAATATAGACATTTATTAATTTTTAAAAAACGAATTGCTCAAACGCTTGGTCATTTATTGATAAGGATCACCAAGAAAAAGAGGTAACCAAAATATCTTTTAAACTCCTTTTTTCCAAAGCTTAAGCAGTGCGTCCACCGTCGCGAGGTAAAAAAGGTTGGCCAAATCCCTTTGGCTTGAAAAAAAGTACAAACATTGTCCTAGGAAAATATTTCTTAATCAACACCTGACCATATTTCCAAAGTTATTTAGGCTTAACGTATTATAAAACCCCTTGTTATTATACCTAAATGCTTTTCAAATTTTCTATCTTATTTTCCCTGCAAAATTGAACCCAAAAACTCTAATAACTTTGCAGGCTTCCCTATTTTACTTCCTTGAAAAATGTAATTTAAAATAAACCAAAACCTTCTTTTTCTATTTCCTGCTACATATCCTGTCAACCTTAATCCGCTTTATACGAACATTAATTCATGTTACAAACACCCTGTGGGGTTTCCATTCAAAAACACCAACAAAAAAGTGAAAATGAAAAAAGTTAAATCCCAAATCCAATTTCGCTTTATAAGCCACACACTGAATTAAAAAAAGGATTTTTCGTACGGAAATACAAAACACACACATAATCCTAGAGATACAAGACACATGATGGGGGGTCAACTGACAACTTAAAACAGGATATAATACATGGAAGACCAAAGGGTTGTTGATTTAATTTAATTGCAAAGTGAACTTTTCACTCAAACTCTGTTCTCATTTAATATTTTATGAATAAGTAAATTTATGTCCTGACGGCCGCCATTCTATATCCATCTACTCCTATCAACTTTTACAAAATTCTTCATTTTAAAAGCCAATACCTTCAACAAAAAGGTACATTTTGCGATGTCGACAAACAAAATATGGAGAGTCACTCAGTAAAGCAAAATTAATTATTTTGCACTTCTCCTAGGAATGGGCACTAACCCCAACAAATTAATAGATATGTATATCCAGAAGAACCATCAAAAAATAAAAATATAAAATGAGGGCTTTTGTTCCGCAGTGTTCTGTAAAGAATCAATCTTCCTTAGGGGTGTCCATCATGTTCGCAGAATCGAGGGAACCAGTTTCCAGCTATCGACCACCACCTAATGTCACCAGACACTTTTCTAGCAATTAATTTTCGCTCCCAGAGCCAGGATAGTGAGCGGGCACAAGAAAATAATACAAATTAAATGAAATTTATACTCAATTGGAATTTATTTTATTTTATTTCACATGGAAGGGGGTGTTGATATCCTCAAACTGCCAAGCGCAAGATGAATGGAGTTGCAATTGAAGTGATGGCTACCAACATTGATGGAGAGATGACTTGGCAATTGGTGATTTGTGAAGCAGTCAGCTGAAGTTAATTATATAGTAAAATAGTCAAATGGCGAAAAGATAATTTGCTTTAGTGAATTCTTTATCCAATTAGTATAAAATGGTATCTCTATATGAACTTAATTGTAACACTTTTTACTTGCGATTACAGGTATTATAATGCAAGTTATGCATTTATGCATTTATCCCGATATAGATTGTAAATAAATTGCACGACTGGATCGCACGTACTTGCTCATATTTGCGCACATTGTAGGATTAAATTAAGAAAATTAAATTGGACATCAAAGCATTTATTCGATTTTTGTGCCTTTTGATTGTTCGAATAAAGTACATTAAATTTTATTGGGTAAAATAATTTAAACACCATTTTATTTGTTTAAGAAATGTAAAAAAGTGTGATTTTTTTTCGAAATCGTAGGAGCTATTTTTAAATAAAACGGTTTTTAAACAAATTTTTTTTAAAAAAAGTACATTTAAAAACAAAATTAAAAAAAAAATTACCTACCCGTTTTCCAAATATTAATTTTTCAAATTTTTTTTTAAATTAATAAAAACACAAAATAAAAATTTTCGGGAAAAAAATAATGCAAAATTTCTCAGGCTTCCTACATCTTCTTGAATATCAATTTTGATTGTAATCAGATCACCATTTTTCGAGAAAGTCGAAGAAAAAAAACCGGTCCTATGGAAGGTACCGTTTTAAGACCACCATATTAATTTTTTTTTCACCAAAATATAATCCTTACCTACAGTAGTACACAAATTTTTTTTATAAAAAAATTTGGAGCCGTTTTCGAGAAAAATAGACTTTTACATAACGGTTATATGACAGGTACCGTTAATTAATAAAATTTAAGAAAATTCAAGTGAACATTAATGGATTTCTTCGATTTTTGTGACTTTTGATTGTTTGGGTGAAATAATTTAAACGCCATTTTATTTCTTTAAGAAATGTAAAAAATTGTGATTTTTTTCGAAATCGTAGGAGCGATTTTTAAATAAAACGGGTTTTTTCACAACTTTTTTAAAAAATTAAAAAAAAAATAATTCAAGAATACAGTTTTAAGCACAAAAATAAGATACATTTAAAAACAGAACTTAAAAAAAATCATTTACCCGTTTTCAAGATATTTATTTTTCAAAAAAAAAAAAAAATTTAATTATTAGAAATACAAAAAAAAGTTTTCGAAAAAAAATTAATGCGAAATTTATTGGGCTACCTACATCTTCTTGAATATCAATAACGGTTATATGATAGGTACGGTTAATTTTTGAGCTAAAAAAAAAATTGAAAAAACTCCTCTGTAGAATCTCAAAATAACCTTAAGTTCTAAATTTTGAAGACGATTGGCCCAACCGTTTAGGCTAGAGTTCAAAATACATCCGTACAGACAGACATACAGACAGTCAAATAGACAGACGGACAGAATTTTGCCAGTAACTCAAATGTGTTACTCTATCATCGTTATGTTATGTTTGATTGTTATCTAAAAAATTCTTTTGCAGGAATGCATAACTTGCATTGTAGTATAATAATAAATAAATAAATTTGACACATCTGGTTCTTATTCCTTCGCTTATCCACCTTCTTCGGTGGACTAGATTATGAAACGTCGATTAGTGGAATTTTGTTTTATTAATAACATTTTGCCCTTAGTCCACGGAACAAGCCCTAACCTTTCGCTATTCCACGTTTTTAGAATTCACTAACTACGTTAACGAAAATATGCAAAATGGCATCCAAATTCATGTTTTATACGTTTATTTCAGTAAAGCATTTGATAGAGTATGCCATTCCATACTTCTACATAAATTAGAAAGATATGGTTTTCAAAAGTGGATAATTGATTTTATAAGATCTTTTTCAAAAAATCGTACACATTTCGTAATTTTTAAACACGGAGTTATACAAGAAAGCTACTTTGGTCAACTTTTATTTCTTCTTTTTATTAATGGCATTACCTCGGATTTTTATTACAAGATTTTGAAATCTGCTGACGACTTCAAACTGTTCTATTGCTTTATGGACCCGAATGGATACTTATTCCTACAACATGACATTAAAAAAGTTTTTGCCTGGTGTTGCTCGAATGGAATGAATCTCAACAGAAGAAAGTGTAAGGTTTTGACATATTCAAGAAATAGGGAACCATTTTTGTCATACTACTTTATCGAAGAAGACATTGTTGAAAGGGTTAACGCTAACAAGCAAAGCAAGGAGCCGACTTGGCGCCATTATGAGATTTTCTGAAGAATTTGCTGATCCCTACATTACAAAAGTTTTATATTGTTCACTTGTCGGTCCTATTTACGAGTAGTGTAGCTGTATATGGTGCCCTAGCTAAGAAGTTCCCATCAATAAAATTAAAAGCGTAAAAAAAATGTGTTGTTTGCTCTTTGTTGTAGTCCGTGTGACCCAATCCAACTTCTTCCACCCTATGTGAACCGAAAAAAAGGCAGGTACATAATGTCATCTTCCTGTTTCAATTATTATCTGGATCCATCATTTTTACACCAATTCTTAGTATTCTGAATACATCACTCGATCAAGATCAACACGCAATCCAACATTTTTCTATACTGCTTCTGCGAGAGTGAACTATGAACTCCTTAATATTATGTGTATTGACTTTAATAACTCTTTTCATATAATTTACTTTAATTTATCAAAGATTAATATCAAGAATATATTATTAAATTGTTTTCTTTTGTAGCTTATCACTAAAATGTTAAATTTTAATACTTTATAATCAACTTATATAAAATATCTGCAGTTGTTTTTAAATAAATAAATAAATAACTTAATTGATAAATATTGATGGTCCTAACCTTAGCATAGACTTTCTTCCTAGTAGTATTGCAAGTCCGTGTTTTATTCCTGACAATTCAATCTGCTGTTGAGGTTGTTTCTAAAATTAATGTCATTTTCAACTTACGCCCTTAAAAAACAGGTAAAAATGGTGTATTATTTGTATTTGCTAAGATGATCTTGCCTTATCCTATACTGCTTTACATACGTTTTCTATATCTGTTTTACGCCCTCAACTTTTCCTGAAGCTTGGGAGTAAAAGTCATTACTTTTCCCATCAAATTTTATTCCTTAAGAATTTTTTTTGTCATTTTGGAAAAGTCTCCTGAATATTCAATAAACGCCTCCCTTTTGTTTTTTAAAACTTTAAACACACGTTATGTTTTAAGGTTGAATTGTTGTCTTTCCATAATTTCGAAGTTTAAATAAAATTCTAACAATATTTTTGTTCAAGACATTGGGCGGCGCATTAGGGTAGGTGTTGAAAAGAATACATGTTATATTAAAATCCTCCGGGGACTCAAAAGCATGCATACATTTCTTTCTTTTCAAAGCGTAGATGAGTTTACACGATGAATTTAAACTTATCCTATAATCCCCATATTTTTAAACTTTAATTAAAATTGCTGTTAATTCCTTGCAATCTTTTGTTTCATTTTATCTGTCTGTCCTTTGTTAAAAATACTGTAAGTCCAATCTAATGCAAACGACATTATCTTTGAAAACAGGTTCAACTCAGAAACATTCATGTTTACCCTTGTATATTAAAATTAACCAGGATTTACATGAGGGTGTTTGGTTGTGCCACTTGAACAATGTGGCGTATACAGTTTTATCTTGATACTTTTACAAATTGTGGGTTAACTATAGACCAACAAAAACTTGTTGAAAGTCGAACCCTGATGTGATTCAAGCATCTCCTGGGACACATTGCAACCATATGCCTACAACTTGACTATTGCCAATTTACCCCCCAAAAGAATTCGTTTTTTATTGCACATTTTCGAACCCCTTATATGAAATACGGATTAAATATCTGAAAGATAATCTAACTGTAGGCAGTTCAGCAATTTGTTACGTCCAACATGATGTCACTTTAGGAATAGCTATGTGGCTATGACAAAGTAAATTAAAGAGTCAGTAGGTTGTTTTTTCAACAGAGATTACGTTGCACATTGTGTATCCGTGAGTTCGACTGAAATTCCACAAACTAGAGGTCATGAGTCATGTTTTCATTGTTTCTCTCAAAAAAAATAAATTTTACACTCCTTAAAGCGAAATCGTCCAATATACGCAATATTTCCACAATGTTGGAAACCCTTTTTTATACGAACCGCCATCCACGAAAATGTCATTCAGCTTCTGTTCAGGTGAAATACGAATGAATTCTGCGTGAAAATTTTACCGACAAAAAAAAAGAAAAAACAAATCTCTCCGTTAAAGCGTTCGGAATCATTACCAGCACCAAGAAACCAGCACACATTATTACGCAAATTCACAACATTTCAAACAATTACCAAGTAATTTTCATGGAAAATATTTAGAAGTATTTAACAGTTAATAAATTCTCTAATTGTGTAAAAAATTCATTCCAAAAGAATTGATCCAAAAAATAAGCCATTAGGGGGAGAAAAATAAGAACAAGCAGAATACAAAAAAGGCTTACTAAAGGTAAATTTTGGGAGCTTTCCTTTCAGGAGAAGTGAAACGTGCCGTTGCCCTTGAGCCGGGAATTGATTCTTCTATCCTCTCCTGGTACCCAGTCAGAACCAAGAAGTTCTTAGCATCCTTCTAGGCTGTCAGATTACATATACATATGTAACAAAGTTCAAGTACCAGAAAAGAAAAAAAACAAACACAATATTCTGTTATGTTGGTATATTTTTCTTCATTGCCATTTTCATCTTCAGGAACTTCCTTCTACTTTTTCTAGTATTTTTTGCGAAGTTAACGGTTTAAACAGACAAATGGAGGATTTTTGTATTTAAATTTGTCATGCCAGAGAGCAAAATACACACAAAAAATATTTGAAGTTATTTGCATTTGAAAATGTTCGATAAATAGATGAAAATTTCATGAAATGTCAATGGAGAATCGCGAAAGGCATGTCGTTTTGCGAAATTGGATTTGAATGAGGTTTTTTCTGTCATTTTACGTTAAATAAAAAAATTTTTTTGGCTGGTAGATTAAGTGCCAACATTGTATGCAAAAGAAGTAATAACGAAGTATCTTAACTTGACTTAAGTTCATTAATTGGTTGGTTTTTAAAATATCGTTTTTTCAAGGCAAAATCTTTAAAAAGTACTTTAAGAAATATGTAACATGTATTTTGAGGTTTTTAATACTCATAGCTTTCTTTGTTGACATTAATTGACTATCTTTTTACTTCCGATTATAGGGACTATAAGGCAAGTTTAAGATTCGTGACTATACACAAAAATGAGAGCTGCAGCCTAAACGACTTGAGCTTTTATCTTCAAATTTGTTAGGTGTGATTGTGGTGGCATTCCCCAGAGGGTAAATTGAAATTTAATTTGTAGGCCTAAAAATAACGGTACCTGTTATATGACCGTTTAGGAAATGCTTATTTTTCTCGAAAAGGGCTCCAACGATTTTGTTGAAAATCTTTGAGAATTTTTTTCCTGGTATTTGCTATCATTTGATCATAACCAAATTTACGGGAAACGTATATTAACGGTACCTTTCACATAACCTTTATTATTACTATTTTTAATTTTTTTTACGAAAAATAAAAAAACTGTTTTATCAAGATCCGTCCTACAATTTTCGGAATACTTTTTTCATAAATTCCTTATTATACAAGTGTGATGGCGTACTGCATTTTTACTAAAAACCGTTAAGTGTTGTGGTTTTGACACTTATTAAGTTCAGATAGTGTTATTTTTCTACCTTAATGTTACTTGTTTTTTTAAATTCTATTCGACGATATGACCGCACATATGAGCAATTATGTGCGATCCTGTCGTGCAATTTATTAAGATTAAGAAACGGAAAGAATCATTTTGGTATTATTTAAAAAAGGCAACTTTAATCCCGTTTTTCAATGGAAGGTTTGAAAATTTATGGACTTTGATGAAAATAGAAATGCCGGCTGATAGTGTCAAACAAGTAAAAACTAAAGTAAGTCTACATTACTTCAATGTACAATATACTATGACATTCAAGAAACCTTCAGGTCCAAATATTAAGCTACCTATTTTCAATGAGCAATTATTGTCATATTTTGAATTACAATGCCAATAGAAATATGGAAATTTTAACTTGCATTTATAAAAACTATAAGCCAAGTAAAAAAAATCTAACAATCAGACATGACATTACGATGATAGAGACAAATATTTGAGTTCCTGGCGAAATTCTATCCGTCGGTGTGTCTGTCCATCTGTACGGATGTATATTGAACTACAGCCTAAACGGTTTGGCCGATCGTCTTCAAATTTGGAACAAAAAAAGCGCCATTTCATAAAACATATTTATAAGTAAAACCGATTCGAAAATTAAATTTGAGAATTTAATGTTGAACACAGATATTTGTTTATCTGAGATGTCCGTGAATGAAAGCATAGTTGGGAAAAACGCAGATCCAAGCTCGATCCACTTGTTTCGTTTAAGATACAATTTTGCTTTTTCTGGAGCACAGTCTTTATGCTTATAAAAATAAAATTTATTGGCGCGACAGCTCCTTGAGGAGCCAAGGCCTAGTGACTTATACTATCAACCATTCCTGTGTGTGTGTTGTTACTCTGCAAGAATGGAAGGGACCTTCAGTTTACCGCCGAGTCCGAAAGGCTACATGAGATGCACTTTTTCAAGACAAATTTTACTCTTGGAGGTTTTGTCAGTTCCTCGCAAGAGGCAGTACCCCAGAAAAAAAGGTGGCTATGAGCTGGATTTGAACCCAGGTTCTTTCGCTTAGCAGTCCGACACACTAACCACTAAGCCACGGTCTTTATGCTTAGGCACAGTTTTTTGTTGCCTCAATTGGAAAAGGTAAATATGTTCTCTTAGTTTCTATGCCAGAAGCTAGTGCAGGCAGACATTTATTTTTAGGATTTTTTTTTGTTGTTCCATCTGTTCAACTAATGATGCTATGAAAAGTTTTATATAAACATAAATCATAGATAGTTTATTTAAATAATTACGTATACGCCACAGTGGCATTTTGAATGTAAATCAAGAGACAAGGTGACGAAATTATGAAGAAGATTAAAACAGTTTAGAAGTTTAAATCTCAAAAAAAAGTTATCCAGATGTTGATATATAGGTAGAATCTTATCAATGCTTAAGTGCTCTTCGAAGACACCTCATTACATCCAAAATAAAGTTGGATCTAAAGCGTTTTGGTTGTTGCAAATTTTTTGTAACAAATATGTTTTTCAGTGCCAAAGCACACTTTCGGCTTACATATCAATGGAAAAAAATCAATCACATTTGAAACGATTACAATCCATAAGTAGCTGACTATTAAACACAATAAAGCAAGGGTGATCTCTAAGAAATAACTAAGTAAACTAACTTTTTCGTTCCATAACCAGTTATGTAAGTGGCATATAATTTCAGAAGAACGGTGCTAAATGGAAAATAGTGCATGTACTAAGTAGGTACACAGGTGGAGTTTTTGGGACCAAGATTAAAGGTATTTTTTTTCTTGTCTTTCCAAATTATCTTGGAAACGAGAATGATTTATGGCTATGGCGTATACTATAGTACATAACTGCCATTTCAAAGAACACTATGTTGGAAGCAGTACAAAAACAAAAAGTGGACTTCTGGTAACATATAAATTCTTATACAAATCAGAAACGAACTAGAGATTAGGAAGCTGAAGTCGTCGATTAGAAATGCATGCTAACTCATAATAAAAGAAGTTTGAGATTGTCAATTAACTTATCCTATAGTTATATAGTTATAAGTTAACATCTGATTTACTGTCTAGCAAATTGGAATTATGTTCTTTGATAACAGAACTATGTCATATACTAAAATGGTGTAAATTTTTATTATTTTTTTATTATTAAAATCGCGTCTGGCAAGACGTAAACAAATTTTTTTTTTGAAATTTTGGTATGCAGTTTTTTAAGAGTTTATTAATATACATTTGATTATTAAATTTAAAATAATTTTTTTTTAATTCGATTCAGAAATATTGATTTTTCAAAAAAAAATCAAAAATTGATTTTAATTAGAAAAAAGAAGTTATTAAAAAATAGTGATATGCAGAATTAATTTGGCTACGCAGATCTTTTCAACTATAAAATTTTATTGAAATCCATTGAGCCGTTACCGAGAAAGTTGAAAATTAAAAAAATAACGTTATATGAAAGTACCGTTAATAGACTTTTTCGGTAAATTTGGTTCTAATTAGATGATAGCTATATTACCAACACAGATATTCTTATTTTTAGCACTAAAACTAAAAATTCAATTCAATTTCAATTTCCCCCCTAAGTTTATGAGATAAACACATACCAAATTTGAAGGCAATCGCTTAACCCGTTAAGCAGCTCGATATACACCCGGACAGACAGACAGACAGACGGACATTTTTTTGCCTATGACTTTTTTAGGTTTCTCTATGATCTTAATGTCATGTTTGATTGTTATCTTAATTTTTTTATATTCACGAATCCTAATTTTGCCTTACAGTATATATAGTATAATCACAAGGAAAAATGATCTTGATCATTTACACCAGCCATCTCATTAGGAGAATATTCCTCGTGCAATTGCGTAAGCCGACGGCTAAATCGCGTACAGAAAAGATCCAAAAGTTAAGGTAAACAGAATTCTCTTACAGGATAACTTCGATTAGGTTCAATAATTCTTCTTCTTTTGCAACCGACGGTTTTTATGATCTCTGCTAGGACCATTCATTCATTTCGGTCTATAGTCTAAACTCTAACGCATCACCTTTGGGGTTCACATTGTTAGGGCGATCGTTGACCATGAAAATGGATACCCTGGGTGGTTTAAAGTTTCATCATCTCTAATGAAACAAATTCGGGTGTTGGAGAGATTCTTTGTAAATGACTTGGATTTCACAGAGTAAAAAAGTCAGATAATATACATTTATATCCCAAAAGAAGGGAAAAGCGGCTCCATAACTGCCGAGAAATTGGAATTTTCTATATCCCCATAGTGCTTACATACATCGCACGTGAAAATGTTTACATAATTATTCTATAACTCTTCTAGAGCTACAGAGTTAATTACATTCACCTACTAATACCGTAAATGAATAACGAAGAAGTCAATAATGGGAGAAAAACGTTCAAGTATGTAAGTTCAAACGACATAATTAATTTGTCAACTAATTCCCTTATAAGTGCTATAAAAAACCAAACTTTCGCCGAAAACTATAATTATTTTTCTTTCAGAAAAGCACTTTAAATGTTAAAAGTTTTCCCAGCTTCCGATTCAATCAAATACCACTCCCCAAAAGCACCATTAAAGACCTACCCCCTTTATTAAATAATAAAGTTCCATCACTTACCCAAATAGCAAAAACATTTTCGGCAGAAAATCACAATTAGTGTCGGCAGCAGCGTTAAAAGTTTATGACCCTGCGTTTTACCCAACTCGATGCAAATTGGTTTGGATAGCTTTACACTACAGCACGGTTGGTGTTCACTTACTTTTATCACTTGTTTTGCACACACCCAGGCTCACCGCACACAAAACACAGTTATACTGCGCCTACACTTGTGGAAGTCGATGACACCATTCAAAACTACTATACGTTACCAAAAAACAGTACGGGAGCCTTCAGAAGTGGGATATGATGCAAGAAGGATATACTGTCACTTTAATAGCAACACTGCTGGGCGGAAGGATTACTTTCTCGTCATTTTGTGGATGTGATGTTGCGGTATCTATTTTCAAAATATTGTATCTTCATAGGAATGATGTGGAAAGTTTCGGGATTACTTCATACTTTTGAAGTGGTTACTTTCCACAGCGGATATGGCAGAAAAGCCATTTCTCTGTCAATAGGACACTAACGGGAGATGGATGAAATTTCAAGTTCCAATATTGTCAAGGCACAACCAGGTGTTGCCGTTAAGACAAGGTGAGTGCACAAATTAGAAGAAAAACAAAATATAACGCTCTAGGATAGGAAGACAATATATTATACTTTCAGGATGAAAACAATGCGGTGGCATGGTTTATGGTTTAAATAACATTTCTGCTCCTCTTTTCGATTATGTGTTTGTAATACGGACTAACACTTTCGATGGCTGTTTTTTTGTTCATGGTGTTGTGTGTGTTTATTATGTGAAGAGATTCGATTATAAACCTCTTGGCTTGGTTCTCTTCTCGCTTCACAACTTGGTCATTTTCAAAGTTTGGTCGTATGTAATGCAGTGTGTTGCCAGTGCTGTCTTCTGTGGAGCTTTGGTTTTTATATCGGATTTATATCCCGCGAGTCTCTTCTTCAATTTTTGTTTCGTTGTTCCAATGTACGTCTGGTTGCATTGTTCGTCTGGGTTTCCTTGGCAGTTGATTTTGTAGATCAAGTCAGAGTGTTGGAAGTTTTGTTGTTGTTGTTGTTGTTTTTCTTCTTGTTGTTTGATTAATGAGATAATCACATTTTCCGGAAAAGACTTTTTTTGTAGAATGTCTTTTATTTTAATTTTGTTTTTCTCAATGAATTCTGGATCACTAAGCGAAAGGACTCTGCTGATGAGATTATTGGTATTGTTGTGAATGGTAGTTTATTAGTCTACCTGAGGACGTATGTTTTCGAAACCAATCCATTTTTAAGTTTCTTTCTTTCTGGGTGATAAAAGTGTCTAGATATGTTATTTGCTGGTTAGTTTCGATTTCACACGTAAATTGAAGTTTGCTGTGGAAGCTTTTGAGGACATTCAAAGTTACGTCAATTTCGGTTTTTTGATAATGGCAACGATATCGTCCATATATTTCGTGAGTATTTTTGGTTTGTTTATAAGTTTGGCGAAGGATTTGTCTAAAAGTTCTTCCAAAACAATGTCCGCTTTTATTGGGGAAGCTGGATTTCCCATAGGCATACCATCTCGTTGTTGGTACGTCTTGTTTCCGTAAACAAGGTAGTTGTTATCAATGATACAGAAGCGGAGAAGTTCAATGAATTTGACCCTTTTTATGAGAGTATGTTCTTTTAATTTTTCCCAGCTTTTGCCTATAAGCTCATCAAACGACACTAGGACTTCATTATTTTTAACGTTTACTCAGTTCATTTTGGTTTTGAATTCTATTGAGTTCTTAACGTTATACTTGGAGTTTGATGTAAGGCTTTTAAGAATGGAAATTAGGTATTTAGCTAAGTTATAGCATGGGACTTTGACAGACGAGTAATTTGGACGTAAAAGCATTCCATAATTTATGAATTGTTGGGAGCCTATAAATTCTTGGAGCAACAGGGTTATATTTTGTCATTCTTCGCCTTTCATGCTCACTTATAATTTTGCTATCAAATAGATTTTTGAAGAATTCGTTGTTTATTTCTGTAGTTTGTTGGTATGGTCAGTCCTGACTGGCCAATAAACTTGTATATCTTCATCATTTCTTTCATCTTTTGATCATATGTACTTTTGTAGATCGCAAATGTTACGTTTCCTTTGTCTGCACTGACTATAAAAATATTCCTGTGTTTTTTAAGGAAAGTTTTTGTTTCATTGAAGACATGTGAGATGTATTTATTGAGATCGCAGAATTTTCGCTTTTCCATACAGTTATTTAACATGTTGGCCAATTTGGCTCGAGCGTTTGCTTTAACATCGTTGTCACAAAGAGTATCGATGCAGCTTTCACCGTCAGCAATTATTTTGAATAATGTATTGGAAGTTGGTGGTTGGGTGCTGTATGAATAGGGTAGGCACTGAAAGGCATCAAACTGGTGATGCACAGTCGCTGCAACTATATCGTACACATCAATTGTGCTTATTTTACCTCCCCGCGGTAACCACCGGGTACTGGTCTGTCCATCCGGACATTCCTGCTAAACTTATAAGCGCGAGTGTTGAATACAGAAAAAATAGCAACACTATAATGCTCTGCTTTAATGGCTGTTCTGATCGATTCGCAGAAGTCTTGCACGAGCCCCTCGGAAAGAGGACGTACGGAGGATGAGCCCAACCAATTGGACCAACGGTGGCGTCAACAGTCAACGAAGCAGACGCCCTAATGAGCTACTTCGACGTATTTGGAGATAAGGTCATTAGGACAATTCAATGCAAGTCAGGGCATTGAAATAGAGATGGTGGCGGATGAACCCTTAATGGGCCAACGGCAGCGCTCATATCCCCGAAGTGGGTTACTGACTCCGGATTCTCCGGTTCCTTTTGTCCAAGGAATCCAACAAAGGACCTGGCCCTCCAGGTTGGGGGTTGTGCGTGGGGTTAACAACCCTGCCACGGAAAAAAGAAAAAGTTGCGAAGCGACCAATAGCCTCGGAAAAGGACGGATTTACTGTTGACGACCCGGAAAAACGAATCAAGGACAACGACCTTCAGATCTGCACGTGGAATGTTAGAACTCTAAACAGACCACGTGCATCCAAACAACTAGCGGAGGCCCTAGACTGCTACAGAGCAGGAATTACTGCCATCCAGGAAGTGCGATGGAATGGGCCGGGCAAAAGGAGGATGAAAAACTGTGACGTGTACTACGGTGATTGCGCAAGAAGACCACAGCGTTTATTTGGTTGCGGATTCGTCATAAGCGGTAGACTTAGGCAAGAAGTCTTGGACTTTCGACACGTAAGTGAGCGACTTGTGACAATCCGTATCAAGGCTAAATTCGCCAACATTAGCCTAATATGCGCTCATGCCCCCACAGAGGACAAAGATGACGCCACCAAGGATGATTTCTATGAGCTCCTCGACAAAACCTATGAGCAATGCCTTAAATACGACGTTAAGATCGTACTAGGCGATTTTAATGCCAAAATAGGTAAAGAGGAAATCTTTGGTAGGACTGTCGGAAAACATAGCCTACACGACACAATGTCTGAAAACGGACTTATGCTAATTGACTTCGCAGCGGCACATAACGTCACCATTGCAAGCACACGGTTTAGTCATCTCGATATACACAAAGGGACTTGGCGACACCCAGATCAAAGAACCGTCAATCAGATTGATCACGTTGCGATCGATGCAAGACACGCCTCCAGTATCTTGAATGTTCGCACCTTCCGAGCAGCTAACATCGACTCGGATCACTACCTTGTTGCACCAAAGGTAAGAATGCGAATAACCCGAACTCCACAACAACGGAGTAATACTGTGAGGAAGTATGACGTCGGAAATCTGCAATCGCAAGAAACCGCCAGAACCTATGCCGATCGAATATCCCGTAACCTCTCAAGAAATCCAGTACCGCCAGCATCAAGTGCCGAAGATCAGTGGCAACACTGCCAACAAGCCATCAGAGATGCCGCAACTGTGCTAGGTTTCACCAGACCACCACCACGAAACCTCTGGTTTGATGACGAATGCAGGCAGGCCCATGCAGCCAAACAAGAGGCATATAAAGCGACGCTGCAAAGAAAGACGAGAGCTGCTCGCGAGCTTTACGAGCAGAAAAGACGGGAAGAACACCGGCTTCTCCAAAAGAAAAAGAGAGAGCATGAGAAGCGCGCGATCGAAGATATTGAGAGATGCTACTCCATGAACAACGTGCGGAAGTTTTACCAACAGGTAAAAAGAACATGCCAAGGAAAAAAATCCCGCACAGAAGCCTGTAGAGATAGGAATGGAAACCTCGTAGTAGAGTCACAGTCGGTGCTGAGTACATGGAAGGACCATTTCTGCAGACTGTTAAACGGCGATGAAGGCCAAAATCCCGATGTCAGGTCAGGCAGAATGAACCATTCAACATGGATGATGACAGACAAAACTTCCGTCCACCTGACCAAAAGGAAGTAAGGATAGCAATATCTAAACTCAAAAACAACAAAGCTGCTGGACCCGACGGACTACCCGCCGAACTTTTTAAAGCGGCCGGAGATGACCTGGTGGAGTGCATACACCAACTCATCTCTAAAGCTTGGTCAGAAGAAAGTATGCCTGATGAATGGAACCTCAGCATCGTTTGCCCGATCCACAAGAAAGGAGACCCTCTAAACTGCGCCAACTATAGAGGAATAAGTCTTTTGAATATCGCCTACAAGATCCTCTCTGCCGTACTATGTGAACGCCTGAAACCTTTCGTCAGCAACCTGATTGGCCCCTATCAGTGTGGTTTCAGACCAGGAAAGTCCACAATCGATCAAATGTTCACGCTACGGCAGATCCTGGAAACCACCCAAGAATTCCAAATCGATACCCACCACCTCTTTATCGATTTTAAGGCCGCGTACGATAGCATTTATACAGAGCCATGTCAGGTTTTGGCATTCCCACAAAACTCGTCCGACTGTGCAGGATGACGATGGAGAACTCTCGCTGCTCCGTCAAGGTTGGTTCTGAACTCACAGAAGCTTTTGACGTCAAAAAAGGATTCCGACAAGGTGATGCGCTATCGTGCGATTTCTTCAACTTAATACTTGAAAAAATTATAAGAAACTCGCATATCAATTGTAGTGGGACAATTTTTTTCAAATCTGTGCAATTGCTAGCATACGCTGACGACATAGACATCATTGGCAGAACTCGGCGAGCTGTCACTGGAACGTTTGCTAGCATTGAAGCTGAAGCGGCTAAGATGGCACTAGCAGTCAATGAGGCCAAAACGAAGTACCTGCTGTCCACAAAAAGGGACACACAACACCGGCGGATTGGACAAAACATCACAATAGACAGGTACAACTTTGAGGTAGTTAGGGACTTTGTGTACCTCGGATCCGCTATAACATCTGACAACAACATCTCGTCAGAAATAAAGCGAAGAATTACTCTTGCCAATCGCTGTTTCTATGGGCTAGGAAGGCAATTGAGTAGCAAAGCCCTCTCTTGAAAGACAAAGGAGACTCTGTATAAGACCCTAATAATCCCAGTCCTGCTCTATGGCGCCGAGGCATGGACTCTATTTAAAGCGGATGAAGATATCCTTAGTCGTTTCGAGCGTAAGATTCTTCGGAAGATTGTTGGCCCTACCTGCGTTAACGGGCTTTGGAGGAGAAGGTTCAACCAAGAACTATACGAGCTGTACAGCGACATTGACCTGGTCAAAAAAATACGTATATCACGTTTAAGATGGCTAGGTCATGTAGAGCGAATGGACAACAATACTCCGGCTCGCAGGATCTTCGATTCCATCCCAGAGGTTAGACGCAGTCAAGGAAGACCTCGCCTTAGGTGGCGCGCTCAAGTGGAGGACGACCTCAACCAACTTGGAGTGCAAAACTGGAGGCAGCTAGCCAAAGACCGAGTTGGCTGGAGAGGCATGTTGGTTGAGGCCCAGGTTCGTCCCGAACTGTAGCGCCACCTAAGTAAGTAAGTAAGTATTGGAAGTTGACTGTATAGTACCTGTATAGAACTGGGGAGTGCATACTAAGGGCCGAGTGAAAGAAGGTACTGAATGTCTTTAGGTATGACAACACTGGTTTTGTTGACAAACCATTTCTCATTTAGTTGCAGATTATATTTATCTTGTAGTTTGTTGGTATGGTCAGTCCTGACTGGCCAATAAACTTGTATATCTTCCATCATTTCTTTCATCTTTTGATCATATGTACTTTTGTAGATCGCAACTGTTACGTTTCCTTTGTCTGCACTGACTATAAAAATATTCCTGTGTTTTTTAAGGAAAGTTTTTGTTTCATTGAAGACATGTGAGATGTATTTATTGAGATCGCAGAATTTTCGCTTTTCCATACAGTTATTTAACATGTTGGCCAATTTGGCTCGAGCGTTTGCTTTAACATCGTTGTCACAAAGAGTATCGATGCAGCTTTCACCGTCAGCAATTATTTTGAATAATGTATTGGAAGTTGACTGTATAGTACCTGTATAGAACTGGGGAGTGCGTACTTAGGGCCGAGTGAAAGAAGGTACTGACTGTCTTTAGGAATGACAACACTGGTTTTGTTGACAAACCATTTCTCATTTAGTTGCAGATTATATTTATCCCTTATCCCTTGTTTTAGTGATTCTAATTTGTTGTCATGTATTTTACTATATTTTAGTTTTTTTGTTGTTGGCGTCAATATTTTCGTGGTGGAGAAAGCTGAAAAATTCTTCCTGTATTAGATTTAATTCGATTGTATTTACATTTAACATTTACATTTTGAAGAAGAAGTTATGCGTTGGTGTTTGGCGGATATAAATATGTTTAAAATTTTGCAGCAGAAGTTGTGCTTAGTTTTTTGTAAAGCTGAAAAAAGGGTGCTTTCTACCGATATCTTGTTGTAGCAGCTCTTCAAGATGTGTTGTTGTAGACAACAAAACAATAATAGATATAATTTCAATAAAAAGTCCAATTTCAAAATTTGGAAAAAAAACTTGCGTTAAAAAATAAATTTTGACTCGTTATTATATAAATACGTAAAGTATTTTTTTAACTATTGCCCCTAGAACTAAAATATGAAGCCAAATGACAAAACAAAAAAGAAGGTCAAAGACGCAATTTAACAATATTTGTTTCAATATCTGAAGATTTTATTTTTTTATATTTTTTCCTTTTAAGATTTTATTTACTTCCAATGGTGACAGTATTGCATGTATCGAAGTACATTTGAATCATTTATGAAGAAGTTACTCACCTGAAAAGAAAAAAAAACAATAAGTAAACATCAATTCAAGTTATAATAATATATAAAACTTATGTAAAATCAGATAGCTAATTGAGATAATTCTTAGGCCTGCACAAAAAAAGAAACATTACTAACTCGGACAATATCCTTGCTCTTTATGCTTAATTTCTAGATATTTTAGCTATGCTTTAAAAAATTGGTTTTGCAGATTCGAAAATAAACCATAATATATGAGAAGATAATGAATTTTCTTTATTTATTCTAGCAGATGTGTTAGATTCGTCATCGTAATTTTATAAATTACAGCCATGTATAGATAATATCCAGTCATTAATCCCCTGCGGATTAATTGACCCTACTCGAGTCAAGAAATATCATCAATGAAATTTTATTGCATATGTTTGTGTGCGTATTGTATGGTAAGAAACTAATGGCTAATGGGCTTGTTCTGAGGAATTTTACAACTGACCCAATATATTTCATATATAAAATCAACCGAAACCCTAGCACGTGATAATTTTCTCATCCCAAAATTTGGAATCAAAATCCTCATATCTCGTGCAATAATATTAATTTATATACAAACAATATTAAATAGTCGATTATATTGCATTTGTAGGATAGAAAACCAAAACAAATTCAACAATTCAATTCAATAGACCAACCCTTGGATCAAAAAATTATATTATTATTTAATGTGGTATACCAGGCCAGTTGGTTTTCCCGTTTTAATATTGTTTTGCCTGACAAAAAGATAAAATCAATCAAATCAATAATCTTCCATGATTCAATTGACGAGTATTAAATCCGCTTTTATCCTGAATATACCGTCGAATTTTCAAATATGTACATTGTACATGGCACATCTGGAAATAACAATGACGCGAGTCACAAATTTGTCACCTACACATTGCACCAGAGTTCAAACTTGGTGTATATCATTTTAAGAGTACTCTACCCGAATGTTTTTTGAATTTGCATTCTAGCTCCAAACTTTTAATGAAAAACTTATTTTTGTCGAAAACGGCTCCTACGATTTTGATAAAACTTTCTGAATGGTGTTTCCTATGCAAAATCTATCTTCTAGTTTAATGGATTTTTCAGAAAAAGTTTTATAACGGTACCTCCCATATGACCGGTTTTTTAAAACCAGACTTTCTCGTTAACGAATTGACGGATTTTGATGAAATTTTCAAAATATATAGTGTTTTATGATTGAAATTAAAATTATTAAAATTTGTAAAAAAATTTTTTTTAATTTTTAATAATTTAAAAAAAAAATATTTTGTTTTTTTGAATATTTTGAAAACAAATTTATACATTTTTATTTTAATTTTTCTCCTAGTATAAACTATAGATTTCTTTAAATTGACATACTCAAAAATAAAATTTAAATATGTTTTCGAAAAGTTTTTCAAAAAAAAACATTTTTTTGAAAAAAACTGGTCGAACGATTTTGAAATGAAAAATTCATAAAATAGAAAACAGCAAAAGAAATAAGATGACTTACAACATTTTTTCCAAAAAACGTTATGAATAGTGTTTTTTTGATTTCATAAAAATTTTATTTTTTTAATATTTTCCCAAAAAAATTATTTCATATTGCCATTATTCAAATAAAAGAAGGTGACAACCTACATACATTCTTGTATTTTAAAGCATTTCATCGTCATAAAATCACAGAGAATAAATAAGGAAGCCTATGATAAACACACAAAAACAACTAACAAATAAAAAACTATTCGATTACTACTGAATGCAAAATTTCAATCGAAAAAACAAAATTGTACACCTGCATACAAACAACCACTGTGTTAAGTTTTAATATTGTCTATACCCACTCGCTTCACATTTGTTAGAATAGGTATCTTAATTTTAGTACCTATCTTCCTTCCAACCTTATTATAGGTAGGTACATAATATCCACAAAATCCATGAATACCCCCAACATGAGTTTATCGATCCACCGAACATAATTAAGCTACCTTTTTTAAAAAAAATTATTTCAAAAAGTAAATTATTGTTAAATGTACCTTATAGCTTCCTATTATTTTGAAAAAAAAAACCACACTGTTCCACATTTTTTATGGAAATAAAATGGCGTTTAAATTTTTCCGCTGAAAACTCTCTAACGTACTTTCTTCGAACAATCAAAAGTCACAAAAATCGAATAAAACTAAGAAGTTCTTCTAATATTTATCAAATTTTATTTGACGCTGTGACCGCACATAAGAGCAAGTACGTGCGATCCAGTCGTGCACTTTATTTTGTTTTCAAATCCCGGCGAAGAATGGGCACAACCGGGTCGCACGTACTTGCTCTTATCTTATGTGCTTAATCACAGTATATCGCTAGTTATTTGAAAAAAAAGTAACATTTACGTAGAAAAATAACACGGTCTGAAATTATAAAGTGTCAAAAACAACAACACCTTAAGGTTTTTTAGTAAAAATGGAGTACGCCATCACACGTCTTAAATAACGAGGAATTTATGGAAAAATTATTTTGAAAATTGTAGGAAGGATTTCGAAATAAATAAAATTTCAATTTCCCTTTCGAGGTATGCCAAAAGAATCACACACATCATATTTCAAGGCGATCGTTAAAGCCATTTCGGCTGCAGCCCGTTATATATTCAGGCGGACGAATCGATTTTTCTTTTTTTTTTTATCGATTTTTTATGTATACGAATCCTCAACTTTCCTTTTAGAGTACCTTTAATCGTAAGTAAATAAATTGTAACACTGGATAGCACGAACTTGCTCTTATGTGTGGTCACAGCGTCGTCGAATAAGATTTGGAATTTTCAAAAAAAAAAAATCAATAATGCAATCTACATTCAAAAACAAAATTAAAAAAAAAAATACATCGACCTGTTTTCAAAATATTGATTTTGAAACAAACAAATTAAGAAAATTATTAAAAATACAAAAAAAATGTTTTCGAAAATATTTTAAAATGAAATTACTTAGGCTACCTTCATCTTTCTGAATATCAATTTTGATTGTAGTCGGATAATCAGTTTCTTTTCTATTGTGTAGTCTATGTATATATTTTAATAGTTCGAGTGGGCTTTTATTGGCGGGTTATTTTGTTTTACCTGTAGAAAATATAATTGTTCTTAACCATAGGCGTTCACTCTCAAAATCTTTCTTGTCTTATAAAATTCATACTCATGAATGAGGTGCAGCATCTGAAATGCTTTCATAATTTTTGTCTAAGAGTTTAAGAGAGAAAGTCGATCTTTTTATGTTTTTATTTTTATTTTCCTGTAACGTTCCCCAATAATACCAAGTTTTTGACGTGATAACGTCTTATAAATCGATCAGACGCTACACTTACGAAATAACATGAATAATGCTGATAAGAAGAGTGACGCACACTGCGAACTGTGATACTGTGGTTTTTTCAACCAAAACCGATCGCAGGCACCAAACATTACAAGAAGAGAAAAAGAAACACAAAATAGGCGGAGTTTTGTAAAAGTAGAAAGTATATGTAATAATGGAGTGTGTGTGTGGATTTAACGAGAGGGTTTGTGGGTATGAGTTAACGGGCTTAATGTTGGTGTTGCTGCCATCAAAGTTTTCTTATGACGGTATCACGTAAAATTATTGTCCGCAAACCGACTTTACAGACAACAAACAATTTTTTTCAACCAAAATCGATCGCAAACGTATTCTGAGCACCAAGCGAACATGAAAAAGAACTGGCGCCAATTCCCAAAATAGTTCAAAAAGAACAAGAAGGGAAAAACAAATACAAAATAGGCGGAGTTTTGTTAAAGTAGAAAGTAGACATTGGGTTGCATTTTGACGCAGCAAATGACGAGGCAGCATCTGATGAGTGTAAGCACCACTCTATTAATTGGTGAGTACTGTAAGACGCAAAAGCGTCACCGCTACGGCGCCGCTGTGTCAAAATGACGCAAGTGTGCACCGGGCCTGAATAGTGACAAAAATCGATCGCAAACGTATTCTGAGCACCAGGCGAACATCAGATGTATGTATGTATGTGTGTGGAGTATGTACTCCTAAATTGCCCAACGGATTTTAATGAAATTGAGAGGGTAAATATAGTTTTGTCCAGGGATCGTTCCTGTGAATGTTTGGTCCCGATAGCATTATTTTCGGATTTCACATTAAAACACGGTTTTTCTAGGGCGTATTAAAGCACTTGCATTAGATTAAAGAAACGGAACTAATGCCACTTCACGCTTTTTACTTGCGATTATAGGGACTATAAGGCAAGTTTAGGATTCTTGAATATAAAAAAATTGAGATAACAATCAAACATGACATTACGATCATAGAGAAGTCTAAAAAAGTGATCGAGAAAAAATATCTGTCTGTCTGTCTGTCTGTCAGTATGGATAACGAGCTGCAGCCTAAACCTCTTAAGCGATTATCCTCAAACTTGGTGAGTGTGATTATTTTAACATTCCCCGGAGGGGAAATTGAAATTTTATTTTTAGCCCTAAAAATAACGGTACCTGCCATATGACCGTTTAGGAATATCTTATTTTCCTCGAAAACAGCTCCAACGATTGGCTATTATTTGATTAGAACTACATATACGGGAAAAGTCTATAAACGGGACCTTTCATATAACGGTTTTTTTAATTTTTGGCTTTCTCGGTTACGGCTCTTTAGATTTCTGTCAAATTTTATATTTAAGAAGATCTATGTAGCCAAATTAATTTTGCATATCAAAATTTTGAATAACTTTTTTTTATAATTAAAATTATTTTTGAATTTTTTTTTTGAAAAATCAATATTTTGAATACTAACAAAAAAAATTATTTTAAATTTTATAATCACATGTTCTTTAATAAATTCTAAAAAAAACTGCAAACCAAAATTTAAAAAATAATTTGTTTTCATAAAACTAAAAATAAAAAACAGGATTTTATCAAAACCGGTCCTACAATTTTTGAAATAAATTTTTCATAAATTCCTTGTTATTTAAGACGTGTGATGGCATACTTCATTTTTACTAAAAACCGTTAAGTATTGTGGTTTTTAATACGTTTTATAAGTTCAAACTGTGTTATTTTGAACGTAAATATTACTTGTTTCTGTCAAAGATCTTGCTTTCCAATGTAATTATGCACATAAAAGCAAGTACGTGCGACCCAGTCGTGCCCATTTTTTGTTGTGGCAAAATTGCTGCTCAGTGTAGCATCATCAAATGCTTTTCAACTATGTAACTACCAATTTCTAATTTATAAAAGCAAATACAATAATTCCTAGACTTGTAAGACATACTGTAATTCGGCAATAATGAACCTGCCTATTAATTTCGCATAAAATCTCTTTTCAATTCATCACTTCATCATTGATCTACTCTTGGCACAACCTAATTGGCTTAATCTAATTTTATCCTAACTCAATGAAACATTAATCATACAATTTAATTTAAATTATTTACAATACTAAAGAGAGGTATAGGGTCTATCGCCATGCCCAAAAGTTGTCTGATATGTATTTGCTGGTTGATACTAAATTGATTTATGCTAATATCTTTCAAATGATTTTAAGTCTTTTCTGCAGGAATATACGTACTGTATCTGAGTGTGTGTAGCATAGATACCCCGAGTATATGGTATAGTTCTGCTAGAAAATATGCTTGATGGAGGCATAGAACCGGGGCTGGTTACTCCTCCGGTTGTGAAGGTAAATAGAAATCATCATTACTATGATCGGATATCTTGTTAAAGTGAATTGGAAGATATTGTAAAAGCAATTCGTTCCTAAAAAGCCTTCTTTGTCAAAGTAAAGTTGTTCGTTTTTACAGATATGATTTTCAATGCAAATGAAAAATAATTCCTATTAAATCCAAACTTCCAGCAAAATTCTATTAACGGTACCTTTCATATAACGGTTTTTTTAGTTTTCGATTTTCTCGGTAACGGGTCATTGGATCTATCAAATTTCATTTGTAAAAAAGATATACATAGGTAGCCAAATTAATTCTGCATAGCAAAACTTTGAACAACTATTTTTTTCCATTTATTTTTTGATTTTTTTTTTTGAAATTCAATATTAAAAAAAAAAAAAATAAAAATAATAAAGGAGGATTTATCAAAATCCTACAATATTCGAATTTTTTCGAATCAAGTACCAACAAATACTGTCTTTCACAATAAAAGGAAGGAAAAACAGGGCTTTTCAGTAAATATACAAATAACATGAAAAGAATAATGAAACCAAAACTCACTCAGCCACAAGACAAATTTTCATAGTTTTCAGAAAAAAAGGAAGGAATGAATTTACCAAAAATATTATTGAAAATGGTTATTTCAAGGAATCCATTTCGAATCAGATGCTCTATCAAAAGCAAAGAAGGATACACAAAGTTTTTTTGTTAAATGTAGGGAGAAGACTTCTACTGCAGCTAAAGTTATCAACTGACAAGAAATATTTTAACAGAAGGACAACACCAACGAACCAAAGAAACAAGTCGCAAGACGATGTTCTTAAGATTGGTTTGTTTAAAAGTTTCCGCACTAGACCTTTTGCTGATGCAAAACCCAATTGTGCAGGGCATGTACATATACAAAGGAAAGGAAAGCATCAATTACAAAATATATTAATCTTTTTTCTTTAGCAGCATATAAAAGGCAGATTTAGAGAATAGAGAAGAACGAACGAGTTCAGCAAGTACCAGATGATAAGGAAGGATACAAAGTATTATTACTGTTCATAGAGTCTGAAAGGACAATATAAATGCTCTGCTTTAAAAATAAGAAGAACAAATAACAAGTTCGTAGAAAGTTCTGACAAACTAGCAGTGGCAGGACACTCTTGTCGTTAGATATTATCGTTCAACAAAATCTTTTCTAACTTTTCTGACTTCCAACTCTAAGACCCACTCCAAATGAAAGCCACGCACACCAGACACTCCAATCAGATGTTAGAAGTAGTCCTAGAATCTGTTGTTGACTTCGGCCATGGTTCATGGATTTACTAACATTTCGCTGTCTGTAGATTAATGAGGGATGTGTTTTTATACTTATTTCTTTTTCCGGATGTTTAGTTACAACTGTGCCTCTGCGCCTTCCTAGTTATTTTTACTTGCGATTATAGGTAATATAATGCAAGTTATGCATTCGTGCAGATTAAAAAATTTAAGATAACAATCAAACATGACATAACGATGATAGAGAAATATATTTGAGTTACTGGCAAAATTCTGTCCGTATGTCTGTCTGTCTGTATGGATATATTTTGGACTGCAGCCTAAACGGTTGGGCCAATCGTCTTCACATTTAGAGCTTAAGGTTTTTTTGACATTCTACAGAGGAGTTTTTTCAACTCTTTTTAGCTAAAAAATTAACGGTACCTGTCATATAACCGTTACGTAAAAGCTTATTTTTCATAAAAACGCCCCCAAGAATTTTTATTAAAAAAAAAAATTAGTGTACTACTGTAGGTATGCTAAAAACGGTACCTCCCATAGGACCGTTTTTTTTTCTTCGACTTTCTTGAAAACTGGAGATTTAATTACTATCAAAATTGATTTTCAAGAAGTGTAGGCAACCTAATTAATTTTGCATTAATTTTTTTTCGAAAACTTTTTTTTATTTTTAATAATTTTAAAATTTTTTTTTTTTTTTGAATAATCAATATTTTGATAAACTGTTAAGTGATTTGTTTTAAATTTTGTTTTTAAATGTACTTTAATTTTGTTTGCATTTTTTTATTATTTTTTTTAATATTTTAAAAAAAGTTGTTAAAAAACCGTTTCATTTAAAAACCGCTCCTGAGATTTTGAAAAAAAAAATCACACTTTTCAACATTTCTTAAAGAAATAACATGGCGTTTAAATTATTTCAATCAACACAAATTGACGTACTTTATTCGAACAATCAAAAGTCACAAAAATCGAATAAATGCTTTAATTTTCGCAATTTTCTTCTACAATGTGACCGCACATATGAGCAAGTACGTGCGATCCAGTCGTGCAATTTATTTTCTTCTTCTTTATTTCCCGACCAAGGTTAGGTTGGATGTATGAGTTGTGGATGATAGCACATAAGGTTGAGGACAATCCAGTCGTTTGCATTTGCAAAGGTGCCACGGCGTCTACTACCAGACATAGCTAGTTGAGGACTCGTGTTAGTGCCGTTATCATCCTATATAGTCCAGTCATTATATACATTTGAAAATGCAAGTGAAGGGATAAATCTGATTTTTGGATATGATGTAGAGGGGGCTCAAAAAAGCTTAACTTGAAATTGTCGACCAAGATTTCCTATAAGGTTTCGCCGCTATCTTGGAAAAAGAGCAAAATTTGTTTTTTTCCCAATAACTCGGCTCTACGTTGATACGCAAATTGCGCTTATATACTTTTTTGTTCATTTTTTTATGGGCTACAACAAAGTCATATATATTTTTCACATAATGTTGATCGTTGTTGATATATCGAACGCGAAAATGAAAAATTGAGAGATCAAGATTTGTTTTTTTTTCAGTTTTCTTTTTTCTGCTGATAAATACCAAAAAAGTGTTCCCAGTAAAATTTGTAGAGCGTTTTAATACCTACAATATGTTTTTTGAAATTTTTCATTTTGGACCAAAATTACGTCTCGTAGCACTAAACAAAGTCAGCAAATAAGCCAATAATTCCTACCAGTTTCCGAGGTACCGTTTTTAGCTCACCAACTTATTTTTTTTTTGTTCACCAAAATATAAACCACACCTCCAAAAGTACACAGATTTTTTTCATACAAATCCTTGGAGCCGTTTTCGAGAAAAAATAAGCTTTAACATAGCGTATATATGACGGGTACCGTTAATATTTAAGCTAAACAAAATTAAAATAAGGCCTCTGTAGAATGTCAAAATTACATTACATTACATTACATATTGATCTGCTCCGTAGATACATCTACGAAGCAGAGACACTTATGAGCACTGGCTGCTGAGGCCATCGGCTCAGACAATTACAAGACAACACACAAGACGACATTGATACAGGACAGAACAGAAGATAGAAAGAGGACGGAAAACAGAAAACACATAACACACGCGCAACGATGCTTGATTTCACTGATGTCACGGGAAGTGATGCTTTATCGGAGCCAAGGCCGTTGACTGTCAAAATTATCTTATGCTATAAATTTGAAAACGATCGACCAAGCCCTTCAGGCTGTAGTTCAAAATACATCCGTACAGACAGACAAACATAATTTTTCAGTAACTCAAATACGTTTCTCAATCGTAATTTCAAGTTTGATTTTCAATTCAATTTATTTTTATGTACGAATGCATAACTTAATAATAATCAGTCTCCTGTCTCCTCACAGCCGAGGAGCATACAGGGCTTGGTGGAATGTACGTGGGTTAATTCAAATATTACAACAACAATTTCAATGTATTTCAGGGTTCTCTTTTATATTTACGTGGCAATTTCTTAAGTTGAGTGCGATGCAAACACTTGCAGGTACCAGTGTGTTTAAAAGCTCTCTTCCATAAGGTCTGTACTGAAAATATAAATTGAGCAGAGTAAAATATAATGAAAAGCACAACATTTATTCAGTTTGCAAGACTATGCTTTTTCGTATTGGGTAGTTAGTGAGCTTTTAGTATGACTTCTGATAAAAACCATACATGTGATGTTGTTAGAGAGACAAGTTAATTGGAGCGATAATTATGAAATAAGTTTCTTTTATCATTGTTGAATGCAATTCGTATGCGATAGTGGATGGTTCTGGTTCAATGCAGCGCTGGACAAAAGATGCTCTCTGACCATATATGGTTTATATTATAACGTCAAGGATGGAGGCCGTTCTATCATGATCTGCAGATGTATTTCTTCAAGTAAAGTTGAAAACAGGACTCGAGCAACCCATCGATTACCTTAAACATTTTAACATCAAGCATACGATTGGCATTGGAAATATTTTGTTTTGTTCTTATTAGCCACGACAACCCTGGCTAGTTTGTACAAAAGCACTAGTACATCAAAGGAGTGCAGACCGCAGATGTTCTTTCACGGTGATAATTGTCTCACCATCCCTTTATTGCTTCGGAACTATTCCTATCGGGGGTGGAGATCCAGTTCTTTTTATAAGGTGCAAGCTGCATGGTTATTGTGTTGGCACTATGGAAAAAAAGCGACAGTCTTTTTGGAAGCAGATGTGTGTGGTCGTAGTGTTAGTTTGAAGGACATATTCATTTCATCCTAGGAAGGATAGACACTATCGAATTTAAAAAGGGATTGGGATATAAAATTGCAGTTTTCATGATTTTTTATTCGAAAAGTGCTGCAGGAGTTTGATCTATATACAGTAGACTCTCGATATTTTGAAATTCAAGGGACCACAAAAAAAGTTCAAATAACGACAGTTCAAAATAATGGGAGTTCAAATAAACAAGAGGGAGGCAGGGAAAAATTCAAATTAAATAGAGTTGATTAAAATTTTACATTTATTTTTTCACATTTGTAGGTACAATGGCGCTGAATATTATAAATATAATAAAAAATTAAATTAATGAAAAAAAGTCTGTTCTGTTATTTTATTTTGATTGATTAACATGGACATGGAAATGTCCAACGAATTTTCAATAGTTGTCAGAGCTGAGAAAAAATCATCACCTGTGTCCATTCTGAGGGCATATGAGCGTAGGTTAGAGCTATCCTTGCCTCGCTCAGTGTTACTGTAACTAATGGTTCTTCTTCTTCTTCGTTTTCTTACCCGTCGTCATCTTGAGATGTTAAATCCAATATTTCAGCATCTGTTAGCGCACCATGGACATCGATGTCATCATCTACTTGGACGTAATCCTGAAACGTTAACTATCCACAGTCGGGTAGAAGTTCCCACTCCAAGAAAGAATTTGTATCGTTTGGTAGCTGTTATATCGGTCCATCATTTTCAGTTTGCTTGCATTGCATTTTTCCAAGCCTTATGAATCATATTTATGTAGGTAAAACTGTTATGATAGCTTTCTCATCCTTTTCAATGCTATCCAGCACAATTGATATAATTTCCCTTCGGTACAGTGTTTTAAAATTTTATATGATTCCTTGGTCGTAAGATTTTGTGATTTTCCTTTATCATTTCACTGTTGTCAGAGGTCAGCCATTCATTAAACAACTCCGTCGTCATCCATGCTTTCTTGTTTGAACGGTAAATTGTGGGCAGGGATTTTATCCCCTTAAAACACTGTGGTTTTGCAGATTTGCCAATCACAAGTGGTTTTAACTTTTGAGATCCATCTATATTGCAAGCTAGAAGCACAGTAATTCTGTCCTTGCTGAGTTTCCCACTATGACATTTTTCGTCTCTGAACGTGAGGGTAAGATCTGGAAGACATTTATAAAATAACCCAGTTTCATCCGTGTTGAATACGTTTTTTGGCTCGTAGCCGTTTAAAAACTGTTTTAATTCATCAATCCATTCATTACATACGGATAAATCCACGCTAGCGCTCTCTCCACAGATCTTCTTAAATGTGATGGCGTGTCGATTTTTAAAGTTTGGTAGCCATCCCTCACTAGCTCCAAATCCTTTAATACCAAGTGATTCTGCAAAGGATTTGACTTTTTCCTTCAGCATAAAGCCGCCCACGGAAACGTTTTGTTCTCTACACTGTCGAATCCATTTAAGCAAGCACTCCTTAAGGTGGGAAAATTCAACCTGACGTGACCTTTTTCTAAACTCACCTTAATCACTTCCGATAACACGATCTTTGTTTTTCAAAATCATAGACAATGTTGATGGCAAAATTCCAAACTGCTTGGCTACATCTTTTTTTACTTGTCCATCCTCCACAGCATTGATGGCACGATTTTTTCACAAATGGAAAGACTCCTGTTCTTCTTTGAACTCATCTTAAAATTAAAAACTCAAACCAAACAAAGAACTACACTGTTAATAGAACAGAACACTTTAAATAGAAAGAACACTCAAGACTGGTCTGTGCATGTCAGACTTCAAATTATAGAGAGTACGGGAAACAATAATTCAAACTATAGAATGTTGGTGTTCGAGATGCCTACTTCGTACCATCGGCAGGTATGTGTATGAAAAAATGTCAGACTTCAAATTATAGAGAGTACGGGAAACAGAAATTCAAATTATAGAATTTTGGTGTTCGAGATGCCATTCCTACAACTTCAAATTACCGAGGGGACCTAATTACATTAATTTTTTTTCAATTTATTCAGAGTTTTTCAAGGGACCAGAGGAAAAATTCATATTATCAAGAGATTCAAATTAACGAGTGTCAAATTATCGAGAGTCGACTGTATATGATATATTCGGGAACATATGGATGACATTATTTTAGGATGTGTTTTTGTTTGTAGAATGATGCTGCATTATGCGAATTTGTTGAGTGCCTTCCCATGTGTCTTTCAACATGGGAAGGCCTTGAGTTTTTTTTATTGTATCTACTAACATCATACTGGTTAGTTCCGGATGGTGAAGGAAAAACTCTGCTTGATTTGAAAAATATATTTTATGATTAGGCACAATTAAATTTCCTAAAAGGAAGTCATTTTAAGTCCGTTAGATAAGAGATGACAACAAGAACAGCACAAGTAGTTTTGTGGATTGAATACCTATGTTCTTTATCTTTGATGTTTCTACCTATTTTGTGTATTAACAAGGACTAGATAGACTTAACACGCCATTTTGTGTGAAATTGTTTGAAAATATGAAGCCTTCTTTACGAATCGATAGCATTACATTCATTATTGTTTTATTTACAGGAGGCCAAATTTCCTGTTTGGCATGCTCGATAGAATACAAAATAGAGCGAAGATTAATAGGAAGTAGAACTGCCCCTAACACATTTATCCATGTATTTTTTTTTAAATAAATAACATTCAACAAATATTTTTTTTTTTTTATATATATTTTTAACTAAGTGTCTGCAAGGCACATTGCCTTTTAGAATGCAACATGACGTTGCACGACACTAGTTAGAAGAATTAGAAAGATAGGAAAGAATTTTTTTTCTTTTTTTATTACTCACTCGAGGCAGCCCTGGCTAGAAATTTATATTAGTTTTTAGTTCATACTTGAGCTCAACTTCGAATGTACCGTGAAATATAGAGATTCTTTTTTTAGCCGAACAACATGAATTTGAATAGTTTACCTGGCAAGATTTTTCTTACGGCCACGGCAGAAAATTTATGACAATTTTAGTTATTGCTTTTAGGTACCTTATCGGATTTATCCTGAGTGAAAAATAATTTAAAAATAGATATTAACCAACCATCTTTAGAAATAATGTTTCAGCTTTCAATATAATAAATTAAACGACTGGATCGCACGTACTTGCTCATACATATGTGCGGTCACACCCTCGAATAAAATTTAAATAAAATATACGACTGGGTCGCACGAGCTTGTTCTTATGCTAGATAATTGCTTAGTGGATGCATGTTTATGTACATACAAATATATTAAAATAAAAAATATAATTTTTTTTTCGAAAATTCTTTAATTTTTTTAATTATGTAGGTTAAAAGTTTTTCTCGGAAAAAATACGCATGCAATTCGAAAAATAAATGTCTATCGAGGAAAACAAACATTGAACATCGTTTGACAATTCGAAAACCAATTTTTTTAGAAAATTTTAAGAAATTAAAAAAAAAAAGTTTTTGAAAATTTTAAAATGTAATATTAATTCCTGTGTGCAAGATTTTATTGAAATCGGAATACATTTGAGACAGAATTTTGCTCAAATATGTTTCTCTATCATCGTAATGTCATGTTTGATTGTTATCTCAAAATTTTTAATCTGCCCGAATGCATAACTAGCATTATAGTACCTATAATCGCAAGTAAAAATGGAATAGTTTAAGAAAAATGAAAAAAGCTTGCCAACTCAACCAAATAAGAATCCTATCGCACCTTAGGGGACGATTAATTAATACAAAAACGGTATCAATTATGAGTTCATCTAATCCTTATCTCAATTTTAATCCTTTTAAGAAAAGGATTCTTAAAAAAACCATGCCCTGCTGCACTCCTATTTTACTTGCGATTTATAGGGACTATAAGGCAAGTTATGCATTCGTAAAAAAAAATTCTAACAATCAAACATGACATTACGATGATAGAGAAGTCAAAAAAGTGGGTCCGGAAATTCCGTCCGTCTGTCTGTCTGTCTGTCTGTCCGTATCGATTCCCACATCCTAAACGGTTGGGCCGATTTGATTCAAACTTGTTATACAGTATACTTAGAGTACTCTCCCCGACTGTTTTTCCAATTGGCATTCTAGCTCCAAAACTAGCAGTACCTGCCATATAACTTTTAATGAAAAACTTATTTTTCTCGAAAACGGCTTCTACGATTTTGTTAAAACTTTCTGAATTGTGTTTTTTATACAAAATCTATCTTTTTGTTTCAATGGATTTTTCACAAAGTTTTATAACGCTACCTTCCATATGACCGGTTTTTTTAAATCAGACTTTCTCGTTAACTAATTGATGGATTTTGATGAAAATTTCAAAATATGTATATGTATATGAGTTTTATGATTTAAATAAAAAAAATTTAAAATTAAAATTTTCAAAAACATTTTTTTTAATTTTTAATATTTTTTTAAAAAACTTATTTTGTTTTTTGAATATTTTGAAAACGAATTTATAATTTTTTTTTATTTTTCTCCTAATATAAACTATAAATTTCTTTAAATTGTCATACTCAAAGAAAAATTTAAAATATGTTTTCGAAAAGTTTTTCAAAAATTTTTTTTTTTGAAACAACTGGTCGAACGATTTTGAAATGAAAAATTCAAAAATAGAAAACAGCAAAGGAAATAAGATGGCTTACAACTTTTTTTCCAAAAAACGTTATGAATAGTGGTGTTTTGATTTCATAAAAATTTTATTTGTTTAATATTTTCCCAAAAAAATTATTTCATATTGCTCGGCAGAGCCCTAGCCATTATTCAAATAAAAGAAGGTGACAACCTACATACATACCTACGTATTTTAAAGCAATTCATCATCATAAATAAGGAAGCCTATGATAAACACACAAAAACAACTAACAATTAAAAAACTATTCGATTACTACTGAATGCAAAAATTTCAATCGAGAAAACGAACATTTGCCTATAAATAAACAAAACCACTGTGTTAACTTTTAATATTGTCTCTATACCCACTCGCTTAACAGTAGTTGGAATGTGGATTTTAATTTTAGTACCTACCTTTCTTCCAACCTTATTATAGGTAGGTATATAATATCCTAAATTTATAATATCATGAATTTATTGATCCACCAAACATAATAGTACCTTATACCTTCCTATTATTTTGAAAAAAAATCACAATGTTCCACTTTTTTTGTAGAAATAAAATGGCGTTTAAATTTGTCCGCTGAAAACTCTCTTACGTACTTTTTTTGAACAATCAAAAGCCACAAAAATCGAATAAAAACTTAGAAGTTCTTATATTTATCAAATTTTATTCGACGCTGTGACCACACATATGAGCAAGTACGTTCGATCCAGTCGTGCAATTTATTTCTATCTGCGGCTCAATTAAAGTTGCAATTCATGTCGAAACTTAATCCAAAATCACTGCACTCATACCAGCATCTACTTGAATCCTTTGACTGCAAAAGGGGATTATCTCTGCCTCTACTATTAATCATCGCCAGAATCCTCAACTGCAACCAGCACTTTGTTTTAATCACTGTAAGTCGATCATTACCATTTCTTTTACGGAACAACACCTAACGCTAACTACATTCTCCCTTAATTACTTGGATACATAATACTGTAGTATATATGTAATTCATGCAATAGGGTACTTTGTGTCATAGATACACTTCCATGGGACAGCAAGGGCTACTGCTGTTCTATAATCCTGCCAGCAATCGAGCTATCATCAAAGCGTTGGCGTTGGCAACGTTGCCAAAGGTCCAGAGGGTGGATTATATCCTTCATCTTCTGTCTTCATATTTTCTGTTTCTGTATCTACTGCTGGTTGTGGCAAGTTCGTGTGTTTGTTTAGTGTTTAGTCTATGTATGTACAGTTTGCTTTAACAACTTATGCGATGAAAAGTACCTCCTACATCAGCGTATTACCCTTGCAACTCACAAGAAATAGGGTCTTCATTAATCTTAGATGCGACTTTGATTTAAGCATCCGTTAAGGGAAACCCAGACCAGAGGCAGTTGAAGCGTCGCGTGGCGTATGGGTCGTTTTTTTTTGGTGTTGAAGTTAAAGTTTAACCTGTGAACTTTTTAAATATATTTCTTTTATTTCTTCCTTTTTTAAATGACTTAAAAAAGTAATCGTGGCTTTGAGTACACAGTGCGGGATTTGTGCATCACAGTTATACGTCGCGTTGCCGTCGTAGTCGAATTGATGTTCTTGCATTCACGCACAGCTTTATATTTGAAAAGTTGGTTTTCATATTAAATTTGGAAATCACTCTTCTTCACCTTTTATGTTTTCGTTTTTTTATATAAATTTTGATATTAGAGTAAATATCTGCAATATCCCATGTCCCATGGATGGGGATGAAGCGATTGCGAGAATTTATGAGGCTTATAAAATATGCGCCGCCTATGCGAGATTTATAGAGAGAAAAGTCAGACTGGGAGTGTTATTTAACATCAGTTGAGGATGGAACGTTTTTTTTGTGTCACTAACCAGGCTTTAGATGAATTTTGGTGAGTTGTTGTTTTGTCGAAGAGATCATCGTGTCACTGACTGATTTGATGAGTCAAAAGTGCGGGTTTGGAAGTGAAATCTTTTTTCTTTTTTTTAATCTTTGAACTGTGACACAGTTTCCCTTAAATAAATCTGTTGTAGTATTGTCGAAGTTAAGTTTATCATGTCACACATATGCTGGTATTTTAATTCGAAACAAATTTTTGCAAGGCTAAATAAAGTTCGTTGACCTGCTGCTTCTTCTGATGAGTCTCTTGCACTAAATAACGAGCTTAAGCTCCTTGTAAAGGCGTTCTTCTAGGTGTCCAAAACACATAACTCATACCGGTTTACTCTCCATCGAACCTCGACTATTTGTCAATAAAATAATATTACCCCGGTCGTCACTTTTTTATTATATGTTGCTATATTTTGCCAACACAACTTTTAGAATTTTATAAACTCAACATCGATAAGGTTGATTTTATATTAATTTCGTACCTTTCTGCTTGGTTTCTTTAACTTTTCTCATATGAAATGGACTTCAACAGAAGATTAGTCCTGCTAGTTATCCCAACTCTGCCAAAAAATGTCTATTTATAGATCGAATATCGATCAATGGATGACAATACGATAATCGTAAATGTCTACCTATTAGATCTTATTAACGTTAATTATTAGCGACATGTTTAAAGTTCCCAGATAAAGGACTGTCATTCACTAACAAAAAAAAATATAAAACAACAAAAAACAATTATGGATAATCAACATCAGCTCCCACCTTCCACGTAAATAATACAAACAAATTCAAAGCGCAGCTACCCAGCTTCTTAACTTATATCTATCAGATTCCTAAACCACTGGAAACCGTATCTCAGACAAACCTGGTGATAAAGAAAGCATTTTTATTGCAATAAAGAAAGCATGATGGCGATGAGGCCGCCGGCGGTGTTCCTCCACAAACATAACGTCACCCACGCAACACGATGTGGTGAATCTTTTGAAATTTGAAGTTTCCATAATAAAGCACAAATGAAAGAATGTCTGGCAATGGTAACATCATCGACTACATGGCTAAAGGCACAAACACACATCGGACACATCTCCTTCTCGGTGAAATGAGCGCCTTCGCCTTCCTGTCTGCCGTACATTATAAAACGCCAACGCATCTTTCACATATCCAGCATGTGTCCTTAATTGATTTGAATACCACACGCTCATTTGTGGGTTAAGCGTAAAAGCTCCGATAAATCTTTCAAATGGGCACACATAATTTGAAGACATGGAAAATCGGACAATTTTACGCAAAACTAATAATACAATAGGATACACTAATATAATTTAGCAATAGAATGAAGTAATTTAGTTATCGTTCTGTAATTTTAAGAACATTTACATTCAACACTAGTGATGAAAACGACAGATCTTCAAAAATAATTTTATATAACGAAAAGTTGTACGTAGGTGAAATTATTTATACACATAAAGGGTGTGTTTTTGAGCTGGCAGGACTGTTTTCATTGAGAGCCATTTTGTCATGTGATATGTTATTTATATTAAATTTGGTTTGCATTTTATCATGAACATGAACTGACGGCTGAACAACGCATGCAAATTGTGCAGATTTATTTTTGAAAAAAACATGGCTCCCTTCGTGAAATGCATCGCGCACCGCGTCCATGTTAACGATGGATCGTTTCCGCACTGGGTTTACTCTTAATGATAATACCCATCATCTGAGACATCGTTCAGAAGAAGCTATTGCTGCTCAAGAGCGCAGCATCGAGGAAGACCCGAATGAGTCCATCCGCCATCGAGCCTTAAGATCACAATAGTTAATTTAATTAAATGATCGACAATGATAAATTGACTTCTTGTTCTCGTCAGTCAAATAAATCGGCCCCTTAGATTCACTCGTAGTTGATAGACCATCAGTGACAAGCGAAAGAGCTGATCCCTAACGATGTATGATCATCTCCAGCGAGCATCGTTCATCAATGTATTTACAACGAGATAGCTTAAGAAAATTTTCAAAAATTAAATTGAAAATGTTCTATTTAAAACCAAAAACAATAAAACAAAAGACAGTGGAATGGTGCTTAACCTCGCTGCCTCTTGGTAACATTGAAAACTGATATCGTTATTATTACTGCCAGACACTGCAAACCCATTTGTGGTCGTGGTAGACCAATACTCAGACGCAAAATTAGTACAAAAAAAAGAGTTGATTGTCTCTAAAGTCGGTTTACGGACGATAATTGTACATGATAACGTCATAAGAAAACATTGATGGCAGCAACACCAACATACAGTCCGTTAACTCACTCCCACAAACCCTCTCGTTAAATCCACACACCCACACCCAATATCTACATTTACTTTCTACTTTAACAAAACTCCGCCTATTTTGTATTTCTTTTTCTCTTCTTGTTCTTTTTGAATTTCTGTGGAAATATTTTGGGAATTTACGTCTGTTTTTTATGTTCGCCGGGTGCTTACGTTCGATTTTGGTTGAAAGAACCACAGTATCGCGGTTAGCATGAGTGATGAGTCTTATCAGCATGAGTCCTGTTATTGCGTACGTGTAGCTTGTTATCGATTTATAAGACGTTATCACGTCAGAAACTTAAACACAATTTTCAAAAAAAAAATTCGTTTTGAGAGATTTTTGTAAGATTTGGCAATCATTTTATCAAAACGAAATAATAATAAACTCTAAAAACCTGCGACCAAAATCTCGATTTTTTTTAATTAAATATAAAAACATGATTTTATCAAAATTCGTTCAAAAACAAATCAGTGAAAGAGCAGATTTCCAGGACGAGTAAAAGAAAAAAAAGTCTTAACTCTAAACAATAAATTATTTTTATAAAATGTTCCTTACCAAATAAAATTTTCGAAAAGGTATTTAAAGCTGCATTGTCCTGGACACTTATACATCAAACGCAATAATCCTTTCTATTTATCTTTGCAAGCCAATAGTGGAACTCCCCTCAACATGGAAACAATTCGAGTTGATTGTGCCAGGACTACATTTCCGACTTGTTTCTTGCAAAAAAGTTTTGACTGGATGTGCATATTTCATTCTATCATATTGTGTTCGTAGAACTCGAGTCGTCTGCCGCTGTCATCAATTTCAATTATTGCTCTCCTTTATTTCTAGTTAGGAAGGCGATATTAAACATAAAGGCATAGAATGGGTACCCCCATAGAAATACATAAAATCACTCCAGTCATATGTCTCATGTGTATCTTATGAAGAAGCATCTGCACAGTTTGTTACATACATAACTACTATTAAACGACTGCGATGCAAAAGATACAATTTGGATGGTTTTGTATTTCTCTCGATCAATATTAATTGCTTTCCAATCGTTTTCCGATTTGACAATTTCTAATATCGATACAAGGGTAAAACAGAAATAGAGACAATGGGGAAAATAAAAGCAGGCAGATGACTCTTAATTGAATTGATTCACAGGATGGGAGCACACAGTGGCAAAAGTAGGTGGACATCTTCTGGCCACCAGGTCGACCAGTGGGGGCACTCTAAACATTAGGTTACCACATTTCAAATCAGTGAACAAAGTCCTCTAAAAGTATCTCAAATGACTCGAGAAACGAACACCACACATATGACACTTTCCCTTGCTTACCGTTTCGACCTTAGATCTCAACAGTTTTACTACTACGTTGGAGCATTTGTATCAATTGAATTTTCAGAAATCCGCTTAGAAGAAAGGATTCAGTTAACGACCATGTACGAAATCTTGTTGTTGCATCGTTATTAAAAAAAAAAAAATTGTGAATCATTATATTGAGCCAGAGAAAATATTGTGATGTGGCCAACAAAATGTAAAGATTTTTGTAGGATACATTTTGTTTCAATTGTAACGATTTCCGGAGCATACACTCTGTTCAACAACCATTGGCATTTTTTGTGTGTCTATTAAAAGTTCATATTTTCATTACGTCTCGACTGAGTTCGAATTCGAACACGAAAGCACCAACAGCCGAAAGCTTTAGATTGTGCCAGAACTATGCAATGGAAAATTACCAGTGGATAGTTTGCCAAAATGGAAATTTCGAGAACTTTGTAAAATTGTATACACTAATAGGTGGCCTTAAAACGGCACTTAATTTTCAAACGTTAAATTGTAAACACCTGAAGCGATAATAAAAAGTGATGGAATTGGAATAAAAATAAAAGTGTGAAGTAAAAAGACTAATTTGAATTGTGAATAAGTGAAATTATTGTTCTTTGAACCAAAAGATGTTTTGTTTTGTTTAATAAATAAAGAGATTTGTTGTGTTATTTTAAAAGTGAGACTGAGCTATATTTGTGTATATGTACATATTATTATATGTCAAGTGTGTACTAAAATTAGAAATGAAATATGCTTATAATATACCATAATGTTATAACGTTGGGGATGGGCAGAATAGTTTGCGTTTGTTTAAAATTTCTATACCCTTGGGCCATTTTAACGAGCGGAGGAAGTTTGTTTTTTATAGTGTCCACTTGTGTTCATTTAGATAAAAAACTAATTACCTTGGGGATGTGTATATATTGTGATCTGGCAACAAAATGTTAAGGACCATACATTTTGTTTCTAATTTAACGACATCTGCGGATACATTGTGTACAACAACTATTTTCAAAACAATACAAAGGGCCTCCTAAAAGTATGCTACATATTTGCAATATGTCTAGACTGACTTCGAATTCGAAGACGTAAAGAACAAACCCGAAAGCTTAGATTGTGCCAGAAATGGAAAATTACCAGCGGAGAGTTTGCCAGACAGAAGTTTCAAGAAGTTTGTAAATTTCTATAAATACACGAATAGATGGCATTAAAAGTTAGTTGATTTTCATAATTTTAATTGTTAACAACCGAAAGCGATAGTAAAAAGTGATTGAATTGAGATTAAGTAAAAAAGTGTTGAAGTATAAAAACTAATTTCGATTGTGAATAAGTTAAATTGCTGTTATTTAAACTAAAAGACGTTATGTTTCATAAATTAAAAAGATTTGTAGTATTATTTTGGAATTGTGATTGAGTTTTATTTATCGAACCCCAGGCTAAAATTCCACAATATGTACAAGTGTATTCTATGATTTTAGTATTTAGTGTTCATAAACAAATCTTTTTTGAAAGCAACGGTTGCAAATTAAATCATTTATCAGGATAGATTTTTTAAGCGCTTGGTTGATTGGCTCTTAACAAAATTAAAAATTGTCATAAAATGCGAATATAAGACAAACAATTGGAATCACGATTGATTTTATACAAATTACATATTCATTTTTAAAATTAAGTTCATTGGACTTGCATTGATTAAACCTGTTAACATTCAGAAAAATTGTTTTTATTATTAAAGGAAGCCAGAGTTTAATTAATAAATTAATTTTCTGGCAAGCAATTCTTTGTCTGTATACACTTTCAACAACAGCAATAAGTTATTTTATAATTTGTAAGAATTAATTTAATTTTAATGTAAGAATGGCTTGGGGACATTAAGTAAAGATGGCATATGATATTCGTTTCGAAATTTAGAGAAGAAGTTCGAATGCTTAATTAATTGCCTAGACAAAGGCCACAATATTCTAATATTTGTATTCGGCTAAATTTTACTAAAATAATATAAACTTAATTTTAAACAGTTGTCTACTGTTTCGATATTATATAAAAAAGGAAGAAACAGCTTTATAACGTGTGCAACATATTTCCTTTTAACAATATGGCAAAAACTCACGAGTTTTAAACAAGCTATGTCTTCCCAATCCACAATATAATAACAACAATACATAGTTTTAAGTTAATAGTGACCAAATAACTAGAATACTACAAGAACAAATGAGGCTAGATTCTGAAATCTTTCCACACAAATGAATGTAATTAATCAGTGGAAGTGGAAGAACACCTCTTCCGAAAATGGGGGTATATAGCTAGAACCAAACTACTTGTACAACGGAGGGTTTCGCAGAAAGAGGATTAAGAGAACAAAAAATGTTACGCAAGAGATTTAATGAGTTCAATGTCAAAGATGAAATACTATTTTGAAAACATGACAGGGCATTAAACTTGCTAAAGGTCTATTTACTGTCAAAATTTGGGTGAAAAGCTGCAGAGAGATTTATAAGAAATGGGCTATTTGAAGAGTTTTGCTAGAGTCCTGGGTTTTCTTGAATAGTAGTGTTGTTTTAGGAAGTACGAACACAATTTCATTTATTGCCTTAATTCTAGCAAATTCGTTTCCATCCTTAAATGTGCTACTTTTTATTTGCACTTGACCAATATTTAATTTGATTAAATTTAATTTGATTTAGTTTAATTTATCTACACACAAGTTATTCATCTTCGATAATCAAAATTTAAACCATTAAATGAATTTTGAAAATCACTGTAGCGAGGAGTATACTTATGTAATGTTCCCCATAAAACACTTGTATAATTTTTCTCCAAAAAAAATTACCTCATTTAAACATAAGTTAATGTTGGAGACGCAAGAGTTAGTTGTTAATTAAATTAAAATGTAATAAAAACCAAAATACTTGACGGTTTTTAGTAAAAATGAGTTACGCCATCACACGTCTTAAATAACAAAGAATTTATGCAAAATGTTTTTCCAAAATTTAATAGAATTTATTAATATACATGTGATTATAAAATTTTAAATTATTTTGTTTGATTAGTTTTAAAAAATATTCATTTTTCAAAAAAAAAAAAGAAATCAAAAATTTATTTTATTTAGAAAAACAAATTATTCAACAATTTGATATGCAAAATTCATTTGGCTACCTTCTCAAAAATAGAATTTGACAGAAATCCAAAGAGCCCTTACTGAGAAAGCCAAAAATAAAAAAAAAAAAACCATTATATGAAAGGTGCCGTTAATAGACTTTTCCCGTAAATTTAGTTCTAATCAAATGATAACCAATACCAACAAAAAATTCTCAAAAAATGTCTTCAAAATCGTTGGAGCCGTTTTCGAGAACGGGTAAGTGAATTTTTTTTTTGTGCCTAGGTTTGTATTTTTGAATTATTTTTTTAGTTTTTTTTTTAAAAAGTTGTTAAAAGAACACTTTATTTAAAAACGGCTCCTACGATTTTGCAAAAAAATCACACTATTTTACATTTCCGAAAGAAATGAAATGGCGTTTAAATTATTTGACCCAATATAATTTAACGTACTTTATTCGAATAATCAAAAGTCACAAAAATCGAATAATGCTTTGATTTTCACTTTAATTTTCTTAAATTTTATTCTACAATGTGACCGCACATATGAGCAAGTACGTGCGATCCAGTTGTGCAATTTATTTTTATATTCACGAATCCTTAACTTGCCTTATAATCCCTATAATCGCAAGTAAAAAGCGGTACCGATAACCTCCTCCGAATACTTTAGCAACTATGACCGAGGTACTTCATAGTGTGTTTCATACTGCCTTATGCTTTAAATACGTCGTTTTAGCTCTTACTATCTCTTTTTACTTGCGATTATAGGTACTATAATAAAAGTTATGCATCGTGCAAAAAAAAAATTGAGATAACAATCAAACATGACATTACGATGATAGAGAAACATGAGTTATTGGCAAAATTCTGTCTGTCTGTCTGTCTGTACGGAGGATTTATTTCAATTTTTTTGTTTTAGCTCAAAAATTAATGGTACCTGTCATATAACCGTTATGTAAAATCTTATTTTTCTCAAAAACGGCTCCAAGAATTTTTATAAAAAAAAAATCAGTGTACTACTGTAGGTATATGCATTATTTTTTGATGAAAAAAAAAAATGTAATATGGTGGGCTAAAAACGTACCTCCCATAGGACCGTTTTTTTTCTTCGACTTTCTCGAAAATAGCCAGTTTTCGAGAAAGTCGAAGAAAAAAAACGATTACAATAAAAATTGATATTTAAGAAGATGTAGGTAGCCTAAGTAATTTTGCATTAACTTTTTTTCGAAAACTTCTTTTTTTGTATTTTTAATAATTTAAAAAAAAAAATTTTGAAAACGAGTATGTGTATTTTTTTTTTATTTTTTTTAAATGTACGTTATTTTTGTGCTTAAGTTTGTGTTCATTATATATTGCAACAAGAACAACTATTGCTATTTTTTTGTAGTTGTTGTTTTCTGTGGAGTTTGTATTCTTGAACTATTTTTTTTTAATTTCTTAAAAAAAGTTGTTAAAAAAAACTATTTTAAAACGGCTCCTACGATTTTGAAAAAAAAACACACTTTTTTATATTTCCTAAAGAAATGAAATGGCGTTTAAATTATTTCACCCAATACAATTTAACGTAATTTAACAATTTAACAATCAAAAGTCAGAAGAATCGAATAAATGATTTTATGTTCACTGTAATTTTCTATAATTTTATTCTACAATCTGAGCAAGTACGTGCGATCCAGTCGTGCAATATATTTTAATTGTGAAAATAGTTATAAAAAATACTTTGCGAAGCACCACCCAGTCAACGTGGGTAATTATAATGTAGAACCAACCAAAAGTTTATGATGGTGTCTTGTTGCCACACCGTAATAAGTCCTAAGCGGACTTTACGGTCTTAATTGTCCACTTATGCTACATACAATGACTCAAGGCTTCTGAAAAACATCTATCGCAGTGGCAATCTGTGAAATGGCCGGGGCCGGGGCAACGTAAAAATATTCTTCGAAAGACAAATATTTGACAAGCTTATTTGATTTTTAATGGTTATGGGTGATTGCTTGGCTGCGGCCAAAAGCACTTTGACGGAGACAGTTTCCATAAGAAAGCACCGAAGCCAAAAGAGTTTGGAAAACATTTTGTATAAATAATGAAGCAGACGAATGCATTTCCAGAGAAAATATTAATTTGGAAGCGACGTTGAATGGAAATCTTGATTGTCTAAGCAGTGGCGCTGAATAATTCGAAGAATAAGTTAAATTAAAAAAAATTACTATTGAAGTGGCAAATTCTAGGAATCAGGACAATTATAATGGAAAAGAAGACAGGTCACTCACCTGTAAAGATAAGAAAAGAAGGAATTTTCTTTAATATGTTTAAAGTTTGTTGAAGTACTCAAAAAAATCATTTATTGATCACGTGTAATAAACGGTATTGTCTTTGAATAAAACTATAAATTATATTTAACAGATTATTAAGTTTTTTTTAGTGTACATTTTGATGGTTTAAAATAAATACGGAATACAGTTTCCTGCGATAAAAAAATTAACCCAATTTTATTTATTTAACAAATTCATATTATAAGAACCATTTTTTGCGATTCTAAATATATGGTCACTTCAACGGAGATTAAAGTGTGAAAGTGAAATCATCTGCAGTTATCAAAGTCTTTGAAATTGAAGTAATTCAAGTTATTGAATCTATTTCTTACTGTCGTCTACCATAAGAATAAATAAATAAAAATAATGACTAATGAAGAACTAGAACATAAATTACAAGAAATTGAATTAAATAATTTTTGTTGTGTTTATGTTTGAACTTTATTATGTACATATTGCTTTTAGACAAAGTTGTGTATACATGTTTTTAAAATTTATATTCTAATTGTTCATTACATGAGTTCTGACAGTGTTATTTAGTCCGGCATACAACACTGCATATCGAACGATTCAATTTCCGCAGCATCCAATTGCTGTGTGCTGTCAAGATATGATAGTTAAGTAAGTTATTCAATATTCACATACTGATATAAAGGATCAAAATCCATTGTTTCTGTAATATATTTCAACCTACTCACAGATATTGTAAACTTTAAAGGAACATTAATGTGACGTTGTACATGTCCAACAAAGATTATAAGTATAGGGAAGATAGGACGTATGCATCTCAGTTTGGCTGTAACACTTCCCATAAGTCTATCGCATACAAAACCTCTTGCCCTGTATACTAAATAGCTTGAGTGAAAAAGTACTAGCGTTGCCACCTTGTAGGTTATCTGAAATATCAATTTAAAAAAAAAAACATATAAATTTGATTTTTCTTCTTCCACACCATCTTGAAGTAAGATAATAGGTGAGTTTTTTAAAGGTATCCCCAGAAGGCAATTTTTTTTTAATAAAAACAATAAATAACAAACAAATATCACTTTATTTATTTATAAATAATTCATTTAACAAATATAAAATATAGTAACATTTTTATATGTAGATAAAATATGATTAAACAAGATATAATTAATTTGTTCAACAATATAAAACAACAAAATATTTACAAAGAATGTACATACAAATCAATATTAAATATACTTAACTTAGCACATAAAAAGCTTTAATTCTGAATGCTTTTGCAGAAATCTCTACTCTATCGTATGAAAGTAATTTTCGTAATAACAAGGATGGAATATTGTGAAATTTTTGATAGGCTATCAGTTTTCCTTCGAAGGTAGCAGGACGCATGGATGGGCGCCGCTTAAACAACAAATTACAAAAACACTGCTGTGGGAAGTCTGTGGTTTTATTGTGGATTTCAAGGGAAATGTTTTGGTAAACAGCCTGTACTGACAATCTTTGGTGAAAAGAATATATAAAGTCAATCTTTTTTTCTATAGCTAATGATAAAATGCTTTGTTGGCTCATCTGCTCTTACAGCTTAATTGGTCATTTATATAATTTGCGAGAAAAACAACCCTCAAACATGGACTAAAGAAATATAAAAGAACCACGTCCACCATAACATCCTTCAAAAAAAAAAAATATTTGAACCTCAAACTTTTTATATCATCGCATACAATGTATAACATTTCAACCACATTATTTTTGTTATTATTATTTTTATTTTTCTCCATCCATAATATACAGGAGAAAGCCAAACACCCCAACGCACCGCACCCCCTCTTCACAAAAAAAACATTAAACATTACAGGTATTTTCAACCCTCATTTGAATTTACTAAACAGTTTCCACCTGTCTGCTTACCTCGCGTTTAGCGCGGTGGTAATTTTAGCTGATTTTAAAGATAAAAAATTGTTGCTGATCCATACATCTATTTCATCTTATAAATTATCAGCCGAATTTATAAACGCATTATAGTGAGTGGATAACGTTATTTACTATTTATAATGGCCTCAAAACGGGAGAATTGTATGTATTAAATTTATACAATGTTGCATAGAGATTGTATGGGCTAAACGCGCTTGGGGGTTGAAAAGAGCTTGTATAAATTTATTCATGGTCCCCGCCATTTTAATTGAAGCTAGAATACTTTCCCTAGAGTTGGAGGCATAAATATGTAATAGATTTAATTTTTTGATACTATATTAGACACAAAGCTTGTATAGACGGGAATTGTTTTTAAATAAGAATTTATGCAATGTTGCATAGACTCCTTATGCACTGTGATTCAGCCGTTTAGAGCTGTTTAGGGAATTCTAATAAGTAAGGGTGTGTGTCTATAAGTCGCATCTAATAAATGATAGATACCTTACTTGAAATATATTTCGAATTTTTTTGACTAGGCAAATAAATCCACTTTGATATCAAATAACTCAACCGTTATCAAAATAATGGAATTTTTGTTACTTTTTTTACAAACAAAAATTAATTGGGAGGAACCAGCATTTCCACTCTTGAGACAAAATGTTTATCTTAAACACACTGAAAAGGAAAAAGGAGCTTAAAACAAACTGAATCTTTCCGACAACAGAGTTGGAAAAGCTACTATCGACTTTAAAATAAATGTCACCAGAGGCACGTTTCCAAACTAAAAATCATACGAAGAATTATTGACTTAATTACGTATTCTCTCGAATGCAACCTGCATCTCGTTTACCAGACGGTTGTGCATCTTTTCTCTTGTTATCTTGTTTCCTTATGCGCCACGATGCAATTTGCCATCGGTATCCTGAAAATATTTTCACATGACGACGGACAATATACCCATGGAAATAATTTAGTATAGAAACGGAAGAACCAAGTCATTGAAGATACATAAGCATAAATAATCGTTGGGTAGACACACTAGAGGGGCAAATGTCTGTGTCTTCAGAAATGTATGCCTCCATGGCTGGAGTATTTACCATTAAAATTAAAACCAAATAACATCTGAGGCAGATTTTAAAAGTAAAAAAAACACAACTGAAAACCAAGCACAACAAACCTATGATACCTAGGGGGTGTGGGGAGGTGTTGGGTGAATAAACCTCCCTTTTTGCAGGATTTTCAATCTTTAAGTCGTCATAGGAATGTATGAAAATATAGGGGAATGAAAAAAATATGAATCATCATCAGAATGCAGCGTCATGCAATGAATATGCGAAAGATGGAAATTTAACTAGGAATGAGTTAATGTTATGAGTTTATGGGTCGCATAAACCAGCCCATTGTGAGTTATTATAATTCGCATAAGTTTTTGAATTTCAAATGGTGGTTTCATTATGTGTAGGAAAAATAAGATTTCTTAGAAATCCCTGACAATGTAGTCCGTAGCCCTAGCAGTGTAGCTTTTATTGTTTGTTTGTAATATGTAACGGTTTTTTTAAGCGTAGTTAGTACTCAACTGATCATTTTGAAATTTTGAACTCATTGACAGGCGTTTAGAAAATGAAATAAGGTACCTTATATATTATAAAAACTATATTGAGGGATGCAAAAGCTGTAGCAACGCATTATATGCACTGGTAGACTTGCACTTACAATCCTAAAAAAAGTTAAGGAACATTGATATCTCGATTCGAATACCTAAAAGTATACCAAGAATAATATTAAATGTCAAATCAAATAAGCCACTAATTAATTTTGTTCTAGTTTAAATATTTTTTTGGATTCAACCTTGCGAATAGATCCTGTCAAGTAAAATATACAAATTATTTTTCAGACACTTTCTGCAGGCAGAAATTGGTGCAGAAAAAAAGAACTTTCTCTGCAATGTTTAAAATGTAAGACGACTATTTTCATTAGCAAACAATTCATAAAGGCATTCGAATATTGCATTTTGGGCAGAATAAACTCTCTTCTTTAGTATTAGGAATTTGTGTGTTAATTTTAGCTACAATTTAGAATCTATCTATACGATTAATTTTGTTGTGAATAAATTTCTTCCTTGGAATGATCCTTATACAATCTGCTACCATATCAACATCGAGTCCAGCTTCTTCATTTGTTAAATGTTTACAAAAGCTTTATTTACAATCTTCACCACCTAATTAACTAATTAATTAATTGATGATTCTTAATTGTTAGTCAATATTGGGTGAAAGCATGTATGTATATACGGAGCTAAAATTTCTGGATCAAACGTACCTGCATCAAGTTAGTTTTAGAACACGGAGCAATCCTAACTCGAGGGGATTGCCGACGTTTTCTTAAATCAACCCGGCTGACTCTGTTATAGGTAATTGGCGATGCCTTAAGGCAAAGCAGAGTAGTAATCTGTTGTCCAAATCGAAATCAAATAGTCCTCAGTTAAATGAGTTATTTTAAAAACCAGTGCTCTACGGGTTGTCTTTTAATTTCTTAATTATCTACATATATAAATAATTCATATGATTACTATTTTTGCTACATATGTCTTGTATTTTGTGCGTGTCTTAGGTTAATATTCTTAATATTTTTACTAAAAACTTATTAAACATATAGCATTCTGCCAAACTCTTGACAACATCAGCCGAATAATCTTTTGCAGTCTCTTGATGTTTTGTTGTATCATTATAGTTTTATGCTTAACTCACTTTAATTGTGGTTCAATATTGAAAAGTAGAAATAACCCCTCGAAGATTGACAGTGAACCCTTATTTTTGTTCTAAAACCCTTCTTTTAGTTTTTTTAATGGCCTTTGAAAAACTTATCGTCAGAACCTTAGCCTGTCTTTAACTTTATTTTATGTAAATTGATGATTGGTAATAAAATTCAATGATTTGCAAGCGTTGCTCGTTAGTAGGTCTATTCATGATAAAATGTCAAAGCATACTGAGCATCTTTCTCTTTGACACCATGTCTCAAATCCCGCGTGATCTGTCAAATACTAATGCATGAAAATCCTAACCTCAAAAAAATCACCCGTTAAATACAAAAAAAAAGTTTTCGAAAAAAAAATTAATGCAAGACTTCTAAGGCTACCTACATCTTCTTGAATATCAATGTTGATTGTAATCGAATCAACAGTTTTCAAGAATGTCGAAAAAACCGGTCCTATGGGAGGTACCGTTTTTAGCTCACCATTTTAATTTTTTTTTTACCAAAATATAATGCTTACAAGCAGTTGTACACTGATTTTTTGTTCATAAAAAATCTTGGAGCCGTTTTCAAGAAAAATAATATTTTACATAACGGTTATATGACAGGTACCGTTCATTTTTGAGCTAAAAAAAATTGAAAAAACTCTGTAGAATGTCAAAATAACCTTAAGCTCTCAATTTGAAGACGATTGGCCCAACCGTTTAGGCTACAGTCCAAAATACTTCCGTACAGACAGACAGACAGACGAACAGAATTTTGCCAGTAAATCAAATATGTTCCTCCATCATCGTAATGCCATGTTTGATTGTAATCTGCACAAATGCATAACTTGCATTATAACTAGTAATCCCAAGTAAAATGCCGTATACATAGGAAAACCCATACCAATATCTTTACCCATATATGTGTCTACATAAGCTATGCCTGGTGTTATATAGGTACAGTCCTTGAATGGTTCCTTTCCTTACCAGCATTTTCCACACCGGTTGGTGGAAATTTTTTTGTACGTAATGAAAATGATTTGTGTGTTGCGTGTTTTCGACTGATGCAAAATGGTCTTTTTTGTAGATATGGAGAGTTTCTTCCAAGAAAAGTATAGAAGGAACTTCAACCAGTGTTACCATCTGATTAAAAAAATTTAAATGTCGCAAGACTAGTTGCCAAAAGTGTTGAGCAGTTCCAAGGCGTGGACTATCAGGATTCCTCTTTACCGTTGATAAAGAATCTGCAAGGTGTGGGCCAAATAAAACCAATTAATGTTACGAATAACTTTTTTTATTTTCCAATATAATTGTTTTTTTCTTTTTGAAAGTTATAATTGAGTTCTTGGAAATATATACAGGATAAATGCAGTACATTAACAACGCTTTAAAATTATAATTTTTTTTTATTCTTGTCAACGTTCAATTTTTGTAATGCACCTAAAATGCTGCCAATATTTTAATTCAATATCAGCTCCCATAGCCTTCACGGTTAGGAGTTTGATCGGCCGTTTTTAGGAACGGAGATCAGTCGCCGTCATGGAAATATTCGCACTGAAATAATCCATGTGTCTCAATACGTTGTTATTCGGGCCTATTGACATGCCTAGAACAATATTGCGGATAATTGTAAAGTTGGATCTCAAGATGTACCCATACAAAGTTCAAATTGACCTATACCAACCACTACAATACGCTATTCGTTTTCATTGGTAGGTCTTACCTGCGTTCAAATAAATTGGTTTTATCTTTTCCACATTATGATAGTTGCATTTATTACAATATTTTTAACAATAAATAATTTACGTTGATCACTGTGTGGCAATTCAAATAATTAAAAAATTAATTAATAATTTTGAATTATAACTTCGTTTAAGCTTATTTTCCTCGAAAACGGCTTCAACGATTCTCATGAAATTTTTTGAGAATTTTTTTGTTGGTACTAGCATTCATTTGAACAGAACCAAATTTCCGTTAAGAGTCTATTAACGGTACCTTTTTATATAACGGTTTTCTTGTTTTTGGCTCCCTTGGTAACTTTTTGGATCTCTATCAAATTTTATATTTGAGAGAGTTACCGAGAGCGCCAAACATAAAAAAACGTTATATGAAGGGCACCCTTAGAATTTGCAAAAAAAAAATTATAATTTTAATTAAAACGAAAGACGAAGTCCGAGAGGTTTCGATGTTTTCACAGAAGTGTCTTTATTTAACTTTTGAATGGACACATTTTTTGGTGGGAAGAAGTAAAACAAATCTTCTTCTCGCAAAAAAAAACTTGCCAATGCATCATGTCCGCTGTAAAGACATATCTATACATCCTTAATCTCAAAACTATTGAAAAGGGACCTGGTTGAACTCTTGGCCCACCATTAGTATGTCATTTAGAGAATATCCGGAAGTTGTCTTGGCTGATGCATCGAAAACTACTCGAAGTTTTGTGGACGAGCTTTCGGGTTTCATGACGCAATGATTATGACGTATTGAATCTCTGTAATACTGCTTTTGCTAACTGGTCCAATTGCTTCATAGTCTTGCATGAAGTTGGTGTAGGATTTGTTGAGCTCTAAATGCTTGTTCAATTTTGTTTCTAATGAAAGAAACATCTTTTTTATGTTTGAATGGAATCCCCTAAGAAAATGTCAGGATCCTCCTTAAATGGTAACTGGACGAGAAATTTACCTTCGGAGCTCTGACTTGTTTATCTCTTGAAGTGTTCTTCACACTAGTGTTCTTCTTCGCTCTAAGTATTAATAGGAGCGTCATAATTTTCTTTTTTCGAGAATGAGAGGACGATTTTGTCCATAGAAGTCAACGATGGCTTTGTTACTACATGGCAAGTAGCGTTCGAATTTGAAGCTGGGTTACTTCCGGCTGCAATCCAACCTAACATGTTTTACGCAAACTTGGTAAATCGTTTGAAATCGTGTATTCTCCCGGTAGAAACAGGTAAAAAAATAGTTCAGCTCCCAACCGTATGTCGATTTGATTGGCTTTGTGAAATGAATCAGGATCTGCTAGTACAACGTGAGCTGCAATCTTCATCTGGGAAATGTCGATTTCCTGGCTGCACTAATGCGGGTCATGAGATTCGCTTCAAAAGTTGCTTTATAGGCCGTTGTCTTGGATTCGAAAGTAATTGATGCTACAAACTCTGACATGTGCTCTTGTGCGCCTATTCCACTAATTGGAGTATTCTTGCGATATTTCTTAACTCGTAATTGCTGAATAAATGTTGTCATTACAAAGTTTAATTGTGATCCAGAGTCAAAAATAACTCTGCACGGGATTCGCACATCATACGACGAAATCACATTGACAACTGTTGTAGCCAAATAAACGTTTCGCTTTGGAAATGTGTTTCTGCTGCTGCGTTATTAACTGCTTAATTAATTAGCTGTGAAACCTTATTTGTGATATCTTTCTCACCCCACTGTTTGCCATTTTCTTCTGACTGATGAAATTTCGGCTGAAGTTTTTGCTGGTGAAGTAAGGTGTTGAGGGGCATGTTACATTTTTGGCATTTTCGGGATGAACATGATTGGGTAAAATGGCCTTTCTTCAAACAATTCCTGCACAACATCAGCCTGTGCACAGATTTTCCTCGTTCTGAACCTGAAAGAGACAAAAATTTATTACAATTTTAAATACCAAACGGAGAGAATTCTTGGATCAAATCAAGAAAAATTATACTCTTTTCAATTTATATTTTCAGTACAGACCTTATGGAAAAGAGCTTTCAAACACACTGGTACCTGCAAGTGTTTGCAATTTTGCATCGCACTCAACTTAAGAAATGTCCACTTAAATATAAAAGAAAAGCCTTAAATACATTGAAATTGTTGCTGTAATATTTCATTTAACTTGCGTACATACCACAAGGACCTGTCTGCTTCCCGGCTGCGAGGAGAGAGGAGACTGATTATCAATTGCCTCTCGCTAATTGTGTTTATTTAAAAAAAAGCACTACTGCATAGTTACCATTCGCTATTAATGGAAATTATAATGCCTTTTTCTTTAGTTTTTGTTATGAAAGTTTTAGAATTAAAGCTTTCTTAGAGCGAATGAGAGCATATTTTAAGTTTAAATAAGAAGGTGTTGTCACTATGTTTTTTTGCTTAAATCTTTTCGTTTTTATTTTTCTTAAAACAAACGGTTAAAATAGAGATACGTAATGCAATATTTTTTGGCAATTTTTTTTTTACTTGCGATTATAGGTACCTTAATGCAAGTTAAGTTATGCATTCGTACATAAAATTAAATTGACACAATAATCAAACATGACATTACGATTGAGAAACTTGTTTGAGCTACTGGAAAACTATTGAAAAAATAATAAAATTTGGTGGGCTAAAAACGGTACCTCGAAACTGGCTATTCGATTACAATCAAAATTTTTATTCATTCTTAATTGTTAATTGTTTCTGTTTTCATAAAATTTTAATAAACAGTTGGTAACCATACTTCTATTTGTGTGAGAATTATACCAATTTATAATGCCCAGTATGGCAACCATTTAAGAGCTTTAAAATGGAGATAGCTTATTGAAAACCATACCAGTAAGAGTGAAAGGCAAATATCCTATCTTCCCTGTACTGAAAATATAAATTGAACAGAGTATAGCTGTAAATCACGAATATTTTGTGTATGTTTACACTCTTGCTCGGATATTTGTAATTTAAGACTATTGGTTTGCAATTTACGAAAAGAGCCGAAATGAAGAAATTGACACTCGAAAATTGTAAATTCCAATTTTAAGTAACAATAATTTAAACGAGAAAAATAAAATATTGCCATAAGCATATCGCAAATTGATTTGTGTTAACTCTGTATTTTCTTCGATTGTAAATTACAAAAGTTTGTTGTAGATTACCATCTCTTAGTTGTGGATCAAAAATCTTTATTTTATAAAACAGTAGTTTATTCACAGTTTGCAAACAAATAATATTGGTTTACGAGATGAGGCCATAATTTTGCATTTTCAATGGTAAATTGCAGCTATTGAAGATCAATTTACTGTCTTTCTTGAATCATTTCCATATTAATTCAAAAACATTTTGTCGTAAAATAAGAACCTTTATTGTAATTCACAAATATAATTTTGATTTGTATATAGGTACTGTTAGAAGACATAGTTGGCATTGGCACTTCAGCTGTAAGTAGTGATGTATGTATCTCTCAACCAAACATCGATGCTTTGTGATTCTGAAGGAACCAAACCATCCAAATACTTGAAAAAAAATTATTTTTCCTAAAACGAACTTAACTGCTTGTCAACCAATGACATACTGAACATTGAAAAATTAAAACCAACAGGGAAACTATAACAATAAAGCACACGTACTTCAAAGCAGGCGACCGTTAGGTAAATGGTAAGACTTCACATAAACATACTGTGAAGTTTTGGCCTGGGGTTCGACAAATAAAACTCAATCGAAATTCCAAAATAATAAAACAAATCTCTTTATTTTATGAAACACAACGTCTTTCAGTTTAAATAACACCAAATTTAACTTATTTCACTTGTTCATAATTCAAATACGTTTTTATAATTCAACACTTTTTATTTAATCTCAATTCAATCACTTTTTATTAACGTTTCCAGTTGTTAACAATTCCACTTTCGAAAATAAACTGAACTTTCAATGCAATCTACTCTTGTATTTATACAAGTTTACAAGCTTCTGGAAGCTTCTGTCTGGTTCTGGCATAATCTAAGCTTTCGGTACTAATTCCAGTCTCGAATAAGTACTTCAAGTTCGATTTAGTACTAAGTTAAAACATATTGCAAATATGTAGCATACTTTTAGGGGCATGGTCGTTGTACAAAATGAATGTTGGTTGTTGTACACAATTAATCCAACAGATGTCGTTAATTTGCAAAATGTATCCTCCGAATATCTAAACTTGTTGCCACATCACAATACGTATGTATTGTGATGTGGCAACAAGTTTAGATACATTTTGTAAACTAACGACATCTGTTGGATTCATTGTGTACAACAACCACCATTTATTGTGTACAACAACCACCATTTATTGTGTACAACAACCATGCCCCTAAAAGTATGCTACATATTTGCAACATGTTTTAACTTAGTACTAAATCGAACTTGACGAAACAATTCGAGACTCGAATTAGTACCGAAAGCTTAGATTGTGCCAGAACCAGACAGAAGCTTCCAGAAGCTTTTAAAGTTGTATAAATACAAGAGTAGATTGCATTGAGAGTTCAGTTTATTTTCGAAAGTGGAATTGTTAACAACTGGAAGTATTAGTAAAAAGTGATTGAATTGAGATTAAATAAAAAGTGTTGAATTATAAAAACGTATTTGAATTGTGAATAAGTGAAATAAGTTAAATTGGTGTTATTTAAACTGAAAGACGTAGTGTTTTATAAAATAAAGAGATTTGTTTTATTATTGTGGAATTTTGATTGAGTTTTATTTGTCGAACCCCAGGCTAAAATATCACATTGGTGTCAGAAATTGGGGATAAAACTCAGTAAAGTGCTAGAAAATTCCATAGTGACATTTTCTAAAACAGTTTCGGTGACTCATTTAATTGTGAAAGTGGAATTTTCCAGAAACTATTGAACTGATTGTGCTTTAAAACTGTGAATAGCGAATATTTTTGTAAAAAATAGTGCGTAAAAAAAAGATTTTCTAGAGAGACATCCAAATAAAACTGACTGTGTTGCGAAAATTGTGTTTCGGTTATATAAAATGGGTCGTAAATTAGAACAATTGACAACAGTTGAGTTGAAAGAAGAATTAGGAAAACGAAATCTTCAGACTTCGGGGCTGAAAAAGGAACTATTGCTCCGACTTCAGAATGCTATCACTCAGGATGGTGGAGACCCCGATACCATGTTGTTCGATGTTGAAGAACAAGGCAAAGAAAGCACAGTAAGTACAGACGATGAAATACCTGCTTTCATGAAGTTGCTTCTGTCGAAATGCGATGCTCTGGAAAGTTCCTCGAAAGAACAAAAGAATTCGTCAGAAATGCTGCAGAAGCAACTAAGCGAACAGAAGAACGTTCTCGAAAGTAAATTCGACGAACAACAGAATGAGCAAAAGAATTCGTTGGAAATTCTCCAGCAACAACTAAGCGAACAAAGGAACGTTCTCGAAAGTAAATTCGACGAACAAAAGAATTCATTAGAAACTCTCCAGAATCAACTAAGCGAAAGACTTCAAATAGTAGATCAGAAATTTGAAGCCAAAATAGAAAGCTTAGAAGAAAAGTTCGGAAAGCAAGTAGAAAGTGTAGAACAACAGTACGAACACCTGGCTAAGGAGGTTGATTCTTTGAAAAAGCAGAAGGTTCGGGAATATTCGAGCGACGGTCCACGAAGAAAGGAAATGCAGCCCCCTGTCTTCGATGGTCAAACATCATGGCCAATTTATAAGAGGCAGTTTGAAGCTGCCGCCTTGACGAACAACTGGGACAACGAAGACAAATCAATTGCTCTTACGCTTGCGCTCAGAGGAACAGCTGCAGAATTGCTGCAGACCATTCCTGAAGAAAAACATCATGATTATGATGCCATGGTCAAGGCAATCGAGATGAGGTTTGGCGACGACCACATGCAGCAAGTTTACCGAGTCCAGTTGCGCCGAAGGGTCCAGACAAGAGGTGAAACGCTGCAACAATTGCAAGCTGACATCGAGCGCTTGGCCAATTTGTCTTATCCCAATACCAGCAGGGAAATCATAAACGAACTGGCAACCGATGCGTTCACTAATGCCATTGCAGATGGAAAACTACAAATGGCTGTGAGAATGGCAGGTAAGAAAACGCTCGCTGAGGCTTTAGCATTTGCCCTGACAATGGAAGCAGCAGACCAAGCTTCGCAAGGTAGCCATCGCGTCAGGGAAATGGCTACGCTAGAGTGCTCATGTCAACGTGTCGACATTGAAAGACAAAACCCGAACACTGTTCGAGGTCAAATGAGATGCTGGAATTGCAACAAGCTAGGACACCTACAGCGACAATGCAGATCTCCACCTAGACAGGTAAGCTGCCCACATTGCGCAAGGAGGAGGCAGAATGACGAAGCATCTGGCAGGAATAACACTCACACTGCTGGACAAGCTTCTGATCAACAGCAGGCGGAAAACGCCTAAGAACCAACTTCGCGGGGCTGAAGTTGGTTGATGGAATCGACGCCCCCAGGACCATCATCCAAGTTTCGCAAACTACACGCTGCAGCAAGAGCTTGACAGTGGAGACAGTCATCAGAAACAGAAAATGTGTGGCCACTATCGACACGGGTGCCACAGCCCCCATAATCAGAAGAGACCTTGTTCAGACATCATGGCTACATAACACCAGCTGCTACACTCTGAAGACAGCTACGGGAGAAGCAGCAAAAGTATACGGGGAGGTATTTCTAAAGATACAACTGGCAGGCTTGACCTTCTCACATGCATTCTTGGTAGCCGACATATGCGACGAATGCATCATTGGAGTGGATTTCATGAAGGCACATGAGGTAATCATAGACCTTCGAATGCAAGTATTAAGGTATCGAACCGTTGAGATCCCTATGGTATACGGAAACGAGAACGCTGTGAATCTTCTGGCGGTTATAAGCAGAGATGAAGTCCTACCACCTTCTTCAGAGACAGTTCTTTGGACGCGTTTGGAGGGTGATCCTGGGAACCACCGATTCTATTTCATTGAAGCAGATAATAAAGAGGACTTTCCAAGCTATATCGTTGGAAAGATTTTAGTGGAACCAAAGAAAAACATGGTTCCGGTAAGGCTGATGAATCCGAACAAACACTCCGTCAAGCTGAGACAAGGAGAGGTGATTGGAAGATGCGTACCCATTGCAGCCATATCGACAACATCTGGGAGTGAATCTGCGAGTCCTGTTTCTGCAACAAAATTGGCTGAGGTATGTAATGCTATCCTTGGAAACTGTGAGCTAAATCAGGAGCAGAAAACCATGGCCAAAAATCTCATTGGCGAGTTTGCTGATATATTTGCATCGCAGGATGGAGACTATGGTCGAACACACCTAGTACAGCACCGAATAGACACCGGCGATAGCAGACCGATCCGACAACCTGCTAGAAGACTTCCATTGGCAAAACAGTCGGAAGTCGATGAGATGATATCAACCATGGAAAAAGACGGTCTAATCGAAAACTCAAAAAGTCCGTGGGCATCACCCGTTGTACTAGTGAAAAAGAAGGACGGCAGCACTCGATTCTGCGTGGATTACCGGAGGCTCAACGATGTCACCAAGAAGGACAGCTACCCCTTGCCTCGAATAGATGACACCTTGGATACCCTTTCTGGAGCGAAATGGTTTTCCACCCTCGATCTGAAAAGTGGCTACTGGCAGGTACAGATCCATCCAGAAGACAAAGAAAAGACCGCTTTCACAACTGGAAATGGACTATGGCAGTTTACCGTTATGCCATTTGGCTTGTGTAACGCTCCAGCCACCTTTGAGCGTTTAATGGAACGTGTGTTACAGGGTCTGACATGGAAAACCTGCCTGGTGTACTTGGATGACGTCATCGTTATGGGAAAGACGTTCGCTGAACATCGCGACAACTTGAGGGAGGTGTTTACACGACTTCGAACTGCACATTTGAAACTAAATCCAAAGAAATGTGCTCTGTTCAAAGCTGAGGTGAAATATTTGGGACATGTGATATCATCAAATGGAGTAAACACTGACCCGGAGAAAATCGAAACCGTGAGAAATTGGCCAGTTCCCGAAGATAAACACCAGCTGAGGAGCTTTCTAGGTCTCGCCACTTATTACAGGAGGTTCGTCAAAGATTTTGCCGGAATCGCAAAGTGTCTGCACCAGCTAACTGAGAAGGGTAGACAATTTAAATGGTCAGGTGAGTGCGAAAGAAGCTTTCAACATCTAAAACAGCGGCTTTGTGAGGCACCAATACTAGCTTACCCCACCCCTGGCAAAACATTTATTGTGGACGCGGATGCTAGTAACGTGGGTGTTGGAGCAGTTCTGTCGCAGATACACGATGGGCAGGAGAAAGTGGTAGCCTATTTCAGCAAAGTTCTGTCGCGACCAGAGAGAAACTTCTGTGTAACCAGACGGGAACTCCTTGCTCTGATACTGGCGACAAAACATTTCCATAAATATCTGTATGGACAGAGATTCATCCTGCGTACCGATCACGCCGCTTTAAAATGGTTGCTACAGTTCAAAAATCCTGAGGGACAAGTAGCAAGATGGATCGAACGATTGCAAACTTACGACTTCGAAGTACAGCATCGCAAAGGAAGACTGCACTGCAATGCGGACGCGCTTTCCCGCAGACCATGTGAGCCCAGTTGCAAACATTGTGCGCGAAAAGAGGAAAAGGATGAAGGTATATCTGTCCAGAGAATAAGAGCCGAACCTGTAGAGGGTTGGAGTGCCGAAGAAATTCGTAATGCACAAAAAGAAGACCCTGACATCGAGCCAATCCTTGCATGGAAGGAATCTATGGAGAAACCAAACGCAAGAGACATCTCCGACAGAAGTCCTACTTTAAAGGCATACTGGGCGCAGTGGGACTCTCTCCATGTGGAAGATGGTGTTTTGCGAAGAAAATGGGAAATGCCGGATGGCAGATCTTTTAAGATGCAGCTCGTGGTTCCACGATCGAAAGTAGAGGAGATCCTACGAGAAATGCATGCTGGAATATCCGGTGGGCACTTGGGAATCAACAAAACACTGGAAAAGGTACGGGAACGCTTTTATTGGCTAAGCGCGAGAAACGATGTAGAGAGCTGGTGTCGAAAGTGCACAACATGTGCAGCTAGCAAGGGACCCAAAGTCAAAACACGAGGTAAAATGCACCAGTACAACGTGAGCGCCCCGTTTGAAAGAATCGCCGTTGACATCACAGGCCCGTTCCCGGAAACTGAAAACGGTAGCCGTTACATCCTTGTTGTCATGGACTACTTCAGCAAGTGGCCGGAAGCTTTTGCGATACCCAATCAAGAAGCTAAGACCGTTGTCGAGCAGATAGTGGACCACTGGGTCTGCAGGTTCGGGGTGCCTATGGAATTGCATTCCGACCAAGGGCGAAACTTCGAGTCGAAGGTATTCCAGGAAGTATGCGCATCCCTCGGGTTAAAGAAAACAAGGACAACACCTCTTCATCCACAGTCCGATGGAATGGTAGAACGATTTAACAAGACCTTGAAGGAACATCTGTCCAAAGTCGTGAACGAGAACCAACGGGATTGGGATCGTCGAATTCCTTTATTTCTTATGGCCTACCGGAATGCGGTTCATAGTACAACTGGATACACTCCATCCGAAATTCTATTTGGACGAACTGCCCGGCTTCCAAGTGAGCTAAAATTCGGATTTCTTATTGAAGAACCAAAATGCGAAGAGGACTACGTGTTAGATCTTAGAGAAAGGATCAACGACATTCACCAAAGAACAAGAAACAACATAAAAATTGCGAGTGACCGCATGAAGACCAGATACGATGCAAGAGCAACAGCACCTGAATTCAATGAGGGAGATCTGGTATGGCTTTATAACCCACATCGCAGAAAGGGAAAATCGCCCAAACTTCAGCAGGACTGGGAAGGTCCCTACCAAGTATTTACGCGCATTAATGACGTCGTTTTCCGAATCCAACGAGGACCAAGAGCAAAAATGAAAATTGTCCATTTGGATCGACTGCATCGTTACCACGGAAACAATGATGATGTGCTTGTTCGGGACGAACAAAACTAAGAGGGCGACAATGTGATGTGGCAACAAGTTTAGATATTCGGAGGATACATTTTGTAAATTAACGACATCTGTTGGATTCATTGTGTACAACAACCAACATTCATTGTGAGCGCCTAAAAGTATGCTACTTATTTGCAATATGTTTTGACTGAATACTAAATCGAACTTGAAGTACTAATTCGAAACTCGAATTAGTACCAAAAGCTTAGATTGTGCCAGAACCAGACAGAAGCTTCCAGAAGCTTGTAAACTTGTATAAATACAAGAGTAGATTGCATTGAAAGTTCAGTTTATTTTCGAAAGTGGAATTGTTAACAACTAGAAGCATTAGTAAAAAGTGATTGAATTGAGATTAAATAAAAAGTGTTGAATTATAAAAACGTATTTGAATTGTGAATAAGTGAAATAAGTTAAATTGGTGTTATTTAAACTGAAAGACGTTGTGTTTTATAAAATAAAGAGATTTGTTTTATTATTGTGGAATTTTGATTGAGTTTTATTTGTCGAACCCCAGGCTAAAATATCACAGTATGTATACATAGGTTTTGAAGTGATTTGAATTCGTGAAAAGGATTTCAAACAAAAATTAAGCAAAAAGTTTTATATTTTATTCTATTTTATGCTTAATTCTGCAATTCAGTGATTGTAAATGTTAAATGTAAATTTTATTGATTTAAACGTGCAGTGGTTGTAAATTACGCAACATTTTTCTTAATTCAAAGTTCATAAGTTTTAGAAGTAGGATTATTCCTTTGAATAGCTAATTACGCCTAATTACGATTTCAGGCGTGAGAACGGATGAATAATAATGTGATATTATATATAAACTGAACACGAGAAGCGTGAACTACAAAATTTTCAACTGGTCACACGCTGGGATAAGTTAACAAGAAATGAAAAATTTTTAGTAAAAATTGTTGCACTTGCACTGAAAAATAAACTTTTCCCGTAATTTTGGTTCTGATCAAACGATAGCCAATACCATCAAAAAAATCTCAGAAATTTTCATCAAAATCGATGGAGCCGTTTTCGAGAAAAATAAGGTTTTCCTGAACGGTCATATGGCAGGTACCGTTATTTTTGCCTAAAAATAAAATTACAATTTCCCCTCTAGGAAATGCCAAAAGAAACATACCCACCAAATTTGAAGATAATCGTTTAAGCCGTTTAGGCTGCAGCTCTTTATACATACTGACAGACACACAGACAGACATTTTTTGTCGATCACTTTTTAGTCGTAATGTCATGTTTGATTTTTATCTCATTTTTTTATATTCACGAATCCTTAACTTGCCTTAAAGTCATAATAATCGCAAGTAAAAAGGAGGAAAAAGGAATGTTAAACCACTGTTAAATTTCCCCTCAGTGCCGTTGGGCAACACGAGAAAGCTAACTGGGAACTAATAGCTACATTTGTAAATACATTTTATTCAGTTGCAGTTCTCGCTTAATTAGAGAAACTCAAATTCTGGTTTTCATATTTAATAATATACACGGCTGATCATAAAATTAATTATATTATTAATATTATATAATATATTATATTATCAATAACACAAACATATATGCAAACACCACAAAGAGGTATGTATAATCACATTGTAAGTGAAAATAATTAAACAAAAATCTATTATAGCAAAGTATCCATTTTAAGTATCCATACATCCATATCCGGCAGACCACTATCATCATTATCGTCCAATTGAAGCCATCATCAGATACCCATAATACACAACTACAAATTATTCTGAAGCCGATAACGTATCCTCCAATCCATAAATGCACTTAATTAGAAATCCATTCAAAATAGCTACATATTAAATGACTTGGAATTTCCAGCAGTTAAGTGTTGACTATGTTGGTACTAGGGGGGTTTGGTTTGGTCGAAGGGTTGTTGTTGTCATCATGGACGTTGCAGAGAATATAATTAAATCTATCCCTGATTGCAAATAAATAAAAATACCATCAAACACCAATCCAAATCACGGAAACATTCTACAATTATTGCCTATTTCAGTAAATATTATGGCCCTTATAGCTGCATAGCATTAGGACAGTCTTACCAGCAAGGAGTGATACTGGGAGAAAAATATCTTATATTTAAGCAACGGAAAGACAGTTTGCAGTTCACTGCAATTTTACAATATGTAGCTAGGATTTTTTTTCCATAAAACGGTTATGAGAACATTTCTTCACAAGTATATACATATACTATCGATAACATAGCACTAAAGAAGCTATTCAGTATTTATTAAAGATTTTAATGTTTACATAGTACAGATATGTTACATAAGTCATCTGATTCGAATAATGATTATATACACGAAATTAATTTAACGAACCTAAAAGAAAACATGCCATGTTCAAATCGAAAGACCCTTCAGTAAAATTTTAAACGGAAATGTCATTTTTGCGGCGGAAATTGCTTTGCCACAATTTATTTTCCAAAAAAATATCCCCCGGATATTGCAATAATAAATGAAATCGTTTTATCTATTGTCCAAGTGTGTGTTTTTTTTCAGCCAAAAAAAAAACATTTTAAACGACTTGCCTCTTGCCTAAGGACTGTTTGTCTGCACGAAATATTGACCATTTTAATGGGACTCGGACATACTTCAAAGCTTAAAATTAATGTATTCCTTTACCCCAGGAAGAAGTATTTTGTTTTTTAAAGTACTTACATATGTATATTTATTTAATTTGATTCGCAAAGTTTCTTTCCATTCCAGCAACTACTGGCCTGGTCCATAACCGCTGGCGCCAAAGAAGTTTATAAAGAAACCAGAGAACAACAACTGTCACCTTCAATTTTCTTTTCCTTGCAGTGAACGTTTTTTTTTAATTTTCAAACATTTCTAACGATAAAATGTTTAATGAAATGTGTGTTTTCTTGTTCAAATTAAAACGGAAAGTCATTGAATTCAAAACCAATTACAGAGCTGAAGCTTGAAAACCACGCACAAAAACACACTTAAATCGAAAAATCTGAATAAACAGCATTTTTTTTATTGGAGTTTCGATTGGGGAAAGGAATTCTCCGTTTTATTCTTCCTGTGCGTCTTATCGTTACTTCAGTATTACCTACTTATATACAACAATAATTACAATATAAAAGTTAAACAAAACTTTGTTTTGCAAATTGGAATTGACGGTTCCTTTAAGAAAGTATATGCGGTCTTCTTGAAAATAATGCTTATTGGAAGAAAGTTTTCATTCGTGTGAATCAATAAGGGAAAACGAAGAAAAGGAGGCAATATTTACAGAAAATGATATGCATGACTGGATCGCACGTATTTACTCTTGTATGGGGTCCACAGGGTCGAATAAAATTATTAATGGAATTTCAAAGCTTTTATTCGATTTTTGTGACATGGATGTTCGAACAAAGTACGTTAATAGCTGAATAGTAGGAATAATTTAAACGCAATTTTAATTCTTAAAAAAAATGTTAAAAAGTGTGATCTTTTTTATTCGTTTTAAAATTTAAAAGCCGTTTTAAATGAAACGGTTTTTAAAAATAAAATAATTCAGAAAAACAAAATTAGGAAAAAATCATTTACCTTTCAAAATATCGATTAAAAAAAAAAATTTTAAAAATTGTTAAAAATATCCACAAAAAAAGTTTTAGAAAATATTAGATTGCGAAATTCCTTTGGCTATCTACATCTTCCTAAGTATCAATTTTGATTGTAGTCAGTTAACCAGTTGTCGAGAGAGTCGAACAAAAAAATAAAATAAGCTTTTACTTATGGGTTATATAACAGGTACCGTAAATATTTAAACTAAAAAATACTTATAAAAAAGTCCGAATAAAAACCATTCCATTTTTATGCAATAAACTGGGATTAATAGTTGTTGCTCCATTTTGTTCCTTTCCGTCTCAAAACAATTTTTATCTCCACGAAAGTTCCAGAGAGTTTCAAGACCTTTTTATCATCATTGTCATTAGGAAACTGAAATCTTCATTCTCATTTTTGAAAGCAATAAGGAATCCTGAGGCTATCGACTGCGTGATAACCCGAAGAGCCGCAAGAGTAAACTTAGCAGCTTCCCGAACAAATTAGATCATTCCAGCACCCAGCACATCTGGGTTGCACTTAATCATTTTTGACTTGAAAAGATTACTATCATCATTTATGGGGCCTAGCTCCGTTTCTTCTGTTGCTACTGTTCGAGAACAAATCGCTTTCCATCCGATTTGTTAATTGTTTAATGTGTCCGCATTCGAAACTAGAAGTCTGAAGAAATCCGATTACGCGCAACCACTTTGGATAAAGGCACGGCATAGTTATTGCCCTGCGATTCGACGACATTCATTCCGGTGCAATATTTAGCTGTGTCGTTTCCAAATGTGTCTGACCCACCACACCGACCCCATTACACCATTTTTACAGACATCAAAGGCACCAGAACAGGGAACATTAATTTGAAATTGTATGTAGTGTAGGTTGTATTAAACCAGCGGCAATTAAAATTGTTACCCGATCCGCTACTGTATAATACTTGAACTTGAAACATTTCGCTGTAGCAGCGGTATGTTACTTCACTATAGAAAAAAAATAGATAGTGTTTTTTTCTTTTTTAATCATACTTTTTTAATTCATAAGGAGTAACTATAAATTTCAATTTTCGTATTCCTAGGTCTTTAGCGTTGGCTGCCATTTTGAATGTAAGGTAAATTGATTTTTGTTAAATAACTCGCTTATTTTCGACTTTTGCCGAAAAATGCCCATACCAAAAGTTGTTCAGAATTTAATTTCCTACAACTTTGGTCCTAATAATTTTTTGTCTACGATTGATATTTTTCAAAAAAAAAAGAGTAGACATTTCTTTTTTTTCTGCATTATTTGGAAAAAATAAGACAAGAAATTATTAAGATTAAAGTTGTAGGAAATTAAGTTCTGAACAATTAATTTTTTAAAAGTCAGTGCGAAGTAGATACTTTCGCTTTTAGTGATCATTAACAGGGTGTTCGTTGTTTAGTTGATAGAATTTGGAAGAAGCGCGGCTTATCTGCTGAATCTTTTAGTGAAATTGTGATTCTGGATGATAAGATAAATAATTTCTTCTGAATTTTTTTTTTCTTTTCAGATGATACTTTTTTAGCTATCGAATGATTGAGAAAATGAAAATGAATGAGAAAAATAGTTCATAAATGAGTAAACATTTGTAAACTTACTTTAACATTTGGAAGAAGTTACATAATACCTCGAATGAGGTTACTGCTACGATTATTTCCTATCGAACTAAATTAAACAAATTGGAAAGTGGTGCACGGAAGTTCTTTTACGAAATCCGGGAATAACAATCAAGGATTTAATACAGGTAGACATCTTTTTTAAAGAGCACAAGGACACTCTAGCCGAAATAAAAGACTCATTCCAAAACGCTGCCAATGTAAAAGAAAATGCTAGAAGAAATTCTCGCTTTTCTCATAACGACCGATGACATCTGCTAATCACTATTGAATTTGGACAGTACGTCCAATACATTGTAAAAATAAAATGAGCTTGGACAGGCCAAACTTTCCGAAATTTATTTACATTTTTATTATATTTGATCAGAATGTGTAATAAGGCAAATATTGCTTCTTATAAACCATAATTTAATAGAAGATTAATGTCTTACGTAAGAGAAACGCTGTCAAAAATCTTTGATAAGGAAGGATTGCTTAATTTTACGAGTTTTTGTTTGTGCCACTGGAGACTAACGAAGTAAATAAAAATTTCTGCTTAAAGTTTAAATTTACTTTTAAAAATATTTTTCTTTGGAACACCCTGTTTTCTTACTAACTAAGTAAAATTAGATGCAAAATCGTGTGTTATCAGTGCATACTGCCAAACCAAATGTCCAGACTATTAAATATGCAAATAGTTGCACTAAATAGATTAAAAATATTATAAAATCGAGAATTTATTTTCTATTTAACAAGCAAACTTTGACAAAATGTTGCGGCTCTTAGAAGATTTATTATGCCAACGTGGTTTTCACCAAGTAAGGCAATAAATACAGATTAATGAAATCACATTTCCGATAAATAAAATTAATGCAATCAATTTAGATTGCTCACGTACATAGACACCTTTAACAGAGACCGACAATATTATCTAAAAAAATAGCTACAATGCAAATAAAATTATCTAGATGTTACTTCAAATTTGCAGTCATATTGACACTGAATAGTGGCAATCAACATGCAAATGCAATTAAATTGTATAGAGTTTCTTGATGAAGACAAAAGCCAAATAACTATCCACAGAGGTGCTTTTAATCCAAAGGCCAAGGCAAGATATACCGACATACATAATGGTAATGTGGGTTATTTAAGGCAAACATTTTGTGTAAATAGGAGGGAATGATAAGGATTGTTATTCTAATTAAAATCATTGTTTTGAAATGGTAAGTTCATCCAGCAACCTTATTGATACGAATGAAGCTTGAATTCATGTACACATTTGGTATTTAATATTCATATTACCTACAGAATGAATATTTATAAGATAATGTTTATTATTTATGTGTGGTTGGTGTTAAAAATATAACGTTACCAGAAGCTTATTAGATTCTATCTAATAATCGAATTTAACAGGATGTTTTTATTTTACTTTCTTCGAAACGCATATCTGCTGATGGAGATAGGATAATAATCCTATTTGCGATACAATTAGTACATTTAATAATGAAATTAATTTTGCAAGGGGGAATTATAATGAATTGAATGATTACATAAGTTCCTTAAACTGGTCATTAATTCTTTCTGGAACACAAGTTGATGTTATACATAGAAAATTTTTAAAGTTCATATACAATGGTTTTTTGAAATTCGTTCCCCGAATTCGTAAGAATAATAAGTGTTCCTCAATGCTGCAATATGCAACAGGTTTTCTGACGATTGCAAACTTTTTTCAATAGTGAAATGCATGAATGATTGTCTCAAGATACAAAGTGACTTCGATAAAATAGTAGATTACCAATCAAAATTTTCTTGTACTCAATATTTATAAATGTAATACTTTTTCATTTTTTAGGTGAACAACCGCTATTTTTTTATAATTATAATATTTCTAACACTACATTGGATAGATTATCTGAAGTGAAAGATCTTGGGGTAGTTTTCGATAAAAAGTTATAATTTTCTCTACATGTAGATTTTATTGTGGCAAAGGCAAACTCAATGCTAGGCTTCCATTTAGAATAACCTTCTGTAGTATGGGATCCGTTTTACACAGTCATTAAGTCATTAAGAAAGTTCAAAAATCTTTTAATAGATTTTTGGTAGGACAATTAAAGCTTACTCCACCGGATGTGCTTTGATTGGTCTATTAACTCTGGAAAATCGACGCTTTGTGAATTGTGTGATTTTCGTTAATGATATATTGTCTTAACATATAAAATGTCCTGTTTTGTTAAAACTTTTAAATATCTATGTTCCAGGAAGAAATATACGATCTAGAGACTTGTTTTATATCCCCTTGCAAAGATGTAATTATGGTAGTAATGAACCATTCTCAAGATGTATGAGAAAAAAGAAATTTATTTAGATTACAATTATGTGAAAATGTAAATATGAATTAACTTTATATTAGTTTTAAGCAATCTGCAAGAATTTAAGCTCCATACTTCACAATAAACCATTATTCTAATTCAAAGGAAGCACTAGCACGCATTGATTTTGACCAGTCACTTAAGTTAGTTCGCAAAATGACTGCGTTTTTATCAAAACGATGATCACTACTACCCAGCTATTTAAAAACCCACCTCCAATAGGGTTGGGCCGACTGACGTGACGCTAGCCAAATTGCCCTTAAAATCACAATTTCTCACTCGTTGCCGAAAATGTCACATCCTGGAGCAAGAACAAGTGTCAAATGAAAAATAAGCACAAAAGCCATTAACAGGCACGAAAAAAACAACAATTTTTCAACCTCCCATCAACTTTCAACCCCTGCCCTAATACACATGCAAAAATATAAACAGAGCTACGAAAATTAAAAGCTAAAATCCCAAAACCATACCAACCCATGGCAAATGACTAGGTATAAGTTTTAAAAATATTTCACTCATCCTTCTTACCTTTCAACAGGACCTTCCATATACGAAGCGCGAAATGAAGCATAAAATTGTATAGAAAACCAAAAAAGGACGCTTTTGTTATCTTTTCAGACCAATATTTATTTTTTTTTTGTTTCTGTATGTCTGCACCATCCAAAACTTCCGACTGAGATTAATAGTCGAACATTAACGGCAAAACAGGATATAGCGTACTCAAACCAACATCTCACTATGTTCTGCACAGAAAGTCCTCCCTCACAACCTGACGCGTTGGAGGGGTTTGAAACATTTCATTGTCAAATTCACAGAACCAAAAGTCAGAAAAGTGTATCGAGAATCGCCCACCAAATACAGATGAGGGCACCAAAACCGCACCTACAACACTCATCACATGGGGATTAAAAAAAAAAACCAAGAGGACATCCACACGAGAACCCACAAGAACCCTTTGTGGACTCTTATTTTAGTTGTTGTTTTTGACAGGATCCGGATATAAAGACCGAAAGACAAGTGCGAGATTTCAAATAAAAACAAACATCTGGCTATGGTTGTTACCTTGAGCTTGGATACATTTTAGAAGGTTTAAACCAAACCACAGGAACGGATATGATGGTGTCGTATCCTGTTTTAAGTCTCTCGTAATACTTCCCAGATGACAGAGCTCATACATCTCTATATTCGACAGGATACTTTGAGCGAAGTATGAAGTGCGCGCAGGTGGAAATAAGCCTAACGGCAACATCCTCTTCGAAGAAATCTCCATCCCAGTCCAATTTGAATTCATGGTCTATGTTTTTAGGTTGAACGATTTTCAGGTGTACAATGTATATGGACGTATTCTTGAATGCAGCGTCAAGTATTGAATTTTGCCAATCTGCAAACATATTTTGCTGGGTTTTGGAAGTTCTCCAAAACAGAAAAGTAATAGCCGTAAAATGGTTTGCATATAGGTATAAGGTGATCGGCAAATATATGTGGATTCGCTTTGGTTGGAATTTGTTCCTGGTCTAAATTTTTTGGTTGAGAGGTGAATTTGATTCGTGGCAAGTGTGATTAGAGAATCATAGCTTCCTGGCTAAATTCTTTTTCCATCTATCTTTGCATCTGATGATTCTTAAAATTTTACCGTAAGGAATGTGTTTTCTAGTCATATCCTTTATTTATTTTCTCACAAGTCATCATTTCCCTCGCCGAATTCGGTATCCACATACAGTATTAACTAACGTGAAGAAAACAATGTACCTATAGTTATGTGTTTTAAAAACATTTTTCTATGTTATACTTTCCAATAGCTGTTGAACTGTTTCCAAAACGGTTGAAGAAATCATAACAACGGTAAAAGAAACTCTAAAAAAGAGAAAAGTGATTGAGTTAAACAGGATACCATCAGAATTGTTGGCTATCAGTGGAGGGTAAGTTACCGTCTTTCTATTTTATAATAAATAGCATTATACACGAAATTTCGATAGCTACCATTCAATAAAGTTGATGTCACACACCGAAGCATTAAATGGCTTTTGACAACGAAAATTTGCGGAAATCCAGAATGAAAAAAACATCATTATTCAGTTATTAATTTGCAGTCAACAGTCATCAGATTCGGTACCTATTTTTCTTAGTTTCTAACATTGTGCTAAATTTTGAATTAAAGTTTTTAAAAAAAAGATATTGCTCTGCAATCAGACCAGACGTGTTTCTCGTGTTGAAATTTTGAATTTTATTTTTTTTCTTAATTAAACCCTTAAAAATCTATATATTTACAAAGTATATTTCTCGTTTAAAATGGAAAGATGTGCATATTGTCTAAATTCTATTAAGATTGACTCTTTAAAGTGCTTTGGAAATTGTGGCAAGAGTTTTCATAGGTTACGTGCCAAAATAAGTGATGACTTGTTCGCCATTATTAAGAACAATAATAACATACAATTGCATTGTGACATTTGTGCGGATGGAGACAGTGTTTTAAATGAAAATATTATTCAGATGTCTAATTCGCTGCTTGAACTAAAAAATTCATTTGAAGCGTTAAGTGCAAAGTTTAATGCATTTTCAAATAAATCTGTGAACCCTGAACCTGATAATATTCCAAATGAAAATACTGCTCCTAACCTCAATTGTTATCCACTTCGCGCCCAAAAAGACATTCCTCCTCACCACCCTCAATCGTCTAGTCATAGACAAATTGTTTCCAATGGAAAACTAGCAGAAAACATAGATAATAATAAACTAAGTTATGCTAACTCTATTATTGGAACTGGTGAACAAAATTCAAGTTCTATTGTTATTATTGTAAATGATAGAGATGAAAACAAGTGGTTTCATTTATCAAAATTTGCATTGTAGGTATGTATGTATATTTATTTGAGATTTTCTTTTTTTTACATTTCTTAACTTAACTATTTGTACATAGGCACTTCGTTGTTAGTTTTTTGTTTGCCGACTTAGAATTGGCCAGGCTATACTTAATTAATTGTACTTTATTTTTTAAATCACAATTGTCTTTATCTTTATTAATTTTTTTCTTTTTTTTACTTTCTGTTTTACGTCTACTCAACAAGACAGTATCTTTCTTTATGATTCAACCCAGGAATTTCAAAGAGGATAGAAAGAGAGGACAATAACAAATGATAAAATAAAGCGTCAGATAGCTACGCCTATATCCATCTCTATCTGAAACACTAAATTAGTGTGTAAAGAGGATGGGTAGCTAGCTACCACATTTTAATCGAATGGATGCAAGATTTCATTTTAATGACTTTTGAGGATGATATCAAGTAAAATTATTAAAGTGATATTTTTCCTTTCTTTCCTTTTGGGTTTGTAATTTGTTGATTCAAGTTTCAAATACAAAGTTTAGATTTTAACTTACAGTGATAATGATTTAGGTGCATTAGGTGCTTATATTATTTTGTTTATTGTTTTACATGTTTTCCTTATGCTACACATCAGATTATAGTTATAAGTTTTAACTTAAGAAGTTTTATCACAATCGAGTAGTTTCACATTGTTCATTTTTATTACGATTAAAATTAATGATAAATATAGATATAAAAATTTGCATTCAATAACTCTGAAAATGACATCAAATCATTTGTGAGTGAGAGAACTGGTATAACCTGTGATGAAATCCCATGCTTTAAACTTCTTAAGAACTCAGATTGGAAGTATATAAATTTTAAAGTTGGAACCTCAATTCACTAAAAAAATGCTCTCATCTGAAACTTGGCCTCCTGCTCCTGCAATGAGAGTAAAAAAATTCATTTTCTCTTTTAAAAACAAACCAGCAAAAAACTGCAACACGGGAATTCATCTCTACTCCCGTAGAAAATATTATATTGTGATGTGGCAACAAGTTTAGATACATTTTGTAAACTAACGACATCTGTTGGATTCATTGTGTACAACAACCACCATTTATTGTGTACAACAACCATGCCCCTAAAAGTATGCTACATATTTGCCACATGTTTTAACTTAGTACTAAATCGAACTTGACGAAACAATTCGAGACTCGAATTGTTACCGAAAGCTTAGATTGTGCCAGAACCAGACAGAAGCTTCCAGAAGCTTTTAAAGTTGTACAAATACAAGAGTAGATTGCATTGAGAGTTGAGTTTTAGTTTCGAAAGTGGAATTGTTAACAACTGTAAGCATTAGTAAAAAGTGATTGAATTGAGATTAAATAAAAAGTGTTGAATTATAAAAACGTATTTGAATTGTGAATAAGTGAAATAAGTTAAATTTGGTGTTATTTAAACTGAAAGACGTTGTGTTTCATAAAATAAAGAGATTTGTTTTATTATTTTGGAATTTCGATTGAGTTTTATTTGTCGAACCCCAGGCCAAAATATCACATTGGTGTCAGAAGTGGGATAAAACTCAGTAAAGTGCTAGAAAATTCCATAGTGACGTTTTCTAAAACAGTTTCGGTGACTCATATAATTGTGAAAGTGAACTGATTTTGCTATAAAACTGTGAATAGCGAATATTTTTGTTAAAAATAGTGTTTGAAAAAGATTTTTCTAGAAGAGACATTAAAATAAAATTGACTGTGTTGCGAAAATTGTGTTTCGGTTACATAAAATGGGTCGCAAATTAGAACAATTGTCAACAGCTGAGTTGAAAGAAGAATTAGGAAAAAGAAATCTTCAAACTTCGGGGCTGAAAAAGGAACTATTGCTCCGACTTCAGAATGCTATCACTCAGGATGGTGGAGACCCCGATAATATGTTTTTCGATGTTGAAGAACAAGGGAGAGAAAGCACAGTAAGTACCGCCGATGAAATGCCTACCTTCATGAAGTTGCTTCTGTCGAAATTCGATGCTCTGGAAAGTTCCTCGAAAGAACAAAAGAACTTTCTCGAAGAACAAAAGAACGTTCTCGAAGAACAAAAGAACGTTCTCGAAAGTAAGTTCGACGAACAAAAGAATTCTTTAGAAGTTCTTCAGAAGCAACTAAGCGAACAAAAGGATGCTCTCGAAAACAAGCTAGATGCGCAGAATGTTCTCTTCGACAAAAGACTCCAAATAGTAGATCAGAAAATAGAAAACTTAGAAGAAAAGTTCGGAAAGCAAGTAGAAAGTGTAGAGCAACAATACGAACAACTAGCTAAGGAAGTTGATTCTTTGAAGAAGCAGAAGGTTCGGGAATATTCGAGTGACGGTCCACGAAGAAAGGAAATGCAGCCCCCTGTCTTCGATGGTCAAACATCATGGCCAATTTATAAGAGGCAGTTCGAAGCTGCCGCCTTGACGAACAACTGGGACAACGAAGACAAATCAATTGCTCTTACGCTTGCGCTCAGAGGAACAGCTGCCGAATTGCTGCAGACCATTCCTGAAGACAAACATCATGATTATGATGCCATGGTCAAGGCAATCGAGATGAGGTTTGGCGACGACCACATGCAGCAAGTTTACCGAGTCCAGTTGCGCCGAAGGGTCCAGACAAGAGGTGAAACGCTACAACAATTGCAAGCTGACATCGAGCGCTTGGCCAATTTGTCTTATCCCAATACCAGCAGGGAAATCATAAACGAACTGGCAACCGATGCGTTCACTAATGCCATTGCAGATGGAAAACTACAAATGGCTGTGAGAATGGCAGGTAAGAAAACGCTCGCTGAGGCTTTAGCATTTGCCCTGACAATGGAAGCAGCAGACCAAGCTTCGCAAGGTAGCCATCGCGTCAGGGAAATGGCTACGCTAGAGTGCCCATGTCAACGTGTCGACATTGAAAGACAAAACCCGAACACTGCTCGAGGTCAAATGAGATGCTGGAATTGCAACAAGGTAGGACACCTACAGCGACAATGCAGATCTCCACAGGTAAGCTGCCCACATAGCGCGAGAAAAAGGCCTACTGACAGGGATATCGCTTACCCTACCGGGCATGATTTGGGGATACATCAGTGTGGAAAGCGCGTAAGAACCAACTTTGCAGAGCAGAAGTCGGTTGATGAAATGAACGCCCCCAGGACCGTTATCCAAGTTGCCCAAACGAAACGCTGCAACCAGAGTTTGACGGTAGAGACCGTCATCGCCAACAGAAAATGTGTGGCCACTATCGATACGGGTGCCACGGCCTCCATAATTAGAAGAGGCCTTGTCCAGACGTCCTGGCTACACAACACCAGCTGGAACAGTCTGAAGGCAGCTACGGGAGAAGAAGCAAAAGTATATGGAGAGGTACTTCTGAAGATAGAACTGGCAGGGCTGACCTTCGCACATACATTCTTGGTAGCTGACATATGCGACGACTGCATACTAGGTGTGGATTTTATGAAGGCACATGAAGTAGTCCTAGACTTTCGAATGCAGGTGTTAAGGTATTCAATCGTCGAGATTCCAATGGTGTACGGAAACGAGAATGCTGTAAATCTTCGGACGATCATAAGCAGTGATGAAATTCTCCGGCCATCTTCAGAAAGAGCGCATCCTAGGTGTTTGAACGGTAAGAAGGACGAAAGTATTTCTGTTCAGAGACTAAGGGCTGAACCTGTAAAGGGTTGGACTGCGGAAGAATTTCGTAATGCACAAAAGGAAGATCCTGACATCGAGCCCATTCTTGTATGGAAGGAATCTATGGATAAGCCGAATGCAAGAGACATCTCCGACAGAAGTCCTACCTTAAAGGCATACTGGGCGCAGTGGGACTCTCTCCATGTAAAAGATGGTGTTTTGTGGAGAAAATGGGAAATGCCGAATGGAAGATCCTTTAAGATGCAGCTTGTGGTGCCACGGTCGAAAGTGCAGGAGATTTTAAGGGAAATGCACGATGAAGAATCCGACGGGCACTTAGGAATCAATAAGACACTGAAAAAGGTACGGGTACGTTTTTATTGGTTAACTTTAAGAAAAGATGTCGAGAGATGGTGTCGAAAGTGCACCACGTGCAAAGCTGGTAGAGTACCCAAAGTCAAGGCAAGCGCTAAGATGCACCAGAACGAAGTGAGCGCCCCGATTAAAAGGATCAACGACACACACCAAAGAACCCAAAGCAATATAAACATTGCGAGAGACCGCCTGAGGACCAGATACGATGCGCGAGCAACAGCACCTGAATTCAATGAGGGAGATCTGGTATGGCTTTATAACCCACATCGCAGAAAGGGAAAATCGCCCAAGCTTCAGCAGGACTGGGAAGGTCCCTACCAAATAGTTACGCGCATTAATGACGTCGTTTTCCGAATCCAACGAGGACCAAGAGCAAAAATGAAAATTGTCCATGTGGATCGACTGTATCGTTACCACGGAAACAATGATGATGTGCTTGTTCGGGACGAACAAAACTAAGAGGGGGATAATGTGATGTGGCAACAAGTTTAGATACATTTTGTAAACTAACGACATCTGTTGGATTCATTGTGTACAACAACCACCATTTATTGTGTACAACAACCACCATTTATTGTGTACAACAACCATGCCCCTAAAAGTATGCTACATATTTGCCACATGTTTTAACTTAGTACTAAATCGAACTTGACGAAACAATTCGAGACTCGAATTGTTACCGAAAGCTTAGATTGTGCCAGAACCAGACAGAAGCTTCCAGAAGCTTTTAAAGTTGTATAAATACAAGAGTAGATTGCATTGAGAGTTGAGTTTTAGTTTCGAAAGTGGAATTGTTAACAACTGTAAGCATTAGTAAAAAGTGATTGAATTGAGATTAAATAAAAAGTGTTGAATTATAAAAACGTATTTGAATTGTGAATAAGTGAAATAAGTTAAATTTGGTGTTATTTAAACTGAAAGACGTTGTGTTTCATAAAATAAAGAGATTTGTTTTATTATTTTGGAATTTCGATTGAGTTTTATTTGTCGAACCCCAGGCCAAAATATCACAATATTCTGCAATGACTATCAAAATGAATCATCAGTTTACCAACATAATGAACCAGCTTATCAACTTAATGCAATCAACAAATGTAACAGCAATTTTGTTCCAAGTCAAACGTCCCAAACTCTTGTCTCTCATGATACAGGTAAAATTAATATGTATTACCAGAATATGAGTGGCTTTTGCTCAAAGCTGGGTGAACTGTATTTATCTATTGATGCCTGCGACTATGACATCATTGCATTTACCGAAACTTGGATGCACCAACATATAAAGACTGAAGAGTTCATTGACGTTTCTCCATTCTCTGTGTTTCGCATTGATCGATATGATGTTAATAAGACACGTGGGGGTGGTTTATTTCTTGCCGTTCACCGAAAATTGGTTGCTGTTGCTGTTGATATTGATGTGAAATTAATAGAATCAAAATTGAATATTAAACAACTTTGTGTAAGAATTCAGTTTAATGAATGACGCTTCAAGTAAAGAGTTGTTTATTTTTCTAAGATACATTCCACCTGGTAGCTCCCTCACACTTTATGAAAAACACTTAAAAAATATTGAAATAGCTTTAAGTAATAATAAAAATAAAAATTGTAATATTTGTGTCCTAGGAGATTTTAATCTAAGCGCATTAAACTGGGTTCATGTAAATGAAATTAAGATGGTTCCATTGAATTTATTATCTGATATCGAAACTTGTGTAATTGATTTCCAGTTTTCTTTTAAATTTAATTCAAATTAAAGATAATTTCAATTGTTTGAATAGATTACTCGATCTCGTTCTTGTATCAGAGAATTTAAATGTATCTTTTGAAAAATGTATTCCTTTCTTAAAAAACTCAATACATCATAAGGCTATTGGTTTTAATATTAAATGTTACAATTTTTATAACTCCAATTCCTTCATCAATGTTAATAATTTTATGTATAAATTCAATTGTAATAATATAAATGAGCTAAATTTTATTTTTAAGGGAGTAAATTGGATCAATGAACTACAGGATTTATCGGTATCTGAAATGTTTTCAAAGTTTTCATCAGTTCTTAAATGTAAATTAAAGGAAATTGTTCTAATTGTGCGTTAAAAATGTGATTTCCACCCACCATTTTGATTTTTAGTTCTCGTCTTTTAAACCTAAAAAATGCAAAGACAAAAGCGCATAAGCATTTCAAAAAAACAGTCTGCCGATAGCTATATTGTATTCAATAGATTGCCAAAAGAGTTTTTTTCTTTCCAAATGTATGTACGCTTCGCATATTCAATCTTTAGAGAGAAATCTTAAAAATAATCCAAGGCTTTTTTGGAGATTTGTTAATGCCAAGCGTAATAGTATTGGTTTTCCAACAACGATGAAGCTTTGTGACCGGGTGTCTTCATTCTTTGTCTAGTTTAGTACCTTCAACTTCTCCTGATTATTTAGGTTTAATGTTTTAAAATATTGTGCTTCGTCACTTTGCTATCCGCTTCTTATTTTATTTAATAAATCCTTATCTTCAGGTATTTTTCTTAAAGAATGGAAAATCTCGTGCATAAATCCCATCTTTAAAAATGGAAAAAAGGATGTTATTTCAAACTACAGACGAATTTCTAAACTTTCGTTTATACCAAAGATTTTAGACCAATTAGTTCAAACTAAAGTAACAAAATTGGTCAGATCTAGATTAAATGATTATCAACACGGTTTTTTAAAGGGTAGATCAACTTGTACTAACTTAGTCGAATTTACCAACTTTTGTATAAATTCTTTAGACCAACATAAACAAGTTTATGTCATATATACTGATTTTGTCAAAGCATTTAGCAGAGTTAATATTAGTATTTTGTTGAGAAAACTTAAACACATTGGTTTCTTTGGTAGTATTCTCAAGTGGTTTAACGAGTATTTATATGGGCGAATGCAATTCATTTCTATTGGAGATCTCTTTTCTAAACCTATAATGGCCACATCTGGAGTTCCAGAAGGAAGTCATTTAGGACCTATTCTATTTTTACTTCTGGTTAACGATTTTTGTCACTGCCTTATGTTTGCGGATGATGTAAAGTTTTATGCTGTAGTTTCTAATGTCTATGAATGTTTTTATTTTCAAAATGATTTAAACTCATTTTCAAAATGGTGTCTTTTAAATGATTTAGAGTTAAATGTTGAAATGTGTGCTTGCATTCTTTTTAATAGAACATTGTTGCCAATGGTCCCATCTTATTTTTTATTATGCAAACCTTTGGTTGTCGTTAATGAATTAGATGATCTGGGAGTCATTTTCGATAGCATGTTGTCTTTTGATTCTCATATAAATTCTCTAGTTTCGAAGCTCAGCACTTGGCTTCTTCAAAAGAAACTCATCAGAATTTAGAGACCCATACACACTGAAGTTTTTTTTTTTTTTTGTTCATTGGTCCGACCCAAGCTGGAATATTGTTGCGTTGTTTGGAACCCTACTACGGCAAAAAATATTGACGGAATCGAAAAAATAAAAAAAAAAACTTTTTACGGTACGCTCTTCGTCGTTTCTTTGGAAGCAATACAAATGACCGGCACTCATATGTCTCGAAATGTTTATTGCTTGGTTTACAATCGTTAGAAATGCGTCTCAAAATGTACAGCGTAATGTTTGTTCGTGATGTTTTGTGTTGTTAAGTTAATTCAATCTAAACGTGCCACAGAGATCGCTTAGATCGAGTCTTTTTTTGTGGAACCTCCCCATAGAACTTGTGGTTTTCGTGATCCAATTTCTAGCTGTTCTAAATTATTTAACTTGATTTATCATAATGATATCGATTTAATTATGTCAAGAGAAAATTTAATTTAAATATTGCTCTCAGCCTTTTGTAAATGTTCATGTTAAAATATTTATATACTAATTAGTTAGTTATATGTTAATTAGTTCTAAGTCCAAATTATCTGTTGATACTTGTATCGTAGATGTAATAAATAAATAATCAAAATTTATACAAAAATATTATAAGGAGAAAAGCAAACAATAGAAATGAAAAGAGAAAGAAAGTATATTTGATTTGAAACATAAAAGAAAGTCAAATCAAATTATTTTGGAGGTCTAACAAATTCACCCCCTTTGAACCCTCAAATGGGTGAATAAATCTCTTTAAAATGATATTAATGATTTTGATCTTTTTAATTCACGTGGTAGCGAGTTCCATAGGCGAGCACCGTTAATGAAAAATTGTCTCTCCGAAGTAAGAAAAGTAAATCTAGGAATCAAAATGTCATTAGTTCTATGAGAAGAAGATAATTGGATTTCATTGTATGGGTATGAAGGTTTTCGAGTGTGAATGATTTTAAAAAAGCTTACTAAAGTTCTTAATTTTAAAAGATGTTCAAATGAAACACCATATAAACTTTTAGAATAAGAAGAAATACGACTATATCGTCCTAGACCAAAAACATACCGAGTGGCATTGTTGAACACAACGTTAAGTTTTCTTTTACTCACTGCATCAGCGTTACAGAATATTTCCCAGCTAAAGGTCAAGATAGGAACAACTAAAGATCTAAAAAGCATTTTTCTTGTAGCAGGTGGCATTGATAGCGTCCTTAAAACTCCATAGGCCTTTCCCACCGCTGAATTAATTTGATTATTCCAAGTCAGTGTTCGATTAAAGTAAACTCCCAAGTTCTTAGCTGTCTCAACACACTCTACTGGAGTTCTATTCAACTCAACAGGGGGGAAATAAGATAGATCAAGTATTTTTCTGGAGAACACAAGACATTTTGTTTTGGTGGGGTTTAAAACAAGACCACAGCTATTTGACCATTCAATTATTGCATTCAATTCCTGGTTAATATTATGTACACAATCTTCTATAAAACCCATCTGACAACTCTTTACAAGCTGAATATCATCCGCAAACATACGTGTTTCACAGTGCCTTGCTACAGTTGGAAGATCGTTAATATATGCCAAAAAAAGAAATGGATCCAGAATTGATAGTTGTGGAACTCCTCGAAACAGCGAAAGAAATTCAGACACTTGATTTCCCGCAGATACTGCTTGATTTCTCCCAGTAAGATAAGAGTGTACTAATTTTACGGCTACAGACGAAAACATAAATAGACGCACAAGCTTCTTACTCATAATGGAGTGATCAATGGTATCAAAGGCCTTTGAATAATCAAGCATAACCAAAAACCTTACTTTGTTATCACCCAATTTTCCTTACCTGTTCAACAATATCAAGGAGCGCAGTGGTACTGCTGTGCGATCGAAATCCGTACTGTTTTGGAGATAAAAGATCTTACCAAGTGTTCACGTAGTCCTAGATTTGACACTTTGAATATTAGTCCTTTTATCCAAACTGTGTCAAAGGCCTTTTTGATGTCCAGTAAACAGGCGGCTGTCGTCTCTTTCTTTTCCAGTCCGTGTGTCACGTCGGATTGCAGTCCAAGAAGCGGATGGATGGTGGAGTATCATGCTCGGAGACCATACTGACATTCAGGTACGATTTCCCTTTCCCTGAAGAAATGAAGCGTTTTCAGAATAAGTCCCTCCAGGATTTTTCTGACACAGCATAGAAGTGAAATCGGCCGATATCCCTCGACCCTAGTCCTGTTGGTTTTCTTCGGAACTGGCACCCCTTTTGCCGTTTTTCATGTTTCGGGGAAGTAGCTGTTATTCAAGCAGTTGAATCTGATCGTCAGCAGTAGGATGGCGAAATTTGGTAGCTTTTTAAGCACAAAGTTAGAAATCCCATCATTTCCTACTGACTTCTTATAATTTCCTCCGTGGATTATGTCAGTTACTTCCTCGATACAAGTAAAAGCATCTTCAGTTGGTTCGAGTGAGGATTGTCCTCATTAAAGTTGATGACTGAATTATTAGAGGCTGCAACTTCTTCAAACTTGTTTTCAACTTCTTCGATGAATTCAGGAAGGTGATTGGGCGGGCAATCTTTAAAGGTCTCCTCAAAATGCTTAGCGAGAGCTTCTGCTTTTTCGGTTGGTGTTGCTGCCCGGGCATTAAAGTATCTGGCATCGAGATCTTTTTCCCAACGAGCTCGGCTCCCGGTTTAATGTTCGCAAGTCTTTTCCTGAATTCATCCTCCTGGTGATGTTTCACTGCCTGGGTGAACATGGTGTTGGTGCATTAAAGTTCGGAGTATATGCATCTATACTCGTTGTTCTGTCTGCTATTGCCTGATGGTCAGAAACACTATCGTGTGCTACGCAATTGTAGTTCTGTAGTTCAGGTAGAATGTGGATGAAGTTCGACGTAACCAGAAAGAAATCCAAATGAAATGGAGTTCTAGGGTATGTTGGTTTTTGTTGAGACAAGACAACCAAAGAGTGATGCTCGGGATTTTCTTGTAGCCAATCAAGGATTGCTTTACCTTGGTGAGATTCCGCGGTATCCATCCATAGAAGGTGCCAACTGTTGAAGTCTCGTTCAATGACACAAGATGTGTATTGATTCGCAATGTAGTAGTGGGAATCGTAATGCATGTCGCTTATTGCTGAGTTGCACGATGCACTTGATGTATACTGAGACTAGCAGAAGCGTCTCTGACTCGGTCAGTTTAGTGACGACTGTTGTTGTTTCCCTGCATCTAAGTCCAGGTATACTTTTTACTTGTGATTATTGGTACTATAATGCATGTTATGCATTCGTGCAAAAAAAAAGTTGAGATAACAATCAGATATGACATTACGATCATAGAGAAATATATTTGAGTTACTGGCAAAATTTGGTCCGTCTGTCTGTCTGTCTGTACAGATGTAGCATTATATTTTGATGTAATAAAAATTTAATATGGTGGGTTAAAAACGGTACCTCCAATAGAAATGGTTTTTTAGATTTTCGCGAAAACTGCTGATCCGATTATTATCAAAATTGATATCCAAGAAGATATAGGTAGCCTAAATAATTTCCTATTTATTTCGATTTTTTTTTTTTGTATTTTTAATAATAACATTTTTTTTTTTTTTTTTTTGAAAAATCAATATTTTGAAAACGGGTGGATGAATTTTTTTTAGATTTTGTTTTTAAATGAATGTCATTTTTGTACTTAAGTTTGTATTCTTAAATTATTATTTCCTACGATTTTGAAAAAAAAAAAAATCACAATAGTAAACATTTTTTAAAGAAACAAAATGGCGTTTAAATTATTGCACTCAATTCAATTTAAAGTACATTATTCGAACAATAAAAAATCGAATTAATGCTTTAATGTTAACTTTGATTTTCTTAAATTTGTGAAACAATGTTACTGCACATATGAGCAAGTAGGTGCGATCCAGTCGTTCAATTTATTTTCTTTCGGTTGATATTTCTCTCTTTTCCGAGAAAACTCTTAAACTAATTAAATAAATGAAAGAATTTTCGAAACAAATTAATTTTTTTTATTTTAATATACTTATACTATACATACATTATGCAGGCACTAGGCAATTATAAGAACAAGTTCTTGCGACCCAGTCATACATTTTATTTTTTCTACGTTAATGTTACTTATTTTTTTTAAATTTTATTCGATGATGTGACCGCACATATGGTCAAGTACGTGCGATCCAGTCGTGCAATTTATTTTTTCCCTCCTGAGGTCCGCGAGCGATTTGCCGCTCGCTACTTTGTCCGCTCTGTAGGATGTGTAATTATCGAGATTAAAGTTGTTCTTCACTGTGATGTTGGTTTCCTGTAAGAAAATAATGTCTGTTTGATTTTATTTTAAAAACAGATAGAGAAATTCGATTGGCTGAGTAATAAATAGAATTAACGTTATATATTTTATAATTGAAAGTTGGGTTTTTATATCTGTACATAATTTGAATATAATATATTTGTCCTAACTTTATCATCTTAAGTTGGAGTAACTTGTCTTTTTTATTCTTTTGACCAATTGCTTTTCTTCGTTGTCGCACAGTAGGCCGGCTGAACATTCGTTTGCTGGCTCTGCATTCCTAATATTTTATCCTCGTCGTAACGTTTTCCCAGTAAAAAAACTCTAGACACGCTAAACGTTTCTGACGGTTGCCTGGCTCTGTTATTTTTACATGCGATTGAAGGTACTATAATGCAAGTTATGCATTCGTGCAAAAAAAAATTGAGATAACAATCAAACATGACGTTAGGATGATAGAGAAACATATTTGAGTTGTCTGTCTGTACGGATGTATTTTGGACTGTAGCCTAAACGGTTAGGCCAATCGTCTTCAAATTTAAAACTTAAGGTTATTTTGAAAATCTACAGAGGAGTTTTTTTCAATTTTTTTTTAGCTCAAATATTAACGGTACCTGTCATATAACCCTTATGTAAAAGCTTATTTTTCTCGAAAACGGCTCCAAGAAAATTAATGAACAAAAATCGATGTACTACTGTAGGTAAGCATTATATTTTGGTGAAAACAAAATTAATATGCTAAAAACGGTATTTTTAATAATTTATTTATTTTTTTTTTTTGAAAAATCAGTATTTTGAAAACGGGTTGGTGAATTTTTTTTTAATTTTAGTTTTTAAATAAACGTTATTTTTGTGCTTAAGTTTTTATTCTTGAATTATTTTTTTTTTATTTTTTGAAAAAAAGTTGTTAAAAAACCGTTTTATTTAAAAACGGCTCCTACAATTTTGAAAAAAAAATTCACACTTTTTTTACATTTCCTACAGAAATAAAATGGGTTTAAATTAATTCACCCATTACAATTTAACGTACTCTATTCGAACAATTAAAAGTCACAAAAAATCGAATAAATGCTTTGATGTTCACTTTAATATTCTTTAATTTTATTCTACAATGTGACCGCACATACATATAAGCAAGTACGTGCGATCCAGTCGTGCAATATATTTTATAATCGGCTTGCAATTAAAAGGGTTATTATAATAGTTTAATACCCTTATCATGACTGAACACAGAGCGAGCGTTGCATAGAAGAGGATGTTTTGAATTCCGATGCAAATTGATTTTGATTGTCTGTAAATCGTAGTTTTGGAAATCGAGCAGATTAAAAAGTTCGCAAAGCAGGAATTGCGAAGTCATGATGAGAGGCTGGCTAAAAAAGAAAGAGGCAGCCAGATTAAGGGCAGTCCACACTGCTGAACCGCAACCACAGCATCAGGTGCAACAACAACAGCCAACAGAGATACAACAACAACAACCAACCCAGCCACAACAAATGCGAAAACAAAAACAACAAAAACAAAAATGCTCTAATGTGGATACAACAAAACAACTACAACAACATCAACAACATCAACTACAACAACAGCAACAACAACAACCAAAGCAATAAAAGCAACAGCAAGCTATTGAGATTGACCAAGCAAGCACTAGATCAACAACAACAGGAGCAACAGAAGCATCAACAACAACTGAAGCAGCCACAACAGAATCAGCAGCAACAGCCAACGCAGCAAACAAAAAAAGGGAAACATGCCGCCCATCAACACGTACAAATGGATCTTCAGGATACCATCCAATTAAGTCTGCCATAGGCGAAAATTTTCTTATTAAACGACTTAGTAGCGATAGACATGCTATTCACTGCTTCTCAGTGGAGCATCGTAATATAGTTAAACAAATTCTTAAGGAGTCGACAATTGAACATTATAGTTTCACTCCAAAAGAAGAGAAAATTCAAACGGTCCTCTTAAAGGGCCTTGACAGCTCCACTGAACCGGTGGCGCTCCTCAAAGAACTTCAAAATACAGCGACCAACGATCTCGAGTTCGTCGGGGTCAAGCCTTTTACGACTGTCCGAGCCAGACGGGAGCAACGGACACTACCGTTCTTCCTGGTTCAGCTGTCGCCCACTAGCAAGCTGGATAGTTTAAGGGAAATCACCGTCCTAAACTACCAGGTTGTCACTTGGGCATGCCGCGGCGAACTGTGGTATGCAGTCTCACTGCGTGAAATGCAGTGAGGATTACAATATAGGTGAGCGTAAACTCGGGGATGAAAGGGTCGAAGATAAGACTCAACTAAGATGTGTGCTATGGGGAGCCGAGGGGCACCCTGCTAGCTATCGGGGCTGTCCTAAGTTTCAGCAAATAAAGCAAACAAAATCTCCGAAGGTGGTGGAGAGGCGACCTGTTTTTGCTCCTGCATTGACAGCCGTTGTGCCCCAAATCTCTTACGCCCAAATGGCGTCAGGGAGGGCAACAACGCGCTGAATAATGCATATTATCCAGTGAGTTGGAAGACAGCTGTTGTATATCCTCTCTTGAAAAAGGCAAAGTACAATTCCAATCCGTCAAATCTCCGGTCGATAAGTCTTCCTCCGAGTATCAACAAAGTATTCGAAAAAGTTATCAATAGAGCTCTGTCCAAGTGGTCCGAGGACAAAAATATAATTCCAGACACCCAGTTCGGCTTTAAGGCGGGACATGACACAATTCATGCCGCGTCAAAGTTAGTATCTGCTGTCCAATGGAACAATGCTAAGAATCAATGCACGGGTGCCTGTCTGGTTGATTTGGAGAAGGCTTTCGACACCATATGGTTAGAGGGTCTTTATCTGAAGCTAACCAGATGGGGTATAAGTAAACCACTGCTATATATTCTTTACGACATGCTTAATGATAGAAGGTTTGTAGTCAAGAGTGGCAATGTAACATCTACTACAACTTTTGATATTAAAAACGGTCTGCTACAGGGAGCGGTGAACTCGCCGATTCTCTTTAGTATTTACACCAGCGATCTCATTGGGAGTCTACCTCATGCAATTGCGTATGCCGATGATTTAATTGCGTACAGAACAGGTCTAAAAGTTGAGGTTATCAGAATTCTCTTGCAACGTGATTTCGATAAAATTCTGCAATATTGTAATGATTGGAAGCTGAAAATTAACTTCCAAAAATGTGAAACTATCTTGTTTAGAACCCCTGTGTCTAGGGCTTCTAGGGATACGAGAAAGAACTGGTGCAAGCTAGTGATCGCTGGGCCACATGGACATCCACTGGCGAGTAAAAGTGTAGTAAAGTACCTTGGCATCTGGCTGGATCAGTTTCTATATTTCAACCGACATGTAGAGGCTGCTTTGGCAAGACGGTTGTTTTATAGCAGCCGCCTTGACAGCAGAGTGAAAGTGGTTTGCTACATGGCCCTCATTAGGCCGATGATTGCCTATGGATGCCCTGTGTAGTTCAACGCTGCACCATCTCTAATGGACAAGATTCGGGTGTTCGAAAGACAGTGTCTTCGCACTTGTCTAGGACTTTACAGAACACCAGAGTCGGAGTACAAACACTATTATTCCAACGAGGTCCTATACAACGGGGCCAATACAAACAGGATAGATAACTTTTTAATTAAGCTCATTCGCGGACACATTGCAAGGGCGATGACCTCAACTAATGGACAAATCTTCGGGGCTTACTACCCCCAAGATGAATATTTTGAAAGCACACGTTCGAGTGGTTTTATCCCGCCTGAGGCTTTCCTATACCTTGATAGTCGAGGGCTGATTCAAGATAGATCGGCGATTCCGTTGATCTACCACGTCGGCCGCAGAACAGTCGATAGGCGGCTCCTTAACGACCGAGACATAGTCGCTAGAAGCGAAACAGAGCGCCTCCGATTCAGTAGGGCAGTGCCCGATTTGGATCGGAAGGAAGTCATTAATCAGGTCCACCAGTTTTGGAGGCTTAATTAAACCAGATAATTTTAGTCGACTATCGCCTATGGCTGGCTTGTATACGTTTTAGGTATCTATAAGATAGAATAGGGCAGTTGTGGCGGCGCCAAAAAAAAAAAAAGAAAAAAAAAGGCTGCTGTGGCTGTTCTAGATTTAAGTATTTTAGGTTTATTTTAAGTTATTCTAAGTTAATTTAAAGTACTTTAAGATAGGTTAAGAAAAAAAAACCAATAAAGTTTACCCAGTTTTTTTTATTTTTCTGGGTGCAAAATAAAACCTGCTAGTTTTAATTTATATATAAGTTAGTTTAAAGCCGAAAGGCAATTAAAATTAATAGGCAAAACAAGTTTTTTGAACATGCAACACAGAGAGTGATCGACAGCCCGACACTTGTCACTTCCATGGTCCTCCGCACGACCGTAACGGATGGGATGCAAATCGAAAACTGATATACATGTGATTATAAAATTTAAAATACTTTTTTAGATTAGTTTTAAAAAAAATATTAATTTTTCAAAAAAAAAAAAAATCAAAAATTAACTTTAATTAGAAAAAAAAGTTATTCAAAATGTTGACATGCAGAATGAAATTGGCTACCTCCTCAAATATAAAATATAAATTTTTACAGAATTCCAAAGAGTTCCATTTCCGTTAACCATTTTCAATGATGACGGCATGCGCAAATGCGTCAAAATTTTCTATGTATGAGGCATTTGAGCAATATTCTGGAGATATACATTTTGTAAAAGCGATGTATATCAATGACAGAGAATATTATTGCACCGAGTAGTTTGGAAACGCTATGAATCATTTTCATCCATTTGAAATAATGACGTCACATTCATTGGATAGAACTAAACATCCAATGCCATTATCGTATTCGACGAATACCCGTAGTAGTTCGGAGCGATCTCGAAGATTACGAAAAAGAGCATAGTAGACATATTTTTTGAGGACACAATGATCCTAACTGTGTCGCAATCCCAAGATAAATTGCTGGGACAACGACGCGAATAAGAAACGCCTTATTCAAATGTTAAGGTAAAATTTGAAGATACATAAGAACTTCGAACAAGCTACGGAAGATGCAGAAACGCTAATAATAAATACTGCGATCAGTGTTTCGTCTATATTCGATTCTGTAATAGTTGTCGGTAAAGATGTAGATATTCTTATTCTTTTGACAGCTCTATCCAAGCGTTTAAACATATATTCAACAAAAAGTGTCAAAGACAAAACAGCTGGCAGATCACATTTAAAAGAGATCTAAAAGAGGTTGTCGACGTATTCAAAAACCCAAATGCTGATCCAGAATTGCCAAGGTCGGAGAACGCTTCTTTCTGCCATTGTACGATTATAGTGGCCTGAAAAGTATGTCATTAAATAGATAGATTTGCATGCTTCACAAAATCTGCATGTAAAAATAAATAAATATAATATTGCATCGCTACTACCGACAGAAGCAGCACCACGACAAAATTCGTTCCGAACCTTTCATCAGGTTCAGCAGTGGTATGGAGTTCAACAAAATGACGATCATTGGGTATGGAAAACAAACAAAAATGGGCTGATTCCTGTCACCATACTCAAGCCCCAGTTCCGGAAAGTTTGTTAAAACTTATTTCTTGGAAGCGCAAAAAGGGATGTGAGAGAGCTTGTAGATGCAAAAACGATGGATTAAAGTGCTCCTATATGAATTGCAATGGCACCTGCTTTATTTCGCAAATTCCATCTCAAGATAGCGATGAAGAAGAAGAAACGGAGACTTATCTTAAGCAAACCGAGGAGCAGCATGATTGCAACGAAGCTGCTTATCCCATCTCGGTTGATGTTGAAGAAACTCCTATCAGTCATCAGTGATGTTTCGAACGGTACTGAAAACAATGAACGCGTAACATAGAGTAAAAATATTATAAAGAGGAAAATCTTTAGTACATTCCATCCTCCAACACCCTCAATTTTTGTTGTCCCTTTTTATATATCATTCATTGTGTTTTACTTATACTTATCCGAAATGGTTAATAAGATGACAGTTCAGGCTTGTATAGGCATTGTCACAAGAAAGCAGAAAATTTCTCTCTTTAAAATATTGTTTCTCTATGCACCTGGTCCATCAAGAATAGCCAGCGAAGGAGAATGCGCTTAATATGGTAATATTGTATTACATGTGGATTAGGCCTACTGGGTATACTCATGGTGGTGTGGAAATGAGTTGTTGTTGTTTTCCGTATAAAATTTTACTGCGCTTGTTACTATTCCAATAAAACACGCCTTATATTGTTTTCTACAATAAAGTACTATTGATATTCAAATCAATTCATTGCATTTAAGGCATTTGCAACACAGTTCGAGCATAAATAAACTTCCCGTTTGCAGCTCTACTCTTGAATTCCAAGATGTATGGCCTCTACCATAATTCTCGTGCGGAAACTGCATTTCTCATGCTATACAAAATACAATCCTCTGGAATGACCAATATGTACCGTGGAAAATACGTGCACTACCTCCTTTCCTAAATAAACATACATTTTCTCGCGCCAATATGCTAGCGGCGATTGAGGCTAGCAAATAGGTAAGTATGATGGCTCCAAGCAAACGAAGGGTTTTCCAATACCAATCAACACTGTTTGTTGTTTGTTCCCTAACTCCCTCTCGTGTTACAGACCAATTTTAGAACTCAATTATCCAACTAAATTATTACAGCTGCAATCTTATTACTATGCACCTAACGTTATCCAAACAAAATCTATTACACTAGTGAGTGATGCATCCATTGGATACAATGAATCTGATGCTAATACAGATGCAGACCCTTCTACATCAGATGCTATTGCACGTTTAAAGTATCTATGTATCTTTGTAAGCAACACTGTTCTCTATTAATGGAATAATCTTTCCCTAAAGACCCTGAAGTTGTTGTTGCATGCTACGGCGACATATTCGGTGCAATTAGGCTGGAGCAGTCCATATAAGATCACGGCATCGTCGTCGGCGGTGGTGGTGGCATTATGGTGAGGTGACTAGTGAGCTTATCTTCCCAAACGCATCATCATTCAGCGAATGTCGCATGCCTCGCTGAACGAGATAGATACTATCCGGTTAAAAAGGTTTAAACGAAGAAGCATAAACTGTTCCTGCTCCTCCACATCCGCAGCGGAGAACTCACCAACTACCGAGTATGACCGACCCATTTTGTAGCTTCAAGCACTTGGGTGTTGATGTCATTTTTGTTGTCAGAAGATAATATCTATGCACTATGGTCTACTAGTATAGATGTGAACGCATACATATGTGATACAGTGGTCAGTTTCCTCAGTGCGAACTGACAAAAATGTTAAAGTATTTAATGCAGAAATAAAAAGCCAGGTTTTGAAATGGATTGTTGGAATCATGCATAAGGTTTTATAATCACACTAGGCAAAAGCATGGTAATCTCTTTTTCAAGGCTTGGGAAATTACTTTACTTCGAAAAATGGCTTTTGATTTCTCTTAAAAAAACAAACGTTCCTTAGAAATCGAAATGCGAAAATTTGGAAAACAGCAAACAAATCAGTTGCAATACTATTAAAACAAAAAAAAGCTGCAAATCCATTCATTTTCTTCAGTGCTCCTCAGCGCCCGTAGTTATAAGATTTAAGTTAGAAGAATAACCGTTCGCATTTTTCATTTGTACTTGCGACTATAGGCAAGTTTAGGAATCGTAAATACAAAAAAAAATTGAGATAACAATCAAATGTTACATTACGATCATAGAGAAGTTTCAAAGAGTTAGTTACAAAAAACGTCTGTCTGTCTGTCTGTCCGTCTGTATGTACATTGATCTACAACCTAAACAGGTTAAATTATTGCGCTGAAATTTAGTATGTGAGGTTCTTTTGACACTCGTCAGAGTGGAAATTGAAGATTTATTTTTAGGCCTAAAAATAACGGTACCTGCTATATTAAGAAAAAGCTTATTTTTCTCGAAAACGGCTCCAACAATATTTTTTTGCAGGTAAAAACTGCATACCAAAATGTCAAACATAATTTTGAAAAAACTAAAAATAAAAAACAGGATTTATCAAAATCCGTCCTACAATTTTCTAAATATTTTTTTCATAAATTCATTAATATTTGAGACGTGTGATGGCATACTCTATTTTTACTAAAAACCGACAATTGTTGTAGTTTTGGTACTTTTTATAGGTACAGACTGTGTGATTTTCTTATGTAAATGTTACTTGTTTCTGTTAAAAAAAATAAACTTCCAATTTGATTAGGCACATAAGAGCAAAAGTACGTGCGACCCAGTTCAGTTGTACCCATTTTTCTTCAATCACTTCGCATCTTTTCATCCCGTGTTTTAAACATTTCGCATTATTCCGTTGCCTTTTGGAATTTTTGTTTTGTATGATAATTTTAATTTTGTAATTTCCAATAGTTTTTGTAATTTTCCATTTCGCAAGTTTTTGTTTATTTTCGCATTTAAAATTTGTAGTTTTTTTGCTAACAAAGATTTCTTAAGAATATTATTTGGTAAGCTTTCAAAACATTTTTTTGTTTTGCAATCTATATTGTTTGCTAAGCTAGTTTCTATGTTTCTGAGGTTGTCATATGATAATATTTTACTTTTCATTTAAATTCGCTTCATTGATATTGCAACTTTGGTCTCCTGAAACAGTGTTTTTTTATTATTACCATATAAACCCTATTTATAGTGATAAACGCAAATCGAAAAGTGTTATACAATTACCATGCAAACTCTTTTTTGCCCTAATTTCATCTACTGTTGATCCACTGTTTGTCAGTTATCGTTTAGAAAACATAACGTAGATATACACCCGACCACATGGTCATGATCGCGAGTTTCTTATCCATGTTTCTCATTTTATAATCATCATGGTCATCGTTGTCCATCGCTGTTTGTGGTGCAACATTTAGAAGCAACAGCGACAGCATAAAGGCAGCTCCTTTGGATGTAGCAGCAGCGATATGGTGACGTAGACGCGATTATAACCACGAGGTTATTTGTAGGCTTTTTGTGTGTTATTTTTTTGTCCGAATCCCCTTTCCTATTTATCGTGAGATCCCTTTTTCATGAGGACGATGATTGGAGTCTGTGCCGTTGACTTGGATGAAGAAATAGCTCCTCCATTGGAACCGTCAAGTAATTTGTAATGTTACATGTCTGAATTGGGGACAATCCGAATTTTTCGGCTGAGCGAGCAATCAACTTAAAGTCGATCTTATCGACTGTGTAAGTTAAATTGGATACTAAATGTACTTCGACACTGTCCCGATTCCCGGTTTCAGGATTTGTCTTTGGAGTTGGTCGGCGCAATAAACATACACCCCTCTTGAATGAGGTTCTTAAGGTAATTTTTTTCTTTCCAAATAAGTGGTGGCGGAATTGATGGCGTTGCATGTTGAAACCAACATCCATCCCTCAAAACGGATAAACCGTCAGACAATTGATTGATTCAATGTCGCCTATGTTTAAGCATGGACGCGATGCCAATCGCAGTTATGTCGTTGCTCGCAGTCTGTTTTCGTGTTGTCAATGCTTTAGCTTCAATCAAGGTGTTCGAATGTCTAAATCATAATCATAGTTGAATGACACACTCCACACGCGAAGACCGACTTGGCCACGGGAGAGGTTTCTACGAAAAGCGTAATTTTATGAACAAATTGATCTCAATCAAACGGTGGTCTGGTGGAGGAGAAGAAGTTTTTATAGAAGAAGAATCGAATGTAGGAGTGAGGAAGTGCGCAATAGGAAAGTTCAAGATTATGAGTGGTGGATTTATGTTGTGAACCGTAAAATGCTTAGAGTTGGTAGTAACTCTGGCAATCTGAAAGGATTACTCTGAACTGAAATCAATTATGGGCATCATGGATTTGTATAGTTATCAAGGTTTTCTGTAAGAAAAATTTATAAGATTTGTATTAACGAGAGTATAACGATTTTCAAAATTAGAGTTCAAAGAAGAAAGAGTGTGTGCCGCGGGTTAGTTAATCACTGATGCTATCCAAAATTTAGGAATTCTGATAGAAAAACTACTCGATTTTTGGTAGACTTCAAGAACATATTTGAAAAAATTAATAAAAAAAAATTGAGATGAATTAAGCAGTTAGCTTTCATAAAACAAGAGAGCAACTGGATCAACTGATATAGGGAAGCTTCCCCAAATCCTCTCAGAAGACATAGTCATTTCTTACCGACCCCGAAATGAGATTGACAAGTGTAATAATCCTTGGTACACGCAAAATGCAGAAATGTGAGTATTAAACCAAGTTATCAGGAACTACAAAATGCAAAAATATGAAAAAAGGACGAAACAATTTAGAAAATACCGCTCAAGAAGTCTTAATACCTAAGAGATTCATTCACTAACATTTATTAACAATTTTCTAGAATCTAGATCAATGGTGTATAATACTGTAAAATCAAGAGTTCCACTGTGTAATTTCTTCAACTATCAACGAAAAAGTCGTCGACATCACAGTTTAAAAGTAATATTATTAGAAACACTAGACAAAGATTGGAGAAATCGTCGGTGACATGAAATAAAGTATGAAATAAAGCAAACAAAAAATCCAAAACGTATTATGCACTCAGCTATTTAAAAAAAATAAATTGCACGACTGGATCGCACGTACTTGCTCTTATGTGCGGTCACAGCTTTAAATGAAATTTGAAAAATATTAAGGGAACTTCAAAGATTTTATCGATTTTTCTGACTTGTGATTGTTTGAAAAAGTACGTAAAATAGTTTCAGCGGAAAAATTTAAAAGCCATTTTATTTCTTTAAAAAATGTGAAAAAGTGTGAATTTTGTTTGTCAAAATCGTTAGAGCCGTTCTTAAATAAAACGGTTTTTTTAACAACTTTTTTAAAAAAAATAAAAAAAAAATAATAAAAATACAAAAAAAAAGTTTTCGAAAAAAAATTAATGCAAAATTACTCAAGCTACCTACATCTTCTTGAATATCAATTTTTATTGTAATCGGATCACCAGTTTTCGAAAAAGTCGAAGAAAAAAACCGGTCCTATGGGAGGTACCGTTTTTAGCCCACCATATAAATTTTTTTTTCACCAAAATATAATGCATACCTACACTAGTACACTGATTTTTTTTTTATAAAAATTCTTGGAGACGTTTTCGAGAAAAATAAGCTTTTATATAACGGTTATATGACAGGTACCGTTAATTTTTGAGCTAAAAAAAAAATTGAAAAAAGTTCTCTGTAGAATGTCAAAAGAACCTTAAGTTCAAAATTTGAAGACGAGTGGCCCAACTGCTTAGGCTGCAGTCCAAAATACATCCGTACAGACAGACAGACAGACAGACGGACAGAATTTTGCCAGTAACTCAAATATGTTTCTCTATCATTGTAATGTCATGTTTGATTGTTATCTCAAAATTTTTAATCTGCATTATAGTACCTATAATCGCAAGTAAAAATACGAATTGTAAGAAAAATGGTGCCGCATGTTGCCCCTTGGAACCTCACTGCTTTGGAACTCTATAGGATTTGGAGTGGGTGCGAGGTTTTTTGTATGTAAAGTTCGGAACTGCTGTTTTTAATATTTTTTGGATTTTATTTCCAATTCGATTTCGTCTTCAAAAGTGCAATAAAATCCAATTTTTTTTGGATTTTTTGCATAAGAATTTATTTCATGGCACCAAAATTGTGTCGAACTAAATGGCTCATTATTAATTTCTCCGAAAATTTCAGTGGTGATCAAATTGTAATTGTAAAAAAGATTTTAGACATTGATTCGCGTTTGTGGTTAAAATTGAAATTAATGAACTGTGAGAGAAAATAGTACGAATAAATTTTATCCATTTCAAATGTTTAACCCGACTGGACTATCAATCAAAGTTGGCGTGCGCCAGAAAAGCCGTGAGCCCTATGCTTTTCATAAAAGACATAGACATAGACCCGAAAGTAAATCAATATTATTTCTGGCTGGATATGGAGCCATAATTAGTGATGATCTTACATTGCCACGAGCACCTAATATAAACGTAAATGTTCTGGAGGGAAATGGATACCTATTTCGGAGATCTATTTGAATGGAATGGTTACTCCCAATTGCGAAAAGTTAGTTTTATGAATGTATGATAAATAGCAAAGAATTTTGAGAACATTCAGCGTCCGGCCTTCGCTGCGAAAGCAGTATATCTACTGCGTTTTTTTATAAATTTTGAAATCTACTGCACCACTGCGCTTTTATTTGAATCTGCTGCAATTGTTTACAAAGCGGAAATGGTTATAGAAGTCCATGTTTAACAAAATGTCCAAATTAAAAAGAAAAACTATTTTCTTTTGTACTCCAAGTGTCCGCTAGACAGGTATATAGCGTTTTATTCCTTCTTGTGTAAAGTCTACTTTGCATTTGTTTATTTCACAAATGTCAAATGCAACAATCTAGTCAAAATAGAAAAAACTCATTTATTAAAGTGAAAAAAAACACTAAAAAATACTGAAAATATAAATAAGTATTAATTACTTTCAAAACCAATAACGACAACATAACTTTGGTACATGTTAAAAAAAAACAAGGAGCTTCATGTTAGAAAAATAAAATAAGAAATTAAATTAAATATTTCATAACTAATATTGACACATTTAAACTTTCTTGAAAAAGCAATCATTTTAAATTTTTAGAACTGTTAAGAAACAAGATTTGGTCAATTTATTTTGGAGCTAAACGTATCCGTGAATTAATGTGAAAATAAACAACAGAAAAAAACTAGCACGCGCACTTTCGCAGCAGCAGCTAACCGTTCTTTTTCTTCTGCTTTCAATATTTCTTCAACTCGGTTTAAAAAAATGGAAACCGAGTTAACTCGGTTTGGGCTCAACTCGGTTTGACTCGGTGTATTAAACCAAATTGACACATCACTCTCAAAATTCTACTGCTAAAATATTTTTTATCCCATCTACTGCGAAACGCGACTTCTTAAGTCTGAACCCGATTAAACATTGCGTTAGTGTAGGTTAGTATCATAAAAAAAAAATCGTTTTGAGTGTTAGTTTCCAAAATATCTGGAGAATGAAAATTACCAGAAAAGTACCAATTTGATTCATTTGCATTTTTTCAAACAAACGAATAAAATGAAACATAACTTATGAGACATAACTTAACATAACATTTCGGATGATTACAATAACCATAAAAGTCATTTGTGATATTTTTTGCTGAGCAGATTTTAAGTCCCAACCTTTGTCCAGGAATACATCTCCCGTATTATTATGCCTTTATTCAAATGGCGTCTGGTTCTATCTCTGACCTTATCTCTAATAGTCCTTGCTTGACCTGATAATGGTTTCGTTATACCACTTAAACTGATTAATTAGCTCTTAAACCTATCTATGAAAAATACAAAAAACCGTTTGGTCACATAATTCAAAATTATTTTTATTTATTGTTTGTTATTAGAAGTCCTTGCTCCTGCCAATAATTCCTCTATACCAACAGAGGGCGAATAATATAAAAACTGACTTGGTCAACGATTACGGGACCGAAAGGAAGGAATAAAAAAAATACTAATTCCTCATTTAATGTTCCATTGCTAGTATTCAAAAGGACCGAACATAATCCGCACCGCCAAAATGACAACAGAGGTTTTCATATGAATGGATCACAGATCAACGGCTGGCTTTTTTGTCAAAAGTAAAGTAAAGTAAGGTTTGAATGAAAACTCAGAATAAACCAAATTCATTATCATTGATTCACAGGTCTACACTCTGATTTTTTGTGTTTATCATAGTGTTCTGTCAAATATGAAACAGTAGCGGAGTGGCAAAGAAGCGGCATTTAAGGCCAACAAAATAAACAAAATACGGATTTTCAGAACAAAAGATTCATCATAAGTTAATTTAAATATTGCAAGGAAATAAAAAAATTGTTTAGAAAGCGCGTTGAAGTTTTAGACCCCAACATGAATTCTCATAGTCAAACGAATGAATTAATATTTAATATAGAAACATTTTGAAACTTGCGATTAATTTGACGCATATTCGGCAACCTTTATAAAATAAAGAAATAAATGTACTAACTTGTTACAAGCAAGGATTAGGGACTTATTCTCTGAACCATTCCTGTCTTTGCATCACTGTGAATCTTCATGAATACAGAAAAGTTTAGGTGCCTTGTTTAACATACATCCTGGTTCTTGGCCGAAGCCATCCAGATTTACAACAAAAGCTTCGGGCGTCCAGGTCTAAGCCATCCTTTCATTGTAAGCAAGGTGTGCAAAATTGTTTTGTACCCTAAAAGAACTGCAAAAGACTTTCCGAGCTGGTTCCCCTTTCGCTCAAACCAGCTAGGTGCCTAGACTACTGGAGTTTACCGTGCTGTATTTTTTCCACAAATTCTTCTCCGGAATTTTCCTCCATCGCACACTGGGACAACAATTCTACGTAAGACTTTGATCTCGATCGCGGTCTTAACCTTAACCGTAGTCTTCTACAGCAATAGCTTAGTTTGTATAGTAAGGTTCCTGTATTAGATTGGTTTTTAGCAGTAGCCCACGTATTTCTTCGTCCATATTACTATCGGCTGCTACTTTTTACGCAAGTTGTTGGACCAACACTTTTCGCAGACGTAGCCATTTTTGTTGCTAGCTCCTTTTTTACCGACGGCGTCTTTACTGGTATGCTGGACCGGCCTCACGCTCATCGGGGGGAGTGGAGTCTTGCCCCTATCAGAGCGCAAACAAAAAGAAATTAATTTCACGACTGGATCGCACATACTTGCTCATATGTGCGGTCACATTGTAGAATAAAATTTAAGAACATTAAGGTTAACATCAAAGCATTTATTTGATTTTTGTGACTTTTGATTGTTCGAATATAGTACGTTAAATTGTATTGAGTGAAATAATTTAAACGCCATTTTATTTTTTTAAGAATATATCAATATCGTAGGAGCGGTTTTTAAATAAAACGGTTTCTTACAACTTTAAAAAAAAAAACTAAAAAAAAACAATTCAAGAATACAAACTTAAGCACAAAAATAACATACATTTAAAAACAAAATTTAATAAAAATTCAATTATCCGTTTTCAAAATATTGATTTTTCAAAAAAAAATTAAAAAAATTATTAAAAATACAAAAAAAGTTTTCGAAAAAAAATTAATGCGAAATCTTCTTGAATAACAATTTTGATAGTAATCGGTCTTATGGGAGGTACCGTTTTTAACCCACCATATTAATTTTTTATGTTCACCAAAATATAATGCTTACCTATAATAGTAGTACAACGATTTTTTTTCATAAATATTCATAGAGTCGTTTTCGAGTAAATAAGCTTTTACATAACGGTTATATGACAGGTACCTACCGTTAATTTATGAGCTACAAAAAAAAATTAAAAAAAAAACTCCTCCAAAATACATACGGACAGACATACATACAGACGGACAGAATTTTGCCAGTAACTCAAATATGTTTCTCTATCATCGTAATGTCAAGCATGGTTGTTATTTCATGCGATATTAGTCGTCCTGGGAACATGTACTTGATTTTCCTTTCATTAATGTTTTGTGCCGCCTGTTCGATCCGGATGAAGAAGTCTTGTGCAACTTGTTAACATCTGCCAATAATGTTGATGTCATCGTCATTTGCGTAAGCCAATATCTGGCAGGATTTGGTGACGATATAGTCCATCTTTTTGACGTCTTAGAGACCTGCTTTCTTCAACGCCAGGTTGAATATTTTGCAAGCTAGTGAAGGCGGCTTCAAAGTATATAATAAATTGCGCGACTGGATCGCAAGTACATATGTACTTGCTCTTAGGTGCGGTCACAGCGTCGAATAAAATTCGATAAACATTAGAAGGCTTTCAAAGTTTTATTCGATTTTTGTGACTTTTGATTGTTCGAAAAAAGTACGTAAATTAGTGTATTTTATTTCGTTAAAAAATGTGAAGAAGTGTGATTTTTAGCCCACCAACTTAATTTTTTTTTTTCAATAAAGTATAATGCTTACCTCTAATAGAACACTGATTTTTGTCATTAAAATTCTTGGGCCGTTTTCGAGAAAAATCAACTTTTATATAATGGTTTTATGGCAGGTACTGTTAATTTTTGAGCTAAGAAAAAATGAACATTTTCAAAATAACTTTATGTTCCAAATTTGAAAACAATTGACACTCAACGATTCAGGCTGTAATCAAAAATACATCCGTAGAGACAGACAGACAGAATTTTGCCACTAATTTGAGTTAGTGGTTTCTCTATCATTGTAATGTCATTTTTAATTGCTATCTCAAATTTTTTAATCTGAACGGATGCATAATTTGCATTATAATAAGTACCTATATTCGCCAGTAAAAAGATGATGTTGGTGAAATTGGTTATGCCATGAGTGACTCCATCAGGTGATACCCCAGGTGGCATGATGAAGATACCGCCATTAAGCTCATAGGCGTCTGGAATATAACAGTTGAATGGCCGTGTTCGAGGTTAGTGGTTCAAATCGACGATGCATATAAAAACTGTTTCCTGTATGAGAGTACCATAAGCATCCATTTCAATGAGTATGGAAACGGGAAAAGTAAATAAACAAAAATCGATATCCGTTCAAAGTTAAAACATAAGCTATGTTTGTAGAGCAACGCTCAAGAAGGGTTCAACTACAAATTTCGAAAGAAAAAAAAAACGACGGAGCTATAGATCAGAATCCGAAAGGGGAGTGAGTGCAGCAGGAAAAATGCCTGAATGTAAACGAAAAATAGAAACTAAGCCAACCGCAGCACAGGTTTAAAGGAGGAAAAAACTTCAATTTCATCCGGCCTTTAATTTATTTTTATTTCTGTTGCAGCAGCAACCTCACCGTTGCGTTGCGTTGCCCATGTCTATTATTCTGACAAACCAACTGACAGACAAACTGTCTATTGATCTAAGCTGTTGCTTTGGTAGCTGCTATGAAGCTCCAGGAGCCGTTTTCAATTGAAAGTCTCTACTCGCGCCTCCAGGGTGATCTGATATTTCTCTTTCTATTTCTCGTTTATTTTTATTTCCTCTGCAGGATATTCGGTTTGCGCGATAAAGGACCCCTTCCCTATTCACCATCTCGACGTCATTTCCAAAGTACAAACGCTTCAGAAATGCAATTAACAAATACGGGTGTTATGTGCCACTGTACCAACAGACTCAGAAAGGCGAATAAACCAAACGGTTTATAATTTCGGAGAATATGGTTCAAATGAATTGGGTTTTCTTGATGCTGGATACGCGAGTGGCAGGGTTTACTATTTGGTTTTCCGTGCAAAAAGTGATTTTTGGCTTTTAATTTGTTTTTCCTGGATGGTGGTGCATGGATTTGGATTTTTGAAAAATGAATACGTTTTCTGTGGTGTTTGTATATTTATGGAAGCTGATAAACCAAAGTGCCTCTCGTCAAGTGCAGAGCTTTTTTTCTTTAGCAAACAATTTGAAATCCAATGAAAGGTTTGGAAAGTATAAGGATTTGTTCAAATTTACTTTGTTGAAAGATTGTGGCTTGTGGGTATATGAGATTAAATCAGCGTATTCATATGCATCAGATGTCTTAAGGGGGACACGAGAATGTACAGAAAAAGCAATTTTGAACTGAAATTCATTTACTTTGGGAACATAAGCATTGTTTAAAAATCCGTTGAAAGGTTGGTGTTTTCAAGAAGTGCCTTTGTATATTCACAGTCTATAGTACATTCATGAATCATCATTTTACTTACGATTATACTAAAAGGCAAGTTATGGATTCGTGCAAAAAAAAATTTAACAATCAAACATGACATTACAATGATAGAGAAATCGAAAAAAGTGGATCCGGAAATTCCCACCGTCTACCTGTCTATATGTTTGTCTGTCTGTTCGCACCTCAACATCCTAAACAGATGGGCCGATTTGCGTCAAACTTGGGATTTAGTATTTATTTGGTAGTATCTCAATCCTGCTTAAGGTCTAAAAATAGCGGTACCTGCCATACAATCTTTAACAAAAAGTTTGCTTTTCTCGAAAACGGCGCTAACTTTTGATAAAACTTTCAGGGTGCTATTCTTTTACAACAATACATCTTTCAGTTAGAACGAATTTTTTCGAAATTTGTTCCACAACGGTACCTCTCATAGAACCGGTTTTTTTAAAATGTGGTTTTATCGTAAACCATAATTCCGATTTCAATAAAATTTGGCACACAGAAAGTTAATATATATATAATTTAATTAATATTGCATTGCAAGATTTTCAAAAACTTTATTTTCGATTTTTTTAAATTTAAAAAAAAATTGTTTTCGAAATATTTTAAAAACGGGTTGATTGAATTTTTTTTAATAATTTTCCCAGATGAAAACTATTTTTTTTAATAATTACACACTAAAAAAAAAAAAATATTGTTTCGAAAAGTTTAAAAAAAACGACTTTTTAAAATAACTGGTAAAAGGATTTTTAATATTTTTTGTCCTCGATAGACATTTAGTTTTCAAATTTTATTGCATACTTAGTTTTTCTGAGAAAACTCTTAAACTATCTAGCATAAGAACAAGTTCATACGACCCAGTCATATATTATTTTAAGATCAGATAGTGTTATTTTTCTACTTTAATCTTAATTATTTTTAAAATTTTATTCGACGATTTGACCGCACATTATGAGCAAATACATGCGATTCAGTCGTGCAATTTATTTTAATTGCGAATCAAGTCGCAATTAGTGGCGCTGAAATCACCAATTGGTGTGGATATAGAATAAGAACAAACAATAAAAGTGTATTAAACACTGGTAAAATATCTGTAAGCGTTCTCGTCTCCACTATTTAGAGTTAGTTACAGATCAACCAGGAATATGGCCAGAGGCAAAATGAGAGTACTACAGTGCAAAAACAAACTTCTTTTTTAACATCTTATTTCACTAAGACTAAATAAATGCTTCTTTCACATATTTTCAGCGGAATTTTAAATCTTGAAGCACTGATTGTTCCCCCTGTGTGTTGGTATTAAATTCATGAAGTGGATCTTGTTTGAGAAGGTAAAGTGCATTAGACAAACAATCAACAATACCTGTGCGATGCTAGTGCATTCCAACCAAAAACTAGCAATCTGTTCGAACATTTTTTGCGGCACGTGCTTGTTATAAATTTAAACTTTATTCTGGGTGAATAGTTGCTCTTCTTCTGTTTTCTTCATTTTTTCAAACTTAAAAAAATGAAAATAAAATCGCAGAAGAATTTTTTTTAAATAACCACGCGCGTGCACAAAATAAGGCCAGTTAACACTATCAGACACCGTAGTTGGAATCCTGCCAAAGACCTAAAGATGGATAAGGATACCAGAAAAGGAAAATTTACAAAATACTTTCCGATTTACTTGTTCAGTGGGGATGTGTTTGTCTCCCTGGGGGCTTTTTGACTAATTCTTTTATGTCTGACTCTTTGGTGGAATGCATAAAAACTTGCATATTTGCCTTGAATATAAATGAATCAGATGCAATCCACAAGATAAGAAGTGCTTAATTCCTATCTAGGGGCTTCTCAAAGTTTTTTTAAAATATGTATGTACAAACTTTTCTCTACTTTCTTCTTCACAGGGCAACTGTACAGGACTAACTGTTGTAAAGTGGTGGCACGCCTGACGCTTACAACCAAATACAAAAAAAATATCTTCAGTGATATATAATTTAACGTTGGCATTCTGTGATGTTGTGTTAAATACACAAGTGAAATGCAAATAGGCAAACAGCAGCAGCTGAGGTATACCGGACCTAAACAAAGTATCTTTTACATTCCATCCATTTATCTGTTATCTCCCCACCTGAAAGCCAATAAACTAAACCATAAATCTTTTAGTATTATAAAAGACTTTAAAAGATGGGTTTCGTGAACACATGTTTTTTGCACCAAAATCAACAATCTCATGTGAGTATTTTTTTATTATACCTATAAATATGACTTATTCTTTCATTTTGTGTTGTGTGTACCACTGATACCTTCTGCAACAAAATTATGTGTCTCTAATATAAGTCTAAAACTTAATAATCACAAATGTTTTGCACAAATTAGACAAGAGTCGTACCCAAACGATACTGGTTAAAAGGAGCGGGAGATAGAATCTGGTAAGGTAGAAATATATTGGAACACAATTCTGTTTGCTCCCCAATGGATGGACAGTATATGTTCAAAGTACCTTTGCTGTACCTTACAAGTTGTAGTTCAGTTGGTTGAGTACTCTCCACTCTATGGAAAAGATCATCTTATTTGCCTGATACACCAGTTTTTAATTGAATAAGATTTGTATCTTTATTAAAAGTTTACTGAAAAAAAAACGACAAGGAATCGCTCAATGTCGATAAAATTTAATATGATTTAAAGTTGGTCTCTTCAATTCCACACCGGTGCGGTGGGACGAAGCAGTAGAAATCCGAGACAAAGTCTTTAGAAGTGGAGGCAGTTAGCTATGGACTGAGCTTGAGCTGGCTAGGGTATTCTTTTGGTTGAGAGATGAGTCAGATCGACTTCTAGCACCGTCTCTCTAAGGTAAGAAAATTTAAATATGTGCCTGAAACGCAAAAAAGAAACCAAAACATTAAGTTTAAATTAAGTTTAACCTTCCAACAATGACACATTCACAACAACAAGGATTTCATTAAGAAAGGGACTTTTAATGATAACGAAACCATATTTTTTGACCCATAACACTTCATAGACTTTTACAATACAGTAATAAAGAAAATAAACATTAAACAATATTAATGGTTAAAAGTAGTAATAAATAAAGGCAAATTTCTGCCTACCTCAATCGAACAGCTCCGATATTGATGTTTTTTTTTTGTTTTTTTTTTCAAAACCATTTGGAGGGGGCAAACAAATATTTATATTGTTTAAACAACATTTATTATATTTATAAGAAAAATTGAATTGTTCCTATTTTTTTGAATTTCTCTTTTTACTTGCGATGTAGGTACTAAAATGCAATTTATGGATTCGTGCAAAAAAATATCTAACAATCAAACATGACATTACGATAGTAGAGAAGTTGAAAAAAGTGGGTTCGGAAATTCCGTCCGTGTGTCTGTCTGTTCGCGCCTCTACAGCCTAAACGGATAAGCCGTTTGCTATGGGTCGAAAAATAACGGTACCTGCCATACATTGTTTAACAAAAAGTTAGATTTTCTCGAAAACGGGTCTAACGATTTTGATAAAACTTTCAGGGTGCTTATTTTTTACAATAATACATCTTTCAGTTACAATAAATTTTTCGAAATTTGTTCTATAACGGTACCTATCATATAACCGTTTTTTTTTCAAATGCGGTTTTATCGTAAACTATTATCCCGATTTGAATAAAATTTTGCACACAGGAAGTCATTTATAATTGAATTAATATCGCATTTCCGAATTTTCAAAAACTTTTTTTTTCGATTTTTTAAAAAATTAAAAAAAAAATTTGGTTTTCGAAATATTTTGAAAATGGGTGGATTGAATTTTTTTAAATAATTTTCCCAGATGAAAACTAAAGATTGCCTTATAATGACATACTAGAAAAAAATTTAAAATATTTTTTTCGAAAAGTTTTTCAAAAAAACGACTTTTTAAAAAAACTGGTCGAACTATTTTAATTTTTTTTTCTTCGATAGACATTTAGTTTTCAAATTTGATTGCTTACTTAGTTTTTCCAAGAAAACTCTGAAACTAATTAAAAAAAATAAAGAATTTTCTAAAAAAAAATATTTTTTTATTGTAATAGACGTAAGGTTTTCAATCTGGCAATACTTTTTTCGGAGTTGGTCTTTTTGACAGCTGTCTCTTGATTTATGCTCAGTTTGGTTTGCGATTTCATAATGAATAGAATTACTCCTGAACAAAGTTTGCAAATTGTGCAAATTTATTACCAAAATAATGGTTCGTTACGGTGGAGCAGAGTATCGAAGAAGACCCATATGAGTCCATCCGCCATCGCACGCGGAAGGATCTTGGTTTGCAGGCTTACAAAATCCAACTCGTTCAAGAATTGAAGCCGAACGCCCATCAAGCGCGTCACACGTTCGGTGAATGGGACGAAAACGAAATGGCCACCGATCCCGATTTTCACTCAATTGGGATAATTGGGCCTCGGCTGGAATTTATTCGAGCCAGCCACGGCGTCCACTTCCCCGAAATCATTTTTAGAACATAAAGCAAACCCTATTCTTGGCCATAACATTAAACTATATGTGTTTTATTTCTTCTTCAAAACCACACGTCTAAAAAAACACCCTTTATATACATACATATGCAGCCACTAAGCAAGTACTATGTACTAGTTCATGCGACCCAGTCGTGCATTTTATTTAAATTTTATTCGACGATGTGAGCACATATGAGCAAGTACGTGCGATCCAGTCGTGCAATTTATTTAATCTCAAGTCATTTAGGATTAGAAGGACATTTAAACTTTTAATAGAAGGGGTACGAATATGAAATTGAGAAAATTCATTATTCAATTAATACTACTACAACCCCCCCCCCTCCGTTCTAAAACTATATAACATCTTTAAGGGCGGCATAAGGCCAAACATTCATATTTGGCCTTAAGTTACGGCACCTTTTTTAGAAACATAGAACTTCATTAAAACACAAACAAACACAACAAATTCAATGGAACGATCAATTTTGGCTTTATTATCAGACAAATTTGATTGAATTTAATGTTTAAAAATAATTTCTGACATATGGCCTGAACAACTGCGCCTTTAAGAATGTGTATCGAATGCTTCGTTAGCATACATGATGATCAGTTGATCAAATGCCCTATTTGTGATCCATTGTTTTTGACAACATCAAAGTTTTAATAAATCTTTATTTTAATTTATAAATAATCGTTTAAAAAAATACTAAAATATGTTTATTGGCCGTGAACCTTTGAAGTTTTTTGTTGCTAGGAGCTTTTTCAATAAATAATGAACGGCTAAGGTCTAACGTTAGACCTTAGCCGTGTTTTATTATCGCCAGTAACAATAACCCATATGGTTCACCCCGTGATAATAAAACGATCTGGGTTATAAAACATATTTCCCTTTAAAAGGTTAGCACAGTCACGATTAATTTTGATGATTCTTTATGGCATAAAAAAAAGATTTCAAGTCTAGTGGATGTGAGTATACATTTTTAGATCTATTAAATAAAACAAATAAATTACAGATAGAAATCAGGATCCCAAGTTGTTGTTGTATTTACGTGTTGAAAATTAACCTAGACCTCGATAAATTGGACTTATTTCATGTATACGTGTTAGCATTTATTGCTATAACTATTAGGAATATCTTCATTTGGGACTTAATTCATTAGGAATTAATACGTTAGGAGCTATTGCAAGAAGCCTCCAATATTTACCCCAAATGCACACCGAAAAAGCCTCCTTAACCCTGCTTCGAAGCAGACGGAATACAAATGTTTTTGTTTTTTTATTTCAAAAATAAATATGATGGTCCTTTTTAGTATTCCTAACACACAATGGGAATTCATTTTTCCAAGAAATTTTATACACATTAATTTGTCTGCATTCATCATACTAAATTATACACATCTATTGAATATTAAACAGCAAGGAAAGGACCTTTCTTATGTAGGTGTCTAAGATGTGGATATATATATATAATAACGGTGACCATATTTTCAAGTTCAAAATAACGAACAGAAAGAAAAAAAGTTAAAACTAGTTTTTAATATTTTTTTGTTTTAAAAAAATAACTGAATAAAAAAATCGAACGCAAGGAATCTTCTTTAGTTAATTAAAATGTTGTTTTGAAACAGAGCATTTCATAGTTAAATTTAGTAGATAATTAAAATTGATTTTTTGTTTCATTTAAAAAAAAAAAACTTTCTCTATTGGAGCATTCGACTACGAAGGACACAAGGCAAATTTTATAATTCTTATAATGTTTTTTGAAATGTGTCCTTTTCTATAAAATGATTAAAAATTTTCATCCATCCATTTATGTATGTGCATATATTCAATTTTGAAATGCTTTTGAGTTGATTATTATCTACAAGAACCTACAAGGTATGGACTGCTAGGATCCAACTACACGTGGATTCCAAAGTAGCACCTAAGGCAAACAAGCAGTCAGCATATATGCATAGACGTACATTGGCAGAAGGGCAACTGACCTCTCTTAACCATAAAAATATACATTACAAAATGTATATATATAAAAAATGTAGCCAGCCCTACAGAGGAAAATCGGAAAAAGCACAAACAAGCAAGGAACTCATGCAACTCCGTTATTGAAAAAACCACATTTTTGCATGACCAAAAATTACGGCAAAAAATTCTGCAGTCCCAAAGGCCGTACAAATTTTTGGTCATTTGTAAAAAATATTAAAAACTTCTCAACATCTTCGGTTCCAACGCTCATCGACAATAACAAACCAATTGTTTACTCTTCAGAGAAGGCAAACTTGCTCGCCGCCCATTTCGCTCCCCTTCCTCCTACCGACTCATAGCACTGACATCATTTCTTTCTAAGGTCATGGAAACACTGATTAACCGTCAGCTTAAGGAATATCTCGAAGATCGAAAGCTTCTCCATGACCGTCAGTATGGCTTCCGCAGCAACCGTTCCACTGGTGATCTGATGGCATATCTCACCGAACAGTGGAACAAATCTTTACATCGCTTTGGTGAAAGTAGTAAGATGATATCTCCAAGGTATTTGATAGAGTTTGGCATGAAGCTCTCTTATCGAAAATGCGTGCTTTTGGGATCGATAATACTCTTGTTCATTGGATTAGAAGCTATCTTCTGGACCGGTCAATACAAGTTGTATTGGACGGATTTAAGTCTGATTCCCACAAAATAAATGCTGGTGTGCCCCAGGGCTCTGTTTTGTCCCCGACTCTTTTTCTCATTTTTATAAATGATCTTCTGTTACTTATAATCCACTTAACTGTTTTGCTGACGATTCTACCCTCAGCTTCTCATATTCGTTCGATAATTTACGTCCTTCGCATTTGGACGTACAATTGCAACGGTACCGTATGTCAAGCTCATTAAACTCCGATTTATACAGCATTGTCGAATGGGGTAATAAGAATCGTGTGAAGTTTAATGCTTCGAAAACTCAATGCTGTCTTCTGTCTTTAAAGCTAAGCATACCCCCAATGCCATTGTCCATGAATGGCACTTACATCGAAGAAACCGAAAAGCTCTCAGTACTCGGTATGTGTGTCAACGACAACCTCCGTTGGAACGAAAATATATTTGAGATCGCTAAGAATGCTGCTAAGTGCTTAGGTTTTCTGTACCGGTGAAAGAAGTACTTTTTCCCCATCTGATCTGGCTACAATTTATAAAGCGTTTATACGCCCTAAACTCGACTATAACTCCCACCTCTGGGCAGGTGCTTCAGAAACATCGCTTCACCTGCTTGATAGAATACAAATTCGAGCGTTAAGATTGATAGGAAATAGAACTGCCGCTGAAACAATTGCCCCTCTCGAACAACGACACCTCCTATCTCTCCCATCCCTATCCGCGAAGTGTGTTACATTAAACGGGAAACAAATACTAGTCCCTTGTGCGCGCTTTAATTATAAAAAAAATACAATAATAAATGATAACTAAAGTTTACTTGTGCCAAATTGCTTATTAGGTACTACATTTTGATTGCAAGAAAAATTAATTTATAGTGAACTGCTGCTCGTATTTCACAGATAAGTTTATGGAAATAAAGTTTTTTAGATGAAATATTCCACAATTGGTTTTCCTAGGAACTAGTGTATCCGGTAACACATTTTTCAAAGATATTAAATGGAAATGGATTCATGATCTGAATGCTCGATTTTGACGTTTTGACATTAGGTGTGTTCCGACTATGATGTAGTAAGTGTATAGTGTTCTGAAATGAAAGAATTGCATTACATTAACCTATTCGGTAAATAAGACCACGATCACGTTATCATTTTGTTGAAAGAATTTCATTTTACTAAGTTTTTCGTTTTATTTAAAAAAAAATTAAATAAAATACTGAACAAATAATAAAGAGCTTTTAAAATAATGAACACTTTTATGTTCTTGAATACAAAAAATTTATAATGAACATCTCCTTCAAATAATGAACAGTTCATTATAATAATGAACGGATGGTCACCATACATACATATAATACAAATATTCATACTCATACCAAACTTTTTATTCCGTCCAGGGAATTTGATGTAAGATCCTAGGGGTTTTAAAATACAAAATACATTCATAAGAACAAAAAAGGTAACAGAAAATCCAAGAGTTTTCACCTCCTTCTCTTTCAAGCTCAAACGGCATTCGCAAAAAGGGAGCTTTTCAATACAAAGAAAAATCCTCTCTACCCTCCTTTCGAAAAAGGGCATTTTAAGATTTAAGCTGCACGTAGGTTCCTCCAGGCGAACTAAAAATATATGTTTATTTGTGTATCTGGTTTATAAGGGCTATTATCCAGCTAAATGAACTTCATATCATTTACCCGAATGAGCTCACAGTTTAGAGGGATATAAAATCACACCTTCGCAAAGAAAAAGGATTCGCTTTCAGGACCAGGCAACAAAATCCTTTATCTTTTTTGTCAGAATATTTGTTCGTTCTTAATTTTAACCCACATTCATATGTGAAGCAGGGTTATAAAATGCCCCAGATCAATGAGACAGGTGGAAAGAATTATGACCACCTGTACCCTCATTACTGTGTCACGTTAAGTGCTTGGCAGACTTGGGAACAATGAGAAGACGCACAACGGGCGTTTAAAAGAAAAGTAGTAGAATAAAAACAGACACACACACAGAAACGCTTAAGCAAAAGTTTAATATTTCTAATGGGATCACTTTTGAGTGATCGACCGGAAGACCGACAGAGGTTGGTAACACGACAGTGATTTAATTCGCTGGTTGAGTGCTGTTTTGTCAAAAATTAAATGACTTTATCAAACTTGAAATTCTAGAATGTTTGAAACACTTATGCATTATTTGAGATAGGTTTTTAACGGAGCTTATTAATTATTCAAAACTAAGTGGAACCCTGGAGCTTTCCGCTTTCGGGTTAAAATGCGACGTATTACGAATTACGCTTCACTTCCTTGGCTTTGTATACATTTTAAAGTCTATGGTTTTATAATTTCTGATTTTGAAATTATAAAACCATAGAAGAAGATATTCGAAGTAATGAAACAAAATATATTTTTTCTTGTAGCTCAAATTCCCAAAATAATTCCACTCAAATTCAAAAAGTACAAGATATGTGTGTGTGGATTTAACGAGAGGGTTTGTGGGTCATTTTTTCAACCAACATCGATCGCAAACGTATTCTGATTCTGAGCACCAAGCGAACATGAAAAGAACAAATTCCCAAAATAATTCAAAAAGAACAAGAACATAAATGCAAAATAGGCGGAGTTTTGTTAAAGTAGAAAGTAGATGTAGATATTGGTGTGTGTGTGTGTGTGGATTTAACGAGGGTTTGTGTGTGTGAGTAAACGAGTTGTATGTTGGTGTTGCTGCCATCAATATTTTCTTATGACGTTATCACATATCGTCCGTAAACCGACTTTACAGACAACCAACTTATTTTTATAAAGCACCTGCTTTTTCCACAACTTATAAAGTAAAGGCCAAATAACTTTTAAAGCCAACATTTCAAAAAAAAAAAAGAAACAGTAGATATATCGATGGGTACCGTAAATTCAGACTGACCCGAGACTTGAGAGCCGTTTGCCGTAAGACAAATGTACCTGGCTAACTTTACATAGCTTATGCTTTACCTGACCCAAAGCGGGAGAGACATTTTTATGTAAGGTACTTTGTGGCCACAAATCAATGTAATTTTGTTCTTCTTTTTTCAATTGTATATGTTCCTGCAGCTATCGAAATGACCCGTTACAATTAACCGTCATAATGTATAGTTTCATATTATTAATGTAATGTATAATGTAAAAAATTACAGTTCGCGATTTTCGTCTTGAGGTCGGTAATCATATTGGTCTAAGTAAAAAAAAAACAATGCAGACGTAGAGCCCAGTATTGAAGAAAACCCAGAAATCAAACGATCGATAGAATTGGGCATCGTCAGCTTGACTAATTTTGCAGCAGGATTCAGGTCTACATCCGTATAAGATTGTGTTGACACAAGAATTGAAGCCATAGCACAAGCCCTGAGTTAGTTAAATGTGTAATGATTGTAGTTGGAGAAGCTAGGATCATATTTATATTTAAAACAGTTGTTGTTTTATTCTTATTTTTTTTCTATCGTTTTTTTTCTGGTCAGCTTATATAAAACCCATAACCGATGCCTTAATAAATAATCACGTACTAAAGTTACACGTTACAAGATGACCTAATAAGGAAATGATTTCGACACATCCGGTTGCTTCCGCTTACAATTATTTATGATACTTTCGTATGATACTAATTACAACCAATTACTATAGATACTTCTCCCAAAATAATTAATGACATACAAATTACGTTTTATTCCCTAATATCGCCCATCCTCTAAGTCTACATATACTACATACATGTTATAATTTGGGTAATTCAAAGCTTTTATGCCACCCACCAGAGGAGTGTTCTATTCTATTGAAACGAAATGCCCTATCATCTCTCACATGTCAAACTCAGAACCCACACACTACATCTTCAGCTGACATCAAAAACATATAAAAAGTAATAATCTCTAGCTTAGGAATATACAATTATCTTATTAGAACATAATTTCGACACACAGAAGCAGAACCCTCCATAAAAGAAGCCACCGCTTCCAAACCACGTCGTCGCACCCAGAAAACTTCTTGCCGCCAAGAAGATTGAAGACACCCAAAGACAAAAGAAGATTATTATTCATTTGTATTATACTTGTGATAGCTAGAACGCTTTGTTTCAATGAACGTTTAACTTCCTCACAGAGAGGAAAAACTTCGTACCCTGAAATCCTTGGGAAATTGTAGGATATGACGAAAAATATTATAAAAATAGGAAAAAAATTAAAAGCCAAGCACCTAGAGAAACAACGATATAAATCACTTAGTCCTATTTTTCACAGTGAAAAAAACTTTTATCTAACAGTTAAAACCTTTAGAAAGTATGAGTAGGTCTTAAAGAAAGGAGCACCCCGTGTACAAACATACATGGATGTGAAGTGCGTGCACGAATGGGCCTCATGTAATTGCTGAAGAAATATGTTAATAGACTCCCGTTTTAAGATTTATGAATCCGTTTTTCTTGAAAATATTTTTAAAGAAATACAAAGCTTCTTCATCCATTTGCCGAGAGACAAAATGAAAATGGGTGCGAATTTTATTTTCAGGGCTACACACATACATACGTTAAAAAAGTTTGGATATATTTTGTAGACCATAAAATTTCCTATGCAAACATATTTGTTTGTATGTCAACTCTTTACCAAGATATGGCGGTTAGCAAAAAGTTTATTTTCAAATTTCCCTAAAAAATGTCAAAAACTGCTGATTTTTACCTCAGTTATTTTTTTCCGGAGATTTTTTATGTATGGATCAAAACCTATCTGACAGTGTAAATAAAAAACACTCACCTAGGACCTCTTATTATTATTGCTTGACTTGTTTTCCTCTGGTGCTCTACAACAGTTTGTACGAGCTCAATAGACAAATGCAAGCCAATAAATTTTTCTAAAAGGTAAGATTGAAATTGAAATAAAATTGGACTGCGGACGCGTTTTTAAAGAAAGAATTTTACGAGCATTTTTTTTGTATTGGAACCAGCGGAAACTTAAAATTTAAAATTGTTTTTGAACAGTTTTTGAATAGAAATAATCGATGGAAATAGAAAATTGTACCTGCAATGTGAAATTAGTCAATTTTTCCTGGTCAATTATATTTTTACTTGTGATTATAGGGACTATAAGGCAAGTTTAAGATTCGTGTATATAAAAAAAACTGAGATAACAATCAATTATGAGATTACCATCATAAAGAAGTCTAGAAAAGTAGTGATACAAAATTTCTGTCTGTCTGTCTGTCTATAACGAGCTGCAGCTTAAACGGCTTAAGCGATTATGTTCAAAGTTGGTGTGTGTGATTTTTTTTGATCCCCAGAGGGGAAATTAAAATTTTATTTTTAGGCCTAAAAATAACGGTACCTGCCTTATGACCGTTTAGAAAAAGCTTATTTTTCTCCAACGACTCTATCGATTTTGATGAACATTTTTGAGAATTTTTTATTGGTATTGTCTATCATTTGATCAGAGCCAATTTTACGGGAAAAGTCTATTAACGGTAATTTTTATGTAATAACTTATAATGAAACTAATCAAAAAAAAATATTTAAAATTTTATAATCACTAATAAGTTGTAAAAATTTGCCTACCAAAATTTCAAAAAAAAATGTTTTTTTTTTTCAAAAAACTAAAAATAAAAAAACAGGATTTTATCAAAATCCGTCCTACAGTTTTCGAAATACTTTTTTTATAAATTCTTTTTTATTTAAGACGTGTGATGGCGTACTTCATTTTTACTAAAAATCTTTAAATATTGTGGTTTTTGTTCAACCATGTTTTCAAAATAAATTTAACTTGTTTCTGTCAAAAATCTTGCTTTCCAATGCAATTAGGCACATTAGAGCAAGTACGTGCGACCCAGTCGTGCCCATTTTTACTTCCGATTGTAGGTACTATAATGCAAGTTATGCATTCGTGCAGATTAAAAATGTTAAGATAACAATTAAACATGACATTACGATGATAAAGAAACATATTTGAGTTACTGGCAAAATTCTGTTCGTTTGTCTGTCTGTCTGTCTGTACGGATGTATTTTGGACTGTAGCCTAAATAGTTGGGCCAATCGTCTCCAAATTTAGAACTTAAGGTTATTTTGACATTCTACAGAGGAATATTTTGAATTTTTTTTAGCTCAAAAATAACGGTACCTTTCTCAAAAACGGCTGCACGAATTTTTATGAAAACAAATAGTGTACTACTTTAGGTAACCATTATATTTTGGTGAAACAAAAATTTAATATGGTGGGCTAAAAACGGTATTTCCTATAATACATTTTTTTCGACTTTCTCGAAAACCGGTTATCCGATTACTACCAAAATTGATATTCAAGAAGATGTAGGTAGCCTTAGTAGTGTCGCATTAATTTTTTTTCGAAAACTTTTTGTTTGTTTTTTTAATAATTAAAAAAAAATTGAAAAATCAATATTTTGAAAACGGGTTATTGATTTTTTTTTAAATTAGTTTTTAAATGTATGTTAAATTCGTGCTTAAATTTGTATTCTTAACTAATTTTTTAATTTTTTTAAAGAAGTTATGAAAAATAAACAGTTTTATTTAAAAACCGTTCCTACGATTTAAAAAAAAATCACACTTTTTATCATTTCTTAAAGAAATTCTTAAAGAAATAAAAAATATTTGTCATTGACAATTTAAGTGTGGTTTTCAGGCTAGCGCAGATTTATTTATTTGACGAATCATAAGAATATATATGTAGGTTCATAGTGAAATAAAAATTGATTTTGCGAACGAAGATTTTTAGAAAAATTTTGGAAATATATTTTATGCAGTTAGTGTCAGTGTTTCCACTTTGAAGTTGATGTATAATGACAATATCAGCTCTTCGACATTTCACTGGAAGGAATTGGATATCAATTAAAATTAGACGACTTCGTAGGATTGATTGTTTTACAGCCTGGGGATTATACCGGTTGTATTATAACGGGTCTTTCTTGACACCAGGTCGCATTATTAAGTAACTTAAACCTTACTGTGTTATGCGAAGCTCGGACATAGTGGACCTTTTTGTTTTCTAGCTTCTAGCTAATCGTGGGAGTTTTTTTATGAAAAGAAATAACAATACAAATTTTAAGAAAATCGTTATTCAGCAGGGTACATGTGAAAAAGAAATGGCTTACCAAGTGGAGCGAAATCATCAAGGTGATAAACCGGCCAATAGTAGAGACAAACCCAGCACGAGCCAGAGGAGGTCTTACGGGCAACTGGTAAGGAAAAATCTAAGCGAACGCTTAAAAGCTGCGGGCGCTACCACAGCAGAGATCGCCAGAACGTAAAAACCATTAGGACAGAGGTAGAATGGACCGATAAAAGGTTAACCCCAAGGTCCGCACCAAAAAAAAATTAGTGTAAAAGAAACCCAATTCAAATAAAACTCCAGTCCAAAAGTTAGTGGACTCAAACAAAAAATGGCTCTGTGCTGTTTCCTAGACAGGGTTGATAGCCACAAAGAATTGATGTGTATCGGTGGGACTGAACATAAACCGGAAGAACAAATCCGGGCAAAATACTGGAACGACCTCCCAAAATTGATTCAAGCCAAGCTCTTGCTTGGTACGTTTAACAAAAAAAAAACGGTACGTACTCTTGAACAATTCGAGTAGAATCAATGTAATAATTCTAGCGGGCTTCCTGATTGGACATTGCAGGCTAAGGAAACATCTTAAAGTTCTAGGAGTTGAGAGAGAAGACCAATGCAGATACTGTAACGAACAGGAAGAATTCCCAGATCACATCCTTGGAGACTGCGAAGCTCTCATACACCAAAGAAAGAAACTCTTAGGTTCATATTACATAGAAGAAAAGGAGTTAAACTTCTTAAAGCAGCCCAGCTCCGTAGCTTCATTAATGAAATCAAACTGGACGAAGTATTATAAATTAGGACAAACATTTATTTAAGCAAGGGCACAATGGATTTCTAAGGTCGAAGTGCATTACAAAAACCCCAAATTTATTCATTTATACTTAAAATATACGACAGATTCCCAAGTTGTTAGTTTATGTTAACAAGTTATAATTAAGGGTTCCAAAAAGGAAAACTTCAAACTAATTAACAGCAACTAACAGCCACCTCTCCCGCCAACTATCCCGCAACCCAAAGCTGATTTCAATTTAAATAAAAAAAAGTTTACCCACTCTCATATAACAATGCCCAACGAACCCTTGGCTTTGCCTATTAAACCCCTTTTTCATCAAAGGGCTCATAATTATGCATCAAGACAAAACTGTTACCGTTTCTATACCTACTGTAAAAAACCTCTTAACTATCAGAAGGAAGAACTTCCAAGAGGAAAAATAATAAAAAAATAAAATTAAATTAATTTTCAGAACTCTATCTGGGTCTACACCAACTTTTAAGGCACTCTACCTGGCTTTTTCTTTTTCTACTCACTACAGCTACACTGCCACACCGCTTCAACACTCCACGCACCCACCAACCCATTATCAACTATAATTTTATTAGCTTTTTAGACTCCTGTTGAAATAATTTTCACCACGCGCGACACTATGAATTAACTGCAGACCTTGATGCAAATAAAGTTCAAGATACATATATACTCTTGGCTCCCACAGCCACATGCCAGAATTTCCAACAAAGTTAGGTGAATATGTAAGATGTCCTTGGGGAAAATAAGTCTCCAAACGAATAACGAAATATAATTTCTATTAACAGTTCAGATGATGGAACACTTCTATATTATGAAGGGACAAACATAATTGGGTTAATTGTAAACCAAAGCAAAACTGCAGAAATGTGGTTAACCAGTAAAATATAATGCGAGTATATGTAGCAGTTATTTTCCCACGCAAACATAAGCGCTTAAATACGCTACACCAACTTTGTAGTTTGACTATCCAATGTTGTGGGCAATAACGATTGAGTCTTTGGTTTTAGAGCGTCACATAAGTGGCTAATAGAATAACTTATAGGCGGACAAATGTGACCTATGAAGAACATGGTAAAAGACATCTCGAATGGAATTTGACGTAAATTGCCTTTGAAGCGATGAAATAGATAAACTGATTTTCAATGGATTTAATCGATTTCGAGAAACCTTTACGGGAAATTTCGTTTTCTTTTCTGTTTATAAATTTGAATATTTATAAAAAATAATACTACTTTATAAAGTAAAATTTTAAGTTCCAAAATAATTCTTTAAAAAAACTTAATAGTTAAACAAATAGTAAGCAAATATAGCTGAAGCAATTTTAAAAGTTTTTTTTAGTAACTGCTTAAAAAATTAAATTTTAAATCAAAATTAAACGCAAAACTTACTGTTTAAAATTTATCACAAAAAACTGTTCAACAAATTTCACCAATCCTCGATAGTATAGTGGTCAGTATCCCCGCCTGTCACGCGGGAGACCGGGGTTCAATTCCCCGTCGGGGAGGATGTTGAGATTCTTTTTTTTTTTATTTTAGATTACCAGAAATGATTGAATGAGTGATAAAGGGAAGAAAGAATGATACAAGGTAAATATAAAATTTAAAAAAGCTTGCAGTTGCTGTTTTAGATTAAAGTATCTTAGGTTTATTTTAAGTTTATTTTTATTTTATTTTTAGTTTATTTTAAGTTAGTTTTAATTAGTATAACATAGGTTAGTTAAAAACCACTAGATATAAGATTAATTGAAGAAAGGCATCTAGTTAATTTAGAGCGCCCCATAGGGCCAGTAAGTTAATAAAGTTAATAGTTTTAGCTAGTTTTAAGATTTTTGTCTAGCATTTAAGTTGTTATAAGTTAAAGTTAAATAAAAAATCATTTACAAAAAAAAGGAGGAAAGAATGGTACAGGGTACATAATATTAATCCACAACAAAAACACGAATTCTATTTTAAAGGTCTTTGTTGTAAGGGATATTTTATTAAGTTTAAGCGCTTACTATCTTGAAATAAAACAAAGTGTGTGTGAGATATCATAACATTTTTTTATTCGTTTTAGTCCGGGAGGCGGTCGTAGGAACACCTACCTCATCGATTCAATTGATAATTAAGCCATTAATAAAAGGCAAATTAAATAAAATGTACAAAATCGCTGGCCGGACAAACTTTTTCTTGTCCCTTTGGCGGTAAAATGGCCACTTTCGGTTTAGTGTTGTCCTACCTCATCGGCTCAGATAACAAATGAAAGCTTAGACTATCTTCATTAAGAATCTGCTGCTTGAACAAACTTTACATTTATTTTGAAGATTTTGAGGATACGACACGCGCACTACTGACTAACCCGTTCCTTCTCTCTGCCATCCTGTTCCAGAGTGTACAACCAGCAATGATAATGATATAGACAGTTCCAAGGACCCTTACATTTTTTTAAAATAGCTGATATTTATCTTGATAACTGTGTTTCGTTGCTCAGATTTTATAATAGGCAAAAGTAAAAGTAAGGCCAATATCATCCCTTTCACCTTTACTTTTGAATAAATACATAGCTACCTAGGTGAATAAATTTCATCTTTTTCAAACCCCGAACCACTGAATGGAAAAGCGCAGCAAGTATACTTTGTGTAGTCCAGATTGTTTTTTGAAGTTTTTTAAAAGATTCAACATTATGTTAACTTTTCGTCTGTTCTTCTACCCTACAAAGATAATCATATTTTTTGGGAAGGAAAAGATAATCATACGTCTCGGAGACGTATGGCACTTTGTAAGCGTATTAAAGCACAACGATTTACTTTTTAACATATATTTGTAATTTAGTTATGTAGTAAGGTTCTTTTATGATAAATTAATCAATAATTTAATACAAATGAAGTACAGTTTTAGCAAAATTAACAAAAAGCATGAACCACCTTAAAAACAAACCAAAAAACTTATTTTATTTTTTAAAGGGAGCTTTGAGTTGGCTTTTAATCTTTATATTCGCTTAATAAGATAATAAGATAAGATTTTTAAAATAGCTGATATTTATCTTGATAACTGTGTTTCGTTGCTCAGATTTTATAATAGGCAAAAGTAAAAGTAAGGCCAATATCATCCCTTTCACCTTTACTTTTGAATAAATACATAGCTACCTAGGTGAATAAATTTCATCTTTTTCAAACCCCGAACCACTGAATGGAAAAGCGCAGCAAGTATACTTTGTGTAGTCCAGATTGTTTTTTGAAGTTTTTTAAAAGATTCAACATTATGTTAACTTTTCGTCTGTTCTTCTACCCTACAAAGATAATCATATTTTTTGGGAAGGAAAAGATAATCATACGTCTCGGAGACGTATGGCACTTTGTAAGCGTATTAAAGCACAACGATTTACTTTTTAACATATATTTGTAATTTAGTTATGTAGTAAGGTTCTTTTATGATAAATTAATCAATAATTTAATACAAATGAAGTACAGTTTTAGCAAAATTAACAAAAAGCATGAACCACCTTAAAAACAAACCAAAAAACTTATTTTATTTTTTAAAGGGAGCTTTGAGTTGGCTTTTAATCTTTATATTCGCTTAATAAGATCCTTTGGGGCTAGGCTAACAGTTTAAATTAGTTTTAGTAATTTTTAAGAAAAATTTCTTTTTGTTCATATACTTTTGTACTATGCACAAAAGTTTCATAAAAGATAATCATACGTCTCCGGGACGTATAACATAGCTATTACTAGCCCCCACGGATACTAAGGGGATGTAACTGATGCCCCATTCAAGCTCTGACCGAGGCCTGAACATATCTAAAAAGCCAAAGCAGTACAGTTTATAATTTAAAAAATATAACAATTTTTTTCGGCGCCATACGACCCTCAGACGTAGATTATCTTTCTAGGGTTAAATTAATTAATACAAAATTCTCCTACACATCATTTCTTTATAATGTCATAGAAAAATTACTTTCGTGTTCATAATTTTTTTAATTTCAACATAATGCTGGGTAATTTATGACCATGACATTAAGCTAAAAACCCCAAAAAAATTCACACACAAGGTCGCAAGGAAATTTGAGTAACCCTCTTCGCCAGCCAAACAGTAAGCCTGCATGACTACAAAGGTAAAAACATTCCATCTGGCTTAGGCTCGATAAAAACATTCTGTACTTAATAAATATTCCTTTTCTTCGAACAGCATTGTGACAAAGCAATTTTTCACCCTCACGATTTAAGTCAATCATTACAATGCTATGACGCAGGGATCCCAGAAAATGCTTTCTCAAATCCTTTTCTACGACACCATCAAGGAATCAAATTTATTTTTGTTTCATTCATCAATCCGTTTATGTATTTATCCCCTTTTTAAGGTACGAATCTATCCTTGTACCTTGTGCGATAATATGTCAAACCTTTTACTTTATTTCTGATAATTTCGAAAATACTGTTTTTAATAATGAAAATGGCTTTTAGATCAAATGTCTAGTCAGTGCCGGGCTTATTTACCTTTTATTCCGATGTAAGGATTGGTGTGATGAATAAGTAATGATTTAGCTTCCGGTGGAGATGGATGGAAGTTTTTTTTTTTTTTTTTTTTTTTTTTTTTTTTTTTTTTTTTTTGGTTTTTTTTTTTTTTTTTTTATTTGTAAAAACTTATAACTATCTTCATACTAGACAAAAAAAATTAAAAACTAGCTAATTAAATATACACTTAACTAACTTACTGGCCCAATTCGGGCGCTCTAAATTACTCGCTATCTTAATTAATTGCCTTTCGGCCTAAGAATAACTTAAATTAAAATTAACATTAACGGGTTTTATTTTTTCCCAGAAAAAACAAATAAAAACTAGGCAATGGATGGAAGTTTTAGTGCATTAATTCACAGAAAAGACATTATTCTAACTAAACACAACCGAAAACCACCTTTGAGTAGCAGGATCTCTTCAAGCAGTTGGATTTGTTTGTTGGTGGTATTGGATCCACTTTTTGGTAAGATAAGTCTGCCATATGCCAATTGCTTCAGAGACATTTCTATTTCCTACTAATCTTAACGCTCTTTTTTCTATACTATCGGAGCAGGTGTAGCGATATTTGCGAAGCACATGCCCAGAGGTGTGAGTTATACTCGAGTTTTGGGCATATAATCGCTTTGTAAATTGTAGCCAGATCAGAAGGGACAAAAAACACAAACCCTACGCACTTAGCAGCATTTTTGGCAGTCTCAAATATATGGGGTTCCAAATTGAATGAAGAGCTTCTAATCCTACGAACAGATCGAGAAGAGGCTTTACGAGAGCACCTGCCTATTAAGGCTTAATCTCACGGTGGGCCTACCCACTTATGGAGTTCCCTTGGGGCGTACAAGACCCCTAAAGTGGTTTACCAGATCACACTATCAACTAGAGTGGGCTGCCAAACCACTCTAGTAGCAAATGATGAATTTCTTATGGTTATTAAATCCATCCACCTTGCTGAGAAGCAGGGCCTATCAAGCACCCCTAGTATCAAGGTTAAATAATACAGTGAACACACACTTCTTACGAAACCGTGCCATCCTCCCAGAAACCAAAGATACCTTTTCGCTTCCGCATTTGGAGTAACCTCAGCCCCCATGAAGCTCTCTCAAGGGGGCCTACCTCAATTTAACAGGTAACTGCTACCGAGCTAGCTCGTGTAATCAGCCGGGGCTCCTGTTAACCCATGGTACCTACTTTTAGACCCTAGGTGAGGCCTCACCCGTCTCTTATGAGACGCACTGTGGTTCGACTCTATAAAGTCGCTAGCCCACCATCCAGTAAGACAACAGTTCAGAAATCCTATCAACGAAGGTGAAGACCTGGACACTCCCTGATGCCCGCCTAGAAGCAAGGTTACTACCGCCCTTTCTTACGGAATAAAGTGGTAATTGCTTAACTAGACTTGGTATTGGAAGATTTGTACTTCCGACAACCCGGCCATAGAATTATTCTTCTACCCATTCTATAGGGCGGTGAGATTAGAGGGCTCTTACCTCAGGCACGCACCAACCATAGGCCAATTCTGCCCCCGAACCTATAGGCGAGGATATTTTAGCAGACTCTTACTGCAGGCATATCCATACCGTGGACCTATTCTTTCATCCCCGAACCCACAGGGGAAAATCCAACGAACAAGAGTATCATTGATCGAGCACGCACTTTCGATAAGAGAGCTTCATGCCAAACTCTATCAAATGCCTTGGAGATAGAAAGCGCCAAAACGCACTAAGGATTTCTTCCACTGTTCGCTAAGATATGCCATTAGATCACCAGTTTAATGATTACTGCGAAAGCCATACTCACGATCATGGAGAAGCTTTCTGTCTTCGAGATATTCCTTAAGCTGACGGTTAATCAGCGTTTCCATGACCTTAGAAAGAAAGGACGTAAGTGCTGCAGGTCGGCAGGAGGAGTGGGAGGATGGGTCACCTTTCTTTGAACAGGCTGAACAAATGCTGTGTTCCAACTTCAAGGAAAGATTCTAGAAAAAATTAACTTATAATAAACTAGGTACTTATAATAAACTAATAACAACAAATAAAATAAAAAATAAATAAATCTTTAACTTATAACTGCTACAGATGCAATTTTTACAATATTTTTTATTTTATTTTTTTGTTTTTCTATTTTATATTTTTTTTTGTGTTTTAATTTTTTTTTGACGCAACCACAACTGCAAACCCCTACCTAGCATTTAAGTCTACTATACAAGTATGAAAGCAGATAATGTTTCCGTGTCCGCGAACGAGCTTAATTAAAAAGTTATCTATCATGTTTATATTGGCTCCGTTGTTTAGAACCTCGTTGGGATAGTAGCGTTTGTACTCAGACTCTAGGGTTCTGTGAAGCTGTTATAAAACAACCTTCTTGTCAGGGCAAAAGCTCCCCTAGCCCTGGCCAGAGCTGCTTCTACATGTCGATTGAAATATAGATACTGATCCAACCAGATACCAAGGTACTTTACCACATCTTTACTCGGCAGTGAATGTCCATGTGGCACAGCGATCACTGGCTTGCACCAGTTCTTTCTCGTATCCCTAGACGCCCTAGACAAAGGGGTTCTAACCAGGATAGTTTCACAGTATTGTTGAATTTCATCACGTTGCAAGAGAATTTTAATAACCTTTACTTTTGTTCGTTCTCGGAAGATCGTTTTGACTTTTCTTTCTAAAGATTTTATCTATCTCAGAAAACACACGTCACTATAATTAATGTTCCGAATTCTATTATCCCAGTCATTGTATATGAACTGCTATAGTACTATCATGGTGACATGTGGACCGTGGCGCTCCAAGCGGCTCTAGGTAAAGTTAACTCGGTAAATTGAAAGAGGCGAACGCGGCGAACAAAGAGAATTCTATGAGAAACTCTATGACCATGAACTTTGCTCTTTGCAGTTTGTAGTTTTTTGGATTGCTTCACACAAGCAGGGTGACGAGATGGCTAGTTTTAAAAAAGGAATGACACAAAACGAAGAAAAACGACTTTTGTAAATGAATGGTGTCTGGGGGGTGGGTATATGTTTAAGCAGGTTGATAAATTTATTTTGAGTTTTATACTTTTTCATATAAAATTTTCGAGGGTAGGTAGATATTTAGGTATGTACCTACATACATACCTACGTAAGTATACTTGTTATATTATCTTTGATAAAATGTTCAGCTAAATTCAGGTCGATCGGCCGGTCGTCGGTGTGGTAGATGGTGAGAGCGAGGGTGAGGGAGATACTAACAAGGAAAACTAAATAAGCACATGTGTATTGTGTATATCCTGTTCTCGGTGACGGTGAACAACGAAGAGGATCGACAATGATTTTATTTTTTGAATTTTCATTTCATTGGCAATACTTTTTTCGGAGTTGGTCTTTTTGACAGCTGTCTCTTGATTTATGCTCAGTTTGGTTTGCCATTTCATAATGAATAGACTTACTCCTGAACGAAGTTTGCAAATTGTGCAAATTTATTACCAAAATAATGGTTCGTTTCGGTGGAGCAGAGTATCGAAGAAGAAATGAGTCCATCCGCCATCGCGCGCGGAAGGATCTTGGTTTGCAGGCTTACAAAATCCAACTCGTTCAAAAATTGAAGCTGAACGCCCATCAACCGCGTCACACGTTCGGTGAATGGGCTCAAAACAAAATGGCCACCGATCCCGATTTTCACAAAATTGGGAAAATTGGGCCTAGGCTGGAATTTATTCGAGCCAGCCATGGCGGCCACTTCCACGAAATCATTTTTAGAACATAATGCAAACCCTTATCTTTATAATAAAGCTAGATTCTTGGCCATAATATTAAATTATATGCGTTTTATTTCTTCTTGAAAACCACACGTCTAAAAAAACACCCTTTATATACATACATATGCAGCCACTAAGCAAATTATCTAGCATAAGAACTAGTTCATGCCACGTCGTGCATTTTATTTAAATTTTATTCGACGATGTGACCGCACATATAAGCAAGTACGTGCGATCCAGTCGTGCAATTTATTTTTTCTGCACGAATGCATAACTTGTACCTAGTACCTACCTATAATTGCAAGTAAAAATTAAACAATTAGGTAGGTATTACAAATGTAAAAAACCCGTGGTATTTTAAGCAATTCTAGGTATAGAAGATTAGTTGACAGAAATATTTTGGTATAACTACCTATAAATTTCTTTCCCGCGAGCTAAGCTGGGTAGGTCAACTAGTACCTATTATGTATAAACCTCAAACAAACAAAAGATCTTTGTTACTACTTATAAATCAATAATATCAATCAATGATAATATAAATCAATTTACAAACAATTTTTGATTGAATTTCTGCACATAGTTCATTCAGATAGGTACCTACATATACATATATATGTACCTATATGTATACGTAGGTACCTATCTGAATGGAAAGTAAAATTCAAAACAAAAATCCATCCACTGCAAGGACGTTTGTATCTTTGTATAAATACAGCAAAAAGTAAGTTTGTGTTTAAATTTCAAGAATGAATGTGTGTACATTATTTGAAGACGACAACCTTCATAATAGTAAAAAAATTGAAAATCCTAAAGAATTCGAATCAAAAGTCTGGTCAATGGTGTATATATGTACAAATATGACAAATATGTATGTAGGTAGTGCTCGTACAAAACTTGAAAATCCTAAAAAACTCAAATCAAAAGTCTAGTCAATGACGTACGCATGTATAAATACTTATGTAAGAACCAGTTCTTGTATTACATATTCCATATAAAAAACGTAAACAAAAGCCTTACAAAAAACTATTAGCCTCAGCTAAGCGAAACCATTCTATATTAACTTCAAAACTGCTAGCAGTTTATATACATATACATAGTAATACAATGAACAAAACAAAATACTGAATTATTTCATGTTCTCCTGTTTTTTCTTGCCTCACATTGCACATAATAAACTAAGCAGCAAGCACAAAGCATAGCACTAAAAACCATGCTCTTGATTCTCTCTCACTCAAATAAAATGTCCCTACACTAGCAATCCAAGCGGCTTTAGGTAAAAAGATTTTTTCTGGTCTCATGATATGATAGTACTATAGGCAATGTATATACAATGATAAGGAAAAGGAATAGTCGCTTTGGGAGCGAATCTGTTCTTACTATAATGTCACAGACGATATTAGAAACCGATGACGACGAAGAATTTATATCGGTATAGACTCTAGAGACTAAGTGAGAATAAAAAACACCTCCAACTATTACACAAGTCTATTTATAAATTAAAACACGTTTTTTTGCGTTATTTTATCTGTTATCTTTAACAAAGCAAAATTTACTGATACACTAATACGGCAGAATAATTGTAAACATTAACTAATTACAATTACCGGAATTTTTAACATGTGCATAGAGGTTGTTTTTGTATTATTTTTGTTCTGTAGCATAGCGCACCCTACCCTACCCTTACCTTGACGTCCATGTTCCTTGACTTTGACACCTTTGAATCCTGCATGATGCCAGCAGCAAAGCACGAAACAATACCAATAATCCAACAGCCTGTGAGTGGTTTTTCTGGCCCTACTGCTACTGCTAGCATGATGTCCTTAATCCAATGAAAGGGCAGTATTCACACTCTTTTCTTTTTTAAATAACATTAAATCTGAACTGTACATTTTGTACATATTTTCTTCTTTTTGCAATTTTTTTCTCAAAACTTTTTTTAAATATTTTTTCTAAGCGTTTCCATTTTTAGTATTCTTCAGGATGAAGACAGTTTAGCACTTAACCGATTAAAACGAAATAAAACCACTTTTTCTATTCTCTCACTCTCTTACTCACTCTCATAGAGGACATATTGCATTTCAAGAACACATTAAACTTGTTCAGGTACCGCGTGTCCGGCCTTTTTTACTTTCATTAAATCTCTTCAAATCAATTTTATCCAATTGCACTTTCCTCTTCTTCAATCAAAATTATTTTGTTTATAAATGTAAAAAATTCAATTAAAATGAACGCGAATATCTATGAAGTTTATTGAACCAAGTAAAATGTTTACAACCGAACAATAACCAAAAATTTGTCATTCTTTTTACTAAACATGAGCAGACAACAGACAAGGTCGTTGAAGGCCCTACCGGGAACTTGAATTCAATTTACTTCATTGAATAGTATTTTAAAGACTACAGTTAGTATGCAGCTATGCATTCCGGTGTAATATTCAGACGAAATCGTATTTTTTTTACTTTTTCGAGTTCTCCAAAGTCCAAACACGAATTCAACTGTTTAGCTCCACACTCACCAACCGCCATCTTAACTACTTCTACTTGTAGTTTGCAGACTAAAGAAATGGGAAATGTATGTATTTATTTATTAAACGGTCGTGAGTGAGTGTTAAGTTTGAATTTGAGTGAGTCTGTTATAGAGTAAAAATATTATAAGAGAAAATCTTTCGTACGTTCCATCCCCCAACAACCGCAATTTTTGTTGTTTCTTTTGTATATCATTTGTTGTGTTTTACTCATACTTCACTGCTACTGCTACTGCTACTGCTTTTTATTTTTCTCTACCCTACTGTTTCCATCATTCGTTCGTTTCGATGTTAATTGGGTTCTTATAGGAAATTTGCCTTGACGCCACGCCGGGCGGGAGAATTTTCCGAGCGATGTTTTGTTCAGTATTATTCTCTTCGTTTCGTTATGGATATGTATCGACAATGAAACATAGAAAAATTTAGTAAAAGAGATACATACTATTTTAAGTGGAAGAGTAAACTGTTGGTGGAAATTTATTCAAGAGCATTAGAAAAACATTGAAGTTGAAAGTTTTATGGTTACATTCTTTTCATTCGTTCAAATTCAAGCAATAAATTGAATGCCTTTTTCTTTAGGGTCCGTACACATGTGGTATAAATATTAATAAAAAGATATATGTATATGTGTTGGCAAGAAGTATATAAGAAAAAACATAATTGTAAGAGATGATAACAAGAATTTTAAACAAAGACGTTAAGACTTAACATCGTAATTTACGAAATATTATTTTATGACATTTTTGCGGTGGTATTTTTGTCTTATAACTAAATATCATTGTAGGGTCGTGGCACCAGTTACCGAACAGTTTACGGACTTTGAACAAAAAACATGCTGTACAAAATACTTTTATTGAATTTATAAATGTAGTGTGATTATATTCTGAGAGAAAATCTCAAATATTTTCATACCTCATAGTTGTTTTTTTCATAAAAATTATCAGTTCAAAAATAAATTAGTTTAAACTGAAAAAAAACCATTTTTGCCTGTTATCGAACACTTGTTTCCTGAAGCCGAACACAGAGTTTCCTGTTTTCGAACACTGAAATCAAAAGGTCGTTAGTCGTACAAAAAATCATTTTTAACGCAAAATTTGAGTAATTTGTATTTTTTTATTAGAACATAAAAATACATAAATAACAATTCATCATTTATAATTAATAAGGTAAGTTTTAAAAATAAAATTAGGTACGAATTCATTTGCACTTTTTTAAAGTTAAATTTAAGTTGGTCATAAACATAGATAAATACTTATTGTTAATTATATTAATATTATATCTATGTATTTAAAATATATTATCACTCATTTTGTACTTATAGGTATAGTTGCTATACCTTCATAAAGGTAAGAGATGTATTTATGTTAGTTTAGGAACTTCGAGTTTTTTTCATAAAAAAAATTAATAAATAGGAAGGTAAAACGTATTATAAAAATATATAAACAAAAGTTTTTCATTGCTAACAAATAAATAAAAATATTTCATAAGCTAGATATAAGTTAAAATAACTATAGGCACAAATTGCACACAAAATCCTCATTTTGTGCCTCTTCAAAAGTCTTCGTGCAAAGTTTTGTACATGACAAATGGTACCATCTACTAACGGGTGATTTTTTTGAGGTTAGGATTTTCATGCATTAGTATTTGACAGATCACGCGGGATTTCAGACATGGTGTCAAAGAGAAAGATGCTCAGTATGCTTTGACATTTCATCATGAACAGACTTACTAACGAGCAACGCTTGCAAATCATTGAATTTTATTACCAAAATCAGTGTTCGGTTCGAAATGTGACAAATTGACGAAAATGACAAATTTTGTTCAGCGATGAGGCTCATTTCTGGTTGAATGGCTACATAAATAAGCAAAATTGCCGCATTTGGAGTGAAGAGCAACCAGAAGCCGTTCAAGAACTGCCCATGCATCCCGAAAAATGCACTGTTTGGTGTGGTTTGTACGCTGGTGGAATCATTGGACCGTATTTTTTCAAAGATGCTGTTGGACGCAACGATACGGTGAATGGCGTTCGATGCTAACAAACTTTTTGTTGCCAAAAATGGAAGAACTGAACTTGGTTGACATGTGGTTTCAACAAGATGGCGCTACATGCCACACAGCTCGCGATTCTTTGGCCATTTTGAGGGAAAACTTCGGAGAACAATTCATCTCAAGAAATGGACCGGTAAGTTGGCCACCAAGATCATGCGATTTGACGCCTTTAGATTATTTTTTGTGGGGCTACGTCAAGTCTAAAGTCTACAGAAATAAGCCAGCAACTATTCCAGCTTTGGAAGACAACATTTCCGAAGAAATTCGGGCTATTCCGGCCGAAATGCTCGAAAAAGTTGCCCAAAATTGGGCTTTCCGAATGGACCACCTAAGACGCAGCCGCGGTCAACATTTAAATGAAATTAATTTTGCTTTTAAATTTAAAAAATAAATGTCATGAACCAATCTAACGTTTCAAATAAAGTACCGATGAGATTTTGCAAATTTTATGCGTTTTTTTTTAAAAAAAAGTTCTCAAGCTCTTAAAAAATCACCCGTTACATGAGTCGCATCCAATGTTTTTCAATGCATCATCTTCTGCATCTGTGTCCAATTCATCGTTGCATTGTTCGCATATTCCTTTTTTGTGTGACTTTTCCGAAACATTTACTTTATTCCCTTGTTTCTTACTACGTTTCTGATCTCGTAGGATCTTGAGAATCTTCTTTCGTTCTTCAATTTCTTTTCTTTTTTCTTGTTTAATTCTATTTTGGTTGTTATAAAACTCTTTCCATTTTCCAGACGATATCGACATAGGAGCTCTATTTTCAGGGAGAAAAGTGTCACCTTTGTTATTTTTTATTTTATGCTGATAAGTTAAATGCTTTGAAAAACTATATGATGGACTACTGCATGGTGTAGATGTTTGGCGACTTGTTATTGTTTCATTTTTAGATTTGGCAGCATTCAACCGTTTCAACCTTTCAAGAGAAAATTTAAGGTAGCTATACTTACCGTTTTCACTCTGGGGGCTCAAAATTTCTGCTATTGCTTCTTCCAAAATAGCTTCATCAAAAGTTACGTTATTGGTTGTTTGAGGTGATGTTATTGTGTCTTAATTGGTTAGTTGAGTTAATATCGGCATCACAAAGTCGAGATTGTTAAGTATTGGTATAGCTTCGGATCCGAAACTGATATTTTCCAATAAATTGTCTGCTTCAGCTATTGTGGTCTTCTAAAATCCTCTCTGTTGCGAAGAAGTTACAGCTACAGGACTATTTTGGATTTGATGTTGTTCAGGAACCTGAGAATTCGGAAGGATATTGTGTGCATCTGTCAGAGTTTTTATTCAATTTTGGAAGTCAATCCCATTTTCCATGATTTTCTTTTCAAAATATAATAAGACTTTCTTTGTAGTTTGCATCTCGTTGTCAGTTATGGCTGTATTTTGATCGTGGGTTTCATTTAATCTTTCTAAATTGTTGTGAAGACATTTTGAATGGAAATAACCCACACTTCCTGATTGCATTTATTATCGCTGGCGAACGGTCAGTTTTGTCTAAAAGGATTATTAACAGTTGACAAAATTCATATTTGTAACTGTTTTACCATGATTTTCTGGCAAAACGCTCCATTCTCGTACAGTTTTTTATAGTCACTCTTGAGACCTTTAAATGCTCTAACATCAGCATGCTGCAATATATGTGTTGTGTTTGGTGGGAGTGAATACAAAATTATCTCATTATTTGAGCAGAATTCGCTTAAGTGCATAAATATGTGAGACTTGTGTCCGTCAACTAAAAGAAACTAATTTGATGCTGATTGAGCCAATCTGAATTGGTAGTCGTTTGCAATATATTCAAAAAATGTTTCCGTCCGCATCCAACCAGTTTCTGAGCGACCAACGACCCAATCTTCTGGCATACTATTGATAATTTTTGATGGTACTTTTTGGTAAGGGAAAACAACTACTGGTGGCAATGTTTCACCACTGGCACTAAAGACTAGAAGCACTGTTATGTTTTCTTTTTCGTTAGAGCATTTGATTTGGAACAAGTTGCGGTATCCTTTTGGACCAATGACATTCCCTGTTTTAGGTGCCAGGCTGAACGAAGTTTCGTCTCCGTTGAAAAGGCACGTGGGATCATCCAAGATGTCTCAACAATTTTCATCTATCAAATGTTGTTCCAGTTCTCTGAACCATTGTCTCAACGTTTCTTCTTTCACAACAGCTCTGGCTTTTGATATAGTCTCGGGGGTTCGTAAGGTTAATGAATCCTTGTGTCGACTCAAAAAACTATAGTACCATTTTTTGCATGGCCTATCATTTTTGAAAGGAGTCTTTCGTTTTTCGTCTTTAATAATTTTTTGGACAACATCAAGAAGTTCATTAGATTTTTGTGTAAAAACCACATTTGGCAAAGTTTGTAAGCCATTCCACAATTTTAAACTCCTCCGCTTCGGGTAAAATGCTAGATGGACCAGATTTTTAAATTTTGTCCACAGATCTGCCTTTAATTTTATCATTTTGGGGTGTAACAGGGACTCCAAAAACCCTGCTTGCTGCTGGAATACCCATTGCTTTGCTTCGTTCTTCGTAAAGCTTCGGCTAACAAGGATGTGGAGTATTCTTGCTTTTTACTTTCCATTTATGTTCATCTGTTGAACGAAATACCTACCATTAAATACTTGGTGTTCGAAAAATGGAAACCTTAAAACTTTTAGTTTCCCGTTTTCGAATACCAAAGAAAAAGGTGTTCGAAAATAGAATTTTGTCTCTTTTTAATTGTTTATGACACAATAAAATATAAAGCATTTATTTTCCCATGAGTTTCGGCATCAAAAAAGTCCAAATTTATCACAGTTATTTATTTCCGAACAGACGTATTCGAGTAAGGAAACTTGGTAAACTTTTGGTTCCTTTTCTCGAACAGTCAAAAAACATTAGATAATTTAACTTTTTTCTAATAAAACTTTTAAAATAGCAATAAACTAATACACTAATATGATTAAAAACACTGGTTTAAGTACTTACGTGAATGGTTTCCTTTTAAATAACTTTTCTGCAATTTTTTTTCTACCTGCTTACCGCAGATGTGTTTCTGTTTATGAGAAAAAAACGGTAAAATAACGAAGTTACAGCCATTTGTATTTAAAGTGTTTGGTAACAGGTGCCACCCTATTTTTTTTTTTTTATATATAATTAACGCGCGCACAAGGGATTATTAGTTTCCCTTTTAATGTAGAAAAGACTGCGCGGGCATTAGGAAGATAGGGAGGAGAGAGATAGGAGGTGTCGATTAACATTGGTTTTGAATCTTAGCAGATCAAAATGGCAAGGGAAAATCGCGCCGGGTAAACTATTCCAAATTCGTGTTGTTCTGCTAAAAAAAGAATTCTTTTGCATCACTCTCAGCGTTGTCCCCCTAATACGATAGAAGTGTTTTTACTACACTTTTTTTCAAAGGCACATACTACGCACGCACGCTCCTCCAAATACTACATTTTTTTTGAGATCAGAAATAATTTTATTCTTAAAAATGAATAGTTTATTTGTAGTTTTGTATCGTAACCTAACCAATACCTTCTGTATAAGCGCAAAACATCCAAGTTTTACAGATCAGATTGGTTTTCTTTTTCTAAAATGTATGTAGGTATATTCTTCTCATTTTTACTTCAGTCACAACGTACCGTTTTGAAATTGAAATGTTAAAGTTAACTGTTTTGTAAATTATTCTCGAATGATTGATAGAATTGCACAAGATCGTGTTCAGATTTCATTTTATTGACGATGAAAAAACAAGTCATTAAACTTTTTTTTGCATAGAAATTTTAAAAGGAGACATGCCGACTATAAACCATGTTAAATGACGAATTTCGTCCAATCATGGGTTCACAAGAAGCGTTAAAAGAATATTTCAATGATGACATTGTTAAATGTTGGGTCTATTTATTGAGTGCAAAAAAATTTCTTGGAAAGCCAGCTTTTGAAAACCACAATGTTATTCATTAGAAAAATGATTTTTTTTTTGGTTTGTTAAGATGTATATATAGTTTATTTATTATTATAATAGTTTTGTTTTAGTTTATTATTAATATAAATATGAAAAATAAATAAAAGGATTAAAAAAATTGTAAAATTATTTAGTTTTTTTACTACATTTTTATTACCCTTCTTTCTTAACACTACGCTTTCAATCAATAGGGGGGGAGGGGGGGCAGCACTAATCACTTTATAATTTACCAGATCGCGAGTTGACCCCCTGGACGCAATTATTGTCTTAGTTGCTAAATTCTAGATTGGCACTCGAATTCGAAAATCCTACTTTATTATAAATGTAAATGTTTGTGAGTAGATTTAGATTAGATTAGATTGTTTTTTTTTATTTTTTTTATCGTTGGTTGAATACAAATATTACAAAAAACAAAAAAGCATGGCATTTTTGCTGTCTGCCTAGTTGACAAAACATTAAAAATTAATAAATTTAGTGTGAAAAGTACAATTAAATTTTTCATCAAATTTATAAATTATAATTGTTTATTTTCGTTAACAAAAAATAAAAACAAAAAATAAAAAAATGATATCTTTCAAAAACTTTCATTAATGATTTGGTTTCTATAGAAAAGAGCTAGTCTGCAGAATTTGTATAATTTTTTAATATCTAAATTGTTAAGCAATAGTATAATTTGGCTTTGCGTCAACATGTCACTTCTAAATGCATCTCTTCTTAATTCTTTTTAAAATTGGACACCTTCTTATAAAGTGGAGAATATCTTCTCTTTCACCAAAGTTGCACAAAGAGCAAACTATGGGTAAATCATCTCTATGTGGCATAAAATTTAGTAGCATAAGTTCTCCCCGCAGCTTTACCATCATTGATATTTCGGCAATACTATTGACATGATTAAAATAATTCCTCTCTTCTAAGATTTAATTTACTTTATAGTTGTCTGAAGATAGATCCGGTTGCATTATTTAAGTATTTTTCACGCTGTCTTAAATATACACCAGCAATGAGTTGGTAAAGCGAAGTTCCTAATTCTTCACTGTCCAGGCTAAAATTTATCCCACAGTCTGCCGCTAGATCCAGCCAAACAGCACACCAGCTTGTTGTTTATGACTTGAAGAGCTACTATTTTTGGTAGTCGATTATCATCCATCTTTAAAACTTTCATTACATACTCCACTTGCACTTCTAAGGTTCGTATGAACAAGGGCGACAATCCTGTCTCTAACATGATAACATAGTTAGGTGTACTATATGGTAGTTAGAAGATTCGTTTGCAGAAGTACCAAAGAAGTTTCTCCACAGTATAATACTGTTTCGTTCCCCAAGTCTGGCTGCGTAGAAAAGGATTGATGCTGATACTGTTCAAGTATTCTAAGTTTACTGCTATGAGCTATACTTTTCTTATGAAAACAAAAGAACAATATCATCCGCAAACATCAATAATTTGATTTACTTTCCAGCGTATTCAACTCCACATGGCAAGAGGTCTACCAGATCATCAATAAACAAAGCAAACATGCTTGGGCTTAATGTGCAACCTTGCCTGACTCCCGATTGTGTCTTAAATCCTTCAGATAGCGCTTCACCATTCCATACTTTCGTTATTGTGTCTCCGTAAAGATTCTGTACGACCCTTCCAAACTTCCATGACATGCAATAACTGTAGTGCTGGTAAATTAGCGCCTTCCTATCGATCATGTCGTATGAAGATCTAAAATCTACGAAAAAAACATACAACTTCTTCTCTTTTCCAAGGAATGTTTCTGCAACACTTTTGAGAGTAAAAATGTGGTCAATCGTTGAATGTCCACTTTTAAATCCTGCCTGGAACTCCTTCAGTAGTTTGTTGTTATCGATCCATTTATTAAAATATTTTTGCAATATCAACGTAAATATCTTGTATGAAGCATTTAGAAAGGATATACCTCTGTGATTCGCAGGCTCGTTTAAATTTCCTTTCTTGTGAATCGGAAAAATAACTGATTCTTTAAATTCTTGTGGTATATCCCCGGTTTCCATGACATTGTTACATATAACTGTCAGCTTGGTGATTAGTTTCGAAGTGCCGTACTTATAAAATTCAGCTGTAATGCCATTCGATCCTGCTGCTTCTCCATCTTTAAGCTTCGTTAAAGCTGAGATCACTTCTTGATAACTTTTGGATTTTGATGTTTTTTCCATAGTTTATCTTGCGAACTAAAGTCACCGCCTATAATAAAATTGAAATATGGGGCCCCAAAAACAGAACCCTGCGGTACACTACCTCTGCATATAAAAACAAAGTTTCTTCAAAGCATTTAGAACTATTTCGAAAAGATTAATTTATGAATCTACAGCTTGGAATCTTTTGGCAAAATGGAACGAACTAAACTAAATTTCTTCTTTATCGACATCATAGCTACAAACCAAACTCAACTTAACTAAAATAAAATAAATTTCAATTGCAGATGTCATTAAGAGTACATACAAATGTTTAATCTAAATTGGTTCGCTACAAACCCGCACCCACCTGATGATGGAAATATATTTCCGAAACGCATAGCATATATTTAAATAAAACAAAAAGTTGTAAAATTTTAACTAAATAAAAATGTAAAAATAATTAAAAATATTTTTTTCATTTTTTCATTTATTTGTTTGTTATATGTTTAATGTTTATAAGCTCAATCTGTATGTGTAGAAGCATGTTTTCTCTTATTTACTCGAACTTAACATAAGTTTCTATCCCGTCGTTTGGATATACCTACTCTTAAGAAAAATGTGTGTGTTCAAAAAGTATATATCCCCTTAAATTGTTGTTAAAACAAAGCTTTGTTCCCATATCCGACCCTTGGTCAAGGTTAAGGTTCGGTGAATCCTTATGGCCTCTTATCGCAGCATAATAACGTTATAAAGAAACCACTCAAAGAATAACTGAACAACTATGCAAATTGGATCATTTGACTGTGCTAGTCATTGTATATAGACTGCCTATAGTACTATCATGAGACGTGAAAAAATCATAAACACAAATGCCGCTTGGAGTGCTAGTGTAGGGATATTTTATTTTTGAGAAAGAGAATAAGATCATGGTTTTTTTAGTGTTATGTTTTGTGCTTGGCTTCCTGCGCATGTGCAATGAAGACGGCGAACATGTTTATATACAATGGTGCTAGTTAAATATTTAATTAACAATTGGTACCATACCTTAACCACTTACCTTTTTAGATTGAAATTAATTGGAAATCCAAGCACAAGTTTACGTAACGTCATGTCATACCGAAGGACTCAATTGTGAAAGTTGTCCTTCCTTATAAAGCAAAGCAACATAGAATTTCAATTTGAATCGTTTTTACTTGCAATTTATATAAAAAGTCCGCCAAATAACTTTTTTTTGAAAATGCTTCATCAACATCGAGTGTAGCTTCGGCTGTGTGGCACGTATCGCCGTCCTGTTGAAACCAAATGTTGCCAATATCCTCCTCTTAAATTTTTGTGAACACAAATTCGTTCAACATGGCCGGATAACGATTGCCATTGACTGTAACGGCCACTCCTTGCTCATTTTCGAAAATGGCCCAATTATGCCTCTGGACCAAAATCCGCACCAAACAGTGACTCGTTTTGGGTGTATCGGCTTTTCAATGTATGCGTGCGGGTTTTCTGTGCCCCAAATGCGGAAATTTTGCTTGTTTACATACCCGCCAAGATCAAAATGAGCTTCATCTGAAAAGATGATTTTTTTGGCAAAATCGGCATCTTCTCAAGTCGATCGCAGGCAGTAATGTCGCAATATTTCCCAGCGTATACTAAACCATATTCGTTTAGCGGAAGGATAAAACTAATTAGCTGTCAAATCAGACATGAGCTAAGTGTTACCATTCACGAAATAAGCACTAGTTGGAAAAAAAAGTTAGATGGCGGACCCGTTATAAGGCAAGTTATGCATTCGTAAAATAAAAAAATTCTAAGATTCATTACGATAATAGGGAAGTCGAAAAAAGTGGGTCAGAAAAGTCTGTCTGTAAGTCTGTCCGTATCTATTCCTACAGCCTTAACAGTTGATTCATTGATTCATGATCTTAGAATACTCCACCCGACTGTTTTTCGAATTGGCATTTTAGCTCCAAAACTAACGGTACCTGCCATATAACTTTTAATGAAAAACTTATTTTTCTCGAAAACGGCTCATAGGACTTTGATAAAACTTTCTGAATGGCGTTTTCTATGCAAAATCTACCTTTTAGTTTTAATGGATTTTTCACAAAAACTTTAATAACGGTACCTTCCATACGACCGGTTTTTTAAAATAAGACTTTCTCGTTAACTAATTGACGGATTTTGAAGAAATTTTCAAAATATGTAGTGTTTTATGGTTAAAATAATATTAAAATTTTCAAAACATTTTTGTTTTAATTTTTAATATTTTTTTAAAAAAATTGTTTTGTTTTTTGAATATTTTGAAAAAAATCTATAGATTTTTTTTTTAATTTTTCTCCTAGTATAAACAATAGATTTCTTTAAATTGACATACTCAAAAAAAATTTAAAATATATTTTCGAAAAGTTAAAAAAAACAACGATTTTAAAAAAATCATAAAATAGAAAACAGCAAAAGAAATAAGATGGCTTACAACAATTTTTTCCAAAAAACGTTATGGATAGTGTTTTTTTTGATATCATGAACATTTTATTTATTTAATATTTTCCCCAAATTTTGTTTTATATTGCTCGGTTGAGCGTGGCTAGGGCTCAGTCTAGTCTAATGAAAGAAAATTTCGTTATTTTTATTATTATTAACTTATTTTAAAGCATTTCATGATCATAACAGCATACAGCATACAGAATAAATAATAAGGACGCCTATGATAAACCCATAAACACGCAAAAACAAATAACGAATAAAAAAATACTCGATTACTTACTGAATGCAAAAATTTCAATCAAGAAAACAAAACTATACACCTGCATACAAACAACCACTGTGTTAAGTTTTAATATTGTCTATACTCACTGGCTTCACAGTGGTTAGAATTAGAATAGGTATCTTAATTTTAGTACCTACCTTCCTTCCAACCTTATAGGTAGGTACATAATATCATAAATAAATTTCATGAAAAACATGAGTTTATCGATCCACCAAACATAATGAAGCTACCTATTTTAATTAATTTTAATTCAAAAAGTAAATTATTGTTAAATGTACGATATAGCTTATATCTGAATAGGTATACCTATACCTAGCCTTGTTTCCTTCTGCTGACTTCTAAGAATCTTTATGCCAGCTAGCTAGCTGTTCAAATTTTTAAAATTTTATTCGACGATGTGACCGCACACATGAGCAAGTACGTGCGATCCAGTCGTGCAATTTATTTCTTAACGCATAGTGAATGATGTGAAATTGCTAACAAAAAATAACTTTAACAATATCCTTGTATCTTTGCGTTGTCCTATACAAAGAAAAGTTATTTAATGGATATGGATGGCTGGATGGGCGACAATCCGTGTTCCTAAGATGACTTTGATGCTCTCAACTGGACTAAGTTCAATGAACATTCGGATAGCAGGAGCTTCTAGATTTTTGTGTGCGTTGCATGTGTTTCAACTGTTATTCAACTACGTTGCACTTCTATTATCCTGTCAACCTAATGTCCGAATCTAAAAGTTTTTCAATATATTAAGAGCTTTGGATTGGGTTTTGCGTCAGTTGTGTTCAAACTATTAGTTTCGTGTTAGAATACAGGTAATGCATGGCTTTACAAGAGCTGATATATTGGAAGATATTTTTTTAAATAAAGAATTTTTATCGTACCTCATCAAATTAAGATGAAACCTTTCTAAACTAACATATAATCTATGTCTTTGATGGAGTGTTTCAGCAGTGCATTATCTTACATAAACTTTGGAAACTTATAACTATAATATGGAGCAATGTCCAATTTTGATTTTTGATATTGCCGAGCTTGCGTTCTGTTCAGAATGAAGGTGGAAAACGCGGAGGCTGTTTCGTCAAGGTCGGCAAAGAATTCAACGACAACTTTAATAAAAAATGGGCACGACTGAGTCGCACGTACTTGCTCTAATGTGCCTAATTACATTGGAAGGCAAGATCTTCGACAAAAACAAATAACATTTACGTTGAAAATAACACAGTTTGAACTTATAAAAACTATCAAAACCACAATACTTAACGGTTTTTAGTAAAAATAAAGTACGCCACCACACGTCTTAAATAACAAAAAAATTATGAAAAAAGTATTTCGAAAATTGTACGACGGATTTTGATAAAATCCTATTTTTTATTTTTAGTTTTTCGAAAAAAAATGTATATTAAAATTATGGTATGCAGTTCCTTAGAGTTTATTAATATACATGTGAATATAAAATTTAAATAAATTTTTTTTGATTAGTTTTAAAAATATTGATTTTTCAAAAAAAAAAATTAATTTTAATTAGAAAAAAAAAGTTATTAAAATTTTAATATGCAGAATTAATTTGCCTATCTAAATCTTTTCAAATATAAAATTTACCATAGAACCGTTACCGCAATGAATGGCTGCAGATCGATATACAGCCGGACAGACAGGCAGACAGACAGACAGACAGTCAATGACTTTTTTAGACTTTTTTAGACTTCTCCATGATCGTAATGTCATGTTTGATTTTTATCTTAATTTTTTTTTTATATTCAGGAATCCTATACTTGCCTTATAGTCCCTATAATCGCAAGTAAAAAAGAGAACTCTCACACAAAGACTGCAGGGCAGAGGAACGATCTTTCAAAAGTCCGACGATATTGACATAATTGAAAGAACATAGTTTGCAGCAAAGAAAGCGGAGTCTTACGTGGCAATGGTAATTGAAAAGGGTCTCAAATAAGTTCATAGCTAAAAAAAACAAACTTTAACCAAAGCAGAGCAAATGAATTATTCAGGATTTACAACTTTATCCTTATAAGTTATAACACAAAAACAAACACGACTATTAAATATGTTCCTTTTAACTTGCGATTATACACACATATGTACTAGAATTCAAGTAGTTATGCATTCGTTCAGAGTGAAAATTTTGAGGAAACAATCAAACATGATATTTTGATGATAGAGAAACATATTCGAGTTACATGCGAAGTTCTGTCTGTCTGGCTGTACGTATGTATTTTGGACTACAGCCTTTAAATGGTTGGGGCAATCGTCTTCAAATTTAGTACACAGGTTTAATTTGACATTCTTCAGAGGACTTTTAAATTTTTTTTTTAAGCTCAAATATTAACGGTACCTGTCATATAACCGTTAAGTAAAAGCTTATTTTCCTCAAAAACAGCTCTAATATTGGCAAAGCCAATATTTTGTGTCTGTCACGTCTTAATTTGACATTTGAAATTTCACATTTCCAAAAGATTGAATGTTGCTTAACAAACTGTGGCATGGAATTTGAAAAAAATATCGTGCGACCGGGACAACCAGCAGGAAAAAGGTCTCAGGGAGGCCAAAAGAGACGACCCCAGTGGAAGTTCGTTTTTTGGTGCTGCAAGGCCGTCGGCATCGGTTCAAGACTTCAGTGGATCTTAAAAACGATCTTTGTCGAGCTACAGGAAAAGTTATTTCGTCAAGCGCAGTGAGGAAAAGGCTCGTAAAAGCTGGACTTAAAGCACTGAAGCCAGTACTGAAGCCAGATTTTCCAATAAGAGTCAGAGAAAAACGATTGGCCTGGGCTCAGGAGCATCTTAACTGGACTCAAGACATGTGGAACAACGTTATCTTCTCCGACAAATCAAAGTTTAAGCTGCATGTTGGAGATGGGAGGATTCTCGCGTGAAGAAACCCAAAGGAAAGACTAAGCTCTGAATGCATCTTACGGATGCCCCCCAAAACTGAAGGTGTGATAGTCTGGGGATGCTTCTCTGGAGATGAAAAAGGTAGAATGGTCTTTCTAGAATCGAAAGTTACTGCAGAAGTTTACCTACGGGTTCTGAAAAATGAATTTGAGCCCTCTGCGCTGGAGTTTTTTGGTGACACTTGCAGATTCATTTTTCAACAGGACAATGCTCCTTGCCATACAGCCAAAATTGTAAGTATGAACTTGTTTTTTTTTTAACATTAAAGATTAATATCAGGCTTTTAAATAAGCTAGAACTTCTTTGACTAAAAATAATATTTGCATTTTTTTTTTTTAGGTTAAAAAGTACTTCGAAGAAAATAATGTCGATGTATTAAGTTGGCCTCCCTACAGTCCAGATCTCAATCCAATTGAGAATATCTGGTCAATAATGAAACTCAAGGTTGCGAAGAAGCGTCCAGTGTCAATTGGAAACCTAAAAAATTTACTTATCCGGACCTGGAACACCATACCTGCATCCATATGGAAAAACCTATCTGAGTCAATGTCTCGCCGGTGTGCAGCTGTAATAAAAGCAAGAGGAGGTCCAACAAAGTACTAAAAAGATAAAGAATGTTTCTGAGAAGCAATAAAAAAACAAAAAAACTGCACAAATAAATCATTTTTCTTTAATCCCTACAAATGGGCCAGGTACTCAAAAAATCCATTTTTCGGTCTAACAACATTTTACTCCCGTGACCGCGTGTAAAAATTTTTATTACTCTAAATGTATCATCTAACGATTGAAACCGCATAAGAAAACGAAACCTCATTAAAATATATGTAGTTATTGCAACAAGTTTGCCAAAATTCGAAAAAAAAAGTTTGACCAACATTTTTCGAACGGCACTGTATGTATATGTTTTGGTGAAGACTTACCCCTCATAGGACCGTTTTAATTTTCTTCGAATTTCTCGAGAACTGGTTAAACGATTACAATACAATTTAGTATTCAAGAAGATGTATGTAGGTAGCCTAAGTAAATAACATCAAAATATGTTCCAATATTTTTTTTTTATTTTTAATTAAAAAAAAATTGAAAACCAATATTTTAAAAACGGTTTGGTGTTTTTTTTTTATTTTTTGAATTATTTTTTTTTTAAGTTTTTAAAAAAGTTTTTAAATAACAATAGTTTTATTTAAAACCCGTTTCTACGATTATAAAAAAAATCCCACTTTTTCACATTTCTTAACGAAATACAATGGCGCTCATATTATTCCGCTAAATACTATTATAATTACCTTTTTCGGTCAATCTATAGTTAGAAAAATTGAAAGTAAGGTCAATCGGATTTGAGACTGATAATATATGTGTTGACCTTGACCAAATCTTACGCGATGTTATTTAACTTTGAATTGGAATATCTACTTGATATGATTTTAAATATATTTTGTTAACAATTATTTTTTTTTTCAAACTTTTAACAATGAATTCCATTTACCATTGATCTGAGTAATCTATTAATTTTCGGATAATAATAAAAATTTGTATGCAGCCTTATATTAACAAAAAAAAAAAAAAAAATCAACATACTCCCCGACGGGGAATTGAACCCCGGTCTCCCGCGTGACAGGCGGGGATACTGACCACTATACTATCGAGGATTGATGGAAATAATTTAACAAATGTTTGTCTTAAGCTACAGGTAAAAATATTTATAATAAAATGACTGAAAATACTTTGAATATAAATTATATAAATAGATTTTATATACAAAGGAAAATATAAACGGAAAAACTACAGTTTGTGACGCATGGAGCCTATGACTATGGCCTATGATTTATTTTGGTTAATTTTCACCACTTTTCGAACTATTTTGAATTTGAAATATAAGAAAAAGAACAATACACGGACGAGTTTACAGGCGATTTAAGTGCCGATAAATAATGAAAAGGGGATCACAAAAGCCATACAGTAATTTTAGCGAAATGTCGTGGCAAACTAATCGAAAATAAGTTGAAGTTCAAGGGATATTTTGATTGTATGTTTCATTGTATGTCTTTGATAAAAATACATCTGCGTATCGAGTACGCTAATGAACTATAATATATATTACTTATATCAAACAATTCGTAAGTATATTTCATACCACTGCAAATGTGATAACATGAAGTGAGCATTTTGCATTTATTTGAAATGGAAAACACTAAAAGACTCAACTTAAGTAAAATTCATGCTTCAAGGGGTTGTTCTTTCCATGCCAAATAAAATGAAAAGCTAAATAATTATATCTTTCCCGTCTTCATATGTAAACCATGAATTTGAAAAGAAGGAAGCTTTACACGAAGAAACGGTAGGTATTAGCAATCTTGTGTTTTCCAATAGACGAAGGATTGTTCGTAATTTTTTTTGAGACAGCAACTCCAAATCAACTGTGAGCGGTCCCTAAGAATGAAAATACTTACCTCAAATGTAGCAATAGTTTGTTGTTCTCCGTAGGTACTATAGTCGTGCCTTGCTAGATGATTTTTCTCGCGGAAAGGAAATGCAAAATTGCCTGTAAAGCTTTCCACCCCTTTAGGATTTATAACATAAATAATGCCCTCGACCTTGTTGTTCTTGGTGTTCGCTCCTCCTGGTATGCACTTTTGCTGCTACTGATGTTTATTGAGAAAATTCGTTGGTTTTCTCCACGAATACTAACGTAAACCCTTTGCATCCCCTGCCACTCCCACACTTCCCACTATAATGTGATGTGATTAATCTGCTTCTATTTTTTTCTCCCGCTTTGATGATTCACTAATAGTCATATTGTGTTTTCTTTGTCAAAGATAAGATCGAAAAAAGAATTATCTATAGTTACTTGAACGCAATTTATTTATAATACACGATTTTGGCGGAAGAAGCTTAAGTTAAGGAGTAGGAAGTTTTTTTTAGGCACCAGGTGGAAAACCTATAGAAAGGTTGTCCTGGATGAACTCTAATCTACTAGACTAGAAAATATAGACGCCTGAAGATATTTTTGTCATCCTCATATATTGAAATTGACAAGTTTTAAGTGATAGTCAGAAAAAGAGTTAATGGACCAAGGTGGCTAACCTGCAGGACTCCGAATGTTGCCTATTAAAGATTGGATACAAATGATAATTACTTTGAAAAAAAAATCATATATGGTTTAAGAAACGAATTGAATTGTCGCGTCGCCGGGACTGAAACAGCAGTCTTCTTTCAATTTATGATTAATGAGAAGTTTAAATTTGGCTAACAAATTTTCGAGTAGGTATACGTTCTAAGAAAACGCATTTCAGAGTTTTGGGTCAAAACACCCTTACGGGAAATGTATTTTGTATGCACTTTTCACAATAGCCATCACTTGATAGAGGCTTAACGTTGTTTATTGTTAAATTGGCTAAAGAAAGCTTTTTGGATGTTACTTAATAAATTGCATTAAAATATTAAGCTGAATTTGCAGCAAGTGCTACGTGTTATATAATGCAAAATGCATTGGTGCAAAATTAACTCAAAATAATTTTTTTTAATTTGTATTAAAATAAAAGCCATTGTCTTACTAAATTTGTTACAATGCTGACTTAAATAGTCTACCATTTTAAAACATTGTTACATTGGCGCAAAATTATAGACAGCCTATTTTTAATACATTAACTTCACACTACTTAAAATGTTTAGTTCTGCACTAAGTTTTTCTTAATTATAGACAAAGAACCTGCACTAGTTAATATCAAATTTGAATGTTTGAAAACCATAGGGAATTTTGTTGTTTGTTGGATTTAAGCAGGGTTTGTGTGTATTTATACATTCAAAATGGCGCTTTGTGAGAGCGAGCCGTCATTCTCTCTGTGAGTTTTTAGTTTTACACTAAAAAGATAAGGCAGGGGATTTCTGTTATTAAAAATCTATTTTCACACTAAGAACAAATCAATTTTGAGTCGTCTGTAATTGAAGAACTACATTTTTAATGTTAGTGACAAACTTTATTTGTTTTAGTTTGGTATTAAAGCGTCTATAATTATGCCCCATTATATTTACTTTATCTAAGACTAAATTTATTTTCGAAGAATTAAATCACGATATTAAGAGTTTATTTAAAAAAAAAAAACATCAAATCGTTTTCTATATGAATAACAAACTTTTATCTAACTGACTGCACTTACCAGATAAAAGACCCTGGAGGGCACTGTTAGGCACTATTTTTAGTTGCGATTATAGGGACTATAAGGCAAATTTAGGATTCGTGAATATAAAAAAAAATTAAGGTAACAATCAAACATGACATTTCGATCAAAGAGAAGTTCAAAAAAGTATGATGCAAAAAATATCTGTCAGTCTGTTTGTCTGTCAGTATGTATAACGTGAGGCAGCCTAAACGGCTTAAGCGGCGATTATCATCACTATCACTATCATTATTTTTAAAACTAATAAAAAAAAATTAATTTGATATTTTTAATCACTTTAATTTTTAAAAATGTGCCTCAAAAAAAAAATTCAAAAAACTAAAAATAAAAAAATTAATTTAATTTAATTTTTTTAATCACTTTAATTTTTAAAAATGTGCCTCAAAAAAAAAAATTCAAAAAACTAAAAATAAAAAACAGGATTTTATCAATCCGTCCTACAATTTTCGAAATACTTTTTTCATAAATTTGTTACTATACAATACGTTTGATGACATACTCCATTTTTACTAAAAACCGTTAATGGTTTTGGCACTATTTATAAGTTTTATTTAGTGGTTTTGACACTATTTATAAGTTCAGAACGTGTTATTTTTGTACGTAAATGTTACTTGTTTCGATCAAAGGTCTTGCCTTCCAATATGATTAAGCACATAAGAGCAGGTACGTGCGACCCAGTCGTGCCATTTTTTTTTAGCTCCGTTGCATTTGGTTGTACAAAAATCTTCATCCAATAAACTTGTAAGTAATTTTATTTGCTACAAGTTTACATTTAATCATATGCTGAAAAGTAAAAAAAAGTGACGATTTTCAGTAAATTTTACCTGATTGTGAAGGGGCGGAGGGGCGTGGTTGTAGAATTGTGTGTTGGTATCTACCGGAAACTCAAAAATTCACAACTAGCCGACATTGAATACAATTTTTGCACACATCGAATCGATGGGGACTTTGAACAGTGTTTCATTATAATGGTGTCTTGACTTCATGAAAATTTTCAGCTTTCCGAAAATATAAATGCAAGGGTGCCCCTAATTTTCAGGCTAACTTGACCGGACTACTATTTAAGTTCTACAGATAAAAAATTAATTGTTTCTTAAGAAAAGTTAATCAGGACTATTAAAATTAAATTCTTTCTAATAATTGATTAAATTTCTTAGTATATAAGTATAATTCGCAATTAGGCCCTGTTCCAAGGCCCAAAAACATCAAAACTTGTAAAAACTTATTTCTTATCCTTCACACAAACACCGTCGTTGTTTACTATAATATAGATATACTTATCAGTTATCGAACAACTTTGGTGACTTTATTCCTAACTCTGGTGTCTGGGTCTCGACAACGCACACGAAATTGATAGCAACTGCACCATCATTTCTATTGTCTTCAAGTTAATCTGCCATTTTAGCCAACCAATTAGCCTGCATAAATTATAAGGTTATCTCAAGGATTACCCCGTCGAACGCCAGTTAATCCATGTCATCGCATCAATGTCGATTTTCGTCGAATCCGTGCGTCTTTCATGTCTTCTTCGGAGCTGTTCCATCCGTCCGTAAAATCATAGTCCGTTGGATGCCATTAGCCACTAATACTAATCTGACCCGACACTAAAACCAAAGGCGCGTTATTGCCCACAAAATTAATTGATAGTTAAACAGCTTACTTGAATAGTTATGTATGATTGCGCGGGTGGATGATTGCTGAGCGTATTCGCATTATATTTCACTGGTTAACCACATAACTATAAATTAATCCAATTATGTATATTGCCTTCCATAAAAGCCTGGAATATACATCCGAAGTGGCACTTTTGATTAACCCAACAATCAGAGGAATTATACAATTTTTTGTTTTAAGAAATATTTTCAACAAGGATAATCAGCTCACTTATGTATTAGGTTTGCAGCACACTGGTATAGGGGTTGGGTGGGTGGTACGAGAATGCTTAAAGTTTTATAGAGTCAAGTGCGCCATGAAAATTATTTTAACGAAAATATGAAAAGCTAATGAAATTATAGTTGAAGATTGTTAGGGCGGTACCTATGTATATGGTTGGTGTGGGATGTGGTAATGTGGCTGTAGTGAGCTTTTTTAAAAAAAGCTAAATAAATTGCCGTGAAGGTTGAAGTAGAAAATACGGAACTGGAGTTCTGGAAATTAAGTTTATTTTTAAGTAATTTTTTTCTCCAGAAACTTCTTCCTTCCATTTTTCTGAGAGTGAAGAAGTTTTTGCATATTTTTTTTCGGAGTAGGAGAAGGAGTTAGGTAAAGCTTTCGTCGGTTGTACAATTATGGGCCCTGTGATGATGATGATGAGGGGCTTAACTTAGTAAGCTAAGAGTTTATTGGGAATGTTAAGGAGACGAAGGAATTCTTTTTTTTTACTTTAATCGAACTTACCTAGGAAGGTGTGGGAAAAGTTGCGTTTAATAAGTCTGGGATTTTTATAGGAGGATACTTAACTTGTAGCTTGTTAACATTTAAAAACCAACACGGCGAGAATATGGCCGTTGAATATAAATGGAAAGTTTAATAATTTTTGATGAACTTTTCTTAAGATGAATTCTTACGGAGAAAAAAAATGAAAACAAAAAGTTTCTATTCTATCAGAAGTTAGGATGATAAACTTTTTTCTGATACCGGATGCAGGATGTTAAAAAAATAAATTAAGTAAATAATTGAAAACGAACAAAAATATTACCAGAAATATAAGAAATATTAAAAAATAAAAAATCCAAAATTTTATCAAAATTTTAGGCAGTTTTTGCAAAAAAAAAAATAAAGAGTGCACGAACTTGCTGTAGTGTGCGACAGTGGTCTTGGGGCTTGAGATTTTTGGAAAAAAGGAGGTAAAAAATCATCTGAAATTTTGTTAATCACTTCTTAAAATTCACTAGTTAAAACGTTTTTTGGAAAAAATGAAGTAAGCTATTTAATTTCTTTTACAGTTTTGAATTTTAAGGAAATAGTTTTTCAAAATCGCTTGACGAATTTTTTCAAAGAACGTTTTTTTTTGAAAAAAACTTTTCGAAAACATATTCCAATTTTTTTTGAGTATGCCATTTGCTGGAAGTTATTATCAGAAAACATTTTTTTTTTAATTTTTAACAAACCGTTCTTGAAAAAAACAAAAATTAAAAAAACTCAATAAATGCTTTCATTTCTTATTAGTTTAAGAGTTTTCTCGGAAAATATAATTATGCAATAAAATTTGAAAACTGAATGTCTATCAACGAAAAAAAATATTGAAAATCGTTCGACCAGTTTTTTTAAAAAGTCGTTTTATTTGAAAAACTTTTCAAAAAGGAAAGCTGTAGTTTTCATCTTAGAAAATTATTTAAAAAAAAATATCTCGAAAATTTCGAAAAAAAATATTCTAACTGAAAGATGTATTGTAGCAAAAAAATAGGACCCTGAAAGTTTTATAAAAATCGTTAGAGCCGTTTTTGAGAATATCAAACTTTTTTGTTTTTGAAAAAAAACAAAAATTAAATAACTCAAGAATAAGGAAAAGAATTATTGGCTTAATTAATTAGGTGAAAAATGTATGTGACTTTATTGTAGAGCATAGAAAAAGGAACAAAAAAGTATAAAAGCACAATTTGCGTATCAACGTAGAGCCGAGTTATTGGGAAAAAACCAAGCTCTTTTTCCAAGATGGCGGCGAAAGCTCATAAGAAATCTTGGTCGACAATTTCAAGTTAAGCTTTTTTGAGTCCCCTCTACAACATATCCAAAAATCAGATTTTTCCCTTCACTTGCATTTTCAAATGTATATAATGACTGGACTACATGGTTTTCAACAAAGTGGCACTCTCTTACTTTTATTTTACTTCTCCTGGCGCTACATACCGTAATGCTCTTGGGCCTGGTTTAATATGCCCCTCCAGCTGGCTCGATCTCTTGTATTACCCAGTCACCTAATGTCGGCATCAACAAGTTTGTCAACATATAGAGAGCTTTGAATTAAGCAACTATAGTCTATCGTCTGTCCACTAAGAATTGTCTTATGGGATAGATTTTTTTCAAAACAATAACGTGCAATACTGAATTAAAAGAAATCTCCTGTATAAAGTTTGGGCCCGCCAATGAATTTCCAATTACAAGCTTACCGCTACTATAAAGATATCTGCAAAGTCAAGAAAGAAGAATACTTTAAAGAAGAAGCACTGAGGACTGCATCTTGCACAAACTTAAGCGAGTTTTGGAAACTGGCAAAAAAAACTAAATGGGACAGTAAATATCATCAATCGAAATCTCAGCCCAGAAGTGCTTCGCACATATTTCGAGGGCTTACTCAATCCTATGGTATCAACTGTTACATTTCAATTTGCTTCACCAGTCCTGAAAAACGATACGCTGGACATTGCTATAACGCCATACGAAATTGCTATGCTAATGTACTTAAGGATCTCAAAGACGGTAAAGCTCCAGGATCTGATTGAATAATCACAGAATTTTATAAGTATGGAACAGATTTTATGGTAGAAAAACTTTCGCATTTTTTTCGCAATGTTTCAAGGAAGCCCTCATTTCCCGATCCACCAAAAAAGGAAGTTTAACCAGCCCGGGAAATTATCAGGGCCTCATATAAAATTTGTACAGCAGTGCTGAAAAAACGTTACCCACACAGTTAAACGTTTTTCAGCACTTTTTTCAATAAAGAAAATTTACTCAAGGAATATCAGACTGAATGTCGGGCATTGTGTGCTTAAAAGTATTGCAGTATTTCCAGATGAAAAATTAAAAGCTATGCACTTTTTGTGGATTTTTAAGCGGCATTCGATTCTATAGAACGAAATTCATTGTATTACAAAACTTGTATGCGGATACTCGGGCAGCGGTATGGAATGGAGAAGAATTGTCTGAGTGGTTTGTGACAAGATCAGGAGTGAAACAAGGCTGTTCCCTAAGCCCAGACCTCTTTTCGCTGGTCTTAGATAATTTACTGGAAGGATTACCTCGAGGTGTGGAGTATACAAATGTTTGCATAAAACATAAAAGGTCTAATGTTTGCGACAGATGTTGTTGTACCTGCAGTTTCCGGAATCCTAAAAACTAATGATAAATCACCTATATGATTACTGTAAGCTTTGGAATCTAGTCGTAGATCTAGAAAAATCCAAAATAATAATTTTTTTTAAAAAAGGTGGAGGAAGAAATATTAGAAAGGAAAAGTGGCAATACAATGATGTGGAATTAGAAGTGGTGGGCGATTACAAATACCTCGGTGTCCACTTAACAAAGAGCCTTCGCATGAAAAAAACATTTACAGGAAAAATTGTCAAAGTCCAAAGTTGCAATCAACGCCATATAGAAGGATGTTTCTCCAATCGTTTTATTCCCCATATCAACAATATAAAGTTTTTGAAGCTGTCGCCGAGTCAGTCTTATTTTACGCTGCACAGGCATGGAAATATAAGCAGTACGAGTCAGTAGAAAAACTTGACATCTTACATAAAACGCATTTAATGATAGAAACTGGTCTTTTAAACGCTTAAACTACAAGTGGACTACATTCTTAAAGTGATGAATATGAAAGATGCACGTCTTCTAAAAAAGGCAGCTTTAAAAACAATTGCCAGCAAAACAAGCTGGTACGAGGAATGGTTGGATCTTGCCCTTGAATGTGGGAAGGAATTGTATTTGAGCATTGAAAACTTGGTAAATTGGAGACCTGTTTTGTATAAGATAAAATTGGAAAAGTAGATGAGATCTTATCATCGAAATACAGATATGACGCTAAATCTTCAAGCACAGCCGCTTGAACCACAATTTGTTGCAGAAGAATTATTTCCTCGATAAAATAAGTGTGCAAGAAATCGCAATGATGAAGATTCGTGGAGAACTTTTTAAAGCTAAACTACATGCCACATAGGGACGACCCGCCATGCTTGTGTGAATCGTACAAATTAAGAGTACGTGAAACAAGACACCATATTTTTGGAAAACACTACCTTACGCTTACGGATGAAGAAAAAGCATTAGTATGTTAAATGGAATTGATGTTGGCAAATGGTTAAGCTTTTCCAAAACTGCTTTAGCTTATAGAAAAAGAATTTTAGGAGGACATTTTGAAAAACAGCTATTTATTCATTCTTATTTGTACATATATGTATTTTTGTTGTAACCTTTTTCTTATATTTGAGAGGAAATACTGTGATTTTAAAAAAACCACTAAATAAATAATTAAATTACGAGTTTATAACATTGTCAATCTGGCAAGCGGCAAATATGTTTTGTAATTTTTTTATGAAAAATTAAGAATGACTAAATAAAAACTTCAAACTAAAAAAACAACTAACTAACTAACTTAATCGCACAACGACCCACACAGCGCAAGGTTGAGCACGAAACGCACTGGCTGGATTGGATTTTCAACCCTTATTAAATTTTAACATGCATTCAGAGTTACCTTTGTCAATTTGGTAACGCGTTCCTTTTTACTTGAATTTCTGTAGAAGAACTTTTAATTTTAGAGCTTTTAAAATGATGGGTGTATCGTGGAGTATTTTTTTTGATATTTTGCATGTTTTTATGTGTGGAAAATCTGAATAAAAGAAGTTATTTGCGTAGACTTGGTATGTTTTTAGGATTTATATTGAAAATTAATGTAAAGTGTTTATATAATACAAGGGAAGTGTTGTGAATATACCACTTTTTTGTGCTCCTTGCTCCTTCATTTTGTTTGAAAAGTCTTTAAAATTAAAATCATCAAAAGACTTAATTACCGGAAAAAAAGAAATGATTGACGCGACGAAAAAAAATTATAGGTGCCTAAATCGAAACTGTGATTCAAGAACCAGACATTTTTTTGGTGTCCGAATTAATAGTCTACATCTATACTCTATAGACTTCTCAACGTAAATAAAATCAAAGCTCAAAGGTCACAAATCGTCATTAAAAAAGAAAAACCAGCCTGGCTCAGAAGCAAAAATAGACGATTTCGATAAGTGTGCCATTTTTAGTTGCCATTAAAGGTACTATAAGGCAAGTTTAGGATTCGTGAATGTAAAACAAATTGAGATAACAATCTAACATGATATTACGTCTGTATGCTTAAATTGATAAGACCTTCAATTTTGGTTCGTGTGGTTCTTTTGACAGTCCTCAGAAGGGAAATTGAAATTTTATTTGTAGGCCTAAGAGTAACGGTACCTGCCAAAAGCTTCTTCTTCTCGGAAACGGGTCCAACGACTTTGATGAACATTTTTGAATTTCTTCTTGTAGGTATTAGGTTTTATTTTATTTTCACCAAATTTACGGGAAAAGTCTATTAACGGTACCTTTCATATAAAGTTTTTTTTTAATTTTCGCAATTCTCGCTAACGGTTCATTAGATTTCAAGAAAATGTTATATTTGAAATGATCTAAGTTCATACCATTATTTTGAATAATTTAATTTTTAGAATTAAAAATAATTACAATTTTTTTTGTTGAAAATTCTATATTTATAAAACTATTCAAAAATAATTATTTTAAATTTTATGATCATCTGCAAATTAATAAATTCTAAGAAACTGCATACCAAAATCTCAAAACATTTTTTTTTTCAAAAACCAAACATTGAAAACAGGGATTTTATCAAAATCCGTCCCACGATTTTCGAAATACATTTTTCATAAATTCTATAGTATTTAAGAGGTGTGATACTCCATTTTGCCTAAAAACCGTTAATTGTTGTAGTTTTGGAACTTTATAGGTTTAGACCGTTTGATTTTTCTATGTAAATGTTACTTATTTTTGTTAAATATCTTGTTAGGCACATAACATAACGTACTTGTGCGAACCAATCGTGCCCATTTTTTATTTATTTTGTTATTTTTATTTTTTTATTTGGTTTGGAAAAAGACATATTTAATTTTATTTATACAAGTAGCCCTACATATTATTCATTCTTTTCAAAATTATTACGGCAACCCTGTGAGAGCTTTTGTTAGAAGAGTTCGAATGAAAGACAAACATTAAAAGATTAAAAGCAAATGTCAATTTGTTCAAATTATGTACAAAATATGTATAAATTATTTTTCACAACTAAATCGTACCGCGAAGAGCACTGCCATTTTGACACAATTTTTTATAAAATAAACGCAAACGATGGTGGACCGTTTCAATATACATATATTTACATTTCAGACGTTTTATTTATTAACCGAATTATAATATTTTTTAAACATTTAAGACATTTTATAATGTTCAATTAGTAATTGTTAATTAAATTAAAATTTTGATTTTATTATAAACAAAAATTATCAACGCTTGTTGATAATATTGAAATTTAGCTAACATGGTGGCACGGATAAAAGTAAATATAATTATTATTATTTCAAAACAATTATTAGACAAATTTACGTAGCATGCGGCAACGCAGACTGCAAAGTTCTTTAGCAAAACTTGAAATCATTTATTATACGTACACACTACCGTTAGACGGTAAGAGCTTTTACGGGATAAAGTTATGCAATACACTAATCCTATACCTAAACTGAGGTGCAAACATCTTATCTTACGATACAAGTGTATTTGTTACAAAACACCCTTTTTACTTTTACTTTTAATTGATTTTTATTTTTTCTTTTACTTATATCTACTTAAATGCTAGACAAAAATCTTAAAACTAGCTAAAACTATCATCTTAATTAACTTACTGGCCCTATGCGGGCGCTCTAAATTAATCTTTAACTTAATTTAATTGCCTTTCGGCCTAAAAATAACTTAAAATTATCTTATCTATTACGGGTTTTATTTTTTACCCAGAAAAATAAAAAACTGAGTAATCTTTATCGTTTTCTTAATCTATCTTAAACTACTTAAAAACTAACTTAAAATAAACTAAAGATAAACTTAAAATTACTTAAAATAAACCTAAAATACTTAAAATTACTTAAAATTAGAACAGCCACAGCAAGCTTTTTTTTGATTTTTTTTTTTTTTTTTTTTTTTTTTTTTTTTTGGTGCCGCCGCAACTGCCCTACCTAACTTAAAGCTACAAAAGATATATGTAGTCGGCCATAGGCGATATTTCGTCTTTGCCGACTGAAAATTATCGGATTTTAGTTAAGCCACCAAAATTGGTGGACCTGATCTAGGGCTTCCTTCCGATCCCGATCGGGCACGGCCCTACTGAAACGGAGGCGCTCTGCTTCGCTCCCAGCGACTATGTCTCGGTCGTAGAGGAGCCGCCTATCGACTGTTCTGCGGCCGACATGGTAGATCAACGGAATCGCCGATCTATCCTGAATCAGCCCTCGACTATCAAGGTATAGGAAAGCCTCGGGCGGGATAAAACCACTCAAACGTGTGCTTTCAAAATATTCATCTTGGGGGTAGAAAGCCCCGAAGATTTGTCCATTAGTTGAGGTCATCGCCCTTGCAATGTGCCCGCGAATGAGCTTAATTAAAAAGTTATCTATCCTGTTTGTATTGGCCCCGTTGTATAGGACCTTGTTGGAATAATAATGTTTGTACTCCGACTCTGGTGTTCTATAAAGACCGAGACAAGCGCGAAGGCACTGTCTCTCGAACACCCGAATCTTTTCCATTAGAGATGGTGCAACGTTGAACCACACAGGGCATCCATAGGCAATCATCGGCCTGATTAGGGCCATGTAGCAAATCACTTTCACCCTGCTATCAAGGCGGCTGCTATAAAACAACCGTCTTGTCAGGGCAAAAGCTCCCCTAGCCCTGGTCAGAGCAGCCTCTACATGTCGATTGAAATATAGATACTGATCCAACCAGATGCCAAGGTACTTTACTACACTTTTACTCGCCAGTGGATGTCCATGTGGCCCAGCGATCACTAGCTTGCGCCAGTTCTTTCTCGTATCCCTAGAGGCCCCAGACAAAGGGGTTCTAAACAGGATAGTTTCACATTTCTGGAAGTTAATTTTCAGCTTCCAATCGTTACAGTACTTTTGAATTTTATCGAAATCACGTTGCAAGAGAATTCTGATGACTTCAACTTTTGGACCTGTTCTGTACGCAACTAAATCATCGGCATACGCAATTGCATGAGGTAGACTCCCAATGAGATCGCTGGTGTAAATACTAAAGAGAATCGGCGAGTTCACCGCTCCCTGTTGCAGACCGTTTTTAATATCAAACGTTGTGGTAGATGTTAAATTGCCACTCTTGACAACAAACTTTCTACCATTAAGCATGTCGTAAAGCATATATAACAGTGGTTTACTTATGCCCCATCTGGTTAGCTTCAGATACAGACCTTCTAACCATACGGTGTCAAAAGCCTTCTCCAAATCAACCAGACAGGCACCCGTGCATTGATTTTTAGCATTGTTCCATTGGACAGCAGATACTAACTTAGACGCGGCATGAATTGTGTCATGTCCCGCCTTAAAGCCGAACTGAGTGTCTGGAATTATATTTTTGTCCTCGGCCCACTTGGACAGAGCTCTATTGATAACTTTTTCGAATACCTTGCTGATACTCGGAAGAAGACTTATCGACCGGAGATTTGCCGGATTGGAATTGTCCTTTCCCTTTTTGGGGAGAGGATGTACAACTGCTGTCTTCCAACTCACTGGATAATAAGCATTATTCAGCGCGTTGTTGAACAGTGTTGTGTATATGTTAATTGCATCTTCGGGGAGATGTCGTAGTACAACATTGGGTATACCATCGACTCCTGCTGACTTCTTTTTCTTTAATGATGTGAAGATCATTTGTAGTTCGACCTTCGAGATGAGCAGGGAACTTGGCCCATTTCGCTCGGCGACGGTGGCATTTGCCAGATTGTCTTCATTGAATCCGGTAAAACCAAGATTCTCAGATCGCCATTGCGTGATGCTATTTCGCAGGTAGAAGTGATTCAGCAGAGCTCTGTTCTCCAGGTCGTGATTTGGATGAATGGACTCATTCACCTTATACACTTGCTGAAAAGCAGAACCCACTGTCTCAACCTTCTCCAATGGATCTTCGATCACAAAGAATTCGTCATCCAAGACGGCGTTCCCCAGATCTACTCCTGCGGTCAGGAGTATGTTTTCGTTGTCTGTCGTTCTTTGGAGCTTAAGACACGGAAGATCATTTTGAGTATTCTTTCTAAAGATTTTATTAATCTCGGGAAACATACTCGGGTCGCTAGAATTAACGGCTCGAATTCTGTTATCCCAGTACGAGTTAATAGACAATCGATAGTTTTGTTTAATGAGCGAGTTGATATTTTTGATTGAAGACTTCAGTGTCCTAATCTCCAGATCGTTTCTGTCAGTAAACCGCCTGTACAAGAGTTTTAATCTTGTCAGGAGGCCACTTTTTTGTCTATGTAGTGCGTCTATTGTCGCGTTCTTGTACATTTCAGTTGCGTTATGTTCTTTGTATCGTGGGATCGTTCTGTCCATCGTTTGTTTTATGACACCATCCATCTGAAGCAGGTATCCATCGATCTCTACGTTCGATAGATTCCTGTCGTTTGGAGGCACAATGTCGTTAGAGAGGAGTTCTCTTGTCAAGGTGTTGGAGAAACGTGGCCAGCGTGCCTTACTAAAATTGTAAGAGCGCGCAGGCACAAATTCATCCAACACCACAAGTTCATTTGGTAGCTGTATGACAGCGGAAAGTCCGCAGTGGTCACTGTCGTATTCTACCGTCTGTAAACAGTTTCTTGTCTGTTGGCTCACAGAGTCAGTTACTGTCAGTCTTGAGTCTAACAGTAGTAGATCTAGAAAAGCACCGCTCCTTGGGAACGATGGTCTATCTGTAGCAAGAAGGTCGATTTTATATTCAATATGGTGTCGACCCATCCAATCAAAAAGATGGTATCCCCTTGGATTTTGGATTTGATTTCCCCAATCTTCATGTTTGGCATTGAAATCCCCAGCGATAATAAAGTAATTTTCATCCGAGTGCAGGCTAAGGCACTCGAAAAGTTTTTCGAGCTCTGCAATAAAGTTTGCAGGTTGAGGTGCTTCTTGTGCGTACACTGCGATCACATACATTCGCTTCCCATGTTGGAGAGGAATGCATATGATGCAAGCTTCTAGCAACTCGAATCTTCGCACTTCACTATTATATATGACCTTATGATCAATACCTTTTCGTAAAAAGATAGCGACCCCGCCCCCACGAGTGGAGTTGGGCCGGTCCCTTCTTACGATATTGTAATTATTATGAGTCAGTTTGTGTTTCTGGTTTAGCTTGGTTTCGCTAGCCAAAAAGACATCTGGACTGTGATCATGCAACAATTGAAACAAATTTGCTCTACGTTCGGTCCTGATTAGTGAATTTACATTCACAGCCAGGATTTTAAAGGGGTTCTCGTACAGCGCGCCCATTATGGTTTAAATTGCCCTAAGCTGGGAAGGTAAGCGTAGACACGGTCTAGTCTTTCCTCCTGCTTTCCGAGCTGTTGTTGTAGGCTGGTTAACTGGGCCTGCATGGCCAGCAACACAGTCATTATATCGGCCTGTCCCGCAGGTGCCGTAGGCACGGGGGCCTGTTTGGCAACCTTTGGTTGAGGCTGTACCGTTGTTGTTGCCCTCCCTGCCGCCATTTGGGCGTAAGAGATTTGGGGCACAACGGCTGTCGGTGCAGGAGCAAAAATGGGTCGCCTCTCCACCACCTTCGGAGCTTTTGTTTGCTTTATCTGCTGAAACTTAGGACAGCCCCGATAACTAGCAGGGTGCCCCTCGCCTCCGCAAAGCACACATTTAAGTAGAGTCTTATCTTCGACCCTTTCCTGTCCGAGTTTACACTCACCTAAATTGTGGTTCTCACTGCATTTCACGCAGCGAGACTGCATACCGCAGTTCGCCGCGGCATGCCCGAACCTTTGGCAGCGCATGCATTGAAGCATGTCGCCGCGTCTCTTTAATTTGTCCCAGGTTACAACCTGGTAGTCTACGTTGGTAATTTTCCGTAGACTATCCAGTTTGCTTTTGGGCGACAGCTGAACCAGGAAGAACGGTAATTTCCGTTGCTCCCGTCTGGCTCTAACAGTCGTGAAAGGCTTGACCCCCACGAACTCAAGATCGTTCGTCGCTACCCGACGGAGTTCGTTTAAAAGCGCCACCGTATCAGTGGAGCTATCAAGGCCCTTTAAGAGGACCGTCTGAATTTTTTCCTCTTTCGGCGTGAAACTGTAGTGTTCAGTGGCCGTTTTTTGGAGAATATCTTTAACCTTCTTATGCTGATCCACTGAGAAGCAGTGGATAGCATGTCTATCATTGCTAAGTCTTTTAATTAAAAAGGTATCACCTATGGCGTCCCTACATATATCAATTATATCTTTTATGTTCATTTTATAAGTGTTTATTGGCGGCACCTTACCTTTTCTTTGTGTTGGCTGCGATGGCTGTTGCTGCTGCATCTGCTGTTGTGTCTGCTGCTGTTGACTCTGCTGCTGTTGTCTCAGCTGCTGTTGTCTCTGCTGCTGTTGGTTTTGCTGCTGCTGTTCGTTTTGCTGCTGCTGTTGGGCGTTCTTAGACGTCGATGGTTGATAAGCATATATTTGCTGTGGCTGTTCTTTTTTATGTTGTTGCTGCTGCTGTTTAGCAGGCTGTTGTTTTTGCTGCTGCTGTGGTAGTTGTTTCTGCAGCTGTGCTTGCTGCTGCTGTTGTTGTAGTTGCTGCTTCTGCTGCTCAGCCGTCTGGAGGGCCTTAAGCTTGGCTGCCTCCTTTTGCTCTTTGGCGAGCCTCTCATCCCTCCTTCTTTTCTCTTGTTTGGCTCTGACCGCCAAGATCTTGCGCTCAAAGTCACTGATTATTTCCTCCTCATCATCTGACTCTGATGAGGAAGGCATTTTTTTTGTATTGGTGTTGTTGTTGATGTTGCCTTCGGCAACTTGTGTGTCGTCTGGGGTACTTGTATAGTGCCCCTCCCCTTCGTCGGACACATACGACACTGATATGTCCGACGCTAGTCCAGCATTTTCCAACTGCTGACGTATTTTCGAAGCTGCGGTTGTTTTGGCTGGTCGCGCCTCTTCTTTTTCTTCAACTTGTTGATTAGCCCTTGTTGGCCTTTTTGTAACTAGGTTCGGCTGAACCTTTTGTCTTCGTCTTCTCTTGACTGACGTCATTGGGACATCAGCCGATTTTTCTGGCTCATCATCCGATGGCGCCATGCTCTGGTTTTGCGGTAATTTGCCGCCTTCTAGACTTTTTCTGCTGTCTAACACTTTTTCCCAAAAAAAGTTTGTGAATTCACCCAGGCCGGATTCGAACCTGGGTTCATCTGCGCCGCGATCGGCCACTCTACTTTTTTACTTTACTTTTAATTGATTTTTATTTTTCTTTTACTTATATCTACTTAAATGCTAGACAAAAATTTTAAAACTAGCTAAAACTATCATCTTAATTAACTTACTGGCCCTATGCGGGCGCTCTAAATTAATCTTTAACTTTATTTAATTGCCTTTCGGCCTAAAAATAGCTTAAGTTTATCTTATATGTAAAGGGTTTTTATTTTTCACCCAGAAAATGAAAAAAAAAACTGGGTATCTTATCAGTTTATTAATTTGTCTTAAACTACTTAAGAACTAACTTAAAACTAAACTAAAAATAAACTAAAAATAAACTTAAAATGACTTAAAATACACCTAAAATACTTAAATCTAGAACAGCCACAGCAAGCTTTTTTTTTTTTTTTTTTTTTTTTTTTTTTTTTTTTTTGGTGCCGCCGCAACTGCCCTACCTAACTTAAAGCTACAATAGATATATGTAGTCGGCCATAATAGGCGATATTTCGTCTTTGCCGACTGAAAATTATCGGGTTTTAGTTAAGCCACCAAAATTGGTGGACCTGATCTACTGCTTCCTTCCGATCCCGGTCGGGCACGGCCCTACTGAAACGGAGGCGCTCTGCTTCGCTCCCAGTGACTATGTCTCGGTCGTAGAGGAGCCGCCTATCGACTGTTCTGCGGCCGACGTGGTAGATCAACGGAATCGCCGATCTATCCTGAATCAGCCCTCGACTATCAAGGTATAGGAAAGCCTCGGGCGGGATAAAACCACTCGAACGTGTGCTTTCAAAATATTCATCTTGGGGGTAGTAAGCCCCGAAGATTTGTCCATTAGTTGAGGTCATCGCCCTTGCAATGTGTCCGCGAATGAGCTTAATTAAAAAGTTATCTATCCTGTTTATATTGGCCCCGTTGTATAGGACCTCGTTGGAATAATAATGCTTGTACTCCGACTCTGGTGTTTTATAAAGACCGAGACAAGCGCGAAGGCACTGTCTCTCGAACACCCGAATCTTTTCCATTAGAGATGGTGCAACGTTGAACCACACAGGGCATCCATAGGCAATCATCGGCCTGATAAGGGCCATGTAGCAAATCACTTTCACCCTGCTATCAAGGCGGCTGCTATAAAACAACCTTCTTGTCAGGGCAAAAGCTCCCCTAGCCCTGGTCAGAGCAGCCTCTACATGTCGATTGAAATATAGATACTGATCCAACCAGATGCCAAGGTACTTTACTACACTTTTACTCGCCAGTGGATGTCCATGTGGCCCAGCGATCACTAGCTTGCGCCAGTTCTTTCTCGTATCCCTAGAGGCCCCAGACAAAGGGGTTCTAAACAGGATAGTTTCACATTTCTGGAAGTTGATTTTGAGCTTCCAATCATTACAATATTGTTGAATTTTATCGAAATCACGTTGCAAGAGAATTCTGATGACTTCAACTTTTGGACCTGTTCTGTACGCAACTAAATCATCGGCATACGCAATTGCATGAGGTAGACTCCCAATGAGATCGCTGGTGTAAATACTAAAGAGAATCGGCGAGTTCATAGCTCCCTGTTGCAGACCGTTTCTAATATCAAACATTGTGGTAGATGTTACATTGCCACTCTTGACAACAAACTTTCTACCATTAAGCATCTCATAAAGCATATATAGCAGTGGTTTACTTATGTCCCATCTGGCTAGCTTCAGATACAGACCCTCTAACCATACGGTGTCGAAAGCCTTCTCCAAATCAACCAGACAGGCACCCGTGCATTGATTCTTAGCATTGTTCCATTGGACAGCAGATACTAGCTTTGACGCGGCATGAATTGTGTCATGTCCCGCCTTAAAGCCGAACTGGGTGTCTGGAATTATATTTTTGTCCTCGGCCCACTTGGACAGAGCTCTATTGATAACTTTTTCGAATACCTTACTGATACTCGGAAGAAGACTTATCGACCGGAGATTTGCCGGATTGGAATTGTCCTTTCCCTTTTTGGGGAGAGGATGTACAACTGCTGTCTTCCAACTCACTGGATAATATGCATTATTCAGCGCGTTGTTGAACAGCGTTGTGTATATGTTTGTTGCTTCCTCAGGGAGATGTCGTAGTACAACATTGGGTATACCATCGACTCCTGCTGACTTCTTTTTCTTTAATGATGCGAAGATCATTTGTAGTTCGACCTTTGAGATGAGCAGGGAACTTGGCCCATTTCGCTCGGCGACGGTGGCGTTTGCCAGATTGTCTTCATTGAATCCGGTAAAACCAAGATTCTCAGATCGCCATTGCGTGATGCTATTTCGCAGGTAGAAGTGATTCAGCAGAGCTCTGTTCTCCAGGTCGTGATTTGGATGAATGGACTCATTCACCTTATACACTTGCTGAAAAGCAGAACCCACTGTCTCAACCTTCTCCAGTGGATCTTCGATCACAAAGAAGTCGTCGTCCAAGACGGCGTCCCCCAGATCTACTCCTGCGGTCAGAAGTATGTTTTCGTTGTCTGTCGTTCTTTGGAGCTTAAGACACGGAAGATCATTTTGAGTGTTCTTTCTAAAGATTTTATTAATCTCGGGAAACATACTCGGGTCGCTAGAATTAACGGCTCGAATTCTGTTATCCCAGTACGAGTTAATAGACAATCGATAGTTTTGTTTAATGAGCGAGTTGATATTTTTGATTGAAGACTTCAGTGTCCTAATCTCCAGATCGTTTCTGTCAGTAAACCGCCTGTACAAGAGTTTTAATCTTGTCAGGAGGCCACTTTTTTGTCTATGTAGTGCGTCTATTGTCGCGTTCTTGTACATTTCAGTTGCGTTATGTTCTTTGTATTGTGGGATCGTTCTGTCCATCGTTTGTTTTATGACACCATCCATCTGAAGCAGGTATCCATCGATCTCTACGTTCGATAGATTCCTGTCGTTTGGAGGCACAATGTCGTTAGAGAGGAGTTCTCTTGTCAAGGTGTTGGAGAAACGTGGCCAGCGTGCCTTACTAAAATTGTAAGAGCGCGCAGGCACAAATTCATCCAACACCAAAAGTTCATTTGGTAGCTGTATGACGGCGGAAAGTCCGCAGTGGTCACTGTCGTATTCTACCGTCTGTAAACAGTTTCTTGTCTGTTGGCCCACAGAGTCAGTTACTGTCAGTCTTGAGTCTAACAGTAGTAGATCTAGAAAAGCACCGCTCCTTGGGAACGATGGTCTATCTGTAGCAAGAAGGTCGATTTTATACTCAATATGGTGTCGACCCATCCAATCAAAAAGATGGTATCCCCTTGGATTTTGGATTTGATTTCCCCAATCTTCATGTTTGGCATTGAAATCCCCAGCGATAATAAAGTAATTTTCATCCGAGTGCAGGCTAAGGCATTCGAAAAGTTTTTCGAGCTCTGCAATAAAGTTTGCAGGTTGAGGTGCTTCTTGTGCGTACACTGCGATCACATACATTCGCTTCCCATGTTGGAGAGGAATGCATATGATGCAAGCTTCTAACAACTCGAATCTTCGCACTTCACTATTATATATGACCTTATGATCTATACCTTTTCGTAAAAAGATAGCGACCCCGCCCCCACGAGTGGAGTTGGGCCGGTCCCTTCTTACGATATTGTAATTATTATGAGTCAGTTTGTGTTTCTGGTTTAGCTTGGTTTCGCTAGCCAAAAAGACATCTGGACTGTGATCATGCAACAATTGAAACAAATTTGCTCTACGTTCGGTCCTGATTAGTGAATTTACATTCACAGCCAGGATTTTAAAGGGGTTCTCGTACAGCGCGCCCATTATGGTTTAAATTGCCCTAAGCTGGGAAGGTAAGCGTAGACACGGTCTAGTCTTTCCTCCTGCTTTCCGAGCTGTTGTTGTAGGCTGGTTAACTGGGCCTGCATGGCCAGCAACACAGTCATTATATCTGCCTGTCCCGCAGGTGCCGTAGGCACGGGGGTCTGTTTGGCAACCTTTGGTTGTGGCTGTACCGTTGTTGTTGCCCTCCCTGCCGCCATTTGGGCGTAAGAGATTTGTGGCACAACGGCTGTCGGTGCAGGAGCAAAAATAGGTCGCCTCTCCACCACCTTCGGAGCTTTTGTTTGCTTTATCTGCTGAAACTTAGGACAGCCCCGATAACTAGCAGGGTGCCCCTCGCCTCGGCAAAGCACACATTTAAGTTGAGTCTTATCTTCGACCCTTTCCTGTCCGAGTTTACACTCACCTAAATTGTGGTTCTCACTGCATTTCACGCAGCGAGACTGCATACCGCAGTTCGCCGCGGCATGCCCGAACCTTTGGCAGCGCATGCATTGAAGCATGTCGCCGCGTCTCTTTAGTTTGTCCCAGGTTACAACCTGGTAGTCTAGCTTGGTGATTTTCCTTAGACTATCCAGTTTGCTTTTGGGCGACAGCTGTACCAGGAAGAACGGTAATTTCCGTTGCTCCCGTCTGGCTCTTACAGTCGTGAAAGGCTTGACTCCCACGAACTCAAGATCGTTCGTCGCTACCCGACGGAGTTCGTTTAAAAGCGCCACCGTATCAGTGGAGCTATCAAGGCCCTTTAAGAGGACCGTCTGAATTTTTTCCTCTTTCGGCGTGAAACTGTAGTGTTCAGTGGCCGTTTTTTCGAGAATTTCTTTTACTTTCTTATGCTGATCCACTGAGAAGCAGTGGATAGCATGTCTATCATTATTAAGTCGTTTGATTAAAAAATTGTCGCCTATGGCGTCTCTACATAAATCTATTATATCCTTAATATTCATTTTATATGTATTAATGGGCGGCACCTTACCTTTTTTTTGTGCTGGCTGTGATGGCTGTTGCTGCTGCATCTGCTGTTGTGTCTGCTGCTGTTGTCTCAGCTGCTGTTGGTTTTGCTGCTGCTGTTCGTTTTGCTGCTGCTGTTGCGCGTTCCTTGAGGTCGATGGTTGATCCACCTTTTTTTGCTGTGGCTGTTCTTTTTGGTGTTGTTGTTGTTGCTGTATAGCAGACTGTTGTTTTCGTTGCTGCTGTGGCTGTTGTTTCTGCAGTTGTGGTTGCTGCTGTTGTTGTTGTTGTTGCTGCTTCTGCTGCTCAGCCGTCTGGAGGGCCTTAAGCTTGGCTGCCTCCTTTTGCTCTTTGGCGAGCCTCTCATCCCTCCTTCTTTTCTCTTGTTTGGCTCTGACCGCCAGGATTTTGCGCTCAAAGTCACTTATTATTTCCTCCTCATCATCTGACTCTGATGAGGAAGGCATTTTTTTTGTTTTGGTGTTGTTGTTGATGTTGCCTTCGGCAACTGTTGTGTCGTCAGGGGTGCTTGTGTAGTGCCCCTCTCCTTCGTCGGACACATACGACACAGATATGTCCGACGCTTGTCCAGCAACTTCCAGCTGCTGACGTATTTTGGCTGCAGTGTTCGTCTTCGCTGGTCGTGTTTCCTCTACGGCTAAATTCTGAGCTGCTGTTGTTGTTGTTGTTGTTCTGGTTTGCCTTTTAACCAGATTAGGCTTATACTGCTTTTTTCGTCTTTTTGCTGACGTCATTGCGACATCAGCCGATGTTGTTGGTAGCCCATCATCCGATGGCACCACCTCTTCGGTCTTGTCTACCATTGGCTGGGACATTTTCTCGCCTTATAGGCTCTGTCTATTTGATAAAACTTTTTCCCAAAAAAGTTTTGTGAAGTCACCCAGGCCGGATTCGAACCTGGGTTCCTCTGCGCCGCGATCGGCCACTCTACCACTGAGCTATTGGCTTATATATAACTCAATGGTTTTTTGGGTAGATATACCTTTGGGTTGCTTGCCCAAAGATCTACGTAGGTTGTAGCTTTTAAAAAAGCTTTTTTTGTTTTGGAAAATTAAAACCGAAATAATTTTTGCTTTATTAAAGGCAAAAATATAAAGAAAAATTGAACTTTTTTGCCTTTTGGCAAAAAAACAAACTGACTTTACTGGAATTACTTTACTTAATAAAAATATCCACTTGTAAATATCACTGTGAAAGTCGTCAACAATGTCTTCGCTCCTCCACAGTTGCTGATCGACTGACGGATCGGCCACTCTACCACTTGAGCTAAACTCGTATATAATAAGAGGTGGTTTTTTGGTGTAGATATAGCTTTGGGCTGCTTGCCCAAAGATCTACAAATGGTGAGCTTTTAAAAAAGCTTTTTTTTTTTTTAAAAAAATTAAATCCAATTTATTTGTTGCTTTATTAAAAGCAAAAACAAAACAGATTATTTGATAATATTTGCCTTTTGGCAAAAAACAAACTAACTTTTACTGTAATTACTTTAATTCATAAAAATAATCACTTGAAAAAATTACTATCACTGTGAAAGTCGTCAACGCAGTCTCCACTCTTCCACAGTTGCTGAACGACTGTTACAAAACACCCCTTTGACAAAGAATTAACTGTGTTTCCAGTAGCCGTGATCGTCTAGTGGTTAGGACCCTACGTTGTGGCCGTAGTAACCCAGGTTCGAATCCTGGTCACGGCAATGTTCTCGTACATTGTCACGGAGGAGATACTGTGTTCTTTTTTTCATTTGGTTTTTATGTTAAAAAAGAGACATTTATAACATTGAAGGTCAATGCTATTTTTGTTTCCACCTAGTGTTGATGACACTCATACCCATTTGTTGCGATTTTTCTTTGGACAATTGTTAACGCCGTGTCCACCGCTTTTCAGTGCTTCCTCTTTCCGTTAATACCTTTGATCCAGAAGCCTCATAAGCTTCGGTATTATTGTGCTCAATGACTGACCCATGAGTCGATCATGACGGGCAATAATGCTTTCGATAGTTGACATATATCAATCCATAAATCAAGTCCATATCATTCTCTTCGTTGTGAAGACCTTCCGGCAACTGTGCTAGCAAAGCACGTTTTTGACAAATAAATGTGTCTATAGCCATACCTGCGTCCTGGCTGGTCTGGAATATCTCCCTGTAGATCTGGTAAGCTGGTTTGGTTGGTGAAAAATGGATTCGAATGAGCTCAATAGCTTCGCCCCAGGTCTTATAGGTTCCCTCTTCACACCTTGCCACCAGGTCGATGCAAGGCCATAGAACACCAAAGCTATACCACGCAATGCCTCTTCGTCGTTGATATGCTCGATTTCCTTGTAGGTTTCCATTGAGGTGATGAATTGCTCTACGGCATCGTGGTCTCGCTTTCCGCCTAAACGGGAACCGCAATTTGTGAAGATTCCCTTCTGCTGGAGCAGCTGCGGGCTTACCATCTACAGCTGCAACGCCTACTGCTACAATTAACTGTTTTAGTTGTTCTGTGGTCATTTGGACTACCGACTCCGACATATTTGCACTTTTAGTTTAGGTAATTTTAAAGAAACAACTTAATTTTAAGTCACTTTGATGAGTCAAAACCAATCTGTCTGGCGAATGTGTGCTGCTCGAATACCAAGTAGGTGGTGCCACGCCGGGTTCGTTTTTTTGAAAATGTATGGTATACCCGAGCAACGCCGGGTGGGTAAGCTAGTTTATAATAGCAATTAAACATGTAGATATATCAAAGTCGCCCGTATACGTTTTGACAATTTTAAGTAAGTTTGTTTAAGTAAAATTATTATATCACGAAAACCCAAGTGGCGCATAACTATGCCCATCTCACCTTTGTATTAAGTAAAGTTATTATACCACGAAAACCCAAGTGGCGCATAACTATGCCCATCTCACCTTTGTATTAAGTAAAGTTATTATACCACGAAAACCCAGGTGGCGCATACAACTATGCCCATCTCACCTTTGTATTAAGTTTAAGCTCATCCTGTCAACTCCCACTATTTTTTCTTATTCTTATACTAACATTCATCGAGGTAAGACTCATAATAAAACATTTTATTTAAGAGAAAAATAAAAACTACTTTTTTCATTTTATCTCCCAGCCCGATCGTGATCCTTCTATTTATCAACCTGGGATCATCTTGCATCCCAACATTTGGTCCATCGAACCGCATTCATCGAGATTATTTGAGGTCCACGCGGAATCACGTTCCCAACAAGCCACAAAAAACACGAGAGAAAGGAACCACACCACCCCAAGAGTTCTCAGCTCCGCTGAAACTAATCTCTGGAAATAAAAGCGATCACCGATCATCAATCTCATTTGAGATCATCCTATAATTGAATTTGCAATTCCAATTGAATTGCACAGAAACGATCACCGATCAATCTGTTCTACATCAAATTGATTCAACAATACACATCAAGTTCACAGAAAATCAGCAATCAACCATCTACTCATCTTATTCAGATCACCAATAAACTCATTCAACATTGATATCAATCAAATTTATCATCAAAATTTATCCAGATCATCTCTAATCCATTCATCCTACAAAAACATTCATACATCTCGCAACCTCCATAAGCATTCACACATTTCTTATCAGCTTTAATCTAAATCTACACATCCAACATCACCATTCTCTCATCACGTGCAGATCTACTTAACCTAACCCTTGCAGTAGAAGCCCACTCAACGATCATAATCGTCATCAGTGCAGCAAGATTAGCACCAACAGAAACCGGTTTCATTTCACCAGCAACAGGTACGTGCGCTTTAAAGTGTTCTTGTGCAATCTATGTTTCAATATTTAAATCTTATTTAAAATAAATTAAATAGTATTCATTTAAAGTGATTGAGTTAAATCTTCATATCTGAAACCTACATAGAATTCTTGTTAAGCGATTGCTTTTAGCAAAGAGTTAAAGTTCATTACTTTGATCCATTTGAGTTGTTTTCCTTATTTATTACGTAAAATAGCTAAGTTTAAGATGTCTCAAATGGAGAATTTCATCTTTTGTGCCGACTCGTTAGTAGAATATTTCGCGGATTGGCGACATGTTTACTGCGGTGTATATAAAGCACCCTCGTTTAAGCGCAGTTCAAAAGCTGTACCATTTATTAGCAAAAACTCGTGATGAGGCACACGCTATAGTGTCTAAATTTGAATTAACAGATGCTAATTTTGAACTTGCGTGGAATGCGCTCAAAGAGCAGTATGAAAACAAGAGGATACTTGTTAACAAACAATTGAAGATCCTTTTGAGTCTTCCAAAAGTTTCTCTAGAAACAGATAAGGGTATCAAAGAAATTTATCGAATTCTAACTGATTGTCTTTGTGCTTTAGAGTCTTATGGAATCCAAACCGAGTCTTGGGATTCGTTCCTAACGTTTTTAGTTTCAAGCAGTCTTCCAAAAAAAAAACACTTTCCGTTTGGGAACAAAGCCTGGATAACCCAGCAGAAATACCAACCTGGAAAGAGATGAGTAAGTTTTTAGTTTCGCGCTACAAAGTTTTAGAGAGTGTCAACGATTTCCAAATTTCCTCAAAACCGAAACAGGGTGTTCCTGCTCCACAGGCTCAACCACAAAGAAAATTGAAAGCGCATCATAATAAAATTATAAAAACTACTTGTTTTCTGTGCAAGGAAAATCATTCAGTTCGAATGTGCAATGCGTTTTTGCAAAAATCGGTTAACGAAAGAATTAAACTAGTTCGGTCAAACAACTTATGCTTTAATTGCTTAGGAGCTTTCCACACAACACAACAGTGTAAAAGCCAGTTCTCGTGCAACCACTGCAAGAAAAGACACCATACACTTCTACATTTGCAAGAAGTTTTTAAAGCATCTAATCAACCAGATTCTAAGGGAGAATCCCCATTATCAATACAGTCCACTAAAGCTTCGACATTCAATCCTTCCAACGTTAATACATTTTTTTCTACTTCTTCAAAACAAATTCTATTGGCAACAGCTTTAGTGACGGTCAGTTCTCAGGGTTTCAAATTTACTCTTCGAGCTTTAATTGACCCTGGATCAGAAATAACTCTGATCTCTAAAGCTGCTCAACTACGTTATGGCCTTCCGTTCACGCCAATTAATGCAACAATTTCTGGAGTAAATTCTACTACAGCTACGACTTCGAAAATGTTATGTCACTTTGATATAGGCTCCAACTTCGATTCCAAAACAATTCCTGTACAAGCTCTAGTTGTTGAGAATCCAACAGGGAAGCTTCCTTCTCAATCTGTTGATTCACTAGACTTTACAGAGTTATTCGAATTAAAGCTTGCGGATCCTCATTTTCATAAGTCTTCTAGGGTAGATTTACTCATTGGCGCTGATATTTATCCGCACATCATCCAGGAAGGACTTCATCGCAATCTGAAAGGAAATTTGGTAGCACAAAATACCATTTTAGGCTGGATCGTTTCCGGTCCCCTTCAAACACCGAACGATGCCACAAAATTTATTACGAATTTCAACCAAGTTTCATTGGATGAGGAAGTCAAACGTTTCTGGGAGTTAGAAGAGATTTCCGACTCAAAACCCATCTCATACGAGGATAAGCTTTGCGAACGGCTTTACTCCGAATCTACTTATAGACAGTCTAATGGTAGGTATGTCGTTAAATTACCATTCAAAGATGAGTTTCCTAATACCTTAAGCCTTGGTTCTTCCAGAAATATATGTGAAAAGCGGTTTATCGCCTCTGAGTGTCGTCTTAAAAACACCCCTCTGCTAGAAGCTGAGTACAATAATGTAATTCACGAGTATTTAGATGTTGATCATATGAAACAAGTTCCTTCTGCGGAAATTCTCTGTGATGGTAAGGCTATGTCGTACTATCTTCCCCATCACGCTGTTGTTAAGCCAGAAAGCTCAACAACGAGGCTACGAGTAGTTTTCAATGCTTCGAATCTAACTCAAACAGGCAATAGCCTAAACGACGTACTTCATACAGGACCAAGTTTACAAAAAGATCTTGTTACACTTATGCTTCGTTGGCGTAAGCACCGATACGTATTTAACGCCGACATTACAAAAATGTATAGACAAATTCGAGTACATCCTTCGCATACTACATTCCAAAGAATTCTTTTTAGAAGTGCTCCGGAAAAGGACATAGAAGATTTCGAGTTGCAAACTGTCACTTTCGGTGTCAACTGTGCGCCTTTTTTGGCAATACGCACACTGTTGCAACTTGCTGAAGATGAAAAATTAAAATATCCTTTAGGTTCTCAAATGCTTCGCGATGACTTTTACGTTGACGATTTACTTTCAGGTTTTGACTCCATTGAACAATCCTTGAAAGCGCAGTCAGAAATTACAGCTATCCTAGCTTCTGCTGGTTTTGTCCTTCGTAAATGGACATCCAACACAAAATCTTTACTTGAAAATATCCCAAGAGATCATATTCTAAGCGATTTATTTTTGAATTTAGACGATCAAAGTTCTGTTAAAACACTAGGCGTGTTTTGGAATGCAAAACTTGATATGTTCTACTTCAAAACTAAACCAATTGCCTTTTCAACTGCCTGCACTAAGCGAGAAGTTTTTTCTCACATTGCTAAGCTTTATGATCCCGTTGGTTGGACTGCACCAATTATCATAAAGGCTAAGATCCTGATGCAGCAAATATGGAAAGATAAAACCGAATGGGATAAGAGTCTTACTCCACATTCTCTAGCTACCTGGGAATCCTTTGCCTCAACTTTGCCTGACATTTCACAGCTTCAGATACCCAGATGGTTGGAAACTTCTACCGGAAGAGCGGCAGAGATTCATGGCTTCTGTGACGCCTCTGAAATGGCATACGCTGCAGCCGTCTATGTAAGAGTTCCCGAAGCAAACGGAAGCAGCAGTTGCCACCTCTTGTGTTCTAAAACCAAAGTTGCACCTGTGAGTACAGTTTCGCTTCCTAGACTGGAACTTTGCGGTGCAGTTCTATTGTCCAAACTTATTAGAACTACATCAAATATGTTTGACTTTGAAAACGTTTCTACCTTCTTGTGGACAGATTCGTCTATAGTTCTTGCGTGGCTAGAAAAGGAGCCTTGTTGTTGGAAAACATTTGTAGCATATCGCACTAGCCTCATAAAACGCAATATTGGTGATATCCAATGGCGACACGTCGCTTCAGAGGATAATCCAGCGGATTTAGCAACAAGGGGGATGGCTCCTGGTGAACTTCTAGGTAATGAGTTGTGGTGGAACGGTCCGATCTGGCTCCGATCCAATCAATTGTTTTGGCCTTCCAGCACTTCAAGCTCATTTACCGAAGCTGACCTAGAGTCCAAACCTGTTAAAGTGTTCTATATAAATCATACAAAAGACATTCTCCAAAGGTGCTCTAAATTCACACAAGCGTTGAGAGTAATATCGTATGTTTTTCGTTTCTTTCATCGAACGAATCCGAGGTTCAAGTCCGAATTAAGCTACAAGAACTTTAATATTACCCGAAACGAGATTCTTTTCGTAAAGGAAAGACTCACTATTCTTTCACAAAAGTTTTATTTTTTCTCGGAGTACCAACTTTTGGAAAGCAGGCAACCAATAAAACGAAATAGCAAACTTCTCACACTTAATCCAGTTCTCCACTCTAAGGGCGTGATGAGAATGAACGGTCGCCTAGCTAATTCAAATCTTCCTTGGAGCGAAAAGTATCCAGCTATTTTGCCTTACAATTCCTTGTTTGCAAAACTTCTTTTAGATTTTACTCACACAATATCTCTGCATGGAGGAAATCGACTTATGTTCGTCCTTGTTCGCCAAGGGTATTGGATTCCTAAACTGAAAAACCTGATAAAATCTTGTGTCAACCGTTGCAAGACTTGTGTGCTACACAAAAAAAATCTACAAAAGCAACTTATGGCCGCCTTGCCTCCGGAAAGGTGCGAATTTTCGAGACCATTTTCTAAGGTTGGAGTGGACTTCGCTGGTCCTTTCGATATCAAAACATACTTTGGAAGGAGTTGCCGAATAACAAAAGGCTACGTATGTGTTTTCGTATGCTTTTCTACAAAAGCCATACATTTAGAAGGAGTCACTGAGTTATCTACAGCTGCATTCCTAGCGGCATTCCATCGTTTTGCATCCAGGAGAGGTCTTCCTCAAGAAGTTTATTCCGACAACGGAACAAATTTTGTTGGAGCTAGCCGAGCTCTCAAAGAAGATTTTGAAAAACATTTACAACAAACAGCATCCGATATACTTTATTCACACAGTCCTACGCTATCTTGGCATTTTATTCCTCCCGGTGCACCTCACATGGGTGGCCTTTGGGAAGCAGGTGTCAAAAGTTTTAAAACCCACTTCAAAAAAGTTGCGAATACTACCAAGTATACTTTTGAAGAGTTCTCGACATTGCTTTGTCGCATTGAAGCATGTCTCAACTCTCGTCCGATCAGCGTAGTATCTGAAAACCCTTCTGACTGCCTATCGCTAACTCCAGGACATTTCCTTGTCGGGAGTCCGCTAATTTCTATAGCCGAACCAATTCCTGAAGAGTCTTCCATCTCACTGCTTAATAGGTGGGAAAAGTTAAAGGTAATCCAACAACAATTTTGTAAACGTTGGAAAGAAGAATATCTGAAGGAACTTCATAAAAGATATAAATGGAAATATCCTCAACGCGACTTACAAATAGGTGATATTGTTGCAGTAAAAAAGGAAAACCTACCCCCGAATGAGTGGCGGCTAGGTCGTGTTACGAATGTGTTTCCAGGCAACGATAACCGAGTTCGCGTAGCAAGAATCCGCACTCAGAATGGAGATATAACCAGACCCATTGTAAAATTATGTGTCATTCCAACTAATCAATAATATGTTTCAATTTTTAAATATCTTACAGATTTCTCAATAAATCATATATAAATTTGCGCAAGAATATCTTTGAAGAATACGTATCCTATGTATATTAAAATTATATTTCAAATGCCTTTATATACTGAACTTATCTTGTATCTTTATACATTACACATTGTATTTATTTGTAATTGATATCCCCTACTAACTTTTCCTTCCTCCCGAAGTGAGAGGAAACCCTTCGGTAATTCAAAGGTTCCCAATCTTAATTTGTTTCATACATATACGAACTAGATACTTATACTTTGTATTATATTGCAGGTATAATCCTGCAAGGCGGGCGGTAGTGTTTAAGTAAAATTATTATATCACGAAAACCCAAGTGGCGCATAACTATGCCCATCTCACCTTTGTATTAAGTAAAGTTATTATACCACGAAAACCCAGGTGGCGCATACAACTATGCCCATCTCACCTTTGTATTAAGTTTAAGCTCATCCTGTCAACTCCCACCATTTTTTCTTATTCTTATACTAACATTCATCGAGGTAAGACTCATAATAAAACATTTTATTTAAGAGAAAAATAAAAACTACTTTTTTCATTTTATCTCCCAACCCGATCGTGATCCTTCTATTTATCAACCTGGGATCATCTTGCATCCCAACAAAGTTAGTCTAGTTATTATGGCCATCAAGATGGGTCTTTTGATTAAGAGGGAGCAACTATGCATACATGAATTAATGAACTTAAAAAAATTCAAGTTCAAATCACCGAGTGGATTTAACTAACTCACGTCGTATTGGAACTATAGTTTAAGATTGTAAGGTAAGAATTATTTTTACTTGCGATTATAGCTGCTATAATGCAAGTTATGCATTCGTGCAGATTAAAAATTTTGAGCTAACAATCAAACATGACATTACGATGATAGAGAAACATATTTGAGTTACTGGCAAAATTCCGTCCGTCTGTCTGTCTGTCTGTCTGTCTGTATGTACGGATGTATTTTGGACTGTAGCCTAAACGGTTGGGCCAATCGCCTTCAAATTTAGAACTTAAGGTTATTTTGACATTCTACAGAGGATTTTTTAGCTCAAAAATTAACGGTACCTGTCATATAACCGTTATGTAAAAGCTTATTTTTCTCGAAAACGGCTCCAAGAATTTTTATAAAAGAAATCAATGTAAGAAAAGAAAACTGTAGGCCAGCATTATTTTTTAGTGGAAAAAATGTATATGGTGGGCTAAAGACGGTACCCCCGGACCCTTTTTTTTTTCGACTTTCTCGAAAACTGGTGATTCGATTAATATCAAAATTGATAATCAGGAAGATGTAGATAGTCTAAGTAATTTCACATTATTTTTTTTCCGAAATCTTTTTTTTGTATTTTTATTAATTAAAAATTTTTTTTTGAAAAAAAAAAAAATATTGTGAAAACGGGTAAGTGAATTTTTTTTAAATTTAGTTTTTAAATGTATGTTATTTTTGTGCTTAAACTTGTATTCTTGATTTTTTTTAAGTTATTAAAAAAACCGTTTTATTTAAAAACGGCTCCTACAATTTTGAAAAAAAATCACACTTTTTAACATTTCCTTAAGGAATAAAATGGCGTTTAAATTATTTCACCCAATACAATTTAACGTACTTTGATATTCACTTTCATTTTCCTAAATTTTATTCTACGATGTGACCGCACATATGAGCAAGTACGTGCGATCCAGTCGTGCAATTTATTTATTTCATTCCTCCTACTTTTCTACGCCGCTTACCATTTTTGTCAAAAAAAAAATAATGAGAGGTCTAAGAAAAAATAAAACAAATCCATAGGCTCCTCCCCAACTTCTACTATTTCGCGAAGTTGAGAAATTCAAAAGTTAATAAACTCTCGAGTTCAAAATCAAAAGTTTAAACTGTCAACTTTGAGTGAAAAAAAGCAAATTCACAAGTTAAACACAACAACCCTCAAGTCGTCTTAAAATTTGAATGACCGCCTATACAAAATCTTTACAACGCTTAGTTTTTTTAATTTATTTGAATTTAGATACGCGAATTGATGAGAACCACCGGGAAAAAACTCCTTCTTTTTCAATTTTAAGAAGACAGCGCTGTGACAGACTGTTTAGGATATACCAAAACATGAAAATCGAAAAGATTATATGAAAATGTATTTTTTGTCTGTTTATGTAACACGAAATACTTTAAAATCAACCAGATTTCTGGAAAACTTTTCTTGCAGCCATCCGGCTTGGGGTAAGTATATGTTTCGAAATAGGGTTTGGATATATGTATGTATAGAATTTCGGAGCAAATTTAAATAAAAAATTGTAGCAAATCGAATAATTCTGGAGTAGATTTGAAACAAAAATCAAAAAAAAAAAAACAAAAAAGAAAAACTTTACTCTTCAAAAAAGTTTTATTAACAAACGATTAATATTACATTAATTATAACATCATAATATTATGCGATATTTTGCTTTTGTTAATACAACCAATGTTTATTTTACATGAAATTATGTGAAATTATGTGAACCTGTCTACAAAATATATTTGTAAAAAATTTAACAATCCTCGATAGTATAGTGGTCAGTATCCCCGCCTGTCACGCGGGAGACCGGGGTTCAATTCCCCGTCGGGGAGACGATGATAATTTCTTTTGTTTGACAGCACAGCTCAGCTCATGATGCACAAAAATACAAGCTTATGCTCAGTGGACGCATACAAATCACCATCTTGATGATTATGACGTCACATTCTTCTTTTATTATCTATTAAGTGAATATTATTTTTTTTAAATTGAAGGTTTAAACGATTTTATTTATGATTATAAGAACAACAAACTTCAAAAAACAATAACAAAATCGGCAAATTAATACATTTATTTACACTCCCTAAGAACAAAAATCAGAAGAACGTGTCGTCACACGCATAATCAGCCAAAGTGAGCATAGGTACCTTGTATTTCTGTGTATCATGAGCTCAGCTATTGCAGAATCTTGAAGGGAACAACGATTGTATATAAACTGCCTAGGAATGTATTATACAATGTTTTCCACTGGAATCCTAAAAATTTGTTTTTTTTTGAGATTTAGACATTTTAGATTAGATTGCCATTTTATTTGTTTATTTAGTTTTTAAGATGTGGTCGTGTTGAGTGGACGTACGTTTATTATTTTGAGTGTAAAGAACTTTTAATTTTCAGTATCAGTTAAACATAAAGCAAAATTAATCTCGTATATCTATGTATATAGCCTGAGCAATTCTAAATCAAAGCTAAGAAGAGCTTTTACAAGCATCAGCTGTTAAAGTTCTGTGAGCTTTTGGTTTTCCTAGTATAAAGTGTATTCATAAGCTTTCATATTCTTTTGTGGGTACACTAATAACAAAACTTTTTTGGTTAGCTTAAAAAGATTTTTGTATAAGAGAAAATAATTAGGTAAAACTAAATTAATTTTATTTTAACATGCAAGAAAATTAATAAGAAAAGAAATTCAACAAAGAGAAAAAATGGTTTATGTTGCCAATTTTATTGGGTTGTTATCGCTATGAATTTATTTCGTAAAGTCTACTTATCTAATAAAAAAGTTTTACTCTACAAAACGTAGGGTAGTTGTAAATTTATGTTATGTTGTTTGGGATGATCGGCAGATACAAAAAAAAATTCCACCTACGCCCCTTCAAAAGCAGGTAAACATGACTGAACTTTGTTTCACTATTTAGTCTATAATCCTTTCTGATTCATTTATTCGCAAAAACACTTGATATGCCCACTTGTACTAAATAAAATATCCTACAAAATTGCTGCATTAAGATTTTTGTAACACCAATAGTAACAGAGCTATATAGCAACCAAAAATTCACAAATTTGCATAAGCGCTATAACTTCGTGACAGATGGTTTGAGCTGAAAAGTCTTATTATTCGTTCTTGTTGGAAATTTAATTACCTACATATATTTAATATTAAACTTTTTATTTTGTGACCGGTTCAACGGAATGAGGGTTAATTAAAAAATCTTATTTCTTCGTTATTATGACAAAATGTTGTAATTATTATTTAAAATCACTATATTTTGAAATCCCCAAAATCCACCTCCACCTTCCTCCAACCACTTTAATAGTAGGAGTTATTGGTCAAAGAAAAAAAAAATTCCCTTGTTTATATCTGATTCAGAAGGAGGCGAAGTGGCGTGGGCAATTTTTTTTTTTTTTTTTTTTTGGATTCTTTGGATTCCTGTTAAATTTTATATTTGAGAAGACCTAGATAGACAAATTAATTCTGCATTTCTTTTTTTTGTTAAAAATCAATATTTTTTAAAACTAATTATAATCACATTTATGTTAATAAACTCAAAAAAAACTGCATACCAAGATTTCAAGCCTTGCAGTTCCAGGCAATAGTATTGAACACTCAATAGCAGTTGGAGTGTCTTTACTATTTAATACGTTGATAATCATTGATAAGAGGCAGCTTAATTTTCAGTCCTGCTACAAAAAACTATACCATGTTATGCAAGTCTAGGGTTTTCGTCTAATACTATTTCTATAAAAAAAATAAAAAAAAAAACTGAAAATAAAAACAGAATTTTATCAAAGTCCGTCTCACAATTTTCGAAATACTTTTTTCAAAACGTGTGATGGAGTAACATTTTTACTAAAAACCGTTAAGTGTTGTGGTTTTGACACTTTTTTATTCGACGATGTGACCAGACGTATGTCATGACTCATGAGCAAGTGCGTGCGATCCCTTCGTGCAATTTATTTTATTTGGAGTACCTATATTTTGATATGCGATTGACGGTGTTGGATGAATGAGTCTTATTTATGTATTTTGGATGAGATTTTTTTTCACAAACAGAATACTTCCACTTCCTTTACTTTCTTTTCGACAGTCTTACTACTTTTAGTTTATTTTTTCGGAACATAGTTTCTACAGTTCTGTAACGATTAAGAAAATGTAATTTTTTATCAATTGTGGTGGACGTTTTGGGAGCTTTAAGTTTAGAAATTAAAAAAAAAGCAAAATACATTTTCTTATAATAAATCTTAGTTTTATTTGTCAATTAAAATTAATGAAATATAAATAAGCAAATAAATATATTCGATGTATTCTCAAACTTTCAATGATAAATAAAAAATTAAACTTTACATTACTAATCAAACTAAGCTTTAACAAAATATTAATATTGTATACACAACAAGGAAAAAACCACTTTTGACTTTCATAATTATTTTTTAAATCATTTAAAACAAAAAATTTTATAAATAAATAATTTCATAAATAAATTAAAACATAAATAAATATTTGCACTAATATAAACAATTATAATTAAAAAGAAATTGGCATTTCACATAAGTTAGCAGGCACTCATACATATATATTAAAAAAGGTATTCCATACATACACACACACAAAAAAGGGGACTGAAATTTTGGATTCACACATTTTTCAAGTCAAACAGATTTTCCATTTGATGGGTTGACAAGTTAAAGAATGTGTTCATTCTTTTGAAATTGTTAGTTTTTTTGTTCTAACAAATTAACTAATTAAATTGTTATTTATCTAATTTAAAACTAAAGCACATATTAATGATCATAGCAATCTTGGGTGCATTTATTTTATTCCAGTAATACTCCTTAGCCAAGGTTTGTAGAACGTTGTTCTCATGTAAACACCCGGCAACCAAGGTGCCGCGCATTTAATACCATGAGACACGGTTCCGGCTAATTCGTAGCGGCCATCTGAACGTTGAAGAACTAGTGGGCCACCACTGTCACCCTGTAAGCAAAACAAATATCAATAGACATCTTGATGTGTTTCGATTTAATAAACTTACCTCACATGAATCCTTCTGACCCGTTGGGTATCCGGCGCATAAGAAAGATTTAAGGATTTTCTTTTCGTGACCAGCTGTATTGAACATTTCTTGACAGATACTGTTCTCAATAATAGGTACCTAAAAATGGTTTGAGTTTAAAGATATGAAAATAAATAATTGTATTGATGTATTTACCTGGACTTCTTGCAGGACTGATGGAACGCCACCTGCATACTTCAGTCGACCCCAGCCAGTTACCGTAGCCATGCGGTGGGTGAAATCAGCTGTATCAGCTGGCAAACAAATTGGCACTGAGGAAATTAAAAGGCTAAATTATTTTATGTTCAAATAGTGATTTTCCTGAATTATTATAAGAACAAGTTTATTTGTAAACCCCTCCCACGCCAAAGCCTGTTTTAAAAAATTCTATAAGCACTGCTTTAACCAAAGACTAAAAACACTCCAAGAATAAAAAGTTGCAATTTCGGTTCTGATTTTACCGTGTGTACAAGCTTAACAAGCTGAAAGAATTATTTTCTCTCGGACTTACACCTCCCCTCCACGAATTCAAAATGAAAATCATATTCGATATTCATTTGGTAGCTCAAGAGTTACAATTGCGCAGGGTTTATGAAAACTACCTCGTGAATCCATAACTTATCTAAGGTAAGATAAAAATCGACCGACTGGAGCTTATGGAACCGTAAGTATCTTAACGAATATACTCTCAAGGTAAAGAGCTCCACATAAATTTGAACTAAAATGGACACTGGATACCCTAAAAATTATAAGGAGTAGGGATGAAAAACTCTCACAGAAAAATAAAACTACACATATCTTCAGGAACTCATTGAACAAAAAAGTTAACCAGTTTTTAAACGTCAAAGTCATATGATAAAAGCTCTCACAAACCGCCTGCCGCAAAACGCAGGAACGCTAGCGTTTGTGATATTTTGTAAAAAAAAGTCGTATTTGCAGGAACCTATGTAGCTTCTTATGTATTCGTCGAAGCGAAATCGAAGTTAATACGTTTTACTTTCAATAGAAAAAATTGTCAACTTCTTTTAACATATTTCTTATGTACATTTCGAATGCCCACAAGCTTCGCCGGCTGCAATTGTATGCAATTCTATACATATGTATGTACATAAGTACCGATTCGTATCAGGAAATGTTATTAAATGTTATTCATCACCCATATTGTATAGAAATGGGTGGTTCCTGTCACAATTTGTTGTTATTTTTGTTCATAAATAAAATAAATAAATAAATTAAGAAAAAAATAAGAAAACAATTTTTGCGTATCATCATATTCCGCCCGCGAAAAAAAAACAAAAAAAATCGTTTCCGTTTGTGCGATCCTTAATATCACGACAACAAATTCTAACAATCATACGATGATAGAGGAGTCAAAGAAAGTGGGTCGGACAATTCTGTCTGTCTGTCTGCATCGGCACCTAGAACATAAACGGCTGTACCGATTTCCTTCAAACTTGGTATACGGTATTATTATGACGTCATAAAGAGAAATTTTTGGAAATAGAACTCAATCTGTAAAATTAACGGTACCTGCCATATGATTTTTAATGAAAAACTTTTTTTTATCAAAAACGGCTCCTACGATTTTGATAAAACTTACTGGGTGATGTTTTCTATGCAAAATCTATCTTTTGGTTTAAATGGATTTTTCAGGAAAAGTCTCATAACGATACCTTCCATATGACCAGTTTTTTTAAAATCAGATTAGCTTCTTAACTATATAATGGATTCTGATGAAATTTTCAAATTTTTATGATTCAAATAATATCGCTTATTAAAATTTTCAAAAACAATTTTTTTTGAATTTTTAAAAATACATTTTTTTTGATTTTTGATTATTTTATAAATATAAATAGATAGATTTTTTTTTTAATTTTTTTACTTCTTCAAATTGACATACTCAAAGAATTTTTAAAATATGTTTTCGAAAAGTTTAAAAAAACAACATTATTTTGTAAAAACTGGTCGAACGATTTTGAAATGAAAAAAAAAAATTTACGCCTGCTTATAAAGAACCACGGTGTTAAGTTTTTATATTGTATATACTCTATACCCATCCGCTTCACAGCGGTTGGTATCTTAATTTCAGTACCTACCTTCCCTCCTTCCTTAAGCTATTTTATATTGATTTCAAAAAGTAAATTATTGCTTGTTTCGCTACTGCTGATTCCTACGAATCTTTATGCCAGTTGTTCAATTTGTTCCATACTTTATATCTTTCTATTAGCAAATATTATAATATAAACAGTAAACAATAAGTGTAAACATAATACACTAAAAAACTGCAAAAGCTAACAATCCTATATATTTATGTGTTGGTCTCATTGTAGTGACGCATTTTCGTTTGATCAAGCTTTAAATCACTACTATTCAAAAGAAGAAGTTGCACATTAAAAAAAACATTAAAATTAAATCTTTTTTTAAAATCTGCAATTAAAAAGGATTAGCACATATGTAGGAGCACATACGTGCGACCCAGTCGTGCCTTTTATTTCTATAAACAATGTTCTAGCGAAATAGTCGCATTCCTTCCTTAAAAATAAGCATACGTATTATTTCCACTGCTAGGGATGCCTATCAGCCTACTCTTGGACCCAACTTCGGGCGTACTGTTAAGCACAGAGTTTCTTTCTTAGGTCGGACAACACGAATGTGGAACGCTTTGCCTGGCTCGGTTTTCCCCTACCATTTTGATTTGCAGAATTTCAAAACTAATGTCCATCAAAATCTCCTTTTACATCCTTCCATATTTCCTTAATGCTCACCCGGTGTTTTAACATTTTAAGGGTATTTAAATAATTCCTTTCGCGGGTGTTTATTATAAAAAAACTGTGCTTATTTAGTTGTCAAACTAACGAAACATGCAACTCTTTTTTTGCCTACAGAATTTTCTCGGATTAAAATGTTCATAGAAATATTTTACTCTCTCGTGAGCACACTCTTTTGTCAAAAACTAAGATTTGTGTGTCTTGTGGAACAGCATTTGGCTGTTTTTCATAAAAATTGGTGGTCCAGTCGGTAGAGGCAAAAATGGATTTCCATAAAAAAAACCAACTGGGTGAAATTTTATGACTGGAATTGCTAAGTGAAACATATAGGATAAATGGCGGGATTTATATGTTAGCTGCCGTTTTGAAAAACGCCATTAAGTTAATATTTCGAGATCGAGTCATCGTATAAAAAATGTTGGTAAGAACTTTTTTTGTAGGAAATATTATTGTCTTTCTTCTTTAGCCATAACATGTTTTGTCTGTACCATGTAACTCCGTAAGGGTTCTTAATATATAAATAGCAGGGCAGGATCGCATGTACTTATCTACTTGCTCCTATGTGCGGTCACACCTTCGACCAAAATTTGAAAAAATATTAGGAGACTTTTGATTATTTGAAAAAAATACGTAAAATAGTTTTCAGCGGAATAATTTAAACGCCATTTTTTAACAATTTTTTTTTAATTAAACAAAAATAATTTATGATACAAAATTAATCCAAAAAATGACAAATATATAAAAGCAAAATTAAAAAAAATTCACCTACTTGTTTTCAAAATATTGATTAAAAAAAATAAAAGGCACGACTGGGTCACACGTACTTGCTCTTATGTGCTAATCCTTTTTAAGTGCAGGCGTCTTTTTGACAAAGATTTTATTTTAATATTTTTTGTATGACGTGCAACTTCCTTAGAATCGTTTTGGGGTGAAGCTCGAACGAACATGCGTCACGACAAAGGGATAAACACATAAATATATAGGATTGTTAGCTTTTGCAGTTTTTTAGTGTAGTATTATCTTTCCACTTGCTGCTTACTGTTTATAATATAATTTGCTAATAGAAAGATACAAAGGACTTTTTTCAGTTAAATTTTCATTTTGGTATGGAAAAATTTGAACAACTGGCATAAAGATTCGTCGGAATCAGCAGTATGGCAATAATGCTAGGTAAAGGGACCTTTATACGTCCCAATATGGGACCAATGGAATTTATAAAGGATTTAGGTACCTATAATAAGGTTGGAAGGAAGGTAGGTACTAAAATTAAGGTACGTGTTCCAACTACTGTTAAGCCAGTAGGTATAGAGACAATATTAAAAGTTAACACAGTGGTTTTGTTTATTTATAGGAAGGTGTAAACTTTTGTTTTCTCGATTGAAATTTTTGCATTCAGTAGTAATCGAATAGTTTTTTTTATTTGTTAGTTGTTTTTGTGTGTTAATCAAAGGCTTCCTTATTTATTCTGTGCTTTTATGATGATGAAAAATACTTTAAAATACGTAAGTATGTATGTAATGTAGGTTGTCACTTTCTTTTATTTGACTAATGGCTTGGCTAGAGCTTAGCCGAGCAATATGAAATAAAATGTTGGGGAAAAAAATTTATGAATTCAAAAAAACACTACTCATAACGTTTTTTGGAAAAAATGTTGTAAGCCATCTTATTTCTTTTGCTGTTTTCTATTTTATGAATTTTTCATTTCAAAATCGTTCGACCAGTTTTTTCAAAAAAATGTTTTTTTTGAAAAACTTTTTGAAAACATATTTTAAAATTTTTTTTAGTATGTCAATTTTAAGAAATCTATAGTTTATACTAGGAGAAAAATTTAAAAAAAAATCTATAAATCCGTTTTCAAAATATTCAAAAAACAAAATATTTTTTTAAAAAAATTATTAAAATTTAAAAAAAAAATGTTTTTGAAAATTTTGATAAGGAATATTATTTAAATCATAAAACACTACATATTTTGAAAATTTCATCAAAATCCCAATTAGTTAACGAGAAAGTCTGATTTTAAAAAACCGGTCATATGGGAGGTACCGTTATAAAACTTTGTCTGAAAAATCCATTAAAAGTAAAAGATAGATTTTGCATAGAAAACATCATTCTGAAAGTTTAATCAAAATCGTAGGAGCCGTTTTCGAGAAAAATAAGTTTTTTAATAAAAGTTATATGGCAGGTACCGTTAGTTTTGGAGCTAGAATGCCAATTCCAAAAACTATCGGGTAGAGCACTCTAAAAATACTATATACCAAGTTTGAATCAAATCGGCCCAACCGTTTAGGCTGTAGATATCGATACGGACAGACAGACAGACAGACAGACAGACAGACAGACAGACAGACAGACGACCGGAATTTCCGGACCCACTTTTTTTGACTTCTCTATCATCGTAATATCATGTTTGATTGTTAGAATTTTTTTTTTTTTTACGAATGCATAACTTGCCTTATAGTCCCTATAATCGCAAGTAAAAAATTAAAATATTATTAATGATACAAAAAAAAAAGTTTTCGAAAATATTTTAATGTGAAATAACTAAGGCTACCTACATCTTTCTGGTTATTAATTTTGGTTGTAATCGTTTAACTAGTTCTCGAGGAATTCGAAAAAAAACTGTCCTATGGGAAATACCCTTTAAACACATATGTATGTATATATATATAATAAAATATATATATATATGTATATAAATTAAATCTTATTTTTTTCAACGAAACATAATGCTTACCTACAACAGCACAGTGATTTATTTTCATACAAGTTCTCTGGCCCGTTTTCGAGAGATATAATTTTTTAAATAACAGTCAATAACGGTCAATTTCTAAGCTAAAAAAAATTGATAAAAAGAATATCAAAATAACATGCAACATGCAAATTTCAAAACCAACCGTTCGGGTCGTAGTCTAAAATACATACGTACAGACAGACAGACGATTGTGGACTAAAAACGGTACCGATAAACGATAATATTATAATGAAAAACAAAAATTATTTGATTAAAAAAAAAAATTGTTGTTTCTAGGATTTTGAAAAAAATCACATTCGACGTTTTGACCGCACATATGAGCAAGTACGTGCTTAAGTACGTGCTTAAGCGTCTGTTTTTAATAACAAAATAACGGCTTTTTACAAGATGCATATGAAAGTATTTACAGTACTTATCACAAAAACTCAATTTTGAAAATTTGTGACTGTCTGTCTGTCTTTTTGTCTGTTTGTTCCGGCTAATCTTAAGAATGGCTGCACCGATTTCGATGGGACTTTCATTGGCAGATTGTTCATGTTCTAGGAAGTAGCTTAGGCTATTTAAATATTACTCACTAGGTGCCACTAGGGTCGTTTTTCCTTCGAAAATTCTTAATTATGGACTGATTTTGACGCGACTTTTACAGGCAGATAGCTGATAATGTAATAAGTAACAAAGGCTATTTTAATCACCCCTCGGTGCCGCTGAGGTTGTTTTGGCTATATTTATATACTATATATTATAGGTGGCGCCTCGCCGAGCCGGGGTTGTTTTATCGAAAATGTATGGTATACCCGAGCAACGCCGGGTGGGTAAGCTAGTTTATATTAAGAATCATTACGAAATTATATGGTTACGGAGCTGTCCGTCACATTGCGAGAACACAATTTAATATACTTTGCCTCCACTATCGAGGATTGCGCTTTTTCGTTAGGTGTTCCACAAGTTATGTAACTGATGAAAATTGCAATCCACGAAAATTGAGAGCTGACTCTTTATGGTGTTTGTAGTAAAGAACATTTGATTGATATTTCCGTGTCCTTTCGTCCGTTATTGCCAACGGGTTCATTAGGCAGTTCGGAAGATAACGCTTCAATCGGTTCTGCTGATACTATCTTCCATTCGTTTTCATCTCTTACAGTTACCCCTTTAAAGTGAATTATTTAGTTTCGTCAAGTTTCATTAATTTTTGCTTATAGAAGTAAGAATGTATATACTATGTGTAGCCGTGAAGGCAGACGAAAAGAGGTAGAAAAACCTATACAATTATTTCCTACAGGCATACTAAACGATTTTAAAACATTCAAGAACAATCCTAGGTTAACCCTGTTCATCAATACGCCTTACCAATATGAGTGTCATAATTGACTGGACTTTCCAGTTCCAGCAAAGCCAAGTCATTTTCGAATGTTGCTGCATCGTATTGCCGATGAACTATAACACGCTTAACGTTTTTCGTCACAGACCGTTTCGATTCCAGGTCCCCAGAAATATCGTATTCTCCCATAACTGCTACCAACGAAGCTAGGAATCTGTAAAATTAAAAACATGAGCCCAAGACATTTAAGAAAAAGTTCCGTTTCACAAACCCTGGTTGACAATGTGCTGCAGTCATAACGTACTTATTGGAAATGAGCACACCTCCGCATTTGTTTTTGGTGAAAAGACCCAACCACGTTGATTCCCTTACGAGAACCTGCCAAGGAAACTCCCCGAAAGCTGCTCCCTTACCGCCGACAATTCTTCCCGATTTAATATGTGGACGAACTCCGCATTCTGTAAATAAACCATTTTCACAAGTGAAGTAAAAAAATATACAAAGAGGTCTTACGAATCTTTCTGCTGACACCACTGCCGCCGCCACCACCGCTCTCCTCGCCGATGTTCTCATCGACTTCATTGGTAAGCTCTTCTTCGTCCACCAATTCGTCACGGATCGGTTGGGCTGTTGATGTTGTCACTGTCACCTTTCTTGTGGGTTTCCTCGTAACTGGTTTTTTGGTTGTAGGCTTACGAGTGGTGGAGGCGGGTTTCTTAGTTGTCACCTGTGGTTTCCTTGTGGTAGATGGCGCTGCCGTACTTACCCTTGTCGGTGGTTTCTTTGTTGACACTCTGGTTGGTCCTGCCGAACTACCGGGTTTAGCCGTGGGCTTACGCGTTGGGGCCTTGCTGGAGGGACGCCGCGTTACTAACGTGGTTGGGGGAGCACTGGTTTCAGAAAAACCCGAAATCGTGTTGTTGTTGTCATCGATCATATCAGCTAACGCTTCGAAGTTATCTTGAAGTGATTCGACAATCTTATTAACAAGAGTGTTCATTTTGTCTTTCAGGATAGTGTCTTCCACAAATGCAGGCGTAGAAAGTTCCAAATCGCTTGTAACGGAACTAGCAGTAGCGGACATGTTCAGGTTTGGATTTCTAACTGGCGGGAAGTTGACAAAGTCGTTTGGTGATGTGTAGGTTTCCTCTACTTCTTCTTCTTCGTTGACATTTCCGTACTTATCGCTTGGAAGTTCGAATGTGGGATATGAAGGAGTTGGACCGTAATATCCTGGGAAGGATGGTCTGTCGTCAGTGGGAATTTTGTTTGGGTCTGGTGTTGTAGGAGTGTGAAGTCCTGAATAACCAGAATCATCGAACTCGTTCGATGTGACTTGAGGAATGCTGATGTACTCCTGTGTGCTGGAGGCGAAGTCCGGACGATGAGTTACAAGTGGACTGTAAATGTATGAATTGCTTGGGATGGGAGTGGTGTTTGGGTGAATCGCAGAGGAACTGGCTGTTATGAGATTCACAACTGTAGGCTTAGGAGTAATGAAAATCGTTGGTGATGGAGTTTTCTGTGTGGCTGAGGGAATTTTGACAAACAGAGGTTTGTTGTAATTCTGTTGGATGGCACCGATTGGACCGTTTTGCAAGATTATCTCATCGGTTGGGCTTGACAGATATATAGAGCTGTAAACAGGACCTTGAGTTGAGCTCAAATAGGTGTCGACTTTATCGGCGAATTGGTTATTTGGTACTGGAGAGCTTTGGACTAGTGATAGATCTATATCGGGTCGTGGAGTTGTGGGGCCTGTCACATAACTTGTCGAAAGTGGTTGGTTCTTGCTTGGATGTTTGGTTGTCACTTGGTTCTTGTCTTGGATTGGTGGCTGTCCACTTTGGGATGAATGTGTTGGAATTGGAACTTTGTTGGTGGATGGCTTCTTTTGTGTTGTTATTGGTCGCTTGGTAACGCGTTTTGTTGGGCGTTTTGATGCCGTCAAAGTGACCGGTCGGGATGTAGAAGAGATTGTTGATTGAGAAGAACTAGGATAGTTGGTTTCAATGTCTGAGTAAGTGACTTTGGTGGGTTTGGGACGTGCCGCAACCTGAGTTGGTTTTTGAGGTGTTTCGATTTTTTCGAAGGTTGACCCCTGTGGGAAGTAACCAGCTTGAGCTTGAATGTTGCCGTGTTGATCCAGGACTACCGCAACGGGTCCAATTGTAGATTGATGGTTGTTATCAAAATAGCCAGCTTGAACGCTACCACTTTGGGATGTTGGTCGAGGAAGATATTGGTCTTGGGGAATGTTTTGATTTGTAGGTCGAGAGTTCGAAAGATATCCGTTCTTGATGCGATCAGTAAGCTGGGCAATCAACTGCGAATCAGGAGTCGGGGTAACTTCTTTCTCTGTTTCAGAAGACTGACTTTGTTGTGGGGTATTGTAATTTTGTGTTTGTCCAACTTGACCATATCCACCTTGGCTGTCATCGTGAAACTGTTGTGAAGGTCTTGAAGAACTTGAAGATCCTTGGTCCTTAACATAATAGGGCTGTGTGACAGCAACTTGTTCGGTCGGTCTTATTGTAGTTGATGGGCGTTGAGAGGTGGATTGAACCTCGAACTTAGTCGTAAAAATTTGTGTGGTTGGTCTTATGCGATTATTTGAAGGCGTTGGATGTGATATATAGCCAGTTTGAGATATGATCTCATAGTTTTGCACTGGCCTCTGTGAGGATGGCCCGGTCTGGGTAACTAGATCGTAGTTTTGGGAAGGGCCTCTCGGAGGCTTTTCTGTTGAAGTCTGTTCATAGGTCTGAGTTGATGATTGATACGATGATGGTCTGTTATGAGTTATTTCTTGGTAGCTCTGCGTGAGGACTTGAGGTGTTGACGGTTGGTTTTGGATGTGTTGTTGGTTTGGAACTTGAGATGAGGGCCTATTATGAGATTGGATTATATGTGTTTGAACTGTTGGGTGGTTTGAAGGTTTTTTGATTGAGTTAATATCGCTGAAATACCCTCCTTGGGATTGGACAAGAGTTTCTTGAGGCAAAGGCTTGTTTTGCTGAGCTTGAATTTTGTTGTCGTTTTGATTCATATCCTGCTCTTGTGACAACATACTTGATTCAAAGTAAGCAGACGTTTCTTCATCCATAACGGGATAAGCTTCACCAACAGCTGGCATTTTATTGAAATCTGATGTTGGTTGCTCAGGACTAGTATAACCGTAATTGGGATTGGCTGCATCATGATGAGAATTTATATTGCCTACATAATTATTTACTTCCTGGGGGTTTGTGTTGTAAGAAGCTTGTGGGGGTCCTATTGGTGGTCTTGAATCAATGTTGTGTGTGGTTTGCTTTTGTGGATCAGAAGAGATTTCGATAAAACTAGGCTTTTCATCAGACATTTCAATAGAGTGATACTTATTGTTGGTCTCGCCGGAGTTATCTGGGATGATTAATGTTGTGGGATCCACCTCATCATAATAAGCCGGTTCAGCTATGGTGGCCGATTCATGATCACTGAGAACGGCACCAGAACCTGATGTTACTGATACCACTGGCCTAGCAGTTGTAATGTGGATAAATGGCCTTTGAGATGTTCCATAGACCTGGTTCTGGCCGAAAGAAGGTTTTGGCTGGTTGTATGAAGGACTGGTGTTTACATTATAGGTTGGCCCATGGTTGGTACCATTCAACATAAGAATTATGGATTCAATTGAATCTATATTTGTTGAGATTCCAGTTGAGGTGGTACCCGTTCCTTGGGATGGCTTCTTTGAAGCTTCAAGAGTTTGAATTAGAACGTATTTATCATTCGAAGGCTTCTTACTTGGACTGCCCACAGTTTGGCTTATTGTTACACTCGGTTTCCTTCTTGGAGGGATAATCTCCGCATGTGCTGGTGGTGGAACATACACTGACTGTGGTCCACCATAGCCAGTCGAAAATTGCAAATCACTATCGATGAGAACAGATTCTGCACCCGGATGAGTAATGTCGCTGTGTGTGAATTCTCCCATGTCCAAGTCAAGAGCTCCACCGGAATAGTTCCTCCTGATATGTACCGCTTCACTCAAGACCACAGGCACCTGTGTAGATTCTTCGTTTTCCATCAAATCAGTGGATATCTTGGTTGGTAGTTCAGTTGTAAAACTTACTCTGTTGTTTGATCCACCAAATGGTGATTGACTTGATGATAACATGATATAGTCATCGCTGTTGGGCACAGAAGATGGCGATGAAACCATCACTGAGCCCTTTTTTACGTAGAAAATTTTGCTACCCGTCGCAGTTGCATTAACTTCGGGCATCTTTTGACTCACCAATTTTTCTACGTAAGACGATTCTGTCGAAGAAATATCGTGCAACTTATTTGACGAACTTTGAATCTCTTGAAATTCATCACTTTCGAATTTCTGATTGCCACCATATAGTGCTGAGTCATAACCATGTGTTGGGTGTGATACCATTTGGTACATAGGATTCTGGGCATCTTTGATCAGGGTGTTCTCATTGGCATTTGATAGTGGCACTTGACAACATGCTCCGAAAAGGAATCCATCCATGCATGCTCCTACAACTTCACCATTTCGCTGGGCACACTCATGGTTGAACATACATATCGTTGGTCCCTTTGAGCGTGGATCCGATGCTGGGAGGGTTTTTGTTCCACGGCAATGCTTGGGAGTAATTCGATAGCCACCGAACAGTTTCCGGCCTTCTGGAAAGATATACAAATAAAACAAATTAATATGAAATCGGTATAAGTGTATGTATAGCAACATGTCATAGCTGATAATGAATTAAGATGTCAAAGAATGTGAGGAATCATTTTGCGATCAAAGTTTACCTTTCAACTAAAATACTAACCACGTCCCTTGTATTCTTTATCTGACAACACATAGACAGGTGCTTTTAAACTTTCCATTTCTCCCTAAAAGTATGGCCATTGCAATACCTGCGGCCTCTTTAAACTGACTAACATTTTTGGCAATCGGAATTCTTTCAAAATGATACTTTCACTTCAAACCAAAAATACTTATTTTGTAAGTACCTACATGTAGATACTTTAGTTAAGCACATGCTTAATTAATGTATTCGATATCGCTTAAGACAATACTGAAGACAAATACCTTTTACGAAAGAGTTGTTTTTTTAATGACATATTTATCGGTTCCAAGCTCCCCATAGCTTCTCTCTATTCTAAAAAAAAAAAATTAAATTTGCATAATAACGTAAAAGAAACTGAAAGTTCTCTTTAAAAAAAAACTTATCCGTGCGACGGACGTCCACTCTCAATTTAAGAAAACAAAAAATATCTTTATAATAAGAACGTGTACAATATAACTTTCACTTGTAAAAGAACACGACGGAGCAAGGCAACTAACCCAGACCCAACAGAAACCTTACGCCCTCATGTTGGAAGGTAGGAACAAAAAGTTTGAATAGAAAGACTACAACAGAAGGCAAAGATCGTGCAAGGTTTGGCGGTGCGGCAGAGCAAAATAAGATACAAAAATATCTTCAAGATAGTTATCTTGGCGCACTTGAGGTTACCATTTCCTTTCAGTACATGGGTTTTGTTTTGTGATTGAAGCATGGAACGAAGCGAGTAGGACAAATTATTGTATTTCTAGTCGTTTTGGGTGTTTTTTTTAAGAAATTAAGAAATTTGCTTTACAAAAAGATCCCGGATACACTGTGTGGTTTTTGAATGATTTAATTTTGTGAACTTGGATTTTCTTCAACTGGGTTTTATGAATATGGTTAGTTGAGAATAAACTGATAACTAATGGAAAATTTTGAAGACCGTTTCCTGGATCATCAACCAAGTAAATGTAAGGATTTCCATTTAAAACCTAGAATTTAAGAACGCAAAACAGGCGATTTTTGACGTGATAACTTCTTATAATTAGACGACAGGCTACACGTACGAAATAACATGACTTATGCTGATAAGACTCGTGTTGATAAGACTCGTGCTGATTAGACTCATGCTTACCACGATGCTGTGGTTCTTTCAACCAAAATCGATCGAAGCACCAGGCGAACATGAAAAAGAACAGGTGCAAATCCCAAAATAATTCCACTCAAATTCAAAAAGAACAAGAAGAGAAAAAGAAAACCAAATAGGCGGAGTTTTGTTAAAATAGAAAGTATATGTAGATATTGGGGTCTGTGCGTGTGGATTTAACGAGAGGGTTTGTGGGTATGAGTTAACGGGTTGTTTGTTGGTGTTGTTGCCATCAATGTTTTCTTATGATGTTAGCACGTAAAATTATCGCGTCCGCAAACCGACTTTACAGACTACTAACTCTTCTTTTAAGTGTTTTGAGTTCATTATTTCTTAAACGTAAAGTAGGGAGTTTGTCTACCTGGACACTTCCAAAACTGGAAGCAGCTAGCTAGGTCCACCACGCATTATAGCGCCACCTAATTTAAGGTAAAAGGTAAGGTAAAGAAGGAGAATAGTGATATCAGTTGCTTAAATTAAAAGTCGAATACAGTGCGATTCGGCAAGCCCTTGATCTTGACTCTGTCAATATCAATGTCAATCAATAATGTCTGACTGAATTAAAACACACTTACAACTGCAAAAAGCCTATTAAGGTCAAAATATCATAGAGAGCTACATATACATGGAAACTCAAATCAAATATACTTTGCCGCACTAACAAACTTCCCTACAATAGAATGCTGGAAGGAAAACCGGGTCATAAACAAAATCATATCTCGGTCTATATACATACGGGTCTAAGACGGACGCAGTGGTAGGATCTGATATCTTCTCGATAAACCAACCAATAAATAGATCAATAAAGTGTCTTACTTTAGTAGTGTTTTTCATGCAGAAGCCCTTGCAGGAGGCAAAGCTGCGACGCATCTTTTATCTTTAAACCTGGAAATTTGATATTTTTATAGACAGCAGCAGGTACATAATGCTATATCCTAAAATCGCTAAAAGATAGGCCAACAACTGTTCATCCAAGGAATCAAACCTTGATTGATAGGAACTAGAGTTTTTAAAACAATTATGCCCTTTTCGATCACCAATGCAATTTGTCTTTCCTTATTTTATCGTTTCTTTTTAATTATCACAAGGATGTACATTGAGAAATATTGGCATTCTTTTTTAGCCAAACAACACGAATTTGAAAACCACTCTAAATTCGTATTTCCGCGAGATTTTTCCTTGCCATTTCGATTTGCAAGCATTCAAAACCAATCTTAGTGGTTTTGTGGGAAATTATTTAGTGACGTTACGTAAATTATTTATTTTTGTTGAATATTTGTTTTTGTTTTTTAATGATTGATAAATAATAGAAAAATGCTTTAAAACTAGTTTTAATGTCCTTAAAGCCAGGTTCTTTTAGTTTCATGAATTTCTAGTTTTATCCAAAAAACTAGTTTTAAGATTTCGTTATTGGTTTTTTAATGAATTTAATGCGCTGTCAAATTCAATCTCGAAAATTGTTTCCGATTATCATCGCACTGAATCGTTTCAATGTACACAATACCAGTTGGCTGGTCGATGTTCCAACATAATCGGATGTTCCTTAGCAAGCCGTCCATACCCGGATAAGTACACCATTAGTGTTACTTCTAAATTTGGCACTTCAACAATTTCAACAAATTTCTCGTCCTCCAGTAAAAGAAAAACTTCCCACCAGGAAAGCCAACTGGTAGGGTTTTTAATATTTTTTTGTCAACCTTAACTGCTCACTATACTTTTTTAGGGATGCAAACTTTTATTTTTAACAAAGTAAAAAAGTATTAAATCTAAAGCAAAGTCTCTGAGTCTAAAGAAGCTACCAGGTTCAAAGAAGAAAGTTTCCGATCATACAAAGGCAACCCCGCAGTGGAAAATCAAAAAAAAAAACACAACAAGTAAGGAACTCTTGCAACTCCGTTATTGATAGAATCAAATTTTCCAATGACCAAAAATTAAGACATACATATCTGCAATGTCCCAAAGGCAATATTAAAATTTCTTCAATGTCTTCGGTTTCAACGCGCTCTTTGACAATGGCAAACCAATTGTTTATTCTTCAAAGAAGGCAAATAGAACTTCATCCCTTCTTTCTATGTGGTCATGAAAACTCTGATTAACCGTTAGCTTAAGAAATATCTCGAAGACTAAAAGCTTCTTTATGACCGACAATATGGCATTCGCAGCAATCGTTCCACTGGTGTTCTGAAGGCATATCTCAACGAACCGAAAAGCTTTCAGAACTGTAATCTGCCATTTGGCAGCGACGACCTCCATTAGGATGGCCACATATGTACATACCTTAGATTCCTAGAAATGTTGCTAAGTGCTATTTTCCCCTTTTGATTTTGCTACAATTTATAATGCGTTCATTCGCTCAAAACTTAAGTGATCATCAGTTCAACCTTGAGCAAAATTTCGGACGTACCGCCAACTTTACATAGATATTCTTTCTTTAGCCGTACAATACTAATTTGGAATAGTTTTCACTGCCTGGTATTCCCTTGCCTTTTTAATTTAAAAGCATCCAAAACCAATGGTAATCGATACCTTCTGTAACTCTTTTTATAACTTCCAATGCTTGCGCAGTGCGTTAAACATTACAAGAGCAACACATATATTTAGAATATGGTAAGGCGAAAGCGTCTCCTCGTGAATTGACAACTGAACAGTACGCTACAAACACCAATGTTTCCTGAAGTGTAAAAAAAGGCAAATTTTGAAAGAAAAATCATTGCATTAACTTATATTCCTTGAATTAATTATTTTACGTCATTTTTCAAGAAACCAAAAATAACTCGAATAAAACCTTGAAATGCGCATACTGAATTTAAAAATTTATCTAACAATGTGACTCAGTAGGAAGTACCTCCGATCCAGCCGTGCAATATATGTTTCTTCACAAATTGAAATTTTAAAGTTCTTTGATTTTGTTAAAGTTTTTATGAACATTTATTTTTACTTGCGATTCTAGGTACTATAAGGCAAATTATGGATTCGTGCAAAAAATAAAAAAAATTCTGCTTAACCGATTACAATTAAATTTGATATTCAGGAAGATTTAGATTCGGCATACAAATATTTTTGAATAATTTTTTTTTGTAATTTTAATAATTTTTTTTCAAATCGATATTTTGAAAACGGGTATTTAAACTTTTTTCTTGGTTTCGTTTTTAAATGAAATAATTTTTGTGTTTAATTTTAAAAAAAGTTGTTAAATAAAAACCGTTCCTACGATAAAAAAAAATAAATTACATGACTGGATCGAACGTAGGTACTTGCTCGTATGTGAGGTAACATTGTATAATAAAAATTAAGAAAGTTAAAGTTAACATCAAAACATTTATTCGGTTTTTGTGACTTTTGATTGTTCGATTAAAGTACATTAAATTGAATTGAGTGAAATAATTTAAACGCCATATTACTTGTTTAAGAAATGTAAAAAAGTGTGATCTTAGGAACGGTTATAAAACGGTTTATTTTTAACAAATTTTTTTTTTAAATTAAAAAAAAAAATAATTTAAGAGAACAAACTTAAGAACAAAATTAACATACATTTAAAAACAAAATTAAAAAAAAAATAACCTACCCGTTTCCAAAATATTGATTTTTCAAAAAACAGTAAAAAAATTGTTAAAAATACAAAAAAAAACGTTAATGCGAAATTACTAACTCTACCTACATCTCTTCTTGAATATCAATTTTGATAGAAATTGGATCATGAGTTTTCGAGAAAGTCGAAGAAAAAAAAAACGGTTATATGGGAAGTATCGTTTTTAGCCCACCATATTAAATTTTTTGGCCACCAAAATATATTGCTTACCTATAGTGTCACACAGATTTTTTCATAAACATTCTTGGAGACGTTTTCGAGAAAAATAAGCTTTTACATAACGGTGGTACCGTTAATTTTTGAGCTAAAATAAAAATTCAAAAAAATCCTATGTACAATGTCAAAATAACCTTAATTTCTAAATGTGAAGCTGATTGGCCAAACCGTTTAGGCTACAGTCCAAAATACACCCGAACAGACAGACAGACAGACGGACAGAATTTTGCCAGTAACTCAAATATGTTTCTCTATCATCGTTATGTCATGTTTAATTGTTATCTCAAAATTTTTAACTGAGTTTGCAGCAAGTAAGAATTACGCCTTTTCACATTTTCAAAGAAATAAAATATCGTTTAAATTTTTTCGCTGCAAACTATTTGACGTAACTTTTTTCAAACAATCAAAAGTCAGAAAAATCGAATAAAAATTTTGAAATTCCATTAATATTTTTAAAATTTTATTTGAAGCTATAAGCGGACATACATAAGAGCAAGTACGTGCGATTCAGTCGTGCAATTTATTTTCTTAGAAACTGAAACGTTACCTTTGACCACTTATGGAAGTTAGTTAAATTCATTTTCGGCTAGTTTTTCAGAATTTTGGTCTAGCAATAAGTTAGTTATATGTCCATAAAATATGAATACAAACAATTTAATCGAATTCCTTTCAGTCCTCTGATATTCATTCAGAATTTATAATAATAGCCTAACGTTTCTGTCTAATAGTTCATCAAGAAAACATTTAAAGTTCTGACTTAATAACAGATATGGCCTAAACAATTTTTTGAGAACAAAAATATACTCTAAACAAATTATTATAAGTAACTTTACAAAGTCTCCATTGGCCCTGCAGGTGTATCTACATATCATTCCTTTGTCACAAAAAAAAAAGTTCTATATGATTCTGGCCCAATTATATTGCTTCTCGATTTGATATCAGAAGCCACTCAAGAAGCTCATTCACATATGTATGTATAAATCAAGTGTTTGACATTTGTCAAAGTCACCTCAATTTAATTTCATCTTTTTGTTTACACATAAACAAAAACTTAAAAGTGAACGATAACAATTTTGCTATTTCCTTGGATTTCAGAACTACATAATTGATCTCCGAGTGAAATCAATGGAAAGTGCTATAAAGGAAACACTCATATACAATTATCTGCTTTAGCTGAGTTTTAATTTCTATTGTCAAAACTTTTTTATCTCAAATTTAATTGAATCATGCCCATTATCTTCAAGTACCTGGAAAAGTTATATTCTTCTTCGACCCCATTAACATTCCGCCCACCACACTTGGCCAAAATACATATTATCTTCATTACAATAAATCACTCAATCATATACATTGTCTCAAATGCAATATAATGCCATTAACATAATACTTACAACCTACCTTTTGTCTTTATCTCGGGAGGTCATCATCAATTTCAGTAATGACGGTCTGAAGACATAACAGAGAAGAAGAAGAGCAACAACAACAATAGCGAAATATCCATGGAAGCATTGTAACGATCGTTAGACGACTAAATGCAATCAATGTCAGTGAAATTTAATTTTTACATACCACGTACTCCTCGCTCGCTCCTCGCAGAGAAAACAATTTCAAACACATTCAATGAAAATTATTTTCCCCTATTTGCCTCCCTCCGCACCTGTTAGATGCTTCTTCACTCCCCCAGAGCCACTGATTGAAACACACGTACTACACATACCTACCATGCGTCGCGTCGTGCTGCGCGCGTTCTGTCCCATTGGGTCTACCAAGCTTCAGCTGGAACCAATCCACCAATCATCCAACTCAGCCAAGTCGGTCTGTGTCACACTTTTCTCTCGTTTTTGACGCTAAACATGGTGCAGCATGTGGCTCGCATGTGTGCGTGTCTATGACCTACTGACTCGTTGACAGTCCAAGCAAACGAGATACTCTGGTCTTGGACTTGAGATGGACTAAAGAAAAAAATTGCTCTCAATCTAGCTGAATCAATTCCATGGACCTGGCAAATTTTCGCCGCGCATCCGCAGGTATTTTCCTTCCCTTTTGGTAATCCGTCAAAGAAGACAACTCCGCCGTATATGAGTGTAGACTGTAGAGGAGGAAAAGTAGCGAAAACCATTTGAGCGTACTAATCAAAACTGACTTTTCGATTATCACTTTCTTGTCGTCCAATTCCAAGCGAACGTGAAAGTTAGCCCTCTTTTCCACTTGTGTGTTGTGATTCATTTCATTTCCCAGATTCATTCAACAAGAAGTTGAATTCCAATTAAAAACACACTCTCCAACAATCTCTCCACTAGCTCCGAATGATGGCAGCAAATTGGCGGAAATGGCTTCATATGGGGCAGTTTGGACGGTTTGTTTGGTTTGTGTGGAATTCGGAAAAAAGTTGAAACGATATTGTTCGCGCTACCCAAAAACGCATACTCCGCCTTTATTATCGAAAGTCCGTCTCACTTTCGAGGCAAACCATGGATACGTTCAGGCACGTTTGCCGGCAGATGCCTGAGCAAAATTTGAAACTTTTTTTCGCTTTCTTTCGCGACCAGCATTGAGTTCGAGTTTGGCCATTAAATGATTGATAACGACGGAGTATGGGTTTTCCAAGTGATTTATATGCGCGATTTCTCCTGATCTGCCATTTTACGCAGGGAAAAACGCATTAAAAAGAGTTCTTCATACTAAGTGTGTGTGTTTATGTTTACTGACATCTGACACATGGGATATTTACATAACTGTGGAGAGGGTTCTCACGGTGGTTAGCTAATTGATTTAGGAAGCTTCTTCAACCCTGCTTATTAATTCATCGGCTTTGTTTGTACTTAAATGGCATTCCAGGTCAGTTAAGATTTATCGAACGCAAAACTTGTCATCATATCTTGGTTGTTACCAAACATTTTTGGTACGGCTAAGGGCTATGGTTGGCGATGTCACGGAAGTAAGTGAAGAACTTGTTTCTTCAAATAAAGAGCATTTCATGTGTGAAGTTTGTGGACTTTTTTCAACTTGTTTGCCAAGTTGATCGTGATGGGCTTGACACATATTTCGCGTATGTACTGTGTTGTGTGACAGGTACGGACAGAGAGAGGTTGGTGAACCGCTGTATTGAAAGTTGTGTTTTTTTTTTTAAGCTATGCTTTTTTAACGATACAAAAAATAAGAGTAGCCCTTTAATGGCCTTTTTGAACAGTTACTGATTTAAGATCCTGTTTTGGACATGAGGAGGGTCTTTTGGAATTTCAAATGGGATTGGAAGACTTTTTTGATAATTGATGTGATTATATCGTGGAGACGGAATTGCCGAATTTCAATTAGCGGTTTGTAGAAGAAAATTCATTTAACTTATCCCGAAAAGTTCATTGATGGATGCGTGCCATTTAAAAGTAGGACATTTTGAAATGATGGTCTCCAGATACCTTTCCTTTATATTCTTCTTAATTAACCGACGATTGATATGAACCCGATTGGGACGACAAATTTCTCACTTTAGGATTTCGTTCAAGTTTTGTTAGGAAAGAGTTTACATTGAAAAAGTTGCATTACTTAGCTAGCTAGGATCAGTCCAAGAACGACCCTTTTAAGGGCAAAATCTATGATATTATTTTGGATTGCTTCCATTCAGTTCAAATGTTGATGGGAACGCTTAAGGTTGCTTAAAGAGAAAAAATTCTTCGGGTGATGCGGACTGCAGTGGTACAGTTGATGAAATGTTGATTGCTAAGTGCGAGATGGTACGTTCGACTATCAGTTTGGGAAGGAACTTTTCTAACTCTTAGTGCAAGACACAGGCGTCCGTAAGTTTTAGAGGGAAAATAGTCACTCAATTCTTGATCTACTGCGCCGAAAAAAATTCTTTCCTGTTTTTTTAATTCTTCTACTATTGTCGTGCAACATGTAGTTGCATACTTAAAATATTATTATTAAAAACAAATATATTATGTATTATTATTGTTAGTCTCGAATGCATTCACCGCGAGTGAAGAGGGAGAAACAACACAGAATTATACGGACTCTAAAGCGACACTGACCTAGCCAAAAGAGTATAAGCCCAACGTCTCAGATGGCTAGGTCGTATAGAGGGGATGGACATCAATATTCGGGCCTGGAAAATCTTTCGCGGTCAGCTGGTTTTTTGGCTGTACAAAATTCAAAACTGGACCGTTTTTTTTTTAAATGTTCGTTTTACGACGACGAATTTTCGATAAGAAATGTTTAAATCATCCTCATGTCAGATTTTCTGACTGGCGATTGTAGGCACTATAAGGAAGGCAAGTTTAGGATTCGTGAATATAAACAAAATTGCGATAACAATCAAACATGACATTACGATCATAGAGAAACCTAAAAAAGTTATTGCCAAAAAATGTCTGTCTGTCTGTCTTGCAGTATAACGAGCTGCAGCCTAAACGGCTTATGCGATTATCATCAAAATTGGTGTGTGTGATTCTTTTGGCATTTCCCAGAGGGTAAAGAAATTTTATTTTTAGGCCTAAAAATAACTGTACCTGCCATATGACCGTTTAGGAAAAGCTTATTTTTTAGAAAACGGCTACAATGGTTTTGATAAATTTTTTTTTGTTGGTATTGGCTATCATTTGATCTGAATCAAATTTACGGGAAAAGTCTATTAACGGCTTTCTTGTTCAACTTTAACTTTGTTTTTCTAATTAAAATGAATTTTTTAGCTTTTTTTTTGAAAAATCAATGTTTTTAAAACAAATGAAAAGAAATTATTTTAAATTTTATAATTACATGTATATTAATAAACTCTAAGAAACTGCATACCAAAATAAAAAAAAAAAAAAATAATAAAAATAAAAAACAGAATATTATCAAAATCCTTCCTACACTTTTCGAAATACTTTTTTCATAAATTAGTGGCGTACTCCATTTTTACTAAAAACCGTTAAGTGTTATGGTTTTGACACTTTTTTTAAGTTTAGATAGTGTTATTTTTCTACGTTAATGTTACTTATTTTTTAAATTTTATTTTACGATGTGACCGCACATATGAGCAAGTACGTGCAATCCAGTCGAGCAATTTATTTAGGTATTTTTTTGAAAAATCAGTATTCTTAAGTTTACATTTTTGAATTATTGTTTTTATTAACAAAAAAATAAAAAAAACCGTTCCTACGATTTTGAAAAAAAAACACACTTCTTCACATTTTTTTAAATAAATTAAATGGCGTTTAAATTATTCCGCTGACAACTATTTTACGTATTTTTTTCAAACACCCAAACGTCACAAAAATTCGTGTTGTTCGTCTTAGAACAGAGTAATAGTATTTCACGGTAGGTCAAAAATTGGACTTAAGCATGAACTGATGAGCATTGCGGGAAATGACGGTTGCAAATGAAACTCTATCGAGCAGGTGTAGCGATGCTTTTGAAGCAACTGCTCAGAGGTGGAAGTTGTACTCAAGTTTTGGGTGTATAAACGCTATTAAAACTTGCAGCCAGATTAAAAGGAGAAAAAAGCTTTTTGCAACGATATAGAAAACCTAAGCAGCGTTTTTGAGGAACTCAAGTATATGGTCGTTCAGACGGAGATCGCGGTTAACATATACCGAGTACTGAAAGCTTTTCGGTTTCTTTAATGTAAATGCCATTACAAAAGGGGTATGTTAAGCTTTAACGAAAGAAAACAGCACTTAGTTTTTGAAGCATTAAACTCCACACGATTCCTATTACCTTATTTAACAATGCTGTGTAAATTAGAGTTTAATGAAATTGAAGTACGGTACCGTTGAGATTGCAGGTCGGAAGCCTAAGGACGTGAATCACCAAAGGAATATGAAAAGGAAAACAGTTTAGTGGATTAGAAGTAACAGACAGAAGATAACATGTGAAAGATATTCGGAGACAAAATGGAGCCCTGGGGCATTTATTTGATGTTTATTAGATTTAAAACTGTCATATACAAATTGTATTGAACGGTCTAATCCAACGAACTAATTTTTCATCGATTTGTCAGTTGGAATGGAATATTAAGAAGAATTTTTCCAATTTTTAAATATATTTACTGCTTCACCCTTAGGGTCCTGTGAGGTTAACCGTTTTTCTTAAATTTTCGGAAAGTACGTGGTCGGTTTTATTATGTTTGATCTTTTTTTAAAGACACCGCTGAGCCCCAGTCGTATCAATCCAGAGATTTTGCATAACCTTTGTAAGTTTTTTAATTGTTAAAATCTCGCTATGCTCACCTTAGTGTTCATTGGGTTCGTTGGCAAGATGCGATTCCACTTGTTGGCTTCTTCATTATTATCACAAGATAAAGAGTGATTTTGTAAGAGGTATCAATCTTTGAAATTGAATAAATAATAATAATAATAATATTTTTTTAAATTGACATTAAATTTACTTTATTCAAAAGAGGATCTCCTGGCATTATAATTTAAATATGCTTTCTGGCATATATGACCACCACGGCTGGCTCAGACGTAGTCTAATCTGGAGTTCCAATTTTCGATGACTTTTTCAACATTTGTGACCGTAGATCGGCAATAACGTGGCGAATGTTGTCCTCCAAATGGTAAATCGTTTCAAGATTATCCAAACTAAAAATAAATCACTTGATAGCATGGCCACCAGTTTAAATAGTGTTGCCATTTTAAAGTCCTCTACCTCTAAAATAAAACACCCTTTAGCTATCCATACTCAAGACATGATAAAATTTGTATACTTTCTTCAGTCATAATATATACTTTCACTTGGCTTGAACTTCAAAATATCCTAGACCCAGAATCTTTACAAATTGAAAACAAACCAGGTCATCAGATTGAACAACAAATACCCAATGTTTCACGATTAAATGTGTCAAAGAGTAAATGACAACACAATTAATATTTCGACAAATCTGATTCGAAAAACTACACACCGCATCCAATGGACATTCTTTTGCGGCCAAATCGGCCAAATGACCATGGGATACTTCCATGCTTGTATGGGATTAGAAGATAGCTAATGTAAGCATCCTTAGCATAAAACCGGCTATAAATTGAAAATCTATTGGACCGCAGTGCCGAAAGTATTACGTGAAAATAAATTAAGACGAAGAAATGCAAATGAGCATGCCAATGCCAATGCCACTACCACCGACCGGCAACATTTGACTATTTTATATTGGTAACTAAGTAATGCAATGTGAGTAGAATTAAACAAGAAGTGTTTAGGATAGAAAGACACCTAGCAGCACAGCACACTCACGAAGCTGGGAATGTGACACACTTTCCTTTTGATGTCACGCCGTTTGAGAGATTACACCGGCTGATAGCGATGTAGCCTAAGAATATAAATTAATGTTTTCCTGATGCACTGCACCTGTTGCTAATTCAAGTTGAATAAAATGTTGATTAATCGATTGGCGGGTATCACTCAATCACGAAACAGCATCCGCAGGCGATGGGTGAATGTTTTCAACTTAACGCATCAATTGGTCTTGCAGAAATTTTGAATGCAACCAAATGGAAACTGTTATTTTGTCTTATTATTTGATTAAAACTTATTTTATTTGCCCTATTTTCAGCCCGTTGTCTGCATTGTGATTAAGATCTACAAAACTCTACTTGAGCTCTAACCAACAATAATGTAATGAGATTTATACCAATAAATATCGATTTCCATAGGCTTTGATAGAAGACATCTTCGTTATTGTAGTTTCAAATATATCCATATAGTTAATAAATAACAATAGATTTTTAGTTACTGTTGTTTTGAATGACTTAAGCTAAATACAATTTATTATCGCCACCTGAGCTGCGTTCCAAATCGAAGATCGAGCAGGTGTACCTGTATGCTACTCAACTTTATTGTTGTTGGAACCATTTGTTGTTTGCGAACCATCGCGTCGCACAGACTACCATGCATTATTCATTTTGTCCACCGTTGTCGTCGTTGTCGTGCAGACAATCAGAAATATCAAAAGAATTTCCAATCGAAGAAGGAAAAAGTCGTACAACCAGTGAAAGTTCTATGACATGATAAATAACCCGTACAAAAATTGAGAAACAAAACAGGAATTCGGGAAAAGAGATATGCTTCAAAATCACAAAATATTGGGAAGGAAGAGATCCTAAAAATCAAAATTGCATTTATAAAACAGTTACGCATTGTACTTTATTATTTTCTCAACACAATATTAAAAAAAAACGGAGACCTGCTCGTGAGGTAAAATCTCCTTATCTAAGGGGAAAATGCGGGGAGCCGATTTTATTTATTTACAAACAATCAAAATGAATAAACATTGTACGCGGTTTATGTGGAAATACATATATTAATGCATGTTATTTGATGTTTCGGGAAATTGTTGAAACAAAAGAGTTGAGTTTCGAACTTTTTTTGGTTTCTGACTATAATTTTGTATAAGAACACTGCATTTAATGAAATCTGCTTGCACATATAAAAAAAAATTAAAAAAAAATGTTAGTAAAAACGAAAATACAGAAAGAGTTTCAACTTCTCGCGAAACCGATGATCTGGCTGACTGAATAATTTCCTTGGATCCTCGCACGTGACGTCAACAAGTGGAACTATGGTCTCCAAGTCTATCTAGATATTGGCTTTTGACGAAATTGACATAATCGGTAGAAGCCCATAAGCTGTTCAAGACTCCTTTATCCAGATCAAGCAGGCGGCACAACACCTGGGGCTGCATATTAATGAAGGGATACCAAAGTAAAGGATCTTTCATTAAGCGCTTCCTAACTTCAAATTTAAATAAAACAAAATGTGTGTGAGATATCATCGACATTTTTTGACGTGATAACGTCTAATAAATCGATGACAGGTTACACATACGAAATAATATGACTCATGGTGATAAGACTCATGCTGATAATGCTGATAAGAAAAGTGACGCACGCTGCGATACTGTTGTTCTTTCAACCAAAATCACATGAAAAAGAACAGGTGCAAATTCGCAAAATAATTCAACTCAAATTCAAAAAGTACAAGAAGAGAAAAAGAAATACAAAATAGGCGGAATTTTGTTAAAGTAGGAAGTAGATGTTAATATTGGGGTGTTTGTGTGGATTTAACGGGACGTTATAACCTAAAATTATCGTCAGTAAACCGACTTTATAGACAACCAACACTTTTATTAGTTTGAAAGGTCTATTGATGCCATTATGTGTGGAATATAACGTCGTTTAAATGTCCACCGCGGCTTCTCTTGGTGGCGCGCATCTTAAGTGTTCAATTTCCCATGACTCTAGAGAATTAATCAGGATGAATTTGACTGATTGTATTGGTTATGTTGGCTTTGGTTTGTGGTCTATTCGCATTGATCTGAGACTTAAGAAAACCCCACAGGAGAAAGTCTAATGAGGTCAAATCACACGATCAAGGTGGGTTCATATCACCACCACGTGAGATAACCATGTCTTAAAATCGCTCGTGCAGAATGTCCAAAGTGGCATGAGCTGTGTGGCACGTGGCGCCGTCCTGTTGAAACCAGATGTCAGGACAAAAGAAGTTGGTAAACTAAGAGCTATAGCGCTCAACTTTGACGGTGATGATTGGAAACCGCTTTACATGGTGACTTCGTCTGTGAGAAGTGTTGGTCCAACTATCCAGGTAGTGGCGCATGAATTTGAAGTAATGCAGTCCTTTAATTAACTACTTTGAGTCAAAAGTAGCAGCTTATAATAACGCGGATTGAACGTAAATGAGATATGGGTTGATTACGTGGGAAAGTGGGGATACAATTTACTTCTGAATTTGATGAATCATCAGTGAATTCCTTCATAGAACCGGTGGAGGAATTTTGCGTTTCAAACCGTGTTCCGGAATCCCATGTGTATTGGACTCTCAGATCAGCAAGTAGATATTTCGTCTGAAATGCGGGCGGCTATTTAATCCAACAGAACCTACTATAGTCTGTCGGCTCTCTTTAAATCGAGGAACCTTACCATTAAAACTAAACTGCTGCTCTACAAGACTTTAGCCTCACCAGTATTCACATACGGATCTGAGTTTTGAATGCTTATAAAAAGGCACTCTGATCTTTTATCCGCGTTCGAGAGGAAAGTTTTACGGCGAATGACTGGCTCCGTGTGAGAGGGAGGACGATTCTGGAGAATTATGAATCATGAATTGTATAAAATCTACCTCGAAGCAGATGTTGTGGAAAAAATAAAGCTTGGAAGACATCGGCGCTCATCTCGAATGAGCGAAGAGAGAGCAGCTTGGAAAATCTTTTGCAGTTTTTTTATGGCATCGGCCAGTATTCGGTATGTATGGAAGAACTTGTGGAACGAAGCCCGGACCGGATCGCGGTTGTATGCCGATCATTATAATGATGATGAATGTGGTTCACGCTTGTTGTCAATGACACTCCTTTCATTAGTTCTTTTGAGAAAGCTAACCATAAACACCCTGGTTCGAGTGGTATCCTTGCTATTATTCTGAAGAGGTGGCCTCCCTTAACTGGTGAAACATCTGCGTACTAATTTTCCCTTCAAATACCTTCTTCCCGACAACAAGTGGAAGGAACACGTAATTTCAACATTTACCGTTCTATAAGCCTGAGATCACACAACATGATGACATTAAGTGGGTTTTGGATGGCAATTAGTGAAAAGAACTAAGGATACGTATTTACGGATTTTTTGGTTTGTAAAGAGCATTTGTTAAGCATGCTAAGAAAATGCGGATAATTTTTAATGTCCCGCAGGAGTCCTCCAAGAGTTCCTAATCAAAATTGATTTGCTTCAGGGAATCATCTTAAGTACTTTGCCCTTTATTATAGTTCTTGATTTTCTACTAGAGACTAAGGTCACCTCACCGAAAGTCAATCAATTATCCTTTGCTGACAATAAAGCTATCATTAGTGAAGATGCTTCATTCTTGAAACGAGCATTTGATGAATGGGTTAATGTTCTGAAGGGAAACAGATACGACAAAGAAAACCTATGCTGCCAATTTTCTGATCCATGTCCATGTCCATCCATGTCCGGATATTTAATCATACTGTCAAGTACAGAGATTCGTCCTTTAGCCGAACTACACGAACATGTAAAACTTAACTGGGCTGTGTCTTTCCTTCTAATTGTGATATTTAAAAATTCAAGAAAAATAATGAACATAGACTCTTCTTCTTTAATCCCCTTCGACTTTCCCACACTCACGCTGTGTATCTTGCATTTTAAGGGTATATAAACCCCTTGAGAGCCCGTTAATTATAAAAAAGTGGTCCATCGTTTATGTCGTCAATTATAACAATTTATTCTATTATTATAAGGACCTGGTATTATAAACAAAAAAATAGTAATTTACGTCATATACAGACTCTTTTCGACCTAAATTTTTAGTTCGCTTAAAAACAGCATCAATTAACACATACAAATCATTAAGTGTACTCAAACTGATTACCGATGCATTCGCGTATGCAACCGTTCTCAATTCTTGCGTCGGCTTTATCATGATCAAAACCCCTTTTTAATCATCCAATAGAAAAATTATTGTACATTGTTGACAAGGTGGCAGAGGAGTTTGCAAACAAGCGAAAATTTCACAACTCTTCCTTTACATTCTTCGCAGTATTCTCACTTCTTCAAACTACTTTAAGGTGTACCGCACAGCTGTACATACCTAGATACACATTCTTTTATTACAACACATCATGGACTGGAAAACCTGAAAAATCAGAGCCAAATCAAGTGAAAAAGTGGTACGTTCCGGACCTGTCGTTCAGTTAGCCAGCTTAACTAACAAACCATACTATAACAATTTCAAATGTGCGGTGCGCCTCTCTGCTCTGCACTGGCCAAAACCAAACTATCTTGTCCATTTGCCAACCAGATCACTTGCGGCTACCAATACCAATGTGAGTGGAGTCTTCGTCCGTCCGGCGCGGCGTAACAGTGACCCAAATTGTCCATTCAATTTAGATTTAATGCTGCCGGACTGGGCCTAGTCGAGAGAGTTATTTTTACTGATTAACGCTTGATAGTCTTCACCTCAACCATCCCTCATAACAAACAAATTTTTGCATACAACACAAAAAGTATCTCACAGATACTTTTCATACCGCACAGTTTGAGGTGGTGTCTAATTGATCGTGCCATTCGTTTGTAGTCTATTTCGTAAGTTGGTTACTGGGGTTCCTTCGTTTTTGAGTTTTTTGTGTTTGGCATAAATGCATTTTTACATTATATAAGTTGGAGTTTGGTGGGCCATGTGTGCATATGAAACAGCACATCTTATATAGATGCACTTGGAAGAATTTGCGTAATTTTCTTTTTCCATAAATCTGTGACGAATTGCATGCTCTAGATACTTCCAACGATACTTGTTTTATTATTTTTCTATTTCGATTTTTTTTTTGTTAAGTTGGCTTACATATGGAGATGGAATCAATTCAAGGTGATGTGGATTTGGGTGCTGAGTGAGATGAGAAATTGCCTCAAAATCAAAGATCGAGATGTTAATATGTAAATAGCTTTAGGGAGAAATGGTCATGATGCCAGAAGACGGTAAAGCAAACATTGGAACTAAGATTTGTTGCTAATCAATGTTAAACATCACAATGCATGGATGTGTGTATGTGTTTGTGTTTTCATGTGTCGTTTGCTATTCAATCATGGCGATACAGTTATGTTGGGGAAAGATGGCCTGATTGTTAGACATGTGAATAAACCTCAATTTGTCTCAAGAACTTGAGATTAATTATGACGTAAGGCATTATGTTTTTAGTAATTAAGAAGCATAAGAAACTCAAACGAAGCCTCTCTGAAAGAGAATCAAATAAAATTACTGTGGACAAAAAAGAAGTAAAATTTATAATAACCATATTGCAAGTTTTGTATTGCTTCCTAGGACCTCCTAGATATTTTCTCAAATTATATATCAATGGCTGCGGTTACTAAGTTAAAGTTCTGCAATGGGGAAGGACATTATACCCGATGTTTTTGAGGTCAACCTGACAAATATCACAGATGTAGACCGAGAGTTAGGTGGCACATACAAGTGGGAGAGGACCTCTACCAACTTAACGTGCGAAACTGGAGGCAAGTGAATATAAGTTCTATAAAATTTACTTAGCAAACTTTTTAAGAAAATAAAAAAAAGAAAAAAAAATGTATATTGACTCCCAAATCTTAACGGGAATATCTATACCAAGATCTTGTTAGATAATCTTATTCCTGAGCCTCACGTAAGAAAAAGTCCCTTGTATAGCAAAAATGATTTTAATCTGACTCAATACTAAAAATAAAACATCAGACATAAAACAAAGTTCGCCATCCAGCTCTTTTGTTTATTTCGCTAGTTAGGTTTTTAAATAATTTTTTTGTTGTGTTTGCTGAAGTGCAATTACATACCTTGCATGGTTAAAATATTGTCAGAAGAGGACGGAAAAACAGAAAACACATAACACATGTCAACAGCACGCAGTTGGTTTTCAGACGGTCCCCATCTTTCCACTAACCACGCCCAACGATGCTTGATCTCGCTGATCTTGTCTGCGCTGATGGTCGTTGACAGCCATGGTTTATATTGTGTTAATAGAATCGAATCAGAAATTAATTCTGAAAATGATAGTTGATTAAATTTGCTTACTTGCTGCACAAGGGACTTTTTATATCCTTTGTATGTAAAAATTCAATTGTACAAATATTATCTGTCTACTTCTATTACAAATCGCACAAATTTGTTCGAGTTTGCTTTAATATCTTTCCAATAAAAGCTTTGCGGAAAAAATACTCTTAACCAAAGTGAAGTACACCAATGCCAAAAAAATGTAAATAGCTTGACAGTAAGTTTGGGTAAACTTGCAAAGAAAATTTAGAAAACACTTCAGGGTTTAAGAAATGGATACACAAATTGTGTATGAATTTTTAGTAAGCCAATCATTGAAATTTTTTTGTCAGTAGAAGATTCTGTCATTGAAAGACATAGGTATTTTTTTCGGATACAAATCAGTCAGTAGAACTGAACCAATTTGAATGCAAATCAGTGCAAGGATTTGAGAAATTTAACATAAAAAACAATCAGCTCACACGAAAAAATAATTTGCATCAACAATTTAGCAAACCAATGTGCAATTGATTTTCCCACACTGTATTGCTCAATTATGGGTTACTAAGAGCAGTACCGAATTATAAAATTTTGGCGTTATTTCGAATTTACAAAGTGAAACAACGATGAATTTTGATTGTGAAATAAAGCTGATTTGGGACAGAAGGGAAAAGAATTTGCAAAGCGACAATTTTCATTTATTTTACGCCGCACCGTTTAAAAAGCAATCTGCCCCCTTCAAATTTAGTTTCATTCGGAAGCATATCGACACCTATCTTATTTTTTTCAAAAACCACATCAGCTAGTCAATGTGAGGCTTGTTTTGAAAACTATCAGCGAATTTATAGTTTTCAAGTTAATTAAACAAAATGATATAAAACCCCAAATTGTTTGTAAGAACTTAAATGACCTCAGGACCCAATTTTATTATTGGGGTCTTATTTCAATCTGGCTTTGTTGCGTTATAAAATAAAATCCCAATTAAAAATGGAAAAAGACTAAATCCTTTAGAAGGGGGTTTGCAGGGGGGGGGGGGGGGGGCAACAACCTTCATACCCATCCAAAATTTTTCGGCGTTATTTCGCTTTCGTAAAGTGAAATAACGACGAATTTCGCAATTCGGCGTTATTGCACTAGGCCTTTTTCACGGCACCACTAAGAGCACAGTTCCGCTGAAAAGCGCATTCCTACAACAAAGCTGATTTCAGAAGGAAAAACCTACGCAAAAGTTCAGACCTTAATTGGTTGCTCTGCTTTTGTTGTTTGTCTCTTACTGTGTGGTTTTAACCAAAATTTATTTTGAATTATAAAAACAAATTCAATAATTTAAATGTTAAGAATTAGTTTTACTTAAAATAATTTTTTAAAACAACATTTACACAGTTTTGTTAATTACTTAATAAGCAACGTGTTTCGGAATAAATTCCATAAATTCCCAAGCTTTCGGCTGATGATGGAATTTATCGCGAAACGCGTTGCTTTTTATTATAATAAGTAATTTAAAAAACTGTGTAAATTATGTTTTAAAAATTTTAACTAAAACTAATTCTTTATATTTAAATTATTGAATTTGTTTTTATAATTAAAAATAATTTTTGACTAAAGTTTACTTTCCAAACTAAGACCCAAGGAAAGTGACGAAAAACGAAATAAAATCGATGTCCAGATATTTGGCACAAAACCCATCTTTGTCAGCGGTTGATCTTAAAGCGGAATAATTTCTATTAGAGATGAACATTAAAAAAGTTTTTTTTTGACATTTGGCAAAAAAGCACCTGCCACCTGGTAGTCGAAGAAACTTACCGTTTTTGTCAAACAAAAAAAATTTTATCCAAAAGACTTGAGTTTGCGGAAGAGAATTTAAAGTGGTCTATTGAGAAATGGAAGAATATTGTATGTTCAAACGAATCTTAAAATGTGTTACAAGGTGGCAACGGCTCAAATAATATATGTCCAGTGGCCACCAAACTCGGCTTTTAAAAACTCTAATACACGACAAAAATAATTAGACTCGGAGGTTCCAGTATTATGATCTGGGCTTGTTATTATTTTACTGAAAAGCGTCGATTTATCACATTTGAAAAAAAAATAAATAGTGGACTCGTACTAGAAAATTACGCAGGAAATTGTGCTTTCATTTTCCAATGCAGAAATGTTTTTGCTTTGGATCTTGCAATTATACAATGAATTTAAGCGCGCCAGCAGAATCGCGAAAGAGTGGATTGAGAATAACAATCTTAACGTGTTACAATGGCGTGTGCATTCACCTGATTTTAATCTTATTGAATATTTTGGTGTGATGTTGACAGTTCCAAATCAACAAATACCCAGCACCGTTGGCTAACAGTTTTAGGATGCTTGCGCATTAATATCCTTAGAAAGATTCCAGGAACTGATTGATTCTATGGAATGCCACTGCACCTCTGATAACAAACACAAAACGCAACCATATATTGATTTTTAAGTAAGTTATCAGTAATATTAAAAAAATTGAAGGAAGTAGGCTATTTTTCTAACATAAAACAGGCTATATCTAGCGAAAGTACTATTATTTTGAACGATCGTTTTCCAGAAAAATTTAAGTTTTTAAGCCTCGTGCTATTATAATCTATTAGAATTAAAATTTTGTGTTTGGGTTTTGGTTAATAAAGTTTTTACTTTTGAATTTGTCCTGTTTTAATAATTTCTAATTTCAATACTATTATTTTAATTACAGCAGTTGAAATTAACTCTTTGCTATTTTCTGTCAATATTATTTTGATTCCATTGCTTGATTTTGAGCCGCTCATTTGGAATCCAACGTGAAATTGGCAGTCCATATATACTTTAAAGATCGAAGTGGACTATGTTTGACAGAATATCTGGTTTTACTACGAGCCTACTGGATATACCATTTGAAAAATTAAAATTAATTGAAATTTCGAAATTCTAATTTGTTTTCTGATAAACTGATTATTTCTATTTATTTTTAAAGAGCTTGATTTTTACTAAAAAAATTACTTTTTTCTCATTCCTATAATATTTGCTTATTTCTAATGTGTAAGATTTGTTATCTTATACTTTTACACGATAAAATAAAATAAAAAAAAATAATAATAAAGAGTTCGCTACTCAGCTCTTTTGTTTTCTGCCTCACCTAAGAACATACAAATTAATGCTTATTTTTTGATTTGCTTTCTTTAATTCAAAATAAATGTAAGTTATTATGTTGGGAGTATACACAATGTATGTATTCATAAAATGAGGACCAAACTACACGTTTTAGGTTTTCTATGTACAAATCATTCAAAAAACACTTCTCCTCCTTGGCTAAACTGACACAAATAATTCAAATAAATAAACCTCATATTCTTCTAACCTCCTTCATGAGAGTAGAGTCATCTAGTTGAAATAATTAAAGCAACAAGACAAAACTACACCGCAGTATCATAAACCCAAGACAACACCAACTCCATTGCGGTCTAGTTAATCGTAACTAATATTTCAGTCATTTTGATCTGCTTCTCTTGATGATCACTGTGAGTTGGCGGATGAATGAATTGGTAAGTGAATTAAAAATAAATTATTCCCTCAGCAGCTCAGTTGTGTATGGCAAGCGCCATAAAATAAAAACGCGTGTGAAGTGAAAACTATAGCCGCAAAACCACAGTAGTGATCCAAATCGATTCCGGATGATTGGTGTTTTCAATTTTACTTTTTTTTATATGAAAACAAATATTTATTGAATGAAATGAAAATTTCAATTAGTAGGTTTGATGAGAAAGTTATTATTTATCAAACAGAAATTTTTTTTCTATATTTAGCAAACTCATAAAATACGAAAAAAAACAAATGATCGTCGATCAAGTTGAGAAAATTATAATTTTTTTCAATTAAAGACTCAATATTCATGTTTTTATGTTTCTGCAAGAACTTACCTCCGTTTCGGAATCCACCACCGCTTATCGGTGTAAATCCATTTGCAAGCGATGGCAGAAGTACAACTGTTACCACGACACATATTGCCGTTAAATTAACCCACTTTACAGCTGTAGCTGGCATTTTTCTTTTGCTCATAGTATTATTATTATGGATAGTTTTTAACTTAACAAATAACATAACACTTGATATTTTGTATCTTTTGCTGTGTTTTTTCGATATTGGATTTGAAAAAGATTCTTTTAAAAGAATATATCGTTAAATAAATGGTGTATTTTTGTTTTTTTTTTTTTTTTTTTTTATTTTAACATGATTTCTACATAAAAAATGCTATGAGGCACAGAAATTGGATTTTTCACTGGCGATTGATTGGCAGAACAGAGATTCCTCTTCCTTATGTATCTTGATTGTTAGTTGGATCAAATCTTTTATTGTGCGTGCAATTTTCTTTTGCTCTCACTTGCTCTGCTAGTGGTTTTGTATTGTTTCGCGATTTTTCACCTTTACACGATTAACTGTTTCGATAATAATGACTTTTTTTTGCCGAACGTGTCGTCGTCAGAAAATGAAAAAAAAAAATAAAAAAAAACTTTAATTTTGCGAACAGAAAATGCACCGAAACACAGTGACCCTCGGCAATAACGAAAAAGATATAACGCACCAAAAAAAATAAACTTTCACTTTAGAGGTTCTTTTTTCTCAAAAAAGGTTGTATGATACGGTGCGGTGCGGTCTTACTGTGGCGCGGCACAAAAGGAAAGTAAGATGTTGATGGTTCCGTTTCTTTTTAAAGCGAATTTTTATGTTTGGATTGTTGAATGATATGAAAGAAGCAAAATATCTTTCTCCAAAATAACCATCCATCCGCAATCACAATCGAAATCCAACTGAGCTGTTATGATTCCTCAATGCAGTGTGGTTAAGACTTCCGTAAGCAAAAAGCGAATATGAATTCTTTGGGAAGACACGTTCGTGTGGTTCGTTGTAGTAGTTGTCCGTCCGTCCGTCGTCGATGATGAGACTCTGCTTGTCGTGTTTTTCTTATATCACCTTGTAAGTTGTGTTGCTAATGCGATATGTCTTCTGTTTTCCATGCAAGATACTGCCACTGCAGAGACACACAATCTGAAATAAATAAAAAAGAAGTCCAGCTCTGATCGGAGCAGACGCAAAAGAATGGAATACAGAGAGTGAGCGAGAAATGATCCAAAAGAAGTGGCAGCCAGGCAGGTACTGGGTAGATAGAAAGAAAGTCAGTGATTAAGAAAAAATACCGGAAAGTATAGATACTGTTAAAAGAAGACATTTCTCTGTTATGTTGCACGGTAGCAGAATGATTACTCTCTTAGGGAAAACTGCTTATGGGTTTGATGTTGGATGGTTTGAACGACAACAAGAAACAGTGGTGTTTAAACTGTGATTTTGTTGGTTTTTGTTGTTATTGTTAGATTCTAACATCATTCTTGAATTTCAGTTTTTGTGTTCTAAGAATAATTACATAATCATAAATAATGTTTGAATAAGTTGTAAAAAAAAGTTCTGACCTCAGCTCTTTTGTTTTTTTGGGAAATGAGATTGTGTAATCAATAATTAATTTTTTTCGATTATTTACAATAAAATGCATTTTAGTGACGTAAATCGAAAGTTTACAGTTATTATAAAAAAGAACGCATTTGATGCGCGAACTAAAACTTTTGGCTAAGCAAATAAGTTGAAGGATGTGTCTGTACAAAAATTGATCTGTTTTGCTTTAATTAATTATTTATATCATGCTTTGAAAGAGTTCTGTTTCCATAGAACAGATATTCAAACACATTTTCTTTGAAATGGTAAATTTTCAATGCCTAGTGAAGTTCATCAATTAACTTTGATGTCATTTATAACTTTATTATTTCGAAGCAAAATTGACATAAGCGATCTACCAAAGAGTATTCGTCGTATATCTTCCTGCCCCTTTATAAGCCAACAAAAAACCCAAAAGATGCCTTTAAAGAAAAAAAAATTGCAATCGTGAATGAACCAAAAGTCGAGATACAAAGAAAAAGATGCAAGCACTGCCACTTTCATTTCTGACGATAATGTCTTTCACTTTTACGATCATAACCCACCATTTCGAAGTACTTGATACTGCTGGGTTGTTGCCCGATCCAGCGCATGCATGTGAAGATCTCCAAAGGTCCTACAATACAAATTGACCTCTGCCTCCAAGAAGATTCACTTTGTAGATATTAACAATTCATTGTGTTTCCATTGAAATAATGACAGAGGCTCAAATTTTGTATGGATAATGGATGAGGTTATGCTGTGGGTGCATGGAGTGCGTGTTCTTTTGTTTACCCACCATTTGAAGGTCTTTAAAAGTGAAATTATCATGGGAATTGTATTTCTAGTTGGTTTGGGATAATTTGTGTTTATTCTTTGTTGCAGCAAAGCATAGGTTTTAGTGGGATCTTGGATTGTTTTTGAGATATTAGATTATTTTATTTGTATAAGTTTCAGCGTTAAAGGTTATCTTCATGGAACCTCTTCATCAGCAAGGAATAGTTTTTTTATAGCTCTTGTTGTTTTTGGTAGAAGGTAGTCCTTTCCTAGAGTAAAACGCATTTGAATCTCATTTTTTACTTGCGATTATAGGTACTATAATGCAAGTTATGCATTCGTGCAGATTAAAAAATTTGAGATAGCATTCAAACATGCCATTACGATGAAAGAGAAACATATTTGAGTTACTGGCAAAATTCTGTCTGTCTATCTGTCTGTCAGTCTGTCTGTCTGTCTGTACGGATGTATTTTCGACTGCAGCCTAAAAGGTTGGGCAAATCGTCTTCAAATTTTGAACTTAAGGTTATTTTGACAAATCTACAGAGGAGTTTTTCAATTTTTACTTTCGATTATAGGTACTATAATACAAGTTATGCATTCGTGCAAAAAAAAATTGAGATAACAATCAAACATGACATTACGAGGGGAGAGTACGATAACTTGGCCGCCAAGATTTGATAGCGGGTTTTTGTTGAGGGGTCAAAAAAAGCACTTTTTACTATGGAGAGGGGGGTCTACCTCCCCCCGTTTAGAAGGTAGGGGCACTTTTAGAAAAAAATGGTTTAAATTGAAAAAAAAATATTAAAAAACAACGGCATCACTGACAATAAAGTGCTATACTGCATTTAAAAGCCAGAAGTTTGTTCTATAATCTTGCTGTTAAATTAAATTACTCATGTCAATGGTTTTGAGTGGCAGAGGAACAACAATTCTTCTCAAATCGGACCTCAGGAGCGAAAAGAAAAAAATAACTAGACTTAGATGTATGGAAACAACGACAGTCATCACTAAACTGACCGAATCTGAGATGCTTCTGCTGGTCTCAGTATACATCAAGTGCAACTCATCAAAAAGCGACATACATTACGATCTCCACATCATCTACAACATTGCGAATCAATACACATCTTGTGTCATTGGAGGAGACTTCAACGGTCGGCACCCTCTATGGATGGATACCGTGGAATCTCGCGAAGCCAAAGCAATTGTTGACTGGCTACAAAGAAATTCCGAGCATCACTCTTTCGTTTTCGTGTCTCAACCAAAACCAAAATACCCTAGAACTCCATCTCATTTGGATTTCTTTCTGGTTACGTCGAACTTCATCAACATTCTACCTGAACTACGGAACTACAATTGCGTAGCAGACGATAGTGATTCCGACCATCTGGCAGTATAAGTGAGGGTAAGACCTAATCAAAGGATATTCTGCGAACAACCAGAACAAGAGCTCCACATCAGGTATAACAGGGTGAACTGGAGAGCATTCCGTACCGAAATTGAAAGAGATCTCCCGGAAGTCCCAACCAGCAGCAATCTCTCAAACAGTGAAATTGATAGTGCCATACTCCAATTCGAGACAACAGTTAACAACGCCTTGGAAAAGCTCAAGACTGCAAGAACCAGCAGAGACCGATATGCGAATATGCCGGAGCATATACAGGCCATATATGCTCACTGTTAAAAACTCCGCAAAAAGCTTCAACGGATATACCACAGGTTGTTTAACAGAGAGAACGACGAGTATAGATGCATATACTCCGAACTTTAATGCACCAACACCATGTTCACCCAGGCAGTGAAACATCACCAGGAGGATGAATTCAGGAAAAGACTTGCGAACATCAAACCGGGACCCGATGCCTTCAAGAAAATTAACCAGCTCGTTGGGAAAAACAACTCGATGCCAGATACTTTAATGCACGGCAACATTGTGCAGCTACACCAACAGCTCTCGCTATGCATTTTGAGGAGACCTTTAAGGATCGCCCGCCCAATCACCTTCCTGAGTTCATCGAAGAAGTTGAAAACAAGTTTAAAGAAGTTGCAGCCTCTAATAATTCATTCATCAACTTTAATGAGGACAATCCTGAACTCGAACCAACTGAAGATGCTTTTACTTTTGTCGAGGAAGTAACTGACATAATTCACTGAGAAAATTCTAAGAAGCCAGCAGAAAATGATGGGATTTCTAACTTTGTGCTTAAAAAGCTACCAAATTTCACCATCCTACTGCTGACGATCAGATTCTACTGCTTGAATACCAGCTACTTCCCCGAAACATGGAAAACGGCAAAAGTGGTACCAGTTTCGAAGAAAACCAACAGAACTAGGGTCGAGGGATATCGGCCGAAAAAGACGACAGTCGCCTGTTTACTGGACATCGAAAAGGCTTTCGACACAGTTTGTATAAAAGGAGTAATATTCAAACTGTCAAGTATAGGACTACCTGAACACTTGGTAAGATTAATAAAACATTTTCTAACCCATAGATCCTTTTATGTACAGGTAAAAAAAGAATATTCAGAAAGAAAGACGATCAGCGCTGGAGTTCCACAAGGTTCCAAGTGGGGCCCCATACTTTTCAACCTTTATACAGCTGACCAGCCTACCAACATCCCAGGGACGAAAACGAAGCTATATACGATGACTTAACGTATGCAACATCCATTTCACCAGCAATCGCAGCCAGGATAGTTGAAGGTCACATAAGAAACTTGTGGGACTACTACCATAAATGGGGACTAAAGATAAATAGCGATAAGAGCGAGCTTATCTGCTTTAGAACCCCAACAACAGCAACAAGAGGTCGAAGACGTTTCGCATTACGATGAAATTCACGAGTGAAATTCACTCACCGCTCAAATTCAACAAGCACGCCTCATTTATGATTAAGAGAGCCAACTTCTCCCTACATCTGGTCCCCTAGCTTCTTAGGAGAAGAAACTGACTAAGCACTAATACGAAGGTCCTCATCTATAAACAGCTGATCCGTCCCGTTCTGACGTATGCTTGTCCTATTTGGTTCACCATATCACCAACATATATGAAGAAGATCGAAGTTTTTGAAAGGAAGATACTCATTATACAACCCTCCAAAAATATTTTGAGGAACTTGGAGGACCACCTCAACTTGGGAATCCAGCAACTACTCCAGCAACAGCTAGAGCCCAACCATCACTACATCAATATTCGAGCCATCACAGACGACCGATTCGAAGACATAATGGACAATGAAGAAGCCCCGTTCTACGAGAGAACCAGCAACAGACACAACAGAGGATAAACAATACCTTGAGAAATTCGCATTTAAAGTCCATATTTTGATAAAAAAACGTGAAAAAAAAGTTTAGACCGATTGTTTTCAAAATTGTGAAATGAAATTGTAAATTAACTTATATGTGTTCCACGTAACTATTAGTTCTTAATCGAACACAAAACTGCATAGTTCTGTCTTCTAGTTTTTGAGAAAATCGAAAATTACCAAAACTACAAACTAAGTCATTCGTTTAGAACCTGATATATTCATATCAACGACCAAATATTTAATTTACTTCAGATCTTGGAAAAAACGTCTTCAACATTTTTAAAGAATAGTTCTGAAATCTCACGCCAATACCAGAAGCCAGATTTTTCAAAAGTCCTTCCAATTACTCGCATACCCCGAAGATCTTAACATATTAAGGAGATAAACCCAACATCGACTTTTTGGACAAAACATCACAACATAAGTTTTAGAGGTAGTAAGAGTCTAGCTGGGGTCCCCTAAAAACTCAGAAAACAACACCATCAGCACTGATATCAAACGAAGAATAACTTTTACCAATCGCTGCTTCTTAGGGCTAAGAAGGAAAATGAGTTTTAAAATCCTCTCTCGGGGGCAACTAAATTGTTCCTTTGCATGGACGTTATCGAAAGTGGATGAGGACGATGGGTGGAGAAGGAGATATAATGAAGAACTGTAGGGACTGTATAGGGACACAAACGTAGAAGACCGATACTAACATACGTGGCGCACGCAAGTAAAAGAGCACCTCGAACGATTTCACGTGCAAAACTGGGGACAGCTAGGGACCGAGCTGGATGCAGAAGCTTACTAATTGAGGCCCAGTTACAACCCATACCTTAAACAACAAATTCAAATCCATTCTCCATCGATAAGTATCTTTTGCATTAACATTTCCTTGGAGTTTAGAGAATAAAGGTATATCTTCTATTGCGCCATTATCTGTTCAGATATTTATTTAAATTCAAACAGATTCCCCAGTCTCCACCTAATCATAACCTTGATAATAATGGCAACATTCAATCTGATAGATTATGCCATATCATTTGGCTATCGTATATATATGGAATGATAATCAAAATTCTGTGTTAGATTTTTTATTTTAGTACGTTTCATTAAAGAAGAATGGTAAAATGGATGTTTTTTGTTGCTCTGATGCTGAATGGAATTATTCATCAGGTAAACATTTTCTTCAGGATGTTTATCTGTTTTTTACTTTCTTGGGGCTCAATTTCACTTGCAATTATTTTATCCATCTCTTGATTTTACCAGTGAGGAAGAGCAATACTACAACTGAAAGATATATCATCCATTCCGGTTCGGTCAGAGTCTGTGACTAAGTTATACATAGATGGATGTTAATCCGATTGTACAAATTGGGTGAGCTTGTTAAAAACTTTCTTTCTTTTTCTTAAGATATTTTCATTCAGCATCACCACCACAATAGTCGTATCTTCCGCTTATGTAATATGTTTTCGATTACCATTTAAGCGGAAGGAATAAATTACTATGTTAAAGTTTGTTGTTAGTGATTTGGTGAAATTCTATTGAATATGATATGTTATTAAATTATCCGCATGGAATTGAGAGGTGGATTAAGTTAGTAAATTTATTGTGCATATTTTTATTTTACTATCCATAAGTTATAAAACAGTTTTCTGATTATTATTAATATAGCATGGAGCACTTAGCTCCATTGTTTGGACCGGATTCAAAAATAAAGATTTATTATAATCTTTAAACGCCAGGTTAAGAAGAAGATTTAACGTTTTTGTAATGTTAATAGGAATTTAATATCTTTCGAAAAAAAATAATGTTTTAATATGTCTGCATAAAAAGAATAGAGAAGCAATTAAACTTTTAACTAAAACAAAATTAAATAGAAAGTGGAGATGTATTTAGTTACATCTGAGAGAATTTCAAGATGGACGAACGCAGATTCCTTTAATCTGGCCATTTAAAAGCCAATACCCCGAGCTAGCTTTTTATGAGGAATTTAATATTTATTATTTATTTGGTTATTATTGATTTTGTATGTCATTCCACTATCTGGTGAAGAATTCAACAGTCTTAATTTTTCTGCTAGGGGTTTCTACGGCAGTTAGATAACTATCAAGTTTACGTCACAAAAAGATTATACCCGTCTATTCCACGGCTTTCTCATTTATTGAGCAGTTCTAAGGATGAAGTGTGAAGCGAGAACCGACACACTTTCCTGAGTGGAGAAATGTTGAAATAAGATAAACTATTTCTTCGTAAGATCATTCAGTGATGCAAGGCAAGCCTCCTTTGCTAAATTGTTACGTTAACATACAGAACATGCGTTATTGGTCAGGTGTATTTAAAAAAAAACAGATCAGCATTGCTTGATGCTGTTTCGAAGGTAGAAGTGATTTAGCAAAGCCCTATTCGTGAATGCGATTGCACTTGATGCAGTTGATGCACATAGCACATAGCTATTATATTATATATAATATAGACGCCCTTACCATAATTGCAGTTAATCTTATTAACACCACTCTTTTTAAATTTGTCAAGTTTTGGTATGATTTTATTGTTGCATGAGGCCTTTTTAAGGATGAAGTTATTAAAGAAAGCAGGTCTTACGTTCGCTTTCTTAAAAGTATCAAAAATTGAAAAACGAAAATCTGTTTAAGTAACGTATTTTCCTCTACTGCATACCATCATTTTTAATTGCGTTTATAGGTACTATAATGCAAGTTATGCATTCGTGCAGATTAAAATTTTTGAGATAACAATCAAACATGACATTACGATGGTAGAGAAACATATATGAGTTACTGGCAAAATTCTGTCCGTCTGTATGTCTGTCTGTCTGTCTATCTGTCTGTACGCATGTATTTTGGACTGTAGCCTAAGCAGTCTCTCTGTCTGTTAGCACCTCTACAGCCTGAACGGATGGGCCGATTTGCTTCAAACATGGTATTTAGTATTTATTTGGTAGTATCTCGGGGGCATTTTTCATTTTTGCTCTAGGTCGAAAAATAAAGGTACCCGCCATACAATTTTTTAAAAAAAGTTTGATTTTCTCGAAAACGGCCCTAACGATTTTGATAAAATTGTCAGCGTGCTTTTTTTCAAAAATACACATTTCAGTTAGAATGAATTTTTCGAAATTTGTTCTATAACGGTACCTCTCAAAGAACCGCTTTTTTCAAATGCGGTTTTATCGTAAACCATTATAAAGATTTCAATAAAATATTGCACACATGAAGTCATTTATAATTCAATTAATAATGCATTTCAAAATTTTCAAAAACTTTTTTTTCGATTTTTTTAAATTTTCTAATTCTTCAATATTTTATAGCACACTTACGTTGGAGTCCATTATGTATGACAAGTGCCCTTGGGTAGGAAGCCACTCTGGTAGAATTTTTTTCTACAATATATGGCAATACATATTTTTCCTTGCTGATGACGGACATATCAGCAGCTCTAGTATAAGGAGAAAATACGGTGATTATAGAAATCTTCTAAAGGATCTTCCCATAGGGACTTCCGAACTCTAACAATTGATAGCGGCGTTTTTGTTTTGTTTCCCAAATCAATTACTTAAATTTTTTTAATCAAAATGGGTGTTTACGGTGGCCATAATCGTCTCAACGAGAATACTATAATTCGCAATATGATAGATAAATTTGAGGCAGTAGATTTAGCGGTTCTCACAAGAAGCCGGCCCTTCGCAGAACTCAAGTTGCCGAATTTTTGCGTCGTGGCTCGGGCCTGCACCTGCAGTCGAACACGATTCAACTTACCCAGGAGCTTTAGGTAAATGACTATAGAAAACAGGTCTACAAGGTCTATTTGAATGAGCTACAAACCATAGCCGCTCTCAAAGCCAACATTACCCACGCCATCGGTTAAATTCAGCCTGATTTATGCCACAGAGTGATGGAAAATAGGACATTTCGGGTGCACCCAGACTAGTGAAGTTGCGGCGGACAATGTTATATTCCATACATTATGGCATTAATAGGCTTTTCAAACACTTACACTTTATTTTATTTAAAGTTTAAGAAACCAAATTGCTTCCGTGAGTTTGGGTAACCTGAACCCACACAAGGGGACCTACCACAATTAGTCGGCTTTGATCATTTCTGAAGAACAGAAATAAACTTGTGAGTTGACTCGCATAAGGCTCCGTCATTGCTGTGACACTGTGAAAAACCTCATCGCTGCTCCACACAGCCAGAAAAAGACCTATAGGTTGTACACGGTTTTGAAAGAAACTGCATCTTCTGTACTGTACTTGCTGCTTAGAAGTCTCCCACTACAGACGCACCCAAACTATAGGTCTATTATAGTTCCAATCCTACAGGGTGATCTGCTTAAGCAGCCTCTTACTGCAGGCGCACCCAAACCATAGTCCTATTCTTCCCCCGGAGAATATAAAAGGAGGTGTTTTAGCAGCCTCTTATCTGCATGCGTCAACCCTGTGAACAAATCACCAGGGCTACCTATATTTCTCCATAAAATCTTCACAGATATTATAAAAAAAATAAAATTGTTTACATTTTTTAATACAGATTTCGCCATTATATGGCTTCAACTTTCAAGCCTTCATACAATTGGAAAAAAAGTGTCATCAACATAGTACGTCAAACATCTGTCAAACTTTATGTATTTTTTTTCTTAAATCAAAATTGAATTTTTAAAAAAGATTTTCGATAAAAAGCTTCCAAATCAAGAAATACTTTGATAAATGGCTAACGGTCGATTTTGATTATCTGTCAGATATCATGCCAACCAAACTCTCACTTTCAAACGACCCGCCGCCGCGACCATCTAATAGAGATGCTTCGCTGATGATATAACAGCTCACTTAGGACGGGTAAAGCCATTAAAATTCAAATAATAACCGTAATTAACTTCAAACGTGAGAATCAAACAGGCCATTAGCCCCCCAAACGAGTGTTGTTTATGTTTTTTTTTTGTTTGCAAGTTTGACACTTTCGCCGCCCGAATGTTTGAATTTACACGCAGCAAATAAGATGAAAGTTGCTGCTTCTTTTTATTATTCTTCTTCAATCGAATTCATGCAAAATTTTAATCGCAGATTTATATTTACTGCAAGCTTTAGGGTCTTTGAATTATAGTTATACAATTTAATTAATTTTTTTTTATTTTGGCTGATTGATGGGTTTGTAAAATTAGTCAGAGAAACTGCTTTTCATTGTAGATGTAACAGTGACTTAAATTGCTTCTGTTTTAGCCCCAAGTTTAAACTTTCATTCTGCAGTGTGGAATTGGCTGTAACCGGGATACATATATGAAATTATTTTAATTATGGTCATTTGAATATAATGTACCAATGTGTATTTTTTTATTCGTACACATAACAAACAAGTGCAACACCACACTGACTCTTAAACTGACAGATCGGAATCCTGCACTCGAAGTGCACTGCAGTTAACGCATAAGTGAAAGGAGTTAAAATGCGTAGGCAATTAAAATGAAACCCAAGAAATTTATGATCTTAATTTTATTTTAAAAGAAATGTTTTTGTGAATTTGTGTTGTTTTCTTTTAATTTCAAGAAGACCAATTAATTTACAACCACCCTTCATTGCTAATGGCCTAATATGCTGCTCAAAATCTACAAGAATGGTTTAAGTGAGTCACTTCTGAATGGCCTGAGGAAATAACTTTCGATTAAAAATGACGCCTTGGAGCTCAAGTTGAAGAATTTTCTGCTTAGAGTTTCGTAACAAAACGATACAAAATTCACACAGTTTATTGTTCTTGTTTCTTCGAAATTGCAAATTTAACGAAAGAAAGTTATACAACAAATTCAAAAGTCAATTAGTATTTTTTGTATTGTGTTGAATAATACAAAAAACAATGAAGAGTTAAACAAAAGTGGACAGCACGTTAATTACATTTATTCCGGAGGGTTAATTCTTTACTTTCTTCGGGAGTATGATGTTTGTTCACAAGCACTAATCAGATAGCTATTGACCTCCCGAACTTTCTATGGATGGATGCTAAGTGATTTGACTATCATCGTCTTGATTACCATGTTGAAAAAAAAATTTAAAAAAAATTGATGAGTGGACCGCACCCTGGATGTACAACATGTGAAATTCCTAAAGACAGTATGAGTATATGTTCTGCATCTTTAATTTACAATTTCTCGCGTCAATTTTCTAACGCCTACCGCACCACAACTTGCTGTCTTGAAAGTAAATTTTTCAGACTTTACTTTCGAAAGCAATTATCATTGAAACATAATTTTTGTATTGTTTGACGATGATGTTTGGCACTAGTTGGAGGTTTCGGAGAAATTAATATTTTTTTTGTTTATTTTAGCAAAAAATATATTTAATTTTCTTGACATCAATGTCGGCCTTCAATCAGTTTGAATTTATTCAAAAGAAATTGAAAGTAACTGATTTTCGTTGTTGGGAGAACTTACATTTAGCGGCTGGTTGAACTTGCGTTGGTTATTGATGCAGACCAGTCTCGAATAAAACTGTTTGTTGTAGAGGTAGTTTCATTTCCTCTGTGATGTGATAAGACCTTTTCCATGTACTGTAGTTTACGTGATAATGAAAACAGGTCCGATTTTCATTCAGAAATAATCGGGTCAGAGCTGTACCGAATCTGGGGGATAGCAAATTATTGCAACGATTGTAATATATAGGAGTGGCAAGTTGGAACATTGGAAGTATGAACGATTGAAGCTGTGAACTGGAAAAAATGATGAAGAGAAGATGAAAAGACATCTGGAGGAATTAACTGGAAAAAAATATCCCTTTTAAGACAAAAAATATCTGTGTCATAACATGTATAAACATACATAAAAAAGAGTAGTGCAGAGGTAGTACAAAACATGTGGAATTCTCTGCAACGAGCTTGCCTACAGAAAACGAAATCGCTACTGGGAATTGCCAAAGGATACTATACTATACTATAAAATATGATGGTGGAATGATAAAGCCAAAACATGATAATTAGAAATAAAAGGCACGACTGGGTCGCACGTACTTGCTCCTATGTGCTAATCGTTTTTAAGTGCAGGCGTCTTTTTGACAAAGATTTAATTTTAATGTTTTTTTTTGACGTGCAACTTCTTTAGAATCATTGTGGGTTGAAGCTCGAACGAACATGCGTCACGACAAAGGGATAAACACATATATACACTTTTTTAGTGTATTATCTTTCCACTTGTTGTTTACTGTTTATAATATAATTTGTTAATAGAAAGATATAAGTGACTTTTTTCAGTTAGTTCAAGTATTATTAATTAAAATAGCTTAATTATGTTTGATGGATCGATAAACGTATGGTAGGTATCAATGGAATTTATTAAGGATACCCATAATAAGGTTGGAAGGAAGGTAGGTACTAAAATTAAGATACACATTCCAACTACTGTTAAGCGAGTGGGTATAGACAATATTAAAAGTTAACACAGTGGTTTTGCTTATGTAGGGGCAGGTGTAAACTGTTGTTTTCTCGATTGAAATTTTTACATTCAGTAGTAATCGAATAGTTTTTTTTATTTGTTAGTTGTTTTTGTGTGTTTATCATAGGCTTCCTAATGTATTCTGTGTGCTTTTATGATGATGATTCAAAAAACCAAATATTTTTTTTAAAAAATTATAAAAAAATAAAAAAAAAATGTTTTTGAAAATTTTAATAAGCAATATTTTTTAAATCATAAAACACTATATATTTAGAAAATTTCATCAAAATCCGTCAATTAGTACCGTTAGTTTTGGAGCTAGAATGCCAATTCGAAAAACTGTCGGGTAGAGTACTCTAAAAATACTATATACCAAGTTTGAATCAATTCGGGCCAACCGTTTAGGCTGTAGGTATCGATACGGACAGACAGACAGACGGACGGAATTTCCGGACCCACTTTTTTGACTTTTCTATCATCGTAATGTCATGTTTGATTGTTAGATTTTTTTTTTACGAATGCATAATTTGCCTTATAGTCCCTATAAAGCGGAAGTAAAAAATCGGCTTCTCTGTCAATATGCCCGACTCATAATATAGATGATAAAAACATGATTAGAAATCTTTTACAAACGTTGCAAGAAAAAACAAAAACAAAAACCAGGTATCGGGAACTGGACTACTATTACTACTTTCGAATTACGGCTCAATGAAGGAAAATTGCCCAGGAAATCAGTTCACTAAGAATGCTGGCGGCCAACTTCTTGTGAATAACGACAAATATTTTCACAGATGGTGACTGTACAGTAGATGAACAGTTTCCTATACTTTTCAATAGCTGCACCTAACAAACGAAGAAGTTCCCGACAAAAGAGTTATAGAAGTTAGTGCTGATGTGAAAAAAACATGAAAATAAGAAAAACAAGTGACTAGGGGCCTATGTCAACATGACAACCAGTCAGCAACCACTTGTTTAACTATTCTTATTTAACAAGTGAAAATCTTTTTTTGTAACACCATAAAAACCATAACAATTGTCAATAATAAGAAAAAAATTCCTTCCCTTGTTGAATCAGTTTAACAAGTCAAGCTACAAAAATTATTCGTTAGTTTTCCAAAAAAAAAATGGGCCAGTCTGGGTCGCACGTACTTGTTCTTATGTTCTATCTAATTACATTGGAAGGCAAGATCTTTGACAAAAACAAATAACATTTACGTTGAAAATAATACAGTTTAAACTTATAAAAAGTATCAAAACCACAATACTTAACGGTAAAAATTAAATACGCCATCACACGTCCTAAATAACCAAGAATTTATGAAAAAAGTATTTCGAAAATTGTAGGACCGGTTTTGATAAAATATTGTTTTTTATTTTAAGATTTTTTTTTTAAATTTTGGTTTACAGTTTTTTAAATTTATTGATATATAGGTACACTTGATTTTAAAATTTTAAATATTTTTTTGATAATTTTTAAAAATATTGAATTATAGTTTTTCAAAATATTGGTATGCAGAATTAATTTGGTTACTTATTTCTTTTATAAACATAAAATTTGATTGACATCCATTTAACCGTTAACGAGAAAGTCGAAAATTAAAAAAACCGTTATATGAAAGGTACCGTGAATAGACTTTTCCGGTAAATTTGTTTTTTTTTTTTACCGTTGGAGACGTTTTAGAGAGAGTTAAGCTTTTCCTTAACGGTTATATGGCAGGTACCGTTACTTTTAGTCCTAAAAATAAAATTTCAATTTTCCCTCTGAGAAATGCCAAAAGAATCACACATACCAAATTTGATGGTAATAACTTAAGCCCTTTAGGCTGCAGCTTCTTATACATACAGACGGACATTTTTTGTTCTCTGTGATCGCAATGTCATGTTTGATTTTTATCTCAATTTTGTGTATATTCACGCACCCTAACCTTGCTTTATAGTACCTACCTATAATCGCAATTAAAATCATTTTTTAACTTGAGCACTAAATATGTACATAGATTCAGAACAATCTTTCCAAACCTATCACTTGACAAACACTACTGCAAGTGCTTATTCCTATTTTTTTGGCTTCCAACAAGTCTCCGACCGTCGGTTGATACAAATCAACAATTCAACAAGTTTATTTTCTTTTTTTCTTATCAGTTATTGTTTCCAGTTACAAAAACTATGAAATTGTAAAATTTCCCTCTTCTTGAAAGAAACCGAAACGATTGTAATAGTTCTCGTAGACTTTGTTATTCCGTGTTACACAAATTTTAAAAAGTTGTTGAATTTCACTTGTTCAACAAGCACTTTATGCATTGTGTTATATAATATGTAAGACAAAACATAAAGAACTTTTTAAACAAGTAAAATTGAACAACTGTTTGAAATGTATGTAACTCAGAACAACAAGTTTTCTGGAAATTCAACAATTGTCTTGCCAAATTTCAGAAAGAGGGATTAAATATGTAACAATAAATATATATAATAATATATATATATATATAATAATATATATATATATATATATAATATATTATATGTAATTAATTATATGTAAAAAAATTATTTTAAATTTTCAACTCATAAAAACAATTCGTAATTTAAGTTTTTTTAAAGCAAATTAAAATTTTACAATATTAAAATTAAATTTAAAATTTAATTATTCCTAAGAAATTGAAAAAAATGTGTATATACATGTATCCAGAAACTATTTATTACTTGCAATAGAGAATCAGAGAAAACTATAAACAAAACCTGATTTTGGACAAGATTAATGTCTTTCTTTTTGCCGCAATTTTTCGGCTTAACGTGAAAGGCTTGTTAAATTGATTCAACAAATAAAGGGAATTTTTTCTGTTGAAAATTGTTACAGTTTTTGTTGTGTTACAGAAATAATTCTCAATTTTTAAACAAACAAATAATAATTGAATGTTGACTTTGTGACTCGTTATTTTATGTTATAGGCCCCATATGAGTACCCTCATAGTTCTGGAAAAAGGGGGTGTTTAGACGTCTCACAATTATCATCTCCAATTTTACAATGCTGTGCAAATGCCCAATGAATCAGTGGAGGGAAAGTTACCTTCTTCTAAACTACGAGGCGATATAGGAAAATGCCATAACTACCGTTCAATAAAACCAATATAACACACAATGAAGATCTATGAGCTGGTATTGAATGGCTTTTTGCGAAAAACAATACGCCAGTGCAGATTTGTTTCGGGTAAATCGAACACATATGCAATCCAGAGTATACAAATAAGAAAGCACCAAATATATTCTGAATATCTGTGGAATGCCGTTTTGGATGATAACCATGAACACCCCTCTGCTGAATCACTTTTACATTCGAAATAGCATCACGTAATGCCGATCTGAGATCTGATGGAGGAAACTTGGTAAATGCCACAATAGCCGAGCAAAATGGGCCAATATCACTGCTCACCTCGAAGTTCGAACTCCAAACCCGACGTACCTCAGCTGGATAAGTCTTCTTCCGAGTATCAATGTGGAGGTATTCAAAAAAGTTCTCAATTGAGCTCTGTCCGGAGGACAAAAACATAATTCCAGACACCCAGTTCGGCTTTAATGGAATGGAATAATGAAAGAATGCTAAGAAAAAAATGTACCTGTCTGGTTTATTTGGAGAAGGCTATCGACAGTTAGAGGTCGCTATCTAAAGTTGAACAGATGGGGCAAACCACAGTTATATCTATATGCTTTTACGACATGCTTAATGGTAGAACGTTTGTTGACAAAAAGGCAATGTGACTTCTACCAAAATATTTGATATTAACAAATATCTGCGGTGAACTCACCGATCTTCTTTAGTATTTACATCAGCGATCTCATTGGGAGTCTACTTCATGCAATTGCTTATGCCGACAGGGTCTTAAAATTGAGGCTATCAGAATTCTCTTGCAACGTGACTTCGATAAGATTCAGCAATATTGTAGTCATTGGAAGCTGAAAATTTATTTACAGAAATGAAAAGGGGAGTTTTTGGTTCGACAAGGCTGTGGCTTAATAGCAGCCGCCTTAATAGCACGGTAAAGGCGATTTGCTACTCGGCCCTCATGAGGCCGATGATTGCCTATGGATACTTACTTACTTACTTAGGTGGCGCTACAGTTCGGGACGAACCTGGGCCTCAACCAACATGCCTCTCCAGCCAACTCGGTCTTTGGCTAGCTGCCTCCAGTTTTGCACTCCAAGTTGGTTGAGGTCGTCCTCCACTTGAGCGCGCCACCTAAGGCGAGGTCTTCCTTGACTGCGTCTACCCTCTGGGATGGAATCGAAAATCCTGCGAGCCGGAGCATTGTTGTCCATTCGCTCTACATGACCTAGCCATCTTAAACGTGATATGCGTATTTTTTTGACCAGGTCAATGTCGCTGTACAGCTCGTATAGTTCTTGGTTGAACCTTCTCCTCCAAAGCCCGTTAACGCAGATAGGGCCAAAAATCTTCCGAAGAATCTTACGCTCGAAACGACTAAGGACATCTTTATCCGCTTTAGATAGAGTCCATGCCTCGGCGCCATAGAGCAGGACTGGGATGATTAGGGTCTTATACAGAGTCTCCTTTGTCTTTCGAGAGAGGGCTTTGCTACTCAATTGCCTTCCTAGCCGATAGAAACAGCGATTGGCAAGAGTAATTCTTCGCTTTATTTCTGACGAGATGTTGTTGTCAGATGTTATAGCGGATCCGAGGTACACAAAGTCCCTAACTACCTCAAAGTTGTACCTGTCTATTGTGATGTTTTGTCCAATCCGCCGGTGTTGTGTGTCCCTTTTTGTGGACAGCAGGTACTTCGTTTTGGCCTCATTGACTGCTAGTCCCATCTTAGCCGCTTCAGCTTCAATGCTAGTAAACGTTCCAGTGACAGCTCGCCGAGTTCTGCCAATGATGTCTATGTCGTGAGCGTATGCTAGCAATTGCACAGACTTGAAAAAAATTGTCCCACTACCATTGACTTGCGAGTTTCTTATAATTTTTTCAAGTATTAAGTTGAAGAAATCGCACGATAGCGCATCACCTTGTCGGAATCCTTTTTTGACGTCAAAAGCTTCTGTGAGGTCAGAACCAACCTTGACGGAGCAGCGAGAGTTCTCCATCGTCATCCTGCACAGTCGGACGAGTTTTGTGGGAATGCCAAAACCTGACATGGCTCTGTATAGCTCGTCTCTATAAATGCTATCGTACGCGGCCTTAAAATCGATAAAGAGGTGGTGGGTATCGATTTGGAATTCTTGGGTGGTTTCCAGGATCTGCCGTAGCGTGAACATTTGATCGATTGTGGACTTTCCTGGTCTGAAACCACACTGATAGGGGCCAATCAGGTTGCTGACGAAAGGTTTCAGGCGTTCACATAGTACGGCAGAGAGGATCTTGTAGGCGATATTCAGGAGACTTATTCCTCTATAGTTGGCGCAGTTTAGAGGGTCTCCTTTCTTGTGAATCGGGCAAACGATGCTGAGGTTCCATTCATCAGGCATACTTTCTTCTGACCAAACTTTAGAGATGAGTTGGTGTATGCACTCCACCAGGTCATCTCCGGCCGCTTTAAAAAGTTCGGCGGGTAATCCGTCGGGTCCAGCAGCTTTGTTGTTTTTGAGTTTAGATATTGCTATCCTTACTTCATTTTGGTCAGGTGGACGGAAGTTTTGTCTGTCATCATCCATGTTGAATGGTTCATTCTGCCTGACAGCGGGATTTTGGCCTTCATCGCCGTTTAACAGTCTGTAGAAATGGTCCTTCCATGTACTCAGCACCGACTGTGACTCTACTACGAGGTTTCCATTCCTATCTCTACAGGCTTCTGTGCGGGATTTTTTTCCTTGGCATGTTCTTTTTACCTGTTGGTAAAACTTCCGCACGTTGTTCCTGGAGTAGCATCTCTCAATATCTTCGATCGCGCGCTTCTCATGCTCTCTCTTTTTCTTTTGGAGAAGCCGGTGTTCTTCCCGTCTTTTCTGCTCGTAAAGCTCGCGAGCAGCTCTCGTCTTTCTTTGCAGCGTCGCTATATATGCCTCTTGTTTGGCTGCATGGGCCTGCCTGCATTCGTCATCAAACCAGAGGTTTCGTGGAGGCGGTCTGGTGAAACCTAGCACATCAGTTGCGGCATCTCTGATGGCTTGTTGGCATTGTTGCCACTGATCTTCGGCACTTGATGCTGGCGGTACTGGATTTCTTGAGAGGTTACGGGATATTCGATCGGCATAGGTTCTGGCGGTTTCTTGCGATTGCAGCTTTCCGACGTCATACTTCCTCACAGTATTACTCCGTTGTTGTGGAGTTCGGGTTATTCGCATTCTTACCTTTGCTGCAACAAGGTAGTGATCCGAGTCGATGTTAGCTGCTCGGAAGGTGCGAACATCCAAGATACTGGAGGCGTGTCTTGCATCGATCGCAATATGATCAATCTGATTGACGGTTCTTTGATCTGGGTGTCGCCAAGTCCCTTTGTGTATATCGAGATGAGGAAACCGTGTGCTTGCAATGGTGACGTTATGTGCCGCTGCGAAGTCAATTAGCCTAAGTCCGTTTTCAGACGTTGTGTCGTGTAGGCTATGTTTTCCGACAGTCCTACCAAAGATTTCCTCTTTACCTATTTTGGCATTAAAATCGCCTAGTACGATCTTAACGTCGTATTTAGGGCATTGCTCATAGGTTTTGTCGAGGAGCTCATAGAAGTCATCCTTGGTGGCGTCATCTTTGTCCTCTGTGGGGGCATGAGCGCATATTAGGGTAATGTTGGCGAATTTAGCCTTGATACGGATTGTCACAAGTCGCTCACTTACGTGTCGAAAGCCCAAGACTTCTTGCCTAAGTCTACCGCTTATGACGAATCCGCACCCAAATAAACGCTGTGGTCTTCTTGCGCAATCACCGTAGTACACGTCACAGTTTTTCATCCTCCTTTTGCCCGGCCCATTCCATCGCACTTCCTGGATGGCAGTAATTCCTGCTCTGTAGCAGTCTAGGGCCTCCGCTAGTTGTTTGGATGCACGTGGTCTGTTAAGAGTTCTAACATTCCACGTGCAGATCCGAAGGTCGTTGTCCTTGATTCGTTTTTCCGGGTCGTCAACAGTAAATCCGTCCTTTTCCGAGGCTATTGGTCGCTTCGCAACTTTTTCTTTTTTCCGTGGCAGGGTTGTTAACCCCACGCACAACCCCCAACCTGGAGGGCCAGGTCCTTTGTTGGATTCCTTGGACAAAAGGAACCGGAGAATCCGGAGTCAGTAACCCACTTCGGGGATATGAGCGCTGCCGTTGGCCCATTAAGGGTTCATCCGCCACCATCTCTATTTCAATGCCCTGACTTGCATTGAATTGTCCTAATGACCTTATTTCCAAATACGTCGAAGTAGCTCATTAGGGCGTCTGCTTCGTTGACTGTTGACGCCACCGTTGGTCCAATTGGTTGGGCTCATCCGCCGTACGTCCTCTTTCTGAGGGGCTCGTGCAAGACTTCTGCGAATCGATCAGAACAGTCATTAAAGCAGAGCGTTATAGTGTTGCTATTTTTTCTGTGTTCAACACTCGCGCTTATAAGTTTAGCAGGAATGTCCGGATGGACAGACCAGTACCCGGTGGTTACCGCGGGGAGGTAAAATAAGCACAATTGATGTGTACGATATAGTTGCAGCGACTGTGCATCACCAGTTTGATGCCTTTCAGTGCCTACCCTATTCATACAGCACCCAACCACCATACAGCACCCAACCACCTATGGTTACAGTGTGGTTAAACGTTGTACCATCTCCTATTAAGCTCATTCGAGGTCACATTGCAACTAATGGAAGAAATTCCAGACTTACTACCCACAAGATGAATATTTTGAAAGTACAGGAGTGGTTTTATCCCATCCGAGGCTTTCCTTTATCTAGGCTGATTCAGGATCGATCGTTGATTATGTTGATCTACAACGTCACCCGCTAAACAGTCGATAAGATGGCTCCTGTACGACCGAGTCATCATCACTGGGAGCGAATCAGAGCACCTCCGGTTCAGTATGTCAGTGTCTGAAAAGGATCGGAAGGAAATCATTAATCAGGTCTACCAGTTTTGATGTCTAAGTAAAAGTTGATGACTTTCAGTCGACTTATCGCCTTTGGTTGGCTTACGGTGAAAAATACCCGCTAAAGTTAATTTTAATTGAAGCTTTTTTTATAAGTTAAAAATAACATAACAAATCATCAATAAAAAGTCCCGACCTTTGTCCAATAATTTTTATCCTCACAATGACTTCGAATGAGTCATTAAAAACTTATCAATTTGAATATATGCGGATTCAAAAGCATATCTTCTTTAGACAATTCTAAAAGATATCCAAGACGAATTTTCTAAATTTTTCATCTCTGCCAAATAAAACGTAATTCTCTTTTGACTAGATCGAGTGTTAAAAATAGCGTAAGTATACCTATAGCTAGCTGATTTATTTTCTTTAATTTATTTGTGATAAAAAGTTTAAAATTTCCAAGTTCACAAATTGATATTAGCAGTGATTGGCAGATAGTTTCCAAGCTTACCGACGGTATAGACGAAATTCGTTTATTTACGTTACTTGTCATTCATACAAGTCTAACTAAATAGTTAATGTTTGTTAAATGTCATCAAAACGTTGGGAACACCAGTAATTATACTTTATCTCGCTCTCACAATTTCTTTCCTTCGGAAAACTGCAATGAACTACTTCCCAATAATCAACCACTTCAAATAAAATTTCCACGGACTAGATATTTTATTAATTAGATACTCTTCATCGATTATTATCCACTGGCGCTTGATGATTGTCATTAATCATGTCTGCACTTCTGTACGGCGGGATTTCAATATTCTTGAGAGATGTTATCATCTCGACGACTAAATCAATCTCCATCCACCCTTTTAAACTGGGTTACAAGATTAATGTCTTGCATGTGAAATCAAAAGTCAAGTGACAACGAACTCAGTTGTCAATTTTTTGTTGGTGTCATCCATTAGGCACGATTCCAACACTTTTTTTCGAAACTCACTTCAAAATTCATCGCCACAGTGATCGCTGAGAGATGAATTGACTGTTTACTCGTTTTTTATGCAAAACTCATGAACTCATGCAGCACCACTGGGTTGTCGAAAGTAATCAACTTTTCCTTTTTCGGGAGCCTCCATGGAATACCCAATGAGCCACTAGTGTGTTGGTGAACCTGGGCCAAATGGACTTTCTTCCACAGCGAAAGGAATATAAACAATAAAGATATCTTTGGTGATAGCGTTTTCTTCTTTAAGATTTCCATTTCGATATCTAAGCTGAAAAGCCTTCGAGAGCAATCTCCTTTGCCAAATCTGTGCACGCACTCTGGTGTCAATCGTTCTTAGTGGCTCATTGATAGAGCGTCTTCAGCGAATGGAAAAAGTGCCACAATATACTCAAAAGATGGATAGAGTTGCACTTTCTTCAATAATTTTTCTTCTTTTTGTTGTTGTTGATATGATAAGTAGGAATATTGAAGTGCCAACTTTAAATTTCGGTGGACATTTTATGAACTTTCGCTTTCCATGGAGTTCGCCCAGTCTTCATAGAGGTTCAGAGGAAATGCATAATCTGGTGGTGTTGGGAAAATAATAATTCTTTGAAAATAATTCAAAAGAGCAAAAAAGTAATTAACATATTACTATGTGTGAATTTTTTATTGTGAAGGGCAAACAAATGGAGGGAATTAATTGTTATTTAGTATTTTGGTTTTAGGTGAGAAGATGAGAGTTCAAATTTATTTTTACTGTTTGTTTATGAAAGAACTGTCGTTAAAATGTCAGTAACGGAAAGTTTTACTTGTTTGGGTTTTGAGTTATGTTTATTAACTTTTTTTTATTTTGAAAGTGGCAAAATATCATTTTATTTATTATTAGTCTGCTTAAAAATTGGATTTGTATGTAAATCTCTTAGGCAATAAAATGGAGAGTTTATGAGGGATATATGATCACTTCAAAATATACTTCGTTTATAAATATTTTCTTAAAATGTTTGTATACAAAAATAGGGATTTTTATGGTTTTTTAATCAAAAATTGATTTCTTTTATTATCAGGAATACTGAAGATAATTCCTGGCCTGAATAAATGTTTTTATTCGCTATTATTCCTTGCCTTGATGCATTAGATTGACGCCTTGCAACTTTCGATTTCAACAAAGACGTTTCAGAAATGTTCTTTATTCCAGGCTAAAACTTTGACCCTTTTAATTATCATCATTTTGTGAGACCAACTCCATATGAATTTAATACTACGTCTGCTTTATGGCATACCAGAAAAAAACCGCCTCCATTCCCTAAAGCAATTATAAAAAGCTACAACATCACAAGACAGACGACAAAATGAAAGCAACAATTCGAGGGAAACTTCAGACCAATTCCCCCTAACGATCAAGCGTTTTTGAACCAAGACGAGTTGTCGATAAAATGAGCCCATTGAGGGAGTACACTTTTGAAACCATGGAGTAAATAGCAAAAATCTTTGGGAACCTCAGGTCAAAAACACAGCTGGATGTTGTTTCAAACGTTATCCTGAAAAGGTTTCTCAATGCGGTGATGATACTTCTGACAATCATTAAGGTTCTGCATCAGCAACTTCTACTTTCATGAAAAGTGGAAAACTTGCCAAATTCGTCAGATTCCCCGCATCGAATTACTGGCCAATTTCTCACCAAGTTACGAGAAGACGTAATATTCCAGAAACAAAGCAGGTAAAAACGCTAATGTTCGGGAAATGAAGTTTGGTTTTCGAGAAAGCCACACCATATTTATCCGCTAATAAAATTCAAACATGACCAAAGCCTTTAACACAAACTGCGCAACAGTTGGACGCTTATTACAAAAAAAAGCTTTTATGACCAATCTCGGCTGTAGCCTTCCAGTTTTGTTCTTCATATTGAAGACAAGCCTGAACGAAATATTGATACATTTATTTGAAAGGGAATTTTTCAAAATTTCATTGGTTTTTTTTCGAGCGGCAATGGTAAAAGTATTACAGGAGCGAGACTTAATATGAAGAAGTCAAGAAACGACACTCGAATTTTGTTTATACTCTGTTCAATCCATATTTTCAGTACAGGTAATGTAGGATATTTGCCTTTCACTCTTACTGTTATGGATTTCAATAAGCTATCTCCATTTTAAAGCTCTCAAATGTTTGCCATACTATATACATTATAAATTGGTATAATTCTCACACAAATGTAGGTATGGTTACCAACTGTTTATTCAAATTTTATGAAAACAGAAACATGTAGACCGTAAACTAAATCTAAAAGAAAATTATATTAAATTAAATCTATCTTTTTCCACACCACCAAGAGATAAGATAAAAGGCGCGTTTTTTAAAGAGTTCCCCAGAAGGCCTAATCTCTTTAAACGTAAAAAATAAATCAGAAAAAAACGCAAAACATTATTTACAGAAAAAAAAATAGAAAAAAACTTTATCATTCCGTCGAGTAGTTGCTGCTAATACTTTCTTCGTTAAAGTTTATTATCAAACTTTCCACTGCTCCTGCAGTAAAAAAAATCCATTTGCCACATCTATGGCTCAATTACCTGCTAAACGTGTTGGACACATCGTTACCATTTTTCAGCGTCAACCCATTATTAAGTCCTGTTTTTAAAAGATCTTTTAGTTCTGCAAGTTTAAAAGATTTATTTTGGTTTGCAACGAATCATTTCACTTGAGCCTAAAGCTGTTCTATGGAATTAAGTTCGCAGTGATAAGGTGGCAATCGAAGTACTTGATGTCCTGCAGCTTTGGCCATTTCATCCACCACGTAGGTTTCATACTGATTTGGTAACGGTTTACGATACTAAGCAACTCAGCTTCCACCATATCGTCTCCATAGCTGATATCATTAGAACTAAGCCACACTTTGATTTTGTTTTTTTTTTTGCTAGAAGTCGAGGGAACCTTGTTAATTTTTTTTTTTACAAAGTACACAGATTTTTTTTTTTTTTATACAAATCCTGTTTTCAAGACAAATAAGAATAATAACTTAACGGTTATGATAGGTACCGTTAATATTTGAGCTAAAAAAATTAAAATAAAAGTTATTTAGAATGTCAAAATAATCTTATGTTATAAATTTGAAGACGATCGACCAAGCCGTTCAGGCTGTAGTCCAAAATACATCCGTACAGACAGACAAACATAATTTTCCAGTAACTCAAATACGTTTTTCAATCGAAATGTCATGTTTGATTATTATCTCAATTTATTTTTGTGTACGAATGCATAACTTGCATTAAAGTACCTACAATAGCAAGTAAAAAAAAAATTGCCAACAAATATTGCATTATGTATCTTTATTTTAACCGTTTTTTTTTTAAAGAAAAATAAAAACGAAAAGAAGTCACAAAAAAAAAACAGCCACATCACCTTCTTTAAACTTAAAATATGCTGTAATTTGCTCTAAGAAAGCTTCAATTCTGGAACTTTCATAATAAAAACCAAAGAATAAATAAGGTAATATAATTTAAATTAATGGCGAATGGTAACTCTGCAGTAGTGCTTTTTTTAAATAAACACAATAAGCGAGAGGCAAATTGATAATCAGTCTCCTCTCCTCGCAGCTGGGGAGCTGACAGGTGTTGGTGGAATGTACATGGGTTAAATAAAATATTACAACAACAATTTCAATGTATTTCAGGTTTCTCTTTTATATTTAAGTGGCAATTTCTTAAGGTGAGTGCGATGCAAACACTTACAGGTACCAGTGTGTTTAAAAGCTCTCGTCCATAAGGTCTGTACTGAAAATATAAATTGAACAGAGTATAATAATTCAAATTTGAAAAATGCCCAGTAAAATGTTTGCGTTACGTTCAGCCTTACGTAAGTATATTGTATGATCATGTTTTTTGTAGCATATGCCTAGGTGTTATCGTTAACACATTGATCAGTTGTTGAAGTATAGCCTTAGGAAAATTGTACCAGATTTCATCCGAACGCTGGTAGTTCTTTTTCGGGATGTAAACAAGAGTGCGATAAAAATGAAACATGACATTACTTTAAAGGATATGTCTACAAAATTTAAAATTCTTCATGTTCGTATTTGGGTTTTTGGCTTAAACGTTTTTGATCTTTTTTGATCGTCGCTTCGCTGACGATTGTACCCGTAGCTTCTAATAATTGTTCCGAGACTCATATCGTGGATCTTCGGATGTGGAACTCTCAATTTTAAAAATAACGTAAGATTTAATGCTTGGAAAATTCAATGCTATTATCTAGTGTCGATAAAGCTTGACTTGCCCCTTATGGAAACAAAACAGGTTGCTATTCTCGGTTAGTCCATACCAACCTTTTCTTTTAGAACGATGACAAACTGGAAGTATGGCAAAAAATGCCGCAACATTTTTAGGGTCCCTCTGGAGATGTAAAAATGTTGGCTCTCATTCTGATCTGACAATCACCTATAAAAAAAATTGAGTAGAAGTTCCATTCATGAACTAGCGCTATTTGTTGTTGGAAATATTACGGGTTAATACGATGGGAAGGAGAAGATTTGAGTTTAGGACGGGCAGGTAGTCAGAAAAATGTCAGACAGGAAATCAATTTGTTCTAGTCACGATTTGTGAAAGGTTTGGAAAAGGTTAAAAAAAACGAAGTTCGTATTTAAATTCAAAGGAATGCAAACGATTACTTATAGCACTCGGAAACTTAAAGGGAAGGTAAATACAAATCGGGAGTTCCTTTAAAGGAAACAAAAATATAGGAAGGACAATTTATACTTAATGAAATTACAAAAACTGGTACCAATCTAAGATCAACTCAAGGCACCCAAAGAAACCTTAGGAGGAAGGGAAAACCTGAACAAGGTATGAGCGTACATCTGACGTTGGAATCTGGCACGCTTATGAAACACTGCTTAGCTCACCTCGTTTAGGGGAGGATCTTTTCCCGAATTCAGACAAAAACTAACAACAAAACATAATTCGACCACAACCATCCAGAACCTACCACACTTCACTGGATTGCCATACCCCTTCCAAATTGGAATCGTTGACATTTTCGAACTCTCCAAATTAAACTCGGCATGCAGCTCTTTATGATATTTACTCACCTCTAGGAATAAGGCGTTTCCAGTCACCCCCTGTGCAACTTTACTCAAAAATATATCAAGCCCTTTTCGGCTCTAAAAAACAACATTATATTGCGTAAAGCACTCTGATCCATTATCCGGGTTCGAGAGGAAAGTTTTACAAAGAATTGTTGGTCCCGTGTGCGAAGGAGGACGATTCCGGAGAAGATACAATCATGAATTCTATGCAATCTACCTCGAAGCAGATGTTGTGGAAAAAATAAAGCTCGGTAGACTCTGGTGGGCTGTGCACCTAGCCTGCATGAGCAAAGAGGAACCTTGCTTGCGTTGGTAGGATGGCGTAGACCAGGACGCCCTAAGCCTTGGGGTTCGCAATTGGATGGCTTCGCGGCAAGCAATCCGGATGTATGGAAGAACATGTTGAAGGAAGCCCGTACCGGACCCCGGTTTTTGTGCCGGTCATGATGATGTAGGTTTTACTTGTTTACTTAGGGGTAACTGGTGGATTACCATCGTGCCTATCAATACTGTAATTTTCTGGGAAAACTGCTATTTTTTTTAAGGGAGGGTTCTTACGTTAAGTGGTTACCATCGTGCAAAAATATTCTATCAGTAGCCTGAGTATCCCCCTTTTTAACGTTTCTTCTCAGGTCAGTTCTCTAGTCAGCTGCATTAATCCCTTAAACAATTCAACCGTAATAAAGCGTTTCACAACAAGAGCGCCGGAATTAAATTTGCCGCCATTTTGTTAAGACTTGAAGGGATTTTTTGGCGGTTGTTACATACAGACCACGTTATTTAAGAATATGGAGAATTATTTGAGCTTGATTCAAAAACTAAATGTATTTTTCTTTAAAATTGAATACGGCGCTCTCGTAGGGACACCCTTTAGTTACATACATACGTTTCTAGGAGTGCTCATTAGTTTTTTCATTGAATCCAATTTCGGTCGTACTGTCAGGTATGTACAGATATTTGTTCCTAAGTTGTACCACACGAATGTGAAATGCTCTATCTAGTTCGATCCTTTATTCTTATTGTGATATTTCCCAATTAAAGACCAATGTTCAAGGACAATTCCTTTTAAATCCCCTCCGATTTTCCTAATGCTCGCAATATGTCAAGGATATACAGAGATTCTTACTTTAGCCGTGAATCTGGATTGTCTTGGCGGACTGTGTTCTTCCCCGTCCTTTTGAAATGCAGAGCTTTAAAACAAATGTACATACATACGTACCTTCTTTTGCATACCTTCTTATTTTTCTTATGCTCCCGATGTACATAGGTGGTAATCAAAACCACCTTAGGGTGTTCTAATAAAAAAAGTTAAATATTAAGCTAACAAAAGACTTACGTGCATCCCATTCGTGTTAATTTTTTGAAGCTTCAGTAATTATGCCATTAGAATACAAACTACATTGTGAAATACATACTATAATGGATAAAGTTAGCCATTTTATTTAGAATTATGCATTGGTTGGTAAAACTGAAAATGGTATTTCTCACTTGATAGCCAAATTATAAAACTGTCAGTTTAATATTTAATGTAAGAACCTACAGCATCAAACTGGAAGTTTTTCTTTTCAAATATTCAAATGTAAAATTCAAATAAATAATGAGAGCATCATAGATCGGCCGTTAGAACAGACAACCATTTTGCTTTCTTTTCTCACATGTATTGTCTTATCATTCTCATTCTTTGTGTTACATTGAAGGAAAAAGTAAGTTTAATTAATCTAATTTATTTAAGTTTTTAGAAATTAGAAACAGTGTTTTATTTAAGGAAGACAGTTTTTTTATTGATGTATTCCATTAAACGTATATTACAGTTTATTTTTAAAAATCATAATTAAGTTTAACTATTTACATGAAATGATATGATAAATAAATAAAAAAAAGCTATCCTAATGAAATATTCGTTGTAAACCTACATTCATATTTAAATATATTTAAATAAAAAAAATAATAATAAATATTTTAATAATAAGCCAAACAAAAAATTCTAATTTTGCTAAGTTTAAATAAATAATTTGTTCGTTGATTTATATATGTCTTTATATATGTGTGTATGTGGTATCTTAAAAATAATATTACACTACAATAATAATTGTTTTTTTTTTATACATCACTGGACAACAACTTGGAATTGCATTGAGTTTCTTATTGTTTTTTTTTTAACCTAATTGCAAATATTCTTTCAAACAACAAATTATATTTTTTTTTCAAATAAATAAATTGTTTATCTTGCTCTTTAAAATCGTTACTTTGATTATAAAGAATTTGCGTTGTTGGTGTTACTTTATAACCAGAGAACAAGTTATTCTTCTCCATTTCGCTAGAATACTTTCAGTTTTTGAAATAAAATCACATGTCTCTAAGCTCTGTGAATTTTTGTTTAGATTGAACTATCTCTAGAATTGCAAGATCTGATTAATCCAATCACGAAACTCGGAAATCCTTGTATAAACGCCTGGTTGATTGGGTTCAGCACAGCCGATACCCCAAGAAATAACGCCGCCAAGAATAAATCTTTTGTCCATTTCTCGTTGCAATACCATTGGACCACCAGAGTCACCTAGAAATGGAAGAAGTTAATCAATTCCTAAACAAACAAAATAATAAATCGTTTGCGTTTCGTCACCTTCACATGAGTCATAGCCACCTTTCTTCCATCCAGCACAGATGAAGATGTGGGGAATGTGTTCAATGTACCCTGCAGCTCGGTACATTGTTTCGCAGATGGTGTTGTTGATAATTGGGACAGCAACTTCTTGGAGCACACTCGGCAGAGGTCCGTCTTCGTAGAGTCGACCCCATCCCGTCACAAAAGCTGTTTGTCCAATGAAGTCTTCATCGGAGCCTGGTACACAAACTGGGATGATGTTCGGTTGGAAGACAACAGGTTCATAGAATCTATGAACAAAAAACAAGGATTTAGTTTAAAGTTGTCGAGATCATAAGAATCATACAAAATTACCTCAAAAGTGCCAAATCATATTCAAATGTCCTTGGGTCGAATTGAGGATGTGAAGCGACAATTTGTACTCTTCTCTCTTGATAACCATATGGCTCTTCTTCTTCGGCTAGATCGTATTCACCAAGACGGAGTAGAAGGTCTGACGGCGGAACGCTAGAATTCGAATAAAATAATGTTGAGGAATGCCAAAAATTAAGGATAACTTCTAACTTACTTATCAACGCAATGTGCAGCTGTTATAGCCCAGTTCTCATTCAATAGTGCTGCTCCACATTTATGCAGGTAGGTTGAAGTTCTCCACTGTCTTAGCGATATCTGCCATGGCCATCTGCCGAAAGCTGCATTCGATCCTCCAACAATTCTTGGCTCGGGAAACATTCTCCGACCACAAACTACAAAAAGGAAAAGACGTAAGATTAAAGTGAAAAAGCTTAAAATCTTTCTGAATTTCTAAGGACAAGACTATAAAAACTGAAATTATTATTTCAATCTTGGAAAAACCACAACAAAAATCAAAACGGTGTTCCAGATGGGAAGGCGCTAGGACCGGCGCTTGTTCAACTTTCTTCAGAACATGTCCGTCGAGATCTTTCATGAGGTCGTCCTGATTCTTTGTCCTATTAGTGTTGATTATTTAAGAATCAAGTAGCAAGTGAGAGTTTTTAATTTTTTTTTTTCAGGTTGCTGCTCCATTGAACTTCCCACATCCCTAAGCTCATTAGTTAAAGATAATTGAAACACAAATCGAAGCACTTAAGCCTCCTAAATGACACCTTTCCAGAGATAAGCACTCAACAACATTATATCTAAGCCAAACTGATGGATGAGGAGCCTATCCTTCTGCCAAAGCTAACCTTCAGGAGGGCTCATGCAAAAGAAATCCTAAAAAAAAGAACAAGAAGAACACAACTCCAACACACGCAACAACCTTGACTTTCAAGTTTATCCTCAGCATTTAGCCATTTTCAGCAGGAGCACCACCATAAACGTGGATACAAACATACCGTGACTTGATGATGAGCAAAAAAAACAAAACAGGATAATGTATCTTAGCTCATTCTGGGTAATAAACCTCATTCCGTTTCTTTACTTCATCAGAAAATCAATTCTGAAAGATGAAAACTATTTACGACTCTACACGAAATGAGAGGAGATGAGCCATCAATTATATTTGATTAAGTCTGTCTGACTGAAGATGGTACAATGCTCCATGATTCACATTGCTCAAAACCTCGAATCTAGAAGAAGAAACCAAAAATTCGTTGACCCTGTTGCACAGTTTGTTGGTATAACCCCAATTCCGATTCCGTTTAACAGAACTTTCTACAACCGAGACAGCATACAGGATGTCCACGAGTCCACCTTTGAACATGCATCCTAAAAATAAAGCATATGAAATAAAAAAAAAACATTTGGAAAAACAACAACAACAACAATAAAAAAGCTATACAACATGCTCAATAACATTGGTAAGTTAACGATGACGACGACCATGACGGAGTTTAAGACAAGAACTTACACGGAAAAGAAGACAACGACAAAGACGACAACTAAGAAGCAGTAGAAAATGGTTACGCTGGATGCTGCCACCGCCGCCACTGCTTCCTCAGGATGTGCGCGAGGTGCATTGCTGCATGGATGCTTGATTGCAGTATATAGACCTCGACCAAGGTCGATCGAAGACTTCATCTCTTCTGCGGTTGCGATATTGTGTGAGAATAGATACATAGATTAAGTCAAAGATACTTTTGCGCCATGAAAATACCAGAAAACTATACTTAGAGATGAAGATGCTAGCAGCTGCGGCATTAAATAAAGAAGAGGATAGTTTGTTTGGTTCTTATTTAGCGGCATGTGGACACAGGAGAACCAACCACAGATACATGGAAGGAAAATATTATTCTATGTCAATTCACAGAGAGAACGACTAATTTTTAGGAAAAGGGGAATTGGCAAGGCATAAGAAAAAAATTTAAAGACCAATCGCATACATGCAATGTGAAAATCTTGAATGTTAATGAAATGCAGAAATGCTGGAATCTTATATTGCTTTACTGTTAAATTGATGAGGTTGACCAGTTACGCAAATACCATTGATGACCACCATCAGGTGGACAATTATTTTAATGGGAATATTTTCTTCGTTTTTTTATAAAATGAAATATTTAAATTGGTTCTACTATCGCTGAAAGAATTTTATCAAAGATGAAGAATTTTTTCTGAAGTTGTAATTTGTTTAACCTTACTAGTTTAAATATATCAGATCGATAATAAATCTAGATTCCAGTAACCACGCTACCCACTGGATCTGGCTATGGCGCCAGATAAAGTGATCAAGAAAAATCATCAGGAAATTGAAACAAATGAAAAAAAGATTTTTTTCCTGATGAACGATTATACCAATCGATTATACAAATCAGAAAATACGTCAGTTGATTACACAAAAACCAGCACCAACCACCACATTTCCTTTTTCTGGTTGCAAAGTTCATCCAAATTCTTTTTCCAATACTATAGCTATTGGAACGGGAAATAATTGAAATGCAAACAATTAGAAAGATTAATTTCATTTTGTGTCAATTTGTGCAATAGGGGTTATTTTTCTATCCTTATAATGTTAAAACACCGTGCGAGCATTAGGGAAAAAGGGAAGGATGGAAAAGGAGATGTTGATGGACATTAGTTTTAAAATTTTTATATCAAAATGGGAGGAAAAACCGAACCATGGAAAGTGAAAGACGCGTTACATTTCGACGGTGCTCCAGAGAAAAAAAATTTCAAAAATTAATTTTAATTAGATAAAAATAAATTATTTAAAATGTTGGTATGCAGAATTAATTTGGCTACATAGATATAAATTTGGTTCTGATTAAATAATAACTAGTACCAACAAATAAATTCTCAAACATTTTATTAAAATCGTTTGAGCCGTTTTCCTGAAAAATAAGCTTTTCCTTAACGGTTGTATGGCAGGTAGATACCCTTTATTTTAGGCCTAACATTAAAATTTCAATTTCCCCTCTGAGGAATGCCAAAAGAATCACACATACCAAATTTGAAGGTAATCGCTTCAGCTTCAGGCTGCAGCTTGCTAAACATACAGACAGATAGACTGACAGACTGACAGACTGACAGAAATGGTGAATTATGCAAGGAATATTTTATTTGATCGTAAAAACACTGGTTGAAGACATTTCAAGTATAAATTATAAATTTATTATCGACGGTAAGAGCCATACCTCAAAACAAATATGAAGTTCCAAAACGATTTGAGCGCGGTTTTTGGCTTGCCAAACGGTTTCGAAATTAATAATAAACCAATTTTCGTAGTAATAAGTATAACCAAAATTGTTGTATACAAGAATAACGGAAATGGCGCCCTCATTACGGAAATATAAGACCAAGACCATTTGATGGTGGCTTTTGCCCTGCCAGACGTTTAAAAATTTCTTAAAAAAAATGTTTTTTAATTTCTTATAATAACTTTTAAACGGTCTTGGGCCTGCCAACATCTTTTTGAACATCGATTTTAATTGTAATCGGTTAAACTATTCTTCAAAAAAAATCTAGATTAAAAAACGGTCCCATGAGAGGAACAGTTTCCATTTTCTTAAAATATGTTCGTACTCGTTGTGCCAAAACATAATCCAAACCTACAATAGCACGCCCTATTTTTTACTTGCAATTATAGGTACTATAATGCAAGTTATGGATTCGTGCAAAAAAAATATCTAACAATCAAACATAACATTACGATAATAGAGAAGTTAAAAAAAGGTTATCTGTCTGTCTGTTCGCGCCTCTACAGCCTAAAAGGATAGGCCAATTTGCTTCAAACTTGGTATTTAGTATTAGATAGGTACCTGCCATAAAATCTTAAACAAAAAGTTTCATTTTCTCGAAAACGGCTCTACCGATTATGATACAACTTTCAGGGTCCTATTTTTTATAACAATACATATTTAAGTTAAAATTAATTTTTCGAAATTGGTTTTATAACGGTACCTCTCATATAACCGGTTTTTTCAAATGCGGTTTTATCGTAAAATATTATCCCGATTTTAATAAAAATTTGCACACAGGAAATTATTTATAATTCAATTAATAATGCATTTCTAAATTTTCAAAAACTTTTTTTTTCGATTTTTTAAAATTTTATAAAAAAAAATATTTTGAAAACGGGTTGATTGAATTTTTTTTTAAATAATTTTCCCAGATGAAAACCACAGATTTCCTTATAATGACGTACTGGAAAAAAAATTTAAATATTTTTTCAAAAAAAAAACGACTTTTTAAAAAAACTGGTCGAACGATTTTCAATATTTTTTTTTCCTCGATAGAAATTTAGTTTTCAAATTTTATTGCATACTTAGTTTTTCCGAGAAAACTCTTAAACTAATTAAAAACAAATTAAAGATTTTTTTAGACGTGTGATTTTCAATCTGGCAATTCTTTTTTTGTAGTTGGCTTTTTTACAGTTGTTACATGATTTATGCTCAATTTGGTTTGCCATTTTATATTGAATGGACTAACTCCTGAACAACGTTTGCAAATTGTGCAAATTTGTTACCAAAATAATGGTTCAGTTCGGTGGAGCAGAGTATCGAAGAAGACCTGAATGAGTCTATCCACCATCGCGCGCAACAACTGGAGATGTGCCCATCCACTTTATGGAAGATTTTGCGGAAGGATCGTGGTTTGCAGGCTTACAAAATGCAACTCGTGCAAAACTTGAAGCCGAACGACCATCAAGGCGTCGCACGTTCGGTGAATGGGCCTCAAACGAGATGGCCACCGATCCCGATTTTCACAAAATTGGGAAAATTTGGCCTCGGCTGGAATTTATTGGAGCCAGCCGTGGCGGCCACTTGATCGAAATCATTTTTAAAATATAATGGAAACCCCTTATCTTTATAATGAAGCTAAATTTTTGGCCATAACATTAAATAATATGCGTTTTATTTCTTCTTGAAAACAACACGCCTAAAAAACACCCTTTATGTACATACATATATGCAGTCACTAAGCAATTATCTAGCATAAGAACAAGTTCATGCGACCCAGTCATGCATTTTTTTTAAATTTATTCGACGATGTTACCGCACGTATGAGCAAGTACGTGCGATCCAGTGGTGCAAATTTTTTTTATAAAATTTCGTTTAGCAGTTTGCGATAACAAACATTTTTCCCCTACAGTTATATGCCAGGTACAGTTAATATCATTTCAGCTAAACAAAAATTAGTAGAATGTCAAAATAACCTGTAGGTATTCTAAATTAAAATAAATTACACGACCTAATCGATCGCACGTACTTGCTCATATGTGCGGTCACATTGTAGAATAAAATTAAATAAAATTATAATGAACATCAAAGCATTAATTTGATTTTTGTGACTTTTGATTGTTCGAATAAAATACGCTAAATTGTATTGAGTCTAAGAATTTAAACGCTATTTTATACGTTTAAGAAATGTTAAAAAGTGTGATTTTTTTTTATAAAATCGTAGGAACGGTTTTTAATAAAACGGGTTTTTCTTAACAACTTTCTAAAAAAAATTAAAAAAAATAATTAAAGAATACAAACTTAAGCACAAATTAACATACATTCAAAAGCAAAATTAAAAACAAAAAAAAATATTGATTTTTCAAAAAAAAAATTTTAGATAATTAAAAATACAAAAAAAAGTTTTCGAAAAAAAATTAATGCGAAATTACTTAGGCTAGGTACCTATATCTTTTTGAATATCAATTTTGATAGTAATCGGATCCCCAGTATTCAAGAAAGTCGAAAAAAACAGGTCCTATGGGAGGTAACGTAAAGCCCACCGAATTATTTTTTGTTCACCAAAATATAATGCTTACCTACGTAGTACACTGATTTTTTTTTCATAAGAATTCTTGGAGCCGTTTTCGACAAAAATAAGCTTTTACATAATGATTATATGACAGGTACCAATAATTTTTGAGCTAAAAAAAAATTGGAAAAACTCCTCTGTAGAATGTCAAAATAACCTCAAGTTCTAAATTTAAAATTTTGTCAGTAACTCAAATATGTTTCTCTATCATCGTAATGTCCTGTTTTATTGTTATCACAATTTTTTTTTTGCACGAATGCATAACTTGCATTATAGTACCTATAATCGCAAATAAAATTTATCGGCGCATATTATTATAATATTAGAGTTCATTAGTTTAATTTGAAAAATGCCTACCCCCCTTTTTTTTAAATTATTTTACTAAATGAATTAATAAAAAAACAGTATTTTGATATCCGATCAAATTACCCGCAACTGCTTAAAGTTTAGGGTACATAGTGAGAGTATTTTATAATCTTGAATGAAACATCTATTCATTCCTCTAAATATGCTTTTTTTTTCTTGCGAATTATTTTTAGTTAATTATGTCTAACCTTGTCTATAGTCGACTCCTTCCAACGATGGAATCGCAGGAGTCGTCGTCGTGAAGGGCAATGTCATTGTTGCATTAAAATCTTCTGTTGGAGTATCTGTGCTAGTTTCAGGAACTAAACTCTCAGTGAAACTTTGACTTGGACGTTCTGTTGTTGAACTCGTTGTCAAAGTTGGTTCAGTTGTTGTCGAAGGCGAAGACGTTGCAGAAGAACTTGAAGTCGGAGCAGCTTCTGTTGTCACTACTGGTGGTATAATACTACTTGATGGTGTATTTAATGATGATGTTGTTCCTGACGATGAATTGTCTGGAATTGTATTTGATTCTGTGGAAGAAGGTACTTTTACACCTTCCGTTGAAGAATCCATCGGCCTTGAGGTGGTACTCTCCTGAAGTGTCGTGTTTTTATTTGCCACCACTTCCGGATCAATTGTTGGCACTGGAACCCAGTCGGCTGGTGGGGGTTTCGGTTGCCAGTCTGTTTCTTCAATTGTGATGTGGGTGTTGTTTTTGTTGTCATCTATTGTTGTCCAAGTCACCAGTGTCGGCCTGTATGTTGGCGTTGGTTCGGGGAACGATTCAGCTGTTGTGGGTTTTGGAGTAGTTGGTGGATTTGTTGTAGTTCTTGGAGTTGTAGAAGGAGTTTCGGTGGTTGTGCTAGTTGTTGAACTAGAAGTTGTGCTTGATGTTGATGGAACAGTAGTTGGCAGTGGTGTAATAGATGATAGAATTTGTTCAGTTGTACTAGTTGTCGAAACAGGCGTTATTGTAGATGTTGATGAAATAGTTGTAGAACTGGTGGACTTCGCTGTTGTAGTTGTAAGTTCTGCCCTTTGAGTTGTTGACGGAGTGGGCAGGGAGATTTTAAAGATTTCTGAAGTTGGTCTTGGCTTAGGCCTTGGAGCTCTGGTTGTAGAATCAGAAGGCGTTGCAGATTTGACAGTGGATGCTGATACTGTCGCATCATTTCTGGTTGGTAAAGAAGAAGTAACATTGACTTCTTCATGGTGAGTCACCGGTTTTCTGGTGTACTTTGTTTTAGGTGTTGTCGTTGTTGTTGTGGAAGTTGTTGATATTGGACGCTTTGTTTGGAAAGGTTTCTTAGTCGTTGTTGGACGTTTCACTAGAGTTGGCTTGTATTTAGGTGTTGTTCTTGACGAAGGCCTTGCAGTTGTTGGGGTTGTTGTAAAATTAGCTGCTGGTATCCTTGTGATTATGGGTTTTTTTGTTTTCGGAGCCTCAGTCGAGGGTTTTTGTGGTTGTATCGGGCGCCTCATCGTAGTGGTATACTGAACTTCATCCAAAATTGTTTGCTCAGTTGGTTTGTTGGGTGTTGATGTTTCAACCATTTGAAACGTCGTAAATTTGCTTGGACTTGTTGTTGGTTCAAACATATTCTCCGAACTTGTGTTCGGAGCAATTGTCAATATTGGAGCTTTTGTTGTAGTTTTTCTTCTTGTTGGAGCTTTAATTGTAGTTGGTGCAACAGTGGTTTTTGAAATAGTTGTGGACGTGGTTGTAGTTGTGGTAGTAGTTGTTGTTGTTGATGGTCGTCGCGAAGTAATAAATCGCATTGTTGTACTTTCTATTTTAGGAGCCATATGAGTTATTGTTGAAACTGGAATGTAAGGATGGATTGTTGAATGGTTTTTAACTCCTTGAAAGTCGATTAAACCTTCGGTTGTGGGATTTTTAAAGAGCGGATTTGTTGATAGCGTCGAAGATTCATGTGAAAAGTGTGATATTGTGTTTTGATCTATACTATTGTCGCTGATTTCTTCGGCAAAAATTTGTGTATCAATCTAAGGAGAAAAAAAATGTTATTAAGTTAAAATAATACATTTTCCTAAGATAATCAACCTTTATTTGACAACATGATCCAAAATAGAACCGATCAATGCAAGTTCCCAAATGTGTTCCGTTTTGTTTGATGCAATCGATGGCGAACATACACACTCCCGATAGACCGGATTTCCTCACAATGCACGGCAGGTGCCGGATATTTCTTCCCGATTGAACTGAAAAAAATGTAATTTTATACTTAATTTAAAAATAAAAAATGTAACTAAATAAATGAATACTAAAGTCTGAAACACGTTATTGAACTAAAATAAAAATTACCCGTGGAATCTAATAACAAAAAAACAGGAATGGTCAGAAAAGTTTGGTTCACAAAGCTATTTTTATTCCCCCATCGATGGATGCACATCTCGAAAGGTGGAATGAGGCAAACTTGAATCATCTCCATCAACAAACCGGAACACATGCTGTAATCTGATATTGGGTCATCGCCCTTCTTACCACTTAAAAAAAAACCCACAGTCTGCGTCAATCATTATCAATCGTGCTGCGTCGAGGGTCTTAAGTTATTGTTAAATAATATCTGAACACATGTGTGTTATCGAAATTGTTTATAAATTATATAAAAATAAAAGTTGAATTAAAAATAATATTCGAAGGTTATGCATTGGAATAAGATAGATTCTAAAACCTCATGCTGTTAGAACTGGTTAAAGAAAGAAGCTGTTTTGAAGTAATTTTTTTATGAATTTAATTGCTTGTCAGACACATTTTATTTAGATATTTTAAATAAATGATTAATGATATCGAATCGCTCTTTTGAGCAAATAAACATCTTTTTTATTGATTTAAGAATGTTGACAAAAATTGCGAAAAATAGGGAAATGAGTCTTCCAAATAATCAAAAAAAAAACTCAAAAATTAAAAGGCCATTCCAATGACGTCCGGAATAATAAAAACAACTGTCAGTTCTTTAAAAAGAAAAAAAGAAAAACTAAACTAGCATATCTAGGCAATGATGGACAGTTGGTAGGAAACCTTTTAAAATTCTTTTGATTGAAGAAACTAGTTAACAATGAAAGAAAGAAATCACTTCGATTGAAAACATTTAAATGCATATGGTGGTCTGCCAATCTAACCAATTATAAATGACAACATCAAATGAAAAAAATGTAATCACCATGATTATAAAAAAAGGTTTTGGTATTTTGGTCCTTTTAAATTCTTTTAACTGTTCTCCACGCCTCAGTTTAAAAATGACCATTGCAATAATAATCCATAACTCCTTTGTTATCTTGACTCACTTAAGCTGACATTTGTTGTCACCTTAAAGACCAAAACCGCACAAATGCCTTCAAAAACCATGACAACCACGAAGAAGCAATTTGCATTCCCTGCTCACATAATTCGCCTTATACGCCCGCCGCCTACTAAAGCAGAAAATTGCTATTCCACCTTCTAACGGAAGGCTTTAGCATTGTAACCTCAGACTTTAAGTTACTTTACGATCTGGCCAAAAATATTAGGTCAGTTTCTGACTTCTGTCTTGCCTGACAAATGCTGTGTGCAGAATTCTTTCATGTGACACAAATGTAGGTCGTGCAAGCCGTCTTCACTGCCAAACACCGAACTATTTGTTTTATAATTCTCCATCACTAAGTAAGATGGATGGTGGCTGGTTCTTGTTCCCCCTGCTTCACCACGAACCATCGTCGTATTCTCTTTGGCTAGAAAAGAGAACAATTTGCTTAAGAACCGGTATATAATATCCATGTTTCCACAATAGAGAGCGAAGTGAAGTGGGAGTGAAACATTCTTCGATAATTGAAACTAATGCCAGAGTTGGATACATGTTGTTGTACCAGAGCCTCTTTGGTTCGGACGATAAAAATAAAAAAAAATAAAGTGGAAACACTTAAACCGCGACTCAGGTAGTTGAAAGTATAATTTGTTTGTAGATTTTGTTCGTTTTTGGATACATGAATGGTCATATACGGGTACACTATGATGGTAGATATCTTTGGCCGTAGTTGGTGACCTAATTTGAAGAGAAGAAAGTTTTTTTTTCTTTCAAAGAATAGCGTTTGATTAGGAATATTTTTTTTGTTGGCTAATCTTGTATGCAGATTTATCCTTTTAATAATCTATTTACATCGTTTTATAAACTTGCGATCGATTATGCTTTAGTTTTGCAGATTCTTCTAAAAAAAGTTCGAAAATCAGCTCTTTTGTTTATTTCGCCAACCATAATATATGACTGGCGTGGGTTTTTGTAAACTGAATTTCATTTTAAAAGAAAGTGTTTCTTTTTAAGTCATAATGCGTGAGGCTTATGCGGAAGTAGAAATTTTTGGTTGTCATACCAGTTAATGTGTGGCGGAGTCTTTTGATTTCATTTAAATTTTAATACATTTTGTATGAATCACTTACGGAGGGAATTAGTTTGGCATATGTTATGAAACGACTATCGTTAATTAGTGTGCATGATTATTTGCGAAAAACCAATGAAATGTGAAAGTAAGTCTCATTTTGTATTCAAGTGATCAATAAAGTTTTCCATGATGTTGAAATGTTATGCAAGAGGTTTTTCAACAGGCAAAGTCAAGTCATTGAATGTCCGGTATGATATTTTTCAGGAAGATTTTCTTTCTTGTCATAAATACTAAATATGTATTGGGGGATAGTATGTATTCACGGTCATTGGACTCTAAGTACCATTTGCCTGATCCACCAAAACGGAGATCGATTATTATATATACACCAACTATAGAGGAATTAGCCCCTTAAGTTATTTTCTGATAGAATGATAGGTCCTTGCGAAGCCGGTTTTAGACCTAGAAGATCAATGGTTGACCAAATCTTCATATTATTTCAGATCCTTGAGAAAACCGAAGATTTTTAAATTGAGAACCACAATAAGGATGAACTATACCGAGCCATATCTAGCTTTGGAATTCCTGCTTAACTGCTAGAGTCAGACGCCAAGGTAGACCTTATTCCGGATGGAGTGACCAGGTAGAAGTAGATCTCCGACTGCTTATAGTGCGTAATCGGCCAGAGATTGAGCTTGCCGGAGAGGCATATTATAAATCAGGCACTGGACTACTACGCTTTGTAGCCGTAGAATCACCAAAGGTAAGTAAACAATAGTTCTACTTAATAGGGCATTGGTCTTTAAATTGGTATAATGTGCTTAATATGATAACAACTATTATCGAGTAAAATGCAACTCTATAAGTGATGTGAAGAATCATCTTGCCTTAAAGTATTTAAATTCAGCGTAGGTGCATTAAACAAAATATCAATTACACATTCAACTTAAATAATGGCAAAAATTAATAGAAAGCAAAAGGAAGTTTTCCCTCAGCTCTTTTGTTTAAGTAAGCAAATACTTTTATACTACTCGCCAGCATTCGTTCGTTTACATTTCACTTGGATCTTTTGTTCTATAAAGTTCACACACCCATCACTTTCAAGACAATGACCGATGCTACGGCGTCAATCATATCACAAATCTTGGTTTTTCTTTGGAAAGTTACATTACCCCGCATTACAATTTTTTTTTAAGACGAAAAACAAAACTATATACAACATTAACTTATTTAACACAAAAAAGAGTCAATTTATAGCCATCAACACTTAAAGCCTGCATTTGAAAGTTCTTCAGTTAAAACAAACGAAATGTAGGTCGGAGAATGTTGTGTTATTTATTCTTAACACGTAAACTTGGCTATGATGCCACTTTGATTACGCCAGAAAAAAAAATAAAAACAAGTGTCTTCAGACACACATGTATCTCTATCTGGAATACCAGAACCACATAATTTGAACTCAAATCGAATTGATTTGAATCTGTGTAACGTACTTACATTGAGCTAAGCTAGGATTATCCACAAAGACCGGATTGCCTCGCGACACTTGGCATACATTGAGCACAATTAATAACACCAGAGCTGATGATAAACTGCTTGTTGCAATGATATCCTTTGCTAGCCTCCTTCTTGTTCGTATTGTTGTCCCCATCTGAAAGTAAGGAAAGAAAAAAAGTAAAATATAGTTTTTTTGTTTGTGGAAATTGTTTTTTTTTTTTTTGAGAAATTCATATTTGACCTAGTCACCGAGCTGGCGACACAAAACAAGAATGAATCACGAGGAGAATATTTACATACCGCGCGCACCTACTCATTCTGCCTCGTGGTCATGACTTTGGCACGAGGAGAAAGTTATTTAGTCAACCAACCTGTCAGCTGTAGTCGATGGCCAACAGCAAAAAGTCACCCGAAATTAGGGTACTTCTTGTACTGAATATGATGATTAATAATGAAAATGGAAAGAGTTTTGAAACCAAAAGTGATTTCTATGAATGGCTCACTGAGTAGGCGATATAACCGAAAGTTGAGGCACGTCTACTGGGATGTATCTCATCTCCAATTACAAAATATGTTATCATGAATACCCAAAAAGATGAAAAAGTGAGTCCGTAAAGAATATGCAAATTTATCTTTGTTTTTTCAATATCATTTTAGTTTGTCGACACATTTGTTTTCTTATTTTACTGACCTAGAATCGTGAGAGGAGAGAATTTATCTTTCTACACACCCTGAAACGTTAACAATCATCTTGCCTTGAAAAAGTTAACTCAGATTTTGGTTTTCAGTTTCTAGTGTGAAAGGCCAGTAAAAAAAATATTCAATTGCTATTTTTGTTCTAATTATGTATTTTATTCCAGTGAGTGAAATTAAAACTATTTTAGGTTTAGAAATTTTATTTTCACTCAGAATTTAGGAGATTTTATTGTCGCCGTTAGGTTAAATGGTGAGAATAGGGTTGATCCGATTGTAGATTTTTGGTTCACGAATTCTTTGTGGGAAGAAAATGGGGAAAGAAATTCATTGCCCTTTTTTGTTTGAAATAATTTGTTTTTAATTTTTATGTTCATATTAAGTGGCGGGTTTCTCTACGATTAAAAGTTTGATTTAAAAATATAAACGTTGATTTTTTTCCCAAAAAAAGTTTTTGTGCGATTTTCCCTGAAGAACTAACTTGAATTTAAAAGTTTGAACATATAATAAATTAAAGGAAAATGCTTATTATTTTGACAAATTAATTGGTAATTTTGAACCAAAAACTTTCATCGCTATAAGGTTTAAATGTTTTTATTTTAAAGATTTATTTTTCTTTCTGTTGCTAGTGAATAAAATCAACTCTGACTTATTAGTGTTTAGTTAAATTGAAGTGGAAAGCGGATTTTATCGAAATCAGTTTTCTTAGCAACCACTAATTTTGTATGCATGCTTGAAATTAAACCAATCTAGTTAGTCGCATTCCTCCTCTTAAACGATATCTCCAATAATACACACAATGCCATGAATCCCTTCAATTTATCGTTGAGTTTTATTTTGGACGTACTGTTAAAGGGACTCATTCTTTAACCGCACATCACGAATGAATATTGCTTTATTTATTTATAACTTCTCTATATTGCCTTTTATAATACTAATATAATAAACAAATTACATAACGACGACAGAAACACAACTATTTAAGTCTTACGTGGTATCCTGTTCTAACTTTTTATAGATCGGTCAAAAAATGTAGTGGCCTACTGACCTGCTCAAAGTACCAGATCTCCTAAATTGTTTTGACCTGATAACGTCTTATAAATCGATGACAACGTATGTGTAGCCATACGAAATTATATGACTCATACTGACAAGACTCATGCTGATAATGCTGATAATGCTGATTAGAAAAGTGACGCAGGTTGCAAAACTGTGGTTCTTTCAACCAAAATCGATCGCAAGCACCAGGCAAACATGAAAAAGAACAGGTGCAAATTCCCAAAATAATTCCACTCAAATTCAAAAAGTACAAGAAGAGAAAAAGAGATACAAAATAGGCGGAGTTTTGTTAAAGTAGAAAGTAGATATTATAATGGGGTGTGTGTGTGGATTAAACGTGAGGGTTTGTTGGTCACTTTTTTCAACCAAAATCGATCACAAACGTATTTTGAGCACCAGGCGAACATAAAAAAAGAACAGGCGCAAATTCCCAAAATAAATCTACTCAAATTCAAAAAGAACAAGAAGAGAAAAAGTAATAAAAAAATAGGCGGAGTTTTGTTAAAGTAGAAAAAAGATGTAGATAATGGGGTGTGTGTGTGGATTTAACGAGAGGGTTTGTGGGTGTGAGTTAACGGGCTGTATGTTGGTGTTGCTGCCATCAATGTAAATTATCACGTAAAACTATCGTCCGTGAACCGACTTTACAGACAACCAACTCTTTATTATCACAAAGGGATTAAATAAACTCAACAATAGATCAAGTATATAGAATGAAAAGATATGATCAAGCGCCTTTCTTGATGTTTCCAAAGCTTTCGATAAGGTTTGGCACGACGACGACGGTTTCAAATTTAAATTAAGACAGGTATATAACTATATTATATTCTGCAATCCCACCTGTAAAATAGACTTTTCCGAGTAAAACAAGGTGCGGAATATTCAGGATTTAATGAAGCAAATGCTGGTGTACCGCAAATAAGTCTTCTAGTTCTACTGTTGTTTATATTACATAATCGAGATACACCTCAAAAGGAAGACGTTATGATAGCCGCATTTGCTAATGATACGTTTATACTTACATCATAGCGGTCAGTCGAAGGAGCTACAGAAAACGCTTGATAAATTAATAAACTGGACAAAAAATTTTGTCAACTTTCACTTGCAAGAAAGTTAACAACAAATCCATCTTGATAATAAACTCAACTAAAAGACGCATAATAAAAAGGAACAAAACTTGGTATTAAATTACTAGAATTGTATTGGCTTATTGGAAAATACCCCAATCAAGTGCCTTTAATAAATTGCTTATCTACTAGCATGCACTTAAGGATGCCGTGAAATAAGGTATATGATAATAAGGCTGATTCCATCTTATTTCTCAAAAAATAAGGAAATAAAGGCAAATCTCGGTTTCGACTCTATTTCCGACAAAAAATGGTAACAATGTCGATCACATATTTTCGGCGTTATTACCGAATCAATGTAGGTACAAGGAAAATTCTTGAGATTTTTATCTCTCAATCAGTATGAGGGAGGTAACCCCCCTGCTTGGGCTATAGGATTTGGAGTAGGTGCAAGATTGGATTATATGCAAAGATTCCTTAAATCGAAAAGAAACATTCTTAATATAGCCAAATTTGCACCTAATCAAAATCTTATGGTGAACCCATGCAGGGGCAGACTGATATTTTTCAAAGTGGGACATATCTCCCAATTTTTGTATGCTCAGCTAATAGTCCGGGAGGTGGTGTCACTTTTGGACTAGTGATCGATCTGCACACGAATTTTTTACCATGCGTAGTTCTCCACACAAACATATACGATCCGCGCGTCAGTCAGTCCAGAAACGGGGGGTGTGGGCGTGGCAGGCTGTGAAACTCTTCGGAAAAACTATGAAAAAAAGTGATAGATCTGGTGATGAAAATTTGTTATATTGTAAATTATTGATGATTAAACGTGAAAATATTCGTCAGTCACTTTCCCGACGGGGGAAACACCGTCAGTCAGAGGTTTGAAGCCGTCGGAAAAATTGGAAAATTCAAGTGATCGATCTTCACTTGAAATTTTGTGGAATGATTATTAATATCTAATCAAGCATGAAAATGAACGTCAGCCACGTTTATTGTGGTGGATTCCTTGTCAGTCGGCTTTCCAAAGTCGAGAGTGATGAGCAGGTTCCTGTGGAGCGCTGCATCTTATGCAGCTCGACTGACGAAGAATCCACCAGCGTCGTGCCGACTGACGATTGTTTGTTTGAAGTGTGAAACAAGTTCTCTATAATTTATTAATTTCAAGTCAATATAAATCCCTTGATTGAATTATATAATCGGTATCAGGGTCAATATTTCAAATTATTAATATTCTGCGGTCAGGAGTTTAAATATTAAAAAACGTAGATATTGTTTTTTTTAAATATTTTACCGAAAAAAGCTTTTGCCAAAACTCTTTAAACGTGAACTCATAACAAAATAAAAATAAATATTTGATTTTATTCAGATATTTTAACTTAAACACCAAAAATGTCATTACCATGGCATGTCCCCAGTGGTTGCTCAGATCACCTCAATAACGGGACTCGTTGGTTGTTTTCGACACATTTAGCAATAAGCACAAAAAATCAGTAGCGAAGTATATTTCACGTGGTGTACGTGTTTCGTGTTCCCCAAAGTTGTCACTACCGTGGTAAGTGTTTTTTATTGTTATAATATAATAATAAATTATAATGTATAAATAATAATAAATAAATTAAAATGTATTCCAAACAGCTTAAAATGTTTAATAACGGTTTTTAACTGCAGAGTAGACTTTGCTTGGATGATTAGTCATTTCTTGAAATTGTCGGGTACTCCAGCTTGGGTGGGATATAACAGCTTGATATACGAAGATCTTGGTGCTACTCAAAAAATTTCGTATCTCACCACAATCAATAGTTCGCCAACAAATACTTCTGTGATAGTAGAGACGTTAAAGCAAGCAATGAGAGCAGCAGATGAATGTCATCAATCTTACATGGAAGTCACTTATGACTTGGCGATTGCCAAAGTCGCGTTCCAAATTCAAAGCATAGAGAGACCGCGCTTTGATAATTTATTCATTCATATCGGCTCTTTTCATATTATGATGGCTTTTTTCAAAGCAGTAGGAAAATTTATCGATAGTTGTGGATTAACTACTATCATGGTGGACAGTGAAGTCCTCGCTAGTGGCTCAGTAAATAGTTTTTTAGCTGGTAAACATTTCAATCGATGTAAGCGCTTGCATCCCCTCGTATCTTTAGCACTGCAGATATTACATTTCGAATCATTCTATGCTACTTTGAATATCTCTGAAGAAAAACTAGAGGAAATCAAAAAGTATTTGTCTGACTTTGCGACTTCGAAATCTCCAAGTGTTACGATCACGAATGACAGTATTTCTAGAATTCATACTAAATATGAAGAATACTGTAAAAAAACTTTACAGGGAGAACATGGAAAGACTGCTCAGTTTTATATGATTTATATCAATTTAATAGATTATTATCTGATGTTGAATCGCAGTATAAGATTGCCAGATTTCGAACTATTCAAGCAGATTTTGCCTCACATTGCTAGCATTTTCTTCATTTTCAACCAACAAAACTACTCTCGCTATCTGGTACTCTATCATGAGAAACTTATAAAAGTAGAAGTATCTCATCCAGGTCTAATAGAGAGGCTAAAGAAAGGATCGTTTGGAGTGAAACGGACGCAGAAATCTTTCTCCAGACAACCCGTAGACTTGACGTTAGAACAAACTATTAACGCTGATGCAGCGAATAAATTAACTGGCATTAGCTATCTAACGAATTCCATTTCGGCAAGACAGAGATGGTGTAAAAGCCACAGTATTCGCTCGGCGCTTATTCATTGCATCATGGAAAGAGCGGGATTGCGCAACAAGCAGGACGTCTCTGCTGATCTTGAACCTAACAGGATAACTAAATTTACTTCGCAGATGGACTCTCTTGTGAGGCACATTCGTCAGAATATGAACCCTTTTTCGGACGACCTTGATGCAGAGAACTTATACAATATTTCAAGTGGAAGATCCGTCGATAAAAATATTGAAAAATTCCTTCTCAACGTGCAGGAGAATGGAAAGAAACTGCGGGAAACGTTTATTACAGAATGTTCAGAAGATCCTCTTCGCTTTGAGAGAGCGTTGAAAAAGAATAAGACCCTTACGTTCGCCGATGCGGTGGAGAAGAAGAAGATGCATGTCCATGGAAAAATCGTCGAAGTAAAGATGCAAAGAGATTTGTTTGGGAAATTGTTACGACTTTCTTTGGAAAAAACATTGAATATAGAGAAAGTGTTATCGTACCCGTTAACTCCAGTTCCTTTGGCATTTTGCCACTTGGAGGGGACGATATGCAAGACTGACAAATCAGTCTTACTGCATATATTAGAGAAAGAAGTGGAAAGCCACGAGCCCGAAAGATGTGACGTGATTGTTTTCGATGGTTTTCATACGATCCACTGCATGACGGAAATTCCAGTGTCTTTCGGTAATATTTCACGAAAAATATTACACTCTTTCACTGCAAACAACGCAAAAACAATCGTTATCGCATTCGATCGATATTTTTCTCCATCAATTAAAGATAATGAACATACATTGCGTGGAAGTGTAGAGGGAAATCGATTCACAATCAATGGGCCACAGCAGAAGAGATTGTCCAATTTTAGGAGCGATTTGAAAAATACTTATTTCAAGGAAGCGTTGGTAAAATTTCTATGTGATCATTGGAATCAGGATCACATGAGCGCTTACTTCGGTGATCGAACAGTGTTCGTGAATCACGAGAAATGCTTCAAGTTCCAGGTCGTTGAAAATAAAGTACTTCGAACAGAAGAGGATAATTTATCGTGCCCTGAGCATTTAGAGGCCGATTCAAAGATCATTTTCCACATATGTCAGCTGCACTTCGATGCACATGTAACGATAAGATGCTCTGACACTGATATTATTGTAATTATGCTTGGTAACATGCATCGAATCACACAGAATTTGCAAATATCTATACTCACAGGGTGAGCCAACAGCTATCGATACATAGACGTGACAAAGATTTATCAAAAACTGGGTGAAGATTTCAGTAGAGCGTTGCCAGCTTTTCATGCGTTAACTGGCTGTGACTTCAACCCTGCTTTTTATAGAAAGGGGAAGAATAAGCCTTATGAACTTTTAAAAAAATCTCCGACCTATATAAATGCTTTCATTGCAATTTCGCAAAGGTCAGATGACGATGTAAGTGAACAATTGTCTATTTTGGAGGGTTTTGTTTGCGATATGTATGGATATAAAACCTTGAAAGATGTCAATCTAGCTCGTTTGGCAACTTTTATGAAGACGTACAAAATTAAAGATAACGAGACCATATTAACAACGAAGAGCAATTTCGAAGGGTCAGCGCTACCACCATGCAAGACCGAGCTTTACCAGCATTTTCTTCGAACGAGGCACATCGCACAGATGTGGTCTTATGCTGCTCACCAAGTTACAACAATTACCAATCCAATTGAATATGGATGGAAAGAAGAAGATGGCAGATATATATTTAAATGGTTCGATGGAGAGCAGTTGCCTGAAATCCAGGACATAACAGAAGAAGATGTATCAGAAAATATTTCAGGTACATATATAAACATTTCATATAATACCAACTCATTTATTAATTTCATACTGAAACCCTGTATTATTTTCAGACTGTCAGGAGGATTCGAAGGGAGACGAACATTCATCAGATTATGATGATGAAGATGATACTTCCACGGATGAGTCAGACAGCCAGAGTGAAGGAGAAATTGATTAATTTTAAAAGATTTTTGTTCAACTAATAAAAAAAAATGCAATTTAAAGCGTGACTTTTTAATTCCTAGTGATATTGCTAATAACGACTCGGCACGACGCTGGTGGATTCTTCGTCAGTCGAGCTGCATAAGATGCAGCGCTCCACAGGAACCTGCTCATCACTCTCGACTTTGGAAAGCCGACTGACAAGGAATCCACCACAATAAACGTGGCTGACGTTCATTTTCATGCTTGATTAGATATTAATAATCATTCCACAAAATTTCAAGTGAAGATCGATCACTTGAATTTTCCAATTTTTCCGACGGCTTCAAACCTCTGACTGACGGTGTTTCCCCCGTCGGGAAAGTGACTGACGAATATTTTCACGTTTAATCATCAATAATTTACAATATAACAAATTTTCATCACCAGATCTATCACTTTTTTTCATAGTTTTTCCGAAGAGTTTCACAGCCTGCCACGCCCACACCCACCGCGGTCGCGCTGACTGACTTTCCATTTTGAACAGAGTAATGGTTAAACTCTTCAATCAATTACATTTGAGTCGGAGATAAATCACTGATAAAAAAGTGACACCACCTCCCGGACTATAAGTGGTTTTTATTGCAAATTTTTGTCTTCGGCATAGTTTCATTCAATTTAGGAAATAATGTAGAAAACGCAGAATTGGTCTTATTTCCACTTTGTTGGAAATAAAGTCTATTGAGGCTGAAATCGACCTTATAACCATCTACCATATTTCACGGCACGGTGCTTAAGCCCGTGTAAGCATATGGAATACAACTGTGTGGTTTTACCAAACCAATCTATAGGGAAACGATGCAATCGTATTAAACCAAAGCCCCGAGAGCAACCCCTAATGTTTCATGTTATGAAACAGCGATATACGGACATAGAAACTGTCGAAGGAAAACTGAGAAAAACAAAATATTTATAAAACTATGATTGAAATATATGGACATTTGTATCACGTATTTCTCCACCTATGTTCTGTATTTTAAAACAAATGTTTGTGTTATTTAATATCAAATTTTGTTTGCAATCACTTGACCTGTACTAGAGATAGTCAAAAACAAAAATTGGAGTCGGAACTATAGTTCAATACACTTATACACACCGCTAAAGACGAACAGTAGGACAAACAAAACAAATTATTCCACTCATTTTAGTTTTCTCCACCATTTTAATGTCATATTGGATTATTTTGCTGATCTTCTTAATATCCACGAAACAAAACTTGCCCATATAATATTTATATGTATCGCAATAATAAAACATTTTTTCATTTTGGGCACAAATAATTCATTTTCTTATATGTATCATTGAACCTGATCAGTTGTCTCATAAATAATAAATTTACAGACAAAAATGTATTATTGGGTGATTAAGTTGAAGGTGTAATCCTTAAAAGGTTTCCCGCAAACCAATACATCATTTTATATAGACAATTTTTTTTCATATAAATTATTCGAAAACCACCTTAAGTTTAATCGCTTCATAAATTTTAAGATTGCATACTCTACTGTTTTAATATCCCAAATAAGTATGTTTTGCTTTGATATTTCAGAATGGCTGTTCATAATCAAATTTCCACACGTTAAACTTCGAGGAACATCAAAGTCTGATTAAGGACGTCACATTGTAATTTATCTTTAAAATTAAAGAAAAGACAGGTCATGCAATGATCCGTAATCTTCATATCCGATAAAGAACTTATAAGATCAATTCTTGAGAAAATATGATTAATGCAAGTTTTCGATGTAGTAGCTATTCGCGTTTGTTCATTTATGCAAGACTCAAGACCATTGGATGACATCAATGATAAGCAATTATCTGCAGACGTAGTTTCAATTAGGATATCTATGTTGATATCACCCAATATAAACAATTTTTTAGCATTGTTTGCATTAAAAAGAGAGGAAAGCTCGGTAATAAAAACATCTACACTAAACATGTCTATAAAGAGACATAAACAGTAGTTTAACAGATGTGACAGTGAGAGAAACCTTAACCATATCCGAACTTAAAGGATTTGTGTTAATATACTCACAGTTTAACCCTTCTTTAACAAAAACAGCAGTACTACCAGACGCATAACTATTGTTACACTTAGCATGAAACAAATAACCGGGAATGTTAAAGATTTTTTTTTCGTGCTCATAAATCCAAATTTCAGTGAGGAAGATTATGTCAGGCTTATTTACCAAAAATTCAAAATGAGTTAAAAATAAGTCAAAACTTTTTCGCAGACTTCTGATATTCTGATGAATAACAAAGAAACTATTTTTATAAAAATCTGAGTGAAATACACTTTTATACATTTCTCTATCAAAAATAAAACAAAAATTAAAAATACAAAAATAAAGTTATTTGAAAATATTTTTATTCGAATTGGTTTGGCTATCTTTCTGAATATCAAATATGATTTTAATCGGCTAAACACTTATCGAGAAAGTCGAAGAAAAAATAACGGTCCTATTGGGGGTACACCATTTTTAGCCCATAAACTTACTTTTTACTTGCGATTTATAGGGACTTTAAGGCAAGTTATGCATTCGTAAAAAAAGAAAAAAAATTCTAACAATCAACTGAGATGTGTTTAGTTGCTCTAATGCAAGTGCCACTCATAGATAGTGGAATGGGAGGTTCAATTTGGTTTAACGACAAAAGACAACACAGATTTTTTGAAGCACTAAATTCGACATCTAATTCCCAACTGGAGAATACTATCAAGATCAGAATCTAATGAACTTTAATGACAAAAAAAAAACAGAGTGCTAAACTGTGCAGATAAAATAATTCCAAAAATAAAAATACGAAACCGTTTAGAAAAGCTTCATCTAGACGTGTTTTAAGAGCTTGTTATAATAAGAAACGCTCATAGAAGGAATTGGCAAAGATACCATCAGATACCATTTTAAGAGAAATGGTTTAATATTTTAATAAGATTATAACTTCTAAAACCTCTTATTAACGTCATAAAGAATGGAATGTTAAAATAAGCTCTCTTGAAACGAATAATAAACCAATCTTGTATAACATTTATTCGTCAGATTTTCCGTTTTTCCGACATTCTCTTAATCATATATACATTTCGTTTAGTTGTTTTATAATTTTGGCCGACTTTTAAGGTATGTCTGGCTTAAGATATATATATCTAATGAAAATCGTTACAGATTTCAATCTTGATTTTGACGATATAAAAAACACAATTTTTTTAAGGTGTATGCTTGCTCCCGACATATAACGTCAACTTTTGCTTCTATTGGGCTTTTCTTAAAACTAATTTATATGTATATATTTTTTTTTTGAGTAAAATGGAATAACTTAAACCTAAAATAAAATCTAAAATAAAAAATTGGATCTGTTAATAATACATTTTATGAAAGTAAAGCAATTATAGATACATATTTACGTTCCAAGTGATAACAACCAAAGTTAAAGCAAAACTACACTCACATTAGGCTTTTAAATCTCCTTATTACCTTATATCATAACGATATAAAAAAAAAAAACAGATAAAACCATAGATCCATGTGTGTGAGTGCTTAAGATTCAAAATCGTTATTTGTATCCTCTTAAATTGGTCGGCAATGCTTTTTCGTAAAAAGGCATAACACGGTTTCCATTTGTATCTGGTCTAAATTGAACAGCAGAGTCGTTGTGCAGAAAATTAAACGGTGATAAATAATAGTTGTTATAAATACTCTCTGTGCTATTGGCATCAAATAATGAACTGACTAAAGTGTTAGGGTGTGTAGAAAGACTTTTCAATTTTTTTTCGAGTAGATCGGTTTGATAAACCAAAAGAGCTACTTTGGTTGTGCCGTAGAATGTTTTCTTTGGGAACCATTTTTTATTTTGTCTCCGGAACTTTCCGCTGCAGAATCTCAATATTTTCCTTTCGAAAGTCTCCAATTCCTTTGCCACAGTTGGAGATATTGTAAACCAGGTGCTGAAACCATAGGTTAAAATGGGCCTTATGAGTGTCTTGTACATCTTATGTTATATAAAGTAATTTTTCAATCAATACTCTTGTATGGATGTCCTGTGTGTGGGAAATGTGGTAAATCTCTCATTAAAAAATGCAAACTTTCCATATTAAGTTGTTGGAGTTTTCTTGAAAACTGTGCAATAAATGAAATTATTATATAACATACAGCGCTTTTGTTTTCTTTTTTTTTATTATTATCATTTGTATGATATTCTAATTTATGTTTAGTTTATTAATTCTTTTTGTTTAATTTATTGATTTATTTATGTACTTATGAATTTGTTTGCTTATTAATTTATATATTATTAAAATATTTACTTATTTTTAGTTCTTTATTGTAATTATTGATTTATTTATTTATTAAACATTTATTTTTTATTTACTAAATTATTATTCATAAATTTTTTCAATTATTTATTTATTTATTTATTTATATTTATATACAAACATTTCATTTTTTACAATCAACCTGTTTGTTTGTTTATTTATTTATATATCTATATATTAATTAATTAATTTGTATGTATATAAATTATATTTTTTAACACATATACTATACAAAGCCGTAAGAAATAATTTTGTTTTAAAACATTTTTAAGCAAAACAAAAATATAAACTATGTTAATATATTTGTATCGCTTTACTTTTGTTTTTTTTTGTACTTTTGAATTCGAAGGTTTTTTATCTTTTATCTTTAAATTGTACCTACTTAATTAAAAATAAGATAATGTTTCAGTTTGTAGGGCGGATTTAGATAAAATTCTGTTATTAACTTTTAGTTTTTTGAAAAGTTTTTTAATGAAATATTGGTATGCAGCTCTTTAGAGTTTATTACTACATATGTGATCATAAAATTTAAAATATTTTTTTTGATTAGTTCTAAAAATATTGATAAAAAAAAATTAAAAATTAATTTTAATTAGAAAAAAAAAATTATATTATCAAACTCAGTCAGACTGTGTACTCTTATCATTCCCCGACATACTTGCCTTACTTCAGAGCGCCAATTCTTTATAAACGCGTTACGACTCTGGAACTCTCTACCGAGAGATCTGAGAAAACTTGATCTTGATAATTCAATATCTTTAAAAAAAAAAAAAATGTCATCGTAATAAATTTTTTACCAAGAAAAAAATAAAAAAAATAAAAAAAATAAAAAAAAATAATAAAAATTAAATTTTAATTTTTACCGTTTACTTTAGACTTAAAACTATTGTTTGTTGGCCAACATATAATTCCTAGTTTTTATTTCATTCATTTTATTATTATTTTATCTATTATATTATATCTTTTGTTGTATAACATCCTTCAATAAATGAAAAATGAAAATGCAATGAAAATTAAAAAAAATTGATATGCAGCATGAATTTATGGCTACCTCGGTCTTCTCAATTATAACATTTTACAGATATCCAAAAACCCTTAAATTTGGTTCTAAATAAATAATAGCTAGTACCTACCAACAAAAAAGTTCTCAAAAATCTTAATAAAAATCGTTGGATCCGTTCTCGAGAAAAATAAGCTTTTCCTTAAAGGTTATATGGGAGGTACCGGTAAGGTACCTCGGTCTAAAAATAAAATTTCAATTTCCCTTCTGAGGAATGCCAAAAGAATCACAAATACGAAATTTGAAAGTAATCGCTTTAGCCGTTTAGGCTGCAGCTCGTTAAACATATAGACGGACAGACAGACTTACAGACTGACAGACAGACATTTTTTGTCGATCACTTTTTTATTTATTTATTTGTTCAGATATACAGACAGAATTGCCACATTCAACTTTCTTGGACTTCTTTAATGAATATATTCATATTTAAGGATTTTTTTCCTAGAAACACTTAAAAAAGAATTTTAAGAACTAAGGTTAACTAAAAAGTGAAAATACTTTTGTAAAAAATGTCTGAAAGTGATGTCAAAAATATGTTTTGATAATCATTATTGTATGGATGGGAAAATAATTTTATCTCTGCCACACCTCAATTTGTTTTGGTGTTTCTTTTTTACACTCATTTTTATATGAGCCACTCACCTTTTTAATTGGATAATCCAAATGCTTCCTTTTTAACTTTCACCGATTCTGAACTTAAGAAAATATACCTGCATAGCAGTTAATTTCCCAAATTAGGAAGTTCCTTTTAATAATTAACATGACTTAACCTCTGCGGTTCGAGTGCATGTGCAGTTCTTAATCCAGAAGATGAGTTACCACACTTTGCAGCTACCCGCTTATGTTCACCTACCACCAAACACTTAGACCTCAACTAATTATCTCAATTTGTCGTGTGTGTTCCGCAAGAACCACCACCGCAAACACCCAACATGGCTGTTAACTCCATTTCGTTCAATTTAGCACTTCGCAAAGAATAAATAATCTGCACAACAAGTAGGATTACTGTAATGGCAAAAATGCTGGTCGGCTGGTAACGGTTCTCGAGGAAGTTAAATCTAATGTGGAAAAAAAACATACCTCTTCTTAAATACGAACGAAAATTAACAACTCAAAGAGATAAACTCAACGAGCAGTGAACGGAACGCAATTAAACGAAAGTATCTTTCGCATTGTATCTACAGATACAAGCTGAGGACCATAAGATGGCAGTTTTCCTAAAGACTGCTTGAAAGATATTTGCCAGGAAAATGGTATATTTTTGTAGACAATCTTTGAGCAAAGTGTTGAAAGCATTTTAGATCTTTTTCTGTTGCGCCATGTTGTTCTATACCTGTTGCGGTCAATGACTTTATTTTTAGACTCACCTGAGAATTTTAAAATTTTCACGTAGCTATAAGATAATTGTTCAAATTTAATTGTTTATTTTTTTTTCTTCTTTTTAACTGGAAGAACCTGGAAGATTCTGTTTGCTCCAGGAAATTGCCAAGATGGCATTCAATTAAAATAAGATGAGCTTTGAAGATTTCATTTAATGTTTCTTAATCAATGTGAACATAAAAAAATATACTTCTGCTGACCGGCTTCCCGTTATATAAGTAAGGAGAATGGACATTAAATTTATTTGCGCGTAATTAGCATAATATGGGACTATAGTAGTTGTTTTATCAGATCAAACGTTGAAATTAAGCAAAGAAAAAAGGAGGAGATTCTTTGGGAACTAAGATGTTATACTCAGGAGTTTTAATGAATCTCATTATTTTTTTTTTACGAATTTGTATACACGGTCATGACAATCTAATAATCTTCTTCTGAAGTTCTGGATAATGATGATCATTTTATTGCTAAGCGTAAATATTTTTTTTTTCTATTTTTAATGAGATAATTAACTTTGTAAACGAACATGAGTGGTGTTATCAATTGGCATGGAACTTTTAAATTGTTTCAAGAAAAAAAAACTATTTTTTTAAATTTTAATTATTATTGGTTTGGATCCTTTAATTTTGCAAATTCAAAAATTCATTTGGGACACCTAGCTTATGATAGTTCTGTGCCTGGTTAGTATTTACTTCAACGTTACAACGCATCAACGCTAAAAGAAAATGTGACCAATTAGCTCAAATTGGGAATCGAGTGCATGGCATTAAACAGTATGAAATAAACGTATTTTGAGCCTGAGCAATGGCCTAGCAATTTTTTCAGACTGCTAAAATTATTATTTGTGGTTTTGGTTTTTATATGAAAAATAAATTGCACGACTGAATCGCCCGTACTTGCTCCTATGTCCGGTCACAGCGTCGAATAAAATTTGATAAATATAAGAAGACCATCTAAGTTTTTATTCGAGTTTCGTGAATTTTGATTGTTCGAAAAATGTACGTAAAAGAGTTTTCAGTGGAAAAAATTAAACGCTATTTTATATCTATAAAAAATGTGAAACGGTTTGATTTTTTTTATCGTTAAGAACGGTTTTTAAATAAAACGGGTTTTTATTTAACAATTTTTGTTAAATATATACAAAAAAAATTATTAAAGAATGCAAACTTTAGCACAAAAAACATTTATTTAACAACAAAATTAAAAAAAAATCACTTACGCGTTTTCAAAATATCGATTTCTCAAAAAAAAAAAAAAATATAAATTTAAATAATTAAAAATACAAAAAAAAAAAATTTGAAATTAAAGGATCCGCCATCTAACGTTTTTTTTCAACAAGTGCTTATTTCGTAAATGGTAACACTTAGCTCATGTCTGATTTGACATGTTATTAGCTTTATCCTTCCGCTAAACGAATATGGTTGTGTATATGCTTGAAATATTGCGACATTACTGCCTGCGATCGACTTAGAGAAGAATATGCCGATTTTGCCAAAAATATCATCTTTTCAGATGAAGCTCATTTTGATTTTGGTGGGTATGTAAACAAGCAAAACTGTCGCATTTGGGGCACAAAAAACCCGCACGCATACATTGAAAAGCCGATACGGGTGCGGATTTTGGTCCAGAAGCATAATTGGGCCATTTTTCGAAAATGAGCAAGGAGTGGCCGTTACAGTCAATAGCAATCGTTATCGAGTCATGTTGAACGAATTTTTGTTCTCAAAAACTGAAGAGGAGGATATTGGCAACATTTGGTTTCAACAGGACGGCGCTACGTGCCACACAGCCGAAGCTACACTCGATGTTGATGAAGCATTTTCAAAAAAAAAGAAGTTATTTGGCGGACCCGTTATTTTATATTGTTTTATTTAGGCTACTTACATCTTGCTGAATATCAATTTTGGTTGTAATCGGTTAACCAGTTCACGAGAATGTCGAATAAAAAAAATGAGAGGCACCGTTTCTAGCCCACCATCTTGACTTTATTTTTCACCAAAGCATAATGCTTATCCACAATAGCACACTGATTTTTCTCCCTAAAAATTCTTCGTGCCGTTTTCGAGAAAAATAAGCTTTTACATAACATGACAGGTGCCGTTAATATTTGAGCTAAAAAAAATTCGAAAAACACACACACGTACGATGTCAAAATAACCTTATTTTTGAAGACGATTGGCCGTACCGCTTAGGCTGTAGTCCAAAATACATACGTACAGACAGACAGACAGGCAGAATTTGACCAGTTACTCAAATATATGTTTCTCTTTCATCGTAATGTCATGTTTTGTTGTTATCTCAAAATATTTAATCTGCACGATTGCATAATTAATTATAGTACCTATAATCGCAAGTAAAAATTATCACAAAAGAAAAGGAAGCTCAAAGCTCTTAGATCAAAAGAATGCATCGTCCTATAGCGAAACTATCCGCTATTCTTAAATTGTTTAAATCTTTGGTTTGTGACGTTTCTTCTTTTCATTGTTCTTCTATGTGAAAGCCAATATGGTTTTGTAATTTTCCACATTTTGCTTAGATGCGCGTTTGAAAAACACTTCCAAGTAGATTTCATCTTTACAGACTCCACTTAAGCGTTTCACAAATTGAATTATGAAATACTTTTAAACAAACTGAAGAAAATTGGACTTAACGACGGTTTCGTCTTGTGGATTGCTTCATACCTCAAGGATAGGTACTACAGTGTTGTATTTAAAATAACCGCTCATATCAATTTAAAGTTTATTCTGGTTTCCTTCAGGGGAGTCATCTTGGTCCCTTGTTATTTGTTTTATTTATTAATGATTTACCTCCAATTTAAGACATTTAATGGTTTTAATTTATTGCGATGATGTTAAAATAATTCTTGCAATTGACAACCGTGCAGATTTTGAACAAGTTTAAGACGATTTAAATAAATTCTAAGAATGATGCAATAACAAACGTTTGTTTTTAAATATTGACAAGTGTAACACAATGTGTTTCACACACAAATATAATTTACTTATTTATGATAATGTATTGAAATCGTCAAATTTGTGTAGATTATCTTGGTATCGTATTAGACCCAAAACTATCTTTTATTGATCACTATAACTATATCATAAAAAAAGCAAACAAAAAACTTGGTTTCGTTAAAAGATTTTCTCGCGAGTTTCGTGATCCATATGTTGTTAAAACTCTCTATGTTTGATTTGTAAGGGCAATCATTGAATATGGTTACGTTGTATGGGCGCCTTACTACTCTATTCACATTGATAGGATAGAAAGTATCCAACGAAGATTTTTTTGATTTTCTCTTCGTTTTCTTCCCTGCTCACTAAGAGTTATATTACATCCATGTATTCAAAGACTACAACTGATAAACCTTTCAACAATCAATCCCACAGGGTTGTAGTATCAGTTTAAATTATAATAATCACTGTTATCGAAGAAGAAGAATTAGTAAGGAAATAACTATCAAAAAATATAGGAAAATATATGACCCATCCGAAAAAAAATGTTTATGAACGTTCTTTTGCATCAGTAAATTGTTGGACCACCTCCTGGTTTTGGATTGTTCCATATCTGAAGACCGCTTATTGCATAAGATGTTGTATTTCTTTGATGCTGGAATTTTTGAGGTAATTTTCCTTCACCATTATTGTTGGGAAGTGGCATGATATCGCCTCCTGAACTAGGTTTTCGGGCATCTTCATAACAATTAAGTTCGTTTTACTGTATTTTTTCCAAGATGGTATTCCTAATGTGGAATCATTCACCCATAATCTTGTTATTTATTCGATAACATTTTGTTACTCCTGCTCTTCTGTGAACCATCTTGAACAATTGCAATTAAATTATATAGCCTGTTTTTCTTCCAGAATATCAACACATACAAAAAGTTGCAAGGATGTAGAATGCTTCAATCGTTATCAAATAATAAATAATTCCCTTTTTTGTTCCGTCACCTTGCCCTCAAGCACTAACATTAATTGAGAGTTCCTCGGTGACTTCAGTGGATGTCTTATCTTTGTTTTGATTTCCGCGGAATTCCCATTAGAGGAATTGCATTAGTCATCAGAAAGTTGTATTATTTTTCACAAAAGGCTACTTATAGCACTTCACTTCGACTAAATATACAATTGGTTATTGTTGAAAAGGTTGGTGATAAGATAAGGGAAGCAATTTAGACACAATGACTACCATCTTTCTCTAGAGTTCTGAGGGTATCTCGTCTGGCTCAATCGCTTTCCCCCAGATCTGAGAGCCTGTTACATACTAGTTTTTTAAATAATTTAGGAATAGCTGAAATCTTACAAATTGGCTAATAATTTATTATTTCTTGCCTAGAGCCCGATTTGTAAATGGGAAATAAATAAGACATTTTCCAGCTTTACAAAAATTGACCTTTAGCAAGAGATAAATTGAAAATTATTGAACACTTTCAATAATTCAGCTACCGTGATTGCACATGTTTTAGCATAGCTGGGATTTCATCATAATCTTCGTCATTTTATTTTGATGATTTTTATTCTATATCCTCAGAGTTTAGAACTAATTATGAATCGATGTTCAACACTTTACTAACATGGAGCGTTCTGATGTAAGTCTTTGCATGGTGATTTGCCATAGTATACCGAAAAAAAGTCAAACACATTTTATTAGTATGACACCTAGTCTGATAGTTATTCCTATCGGAAGTTCCATGCCTCTAAAAAACACCGTGTATATGCCCATCCAAGTAAATTAATTTGATTTAGAAGGTTTGTTTTGATTTTGTGGATTGTTTTGAAAAACTTTTTTTTTTTTAATTTTTATGTTGACTTGGTTTTTAAATCTATAACATAGAGTAACAATATTATAAAGAAAAATCTTCTGCCTTCTTTTGACAATGCGTGCAAGCTTGAACTTTCATCTCATTGACATTTTAATTTTTTAAAAACAATTTATTATGGAATTTTGCAATTGAAGTTACAATATGGAACTGTTTGTTGGGGTGGTCTTTACAAAAACAAAACTTAAGCGTTGTTAACTCTACAGAAATATATTATACGTAAAATATGCGGAAAACCTAATAGACATTCGAGTTTTCCTTTGTTCTTTGATTTAAAAATTCTTCATCTGTACTGCTTTAAAGTGTTGAAGATTTTCTTTATGAAGTCCGGAAATCGAAATTATCGTCTAAATTCTAATTATAATTTACGTGGAAACTTATCTCAAACGGTATCTATTCCAAACTCTCGTACTACTGGATTTCGTAATTTTTATTCAGTTTTTGCAAGCCGTTTATTTAATATGCTTCCTCTGCCGACCAGAACAATGTCAATGCCTGGTATGTTTTTAAAGGTTGCAAAAAATTGGCTTTTTAATTTTGATTACAATAACGTTGAATCTATTCTTTCTGATATTTTGGTTTGAACTTTTTGCTTGTATTATTTTGTAAAAGTAAAATACATTTGTAGGATATTATTTTTGTTTTGAGAAATATAAAAAATAAAACATCTTTGAATCTAACTTGTAAATAATAATTTTTTATTTTAATGTTAGTATTTTTTTTAACGTACAATTTTAAATAAAGTCAACCCACCCAAAAGCAATTTTTACGAATGTAATAAGCCACTGAAGTGGCATTCAACACTATTTTTAATACTTTGTATAAAAATAAAGAATGTCGCATTAACTTCTTATATATTAATTTATTAAGCTATTATGAATTTATGTTAGTTATTCTTTTGAGTTTATAACAAATAAAGTTAATCTAAATCTAATCTAATCTTATAAGTGAGTATGTTATGAGTAAAATACAATAAATGATATACAAAAGAGACAACAAAAATTGAGGGTGTTGGGGGATGGAACGTAGGAAAGATTTTCCTCTTTATAATTTTTTGACTCTATGTCTATAAGCTATTCGAAAAACTTTGTGTAGTTACAATTGTTTAAATATGGAATAACTACGAGTAAGTCCTTGTATCCAGATGCCAGATGAGGTTTCCTTCATGCATTTTACACTTTTTGTTATTTTTTCTTAGATCTTGAAAACATTTTTGAAAATTCATCTGACAGCGCATATAAAAATTTTAAAACTCCCGGCCAGTTTTCTTTGCCTTTTCTTATTACTTGGATTGTTGGGACTATAAGGCAAGTTTAGGATTCGTGAATATAAAAAAAAATTGAGATAACAATCAAACATGACATTACGATCATAGAGAAGTCTAAAAAAGTTAATGGTAAAAATTATCTGTCCGTCTGTCTGTCTGTCAGTATGTATACCGAGCTACAGCCTAAACGGCTTAAGCGATTATCTTCAAATTTGGTGTGTGTTATTCTTTTGGCATTCCCCAGAGGGGATATTGAAATTTTATTTTTAGGCCTAAAAATAACGGTACCTGCCATATGACTGTTTAGGAAAAGCTTATTTTTCTATGAAACGGCTACAACGATTTTGATGAAAATTTTTGAGAATTTTTTTGTTGATATTAGCTATCATTTCTTCAGAACCAAATTTAGGGGAAAGTCTATTAACGGTACCCTTCATATAACGGTTTTTTTAAATTTTTGGCTTTCTCGGTAACGGTTCTTTGGATTTCTCTCAAATTTTATGTATATATTATATATTATCCCTATAGCCAAATTATTTCTGCGTATCAAAATTTTGAATAACTTTTTTTTTTAATTAAAATTAATTTTTGAATTTTTTTTTTAAAAATCAATATTTTTAAAACTAATCAAAAAAATTATTTAAAGTTTTATAATCACATGTATATTAATAAACTCTAAGAAACTGCATACAAAATAAAAAAAAAAATAAAAAAAAAAATTTAAAAAAAAACTAAAAATAAAAAACCGGATTTTATCAAAATCCGTCTTACAATTTTTGAAATACTTTTTTTCATAAATTCGTTATAATACAAGACTTGTTTTACATCTGGATACAGGATCAGATTTCCTTATCGATGTCGTCCTTTGATACTGCATTGCGTTATCAGTATATTTTACTTACAGTGAGCCTACGTTTTCTCTGCATCCACCCTGAGTAAATTATTTTCGATTGAATCGGCTTTATTCGCCTTTACTTTATTCAAATAACGTGGTTTGTAATAATCTTTATACATTTCATGAAAATCGGTCAATCCGTTTTTTTTTTTTTTAAATCGAACGTTAATATGATATCGACTGGGACTACAACTCTTGTTTACAATAAAGCTAAATATGATTTCTCCTTTAATCATCTTTTGAGGCCAGTACATAGGTGTTGCAGAATTATTCTAATACTACATTCCCTTCCCTGCGTAGGGAAGCTTGTGGTTATTTCCAAAGAAATTTCAATTATACTTGAATTTGCATAATAATGAAGGCAGAGTCACATTGGAGTGTGCAAAATGCTCCCCAACCTGAGTATCGAACTCACAGTAGTTGGATTAGCAAGAAAACATATTTTCTGTTGCAAAAGTGCAGCCCTTTATAAGTCTTAAAAATATTTAACAATTGTATAGTTAAAAATCATTTTAAGAGTGGTCTTGGTTAAGGAAAGTCCGTAAAAAATCGTATCATCATCTGAATGCGGGTTTTTGGAAGATTTGTCACTTCTCTAGAAAATGCTCTTCCTCAAAAAAAAAAAAAAAAAATCTCGCGACAAAAAAAGTTTGACACTCAGAAAACTATGCCACTGGTGACACTCATCTTATTGTTTTCCGAAAATGAATATTTAAAATTTATTTAATTACTGATGTGCTACTTCCACTAAATATTATGAAAGCAGACAGAAAGTCAAGTTCCTGAGGAATTATGATAAATAAATGTTAATTATGTTATGGAAACTAATAAAAACAGACCACTACGTTGGACTTTCTTATTAGTTCACTTAAAAAGAGTTTTTCAAAAGTTCTATCTTTAATCATCCAAATGCAAAATTTGTCAAAAAGATCTGCTTTAACAAATAATTTATTTAATTTTGCTAACATTCTTAATGACAGATGAAATTTAATTCACCATCACACTCCTCCTACTTAATCATTCATCCTCCTCCTTAACACCATCACACACAAAACCATTACAACGCATGTCGGAAGTGATTTATCCACATATAATAAAAAAAATAAAACCGACAACCAATTAAACAACCTACAATTAATCTAATTGCATGAGTTGCACTCTACAAAACGTGCCAAGCAAAAAGACACAAAGAACTGCCTCCATTGACCACAAAAATGGGACCACTGACCACTGAACTGATGCAACGAGGAGGCAAGCTCCATACTCCAACTATCAAATCCCAAGATGATTCGTATAATTGATTAAAAAAAAATAAGAAGATCAAGCTCTATGTAGATTAGCTTAAGAAAATCTCAAAAACTTACCTTCGGATGGCGATTCTGTTGCTGTGGCTGTTGCTGCTTCTGCAGATGGTCTCTTGTCGGACGATAGTTGTTGCTGGAACAGGGAAGAATGCTCTCCTCGATGCAGTCAATGTTGCTTCAGCTACTGATGCCCTGATGCTGCTCTCCAGAGATGACGGCGATAATGATGGTTATTATTATGTTCTTGTTGATGATGACGCTAATGCTTTCTGATATAGGAAGCCAGCTGGGAATTCTGGTTCACGAGAATGTTGTGCGCGAGGAAAAGTAACAGAAACGCGTTTTAATTTTTTATTATTCACCGCCGAAGGGGGTTTAGGAACGGACAGTATGGATGTCCGTTCTTTGCCTTTTCTTTCTCTTTGGAAAAATTTCTCGTGCAATTTATGTTAATGGTTTTCTTTTTGTATCCAATTTAAATGCCTTTGGTTTGGATGTGTGGATTTTGTGGGTTTGATTAAGTTAGAGGCTTATAATGGGGAGGATCAATTCGCAAAGGTCTTCTCCTTCCGCCTGGTCGATAGTTGTAATTACTTCCGGTTTGTTACGAATCCAGATTTCTCTGCAGATACATTTCTTTTCTTTTTTTTTTCTTTACTTTTCTTCTAACTTCAACAGTTTGAAAGTTCTTCACTTCACAGAATGTCCACTTTGGACTCGAGAATAACCATAATAATTGGGACACATTTAGCAGTAGCAACAGCGCGCATGCATAAAATCAACGATGAAAACAAAGCTAAACCGACCAAACGGCTGACTTATCCACAAGCTATGGAGTAGGTTTTAAAGCAAAAGAACCGACCAAAAGAACCAACAAAAAAATGAAAGAATATATAAAAAAAGAAAGTTGGGCAAATGTGCGATGGTAAACCAAAAAAAATTAAATATAAAAACTCCTCTGGAATACCACAAAGTTAACACAAGCGACGATCAAGAGTGAGTGAGTCCGCGCGGCAGCAACTGAGTCCAAGATGGTATGGCGAAAGGCAAAAAGAAAATATTACACACTACCACTTGAATTTATACACAAAACGGACTATCGGACACACTATAACGGTTCTGATTATCGCCAGTATTCAAAATACATCACAATTCACATTCAAAAAGTGATCCCGATCAAGATACAAAAAAAAAAACTGATCTGGAACGGGTTAAAGGATTTTCGCAACCTTTTTGTTACCTTTGGTCTGCTTTTAATTAGCAAGAGTGTTTTTCGTAAGGACTTTGAAAAGCGATGAAACAACCGACGAAGCAATGGTCTTGGCCTTTTTTTCTCTGCCTCCCCTTTTACTGCTTCGGTGCAGAACCTTGAGACCTTGACAGTGAAGATGATCTTCACAAACTGAAATCACCGCAACGACCAGCCAAGTTCCTTGGCCATTTCCATTCTTCGTTTGATGGAGTTGCTTTTGGTCGGTATGGTGGTATTCGGTTTTGTATTTTGTTGCTCATTCACTCTGGTGCTGGAGGTATGTTTCTTGCTCGGTGTTTTCTAATTTACCTGTTGTTGTTACAGTGGTGAACAGGTACAAGAAGAAATGAAGAAAGAGTAGCGAATGCGGTTGGTTTTGTGTGCGAGGTTTGGTTAACTTTTCTTCTTTTTTTTGTGAAATATCTGAAGAGAAACATATTTGAGTTAAAGAGAAAGAACTGCATTTAACACTGAAAGAAGATTTATTTTTTGTCTGATTTTTTTTGTTTGTATTTTTAGGTTTCATTGTTTTTTGTAAGATTAGCACGAGTGCGCGTTGCGCGGCGCATCTACCCTTTGTGATAATGACCTCAAGTGGGATTTTTTTTGTTCACGGCAATAGCACGTGCTATTGTGTTGCACTATAGTCATTAATTGTCATTAGAAATTCCAAGACATTATACACGCATTAGTCAAAAGATCAGGTTTGGTATCTTCATGTGTTCTCTAGGCGCCTGATTAGAGTGGGTTGAAAGCACTCGGGCTGAGTTCCTTGTACTCTTGTTTATAATGTCTTAAAAATATTCTTTTGTTTCAGTAATATCTAATTGCTTTGTGGAATACGTGACAAAAAAGAAAGGAAAAAATATTTATTTAATAAAAGTTCGTGTTTCAGCTCTTTCGTTTACATATCAAGCAAACGTGCGAATCTATCGCATAGAGAAATGGGAATGAATTGATTTTGTTTACGGCTATTTCCATGTGGCGTTCCCATTACATTTAATTAAATTTAAGAAAAAATATTAGTGTTCCGCTAGATTCATAGACAGAAGAGTTTGTGAATTAAAATGTATGTTAACGATTTGTTGTTGATTTTATTGGTCAAGTTCTTTCAATTGGTATATTTCGGCACAAAAAAAGCGAATTTATTTGTAGCTCAAAGTGTTTAATGTTAAATATAGTAAGAAGCAATAAGCTCACAAGTCAACGAATATGTGTTCAAACGGGAATAAAAAAAATGTAAAAAAATGTAAATAAAACAATGTTTAATGAACACTTCACCACGCCAAATCAGCTTGTCAATTGTTAGATGATGCTTAACATAAAGTTAACATTATATACTCAGTTCATCGAATGTACCAAAATTTCAATGTCATTCTGAGTTTATTTCTTGCTTAACTTTTTGTTTAGAAGGATTACCAATCATTACATCACGGAAGTTATCCATCATGTTTTAAGCAATGATTAATTAACTATTATATACAAGGGATTAATGTTTTGTTCGCATATAATTTTTTGAGAAATTTGCTTGCAGAAAAAGTTTGTAAGCAGAAAATATGATGGTAGTTTCAGAAAACTAACTAGCTGTTCTTATTAAAAGTTGTTAAAGTGGGAAACGTTAATGAAATATTTGTGTTTGTATTATTTTACTTCCGATCAGCTGTCTGTGGAGAGGGAGGTTTACATGTAGCATACGAGGGTACGAACGCACCTTAACTATTTTGACTGATGAAATGATGAATCCATAGCCTCCTCGTCCTCATCCACTTTTGACAACGTCCATTCGTCTGCACCATAGAGCAGGATAGGGAGAGGGCTTTGCTAATCAATTACATTCTTAGCCAAAAAAAAAGCAGCGATTGGCAAGAAGTATTCTTTGATTGATCTCAGCCCTGTTGTTGTTCTCTGAGCTTATGGCGGAGCCAAGGTAGACAAAGTCTCTAACTGCCTCAAAGTTATAGCTGTCTATCGTGACGTTTTTTTTTTCAAGACGTCATATACTTGGTTTTGCCCTCATTGACTGATAAATCCATCTTCGCTGCTTCCGTCTTCATACTCACAAAAATTGGTCATTACCAGCAGCTTTGAATAGTTTTGCAACTAGGCCATCAGCTCCGCCAGCTTATGGTAAAAACTTCATTCCTGCAATAACAGCCCTCCATTCCTCAATCGTTCACTTCTCGTGAACGTGAGAACGGTCCACTTCACAGCAACTAGCGCATATCCTTACCACATTATACAGAACATACATAACATAACATCACTACAAGAAATGAAATGACGATGGAATGGACCTCACTTATTTGAATCACTCGAAACCACAAATAAAACAAAAGTAATAGATCTTCGCCACTGCTCGAGGCGATAAGAATTTACCGAAGCGTCACTATCTCGGATCACTATCTTGTTGGCATGGTTTTCCAAGAGCGGATTGCTTTACGAAGAAGTATGGCGATGACAAGGTCAGAACACGGAAGAAATGAGGACTCCATTATTCTGACATCAAACATTAAAGTGATATAAAAGGCGATTAATCAGCTCCAAAACTGCAAGTTCTTGGGAATCGATGTCATACCTGCCGATTTGATCAAACATAGAAGGTTTTGCATAGTTCGTCTCTATATATATGCTGTTAAAAGCGATCGGTACGTAGAATTCGACAGCTTTAGGTTTTTCTATGGACCTGCATTATTATGAAGATTTGATATATTAAGGATTTTTGGTGCTCTAAGAATATACAGTAGGGTTGACACGATTTTTTCCCGATTCTAAGGAAACTAATTAATTTTAATTGGCTGACACCATTGTAGAAATCTACATCTTTTCAACAAGATTTCTTGGGCTCTACTGTTGAGATTAACAATCTACAAGGTAGGTAGGTTATCATAACCCATACCTATAGAATAGTACATTTTTTTAAGCAAAAATTCTTGGAGTCGGATACTTTAATTTCTTTAGTTAAATATAAATAAAACTGATTTTTGAAAAGAATTCTTTTCATATAATTACTTTTTTTTTATTACAACCGTTGCTTAAATTTATTAAAAAATTAATAATTAAATACTAGATAAATTAAAAAAATATTCCTTTCATGTAAAAAAAAACAATTTTTTTTTAAATGCGTGTTATCTTAATATCAAAACTGTGAACACAACCGCATTTATTTTAAGAATTTCATTTAATTTAATATTTTTTTTCAAAAATACTCTCAAAAGAAGCAAAAAATTCTTCAAACAACTTCATGTAAAATTATTTATTACTCTTTTCAATATCTTATCAGCACTTAAAAACTTGTTCGATTGTGGTCTTTATTTTGTCACGTGCGCAGACTCAACCGAAAAAAGACACAAGATTTCTAAAAATAACAAATTCTTACGTCATATTTCTCAATATTTCTTTATAAAGAGGTCCCCCAAAGTCCTTTGTTATGACCGGAAGTGCCTTTAAAAAATACACATTCTTCTTTCACGATACGTGATAAGAAAATATATTAAAAATAAATCATTTGATCTCTAAATACCCATTCTCTTCAACACTGAGTTTTATTTATCTCATTGTCGCGCTGTGATTAAATGATTAAATTAATTTTAAATTAATTTAATCAATTTATGCTAATCAAGCAAATATCGTTATCGCTGCGCTTAAACTGTTAATTTCTTCCATGTATTGCAAAAAAAAACACATAATTCCTACCGGTTCCAGTGACTTGGAACCCCTCTTAATCAACCAGTTGATTGACCTCCTTTTATTTGTTTTAATGTTTTTTTCTTAATCAGGCCAGTTGAGGTCAACTGTAGATATTATAATAATTAATATATATTATTTATCAATTACCCATTTCATTTCACCATTTGTAAATTACCTTACCAACCATATCAGATACCAGAACCAAAATAACTAAAAGCCAAAGAGAACAACTAAATTACATAAACAACTCTCTTAAGCAAGGTAAGATTATTTGATTTAACTGTGGTGAGATTATTTCATTTAGCTATAATAGGTTGTTGTATCTGATATGTTAGGTACAAAGTTCGTTGCATACCTTGAGGCTGTTATCCTGGGAAAAAATTTATGAAAAATGGAGTTCGGAATTTCTAAAAATTCTTAGAGTTTTACAACAGAAAAATGAAAAATTCATCTTACAATTTAGGAATTTCTTGCACTCAAAAAATGTCTAGAGTCAAGCTTCATTTAAGTGAAAGTTTCAATTTCTTAAAATACCATTAACCAATGTATTTTCTATGTTCCTTTTTACTGGCGATTATAGGTACTATAATGCAAGTTATGCAATCGTGCAGATTAAAAATTTTAAGATAACAATTAAACATTACATTACGACGATAGTGAAACTAATTTGAGTTACTGGCTTAATTCTGTCCGTCTGTCTGTCAAGTCTGTCTGTCTGTCTGTACGGATGTATTTTGGACTGCAGCCTAAACGGTTGGGCCAATTGTCTTCAAAAAATTTGAACTTAATCTTATTTTGATATTCTACAGAGGAGTTTTTTCACTTTTTTTTAGCTCAAAAAATAACGGTACCTGTCATATAACTGTTATGTAAAAGCTTATTTTTCTCGAAAACGGCTCCAAGAAATTTTATAAAAAAAAATCAGTGTACTACTGTAACATGCATTATATTTTTGTGAAAAAAAATTAATATGGTGGGCTAAAAATGGTATCTCCCATAGGACCGCTTTTTTTTCTTCGACTTTCTCGAAAACTATTAATCCGATTACAATCAAAATTGATATTCAAGAAAATGTAGGTAGCCTAAGTAATTTTGCATTAATTTTGTTTTTCGAAAACTTTTTTTTTTTGTATTTTTAATAATTTTTTTAATTTTTTTTTTTTTTTTTAAATCAATATTTTGAAAACGGGTAAGTGATTTATTTAAAATCTTGTTTTTTCAAATGTACGCTATTTTTGTGCTTAAGTTTGTAATCTTGAATTATTTTTTTTTATTTAAAAAAAAAAATGTTTAAAAAACCGTTTTATTTAAAAACGGCGTCTACAATTTTGAAAAAAAATCACACTTTTTACATTTCCTAAAGAAATAAAATGGTAAATTATTTCATATTTCACCCAATACAATGTAACGTACTTTATTCAAACAATCAAAAGTCCAAAAATCGAATAAATGCTTTGATGTTCACCTTAATTTTTCTTTAATTTTATTCTAACTACAATGTGACCGCACATATCAGTAAGTACGTGCGATCCAGTCGGTCAATTTATTTCTGAGTTCTACAGAGATTTTCAATTGGTGCGGGGAATTTTAGCGGCTGGTCAAATCTTTTGCTTATTATTTCATTACTGATGCCAAATCACTTTGGAAAGGTACACAATTGAACATCACGTACAAAATATTATTATTGAAATGAGTTTTTGTTAGTGCAAAAGTCACTCGCATTTTACGGTAAGCGTAGTAGCCCTTAACAGTCGACTTTTCAATGATTGGTGGCGAAATTTGATGCGACCGGATCAGTTATCAATCAGCCATCATAGGGATCGGCAGAGAACGAGATCCTGTTGACCAAGGAGATCAAAGTTCATGATCATACACCACCCCACGCCGTTTGTTTGCCCACTGGGCTTCGGAGAGTTTTGGAAGAATACGTCAATTTTTGCAGAAAAAATCGTCTTTAGCGACGAGGCGAATTTTTGTAAAAGTGAATGAGTTAGAAAGCAAAGAAAAGTTACAGTTTGGTATGGACTTTGGGTTGTCAGCTTCACCGGTCCTTACTTTTTCGAAAACGAATTTGGTGAGCGGTCACCGTCAATAGGTAACGCTACAGAACGATGATAATCAATTCTTCTTGGGCTAAATTGAACCATATCTGTCTGGACGACATGTGGTTCCAGCAGGCACGGCATTACATACGACAGCTCCTTAAGGAGCCAAGGCCTAGTGACTTATACTCTCAACCATTCCTGTGCGTGTGTTGTCAATCTGCAAGAATGGAAGGGACCTAGAGTTTACCGCCGAGTTCGAACGGCTACATGAGATGCACTTTTTCGAGACAATGCCCACGGCATTATAGTATAATAAGTAAGCCAGACGAGGTTCCTTCAGAGTTCTGGAAAAACAATGAAGACATCAGGTCTAGATGACTCACGATTCTCACCTCAAAACTATTCAGCGGTGATCGAGTGCCTAATCATTCGAAAGAAGTTACATTCTAACAATCTACAAGGGGAAGTATAATATATGAAATAGCCATAGCTACCGTTCAATTCAGCTGATGCCACACACCATGAAGATCGTTCAACCTTGAGTGGGTATTGGTTAGCGCATAAAAATCAAAATGTAAAAATATCAGAATTCCTCAAGAGATTTGCATATTTTGTTCGTTGATTTTGAAAAAAAGCTTCCGTTAATCCACCACCAGATCTGATATGAATTTGCCATAAGGCAAGAGTGAATTCCGGAAATATACGTCGAACGATCATGAATATCTACGATCAACTCAAAACAAAAGTAATAAGCCTTATTGCAAGAGTCACCAAAGAGTTCCCAAACAAAGTTTGTGCGCACCAAGGAAGTATCTTGAGCCCTTTTGCTTTTTATTACAACATCTTTCTGTTCGAGGGTAAGTTGATTGACCTGGGCGTTATTGGTGCAGTAGATAAGATGTTTGCCTGGTTACACAACCATTGTGAGCTCAATACTCACCTTGAGTAGCAATTTTTCAAACTTAGTGCATTGTAGTTTACATTTTCACCACTCGCATGTTTGCAGCAGTGTCGATTCCTTGAACCGACCAGAAAGGCATTATAATTCCGTTTCAAGAGAAAAAAAAACATAACGAAAATTGAACAAGTCACATATTTTATATAAATTTTAATATTTACAAAAACCGAATCTTTCAGCATTAACTTCGTTCATCTTAATACTTATAAATGTTTGTTTAAAAATACTTTTTTTAATTATCATTAACTTAGTTTCTAAATATAATAAAATAAATTATAAAAAAAATACGAAAAACAAAATAAAAAAATTCATTCTTAAACACTAACACCCGAGTAAGGAAGTATCACTTTGGTCAACACTCTTGGTCACCAACTTCCTCTTTGCGAAGCTTATTTACTTTCATTGGCAAGCACTTTATTAATCCAAGGCACAAATCTTTGTATGTTTGTATAAACACCAGGCAAATGTTCCCGCCCGCAACCAATACCCCAGGACACTAGACCCACAAGAGTCTTTCTTCCCTCCAGGGTTAGTGTTAATGGCCCTCCGGAGTCACCTTGGCAAGAATCACGTCCACCTTCCTTATATCCAGCACACAGAAAGACATCGTGAATAGTTTCACGGCGTCCGGCTGCTCTAAACCATCGTTGGCAACGATCGTTGGAAAGGACTTCTACATCGACTTCCTAAAAATAAGCGTCATGTAAGTGTTAAGATGCAAATGTTACCAAAAACAATATATTTACCTGAAGAACAGATGGCACCGTGCTCTGTCCATGTCTGGTGCGGCCCCAACCTGCCACAGTTGCCATCTTTCCAACCAGCTTTGTAGCAGCTGGTGGCAAGCAAACTGGAACTATGTGCTGTTTGTATTGAACTGTTCGATCTAGCCTCACTAAAGCCAGATCATTTTTGAAATCAGCTGGATTGTACTGCGGGTGCACTTCTTTCCTTTCGATGCCGTATTCTTCGTGACCAAGGCGTTCCTCCTGACCTCGAACATCCCACTCGCCAAGTCGGATCTTCATATTTGAATTCGTTGTCCTAAAAGAAAGATAAGTCTGAAATTCCAAAAACGGCGGATAAGGCCAACAGAACTTACGTTGCAACACAATGGGCTGCAGTCACAACCCATCTATTTGAGATCAAAGCACCTCCACAGCTTAACTTGCGCGAGAGAAATCCAGATTTGATGAGAGCAACCTGCCAGGGATGCGATCCAAATCCTGTTGAATGCCCTCCAACAATCCGATTCGAGCGTGTGAATACCTCTCCACAACCTGCAAATGATAAAAAAAGTTTATTTCACATTAATCAAAAATGTTGCAAATGTGAGGAGTTTTTGAGAGAAAATTATAAGAAACTACAAAGTTGAAGAGAATCGAATAGAAGGAAGACCCAAAGGAAGACCCAAAGCCAATTATGAAGACAGATCAAGATATGTGCATGAGAGGGTAAAGTGAAGAGTATTTGCGCGCAAGGAAAAACTTGGAAAGGAATTTTTGTTGCCCATGTCAATTCCATTCAATATAAATTCAATTAATTTTAGTAAATTGTAATAATATTTAGAAAAATTCAATTATATAACGATTCATTCAATTCAATCCAATCGCATCAATTTTTTAATTTAAATAAATCCAATTCAATTCAATGCCTCAAATTGAATTCGATTAAAATAAATGCAATTCAATTCAATTCAATTTAACTAATACATCTTAATGAAATTAAAGTTTTTAAAATTGTACGATTCAAGTTATTAAAATTTAATTAAAATAAAACTAAATTGAATGTAATTCAACTAAACAAAACTAATTTCAGTTTAATTCAATTTTATTTTGTTATTATGAGTTCAATTAATTTATATTCAATTCAATAAAATTGAATTTATTTAAATTAACTTCAATTCAGTTTCGGTTTATTCAGTTCAATTGAAATCAATTCAATTAAATTTATGTCAATTCAATTAATAAACAAATTCAATTGAATTTTACTTAATGAAATACAGTATTTGAAATGGGTCAATTTAATATCATCCAAATTCAATTTAATTCAACTAAATAAAATTAATTACACATTTTAACTAAATTGTATTATGTCATTGAGTTAAATTATTTTTAATTCATTTCAAATGATTTTTTTAATTGACAATTTTAATTCAGTTCATTCAATTTCAAATCAACTCAATTCATATAAATTCGTTAACATTTTTCGGCAATTTCTTTCATTCCTTGCCAAGCCATCCCAAGCTCTCAATGTCTAAATGTTTATTAAAAAATGCATGAGTGTAGGTACCAGGCACAGGATGATAAGCGCCATCTTGACCGGAATCACCAGCATCAGCAGAGTTCCCGCTAATGTCTAATCCATTACCAAACTGTTGCGGCTGTTGCGGATGATCCAAGAGTGTGTCGTCGATTCCAAAATGATTGTCCAGGTGATTCGTGATGCCAGGATGACCGATGCTGCTTATGTGATTGCTTTCGTGCTCCCAAGTCTGCGGACGTGACAATGGCTTGTAGGGGTAGGATGACGGACGTTTGCTTGGATATATAATAGGAGGTGTCGATGGGTATTTTTCGTTCATGAGATTCGGATAGTGAGGTCGATTGACATGAAGATGTGGTGAATTGGTGTTGGCTAGATCTGGATAAATGTCATGCAAATGAATGATGTCACCTGTGAATAATTTTATTCGGTATTAGGAAATAAAAGAAAAATATTGAATTCTGTCTTGAATGAGTAGTAAGAACTGGCAGATAGATTCGAAATGAGAGCGGAAGTAATGTCAAAACTAACAACCATTTGGAATGAAAAGAACATACGAAATATGTTTGTAGTTTAAGCTTGATAGCTGATAGGACTTGCTTTGGGGAAGAGCACTTCTACGTTAACACAAATCGTGGTGGATTTTTCTAAGGATTTTGTTAAAAAGCTTTATGATTTGTGCTTTTTTAAAGCTTTTAAAAACAAATGATCTGTAGTGTGCAACACGGAAGCCCTGTAATATTTTCGCTGTCTGACAGCATAAAGAGATTCCACTGCAGTCAAAATGAGAGGTTGTTGCGGCCCACTGGGGTAAGAACGCACTATGAACAATGACAAAGGAGTATGAAATTTCAAAACTAGGACCCAAGTCCAGAGAGCAAATGGTAATGGGTGCACGCGTTCGCGATATGTCCGTCGCCCGGCAAAGAATGCGGCTCCACCACTATCGGAAATTGGAGATAAAATCCGAAAATTAATACAAAACAAAATTCGGCACAAAAACATAACCAAAACAAAGCCACTTGCGAATGCCAAATAAATTTCAAAATGGATAAGGGTAGATCTAAACAGATATTCTGAATAAGGTGTGATATGTTGAAACCGATGGTGATAAAGTGCCCAAGGTGGTGAGTTAGAGAAAGAATTGGTAGGGAAAATTAGTTTTGGTAATTTCAGTGCTCCCACTCCAAATAACGGTACCTATATTAGCGAATGCGAAAATTAGGATTTTTTTGGCGGGTCGGATAACTTGCAAATCTTAATTCGATTATAAAATCAAACTACCGACGGCCGAGTGCAGAACAAGAAGTTCTAATTAGAATCAAAGAAAATCCAAGTGAATTGTTTTCTTGTTTTAATGGTAGGCATACGGTAATAAAGTATAAGTCGAATAGAATAGAATCAGATTTCTTTTTTTCTTTTTATGATTTTTTAATGGTGACAAATAAATATCGACATTTATGTAGTGCTTCGCATCAATTAAATGATTTATAGTACGGGAAAATTAAACACACTTGAAAAGGGGTAAGTGGTTAAATAAAAGAAAAAAAAGAAATTAAGTTGGCTTAAGTAAAGTTTTTTTTGTAAAGGGGTGAAGTTTTCATAGACAAGCAATTAGTGAGCCAACGTTTTGGCTGATCCAGAGAAAGAAAAAAAGGAGCTGACCAAAAAAATGAAGAAGATTCACTGAAAAAAAGGATAACCCGTAACCAACCAAGCTTAACCAAGTAACCATTTAAATGTTCCGTATGTTGACGGACAAATTATAGTACAAAGGAAAAAGGAATACAAAGGGATCTTATGCCAGATCTTAAGAGTGTCATATTGGTCCCAATATTGGTCATCTTGAATATCTTCTTTAAGTCAAATTGGTTCCATATTAATTTGGTTTATTATATTATATAGATATATTCTCGTTTATATTTTGTTATTCGTTTATTTATTTAACTTATATTTTTGGTTTTGATTCATCTTCGTATTGTTAGAGATTTTCTGTTGAATTGTATTCAAAAATAAATAAAATCGTGGAAAGGTCTCGCCAACCTACAACATACAAAATACGCATGCTGGTTTCTATTGTTTGTACACCTTGATCGAAGACCATATTATGGAATGAGTCCAGGATTCCTAGAGGGATACCGTAAGGCGGGCATAAAAAAGGTAAGACTCCATGACTTGACAGGTGACGGAGTAGCAGATTAGGGGAATTTCAGTACCAACCAATGTGATTCTTCTAGGGATGCGTGCTTTTATTCCTAACAGAGTAAAAAGCATCAAACCTAAGGAAAAGTCTTGGTTTAATTCTGAGTGTAAAGAAGCTATCAGGCTCAAAGAAGTAAGTTTCCGATCTTACAAAGCCAACCCTACAGAGGAAAATCGGAAAAAGCACAAACAAGCAAGGAACTCATGCAACTCCGTTATAGAAAGAACCAAATTTTTGCATGACGGCAAAAAATTCTGCAGTGTCCCAAAGGCAGTAAAAATTTTTGGTCATTTGTAAAAAATATAAAAAACTCCTCGACACCTTCGGTTCCAACGCTCATCGACAATAACAAACCAATTATTTACTCTTCAGAGAAGGCAAACTTGCTCGCCGCCCATTTCGCTGCCAGCTCCACGCTGCCTCAAAGCAACGTTGCCCCTCCTGTACTTGAGAATGTAAATTTTTCCATGGGACACATTTTTTTCCGCACTCGTACAGTAGCAAGAGTTCTCAAAGATCTCGATATACACAAATCCGCTGGCCCGGATGGTATACCCCCGATTCTTCTGAAGAGGTGTTCTTCCACACTGGCAAAGCCACTGCGTAAGCTTTTCCATCGCTCCTACTCTTCTGGAATCTTTCCTAGAAGATTGAAAACAGCATTTGCCCAGCCTGTCCCTAAGAAAGGTGACCCATCCTCCCCCTCCTCCTACCGACCCATAGCACTGACATCCCTTCTTTCTAAGGTCATGGAAACACTGATTAACCGTCAGCTTAAGGAATATCTCGAAGATCGTAAGCTTCTCCATGACCGTCAGTATGGCTTCCGCAGCAACCGTTCCACTGGTGATCTGATGGCATATCTCACCGAACAGTGGACCAAAACTTTACATCGCTTTGGTGAAAGTAAGATTATTGCTCTTGATATCTCCAAGGCATTTGATAGAGTTTGGCATGAAGCTCTCTTATCGAAAATGCGTGCTTTTGGGATCGATAATACTCTTGTTCGTTGGATTAGAAGCTATCTTCTGGACCGTTCAATAGAAGTTGTATTGGACGGATTCAAGTCTGATTCCCATAAAATAAATGCTGGTGTGCCCCAGGGCTCTGTTCTGTCTCCGACTCTTTTCCTCATTTTTATAAATGATCTTCTGTCTGTTACTTCTAATCCACTTAACTGTTTTGCTGACGACTCTACCCTCAGCTTTTCATATTCGTTCGATAATTCACGTCCTTCGCCTTCGGACGTACAATTGCAACGGTGCCGTATGTCAAGCTCATTAAACTCCGATTTATACAGCATTGTTAAATGGGGTAATAGAAATCGTGTGGAGTTTAATGCTTCGAAAACTCAATGCTGTCTTCTGTCGTTAAAGCTAAACATTCCCCCAATGCCATTGTCCATGAATGGCACTTACATCGAAGAAACCGAAAAGCTCTCAGTACTCGGTATGTGTGTCAACGACGACCTCCGTTGGAACGACCATATATTTGAGATCGCTAAGAATGCTGCAAAGTGCTTAGGTTTTCTGTATCGGTGTAAGAAGTACTTTTCCCCATCTGATCTGGCTACAATTTATAAAGCGTTTATACGCCCTAAACTCGAGTATAACTCCCACCTCTGGGCAGGTGCTTCGCAAACATCGCTTCACCTGCTTGATAGAATACAAAATCGAGCGTTAAGATTGATAGGTAATAGAACTGCCGCTGAAACAATTACCCCACTCGAACACCGACGCAATGTTTCATGTCTTTCCTTATTTTATCGTTTCTTTTACAAAAAATGTTCACTCGAAGTAGCCAGTTGCATTCCTCCCCTTAAAAGTTTCTCGCGTAATACTCGTCTCGCAAGGAATGCTCATCAGTTCACCCTTGAGCCTAATTTCGGACGTACCGTGAAATATAGGGATTCGTTTTTTAGCCGAACGACACGAATCTGGAATAGTTTACCCGGCGGGATTTTCCCTTGCCATTTTGATCTGCAAACATTCAAAACCAATGTTAATCGGCACCTCCTATCTCTCCCCTCCCTATCTTCGTAATGCCCGCGCAGTGTGTTCTACATTAAAAGGGAAACACATAATCCCTTGTGCGCGCGTTAATTATAAAAAAACCGAATTACAGGATGAGTGGGAACAAGTCCCGCCTGCAGCGACACCAGTAGGGATTCCAGAGTGTGGTCCTACTAGGGTTCATTTAAGTTTGTAACAATATATGCCTTTTTTATATAGGTGAGGTCCATCGATGGGGGCAATATCCCACGGCGAGCTTAGCCGTGCAACGCCAGCGCGTGCCTCCACCGTGGACATTCGAATTCCTCCTATCCCTTCCTTTATTTATTTATTTTTTTTTTTTAATTAACGCGCGCACAAGGGATTATGTGTTTCCCTTTTAATATAGAACACACTGCGCGGGCATTACGAAGATAGGGAGAGGAGAGATAGGAGGTGCTATATTTCACGGTACGTCCGAAATTGGGCTCCAGGGTGAACTGATGAGCATTCCTTGCGAGACGAGTATTACGGGAGAAACTTTTAAGGGGAGGAATGCAACTGGTTACTTCGAGTGAACATTTTTTGTAAAAGAAACGATAAAATAAGTAAAGACATGAAACATTGCGTCGGTGTTCGAGCGGGGCAATTGTTTCAGCGGCAGTTCTATTACCTATCAATCTTAACGCTCGATTTTGTATTCTATCAAGCAGGTGAAGCGATGTGTTTGTGAAGCACCTGCCCACAGGTGGGAGTTATACTCGAGTTTAGGGCGTATAAACGCTTTATAAATTGTAGCCAGATCAGATGGGGAAAAATACTTCTTACACCGATACAGAAAACCTAAGCACTTAGCAGCATTCTTAGCGATTTCAAATATATGGTCGTTCCAACGGAGGTCGTCGTTGACACACATACCGAGTACTGAGAGCTTTTCGGTTTCTTCGATGTAAGTGCCATTCATGGACAATGGCATTGGGGGAATGTTTAGCTTTAACGACAGAAGACAGCATTGAGCTTTCGAAGCATTAAACTCCATTTCTATTACCCCATTTGACAATGCTGTATAAATCGGAGTTTAATGAGCTTGACATATGGTACCGTTGCAATTGTACGTCCGAAGGCGAAGGACGTGAATTATCGAACGAAAATGAAGAGCCGAGTCGTCAGCAAAACAGTTAAGTGGATTAGAAGTAACAGACAGAAGATCGTTTATAAAAATCAAGCAAAGAGTCGGAGACAGAACAGAGCCCTGGAGCACACCAGCATTTATTTTGTGCGAATCAGACTTGAATCCGTCCAATACTACTTGTATTGAACGGTCCAGAAGATAGCTTCTAATCCAACGAACAAGTGTATCATCGATCCCAAAAGCACGCATTTTCGATAAAAGAGCTTCATTCCAAACTCTATCAAATGCCTTGAAAATATCAAGAGCAATAATCTTACTTTCACCAAAGCGATGTAAAGATTTGTTCCACTGTTCGGTGAGATATGCCATCAGATCACCAGTGGAAGGGTTGCTGCGGAAGCCGTACTGACGGTCATGGAGAAGCTTTCGATCTTCGAGATATTCCTTAAGCTGATGGTTAATCAGTGTTTCCATGACCTTAGAAAGAAGGGATGTCAGTGCTATGGGTCGGTAGGAGGAGGGGGAGGATGGGTCACCTTTCTTAGGGACAGACTGGACAAATGCTGTTTTCCATCTTCTAGGAAAGATTCCAGAAGAGTAGGAGCGATGGAAAAGCTTACGCAGTGGCTTTGCCAGTGTGGAAGAACACCTCTTCAGAAGAATCGGGGGTATACCATCCGGGCCAGCGGATTTTTGTATATCGAGATCTTTGAGAACTCTTGCTACTGTACGAGTGCGGAAAAAAATCTGTCCCATGGAAAAATTTACATTCTCAAGTACAGGAGGGGCAACGTTGCTTTGAGGCAGCGTGGAGCTGGCAGCGAAACGGGCGGCGAGCAAGTTTGCCTTCTCTGAAGGTTTGTTATTGTCGATGAGCGTTGGAACCGAAGATGTCGAGGAGTTTTTTATATTTTTTACAAATAACCAAAAATTTTTACTGCCTTTGGGACACTGCAGAATTTTTTGCCGTAATTTTTGGTCATGCAAAAATTTGGTTCTTTCAATAACGGAGTTGCATGTATCCCTAACAAACTCTCCTTTTCCTAATATCCTTCTAATACCTACATTTCCTTTTCCTATTTCCTTTTGCCAGTCCCATGTCTTACTTACCTACCTACCTCCCAGCTCTTACAACTCTCCTCTTGCCTGTCCTTATTTCATTCTTCCTCTTTATCCCCTCCTCTCCTATCCTACCCTTCCCATCCTACTATCTCATCACTGATTCCTCTTCTGTCCAAATTCCCTTTCCTTCCTGATACGCCTTCTATATCCTATACCTTCCTTCTCATCATCCACTCCCTGCACCCATTCTCAACCGATACCTTCCCTCCTTTAACACCCATCCTATCCCGTCCGTATCCTATATACCTACTTATTTTAAGGTGAACATTATGTACTGACATATTTTGATGGGCATAGTATACTATAGTAAGCTCCTTTTTAAGGGGTGTGACACTTAACTGAATGAAAATTCTAGAAATTTTGGCAAAATAAAGAGATGGAATCACAATTTTTTACAATCTTCACACATAGTCTGTGGAGAATCGAAAAAGTCATCATTTCAACACAGATTTAGTGTCAACATGTTAATTAAGAACAAGTATACTTGGAAGTAATTAAAGCGGCTACTGGGTCACCTGAAGCTGAATTTTTGCGAAACAATTTACTTATAAACCGGTAATAAGAGGACGAACATAGGAAATATAAACCGATTTGGTTACAAATGGTTTCCGAAACCTTTTGATAAAACCAAGGGCGGTGTAAGCTCGTAATGTAGCATTGTCAATATGAGAGCGGAAATTTAATTCACAGTCACAGAGGACGCCTAAAGAGCGGAAACGCTGTACGCGGTTAATTGGAAGATACTGGATATTTTCTATAAATCGGGAAAAAATCGCAAAGGGATAGCTTGAACAAATTAGTACTAGGAAGACCAAACTCGGGCAACACTTTTTAGGTAAAATTGTAGGTATACCATCGGGACCAGCAGTATACTTTTCTTTAAGGAGGCAATTAAGGAATTATGAAGTATCAAGATAATTCATATTGGAAGGGCCAGTATTAAAATGGGGACGGTGTAGGAAAAATATGATTTGTCAGGATCTAAAGTTTTTGGTGCAAATGACTGTTTAAAGTTGATATCAAAGAAATTGGCGATGGTTGATAAATCATTGGTTGATTGGTTGTTGTAGAGAAGAGTGGGAGGGAAACCATCTTTTATTACGCGAAAGGGCAATATAAAGACTTATGCAAATCTGCACTTTTTCATAAAACAAACTAGTTGCTTCATCAAGTGACAGATTTCTAAAATTGAATTAGGTATGGATGAGGAAGTCGTTTATTTTTTTTTAATTAGCCTCATGACAGTTGAATGAATAGTTAGAAATATTAGCTAAAAGAGATGGGGAGGAAATAAAAAAATGGGCACGACTGGGCCGCACGTACTTGCTCTAATTAGCCTAATTACATTGGAAAGCAAGATCTTTGGCAGAAACAAGTAACATTTGCGTTGAAAATAACACAGTTTGAACTTATAAAAAGTATTAAAGACCACAATACTTAACGGTTTTTAGTACAAATGAAGTATGCAGTCACAAGTCTTTAATAACAAGGAATTTACAAAAAATGTATTTCGAAAATTGTAGGACCGGTTTTGATAAAATCCTGTTTTTTATTTTTAGTTTTTTGAAAAAAATATTTTTTTAAATTTTGGAATGCAGTTTTTTAGAATTTATTAATATACATGTGGTTATAAAATTTAAAATAATTTTTTTTAATTAGTTTTCAAAATATTGATTTTTCAAAAAAAAAATTTCAAAAATTAATTTTAATTAGAAAAAAAAGTTATTCAAAATTTTGATATGCAGAATTAGTTTGGCTACCTAGATCTTCTTAAGTATAAAATTTGACAGAAATCCAATGATCCGTAACTGAGAAAGCCAAAAATTAAAGAAACCGTTACATGAAAGGTCCCGTTAATAGACTTTTCCCGTATATGTGGTTCTAATCGAATCATAGCCAATACCAAAAAAAAAAATTACAAAAATATTCATTAAAATCGTTGGAGCCGTTTTCGAGAAAAATAAGATTTTCCTAAACGGTCATATGGCAGGTACCGTTATTTTTAGGCCTAAAAATAAAATTTCACTTCATCAATGGCATTAACATCAAGCTTGTAAGCTTGGACGGGTTGGCCAGGAAGGATGTGGAGATACACGAGGTAGAGAGACTGATTTTGAAGTAGAAGTTGAAGAGGAAGAAGAAACCGGCAACAAATCGAACTTATTATGGACATCAATTAGGACGCCTCTGCAGAGATTCAAAGCCTGTTCGTCGTCGCGAAAAGCTTTAAAGGACGAAGGAAACAGCTCTTGAGTTTTAATGTCTTTAGAAAGATTTGTTTCAGTAAGCGCAAAAACCTCAGAGGGTAGAGCTTGTGACTGTGAATACACAGCGTGTTTTAGATCGAAGACCTCTTACATTTTAGTAAAATAAGGAAAGAGGGTGGTGCTTGGAGAGTGGTTGTGGAGAGATATTGTTAGGGGCGATAAAATTTATAAGAGTCCGATCGTACGTATGATACGAAGTAAAGGCGGAGAGATCTTTGGAGATTCGTTTTGACGATATGTCCAGAAGCTCGTGGTATTTGTTGTATATCTGCCTTAATCGTAGTGGATCAGAAGGCAGACCTTCCTTTTTAATAGACGCTAAAACATAACTTTTCGTTTTGCCTTCTATGCACATATCGTCTGGTTTGCCGTGGAGATAGGCTAAGAACAGACGAATGTTGTCTAACATTCTCTGAGTTTGGAAAAGGCTTAACGGGAGTCAGTGGAATCAGCAAGGGTCTGTTGAGTTAGTTTTACATTAGGGGCAGGAAAGGATCAAAGCAGCAGTTGAACGAGAATTAGTTGGAATAATGGAAGCTTATAAAATTTGAGAATTTTGCTCCTGTGGTGAGGTCGAAGCTGAAAATTGAGGAGAGTAAAAGTTCAAATTCTCAGATGGCGGAGTCATATAGAGCGGATGAACATTATTGCTTCGGACTGGAAAATCTCCGATGCCATTTGATTTCACCCCAAAAGAACGGCGCAGTAGAGTAAAATGAAGACCGAGACCTATGTGGCGCACGCAAGTGCAAAAAGATCTCGATTGACTTTACGAACAAAACTAGAGGCAGCTGGCTAGGATCCAAGCTGTTTGGAGAAACTTGTTAGTTTAGGCCTGTACTGTTTCATCATCTATTTCCCTGTTGCGATACAAGAGTTTTTGATTCTTTAGCCGAACGTTAAGGTTTTTTTGGAGACTAGTAACAGCAGCTCTGCTTGTATAAATGTCTGTTTAAATGCCCTTTTCTTTATAAAAATGTGTGCATTTTGTATGTATGTTCGGTGGAACCGGGAGTACTTGCATGAGCGTGGCATGTTCATAGCCGAAATAGTTGGCCTGGAATCCTGTATCTAGGAACGAGCTTAATTCATATAAGGTCCATAACCTACTATTGAAGTGTGAACAAAAGTGTCGACGAACGGTAATGTAAGAATCGTCAATCGTTGTTGTTGCCTCGATTGCAAAAACGGGATGTCCACCCGACCACTGTGACGTTGTGACCGAAAAATCAGCATGATCGGTATTTGGTGCTTCCTATGACACTGCCGTCTGCTGGACTGTTAATTTCGGACACCACCACTTGGCGAATTTTGCGTGACGGTAAATGACCATAGAAAATGGCGTGTGTTTATAGAATGAGCTCTATAGCAGTTAATAACTGAACCTAATTTTTATCTTCTTCATCGATGAGCACCATTCCTGGATGAACAATATTGTCAAATTCGGGACGATACCAATCCACATGTGATCGAAGAGCCTCCAATGCATCCCGAAAAATTCAAAGTCTGGTGTGGATTTTGGGCTAGCGGCGTCATCGGTTGATATTTTTTTGAGAACGACGTTGTCCAGGCCAGACATCTGAACGATGTTATATTCCATACATGATAGCATCATTAGGTATTATTTATATGGTTATACCTCCGGAACGACTACTAAGTTGTATATCAGGTTTCCAATACCTCAACGTTTATACTATTTATGTTTATACTATTTATGATTTAATGATATTACCTACAACTTTCTAAGTATTATTTAAAAGACAAATTGTTTTAAAATACTTACGTAAATATATAAATACAAATACAAAATACAAATACAAATACTTGTTTGTAAATCTTGGTTATACTTCCGATCCAAAATTTGCTTCCAACCTTTGGTTTATCTTTCTTAATAGCATTACTCACAGTTCTTCAACAAAAGATTTTAAATTGTGTGCACAAGCTTCTTTACACTACTTTAATAGGGAAATGTGTATTAAGTTCCTTAAAGCAAACCGGGGGCGAACAATAGACAACATTAAACTCAAGGTATTCACCATTTCATAGATTAATAACTTGTAATAATCCCTGATAATATCATTAATCATTAATTTAACCTAAAGATCACGGAAATTTTAATAGTTTGAATATTTCTTAAAATATCAACATAAACATCAAAGTATTTCTATGTCGCTACCAAAGCCTTGTTAGCAAAAATAATCTCCTACTCAACAGGTTTAATTAAAAAAAATCAGTGAAAGGGTTTTCACTTTTTATGAAAAACAGACACAAAATTGTCACGCTTCAGCGCCTTCCCACTCAAGTAACAATCGAAACTTTTTCGCCGAAAATTTAAAAGAATTTCCGCACAGCAAAGGTCATGGAAAACAAAATCATTTCGTTGAAAAGTGAAATTTACTAAAATTCAATTTCTCTGCAAATGGTTTTGCTTTTATTTCATCAAAAATAAAATTGCCTAACTTTCAGAACCGAAAAGAAAAAGAAGTGCTCAAAGAAGTCAACCAATGGATCTTCCGAGTTATCAGAGCATAAACAACCCACACGTACAAGAGTGCCATGTCATAAAATGAAATTTGTATCTTCCAGTGATTATATTCCCATGCTTTGTCAACAGGGAAAACACTTCCTTGAAAAATAATAGACGAAGAAAAATAAAAACCAACAACAATTTCGCAAAGTAATTTTTCAAATAACCAACCAATAACGATAGTTAGATTACGTTAACGTCTAGTACCTTCTTCGGTTATTGTCGAGAAGTGGTGTGTGTGTATGTGGTTCGAGATGCAATTGCATAAAATATTATGTCAAAGTCTAGGTTCGGATGTGGTAATTGTCAATTATTCTAAATTAAACTTACTTGTGTTTTGAGCAACATTAGCATTTTGATCTTTTTCCGTGTCTAGTTCTCGGTCCACGCAACATGACCATATCATGCCGCCGGAACATAGGTCTACCGGCTTACCACCGCCAAGAACACACGATATCGAGAGTCCGCATTCGAATTTGTGACCACGAAACCGGCAAGTTTGAGGGATCACTGGAAAGAGAAATAAGGAAAAGTATTATTACGAAATAAAATTGTTAGCAGAATAAAAATGTTCCCATTAGTTATCTTTAAGTATGAGTACATTATTGTTAAAATACATTCACAAGTAGATTATTATGCTCTTAAGTACCAGAAAAATGTGGTTACCTAATTCTTTGATGAAATGTATTTAAATTAAATTTTTAAACCAAGTTATACAATGGCTTTTCAGTTAAGAAATTTTAAAGTTTTTTTTATGAAATAAATTGATGCTGAGTGTGTCGCATTAACTTTTCCCTTTACAAATATAAACAACCAACCAACAAAAATTATTGTTAGGGTAATATACTGTAAAACTGAGTTGCGAGTTTGTGAATTAAAAAATCTTTAAGTCATAAGCTAGTAGTGGAATTATGAATTAAAAAGAATTTCATTCATTAACTGGTAAGTGACTTATGAATTACAAGAAATTTAACTTATAAGTCAGTTGGTGATTTATGAATTAAAAAAAATAGTTCAGAAGCTTTGGTGACATATGAGTTAAAAAAATTAAATTCACCAGTATCAGTTATCGTGCGGCTCGCCGAGAGCAACTACAGATATTTTTGGGGTGTTCTTTAAATAAATTGCACGACTGGATCGCACGTACTTGTTCATATGTGCGGTCACATCTTCGAATAAAATTTAAATTCGACTGGGTCGCACGAACTTGTTCTTATGCTAGATAATTGCTTAGTGGCTGCATATGTATGTACATACATACATATGTATATATCTATTAAAAATAAAAAAATATTTTTTTTTCGAAAATTCTTTAATTTTTTTAATTAATTTAAGAATTTTCTCGGAAAAAAACTGAGTATGCAATAAAATTTTAAAACTAACTATTGAAAATCGTTCAACTAGTTTTTTACAGTTGTTTTTTTTTAAGTTTTCGAAAAAATATTAAATTTTTTTAGTATGTCATTATAAGAAAACCTGTAGTTTTCGTCTGGAAATATTATTTAAAAAAAATCAATCAACCCGTTTTCAAAATATTTCGAAAACGAATTTTTTTGAAAATTTAAATAAAAATCAAAAAAAAAAGTTTTTGAAAATTCTGAAATTTAATATTAATTGAATTATAAATGACTTCCTGTGTGCGAAATTTCATTTAAATCGGGATAATGGTTACAATAAAACCTCATTTGAAAAAAATCGGTTTTATGAGAGGTAGCGTTATAGAACAAATTTCGAAAAATTCATTCTAACTGAAAGATGTATTCTTGTAAAAAAAATAGCACCTTGAAAGTTTTATCAAAATCCTTAGAGCGGTTTTCGAGAAAATCCAACTTTTTGTTAGGCATTGTGGAATAAAATTAAAGTGAACATCAAAGCATTTATTCGATTTTTGTGACTTTCGATTGTTTGAATAAAGTACGTTAAATTGTATTGAGTGAAATAATGTAAACGCCGTTTTATTTCTTAATGAAATGTAAAAAAGGGTGAATTTTTTTTCAAAATCGTAGGAGCGGTTTTTAAATAAAACGGTTTTTTTAACAACATTTTTCAAAAAAATTCAAAAAATAATTCAGGAATACAAACTTAAGCATAACATACAACAAAATTTAAAAAAAAATTCACTTACCCGTTTTCAAAATATTAATTTTTCCAATTTTTTTTTTAAATTATAAAAAATACAAAAAAAAAAGTTTTCAAAAAAAATTAATGCGAAATTACTTAAGCTACCTACATCTTCTTGAATACCAATTCTGATAGTAATCGGATCACCAGCTTTCGTCAAAGATAAAACAACCGGTTCTATGGGAGGTACCGTTTTTAGCGAAAGATATTAAATTTTTTTTCACTAAAATAAAATGCTTACCTACAGTAGTACACTGATTTTGTTCATAAAAATTCTTGTAGCCGTTTTTGCCGCTTTTACATAACAGTTATGTGACAGGTACCGTTAATTGTTGGGCTAAACAAAATTGAAAAATATCCTCTGTAGAATGTCAAAATAAACTTAAGTTCTAAATTTGAAGACAACCGTTTAGGCTACAGTCCAAAATACAACCGCACAGACAGACAGACGGACAGAATTTTGCCAGTAACTCAAATATGTTCTCTATCATCGTAATGTCATGTTTGATTGTTATCTCAAAATGCACGAATGCATAACTTGCAATGTAGTACCTTTAATCGCAAGTAAAAATGCTAGTCTGCGAGCTTATAACAGTTTCCAATAAAATGTCCGCTTTATATGAAAGCGATTTTGAATATTTAGCCGATTATTTAAGTTGTTCAAACCCCCTAGTTAAGGCGATAGATATTTTGCAAGGGGAAGAAAATTGCCACTTTGGCTATGTTTTCCCAACTTTAGTGTCAATAAGGCGGAAATGGGATTCTCTTATAAACAGTAACCAGCTTCAGTTTTGAGCTCCCATCGTTGACTAATTAAAAATATTACTATCATCAAGTTTCCACGACTATTTTGGAATAATCAATAAGTGTGAATTTGCAACAATAGCTGCAATTACTGGCCCTCGCTTTAAAATGTGAATAAATCTGCTCGACACAGAAAAACAATTAAAAGTAAAGACACTTATACAAAGCTTTACAAAAAGACCTGGGCCAAAAACCAAAGAGGGTTATTTGTAAGGCAAATTCGGAGAAAAAATACAAATGAATTCAATTTATGTTTATTTTGTTTTCTTTTTTTAATTTTTGTTTTATATTTTTTTGAAATAATTTTTGTTTGTGATCACATTTTTACGTGTATTAGGTATAAATTGTTTGAAGGACTCTTTTATCTAATTTAATTTTATTTAAATAATAAATATTTAAAAATCTTATTAACAATGTTTTTTTCTTTTTATTTAATTAAAAAACTTTTGGTTCCTGCTTAGTAAGTATTAGCTTTTGAATAATGTTTTTAACTTTCAAATTTTGCTTATAAGTTACAAAATTGACATGCTAGCTTTTAATATTGCAGTTCATAAGCTAACTATGAATTGAATATTTTCTTACAGATAATTTACCAATTAGCTTATGAATTAAAATTTTTAATTCATAAGTCACCAACTTTAGCTTAAGAATTAATTGATTTTAGTTCATAAGTCACCAAACAGCTTCTGAATTATTTTTTTTTTATTCCTAAATCACCATGCAGCTTCTGGATTCATTATTTCATAAGTCACCAATTACCTTTCAGTTGAATTTTTTTTAATTCACAAGTCACTAACTATCTTAAGAATTAAATGTTTTTTAATTCATAAGTCACCAACTAGCTTATGAACTAAATGTTTTTGAATTCATAAGTCACTAACTAGCTAATGAATTAAATGTTTTTTTTAATTCATAAGTCACTCGAATGAATTAAATGTTTTTTAATTCATAAATCACTAAATAGCTTATGATTTCTTTTTTTTAATTCATAAATTACGGAATAGCTTGTGAATTAATGTCAAGAGTTAAGTTATGAAGTGACTTAAGCTTTTGCAACCCTGCTGTAAAACTATTCAGTGGCATGAAAGATAATGCAAAATGTGCCAAGAAAAGTACGCCAGCAGTCAAATTAACTAAAGATTAAGGCAAAATTATCTAGCCCATGACCTCCAAGTCAACGTGAAATATGATATGCATTTTTGTAAGATTCTGTATGACACTTCCCTGCAAGAGGCAACGTCCGAAAAAGAACACTTTGTAAAACATTTAAATATTTTCTTAAGCAGTTTCGTATGCCCAATTTCTGTCCATTAACTATTAAATTTCAGTTCAATGAAATTTGAGAAGTTATAATACTTCGGAACCCAATTTGAGACAGAACTTATAAATTTTGATTCGTTTCATTACACCTGGACATATGGAAAAGGCACGTACTTATTAGGGAGGCCAAAGCTAAAAACATCGAGAAGTTAACGTGCTTTTAATGATTTCAATGAATATTTAGAGCCATCAGTTGTTTCAATGTCCATGTCATAGTTATTTCTGAGTAATATCTCAAACTAAGTTCCAACGCCTTAAATGCCGAAAAACACTTTGAAGTTCTAAGATAAAACTTAATAGAGACTTAGCAGTTAAGTAGTTCTCCGTCCTTCCTTGATTTATTTATTACCAATGTCACAAACAAAATTACACCTCCTATGACCGATAATGCGCTGAGTTCTGACCACATTCCTGTATATTGTCGTCTTCCTTGGTCGGGCTTTTCGGAAGTGCAATATAGCTATGATCTTAAAAATACAAATTGGTCTTACTATCGCTCAAAAGTGAAAACAAAACTCCAAAATGCTTCATTAGAACTAACTAATGTTTCCAGCAACTCTGATGTTGACCACATCGTAGAATGTTTCACGGAAACTATCTTATGTTCTACTGATGAGTGCATTCCTAAAATTAAAGTTAAAAACCGTCCAAACAAACTTCCACCTGAAATTTTAGAGCTTATTAAAATAAGAAATGCTCATAGAAGGAACTGGCAGAGATATCACCAACCTTTTTCTCTAAATATGGTTTCATATTTTAACAAACCTTTAGCTTCGAAAATAGTTTTTCATAGAAATGAAAAATGGAATACCAAACTAAACGCTTTAGAGAAAAGCGCAAAACCTTTTTAAAATGCAATACTTTCCATTCTTGGAAGGACGCAAAGGTTATTCCAATACGCAAGGCTGGGAAGCCAATCAAAAGCCCTGAGAGTTATAGACCAATTAGCCTTTTAAGCAACGTCAGCAAAATATTGGAAAAGGCCCTTAAGGATAAAATGTCAAAGTTTCTCTGTGAAAATAATATCCTTCCTGACCATCAATTTAGATTCAGAAAATTGCACAATACTTCTCAACAAGTAAAACGAATTTGTAACTTTGTTAAAAGAAATCTAGTGGGATGATAATACTAGATATAGAAAAAGCGTTTGACTCTGTGTGGCAAAATGGATTAATTTACAAACTGTTACAATACAATTTCACACCCTATTTGCGTAAAATTGTACAGAGTTTTTTGACAGATAGACGTTTTAGAGTGCATGTAAATTCTCGTACTTCCAGTTTGTTTTGTTTTGACTTTGGTACTCCTCAAGGTTCTGTTCTTGCACCTACCTTATATAACATTTACACGTCTGATTTTCCAGAATTGCCTGAATGTGAGTCAGCAATATTTGCTGATGATACAGCAATATTTTCATCACATAAATTCAGTCTCAATATTAAGACGAATCTTAAAAATGCAATGAAAATATTGGAAGCCTACTATAACAGGTTGAAAATAAAACTTAGTTTGGAAAAAATGCAAGCAATCTATTTCTCAAGAAAAAGAAAAGCTTGCTATCTTCCAAGCAATCAAATTCAAGTTAATGGAATCAACAAAATCAGTCAAGTACCTTGGTGTATACCTTGATGCTACATTAACATTTCAAGAGCATATCACCCAAACCTTGAAAAAAATAGGCGTTGCCATAAAAATGTTATACCCACTCATTAACCGCCAGTCAAAACTATCAAATGAAAATAAAATCATACTGCACAAAGTTATCTTTCAGTCTATATTTCTGTATGGATGTCCTGTATGGGGAAATTGCGCAAGATGTCACATTAAGAAATTGCAAATATCTCAAAATAAAATATTAAAAATGATGTTAAATCTGCCTTGGCACTTTTCAACATAAGAGCTACATGGACAAGCGGGTGTTGAATTAATTAATGTAAGAATCGAAAAACTAACTCATTGGTTTCTTTTTAAATATAATTTTGCTGAGAATCGCCTCATTCGTGATATAAATTTATAAACTTCTGATCATTGTTAATTCAAAAATATATTTTATGTTTTGTTATTCATGTAATAGTTATATGTAAAACTCGTCATATATTAATTAGTTTATTTATTCTTGTTTCTTGTTTTTCCTTTTTTTTTTAAATTTATTTATTTACTTATTTATTATTTATTTGTTTATTTGTTTACTTATTCATTTTTTGTTTTGTTTTATTTATTTATTTGCAAATTTAGTTATTTATTTTTCTTTTTATTTATTTAAATATTTATTTTTAATTTAATTTATTTATTTAATTGTTTATTTATTTTCTATTTATAAATTTATTAAATAATTTTTAAAAAGATAACAGGTAAATTATTACCTACTATAAAATAGTAATTTTTTTTAACATTAAAATGGAGTTTTTTTTCGTGTTTCCTTCAAATTTATTTGGTGTAAAAATTATAACTTTGTATAAAAAAAATATTGTTTCAGTAGAAAGATCACATGAATCAAATCTCTGTATGTAAAAATGTGCGGTGATAGGCCTTATTGAAACCATTATTACGAAATAAAGAATATCTATCCATCTATCTGAAAACTACATAGACCTGGAAACCCAAATGACTGTACTGTACCGCACTTAGACCTTAACACGACTTTCCTACAAAAGAATGCTGTTTAAAAATCGGGGTCATAAACGAAAATCCTATATCGGTCTATACAGACGATTCAAAAACATAAGCAGGTGTAGGGCCTGGTATCATCTCGATAAACCCACCAATAAATAGATCTATAAAGCTGCCTGACTTTTGAAGTGTTTATCAGACTAAGGTGCATGCAATACACGAAGCTGCAAATCACCTTTTATCTTTTAACCTTGGAGAATAAAAATATTGATATTTTCATAGACAGACAGGCAGCACAAGGCCACATCGTCAATCGTCTCCAAACGGATTGACCGTTGTTGCAATGATCTGCGACAAATCAGTGAAACAAACCTTGTTACCCTGCGATGGATCCCCGGACACTGTAACATTCACGAAAATAAAAAGGTTGATGAACTGGCCAAAAACGGTTCATCCATCGAACCAAGCAAAACTGTACCTTAGGTATTTGAGCCAGTAGAAAATAAGAAAAAATAGAATTCACCATAATATCTCAAAGTCGCAAACGAGAGATGGTCAAAACTCGACCACTGTCTGGTGGCAAGAAGTCTTTGGCTCAACATCTCATAGAAAAATACAGAATACATTATAAAGCTAGTTTGACCTTAACTTTCCCTATTGGATGGCATTTTTACGGGTCACAACTCAATGGGGGCTTACATGAGCAGGATGGGCATTAGCACATCAAAGCTTATGCAGAGGGTGTCAAAACGTTGATGCAGCAGAAGCCTCATATTAATATCATTGTGAATGCCCCAGCCTAGCCCAGACCAGAAAAAACAGCCCTCGGAGAATACTTCTTCGACGAACTTAGCGACGTCGACGATTCAAATAAATTGCACGACTGGATCGCACGTACTTGCTCATATGTGCGGTCACATTGTAGAATAAAATTAAAGAAAATTAAAGTGAACATCAAAGAATTTATTCGATTTTTGTGACTTTTGATTGTTCGAATTAAGTACGTTAAATTGTATTGGGTGAAATAATTTAAACACCATTTTATTTCCTTAAGAAATGTAAAAAAGTGTGATTTTTTTCAAAATTGTAGGAGCCGTTTTTAAATAAAACGGTTTTTTTAACACCTTTTTTTAAAATTAAAAAAAAAAAACAATTCAAGAATGCAAACTTAAGCACAAAAATAACGTACATTTAAAAACAAAATTTAAAAAAAAATTCACCTAACTATTTCAAAATATTGATTTTTCAATTATTTTTTAATTATTAAAAATACAAAATAAAAGTTTTCGAAAAAAATTAATGCAAAAATTACTTAGACTACTTACATCTTCTTGAATATCAATTTTGATTGTAATCGGATCACCAGTTTCGAGAAAGTTGTAGAAAAAAACGGTCCTATGGGAGGTACCGTTCTTAGCCCACCATATTATTTTTTTTTCACCAGAACATAATGCTTACCTACAGTAGTACACTGATTTTTTTCATAAAAATTCTTGGAGCCGTTTTCGAGAAAAATAAGCTTTTACATAACGGTTAATTGACAGGTACCGTTAATTTTTAAGCTTAAGAACAAAATTGAAAAAAACTCCTCTGTAGAATGTCAAAATAACCTAAAGTTCAAGAAGACGATTGGCCCAACCGGTTAGGCTGCAGTCCAAAATACATCCGTACAGACAGACAGACGGACAGAATTTTGCCAGTAACTCAAATATGTTTCTCTATAATCGCAATGTCATGTTTGATTGTTATCTCAAAATTTTTAATCTGCACGAATGCATAACTTGCATTATAGTACCTATAATCGCAAGTAAAAAGCCATTTAAAAACATTCTGAAATTCATCAACATTACAATATAGTTTAAGGAGGCACCCAACAACTAGTACTCCCCCGAATTCCCCACCTCTCACCACACGTTATTTTAACTGGTGGCCCTTTTGTCAGCTGTCAAGGGATTTATTTTAAGTTTGTTTTGGCATTTCAACATGCATAGACTGACGCCTGAACAACGCTGTCACATGGTCCAAATTTATTTAGAAAATCTTGGTTCTGTTCGAAATATGTATCGCGCACTACGTCCATTTTATGGTCAACGTAATCGTCCATCAGAGAAATTAATTTGATTAACTATGGAACGTTTTCGCACCACGTTTACTCTAAATGATAATACGCATTCACAGAGTAGTCGCACAGTGCGTAAAGTAGAAGTCATTGCTGTTGTGGAGCGTAGCGTAGAGAAAGACCCGAATCAGTCTATCCGCCATCGTGCACAGAAATTGGATTTGTGTCCATCAACTTTATGGAAGATTTTGAGGAAAGATCTTGGTTTGCGTGCTTACATAATCCAACTCGATTGAAACCACAGGATCACCTAGCAAGGCGTAGATTCGGTGAATGGGCCAAAAACAAGATTGCGGTTGATCCCAATTTTCATAAGCGAATTTTGTTTAGCGATGAAGCTCACTTTTGGTTAAATGAATACGTCAATCAACAAAACTGCCGTTTTTGGAGTGATGATAATCCTCAAGTGTATGCTGAGACACCGTTACTGTTTGGTGTGCTTTATGGGTTGGTGGAATAATTGTTCCGTACTTCTTTAAAAACGATGCTGGCCTGAACATTACAGTCAATGGTGACCGCTATAGAGCCATGACTACTGACTTTTTCGTTCATCAATTGAACAACCATGATGTGCAGGAGCTGGGGTTTGAACAAGATGGCGCAACATTTCACACAGCTCGTGCCACAATTGATTTATTGAAGGAACGTTTTTTAACCGCATAGTTTCACGTTACGGACCCGTGAATTGGCCTCCAAGATCGTGCGATTTAACGCCGCTTGACTATTTGCTGTGGGGATATGTTAAGTCGCTAGTCTACGCCAATAAACTCAAAACGATTGATCTCTTCGAAAACAACATTCGCCACGTTATTGCCGATGTACGGGCACAAATGTAGCAAAAAGTCATCGAACACTAGACCTCCATATTAGACTACGTCCAAACTACCCGTGGTAGTTACTTAAGTTAAAATGCCAGAAGATTGTCTCTTGAATAAAGTAAATTTTAAGTCAATTTAAAAAATAATCTTTGTTTTATTCCATTTCAAAGTTTTATACCTCTTAAAAAAAACCCTTTATTAAAGTAACTTTTAAGTTTTTATTCGATTTTTGTGACTTTTTATTGTTCAAAAAAAGTCCGTAAAAGAGTTTTTAGCGGAAAAATTTAAACGCCATTTTATTTCTATAGAAAATATAAAATAGTATGAATTGTTTTCAAAATCGTAGGAACGGTTGTTTAAATTAAACGGTTTTTGTTAAAAATAAAAAAAAATAAACAATGTAAACTTAAACACAAAAATAACCTTTATTAATTTTTTTTTAAATTCACTTACACGTTTTCAAAATATCGATTTTTTCAAAAAAAAAAAATTATTATTGAATATTCAAAAAAATATTTTATTAATAAATAATATTACATTTTAGTACCTATAATCGCAAGTAAAAAAATGTTTGCACAAGACAAAATAACTTTGTAATGTTGTGCTGAACGTTTTTTTTTTTGCAACAAGCCAAAATAAGAAAAATGGGTACAACTGATAGCCCCTTCAAAAAAGACATTCAACTTTGCACTGATTTTTTTTTTGCACACATCGGATCGTTGGGGACTTTGCACAATTTTATTATAATGGTGTTATTAACATTCATGCAAATTTACAGTTTTCTGGGAAATAATGCACGAGTACCCCTAATTTTCGGATTAACTTGACCGAGTTATGGTCCGCACGTCCCCGGCGCTGGCACTTGCTCTTATGTGTCTAGTCAAGTTTTTAGTGCAGTTTTTTTAGTTTTTAAAATGTATAACACTTTTTTTGATTAGTTTTAAAAATATTGCATTTTCAAAAAAAATCAAATATTAATTAAAAATAAAGAAAATAATTATTCCGAATGCATGCAGAATTAATAGTGTTTCAAAGATGTTTTTGATATAAAATTCGACAGAAATCCAATAAGCGTTTCTCGAAAAAGTCGAAAATTAAAAAAAAAAACCATTATATGAAAGTTACCGTTAATAGACTTTTTCGGTAAATTTGGTGTTGATAAAATGGTAGTTAATACCTACAAAAAAAACTCTTAAAAATTATCATCAAAATCGTTAAAACAGCTTTCGTTGATGGTAGGTACCTTCCGTTATTTTTAGCCTTAAAATAAAAATTTCTATTTACCCTCGAATAATGCCAAAAGGATCACATATATCAAATTTAAAGGTATCTCTTGAGCTTCAGGCTGAAAGTTGAAGTTGAATTGAAGAAGACGGCCCATTACTCTGTCAAATTTATATATTCATTAAGAAAATTAATATAATTTTCATTGTTTGAAGTTGCCATTTTCTTTTTGTTATTTTTTTCACTCCGCACGAACCCTCTTATACGCTTGTTTTCGACGAACTAAACGAGTAAAAGCAATAAACAATGATACACACGAAGCAACAGTTGCAGAAACCGACCGAAAATATTAATTTTTTTTTTGAATATTTCAGGCAACGGTTGCATCAACACGAAAATCAGTGGGGACACCCGAAGACTTGGGATGGTGCTCCATGGAGCGGCGGCGACTAAAACGGCTCCTATAGTTTTGAAAAAAAAATCACACTTGTTTACATTTCCTTAAGAAATAAAATGGTGTTTAAATTATTTTACCCAATGCAATTTAACGTACTTTATTCGAACAATCAAAAGTCACAAAATTCGAATAAATTCTTTGCTGTCCACTTTAATTTTCTTAAATTTTATTCTACAATGTGACCGCACGTATGAGCAAGTACGTGCGATCCAGTCGTGCAATTTATTGCATTTCACATTAGTTGCGAATAGTACTCAACTAATACAAGCCCTAGTTGCTGAGTTACTTCAAATTCTTATAAGAATTTTGCAAAAAGAAAGTTGCCAAAATGCTTTCTTCATCTCCAATAACTATAAGTTTTGTATAATCATAATTTTAATAAAAAATCTAGGAGCTAAGAAAACCTCCGTGAGAGTTTCAATGAGAACTTAAAAGCTTTTTTTCAGACTTCTAAGGGGTCTTCTTATCTAAAACCATCTTTTGAATGTCACAACATTCAAAGGCTGCATTACACTCTTTTTCTAAAATATTTTTGACCAGTCAAATGAACTATAAAGTCCGAGTTTAAAGCAAAGCACACCTTAACATTTGACATTCATAAGATTAAACTGGCTTTAGATATAGAAAAAAACAGTATAAATAAATAACTTTTGAACATCTTACAAAATTTGATTCATACATAAAAGTTTTGTTTTTTAACATTTTTGCAAAAGTTGTAAGAATATTTAATGTTTTTATACTTCTCCCGAGCATATCCATAACAGAATCCTCCATTCCATAGTAACTGGGTGAATTCTTCCTCGATAATGCCTGCAACAGCAGTAAATCATGTTCCTGCTGTTCGGTAGGAAGTCCACTTGTTGCTCCCGATAGTCCACACGCAATAAAAACACTCAACACTAATAAACTCCTTGAATCCTTGAAAATACTAACACAACACATGTTGAAATTTAAACCTTTATCCCTAACTATATCTTAAAAAAAAAATTAATTTTAATAATCTCACTTCATTTACATGACTTTACAATATTCCGTTACAATATAACACCAAAGTGAAAGGATTTTTTTTTGTATTACAATTTTCACACAATTAACCAGCGACACGACCGACGAGACGTCAACAATATAAGCTCAAGTTTCACTCTTTCTCTGTGATATATGAGGAGGGACAGGGGAATTAAATCGATCCAAAGTGGTCAACTAAAAAGAGTTACGGTTGTGCAGTTGATATACGGAGGCGGTTGGAAAGAAAACGACAATAAAACTTTTTTTTTCCAAGACGTGGCCCACTGTAGCCAATGCGGTGGAATGAACTTGCAGTTTCCGACGACCACTACGATGTCTCTGAGTTAATAAAAGAAAGAAAATTCCAATCAAAGACGACGAGCGCATCCAAAGAAAGCGCATCCAGTTCGGGTGAATAGTATCTCAGAACTAAATCCACTAAAAGCGCCTAACTTCGGTTTTACTTTACCATCTTTCACTGTTCAAGTCGATGATGATGATGATAGTGCAGATACCTGCGTACCGCAGTGTGACGGCAAGATGGTCTGATTATACCCCGCCGCAGAAGACAGACATGAAATTAAGAAAAGAAATGCTAAAAACAAAGCACGAAAGAAATGGCTTCGCCCGGCTTCTTGCCTCCCTGTTGCTAACTTTGGCCCACTGTTGGTGAAGAAGAATTAACCGAATCAGCTGGATTTGATGAACGGATCGGTGAGCTTGTATGGTTAAGACGGTTTAAGTGGTGTTTCACTTTTATTCATCTCTAATCGTTTTTTGGGATTTAATTTGAATTTACATTCGAACATGGGAATAACTCACGGTGCATTATGTGAACACCATACCACTTCCCGTACATGGAAAGTGCAGAAAACTTGCATGGGTCGTAGACATTTAAGGCTGAGGCCTGATGATGACCTACACACAGGTTGTTTGAATTAATTGAATAAATGGAATGCTGTTGGAGTTTAGTGTTGTGGTAGGGGGGGAAAAGTTGAAGTGGAAATAAAAGAAAATATGTTTTGTAATGTAAGAATTATTTTTTCGATTTTGTTTTTTTTTAATTTGACATGGTTTTGAGTACAAATATCCTTGATCAAATGAGATAATATTTTTGGTTATTTTTAATTAATTTATTTGATTTTTTCAGAAAAAAATAGTTACTCATAAGTCATTAATTTTAATCAAAAGCATAAAAGTTGCCATGTGAAATCTATCAAGTGTGAGATTTGTTATGATAAGCTCTCTACATTATGAATTGAGTAAATTCCACAATATTTATTAGAAACTAGCTTACTTACCCGGCGTTGCTCGGGTATAACATAAATTTTCGAAAAAATTAACCCGGCGGACGTGGCGCAACCTAGTAATCAAAACAGCCTTAGTTAACTTCTTGCAAAATAAGCTATATGCTTGTCAAACGACCCCAGTGGCACAATGGATAACTAAAATATTCTTAGTAACACCTTACAACATCAGTTATCCGCCTGTGAAAGTCCCGTCAAAATCGGGGCATAAATGAGAATTTTTCAAAAAAGACATCCATCGCTATCTAGGGGTAATTGAAAATAGCCTTACTTAATTCTTACAAAAAATAAATTGCACGACTGGATCGAAAGTACTTGCTCATATGTGCGGTCACATTCTAGAATAAAATTTAAGAAAATTAAAGTGAACATGAAAGCATTTATTCGATTTTTGTGACTTCTGATTGTTTGAATAAATTACGTTAAATTGTATTGAGTGAAATAATTTAAACGCCATTTTATTTCTTTTAGAAATGTAAAAAAGTGTGATTTTTTTTTCAAAATTGTAGGAGCGGTTTTTAAATGAAACGGTTGCAACGAATGCATAACTTGCATTATATTACACCATATAGTGTGTAGATAATTTAAGTAGCCATAAAATATTAGCTATCTACTCTCGCCTATCTTAATTGTTTTTATCAGTGCTGCTGTCCATTGTGTCATTGTGTAGACAATAAACACAAAACAAAAATTATTTACAACCAGACTGTCACTTCACTTTCCACAATTTGCATGCAAAATAGCCTGCACCTGACAGCTGATAATTCAAAAACGTCAAAAAACAGTTCAGTGCTCTGATGAGGTTTCTTCACTGACACCACCCGAAATTTCGTGGGTTGCCAGTTATGGGACTGGGTTATTACACTTGTCAAAAAAGTGTGCCAGAGGTCCGGTGCGTCAGTGACTACTTATTACACTTGCCATTTTTCACGTCAGTCACGCGATTTATGTTGCAGTTACAGTGCCCTGATACCCTCACTGGTTTCCGAAAACAGGTATCACACTAGGGTTGACTTCACTGACAATGCTGTAACGAAATTTTAACGTCACATAACAGCTTGCCACTGGTAGGTGAAAACACTGGAAGCGTAATATGGACTGGAAATTGGACTCAAGGGTGAACTGATGAGCATTCCTGGCTAGACGAGTATTACGTGTGAAACTTAAGCAATGGAAGAAACAACCAACGTGCTGAAGCAGAATATATGACTCTTTCGGCTGATAGTAAGGAAGCGATTAGGATCCATTAGCGATTCAGATAATTGTGAAACAACAATTTATAAACAATCAATCAAAATCCATAGCGACGACCAAAGTGCTAACAGTACGGCTAAAAAACAGATGTATAGCCTGCGGATTAAACATATAAATACATTCTTTTGCCTGAATCTCCTTTCAAGTCGAAAATACTCATCAAATTTTCCAGCTTTAAGATTATTTTAATTATTTTGAATACATGTAGAAACTTTCTTTGATTTTCCCAGTCATTTGTCTACCATGAGTTTTAATCTCCATGCAAATCGTTTAACTAGTACAGTCACCACTCTTAATAACAACACACGTCAGTTGTTTAATCTTTCATTGATCTAGCCAGATCTTTCGTTTAAGATTTTTTTTTTATTTATAGTTCCAACCAATGATTCCACGCCTTTTAATGAGGAAAAGTATAATTTTTTTTCATTTAAATTAACTATCATTGTTAACTTTTTTCGTTTCACCAAATCTCGTGTCTTATTATAGAGTTTCCATTTCTTTTTTACCTTCAATTGGGCACAACATTACATCTCTTATTGTTGGCTATAAATCTTAGTTAATTGCAACTTTTTGGTTGGAAATGAAAGTGTTTTTTTTTTGTTAACCGGCTAAACAAAGGCCCTTTCTTTTCAAAAGAACCATGTTAGTACAATAAAATATTTGTACAGTCAGGTGGATTATGTTAATTTTGTGTGTACTTTTATGAACAATTTTAAAAGAATCTTTTTGTTTCTGCTGCTGCAAAAACGTGGATATCGAGCATTGGGGCGTTGAGAGATTGTAGTGATTAAAATTTAAATAACCGACAAATTAAAGTTTAAGGTCATTAGCAAAGTTGAAGCAATTATAAAAAAAAAAGTTTATCAAATTGGGTTAGTTATTAAAAAAAGTCCAACGCAAAACAAAAATTAAATATTAACAAGTAAGTATATCTATTTTAACCAATTATTTATTTGTGAAACTAAAAACGTCTACCTATACTAAGGCATTTAATGTAAAGAATCATAAAGATGTTTACAAAAAGTTGTTGCAATTGTCAGTCAATTGGTTTCAATTTGTTGAATGACTTAATCAATTTTGTTGATTATATCTAGTCTTATAGTGAAAACTATTGTTTTTATGTTGCCTAAATTTAACATGTTAATATAACAAAACTTTCCTTTTCTAAAATCTCATTATCTACCTCTTTGCACCTTCTAAATATAATTCAAATACTTTAAACATCTAATAAATACGTCTCCGTTTACTTGCGGAATAATGTAGGTACTATGATTCATGCATAAATTGCACGATTGGATCGCACGTACTTGCTCTTATGTGCAATTAGAGCGTCGAATAAAATTTGATAAATATTAAGGGAACTTCACAGTTAGTGTTCGATTTTTGTAACTTCAGTTTTTTGAAAAAAAAAAATACAGTTTTAAGTGGAATTATTTCAATGCCATTTTATTCCATAAAAAAAATTGAAAAAGTGTGATTTTTTTTTCAAAATTGTAGGACCGGATTTTAAATAAAACGGTACACAATTCTAGTTGGCTCCGCTATTCTGGCCAGACAACACCCGAAGGAAGGTACATATGTCGAGATTTTTGCTGGGTTACACCACCTTACTCAACTCGTCGATGAGCCTACACGAATACCGGTTGTTCCTGGGCAAGCCGCCCATACTCTTGACTTGTTTCTTATTTCACACCCTGATAAGTATACCATTAGTGTAACTTCTCCATTTGGAACTTCAGATCATTGTGTCATCTCAGCTAATTTCTCGTCCCCCATTCATCCAGTTAAAGAAAAACTCCCCACGAGAAAGCCAACTGGGACGGCCTGAATAATTTCTTCCGAAACTTTAACTGGTCACTATGCTTCCTCGATAGTGACATTGATGCCAGTGTTGAAATGATCACAAATGTGATTCTTATTCCTAACAGAGTAAAAAGTATTAAACTTAAACTGGTTTAACTCTGAGTGTAAAGAAGCAGGCTCAAAGAAGTAAGTTTCCGATCTTATAAAGCCAAACCCTACAGAGGAAAATCGGATAAAGCACAAACAAGCAAGGAACTCGTGCAGCTCCATCATTGAACGAACCAAGTTTTTGCATGAACAAAAATTACGGCATAAAATTCTGCAATTTCTTAAAGGCAGTAAAAATGTTTGGTCATTTGTAAAAAATAATAAAAAGTCCTCAACATCTTCGGTTCCAACGCTCATCGCTAATGACAAAGCTATTGTCTACTCTTCAGAGAAGGCAAACTTGCTTGCAGCTCATTTCGCTGCCAGCTCTACGCTGCCTTACAGCAACGTTTCCCCTCCTGTACTTGAGAAAGTAAATTTTTCCATGGGACAGATTTTTTTCCGCAATCGTACAGTAGCAAGAGTTCCCAAAGATCTCGATATACACAAATCCGCTGGCCTGGATGGTATACCCCCATTCTTCTGAAGAGGTGTTCTTCCACACTGGCAAAGCCACTGCATAAGCTTTTCCATCGCTCCTGCTCTTCTGGAATCTTTCCTAGAAGATGGAAAACAGTATTTGTCTAGCCTGTCCCTAAGAAAGGTGACCCATCCTCCCCCTCCTCCTACCGACCCATAGCACTAACATTCCTTCTTTCTCAGGTCATGGAAACGGATTAACCGTCAGCTTAAGGAATATCTCGAGGATCGTAACCTTCTCCATGACGGTCAGTATGGCTTCCGCAGCAACCGTTCCACTGGTGATCTAATGGCATATCTCACCGAACAGTGGAACAAATCTTTACATCGCTTTGGTGAAAGTAAGATTATTGCTCTTGATATCTTCAAGGCATTTGATAGAGTTTGGCATGAAGCTCTCTTATCGAAAATGCGTGCTTTTGGGATCGATGACACTCTTGTTCGTTGGATTAGAAGCTATATTCTGGACCGTTTAAAACAAGTTGTATTGGACGGATTCAAGTCTGATTCCCACAAAATAAATGCTGGTGTGCCCCAGGGCTCCGTTCTGTCTCCGACTCTTTTCGTCATTTTTATAAATGATCTTCTGTCTGTTACTTCTTATCCACTTAAATGTTTTGCAGACGACTCTACCCTCAGCTTTTCATATTCGTTTGATGATACACGTCCTTCGCCTTGGGACGTAAATACGATTGCAACGAGCCGTACAAAACGACTCTGGAATGGTTTACCCAATGTTAATCGACAGCTTCTTTTCCTCCCTCCCTAATCTTCCTATGCTCGCGCAGTGCGTTTTAACACTAGAAGAGCATCCCACAAATCCCTTTTGCGCGCGCATGTTATAAAAAAAAAATTAAATTAAACCCACCATCTAGTTTTTTTTTTATTGAAACATAACCCACGCCTACAAAAGTACACTGATTTTTACATGCGATCATAGAGACAATAAGGCAAGTTTAGGATTCGTGAATATAAAAATAAATTGAGATAACAATCAAACATGACATTACGATCATATAGAAGCCTAAAAAAGTCATTGGCAAAAAATGTCCGTCTGTCTATCTGTCTGTCTGTCTGTCTGCCTTTCTGTCGGGTTGTATATCGTGCTGCAGCCTTAAATTTATTTTTAGGGCTAAAAATAACGGTACTTGCCATACGGACGTTTAGGAAAAGCTTGTTTTTCTAGAAAACGGCTTCAACGGTTTTGATGAAATTTTTTGAGAATTTTTTTTCTTGGTATTGGCTATCATTTGATCAGAACCACATATACGGGAAAAGTCTATTAACGGGTTTTTTTAATTTTTGGCTTTCTCGGTAACTGCTCTTTGGATTTCTGTAAAATTTTATATCTGAAAAAGATCTAGATAGCCAAACTAATTCTGAATAACATTTTTTTCTAATAAAAATTAATGTTAGAATTATTTTTTTTTGAGAAATCAATATTTAAAAAAAAATTATTTAAAATTTGATAATCACATGTTATTAATATACATAACTCTAAAAAACTTCATACCAAAATAAAAAAAAAAATAAAAAAAAAAAACAAAAAAAAAAATAAAAATAAAAAAACAGAAGTTTATCAATATCCGTCCTAAAATTTTCGATATACGTTTTTCATAAATTCTTTATTATTTAAAACGTGTGGAGGCGTACTTTATTTTAACTAAGAACCGTTAAGTATTACGGTTTTTATAGCTTTTATAACTTCAAACTGTGTTACTTTCAACGTAAATGTTATTTGTTTTTTTCAAAGATCTTGCCCTCCAATGTAATTAGGCACATCAGGGCAAGTACGTGCGACCCAGCCCATTTTCTTTCTTTGTCTTTTCCTACCTATGTATATTATTTACCAAACGTAATTTAACATTAGGATACATACATACATTCACATTTTTTGATTTATTTAAATGTTATATTCTTCTGGGCCTGCACTCTTATGACAAAACTATCTCCCGTTCGTATGAATCAAAGCACATTCTCGGATAAGGTCTAGAAATACTGGAAAATGATGACCCCAATTTCATCACAAAATCATTAGCCACTTTGGTTAGTTTAATGGACTGGATATCAATGACATTATGGATTCAAAAATATCAGTAAAAAATGTGTAACTATGGAAAACACTGATCCTGTCGATTGGCCGTTCTGATCCCGTATTTAACATCCTAGGACTATTTTTACTTGTGATTATAGGTACTATAATGTGAGTTATGCATTCGTGCAGATTAAAAATGTTGAGATTACAGTCAAACATGATATTACGATGACAGAGAAACCTATTTAAGTTACTGGCAAAATTCTGTCTGTCCGTCTGTCTGTCTGTCTGTTCGTATGTATTTTGGACTACAATATAAACGGTTGGGCCAATCGTCTTCAAGGTTATTTTGACATTCTACAGAGGACGTTTTTTAATTTTTTTCAAGCTCAAATATTTACGGTACCTGTCATATAACCGTTAAGTAAAAGCTTATTTTTCTCGAAAACGGCTCGAAAATTGTTTATGAAAAAAATTAATGTACTTTTGTAGGTGTGGTATATATTTTAGTGGAAAAAATTAAGATGGCGGGCTAAAAACGGTACCCCCCATAGGACCGTTTTTTCGACTTTCTCGAGAACTGGGTACCCGATTACAAAAAAAAATTATATTAAACAAGATGTACGTAGCAAAAGTAATTTAACATAAACATTTTTGGAATAATTTTTTTTGTTATTATGTATTAATAGTTTAATTTTCTTTTTTAAATCAATATTTTTAAATCAAGCTAGTGAATTTTTTGTAAATGTTGTTTTAAAATTAAAGTTATTTGTTTGCTTAATTTTGCATTCTTCAATAATTTTTTTTTTAGTTTAAAAAAAAAATGTTAAATAAAAACCTTTTTATTTAAAACTGTACCTACGATTTAAGAAAAAATTCACACCTTTTCAAATTTTTTAAAGAAATAAAATGGCGTTTAATTTTTCTCCGCTAAAAACTATTTTACGAACTTTTTTCAAAGAAACAAAAGTCTAAAAATCGAATAAAAACTTTGAAGTTCCCTTCATATTTTCCAAATTTTATTCGACGCTGTGACCGCACAAAAGAGCAAGTACGTACGATCCCGTCGTGCAATTTATTTAATCTTACTTAAGCATAACTTGCATTATAGTACATATAACCGCGAGTAAAAATTGGGATAACAATCAAACATGACATAACAATCATAGAGAAGTCTTGGAAAGTTAGTTATACAAATTTTAATAACGGTAATCTTACCTTACGGTTACCTTTTTTAATAATTTCTATTTTGTTTTAAATTCCTTTTGAAATTTGAATTTCTCATGGGATTAACAATTACGTTGTCAAGGGGTAATTATTGGGTTCGAAATAAGTGCGAGGTTGGGTATATACAAAGTTTTTTTTTAATTCAGTATACCAAACAACAAGTTTTTGGTAAGTATGGGAAAGCATGCGCCCCTACAAACCCCCTGCTTAGGTTTACTATTGGATTAGGAGTATGTGCGAGGATCATCCAGTCCTACTAAAATTGCATCACTGATATGAAAAGTTTAAAATAAACCATTCGTGCGGTTTGTAGTTAAAATTTTCACTTTTCTATTGAAAATGCAAAACTTTGAAAACAAACAAAAAAATGGGCACGACTGGGCCGCACGTACTTGCTCTAATTAGCCTAATTACATTGGAAAGCAAGATCTTTGACAGAAACAAGTAACATTTACGTTTAAAACTACACAGTTTGAACTTATAAAAAGTATCAAAATCACAATACTTAACGGTTTTTAGTAAAATTGAAGCGCCATCACACGTCTTAAATAACAAAGAATTTATGAAAAATGTATTTCGAAAATTGTAGGACCGGTTTCGATAAAATCCTGTTTTTTTTTTTATTTTTTTGAAATTTTTTTTTTTTAAATTTTAGTATGCAGTTTTATAGAGTTTATTAATATACATGTGATTATAAAATTTAAAATAATTTTTTTTGGTTAGTTTTAAAAATATTTATTAAAAAAAAAAAATTCAAAAATAAATTTTCATTAGAAAAAAAAGTTTTAAAAATTTTGATATTCAGAATTGATAAAACTACTTAGATCTACTCAAATATATAATTTGACAGAAATCCAAAGAGCCGTTACCGAGAAAGCCCAAAATCAAAAAAAACGTTATATGAAAGGTACCGTTAATAGACTTTTTCCGTATATTTGGTTCTAATCAAGTGACAGCCAATAGCAACAAAAAATTCTCAAAAAATTTCATCAAAATCGTTGGAGCCGTTTTCGAGAAAAATAAGCTTTTCCTAAACGGTCATATAGCAGGTACCGTTATGTTTAGGCCTAAAAATAAAATTTCAATTTCCCTTCTGGGGAATGCCAAAATAATCACACACACCAAGTTTGAAGATATTTGCTTAAGCCGTTTAGCCTGCAGCTCGTTATACATACTGACAGACGGACAGCCAGACAGACAGACAGACATTTTTTCTCGATCACTTTTTTAGACTTCTCTATGATCGTAATTTCATGTTTTATTGTTATCTCCCATTTTTTTTTATATTCACGAATCCTAAACTTGCCTTATAGTCCTTATAATTGCAAGTAAAAAATAGAATATAAAGTTTCTCGCTAATTTTTTTTCCAAACATCTTAAATTAAGTCATTTAAAAAAAAAAAATAAAAAAAAAATTATTTCCTTATTGCGCATGATAGAAAACTCACCCAAAGTTTTTATTTAATTTTCGCATATCTCAGTAACGGCTTTTTAGATTTCTATTAAATTTAATTTTTGAAAAAAACTAGGTTGCCAATTTTAAATTTTCAAAATTTTATAACTTATGAATATATTTTATGATCAGGTGTATATTAATAAACTCTAAAAAACTCAACCAAAATCTTAAAAAAAAATTAATTACACCAAATCAACCACAAATCGAAGCAGTAGACTTCAGCCTACACCTACATCTCTGATTAGAAGATAAAAGTCAACGACATTGATAATCAATTTCTTATAGGTCAAATTGAACCATATGAACCTAGATGACACCAGAAAGTCGCTTCAAATCACACAGCGGACGCCACGATTCTAATTCTGCATGAACGATTTGTGGTAAAACAGTGGTGACGTGAATTGAGCACCAAGTTCATGCGATTTTACCTCGTTACACTTTTTCTTGTGGAGTTCCCAGAAGTTGCATGTCTATAGTAATAAACCACAATTGAAAGATTACATTAGCTTGAACAAAACACAGGGAGTCGCTCAAATTCCGTATTTATGGGGAAGAGTCAGAGGATCACTCGGATCCATATCACCACAATAATAAAATTTGTCAATATCTCACATGCAGCTTATTTTACTCTATTTCAACATCTACACGCCTTTATAAAACCCTTTGTATATAATGGTGTTAAACTGTCAAAACAAAGACATGCTGTTTAAAATAAAGAAAATCAACCTCTTATACAGTACCAAGACTAAGCATCCATTTATTCCACTAGAACGAACTTCTGTATGATTCTAATACATGGAAAGTGACAAACAATTGTGAATAGATGCTTTCGAAACATCCTTAGGAAGCTTTGGTCGAATTCCAACTCCAACCAAAAAAATCCTACGTTGAACTTATTAAATTCCTTTCGCGATCATTATTTGCAATTAGAAGTTGCACAGGGAGTTATTTCAGTGAGATCCTCTTTGCCAAATGGTAGAAGACCTATTAGCAATTGAAAATTTTGCTTCTAGGGTTATGAAACTATAGTCTCCACAAAACTATCCGATACAAGAGCCTTTAATAAATGAACTTTAAAAATTGCCAGTTGTTTTTTAGGGCTGAAATACAAAAAAAATTGGACGGCAGTGGTGCAATAGATAAAGGTGTATCCGCTTGCTGATGAGGTGGTAGGTTCAATTCTCAATCTGTATATCAATTTTTCAAAATATCTGGAGCAAGCTAGATAGCATCCGTGGGTTTTAAATGAGAAAATAGTCAACTGATTCTCAATCTACAGCACCGAAAAAAATATTTTCTCTCTTTCTTATCCTTCTTAATTAAAGTTCGCACTGGGTTAATTCATGCTGAAGGTATTAATAACCACTTGAGTCTGTACCGATCATAGAAAAAAAAAATTGAAAAACAATTTCACAATTTATGAACAAAATTTAAAAAAAGAGCCATATTAATTTTTAGCTTTGTGACACATGTAGAAACTTCGGCAATTTTCCCTTTACACAAAATACTAATGATCGTTTTGTAATGATAATTTTCATAGTTATATTTTTTTTCAACACACATACAGATTTCGTCATTATATTTTTTTTATGTAAGCAATTGCAATATAATTTCAAACGAGAATGACATTCTTTTACACCAACTCCATAATACTTACACGCATTAAACTCGTCAAAAAATTTCGCCTCCTTGGGAAGATCATTTTTTATAGCGGTTTTTAACTCCGGTCCAATCACTGTATTATACTCTGAATTATAGTTAACTCCTTCACATAGATGTGTTAATTCAATTAAAACCACAAAACCAACAATGGACACTAAAAACTCATTAATTCTCATTTTCTTATTGCAGTGGCTGCTTCTCGGAACTTTCGATTTCTACTTTTAACGCGATTTTCTTTCTCATTTATACAACCACTCAGCACAATGAATATTCTGCGTATTAAATTTTGTTTTGACTTTTCTTTTCAAATTTATTAAATTAACATCTTTGTAACGACAGAAAAGACAACACGTTACATAACACTGGGCAGACCTGGATGGATCGCAGTTCAAAGAAAGCTATGACCATGAAGAAGAAAAGTTAAATGTTAGATTTTTCTCAAACGACATAACCAACGACGCCGACGGACGGTCAATCAAATAATTATACACCACACACGTCTTTTGAGTTGAGTTATAGGTTCGAATTTTGCGCTCCCACAGTGACCGAAGGCTTTCAAAGTTATGCCGATGGGATTTTTACAAAAACGGCTCACACCGCCAAACTGTGACCAAACCGATCAACAAGACATCAACCCAAACGAAATGGAAAGTAAAAATATCTAGATACAACGAACAAAAAGCCAAACTGACAAAAAGGCAACTAATACACTCAATAGTCTTGTGCTTAAACATTTTTTTTTAATATTTTCATTGCTCGTCATATTGTCGTCTGTCTCTTGTGTCATTTAACATTTACCATAAAAAAGCTTGTCTTATACCACTACCCATATCATGGCTGAAAGAGCTTTACCAAAACGTAAATAGAAGACGAGAGAAGCAACAGACCGTTATATGACAATTATTATGAATGCAGCAATGGCGGAGCAGCTCGGAGGCAGACTTGCATTTCCGATTTTCGCAAAATTGTTATTTTTCTCGTACTGGTGGGCGTATGTGATACAGAGCGGTACAGAGTGCGTGAAATTCCTGTTTCTGGGGTTTTTCTACTGGTTTTCATGAAAGTGAAGGTATTTTCCTTTTAATTTTCTTTATAAAAGAGAAAACCAGCTATTAGCTCCACGTTCCTGTAAGATACGAGTTATTTTTTTTTCTTCTTGCAACAGACGTAGTGCAACAATTATTTTAGTGCAGTTTTCATGTTTAACTGTTTTACCTCCTACTGGGGTTTTACCTCATACAAAAATAAAGACGCCCCAGCAACACGAGTATATCAATTGCAATCTAGTTTTCTTGCTACAACTACAAGATACCACGGCAAAGCAATAGCAATTTGAAACCCCACTTGTGCCACAGAAATATAAGCTCGTGTTTACACTTCTATTTCACACAAGATCACGGTCATGGTTAACGACAGGGAAAGTGATTAATTGTAGTCTTATATAAACGCTCAGATGTTATTGGTAATAATGCTATGACCGACCATACTATTTAGCCAAACGTGTTTTTCTGTTAAGGTAAGTTATTTACCACCGACTGTAATAAAATGAAAAATATTTCTGCAGTTCAATGAATCGATATGTTTTATGGTCAATAATTCCAGTTACTTGCAGATATCGATTAAGGTAAAGATATTTGAGTTAGCCATGAAAGGTTAATGGTATTTGATCAAACTTTTTTTGGAAATTGAAAAAAAAAAATGCACGATAATGCATAATTAAACAAAAGAGTTGAGTTCAGAACTTGTAAATAAAAAAAGGTTTGTTGAAGAGGTTTTCTTTGTGGGTTTTTTGGTGGAACAATTAAGAGGTAGATAGGAAAATCTTTAAACTATCGAATGAACATTTATAAAAAAGAATTAGTTAAAATGGTTGTTGACATGTACTATCAACCAAGAGGTTTCAGGTTCAATTAAATTTTGTATTTTTTATTTTTTAACCTGTAGTAAAAATTGTTCCCTGAAATACATTAATTTAAAATAAAGTGAATAAAGCGTTCCACATTCGTGTATCGCGGCTGAATAATGATTTTTTATAACTAACAGCTCGTCCAAATTTTTGTTCGAGGTAAATTGATAGTGATGGGAATGACAGTAGGAATACCTGCCCTCATATCTGGTAATTATTTTCAAGATTTTGGGCAAATATGCGCCCAATTGCGGGAGGTGGTGGTGCAGTGCTAACTAAGAGATCATGGGCTCGAAAATCATGTTGGATAAGCAATTCTACGTCCTAGTGCATGTTAGAGCCGTTCGTTGTTTTTAAGTGAGTAAATGGTCACATAATTCTCAATCTACTGAGGACAAATCATTCCTTCCTATCCTTCTTATTTTCTTTAACTAGTGTCGTGAAGCATCCAGCTGCATTTTACAGACAATTGTGACTTACAGGCACATAGTTAAAAGAATTACAAACCAAATATATTGTTATACATATCAATCAAACATGACATTTCGATGATACATACATACATACGTTTATTGGCGCGAGAGAAACGGCTAGGCCAATCGTCTTTAAGTTAAGTACATAGGATTATTTTGACATTCTACAGAGGACCTTTTTCATTTTTTTGTTGGCTCAAATGGGTGAGCTAAAAAGGGTACCTCCTATAGAGCCGTTTTTTACTTCGACTTTTTCAAGAACTGGTTATCCGATTACCATCAAATCATTGATATTCAGGAAGATGTAGATATCCTAAGAAATTTAACATAAACAATACACATATTTTCAAATAACTTTTTTTTGTATGTTATTTTTATTTTTGTATGTATATTTTGTAGGTTATTTTTGTGCTAAAGTTTTTTTTAATTAAAAAAAAAAAGTTGTTTAGTTAAAATCGTTTTATTTATAAGCAGGTGCTATTTAATTTTGAAAAAAATGCGCTTTTTCACATGTTTGTAAAATTAAATGGCGTTTAAATTATTCCGCTTAAAATTATCTTATCAACACTTCTCACAGACGCAGCTACCATGCTCCCGTCATTAATATGCAGAACCAGGTTTTGTGCCGCCTTCAATCTTCCTGTAATTAGTAGTTTTCATGTAAAATAAAAAAAAGAAATTTATTTTCCTGTAATTAGTAGTTTTCATGTATAGAAGTTAATAACCTTTTCTTTAATATAGAGTGCTATGACGATTCTCAAAATCTGACTAATATTCCTGTAAATTATACTATACCGCCAAAAAAAGTAGATTTATACCAACAATGCACACAAAGTTATGTGTGAAATTATTCAGTACAACTTACATATATCTTCTTAGTAGCAATCAAAGGCAGTCTCAGAAATGCATGATCGGGACAGCTACTGTCTAATATATTATTTCATCATTTAAATTTTTAAGTCAAGTAAATCTTAAATGTATTTAACTCAATTTCTATCAAATCTCCTCTATTTTCACTTTTATTTGCATCTAAACAAAAGAGCTGAGCGAAAAACTCTATTTCTCAAATTAAATACTGCTTACAGATAAGACTCTTGAATTTACTTTTGCATTAAAATATTATGTGACTTTACCTTATTGTCATCTTAATTTTACCAGCAAAACCAAGCGAATAATTACAAAAGATAATATAATATTTCCTCACACTTTCAAACAGTGTATTTCAATTACCTCTCAAAAAGCACATCAATTTCATTCAATCTTACATCTAATATGTAAGCTAATTACCCAATATACTGCTTTATGCAAATATTTAAAAATCCACTTATTGCAACCATATTGTCATTCATCACATACTTAGTAGGAGTGACCCATTTAAATCTACTTGGCATTGAATCCAAAAACCAAAATAAATGAATCACTATCGCACGTAAATACCCATCAGCAAGAGTTGCAATCTGTTTAGGTTTGAAAATAAACGCGCGCGCAAAACACTTAAGTACAGCCGGCTAAAACACATAATCGATTGCATAAGATCTGATCGGTGGAATCACGATTCCATTCCAACAAATGAAGACGATGGATGACAAATACCACCAGCCAATTGGGTTTGTTTCTTAACACTACTCTGTGTGACTTATCCATCTAGATGTCATTACATGCCCTATTAGTCAGTAGAGGCTTTCAAAAATTGTTGATTTTATTTAGTTACAAAAAACCCCGTCCACCTCCACACTGGTTGTGGATATGATGAGACCAAGATGACGATTTTACGTAATGACATCGTGTTTGTTGCATATGGAGGTTAAGCACAGATCTTGGTTTGCTTTTTCGTTTGGCAGGTTTTCGGATTCGATGGTTTATTGCAATTATCTTTTGGAAAATTTGAGCTCACCTACATCAATCTTTGATGTTTAAGTGAAAGTGAAAGCTTTTATTTCTTATTTTTCATTTTGCAACTTTTTAGTGTTGCAAGTTTAAGTTGTGCAGTGTCATTGCTGCAGTTATAATTGTTTTGATTAAAAAGGAAATTGAAGAAAATTAAAAAAATATGTACAATAAATTGCTCAGATCGCGTGTATAGCTGTGCTGCACATTTATTGCCGAATCGTTAAAATAATAATTAAGTGTTTATAAATGGCTTACACAAAAATGTACTAACTCCACAGTACCACAGTTGATTAGTTTAAAAGAACCTCACTTTCAAGATCTGTAAGGGTTTTTCTATTATTTTAATTTAAGATGCTCAATTTAGTGCTTCTATTTAAGCTTCTAAGAAATAAGGATTTCATTAATAACTTCAAATAACTTGGTTTATTTTGAAACAACTAAAGAAAGCTTGAGCGATTTTTTAGCTTCTATAACAAATAAATTGGTAAAATAAAGATAGAAGAAGATAGACCTTGTATAAAGCTTCAAAAGAAGAAGTTAGAATAGGTTTCACTTCATTGTACAAATATGATGAAAGAAGCAAGAAGAATTTGCGGCTTCTATAAAATTCAGATATAAAAGTGTAACTTCTATAATCAATTAAATTGATAAAATGAAGGGGTTACAGGTTTTGTGCGTTAAAAAAAAACTTAAAAAAGCCATACCAAATTTTTACTTCTTATAACCAGTTAAAAATAATTACATACAATTATAAGAAGTCAGATCTTCTTTAAAGGTACAAAAAAAAAATCAGAAGAGATTCCATTTTCAAATAGCTTCTATACAATTTCCAAAGAAGAAGTAACAAGAAGCTGATTTTTTTATTACAGGGCATTCAGACTTCCTATAAAACTGCACCTGAAATAACTTTCCAAAATTATTTCAGATTTGGTATCTATAAGCAATAAAATTGAAAAAATTAAATTTAGAGAAGCTAGCTAGACCTTTTACAAAATTTTCAAAGAAGAAGAAAGAAAATCTTTCACTTAAGTACACAATTTTGATTAATAAAGCAAGAATTTGCATAAATAACAATAATAAAAATCCAATAAGCTTCTAAATATTTAGTTTCAAAAGAAAAAGTTAGAGGAGGATACAAGTTTTGTTAGAAACAACTTATGAAAACCTTTCCGAATATCTAGTTTTTGAAACCAATCAAATAGATAAAAAAAAAATAAAATTATATAAAGTTTGAGGTTCTATCAAGTTTCTTAAAAAAAACATATAAGAGCTTCTACTTTATTTTATTGTTACTGTTGAAAAAATGAAACTTAAAGTTAGAGCTTCTATAAGGTTTCAAAAGAAAAGCTAAATGAGTTTCCAATTTCTTAATGTCATTTTGAGATTGTAATAAATACTCAATAACTTTTATTTTAACTTTCTGTTAGAATTAAGTTTTCCTTTGAAGCTTTATGTTTTTTGAGAAACAACTTAAGAAAGCTTTACTGAATTTGTAATTTCGCAGTAAATAAAATGAAACTATAAGAAGTTGGATAACAAGCTTAACCGAAATTTCAACTTCTGTAACCAAAAAGATTGATAAACAGAAACTTTAAGAAGTCTGAGTTTCTGTAAAGTTTCTTTAAAAAAATAGAAGATATTGCAATTGTCATTGTTGCTTAACGGAGTTTTTTGCTTCGGAAAAATTTAATAAATAAATAATAAGAATTCAGATCTTCTATAACGTTTCTTAGAACTTAGTTAAATGAGGTTACAAGTTGTTATAAAATTACGGGATTTGATTAGATACTTCTCCTTAAGGCTTCTGATGGAAACTGTTTTTATTCGTTAAAAAATAAATTGTATCATCTGTAGTGAATTTGTAGCTTCTGTTCGGAGCTTCTTTTAAGTTTCTCAGGGAGAAGAAAGAAAACGTTACAGTTTCAAATAAAGTTTTCTTTAAAGTTTGGATTAAAATAATTATTAATATTGAATGCGATTTTCCTTTGTTTAATAAAAAAAAATTCTATAACTGCAGAAAAAATCTTGTATCAGAACCATATTTTGAAGTGCTTCTTATCATATTTTTCCAAAAATGAATCTCAATGAATTTTCTCCTTATCCACAGCTTCGTTTTTAACAGAATAAAATTCCAGTAGTTAATTTCTTTTATCTTTTATTTTAATGTGTTTTTTATACTCAAAACGACTTAAACTAATTGGACAAAATTTTATTTCATATTTATTAAGAGTAGTTACCCACCTACTTCTTATTATCACCACATTATAATTATAATAGTCCAGATCTAAATTCTTATCATGAATTCCTAAGAATAACTTCCTGCATCCATTTGCTAGTCTTTTGTATATTGTGATAAATTCCAGGCTGGTGGTCAACACCGCAACCGAATCCGGCACTTGTTATGCCAACTAATGTGTAACGACCACGATCTTTTATGATTAGTGGCCCACCTGAGTCACCTGAAAGTATGCAATGAAACTTGTCTCTTTTAAAAGGAATTTGGTTTAAAATTTAAAATATAATTTTCCTAAAAGTATGCTATACAAAAGTATTGGGTGTATAGTATAGGGTACACATTCGAAAATTGTCAAAGTCGGTTATCTTTAGTGATTCAGAAAAATAAACTGTTTAAGAAAAAAATGTATTTGTGTCTTGAACTCGTGGAAATTAGTGTTAATTTTTAAGGTTAGCTTTTAGGGAAAACTAAACTCACCCAAACAGGCATCTTGGTGGCCATCAGAGTGTCCTGCACAGAACATTTCTCCAAACAGCTCCACGCTGATCTTCTTTATCTCATGCCATCGAATACAGTCGAGTGGATCTAAAATAAACAATTTATAAACTTTTTTTTGCAAAAGAATTATACAATTTACCAATGATAGGCACTGATGCAACTTGCAGGATATTCGTTCCAGAATATCCCATATTTGCTTCGGTCTTGCCCCATCCAGCGATAATGCCTTTTCTACCTGTCAGGTTGATCGGTTCAACGGGCAAACATATTGGAAGAATATGATCACTACAAAAATTGCACTCTTTAAAAAAATTCCTTTTCAAAGCCTAAACAAAATTCAAACCTATAGCCAGTTGGCTTGGCAAGCTTCAGCAGAGCCAAATCATACCTATCTGGCTGTGTCATTCGAAACTTAAATCTCGGATGAATAATCTTCTGTATTACCCTATGTTTCTCTACTGGCATGGGTTCTCTAATCGCTCCCGAATTCTGAGTGTCCAGTTCACCCAGGAAAACCGATATGTCTTGCAAGCGGGCTTGTTGTATGCAATGTGCAGCAGTTGCTATCATATTTGTTGAAACAAGCACTCCGCCACATTGAAATTCAGCAATACGTATGTGTGCTTGCCAAGGGTATTCAGCGAACCTTGATGGTCGCCCACCAATGATACGCTTTTGAAGAGTGTTTTGAAAATTTCGAGGTATACCGCATTCGACCTGAAAGGGGAAGTTTGAGGTAAGGTGGGTTTATTATGTTTTCTTATTTAATGTTACCATTCGAAATAATTCATTGTCATCTCTTCGCTTGAGCATCACCCTTTTCGATAGGTCATTCATTTTAATGAGATTGAAACCGAAATTTGCAGGAGTAACTTCATTTTCTAGAATGCAACATGAAAACAGCCATTTGTTGTTGCCGCATCCTTTGGCATGCTTGCCACCTTGAATCCAACAGGAAAATGAGAGCTTGCAAGGCCAAACTCCATTTTGGTGATAACATTCTGAAGGAACACCCAGAATGCTATTGAGAATCCCTGAAAAAAGAAACCGCAAAAGCAAGTGTTTAGAAGTCATAAATTTAAAAGCTTGGACTATTGATTAATAAAGGTGCTGTGTGTTTTTCTTTAATTTATTAAAAAAAATTGAAAAAGATTCACATTTTTTCAGATTTGTTAAAGAAACAAAATGGCGTTTAAATTATTTCGCTAAAAACTATTTTACGTATTTTTTTCTAACAATCAAAAGTCACAAAAAATCGAATAAAAACTTTCCCTTTATATTTTTTTCAAATTTTATTTGACGCTGTGACCGCACGTATGTACGTGCGATCTAATCGTGCAATATTTTTTGTTTGGCGCGACAGCTCTTTAAGAAGCAGCCAAGATCTGGCAATTTATGCTCTTAACTATTCTGGAGAGTAACTAAAATTAAGCATTGAATCAAAAGTGCATTTCATAATTTTGTCGGGACAAAGTTTACTCCTGAATTTTTGTTCATTTCGTGTGACATGAGGTAACGACAAGGAAAAAACAAGTCGACTCCGACGGGGAATCGAACCCCATTGACATATCAACCAGGCACCAGCTAGCATGTAATGGGACACCTAAGAAAGGGCCTTAGAAACATAATAATAATGTGATGTGGCAACAAGTTTAGATACATTTTGTAAATTAACGCCATCTGTTGGATTCATTGTGTACAACAACCAACATTTATTGTGTACAACAACCATGCTCCTAGAAGTATGCTACATATTTGCAACATGTTTTAACTTAGTACTAAATCGAACTTGACGAAACAATTCGAGACTCGAATTAGTACCGAAAGCTTAGATTGTGCCAGAACCAGACAGAAGCTTCCAGAAGCTTTTAAAGTTGTATAAATACAAGAGTAGATTGCATTGACAGTTCAGTTTATTGTCGAAAGTGGAATTGTTAACAACTGGAAGTATTAGTAAAAAGTGATTGAATTGAGATTAAATAAAAAGTGTTGAATTATAAAAACGTATTTGAATTGTGAATAAGTGAAATAAGTTAAATTAAATTCCATAGTGACATTTTCTAAAACAGTTTCGGTGACTCATTTAATTGTGAAAGTGGAATTTTCCAGAAACTATTGAACTGATTGTGCTATAAAACTGTGAATAGCGAGTATTTTTGTTAAAAATAGTGTTGGAAAAAGATCTTTCTAGAAGAGACATTAAAATAAAACTGACTGTGTTGCGAAAATAGTGTTTAAGTTACATAAAATGGGTCGCAAATTAGAACAATTGACAACAGCTGAGTTGAAAGAAGAATTAGGAAAACGAAATCTTCAGACTTCGGGGCTGAAAAAGGAACTATTGCTCCGACTTCAGAATGCTATCACTCAGGATGGTGGAGACCCCGATACCATGTTGTTCGATGTTGAAGAACAAGGGAGAGAATGCACAGTAAGTACAGCCGATGAAATGCCTGCTTTCATGAAGTTGCTTCTGTCGAAATTCGAAGAACAAAAGAACGTTCTCGAAGAACAAAAGAACGTTCTCGAAGAACAAAAGAACGTTCTCGAAAGTAAATTCGACGAACAAAAGAATGAGCAGAAGAATTCTTTAGAAGTTCTTCAGAAGCAACTAAGCGAACAAAGGGATTCTCTCGAAAACAAGCTAGATGCACAGAATGCTCTCTTCGACAAAAGACTCCAAATAGTAGATCAGAAAATAGAAAACTTAGAAGAAAAGTTCGGAAGGCAAGTAGAAAGTGTAGAGCAACAGTACGAACATCTGGCTAAGGAATTTGATTCTCTGAAAAAGCAGAAGGTTCGGGAATATTCGAGCGACGGTCCACGAAGAAAGGAAATGCAGCCCCCTGTCTTCGATGGTCAAACATCATGGCCAATTTATAAGAGGCAGTTCGAAGCTGCCGCCTTGACGAACAACTGGGACAACGAAGACAAATCAATTGCTCTTACGCTTGCTCTCAGAGGAACAGCTGCCGAATTGCTGCAGACCATTCCTGAAGACAAACATCAGGATTATGATGCCATGGTCAAGGCAATCGAGATGAGGTTTGGCGACGACCACATGCAGCAAGTTTACCGAGTCCAGTTGCGCAGAAGGGTCCAGGCAAGAGGTGAAACGCTACAACAATTGCAAGCTGACATTGAGCGCTTGGCGAATTTGTCTTATCCCAATACCAGCAGGGAAATCATAAACGAACTGGCAACCGATGCGTTCACTAATGCCATTGCAGATGGAAAACTACAAATGGCTGTGAGAATGGCAGGTAAGAAAACGCTCGCTGAGGCTTTAGCATTTGCCCTGACAATGGAAGCAGCAGACCAAGCTTCGCAAGGTAGCCATCGCGTCAGGGAAATGGCTACGCTAGAGTGCTCATGTCAACGTGTCGACATTGAAAGACAAAACCCGAGCACTGTTCGAGGTCAAATGAGATGCTGGAATTGCAACAAGCTAGGACACCTACAGCGACAATGCAGATCTATGCCTAGACAGGTAAGCTGCCCACATTGCACAAGGAGGAGGCAGAATGACGAAGCATCTGGCAGGAATAGCACTCACACTGCTGGACAAGCTTCTGATCAACAGCAGGCGGGAAACGCCTAAGAACCAACTTCGCGGGGCTGAAGTTGGTTGATGGAATCGACGCCCCCAGGACCATCATCCAAGTTTCGCAAACTACACGCTGCAGCAAGAGCTTGACAGTGGAGACAGTCATCAGAAACAGAAAATGTGTGGCCACTATCGACACGGGTGCCACAGCCTCCATAATCAGAAGAGACCTTGTTCAGACATCATGGCTACATAACACCAGCTGCTACACTCTGAAGACAGCTACGGGAGAAGCAGCAAAAGTATACGGGGAGGTATTTCTAAAGATACAACTGGCAGGGTTGACCTTCTCACATGCATTCTTGGTAGCCGACATATGCGACGAATGCATCATTGGAGTGGATTTCATGAAGGCACATGAGGTAATCATAGACCTTCGAATGCAAGTATTAAGGTATCGAACCGTTGAGATCCCTATGGTATACGGAAACGAGAACGCTGTGAATCTTCGGGTGGTTATAAGCAGAGATGAAGTCCTACCACCTTCTTCAGAGACAGTTCTTTGGACGCGTTTGGAGGGTGATCCTGGGAACCACCGATTCTATTTCATTGAAGCAGATAATAAAGAGGACTTTCCAAGCTATATCGTTGGAAAGATTTTAGTGGAACCAAAGAAAAACATGGTTCCGGTAAGGCTGATGAATCCGAACAAACACTCCGTCAAGCTCAGACAAGGAGAGGTGATTGGAAGATGCGTACCCATTGCAGCCATATCGACAACATCTGGGAGTGATTCTGCGAGTCCTGTTTCTGCAACAAAATTGGCTGAGGTATGTAATGCTATCCTTGGAAACTGTGAGCTAAATCAGGAGCAGAAAACCATGGCCAAAAATCTCATTGGCGAGTTTGCTGATATATTTGCATCGCAGGATGGAGACTATGGTCGAACACACCTAGTACAGCACCGAATAGACACCGGCGATAGCAGACAGATCCGACAACCTGCTAGAAGACTTCCATTGGCAAAACAGCCGGAAGTCGATGAGATGATATCAACCATGGAAAAAGACGGTCTAATCGAAAGCTCAAAAAGTCCGTGGGCATCACCCGTTGTACTAGTAAAAAAGAAGGACGGCAGCACTCGATTCTGCGTGGATTACCGGAGGCTCAACGATGTCACCAAGAAGGACAGCTACCCCTTGCCTCGAATAGATGACACCTTGGATACCCTTTCTGGAGCGAAATGGTTTTCCACCCTCGATCTGAAAAGTGGTTACTGGCAGGTACAGATCCATCCAGAAGACAAAGAAAAGACCGCTTTCACAACGGGAAATGGACTATGGCAGTTTACCGTTATGCCATTTGGCTTGTGTAACGCTCCAGCCACCTTTGAGCGTTTAATGGAACGTGTGTTACAGGGTCTGACATGGAAAACCTGCCTGGTGTACTTGGATGACGTCATCGTTGTGGGAAAGACGTTCGCTGAACATCGCGACAACTTGAGGGAGGTGTTTACACGACTTCGAACTGCACATTTGAAACTAAATCCAAAGAAATGTGCTCTGTTCAAAGCTGAGGTGAAATATTTGGGACATGTGATATCATCAAATGGAGTAAACACTGACCCGGAGAAAATCGAAACCGTGAGAAATTGGCCAGTTCCCGAAGATAAACACCAGCTGAGGAGCTTTCTCGGTCTCGCCACTTATTACAGGAGGTTCGTCAAAGATTTTGCCGGAATCGCAAAGTGTCTGCACCAGCTAACTGAGAAGGGTAGACAATTTAAATGGTCAGGTGAGTGCGAAAGAAGCTTTCAACATCTAAAACAGCGACTTTGTGAGGCACCAATACTAGCTTACCCCACCCCTGGCAAAACATTTATTGTGGACGCGGATGCTAGTAACGTGGGTGTTGGAGCAGTTCTGTCGCAGATACAAGATGGGCAGGAGAAAGTGGTAGCCTATTTCAGCAAAGTTCTGTCGCGACCAGAGAGAAACTACTGTGTAACCAGACGGGAACTCCTTGCTCTGATACTGGCGACAAAACATTTCCATAAATATCTGTATGGACAGAGATTCATCCTGCGTACCGATCACGCCGCTTTAAAATGGTTGCTACAGTTCAAAAATCCTGAGGGGCAGGTAGCAAGATGGATCGAACGATTGCAGACTTACGACTTCGAAGTACAGCATCGCAAAGGAAGACTGCACTGCAATGCGGACGCGCTTTCCCGCAGACCATGTGAGCCCAGTTGCAAACATTGTGCGCGAAAAGAGGAAAAGGATGAAGGTATATCTGTCCAGAGAATAAGAGCCGAACCTGTAGAGGGTTGGAGTGCCGAAGAAATTCGTAATGCACAAAAAGAAGACCCTGACATCGAGCCAATCCTTGCATGGAAGGAATCTATGGAGAAACCAAACGCAAGAGATATCTCCGACAGAAGTCCTACTTTAAAAGCATACTGGGCGCAGTGGGACTCTCTCCATGTGGAAGATGGTGTTTTGCGAAGAAAATGGGAAATGCCGGATGGAAGATCCTTTAAGATGCAGCTTGTGGTTCCACGATCGAAAGTAGAGGAGATCCTACGAGAAATGCATGCTGGAATATCCGGTGGGCACTTGGGAATCAACAAAACATTGGAAAAGGTACGGGAACGCTTTTATTGGCTAAGCGTGAGAAACGATGTAGAGAGCTGGTGTCGAAAGTGCATAACATGCGCAGCTAGCAAGGGACCCAAAGTCAAAACACGAGGTAAAATGCACCAGTACAACGTGAGCGCCCCTTTTGAAAGAATCGCCGTTGACATCACAGGCCCGTTCCCGGAAACTGAAAACGGTAGCCGTTACATCCTTGTTGTCATGGACTACTTCAGCAAATGGCCGGAGGCTTTTGCGATACCCAATCAAGAAGCTAAGACCGTTGTCGAGCAGATAGTGGACCACTGGGTCTGCAGGTTCGGGGTGCCTATGGAATTGCATTCCGACCAAGGGCGAAACTTCGAGTCGAAGGTATTCCAGGAAGTATGCGCATCACTCGGGTTAAAGAAAACAAGGACAACACCTCTTCATCCACAGTCTGATGGAATGGTAGAAAGATTTAACAAGACCTTGAAGGAACATCTGTCCAAAGTCGTGAACGAGAACCAACGGGATTGGGATCGGCGAATTCCTTTATTTCTTATGGCCTACCGGAATGCGGTTCATAGTACAACTGGATACACTCCATCCGAAATTCTATTTGGACGAACTGCCCGGCTTCCAAGTGAGCTAAAATTCGGATTTCCTATTGAAGACCCAAAATGCGAAGAGGACTACGTGTTAGATCTTAGAGAAAGGATCAACGACATTCACCAGAGAACAAGAAACAACATAAAAATTGCGAGTGACCGCATGAAGCCCAGATACGATGCGAGAGCAACAGCACCTGAATTCAATGAGGGAGATCTGGTATGGCTTTATAACCCACATCGCAGAAAGGGAAAATCGCCCAAGCTTCAGCAGGACTGGGAAGGTCCCTACCAAATAGTTACGCGCATTAATGACGTCGTTTTCCGAATCCAACGAGGACCAAGAGCAAAAATGAAAATTGTCCATGTGGATCGACTGCATCGTTACCACGGAAACAATGATGATGTGCCTGTTCGGGACGAACAAAACTAAGAGGGGGACAATGTGATGTGGCAACAAGTTTAGATACATTTTGTAAATTAACGCCATCTGTTGGATTCATTGTGTACAACAACCAACATTTATTGTGTACAACAACCATGCTCCTAGAAGTATGCTACATATTTGCAACATGTTTTAACTTAGTACTAAATCGAACTTGACGAAACAATTCGAGACTCGAATTAGTACCGAAAGCTTAGATTGTGCCAGAACCAGACAGAAGCTTCCAGAAGCTTTTAAAGTTGTATAAATACAAGAGTAGATTGCATTGACAGTTCAATTTATTTTCGAAAGTGGAATTGTTAACAACTGGAAGTATTAGTAAAAAGTGATTGAATTGAGATTAAATAAAAAGTGTTGAATTATAAAAACGTATTTGAATTGTGAATAAGTGAAATAAGTTAAATTGGTGTTATTTAAACTGAAAGACGTTGTGTTTTATAAAATAAAGAGATTTGTTTTATTATTGTGGAATTTTGATTGAGTTTTATTTGTCGAACCCCAGGCCAAAATATCACAATAATATAAAGAAGATCACTTGACGACCAACTGACAGAATTACAGACCGGGGTGGAACTGAGCCTCAACCAACAAGCTTCTCCAGCCAGCTCGGTTCCAAGCTAACTGCATCGAGTTTTGCAAATGAAGTCGGTTCCACTTGTGTGCGCCATCTGAGTCTCGGCCTTCTTCTAATGCGCCGTTCCTCTGGGGTGGAATCGAAGTTTTGGCCAAGACGTCGACGTTGGGTGTCTCTTCTTGATGACTGCATATACTTGGTTTTGCCCTCATTAAATGATAAGACCATCTTCGGTGCTTCGCCCTCAATACTGACAAAAGCGCAACTGACATCACGCTGTGTTCTTCCGATTATGTCAATATCGTCAGCGTATGCGAGTAAATGGACCAACTTTTGAAAAATCGTGCCACGCGTGTCGGCTTGTCGAGCTCTGCACCTTTCTTTCAAGTGTGATGTTGAAGAAGTCGCATGACAACGCTTCGCTTGTCTTAATTCTTTTTTGAATTCAAAGATGTCGTTTAGGTCTTTACCGACCTTAACGGAACGGAGTGCGTTTTCCATTGTCATTTTACACAGACGGACAATTTTGGCAGGGAACAGGGATGCTAAAACTACACATAGCTCTATATAACTTCTCCCTATAAATGCTGTCGTATGCGGCCTTAAAATCGATGAAAAAGTGGGGGGTAATCGAAGTTTTTGGTTTTTTTTTTAAGATCTGTTGTAATAAGAATATTTGATGGCATAAACAGGATCATATCTCTGTATAAAAGGTTCGTCGAATTGAGATTTCAATAAGTTTACTGTCATATTTGAGTGGCTTGTGGTTCCGCCTTGTTGAAACCCCGACTAGTCCATTCAATTGACCAAAATAACGTTCTCCGTCGATGCGCATTTTCATCAACGAAAAGAAACGTCCCAATGAAAATGTTTTTTAAGTAATTTTTCACCTGACGTAAAAGATAATCTTACCAATCCCGTGTTCTACTTGCGAGTATAGATACTATAATGCAAGTTATGCATTCGTGCATATTCAAAAAATATAATATAAAAAAATTTAGATAACAATCAAACATGAGATTACCGAAAACGGATCCAAGGATTTTTATGAAAAAAACATTAGTGTAATATTGTAGGTGTAAATTAGGTTTTGGTGAAAAGAAAGTTTAAGTTGGAGGGTTAAAACGGTGCCGCCCATAGAACCGTTTATATTTTCTTCGGCTTTCTCGAGAACTAAGTAGCCGATTCGAATAAAATTTGATATTGAAGGTAGCCAAAAGTAATTTAACATACAAATATTTTCGAACATTATTTTTTTTTTGTATTTTTAATATTTTTTTTAATATTTTTTTTTGAAAAATCAATATTTTAAAAACGGTTAGTGAATTTCTTGATTTTGTTTTTACAAACATATAGGTTAGGTTTAGGCTGAAGTTTGCATCCAAAATATTTTTTTTTATTTTTTAAAAAAGATGTTAAATAAAAATAGTTTTATTTAAAACCGTTCCTACGATTTTAAAAAATTTCACATTTTCTAAGGAAATATAATGGCGTTCAAATTATTCCGCTGAAAACTATTTTACGTATTTTTTTTGATCAATGAAAAGTCAGAAAAATCGAATAAAGTTCCATAATGATGATTTTCAAAACAAGCAACAAAGTGCCTAGATATTAGTTAGGCAATGTGAGGCTTTTTTAGAAAATCATTACAAATTCTATGGTAAGCCCTGGGTGAGGGTTTGATTGCAGGGGGCAGCACGCCCTTTACACATGCTAGTAATGTAATATTTATTGTAATTTAAAATAAGAACATAGGCACGACTGAGTCGCACTTACTTGCTCTTATGTGCCTATCCACATTGGAGGGCATGATCTTTGCAAGAAACAAGTAACAAGAAAAAACACACGATATGAACTTATAAAATGTATCAAAATCACAACACTTAACTTGAACAACGCTGGGAAATATTGCGACATTACTGCCCGCGATCGATGCCGATTTTGCCAAAAAAAATCATCTTTTCAAATGAAGCTCATTTTGATCTTCGCGGGTATGTAAACAAGCAAAATTGTCGCATTTGGGGCACAGAAAACCCGCACGCATACATTGAAAAGCCGATACACCCAAAACAAGTCACTGTTTGGTGCGGATTTTGGTCCAGAGGCATAATTGGGCCCTTTAGTTTTAAAAATATTGAATTTTTCAAAAAAAAAAAAAATCAAAAAAATTGATGTGCAGAAATAATTTGGCTATTTAGATCTTTTCAAATATAAAATTTTATGAAAATCCAATGAACCGTTACTGAAGACGTGGAAAATTAAAAAAAAACCGTTATTTGAAAGTTACCGTCAATAGACTTCCCGTAAATTTAGTTTCGATGAAATGGAAGCCAATGCCTTCCAAAATAATCTCAACAAATTTCATCAACAATTTTGGAGCCGTTTTCGAGAAAAATACGCTTGTCCTTAACGGTAATAATGCAGGTACCGTTATTTTTAGCCGTAAAAATAAAAAAGATCCCAGCGTCAAATAAAATTTGAAAAATATTGAAGGACTTTCAAAGTTTTTATTCAGACTTTTGATGGTTCGAAAAAAGTACGTAAAATAGTTTTCAGGGGAAAAATTTAAACGTGTTTTAAAGGTGTTATTTTTTTTAATCGTAGGAACGGTTTTTAAAGAAATGGGGTTTTATTTAACAACTTTACAAAAGAAATAAAAAAATAATAATAATAAAATAACATAAATAAATAATAATAAAATAATAAAAATAATTGGAGAATGCAAAAGTAAGCACAAAAATAACGTTTATTAAAAACTAAATAAAAAAATATTGATTTATAAAAAAATTTAAAAAATAAAAATATTATTAAAAATACAAAAAAAAAATTATTCGAGAAGTTTTTTATCCTAATTTACTTTAGCTATCATCATTTTCTTGAATATCGAGTTTGATTGTAGTCGGGTAAAGTCGAAAAAAAACCGGTACTATGTGGGTACCATTTTTAGCCCACCCACCTTTTTTTCCCATCAAAATATAAACCAAACCTACAAATCTACACTGATATTTTTTTTCACAAAAATTCTTCGAGCCGTTTTCGAGAAAAATAAGCTTTTACTTAACGCTTGTGACATGTCCGTAATATTTGCGCTAAAAAAAGTCCTCTGTAGGATATCTAAATAACCTTAAGTTCTAAATTTGAAGACGATTGGCGCACCCGTTTTGGCTGTAGTCCAAAGTACATACGAACGCAAATATGTTTCTCTGTCATCGTAATGCCATGTTTGATTGTTACATTCAAAATAAATTTCCATGAGCTAACCCTCCACTGACATTTAATACTTCTTACGGTAGTAAACTGTTTAACCTTTTAGTTATTCTTTTAATTTCTGAAAAACCTTTGTTCATAAAAGACGAAATTTCACAAGAACTTGTACTTTTGAAAAGCGAATTCCAATATCCCTGAAATTGCTCCCAAGCACTAACAATAAATTTGAAACGCTTTCCTAAACCCAACTTTCCATCGAACACAATCAATCAATTTACAACAAAACACTATTAAAATAAATCACTAGGTATACTACAAATTCATTTTGCCAACAACAATAAAATAAAATGTTAAACCATTACAAACCTCCGTCAGCTGAATGAGGCTGCAGATGAAGAAGCACAATAATCTCAAGGAGCACAATAGTAACATTTGATTGATGAAATTTCCATGACAGCATCGTTCATGCTAGTCTAATCGTACATCATATATCTATACACACTATCTGCACTATTAAACTATTACAGTTCATCAAAGTATCTTTCAGATTTCCCAAAAAAAAACTAAAAAAAAAACTATAAATAAGCCGACGAAGAATCTTTATCGGAACGCGCGTTCTCTACCACAGCTCACATTTCTAGGGCACTAGGTCTGTGGTGAATTAATTTTTTTTTTATTATTTTTTCACTCTTCCTTAACAAATTAGATTGTTGATGCTACTGCTGTCGAACATCATCATCTATTGTGACTTTAATAACACAATTTAGACAATTCAAAACCCCGGAGGCGTCGCTTCTCGGTGCAGACACAAATATAGTTACAGATACGAATTTTCGCTCTCGAACGTCTAATTTTTCAAAATCGAATAGCTTAACAGTTTTCCGCTTGAAGAAGCAATCTACTTTCCACTGCCATGGCAGCAGAGTGTACACGTTTTATGTTGTCAAATGCCACAAGAGATGGGTGGTGATGGTTGATGGCGGTGTGGCCTAGAAGCTGGCTGAGAAGTATCTGAAGAGAAGTTTCTTCTTGTTCGTAGCACGGTTAACAGTCTATTTGGCGCGCTCGTTACTCTCGGTTGGGTTGGAAGAATATGATGTGATCGGTTTGGATGGCAGAATCAAACTGGAAAAACAGATATTTCTCTCAAAGTCAACGACAGCATCAGCTTCGTTTTCAGCCTTCAGCATCAGCATCCGTGCAGCAGCTAGGGGCGGATTTGGTGTATTTTGGATCGAATGATTTGGATGTGGGAACAAGTTCGTAGTTTTCTTAAATTGATAAAAAATTACATAAACCTAAATGTTTGTTCGCTTTTCGGTATTTATGATGTTTGTTCCGCAATCGCATTTAAACGTCTTAGCATATTTTGATTAAATTTCGCAGGCAGATTGATAAAGTGCTGAATAGAAAAATAGGCTGTTTTTTGCCCAGACAAAATTCATGGTTTTTGTGGAAGATGCCTTAAAATGAGGTTATGTATGTTGTATTGTCCTGTGGCTCAGTGGTTAGTGTGTCGGACTGCTAAGCGAATGAACCTGGGTTCAAATCCAGCTCTTAGCCACCTTCTTTTTCGGGGTACTTGCGAGGAACTGACAAAACCTTCAAAAGTAAAATTTGTCTCGAAAAAAGTGCATATCATGTAGCCGTTCGGACTCGGCGGTAAACTGTAGGTCCCTTCTATTCTTGCAGATTAACAACACACACACTGGAATGGTTGAGATTATAAGACACTAGGCCTTGGCTCCTTAAAGAGCTGTCGCGCCAATAAATGTATTTATTTATTTATGTATGTTGGAAAAGGTTGGAATGTGTTTCTTTTGCTTTTTGGTGACGGTTCTCTTCCACTCTTGTGTGTCCAACCTTAGATTGGGTCCACTCTACTGCGTCTCTCCAAAGTGGAATCGAATTTTTTTCCCAGCAAGAGCATTTATGTCCATTGTCCATGCGCTCTATAATCCCTATCTACTTCAGAGTTATAACTGTATAGTGATGTTTTTCCAAGATTATGTTTGGCCTCATTGATGTAACCCAAAGATCCCCTTTCCCCTAGCAATAGCTAGAGCAGTTCGACGGATTTTGATTTAGATTTTCAAACACATTTAAAAATGTGAGATGAACCAATGCAGTACAATTGACAGTTTACTACTTTTCAAATATGTTACCATGCGAGATGCGGCTCACCAGCAATCCCACAAAGCGGAAATATTTTTTAAGTGACACATCAGACACATCTATTGAGAGCCCCAGGTTGAAGTCAAAGGCTTAAAATAAGTAATTTTCATTCGCCTTTATTTATTGTGTTTTCTTCACACTTGCATCTAGGCCCACGAAACCCCTCACTATGTCCCTGCTTCATATCAGGAAAATTTTATTTCTATGACATTTTATTTCTATGGCAAAGCTGATAATGCGGGGCTGTTTCAGTAGAGATGTTGTCAGACCAAATAACTGGTCCAATATAACTACTGGCCATGTAATTGACACGCGTCTTGTAGATGTAACATCAACTTGTAGATTCTGTAATAAAAATCTAATCTGAAGAGGCCGCCGTGCCGGCCGCGGTCTTACCTAGTTCTCGAAGGAGAATTCTGGTCTTCCAACGGTATACCTACATTAAATCGATTCCATCAAAAGAGAAGAAGTGTTGTAAGACAAACTTTAAGGTCGTGGTTGATGCTGCATAGAAGCATAACATACTTTGTAATTTTTTTTTTTTTCTAACCACCTTGTCGGGCTCTGATATAGGAAGACCTAGTCCGGTCATGGCATGTTGTTTACCTGCTGATCTCCTTATGGATTTTACTATGAGAAATTGAATGAATTTGCTGAACAGATTTTTGTGCTGGATGGTGATACTTTGGTTGGTGGTGGCTGACTTTTAGATGCAATTGCAAAGATAACGAATCGTGCAAACAATGAGTTGCATAATAAATTGTGCTGCACCAACCGAATTCGCACGCTTGACACAATTGTCTTATTGGGAAGAAAAGACAAAAAAAATCCAGGGCATTTGTGCTGGCTTGCAAATAAGCAGGTAGCCATAATCTATACTTTGTATGTTTTAATTCTTTGAATAAATTAGAAAATTTGTGGTTTTATGGGAAAGTTAATTTTGGTGAACAGTTTTTTTTGCATTAAAAATTAGTAAATGTTGAATATTTACAATCAATTTTTTTTAAGTGAACTCTATTACTTGTAGCTTAATTGATTAAGCTCTTGGAGTGTTGAAAAAAGTTACGGCAAAAAATTATTAGTGATAGTGATGAGGTACATTTTAGGCTAGACGAATTGGTCAACGAACAGAAAATGGAAAACCAATTCATCGATGGAAACTGAATGAAGTCGTGTGAAGATTACTGTCTCGTTACAGTCATTGGAGATAGCCACAGATACATGTTGCAAGGTTATTTTTTGTTAAATGCATTCACTAGACATTAGAAATATACGGTTTTAACAGACGGTGTCACAAGGTGCACTTATTTAAATTTGTCAAGTTTTCGCTTTGTTTGTCTGTCGATATTTTTGTATTACTTGTAAGATGTAGCTCAAATGGCTAATAGACTTCAATTTAGTGTTTTAGGTTATTTTTGTTACATATCTTTCTCTTCGAATGAACATCGTTCTAATTCTGATTAACGATAGAATTTTCATAGCTTCAACCCTTCGGGCCTTTGGCGAAAGCTTTACAAAAATTCACTATGTCATCGGCAACTACACTTGTAGTCAAATACACAAAAAGAAGAGACTTTTCAAAGGGGTTGTCAAAGGCAGGTAAATTTTTTATCTTTTCAAAATCTTCTTTGATTCTGGTTTGGAATCTCGTATGTTGTTCGCTTTTTTTGGAAAAGACACCACTAAAGCGCTGCATTGCATCGAAATTGTCCTATGTTGCAGGCATATGGAACTTACCCATAGAACCCAAATAATTTAAATAACTGTTAAATGACAAATCCTTATTAATTTGTACATATTTTCAATAATTCGTCAGTAAAAAATTGACGATTTGACACCTACATACATAATTGACCTTTCTAGGGCAAAAAATCACAAAATAATGTCAAAGCGCTTAAAAATCAAGCACGTACATGATCTTATGTGCGAATAAAATTTCAAAAATATTAAGGGAACTTTAAAGTTCTTATTCGAATTTTTGACATTTGATTATTTGACAAAAGTACGTAAAATTGTTTTCAGGAACGGTTATTTAACAACTTTTTAAAAATTAAAAAAAATGGAGCAAGGTAAACTTAAGCACAAAAATTATCTACATTTAAAAACAAAATTTAAAAAAAAATTTACCTACCCGTTTTTAAAATATTGATTTTTCAAAAAAATATAAAAAAAATATTGAAAATACAAAAAAAAGTTATCCCACTTACATATATATTTTTACTTGCGATTATAGGGACTATAAGGCAAGTTTAGGATTCGTGAATATTAAAAAAATTGAGATAACAATCAAACCTGATACAACGATCATAGAGAAGTCTAAAAAGTGATCGAGAAAAAATGTCTGTCTGTCTGCCTGTCTGTCAGTATGTATAACGAGCTGCAGCCCAAACGGCTTAAGCGATTATCTTCAAAATTGGTGTGTGTGATTCTTTTTGGCATTCCCCAGAGGGGAAATTCAAATTTTATTTTTAGGTCTTTTGAGAATTTTTTTGTTGGTATTGGCTATGATTTGATCAGAATCACATATACGGGAAAAGTCTATTAACGGGACCTTTCGTATAACGGTTTTTTTAATTTTTCGCTTTCTCGGTAACGGCTCTATGGATTTCTGTAAAATATTATATTCCAAAAGATCTAGAAAGCAAAATTAATTTTGAATAACTATTTTTTTGTAATAAAAATAATTTTTTTGATTTTTTTTTTTTTTTTTTTTGAAAAATCAATATTATTCTAATCAAAAAAAAATATTTAATTTTTTTTAGTCACAAGTATATTAATAAACTCTAAAAACTGCATACCAAAATTATAAAAAAACATTTTTTTTTAAACTAAAAATAAAAAAACCGGATTTTATCAAAACCGGTGCTACAATTTTCGAAATACATTTTGCATAAATTCTTTGTTATTTAAGGCGTGTGTACGCCATCACTTCATTTTTACTAAAAACCGTTAATTATTGTGGTTTCGATACTTTTTATAAATTCAAACTGTGTTATTTTCAACGTAAATGTTACTTGTTTCTGTCAAAGATATTGCTTTCTAATGTAATTAGGCACACAAGAGCAAGTACATGCGACCCAGTCATGCCCATTTTTTTTATAACAAACGTGAATGTTTGTATGTTTAGATATTTTGATGTTTGGATGTTTGTTCCCTAATCACCCCTCAACGACTTAATAAATTTGGGTGAAATCATGAGTTACAGGTTTCACTGTACTATTAAAAGATAAAGAGAGAGGAAATAGAGTTGTAAGGATAAAGAGGTATAGAGATAAAGAGATATTGGGATATAGAGATATAGAGCTAAATATAGATACAGAGACATAGATATAGAGGTATAGAGATATATAGATATATAGATATAGAAATATAGAGATATAGAGATGCAGAGATATAGAGATGCAGAGATATATAGATACATAGAGAAACAGAGATATAAAGACATAAAGGTATAGACATAGATATAGAGATAAACAAGGATACGGAGATATGGAGATATAGAGATGTAGATAAACAGAGATAAAAAATATAGAAATAGAAATATATAGAAATATATAGAGACATAGAGATATAGATATAGAAATATAAAGTTATAGTGGAATATCACTTCGATTAAATAAACGGTATTCACTATCTTAATACAAATAATTCATAATTTGACGAAAAACCTGATTTAACCAAAATGCTTAATCTTAAGTCCACACAGACGAATTAAATAGTAGAAGCTATTTATATTATAATAGTAAATGTTTGTATGTTTGGATGTTTGGACGTTTGTTTCCCAATCACGACTCAACGGGTCAACGGATTTCGATGAAATTTGGTAGGTAGATGGATAATTTGATGAATTGAAACATAGGCTACTTTATATCAAGGAAAAATTAAGACATATAGAGATTAGGGAAAAGAGTTGTAAGAATACAGAGATATTGAGATATTGAGATATAGACATATAAAAATAAAGAGATGCAGGATATATACATAGATATAGACAGCGATATAGATATAAATAAGGATACGGATTTATGGAGAAATAAAAATTTAGATATAGGTATAGAGATATAACAATATAGAAATAAAAAATATAGAAATATATAGAGACATAGAGATATAGAAATATACAGTTTTAGCGGAATATTACTTCGATTAGAAAAACGGTATTCACATCTTAATAAAATAAATTATAATTTGACGAAAATCTAATTTAACCAAAATGCTTAACCTTAAGACCACGCAGACGAAGTCACGGGTAGAAGCTAGTATGTAAAAACAAATAAAAGCACGAGTGAGTCGCACGTACTAGCTCCTGGTTAGGTTGAGCGGGGTGATGATTCGATAGTCAGATCATCGCACTCGGATCTCAAGGATCCATTGCGCATCCCCAGGAATATTGGGAATAAGTGGGGAGTTCGGGGGAGAGAGGATAGGTCTCAACCGAGCAAAATGAAACAATTTTTTTTTTTTTGAAAAACTTTTCGAAATCATACTTTGAAATTTCTCTGAGTATGTTAATTTGAAGAAATCTATAGTTTATACAAGGAAAAAAATTTTAAAAATCTATCGATTCATTTTCAAAATATTTAAAAAACAAAAAAAAAATTTAAAACAATTAAATTTAATTAAAAAAAATTGCTTTTGACAATTTTAATAGCCAATAATATTTGAATCACAAAACAGTACGTATTTTGAAAATTTCATCAAAATCCTTCAAGTCGTTAATCGTCTGATTTTAAAAAAAACCGGTCATATGGGACATTTTCTGAAAAATCCATTCGAACGAAAAGATAGATTTTGCATAGAATACAACTTTCAGAAAGTTTTATTAGCATCGTTTGGAGCTGTTTTCGAGAAAAATAAGTTTTTCATTTAAAGTTATATTGCAGGTACTGTAAGTTTTGGAGCTAGAATGACAAATCGAAAAATAGCTAGTCAGGTAGAGTATATATTACATATATACCAAGTTTGAAGCAACTCAACCCGCTTAGGCTGTACGAATCTTTCACTTCACTTTTTTCGACTTCTCTATCATCGTAATGTTATTTTTGCTTGTTATCTCCATTTTTTTACGAACGCACTTGCCTTATAGTACCTAACTATATAATCGAAAGTAAAAATAAATTACACGACTGGATCGCAAGTACTTGCCCATATGTACGTTCGCATCGTCGAATAAAATTTAATTAAATCTATCTACAACTGGGTCGCAACAACTTGTCTTTATGCTAGAAAATTGCTTAGTGGCTGCAGATGTATGTATGTATATATTAAAATAATTTTTTTTTCGAAAATTCTTTCATCTCGGAGGTGTTTTCTATTTTTGTTTTAGGTCGAAAAATAACGGTTCCTGCCATACAATCTTTAACAAAAAGTTTGATTTTCTCAAACACGGCTCTAACGATTTTGATAAAACTTTCAAGGTGCTATTTTTTACAATAGTACATCTTTCCGTTAGAATGAATTTTTCGAAATTTGTTCTATAACTATACCTCTCATAGAACCGGGTTCTTCAGATGCGGTTTTATCATAAACCATTATCCCTATTCAATAAAATTTTGCACACAGGAAGTCATTTATAATTCCATTAATACTGCATTTCGATTTTTTTTAGAGTTTCTACAAAAAAATTGGTTTTCGAAATATTTTGAAAACAGGTTGATGAAATATTTTTAAATAATTTTCTCAGATCAAAACTACAGATTTTCTTATAATGACACACTAAAAAAAAATTTTAAATATTTTTTTAAGTTTTTCAAAAAAAAAACAATTAAAAAATAAAAGGCACGACTGGGTCGCACGTACTTGGTCTTATGTGCTAATCCTTTTTAAGTGCAGGCGTCTTTTTGACAAAGATTTTATTTTAATATTTTTTGTATAACGTGCAACTTCCTTAGAATCGTTTTGGGGTGAAGCTCGAACGAACATGCGTCACGACAAAGGGATAAACACATAAATATATAGGATTGTTAGCTTTTGCAGTTTTTTAGTGTAGTATTATCTTTCCACTTGCTGCTTACTGTTTATAATATAATTTGCTAATAGAAAGATACAAAGGACTTTTTTCAGTTAAATTTTCATTTTGGTATGGAAAAATTTGAACAACTGGCATAAAGATTCGTCGGAATCAGCAGTATGGCAATAATGCTAGGTAAAGGGACCTTTATACGTCCCAATATGGGACCAATGGTATTTATAAAGGATTTAGGTACCTATAATAAGGTTGGAAGGAAGGTAGGTACTAAAATTAAGATACGTGTTCCAACTACTGTTAAGCCAGTAGGTATAGAGACAATATTAAAAGTTAACACAGTGGTTTTGTTTATTTATAGGAAGGTGTAAACTTTTGTTTTCCCGATTGAAATTTTTGCATTCAGTAGTAATCGAATAGTTTTTTTTATTTGTTAGTTGTTTTTGTGTGTTTATCAAAGGCTTCCTTATTTATTCTGTGCTTTTATGATGATGAAAAATACTTTAAAATACGTAAGTATGTATGTAATGTAGGTTGTCACTTTCTTTTATTTGACTAATGGCTTGGCTAGGGCTTAGCCGAGCAATATGAAATAAAATGTTGGGGAAAAAAATTTATGAATTCAAAAACACACTACTCATAACGTTTTTTGGAAAAAAATGTTGTAAGCCATCTTATTTCTTTTGCTGTTTTCTATTTTATGAATTTTTCATTTCAAAATCGTTCGACCAGTTTTTTCAAAAAAATGTTTTTTTTGAAAAACTTTTCGAAAACATATTTTAAATTTTTTTTAGTATGTCAATTTTAAGAAATCTATAGTTTATACTAGGAGAAAAAATTTAAAAAAAATCTATAGATCCGTTTTCAAAATATTCAAAAAACAAAATATTTTTTTAAAAAAATTATTAAAATTAAAAAAAAATGTTTTTGAAAATTTTGATAAGCAATATTATTTAAATCATAAAACACTACATATTTTGAAAATTTCATCAAAATCCGTCAATTAGTTAACGAGAAAGTCTGATTTTAAAAAAACCGGTCATATGGGAGGTACCTTTATAAAACTTTTTCTGAAAAATCCATTAAAATTAAAAGATAGATTTTGCACAGAAAACATCATTCTGAAAGTTTAATCAAAATCGTAGGAGCCGTTTTCGAGAAAAATAAGTTTTTTAATAAAAGTTATATGGCAGGTACCGTTAGTTTTGGAGCTAGAATGCCAATTCCAAAAACTGTCGGGTAGAGCACTCTAAAAATACTATATACCAAGTTTGAATCAAATCGGCCCAACCGTTTAGGCTGTAGATATCGATACGGACAGACAGACAGACAGACAGACGGACGGAATTTTTTTTAGTTTTGGTATGCAGTTTTTTAATATACATGTGAATATCAAATTTAAATTAAATGTTTTTGATTAGTTTTAAAAATATTGATTTTTCACAAAAGAAAAAAAATCAAACATTTATTTTAATTAGAAAAGAAAGTTATTCAAAATTTTGATATGCTAAATTAATTTGGCTATAATCCAAAGAGCCGTTACCGAGAAAGTCAAAAATTAAAAAAACCGTTATATGAAAGGTTCCGTTAATAGACTTTTCCCGTATATGCGGTTCTGATCAAATGATAGCCAATACCAACAAAAAAAATTCTCAAAAATGTTCATCAAAGTCTTTGCAGCAGTTTTCGAGAAAAATAAGCTTTTCTTAAATGTTCGTATGGCAAGTACAGTTATTTTTAGCCCTAAAAACAAATTTTCAATTTCCTCTCTGAGGAATGCCAAAAGAATCGCACATACCAAATTTGAAGGCAATCGTTTAACCCGTTTAGGCTGCTGCTCGATTACACTCGGTGAGACAGACAGACAGATAGACACACAGGCAGACAGACGGACATTTTTGCCAATGACTTTTTTAAGCTTCTTTATGATCGTAATGTCATGTTTGATTGTTATCTCAATTTTTTTTATATTCACGAATCCTAAACTTGCTTATAGTCGAAAAAAAATATTTATTTTTTATTTTAATATATACATATGTACATATGCAGCCACTAAGCAATTATCTAGCATAAAGGCAAGTTCTTGCGACACAGTCGTGGATTTTATTAAATTTTATTCGACGCTGTATCCATATCCACATATGTGCAAGTGCGTGCGATCCAGTCGTACAATTTATTTTTTTATAGGAAACGTCTCAAAGAATTATTAAGAAAAAAATATCAGTGTGGATTATTTTTTGGTGAACAAAAAATGTAGGACCAAGGGCTCAAAACGGTACCTCCCATAGAACGTTTTTGCCAACATTTCTGACATTATTATATTTATGTTAATAAAAAAATACAAAATTATTTTAATATTTTTAACATTCATTATATTTACATAAATAAACTCTTAGTTGCAAACTTGACTACAATAAAAATATGTTTTTTATATATAAAATAAACACAGAAAATAATAATAATCACAATTAGGATAACATTTTAAGATCTAGCTTTGTGTGTTTGATTGTTTGAAGTATTGTATGTACAGTTAAAAAAATCATTAAAATAATTTAATCTTAAGATCTCTAAGATAAGTACCATTTTAGTAAAAGAAAACTGATTCAAAATGTAGTTTGATCGTACACAAGGACATTTTTGGAATAAATATAGAATTAAATAAAATATTTAACAAAATAAATAATAACAATTAGGCTGCCTTTAGATCTGTGTTGTCAGCCCGACGACGTACGATATCCAATCAACTGTAAATGGAACCCGGTGATAGATTCCTGGCTGACCTCGTGAAGCACACGAATACCCAGCAGAGACCACACCTGTAAAACATCCAAATAGGAAGGAGTTAACAGCTTCACACAGAAAACCATCCAATCAACTCACCGATAAGATACCATCTGCCATTCTTCTCATGCATCAATGGCCCCCCAGAGTCCCCTTGACACGAGTCCTTGCCACCATTCCGATAGCCAGCACACAACATCTCCGGATAAATGACCACATTGATTCCATTCTGACGATGCCATCTCTCGCAGATTCTAGGAAAGAAATCGATTTAGATCATTCTTCAAACTATGGGTTCACAAACCTATTCTCTATCACTGGCACATCTACTGCTTGCAGGGTTTTTGGTCGTAGCCTCGATCCTGGATTAAGTGCACCCCAGCCAGCTGCCCAGCCGAACTTTCCAAGGAAATCTTCATTTTTCTCTGGCAAGCATATTGGAGCTTCAGGAATTAGCGTTCGATTGAAAAGATACCAGTCCAGGAAGAAAGGATAATTAATTGTTTAACAATTTTGCATTTTTAATAAAAAAAAAAAAAGGGAAACTCATTTAATACCAATATGCGGCATAAAGTGAACCGGTCTTTCCAGAGTTAGTACGGAAACATCGAAGCGATCAGCTTGCGGCGTAAATTTGAAATACGGATGAACATCGATGCGCCTCACGCCGAACGTGTACGCTGGCAACGGTTCAACCGCTGAATTGATCACGTAATCGCCCAGAGTTACATGCACTTGACGTGGTGTGGCACGAGCCACGCAGTGTCCAGCAGTGACGACATGTCTTCGTGATACCAGCGAACCGCCGCATCTGCAAAGAAGAGCACACAGCATAAAATAAAAGTTAATTGTCCATGTTGAATGGTTGCCGATGGTAATGGTTTGGTAATGTTAAGGCAAAGAAACGTTTAAGTGATTTGTTTGTTTATTGTTTGTGGTGAGCTTGGGATGGCCTTTAGATGCGATAAGATGAATGGCTGCTTATTGCTTAGTGGTGCATCACCCACGAATGTTTTATGTGATGGGAGTTGTGGTAATTTAGACAAATATATTACTTGGAGGTAATTGAAGACTAAGGAAATAAACAATGAATATATCAATAGTCTGAGGAAGAGGGTTTGGAAGTTCTGAAGAAACAAAAGTACATTATTATCTTCACTGACTACATCTTATAGGACAGAACGGTAGCTGACTTGGATCAAGAAACAATTCGGAAACATGACAGTTGGCTTTCAGCTGTCTGACGCATAAGAAAATGTTCATCTTTCTGTCAGGACAGTATTCGATTGCTATAATTGTCCTGTCTTTCATTCCATACTTTTTCCAGCACCATTGTAAGGTCTCCATGTGAACCCGCCTTAAATGTTACATTAACGACTTTCTTCTTTCATTGATATTTTTGAGATACTGCCAGTTTCTAGTACCTCTTAGTAAAGCCTTTGAGTTGACAACATACATCGACATTGCATCTGCAATATCTAAGATAAGGATCAAGAAAGAACGGATGAAACTTTCATTCGTACCATGGGATTCCAAGAAAGAAAATATCACTTCATTTATAAAATTTGACATTGCCACTCCCAAATCTTATCCCTTTTTTATGACAACAATATGATTGTTATCATCATCCTGCTACGTGTGGTTAATTCGATTGAAATAATGAGGATTTTTGTGTCTACCTTTAACGGTTTCATGTCAATTACCTTGAAGATCCTATCCGTATGTACGCCTGCCATGGAAAAGATCCAAAGCCAGCGTCGTCGCCGCCCACAATGCGTCTTTGGGCTGCCTGTTTGGCCAGTGATATCCCACAACCTGAAATGAAATTATTCAATTTGCAATAAGTTTATGTTAGAAATATTATTTAACAAATTTAGACACAAGTTTTAACACATCTACATGCAAAGGTTAAGCTCGAAAAAACAACTCTCAACTATTTATCCAATCTTAGCGTTGAAGAACCGCCCTATACAGCCACCAACCATACTTCCGATTTTAACAAAACTATAAACCAGTTAGCAAATCCCAGTGGTTAAGCAAAAGAAAAATTTAATTAAGCATGTTGCAACCATTACAATTAACAAATCCATAAGTGCAACTTCAAGCAATGCATTAGAATTTATTGTCGAGTTAAAGTAGCTGAAAGGTGTTTTATTTTTTTATTTATTAAAGTAGCTAGTAATTTTAAATCCTTTTAACTATTGATTCACAGGTAAATTCTTTATTTTTAGAACATCATCCTCTTTTCGAATTTTTTAATTTACGCAGATGAGATCGGTGATATCTAACATCAAGCTGTGTAAAAAATCTCATAATTTTCAATTTATATTTTAATTCCTAACTCTTAGGTTATAGAAAACCATATACATGTGCCGAATGGCAAGCGTAAGCCTCAACTGCCGTAAGGCAGACATAACCGGAGTCAAAGAAATACGGTGGCATGTGGGCAGGGCGTAAAAACTGCATCTTTACAATGGAAACTGCTACAGATTAAAAAAAAAAACTGATCATGTTTGGATGTGGATTCTTCGTTGGAGGCAGGCATAAGCCTTATATGCGTGTATGTCTCCACAGAGAAAAAGATATGTTTCTCTAGCTCTTGAACGTGTGAGCAGTGCATTAAAATTTAACATTAAATTAATTGTCCTAGGCGACTTTTTCGCTGGTGACACAGTTGAAATACAGCCTACTCGATGTCGGTAGCACCTCCGATAACGCATTCTGGCTAATTGACTTCCGCGGGTGAAATATTATAATAGCTGGTTTGTTATATTTGAAAAGATCTAGGTAGCCAAATTAATTACGCATACCAACATTTTTCAATTTTATTTTTTTCTATTTAAAATTAATTTTTGAATTTTTTTGAAAATTCAATATTTTTTAAAACTTATCATTTAAAAAATATTTAAAATTTTAAAATCATGTGTAAATTAATAAATTCTAAAAAACTGCATACCACCATTTCAAAAAACTAAAAATCAAAACCAATCCTACAATTTCCGAAATACTTTTTTCATAAATTCTTTGTTATTTAAGACGTGTGATAGCACATTTCATTTTTACTAAAAACCGTTAAATATTGTGGTTTTGATAGTTTTTATAATTTCAAACTGTGTATTTTCAACGGAAATGTTACTTGTTTCTGTCAAAGATCTTGCTTTCCAATGTAATTAGGCACATAAGAGCAAGTACGTGCGACCTAGCAGTGCCATTTTTTACTTGCGATTATAGGTACTATAATCTGCATTCGTGCAGATTAAAAATTTTGAGATAACAATCCAGCATGACATTACGATGATAGAGAAACATATTTGAGTTAATTGAAAAACTCTGTCCGTCTGTCTGTCTTTCTATCTGTCTGTCTGCACGGGTGTATTTTGGACTGTAGCCTAAACGGTTGGGCCAATCGTCTTCAAATTTAGAATTTGAAATTTAGAAATCAATGTGCTACTGTAGTTAAACGTTATATTTTGGTGGAAACAAAATTAATTTGGTTGGCTAAAAACGGTACCTTTCATTGGATCGTTTTTTTTATTCGACTTTCCGAAGAACTGGCTTACCAATTACAACAAAAATTGATATTCAGAAAGATGTAAGTAGCAGTAGGATATTTTCGAATACTTTTTGTATTTTTAATATTTTTTTTTTACTTTTTTTTCAAAAAATCGATGTGCTAAAGTTTAAATTCTTCAATTATTATTCTTTGATTTTTTTAAAAAAAGTTGTTGAATAAAAACCGTTACTACGATTTTGAAAAAAAAATCAGTTCTTTTAAATTTTGTAAAGAAATAAAATGGCGTTTAATTTTGTCCGCTGAAAACTCTCTTACGTACTTTTTTCGAACCATTGAAAATTCACAAAAATCGAATAAAAACTTTGAAGTTCCTCTAATATTTATCAAATTTTATTGGACGCTGTGAGCGCACATAAGAGCAAAATTCTAATAAGATTTTCGAATGCCCTTAAAATATTTTAAATTATATACGATTACGTATGTAACTACTACTCGAAGCAAGTAAGTTCGATACCTAACAATATTTGTTTATATTGCTATTGAATAGGGTTATCGATCTTATCAAAATTACAATTACAATTTCTGAAAGACTTTTTTTTTATAAATTACCTAATTTGGAATGGTTTTTATTGTTAAAATTTTTATTTTCTATATAATACTTGTTTTTTATTAAATATTTTGGCTTACAATGTGATGGGGACACATGATGTATTATATGCACACTGCACATACACATGTATATCGTACTTCCTGAAGAGATAAATCCATTAAAAGACTCTGATTTTGTGATGTTTAGTAATATAAGGTGCAAGAAACAGAAATGATTGACTTATTAATGTTTTTAAAAATTAAGTTTAGTTACTTTCCCTTGTGCATCGTATTTTTTGTAATTAAAACAAAATGTACATAAAGTTATTGACAGTTTTGTTGAAAAAAAAAACATGCTCAATGTTATTTAATTTTCATGAATCTTCAGACCTTGACTAAGTGTTTTCCTGAAGAAGACAAAAATGTCGACAATTACAGACAAATTATTATTTTTTTTAATTTCAACTTCGTGTTTAATTTTATTTGTCCTAAAATAAAGACTCATGTCGTTTCTTCCGGTTAATTCTGTTGCATTAAGATGCATATAAAAGTGCAACATGCTACAATAATTAGCTTTTTTTATTGTCGGAGGCATTCGAATGCAAAATACTTTCACTTTTCATCGACGATGTCGTCATCAGCTGCGGCGACTGTCGGCGCGGCGCCACAAGGCATACCGTCTGTCATAATAAATATTTAAAGGGTATTTATGGATTTATGCAATTAACACAATATTAAGCTGTTCAACGTTATTGTCTGATTCAACGTATATGACTGATTTAAACATAATATGCAGAAGTAAATTAAGTGTAAAAGTTAGTTCTTTAAATGTATAGTTTACGTGGAATAAAAATTTAAATAAAGAAAAATGAGCAGACACAAGCAGACTTAAGAGGAGTATTCCATGAACGCATCTTGTAACTCGTATAGATAAAAGATCAAAAATGTAACATGTAATTTCTCGGAAACAACTTAAGACGATTTTGATTAAACCGGTTTTAAGAGTATTGGTTCTATTGTCAAAAAAGGCGAATTTAAGAGTCATAATGTTAATGATCCAAGTATGGGTTGGACTTTGAAAATATATTTATTTTAACCCGAAGTCAACTATTTAACTTTAACTATAAACTACCTAAGATCTTGAATGTCGTATTAGTTCTAAAAATACTTCTACTTATTTTTCGAAACATCTATTGCAATTTGTACCTTTTTCCGTTGGAAAATATCAAAGATAAAATCAAGCTTTTCTTTTTTATAAGATATTATCGACAACAAAAACATGCTTAATAATGTAGTAACAGCAAGATTTCTTAAACACTAAGAACAAACTCCATACCGAAAATTTTCAAAAAAAAAAAAGAAGAAAATTCTTGCCAACACACTCACTGAGATCATTCAAAACTGGTCCATAGTTTTTGTTAGGAAGATCTGTCAAATCAACAGTTTTACTTATATAATCAGAGGTTTTTAAATTCGCCGACTTGGCTGTCCGATGACAGCATCCACGAAGCAATCCATCGCAGGTGCCCTGCAAGAGACCACCTGTCATCCAACAACCCAAAAAGAATTCACAAGTACCACCGCGGCCTTGACATTCTAACTCGGTGTTTGTATCAACTGCAATCGATGAAGAATTTTCACAAAAAAATCAAAATGTTCACGAAAGCAAAATTAAAAAAGGTAATTCAAAGCGGAAAAAGTGATGTGAAGTGAAAAGATGAAGTGAAAATGAAGAATAAGAAGCGCAATTAGAAAACATAGTGAATTAAAAAACTTTGATCTTCCTACCTTTCTCCTTGAAAGTGCTTGCCGATTGTGCTCCAGTATTTTCGCCGTCCACACTAACTCCATCTATATCTTGGAGCCCGAACTCATTGCGTACCTCTTGAATGGCCGACAACTCATTTAAACCAAAGTTTTGATCTCTACACGGAATAAGAAGAAGAGCGGAAGTAAATAATTCTATAAGTGACGAATGCTACGCAAAATCATCGATTTACCTAAACGCCACGTTTTCGCTAAAATACGCTGAGCCAGCTGATGTGCTTGTCGTTCCGAGATTGTCATTTGAGGGGAATACCACCCGAGGAGATCGCGATGACTTGAATGGGTAATAGCGGGACTTTCTCGATCCAGCATAATCATTACTATAGTCATTGTACTCAGTGAAAACTTTTGGTGGAGCGAAAGGACGTGGACCCGTTCTGTGATCTCGGTCATTGTCACCGAAGAAAATACCTCTCTGCGGTCGCGGAGCAGCCGCTATGGGACCATTGACGTCCCCGAATTTTGTCACTTCATCACGGAAAACCTTCCCCGAATAGGGCTTCGAGTTGGCACTTATACCGGGGAATTCCACAGAGTGGCCGCTACTAGCGCCATCTAGAGATTCCTCACTATAAGGCCGCTCGTATGATCCGCCATCAGTGAAGATAGGATTATCTTCGCGATATCCCTGCGGATGGAATGGGAAGTCTGTGTTAAGACTGTAGCTGTTTGGGAATTGAAAGCCTATTCGACGCCCTGACAAGTCATCAATGTCGATCTTATCTTCGGATTGGGGACTGCGTTCGGTTCTGTCGTTGACGAACAACTCACCGTTGAAGCCTTCTACTGGTATCTGGTCATTGACGATTGGTGGTCGAATCTGTGCAAAAGTGATATTTCGCTTTGGCAAAACCTCATTGGAACCGCCTTGCAACAGCGGTATGTAGACGTAACTTCGTCCAGTTCGAGTCAGATTGTCTGGTGATTGTTGGAAAACTGTTTGTGAACCATCGTCGGATCTTCGTTGGGCATTCCTTCCATTTCGGTAAGCTCCAAATGACTTGACAACACTTCCGTCTGATCTGCGGTGCATGCGGGGAAAGCTGACGTCATCGACTTTGGGGAAGAGATTGAAGGGAGCATAGAGGTTCCTGGCCGTTCGTTGGGTCTCTCCAGCCAACCAAGGAAGACTTTGAGACTGAACGGTTGATCGCCTAAGAATTTGACTGTGGTCGGCAAGAGAGCGAATTTGACCTGTCCTGACGGGACTATCAATTGCGTTTGTTAGTATCAAACCGGCAACAATTGTTAGGAAACGCCATTTATTGGATTCTAACATCTTACATTGAGGTCGGTTGAAAGCGTCTGTTGTAGCAGTTTTAGTGGGTGTAATGGAATTAAGTCAGTTCTTTGAAAAACTAAGAAATATTGCGCACCAGTTCATAACTTTTCCGCTTATTCGTGACCAAGAACTCTATTTTCAATTCTCGTCATTGCTTCATGCCCCAAGAGGTAAAAATGATGACAAGTCCACGAAATCTATCGATCGATTAAATTGTGATGTTGATCTTGATCGAGAGTTAACCCCAAAGTCAATGGACTTGATTAGCACCGAGTGGAGTTGGTGGAACTAACGCTTCCACTTGCACTGATTTGTAAAGCTGGTGTTGTTTGGGGAGATATCTCGTGCTGGTGTGGCAATGATTTTCGTGTTTGCGTTTCGATGTTAAGTGACTTGATCCTCGCGGTCTATGTTGTGTCGTCAATTGAGAGATTCTGGTTTTTTGTTTTGATAGTTTGTTGCTTGGCGCTTGGTTTTGGATTTGTTTCTACTTTTAGTTCGTGCAACTACCGATTACACATGCGGAGGTAAAGTTGCAAGTATGTATTGAAATTTGTTGTTTGCGCAAGTAGCACATACATATGCTGTGATGGAAAGATTTTGTTGTTTATGTTGGAAGCGATGGTGTTGTTGTTGATTTAATTGGTGGTTGTTGTACGTTGCGATGGAAAATTTCACCTTCGGTTGTATCGAATTGCATGCAACATTTAGTGATGGTAAGTGAACCCATATGATAGGATATTTCTTTCAGCAAGCTTCTTTGAATGTTTTTATTTCGTTGAATTATGTATGTAGTGGAGGCCAGGAAAGGATTGCTTTTTTTTTGTTGTTGCAGTTTTAAAGTTGGAAGCTGCAAGGAAAATAAAAGTGGTTATTTTTTAATTCTAAAATATTTTGATTGTTTTATTAATACAATCCCTAACATTTAAAAAGCCTCACTTATACTTTATTCTTATATTAACTGTATTTTGTACTTTTTTTATCAGTGATTTAGTTCTTCAGACTAAGAGAAACTTCAAATAGTTTTGTAGATCTAATGGAATTTTCTGAGACTATTTCGTTTTGATTCACTAAAATGCAATTTTTCTTTGTAACAGTAGAATAGAATCACTATGTTTATTTTAGTTAAAATGGAAACAAAATTATTTTTTTTTTAATTAAAGTAGATTAAGCAATTATTTAATTACTTTGTACAACCTCCTTTATTTTGAATTACGTAAAAAATGCGGTATATCAATGAATCATACAAAGATTTTAATAGATCAAGTGAAATACTGGCTCAGGCCACTTTGCTACCTTAAATAACCTCCTCTTTGTTGGTGTACTGCTTCCTATCATCATACAGCTTTCATGTCAACCACCCAAAAACATTTTCGATGAAGATTAAATCTGGGAAGCTGGATGGCCAGGAAAGTAGTTCTATATTTTGGCCTTGTATTAAAATTTAAATTATTACATCTATGTGAATCGGCGCATTATCCTGCAGGAAAATAATCGGCAGCATTCCGAAAACATCTTGGAACTGAGGTAGAGCCGTCTCCAGCACAGTTTTGTAATACGGTGCTGTAATACTACATTTCACAAATACAGAATTGATAATTCCACAGTATGATGTGGCGCCCCATACCATAACGCCTGCCTCGCGGCTGTGGCGATGGTCCGAAAACTATTTCTCTTTTCTTAACTAATGGAAGTAATAGTTATATCCGTTAGGCCCATCGAGGTCGAACTTTCTTTCATCAGAAAATATCACATTTCGATAATCGTTTGAGTGTTTGAAGCCATATGCGATCGATGTGTTTTTGCAATGCTTTAAGTGTCCTTAACTCTTAATTACTCTACTTATAATCCTTTGGCTCCTTTCAAGCACTGCTTCTTGTCTAATCTTACTTAGCGATATGAGTTGAATTGGAAGCTAACATTGTAATTTTCTCTTTTTTCGGCTTAAAAGTAGAGTATAAGTAAAATAATGGATTTTGTCAACCATAAGCCTCTGTGTTACCAATTTCCATTACATTTTCCCTGCTTCGCCCTATAATGCTTCAACTCTAAGGTCGCCGGGTTGACCTCATAAAAAACATCGGCAGGCCTCAAGGCATTGGATTTTTCCATGTCTGAGGCAAATTCAATGCAATGTTTGATGAGGGAGTTTTTGAGCTTGTCTTTCATCAGCAAGTGTGTTCTAAAGTGGCATGAAATAGCCTTTTCAACTCAGTATGTATGCATCGAACGAACAACAGTCGTGCAGGGCCTTCTTTTTAGTTAAGGTGGCATTTTTTGGATCACCGAAAATGGGTGATTTTTTCCTGCCACTAAACACACCCGACGATTACGCGATGTTTGATATCTTGTCATCATAGATCCAAGATATTCAAACGTTTATGGATCAAACAATGGGCTGCATAGGCGTACTGTCTTATTCGCACTAATGCGGTATCCATATCATTCCAGATTTTTTTTTTTATAACTAACTTAATGCTAGACAAAAAATCTTAAAAACTAGCTTAACTCAACTTAACTAATTTACTGGCCTTATGCGGGTGCTCTAAATTATTCTTACCCTCGGCTTAAAAAATAACTTAAATTTATATTATAACTCACGGTTTTTATTTTGCACAAGCAAAAAAAACTGAGTTTTTGATCTGATCATTTTCTTCCAGAACATTTATTCATAGATCAAGTGCTCATTACAAGAATGAAGGATCTTCACTTTTGATGGCTATGGATGTTAATAATACGTTTAAATACCTTTTCTTTGCCACTGTTCAACCACTTGATTCCTCCAGAAATCTCCGTTTGTCTGTTTGTCTTTCTCGCCTCCATAAAAAATCTGAAGATAATGTTGCTGGACGAACGATTCTTCCAAAATTTCTTTGTAATCCTACAAATACACCCCTGTTGTATGTGATAATGTGCTGTTGTTGTTTGATGAACATAGTTTTTTATACCATAATATATACAGGTATGTTAAGAATGTCTCCAACAGAAGGAATCCTATAGTTCCGCGTCCCGATGGCAATATCAATCCTCTTTATCCTCGTCCAACCTTTCAACATGTCCTTAATATCCCTTCCTAAAGCAGAGGCTCTTTCTACGGGATGTTCTAAGGGTAGTCGTTGTGGAAATCTAACCAAAACATATTTTTTTCTGCTTGTTGACATCCAGTAAATATTTCGATATTTCACACCTTTCTTCGATATAGTGTCGCTAGGGTTAAGAGATAACAAGGGATTATATCGTGAAATACATTGTTGTAGGTTGGGCGCCAAATTGCCCTCCTCTTAAAATAGTTCAAATTTTATTTTATTTATCTTGACTTTTTTTCTTTGGGAATCTTTGGAAAAGCCAATAAACAAAGGTTCAACTTGTTACTTAAATGAAGAAATTAAACACCGTAGAGTGCAGTACCGAGCTTAATTACATACCACCAAATGCCTAACATTCTTCGATCAATAAAAAGTTTTTCCTCTACAATTTAGCAAATTACACACAAAAAATACCTCTCATTCGACCTCATCTCAAGGCCGTTACTAAATCAATCAAGCCACACAGTATACACAGTTAAGCTCACCACTCCGCCACGTTTAGCACAAACAACAACAATAATTACTCGCTCGTGCAGCTAAGTCGTATCGCCGATGATGGTGTTCCATTTAACTGCTTCTCCTCCATCATCGTTTATCGCACCTTTCTTCGATTTCGAGATTTATTTTTTTTTTATTTCTCTGGGAGTATTAAACTCCGTGATGACGATGATTGCGATCATCAGTGCGGTGATTGTCGCTTACCGCTCGATTGTGTGGCCATTGCACCAAACCGAGCATCCAAATCCACCATCATCATCATCATCAACTGGCAGCACCAACGGCCACACATCAGAACGAGTTATACGACATATCGCAGTTTGATGCGATGAAGTACGATATCAATCAATTACGACATCGGTGTCGTTGCTTTATGAGGAGGCACCACCTGCCGCATTAGAAATTCCAAATGGAAGAAAGGTGCGCACGCACACCAAACGATGATGGCTGGTTAAGACCGGGGACTTAATGTGCATAATTATCGAAGCTTTGCTGTTAGAGGCGATGGTGGCAGCGAGGCGACAATTGGTGGAACAGCATCAGTCATCAAGCCATGGGTGATTGGCCCCGGCCGTCTTTCGTGCCATCGCATCGATCGCAGAGGTAATTTACTTTCATAAGCGCGTTTTATTGGCAAAAGAAATTATGCATCCAGCTCCTGTGAGGTTTTATGTTTCCAGCGCACCCAAACCTGTGTCCACTTATAGCCTTCTTTAATCGTCGGACTTAATCACTCCTCCTTCAGCTACCACTAGCTACCTATCTATACTGCTGGAACGAAAGTTGTTATGAAACCAATTCGATACGCGCGTGTATGTTTGTGCTGCCGCAAATTGCCGTCATTCACCTAGAGCGCCCCATACAGTCCATCCAGCATTGTAGTCATATTCCGGAATCATGCCAAGCGCAACAGTGCACACAAAATACTTATATAGCCAACGATCTGATCATCCTCTTCCAAGTCATCGATGATGGGTTGTTTATCTCGTGCATCCGTTGTCCGTCCATCCGCGCAAGTTGCAAGAAATCGAAAGTGAATGCAATTCGCGATCGTGAAATACATCTTCTCGACTCAAGTCCGAAAGAAAAAACAAGTTATACACGCATCTAAAACCACACAACCCAACCGCACAAAACGAATGCAAAGTGCAATGAATTTTCAATATCGAAAATCCCGGGATAGTCGAACCGGTCCGGTCGATGGCAGCAGCAACAGCAGCGGACCAGGTATTACGGCACAACAAAAACATTGCAATCAACATGGTACACAAGTAGTCGGTCGGCTCCAGTGAAAAGGAAAGTGAAAACTTTTACTTTGTTGTTTGGGTACACCGATGGGGCTTCACGAAAATATCTGAAAAATAATGTACGACTTCGTGGTGGATGGATGCTGGAAATATAACAGCGGAAATGGGGGAAGCATATGGAAGATGAGGATGTTATGTGCTTCCATAGATACAGTGTGTTAATAACAGACCTTTTACACCGACAAATTGACAATGAACATTGATAATAGTTTATGTGATGACAGCAGGAGGACTATGTGCTGAGGAGAAGGGTGTAGTTGTATCTTTTTTGATGTCATCGTTTAGTCGCATATGAACATTTTGTTCGTGTCTATGGTGTTTCCGTCTTTCGAGATGTCATAAAGTTCAGAAAACTTTCAACGTGCTTTGTGTTTTCACGAACAATGACTCTAGGTTCAGAGATGGCATTAATATCTTTCTTAGTTAGTTGTTTTTTTATAATTATTATTTTGATGTTGAGCTTTGACATTGATAGTTCCGTGTTGGAAGTACGTTTTATGTTTTTCTTTTAGAAATGTTTTTTAGGTGGATAAGTCTTTTTTTCGTTTCGTAGACATTAGAGACCTTAAAAGATCAACGTATTTCTAAGGTGCGTGAAGTCTTTGTACTTCAATGACGTAGGTAGTGTCAGAAAGCTAGCTATATTGTAGAAGCTTTAACAAAAACTAATTAAAATTTTGTGAAGTTGCCAGTAACGGCTAAGACTTACATATTTCAAGCAAAAGCAGAAAATGGATTGAGAATCGCCTGTGATTCAAGAAACCTACTCTTGCAATTGGATTTGAATTGATGCCATTAAATGTCAACCAGCTGTGTTATTCTTATTGGATTGTACCAAGTCCACAATTACTTGACCGAATATCAATGTGTTTAGAAATGTGACAACATCGTACCTTTTTCCTTTTGAAATCAGGGATGATACACCATTGGGAGGCGTATAAATGTTCGACAAAAAAAATGTCTAATGAACAAAATATAAACTTCATCGAGTGTTAAAATGCCGACAGCAACATTTTTTTTTACTTTTACTCTTTTTAATCTTTTATAAACGATAAACAAAACCGTGATTTATTATTTCTTCTTTATATCATAAGTAAAGTAACTTTTTTACTTTTGAATGATTTTTTATTTCATTTTAACTTATAACTACTTAAAGGCTACACACAAATCGTAAAACTTGCTTAAACTATCAACTTAATTCACTTAATGGCCCTATGCGGGCGGTCTGAATTAAACTCTATATTAAAAAGATGCCTTTCGGCCTAAAAATATCTTAAATTAATCTTATTTCTAGAGGATTTTATTATTCATCCAGAAAATGAAAAAAACTGGGTAGACTATATCTGTTTTTACTTAACCTATACTACTTAAAGACTTACGAAAAATAAACTTAAAATAACTTAAAATAAATCTAAAATACTTAAATCTAGAACAGCCACAACAAGCTTTTTTTTAATTTTATATTTTTTTATTTTTTATAATTTGTTTTTAAATATATTTTTCTTCTGGTGCCGCCGCAGACATATGTAAGTCGATTATAGGCGATATTTCGTCTTTGTCGACTTGACATATTAGGTTCTAACTGAGCCACCATAAGTTAGGTAAAACTGCATATTGTCTTGTTTTTCATTGAATAACCAATATTTACGGATATGATTAAAATAATACTATTACTATAAAATGTAGCAGTTTTCGGAGAATAGCTTCTTGATCGCCGCATGCATGTGAACATCATTCACTTTGCCACTGTCGATCTTTAACGAGTCGACATTTTCAAAATCAACTTTTTAAGAGTCGACATTGCCGATCGAAATGTAAATTATTTTTTCAAAATCGTAGGAACGTTTATCTCAATTTTTACTTGCGGTTATAAGGACTATATGGCAAGTTATGCATTCGTAAAAAAAAACAATCAAACATGACATTACGATCACAGAGAAGCTTAAAAAAGTGATCGCCAAAAAATGTCCGTCTGTCTGTCAGTCTGTCAGTCTGTCAGTCTGTCAGTCTGTCAGTCTGTCAGTCTGTCAGTCTATCAATCTGTCAGTCTGTCAGTCTATTGATCTACAGTCTAAACGGCTTAAAGCGATTACCTTCAAATTTGGTATGTGTGATTCTTTTCGCATTCTTGAGAGGGGTTTTTGAAATTTTATTTTTAAGGTTAAAAATAACATTACCTGCCATATAACGGTTAAGGAAAAGCTTATTTTTCTCGAAAACGGCTCCAACGATTTTGATGAAAATTTTTGAGATTTTTTTTGTTGGTACTAGCTATTATTTGATGAGAACCAAATTTACAGGAAAAATCTATTAACGGTACCTTTCATATAACGTTTTTTTTTAATTTTCGTATTTCTCGGTAACTGCAATTTGGATTTCTTTCAAATTTCACATTTGAGAAGATATAATTAGCCAAATTAATTCCGCATATCAAAATTTTGAATAATTTTTTCTTTCTAATTAAAATTAATTATTGATTTTTTTTTTGAAAATTTCTTAAAACTATTCAAAAAAATATATTTTAAATTTTATAATCACAGCATAAACTCTCAAAAACTGCATTTGAAAAAAAAACTCAAATAACTAAAAATAATAAATTGCACGACTGGATCGCACGTACTTGCTCTTATGTGCGGTCACACCTTAGAATAAAATTTGAAAAATATTAAGGGAACTTTAAAGATTATATTCGATTTTTCTGACTTTTCATTGGTTTTCAGCGGAAAAAATTAAACGCAATTTTGTTTCTTCAAAAAATGTGAAAAAGTGTGAATTTTTTTTTCAAAATCGTTAGAGCCGTTTTTAAATAAAACGGTTTTTAACAACTTTTTTTTAAAAAATACAAAAAAAATAATTCAAGAATACAAAAGCATAAAAATAACGTACATTTAAAAATAAAATTTAAAAAAAATTCACGTACAGACAGACAGACGGACAGAATTTTGCCAGTAACTCAAATATGTTTCTCTATCATCGTAATGTCATGTTTGATTGTTGTCTCAAAAATTTTTATCTGCACGAATGCATTACTTGTATTATAATACCCATAATCGCAAGTAAAAAACTGGTCTTTATCAAAATCCGTCTTACAATTTTCGAAATACTTTTTTTCTAAATTTCGTTATTTTACAACACATGTAATGGCGTACTCCATTTTTACTAAAAACCGTTAAGTGTTGTGGTTTTGACACTTTTTTTTAAAATTCAGATAGTGTTATTTTTTAACGTTAATGTTACTAATTCCTTAAATATTATTCGACGACGTCACCATACATATGTATGAGCAACTACGTGCGATTCAGTCTTGCAGTACTTTGTGAGTTTATTGTATGATAAAAAAGAGTTTAATTCTTCATACATTAATTCACCAACAAGTAAGGTCAAGTATAAACTAAACAAGGTTTTCCTTAGAATAACATGGTTTTCAGTATGTTGCCATTTTTCGAAAAAGGACAATTCATTTCAGCTTCCGTTTTTATATTTTTGACTAGAAACTAGAGTTTTGAAATCAAAATAAGTACTTAATTACGTAAATTTTACTGACGTGATAACGGCTTATAAATCGATGACACGCTACACATACGAAATAAAGCGCCTCCGGCTAAACGGCGGGAATAGATATTTTTCTTGTCTTGACTCAACCTACACGCTCTATGTCACACCTTATCACCCTGTATTGATCGCTGGAAACTGGTTCAGGGAGTTTTTTTTTTTTTTTATTAAAAAACCCAATTTAACCTAAAAGTCGCGTCGTTAACAGATTTAATAATCTCTTTTTAAGATATTTCTCTTCATAAGAACGCAAGTGTGAGATCACACAACGTGCATTTATTTTCTTATAATTTAATGAAAATATCTATATACAGAATGGATTTCTTATAGTTAAAAAAAGTTTTCGAAATATTTTTTTTTTAATTCGACGATACCATACAGCGGCCCCCTTGTACTCGATAACGTTAATATTCCTGCTAGAATCTGCAGAGTGTCAGAGCTTCAATTATAGACCGATCGTAATTATAAATCAATCAATTTTTATTTATTTAAACTTTAAAAAAATAAAGTAACAGTTATAATATTTAATTGAAATAAAAAATCAAGCATGGTATCTGCCGGATTATAAAAGGTCATCGAAACGCCAGATGAAGAAAAATCTCGAGGATCGAGATCTTCTTCAATGACAATAAGTACGACTTTCGGATCAATAGGTCCCCTGTTGATAATGATGGGATATCTCACCGAACAGTTAAACAAATGTTTACATTGTTTTGGAATAAGATCTCTGCATTAGATTTTTTTAAAGCATTTGGTACAAAGCTCTTCTTTAAAAAATGCATACTTTTGGGTCAAATGAATATTCGTTGCACTCTAAATTACAATTCTTGATCATTCAATATAAGTCATATCTGACTTTTAAGTCTAAGGTTCAGAAAATAAGCGTGTGCCCAAAAGCTCCATTTTATCTCCAACACTCTTCCTAATCTTCATCTATGATCTTCTCTTTGAAACCTCTAATGCACTCTATTGTTCTATTGTTTTTCTATTTTTCTATTTTTTTCCCAAGCTCACAACCCTGTCCTTGGATGTGGATCTGTAATGGCAGCATATAATGAACTCATTAAATTCCGATCTCCACGGCTTTCAACAATTAGTCCTGTCGATATGTCGAAATAAGTGAGGGTAGCTGGAAAGTATTCCTAAGTTAATGGAACTTTAATGGGTTGTTTTGGGGTACATTGGGAATAGTACAATGCTGGGTTATCGGCCTTGAAGACTCTGTTCTGACTTTTTTTTTCAATTTTTTACTTATAAAATAATATAACATAATATAACATTTCCAAGGTTGTTAGGTGGACCAGATTTTTAAAGCCAAAATTAATGGAGGTAGAGCTGATTAAAGTTAGACAAATTTTCTTAAAAAAACATCATTTCTATGTTAATTATATTGATCAATCATCATAATAAACGTCTTGCAAAATCTATGATCCCTAAGCTATGTGGATATCTTATCTCTAATTGAGCTGTCAAGTGGCATTTGACATTTCAATTTCGTTAAAGTGTCGCTTACTTATTATAAAAGTGGTGTAACTCCATTTTTTAGATATGGTTTTCGGAAAGAGTACGATAACCTTGGGGCTACAAATAATAACGTATTCTTGTAAAGGGATTAAATACAATTATATTTTATTATTTAACGGGGGTTCTATCTTCCCTCAAGGGGTCAATTTTCTAAAAAAAAAATTGCAATGGGAAAATATATATATTTAAAAATAATTACAACATTTAATGTGCTACGCCTTTAATAGCTTTTTTGAAACTTTAAATATTTATAAAAAATATTGAAAAAAACTTATTTCAAACTGAACATTTCAGAAAAAAGAAATTAAGATAATGTGTACTAAAATCGCTTTAAATATTTATTACTTCTATAAATTCTTATTTAAACACTGCATATTAACACTTACTTAACTCTGAACTCTACTCATTTTGGATAATTCAAATAACTTGTGCGCCTCAAAATAATAACAGATTCCTGTAGAAAGACTAAAAAGAAGTATTTTTACTTGCGATTATAGGGACTATAAGGCAAGTTATGCATTCGTATAAAAAAAAAAAAATTCTAACAATCAAACATTATATTACAATGATAGAGAAGTCAAAAAAAGTGGGTCCGGAAATTCCGTCCGTCTGTCTGTCTGTCTGTCTGTCTGTCTGTCTGTCCGTATCGATATCTACAGCCTAAACGGTTGGGCCGATTTGATTCAAACTTGGTATATAGTATTTTTAGAGTGCTCTACCCGACAGTTTTTGGAATTGGCATTCTAGCTCCAAAACTAACGGTACCTGCCATATAACTTTTATTAAAAAACTTATTTTTCTCGAAAACGGATCCTACGATTTTGATTAAACTTTCAGAATGATGTTTTCTGTGCAAAATCTATCTTTTAATTTTAATGGATTTTTCAGAAAAAGTTTTATAACGGTACCTCCCATATGACCGGTTTTTTAAAATCAGACTTTCTCGTTAACTAATTGACGGATTTTGATGAAATTTTCAAAATATGTAGTGTTTTATGATTTAAATAATATTGCTTATCAAAATTTTCAAAAACATTTTTTTTTAAATTTTAATAACTTTTTTAAAAAAATATTTTGTTTTTTGAATATTTTGAAAACGGATCTATAGATTTTTTTTTAAATTTTTCTCCTAGTATAAACTATAGATTTCTTAAAATTGACATACTAAAAAATATTTTAAAATATGTTTTCGAAAAGTTTTTCAAAAAAAACATTTTTTTGAAAAAACTGGTCGAACGATTTTGAAATGAAAAATTCATAAAATAGAAAACAGCAAAAGAAATAAGATGGCTTACAACATTTTTTCCAAAAAACGTTATGAGTAGTGTTTTTTTGAATTCATAAATTTTTTTCCCCAACATTTTATTTCATATTGCTCGGCTAAGCCCTAGCCAAGCCATTAGTCAAAAAAAAGAAAGTGACAAACTACATTACATACATACTTACGTATTTTAAAGTATTTTTCATCATCATAAAAGCACAGAATAAATAAGGAAGCCTTTGATAAACACACTAAAACAACTAACAAATAAAAAAAACTATTCGATTACTACTGAATGCAAAAATTTCAATCGAGAAAACAAAAGTTTACACCTTCCTATAAATAAACAAAACCACTGTGTTAACTTTTAATATTGTCTCTATACCTACTGGCTTAACAGTAGTTGGAACACGTATCTTAATTTTAGTACCTACCTTCCTTCCAACCTTATTATAGGTACCTAAATCCTTTATAAATTCCATTGGTCCCATATTGGAACGTATAAAGGTCCCTTTACCTAGCATTATTGCCATACTGCTGATTCCGACGAATCTTTATGCCAGTTGTTCAAATTTTTCCATACCAAAATGAAAATTTAACTGAAAAAAGTCCTTTGTATCTTTCTATTAGCAAATTATATTATAAACAGTAAGCAGCAAGTGGAAAGATAATACTACACTAAAAAACTGCAAAAGCTAACAATCCTATATATTTATGTGTTTATCCCTTTGTCGTGACGCATGTTCGTTCGAGCTTCACCCCAAAACGATTCTAAGGAAGTTGCACGTCATACAAAAAATATTAAAATAAAATCTTTGTCAAAAAGACGCCTGCACTTAAAAAGGATTAGCACATAAGAGCAAGTACGTGCGACCCAGTCGTGCCTTTTATTTTCTATATGTACTTTCTATCGATAATTTTTTAAAAATAATTTATAGAAACTGCTTAATATAAAATTTCTATAATAGAACAGATTTGACTGTGAAAAAAGGTTTGGTGTAAATATTGCCGTTTTTTTCTAAATATATTTTTTCCAATACAAGTGACTTCTTCCCGTAAAAAAAGTAAATTACTGATAAAAAAGAGAGAAAATGAGAGGTTTTGTCACTATAAGTCAAAATCTAAATAAAATAAAAAAATTATTCGTGCCGTTCATTCAAGTGCCGTCGCCGTGTGTTAAGTTGAAGTGATTAAAAGGTGCAAAAATATTATTGATTTAGTTAGTAAAAAATACAAATCAAATGAGTTTGACTAGAAGACCATTAATATCGAAGGAAAAAAATACCGTATTACGATTTTTGTAAAAAAAAACATTGCAAAACAATTCAGAATCGCGATTAATGACGAATAATGTATGTTAATTTATGCGAGCAATGCAGTTATATTTTTGATCATCGATTAATACTCCAAACAGTAAAGGATGCAATGGGTTCCTCTCCCCTAAAAATAAATAAAAATAAGAATGGATTTAATGAATCAATAATGCCATGTTACTTACAACAAAAAGAGATGGCATTAAATAAAATCTCACTAACTGCTCATTATTTAAGTTCTGTTTAAGATAAAGTTATTTTATCGACAACTGAAGAACAATAAATAAACCATTTCTTATTGAAAAACTTAGACGCAGATGGTTTGCAATGTTATCGCCAACAAATTGATATTTTTTAAACACTTTTTCGAAAAGAAATTAAAAAACCAACAACTTTTTTTGAATACGCGAGCATTTATCACCCTCCACTGTCATCTTTAGCTTTGAAGCTTCTTAACATACCAGCATCGTCAACACAGATTGAAAGGGTTTTCTCAAACTGGGAACAAATACATAGTTCTTTAGGAAATCGGCTGACCTTTGACAGGTCTAAAAAACGTATACATATTTTTTTCGCAAATAATATGAAATAAGTCTCCTTTTGAATATCAAGACAATATTCCTTGATAACTTTGAAGAACATTGACCAAACTATTCAAGAAGCAATACGAAACACTTCTTTATAGATGGACGGAGTTTTTACATTAACTCTTTTATATTCTTTTCTGTAGCCAATGCTATTTTATTTTTATTTATATAATTGTATTGTATCTACTGAAATCGTAACCAACTTATTCGGTATGGTATTGTTACTGAGAAATTTAGGTTTATAATATTATCTAAGAAATGTTTTTTTAAATAAATACGTTTCAATGTAAGTAGCTACTAGGCACTATCTATCTCAGCAATTATAATCCCATTACAAGAAATTTAAAATGATAAATCTAGAAATTCCACGCATTACCTGAACAATAGTTAAAGTTAATGTTTTATGATTATTCTTTTAAACTAATTCCGTTGACTCCCAAACTGTACCTTTGTCTTCTACTGCTTAGATAACTTTTTCGTCAGATATGTAGAATAAAACAAAATTGACATAAAGAAATGTAAATGTACCCATAAAGTTGTGAAGTTTTATTGCCAAGATGTAAGCAAATTCGAGGTCTTGATCCCTTGACGTCATTTTATGAAGTTTTTTTTAAATAATTCTTATTATTTCTTTCACTACAATTTGTATGAATAGAAGTTAAATGAGGCATTTGAAGATACTTGACAAGCCATAAATGCAAAACAATTACATATTATGTACTCTTTAGTGAAAAAAAAATTAAATGCGTGTCTTAAACCTATTTAAGAAATAAAAAAATTATACCTTTCGCACAATCCCATATTAAGATTGACAGATTATTCGCAAGCAGCGCAGATTTCTTTCGTCTCAACAATGACAAATTTCTCGCTCTATGGCGCACTTTGTATTTTTGTTTGAATTTATGCCTTTTATATGGAAATCATCTGAAGAAATTAATTTTGATTTGCCTGCTTTCCCCAGGCGGATTTCAACTTTAAAATTTCTAATAATAAACCACTCAACCTTAGGGTCTAGCCACAGTGAAGCCATAAACAAGCAAAAGAAACTCACTGAAGATCATGGCACACTTTCCTCCCATCTGATGCCACAAACTATCTCTCAGAACTACTGTCGTATACACATTATTATAGATACAATCTTCAGTTGAAGCATTTTTTTTGCAAAATTCTTTGTATTTCCAAAACTATGCGGATCAGAATTGATATGAGTTCAACAGGCGTATTTCAACAGACTCCAGCGAAGTAATTACAGTGCAATTGATATGCTAGAATGAACTTTTGTCAATATTAAGAAATGTCATCAAAGCAACTTCTGTTGACCGACCACATCAGTCAATTAACAATCGATTGCCTAATGGAATTGGAAACCGAAGTTGTGTCCATGGACATGGTCGCATTGCCAGAACGACCATGTGTCACTTTATGACATTACAAATCAATTTCGCAAATTCAAATTCATTAATTACAGAGTTGGCGCAATCAAATATAATATATGTGACATTGACAGTTAGGGTCTCAGAGCTCACTGGTGCTGCACACTCTCTTTAAATTTTGCAAAATAAAAATAAACTTCCTCCCACATCCGGCATTTTGAGCATTTTTATGACAAAAGTCATGAAAATTCAAAAGTTGTTTAAATTGGCAATTTTTAATTGCGTTTCCACAATTAATTATCGCCAGACGGAATAGTTTGTGTTAAGCGAGCGAACAATTTACGATTACATCCTAATCATGCAACCACACAGGGGTGCATGGGTATCTTAATAGTTTGTGGCAAAGTCTGCAATGTTTTTTTTCTTCTTTAATTGGATGAAGTGCAATGTTAACAGTGTTGTTCATAAGATGTTTTTTCGTTATTGCAACTGCAACAAGTGAATTGTGAGTATGCCTTAAATGTTAACAAGAAGTCATTGGACTTGTTAAATGGTAAATAAACGGCGTGGTCGTTGGAGGAGAGTTCCGTGCATATTTCTCTACTTCTACTGTAATGGCAAACGTGCACGCTTTGGAGATTGTAAATTGAATGTTCTTATAGTTTGTGAATGGAATTTATTGTTTTTTTTTTTAATTGGAAAGTGCGGGTTATAAAAATGTATCATGGTATGGCTGATGAAAAAATTAACTTATTGTGTATATAGCTTGGTAGTGCTTGAAAAAAAAATTGTAACTCAAAACGTAATTGAGATTTTATTTTTACGAATTTTCTTGAATGGGAAGAAAAAATGCTTTTTCAAAATTTGTTGAAATTAATTAGTGTTCTTGAAAAGTAAAACATACATGAATAGTATAAACAAAAGGACTTAAAGGGCTCAAAATCAAAACAAAAAAACTTTATAAGTGTGAACTGAAATTTGAGTTTCGGGCTGGTAGGTTGAAAACTTTGATTTTGATTCCACGTCTGAGTTAGGAAAATAAGGAATAAAAGAAGCTATTGATGCTCTTTTTTTAAAGTTCTGCATTTCAAAGAGAAAAACATTCGTTTGGTGCGGCTAATGATAGAGAATCTTTGTATTTGACTGTATGTCCAAAGTTGGCTCGAAGGTAAGCTAATGGGCATTCCTAGCTGTGCGAGCATTACGGCCCAGGAGACGAATGCAGCTGGGTATTTTGCTATAGCATTATTTGCAAAAATAGAAATTAAATAACGAAAGGCAAGAAACATTATGAAATGTAAGTGTTTCTCTTATTGTTCGATCGAGAATTGCTGTCAACAGAATTTTATGAACTTACCATACCCTCACTCTGCCGATTGAGTTCCATATCCGAAAAACAGACTAGAGATTCTATTGCTGCGAAAGCCGTACTGCAGATTATTTTAAGGCATAACACTAATAATAATTGTTTTTGTGAAGCACGAATTGGGTCTAAGTAGAGTATTAATTATAGTTAATTGACCGTCTTTGTTTTTCAAGTTTTTGTTCTTCTTTATGGGGGGTATTTTCAGGGTTGATTATTCCAACATTCGTGGGCTGAGGAAAAATTTCTGTGCTGCATAGGTTAATACTTCGTTAAACAAGCCAGTTGTTTTGGCACTAAGTGAAACTCAAGCTCAAGTAGGAGAAAATTCTGATCACTCGGAATTAAACCTTCATGGGTGCCATTACTCTTTGCCTATTACGGCCTCGCCGTATATATTAGGAATGATGTTGCATACCAACTTTTACCACAATACGGTCTGTGTTCAAATACAGATTTTAACTTCATGTGGTTAATATTCACGGTAAATAAGGTCATCATACATACTTATTTCATCTAAAGAATTAAAAATATAACGAATTTGATGCTTTGTCAAAACAAAAACAGAAACATTTACATAAACAACGCTCTAGCGAAATAGTCAGTTGCATTCCTCCCCTGAAACGATTCAGCTGTAATACTCGCACTGCAAGGAATGCCCATCAGTATACCCTTGAGCCCAACTTCGGACGTACTGTCAAGTACAGGGCTTCTTTCTTTAGTCGTACCACGCGAATGTAAAATGCCTTGCCAGTTTTTCTCTCCTTTTTTATTAGTGCAGAACTTTAAAACAAATGTGCATCATTACCTCTTTTCACATCCTTCCCTGTTTTCCTAAGGCCGTCGCTGTGTTTAATTAACATTATAAGGGTAGTCAAAATCCTTTTAGTGGGGGCTAATTATAAAAAAAACTGCAGGTTATTAAGAAGTTTCGATCTTTGAGATGCTTCTTAACCTCAAAGTTAATCAGCGTTTCCTTAAACTTGGAATGTACCCAAGTGCAATTGGTCGATTGTTTGAGTGAGAGAAAGATTCGCTTTTTTAGATATAGGATGTATGCCTTTTTTCATCCACTCGGAAAGAGACCACAAAAATAAGATAAATCGAAAAGCTTACGAAGCAGTTTTAATTTCGGATTAACGAAGCAAAGTCACATAACGGAGGATCGATCTATCTACGGCAGTTTCCAATAAGTTTAGTACTTAATTACTTAATTATGAATTATTCTTCATTTTGACGTTAAGGCAGTTGGGTAATATAATCTGCACTGATGAGACCATGGTGATTCTAAATGGAAGTGAACGAAGGAAGAGTGTAAAATCATTGCCCGGAATCGATTCCGAAAAAGCACTCATGAATTTTGCTAAAACGCCGGGTTTGAGCCCACGTACCAGCCCCAACTGCCAGAGATAGGAATTGTAATTAAAAAGAAATGGAATACAATTCCTAAAGATTCAATTGTCGGATATCTACATACAAGGATGTTAGAAGTTATGCGAGCCAGGAAAAGGAGAGAAACACAGAATACTGACCAAGAACTTTCTTGCAATTGTTTCTTTGTTTTTTTTGACCAATTTTTTTTTTACTTATTGATTAACGCAACTGGTTTTCCTAAACCTAGACCCCTTTTCTGTAACTTTTTCGGTAACTTTTCGCATCCATAAAATATGAAACAAAAAATTCCATACTTATCGCATTTGGAAATAATCGGTGTTCTATAAGTTCTTGCGATAACCTTAAAATGTCATTCGTTACTTGACTGGAATTTTCAATGGAAGTCGTTAAGTCGAGCTGCCATTGACATTTCAAAAATTAAATATTAAGGTGTGTCCACACTAAAGAAACATTTGTTTAAAAAATATATCTGAAATAAAAGGTGTTTTTTAGAGGTATAGAACTTTAAGCTGGCAACACTATTTTAACTGGCGGCCATTTTGTCAGCTGTCAAGTGATTTATTTTTAGTTTGATTTGGCATTTTAACATATGTAAATAGACCAACGCCTGAACAATCCTTCCAAATTGTGCAAATTTATTTTGAAAATCATTGTTCTGTTCGAAATACGTTTCGCGCACTACGTCCATTTTACGGTCAACATAAACGTTTCGCATCACGTTTACCCTAAATGATAATACGAATCCACAGAGTCGTCGTACAGTGCCTAGAGAAGAAGTCATTGCTGCTGTAGAGCGTAGCGTAGAGAAAGACCCGAATAAATCTATCGTCATCGTGCACAGGAATTGGATATTGTGTCAATGGAAGATTTTGTGGAAAGATCTTGGTTTGCGTGCTTATAAAACCTATCTCGTGCAAGAATTGAAGCCACAGGATCACCTAGCAAGACGTAGATTAGGTGAATGGGCCCAAAACAAGCCGTTGATCCCAATTTTCAAAAGCGAATTTTGTTTAGCGATGAAGCTCACTTTTGGTTGATGGATACGTCAATCAACAAAACTGCCATATTTGGAGTCTCAAGTGTATGTTGAGACACCGTTATATCCACAAAAAACTGACTGTTAAGTGTACTTTACGGGTTGGTGGAATGATTAGTCCGTACTTCTTAAAAAACGATACTGGCCAGAACGTTACAGTCAGGTCACCTCTATAGAGACATGATTACTGACTTTTTCGTGCATCAATTGCACAACCATGATGTGCAGGAACTGTGGTTTCAACAAGACGGCGCAACATGTCACACAGCTCGTGCCACAATTGATTTATTGAAGAAAACGGTTGGTAACCCCATAGTTTCATGTCAATTTAAAATAAATTGCACGACTGGATCGCACGTACTTGCTCTTATGTGCGCTTAGAGCTTGGAATAAAATTTGAAAAAGTATTAAGAGAACTTCAAAGTTTTTATTCGATCTTTATGACTTTTGATTGTTTGAAAAAGGTACGTAAAATAGTTTTCAGCGAAAAATTTAAACTTTTTTTCAAATGCAAATGCAAACTTAAGCAAAAAAAAATCTACATCTACAAAACTAAAAAAATCCATCTACCCGCTTTCAAAATATTGATTAAAAAAAAATAAAAAAAATTCTTAAAAATACAATAAAAAAAATTCGATAATATTTTAAAATAAAATTATTAAAGCTACCAACATCTTCCTGAATATCAATTTTGATTGATCGAATGACCAGTTTTCGAGAAAGTCAAAGAAAAAAGAAACGGTTCTATGGGAGGTACCATTTTTTTCGCAAAAACATGACCTATATACACCTACAATAGTACACTGATGTTTTTTCATAAAAATTCTTGGAGTCGTTTCCGAGAAAAAAAAGACGGGTACCGTTAATATTTGAGTTAAAAAAATATTAAAAAAAAGTCCTCTGTATAATCTCAAAATAATCTACCGTTTTAGCTGTAGTTCAATATACAACTGTATAGACGGACAGACAGACAGAATTTTGCCAGTACCTCAAATATGTTTCTTTATCATATCGTAATGTATTGTCTGATTGTTAGATTTTTTTTTACGAATACATAACTTGCTTTATAGTCCCTATAATCGCAAGAAAAAATCATCTTTGTTTTATTCTATTTCAAAGTTCTATACCTTTAAAAAACACTCTTTGTAAAAATATAGACACATCGGTTAAATAAGAGTAAATTGAATAAAAAACAAAATTATTTAAGTGTGTTACATTATGTAAAATAATCGTACGTGCTGCTCATTATGCTATGACACAAAGAGTCATAATTGTTGGACTAATTCTTATCCTCTTCTCGTGCTATGTTTCATATGTCATATGTCTGATTATCATCTGAAGTTGTTTTTAATTATGCTGAGTAACTTTTAGTAATAGGTATTTGCATTTTCAAAAAAATCTGGAAAACTGCCTTATCGACGAAATAAATTTAAATTAATTTCATTTATCCACAAAGATATATTGTTTGCTCTAAGAAAATCTGTTGAAATGAAAATCAAATCCATTGCAATGCACTTCGCATAAAGAAATCATTAAATGTAAAAATAATACCCATTAAGGGAATTCGAGTTAAGATGCTTACATAAAAAGTCTATGCAACTAAACATTGATTAAATAACCAAATTTCCACTTAGAGTTGTTATTCCTCCCTGAAATAAGAAACATTTTTTTTGTAATAAATGTGTTAACAACCATGTTTCCAAATACGCACTCCTTAATCACATAAAGTGCCGGGCTGACGTATTTTTTTAAAGGAAATATTATAAAACAGTATATAATAGAAAATGAAAGTTATTACTAAATTAGGTTGATTTTTGTAGCTATGCGCTGATCCATGTCTTCAAATTGGCGTTAAGCCCCACTATTGAAATACCAAATTTTAAGATAATATAGGCAATTTATCACGCCTTTTATTTTTATCTCATTTTTGTCTTTGTTAACATTTCTTAATTTAATGCAATACCTTAGGTAGGTGCCAATGTAGAAGGTGTAAGATAAAGGCAAGATTTGGAGATTAATTTAACTTTTAATGGAAGTATCAGAAATAATATTTTTTTTAATTAGCAATTATCAAAGACCAACGGTTTAATCTTAAAATGTAAAAGTTGAAATTTAAGTAGAAGAACAAAAAAAGTTTTAATATCAACTCTTTTGTTTTGCAAGGGAAGTCAAAAAATATGAGAACAAAAACAAGCTGCAAATACTTAAAGTCTGCTGTTTTATGATTTGTCATTTATAATTAATATTAATTATAAAGTTGAAGCAGATAATTGAATTGTTTTTGTGACGAAAAATGTTTTAACAGGTTGATCTGTTATCTTTCAATATTTTATCAGAAACCTGAATTTTATTTCTGAATGATTCCAATAAAAAGAAAATTGAAAAGATTTTGTTTTTCGTGATTTCCAATATTTTTCGTATAATTTAGATTTCTTTGCCGAATTAGCTTTCAAAAATATTCTAGCAAGTTTTCATATCTTAAAAACAGCAAAATTTCATAAAATTCTCCAATGACCAAAAGAAAGTAACTGTTGGTTAGGTACTTTGAAGAAAAAAATTAAAAACTCCTCCCAATGACAATCCATTTGTTTACTCTTCAGAGAAGGCAAACTTGCTTGCAGCCCATTTTGCTGCTAGCTCTCTACGTTGCCTAACAGCAGCGTTGCCCCCCCTGTACTTGAGAGTGTAAATAGACTTTTTTCTGCACTCGTACAGTAGCAAGAGTTATTAAATATCTCGATACACACAAATCCGCTGATCGGCATGGTATAGCCCGATTCTTCTGAAAAGGTATTCTTCCACACTGACAAAAGCCACTGTGTAAGCTTTTCCATCGGTCCTACTCTTCAAGAATCTAGAAAATTGAAAACAGCATAAAGGTCTCCTACCGACCCATACCACTTACCTCTCTTCTTTCTAAGGTCAAGAAAACGGTGATTAAAATTCAGCTTTAAAAAATATCTTGAATTTCGAAATTGGGGATCTAAAGGCATATTATATCTAACCGAACGGTAGAAAAAGTCTTTACACATCGTTTGTCGAAAGTAAGATTATTGCGCTGGATTGACATTTGATAGAATTTGTGAAATATAGAGATTCATTTTTCAGCCTAACAACACAAATTTGGAATATGTTACCCGTCAAGTTTACTCCTTGCTATTTTAATTTGAAAACAATGAAAACCTATGAAAGTGTAAGCTTTTAAAAATATCTTTGTTGCTTTTGAATAGTATCCAAACAATATATGTCTAACTCTGAATAATATTCATACAAAATGTATGTCAAATTCATTAATACCATTTAAATTAAAAACTATTTAAAATAAAACATGTGCTTCTTTCTTTTCTTTTTCGGTCAAAATAACCATTAATACCATTCTTGAACATATCTAGACACCATTAGCCTACTTAAATATAGTTCTTCTTTTCAGAATTTCCATTAAAATTCTTGATTTATTATTCCTTTGTTACTAAAACTCCTAAGAAGCAATGTAAACCTTTTTTTTACTTTTGAGGTCAGAGCCGACGCATTTGACATTGTCCTCTTTAAAATTAACAAAAAACTTCAAGACCATTTATTTACTCACGCTTATTATCATAAATTATTTCAAGAAAAATAATCCCCAAATCAATTTAAACATGAATGTATCTACAAGATACGTAAATTCAACTTTCCAAAATATTATCTCCATTTGTTTTAATACGAGTATTAAGTTAAGTGGCAATATATTGTTACGTTATTGTGAATCAGAAAGGTAAACTGTTTCCATTAAGACGCGCAACCAAACAAATATAAAAATACCTCAAAATATTATGCAACCTCAAGTGGTCCTGTTTATCACACACAGACTCTGTCATATTAATAAACACCAAAAGACATATAATCTGTCTTAAATCTTCCACTCTCAGATTGAGATTTATTTTGATTTTTTTTTTTAATATTGCGTAAGAAGAGAAATTTCCATTCCATCCGCATATTGCAGCACATCAGACGCACATTGGCTGTGCATAAACAAAGCGCCAACAGAAAACAAAGCATAACACCGCACCAACGAAAGAAGATATTGCTGGTAACCATACGGCTTGTCCCTCAACCGGAAACAACCCAAGCCAATATCTTCACGAAAAGGCGTCGAAAGAAAGCATAAGTTTGTGGTTTTTTGTCTGTTACCTTCAAAAAGCTGAAAAACCCCGCCGAGAGGCCATATGCAGACTTTAGTGTTACGTATGCCAACTTAAAAAAAAATAAACCGTGTTACAACATCGGCAGCAGCACAGTTTTGCTTTTGTTTTTAGTGAATAAATTCGTCATTTGACACACGAAAAAAAATCAAAATGTTGGCAGTTGATTGCCAAGCCAACTTAATACCATCATTGCCACCACATCCACCGGTTGAGTGCATTATTGCCACTGATTGTGTAAGAATAAATGATTGCGACGATGGTAGTGCTGCAGAAAAAATGATGCACTTTAAATGCATATTGAATTCTTCATAAACGAACTGTGATGATGAAGACGATCCAGTTTTTTTTCTAAGTGGAAAATTATGCAAATTCGAAAAATTGCCACATGAAGAAAAAATATTAAAACTAGGTTAAAGAAGTTAAAAATTTTGTCGAGCTACCTAATTAAAAATTAAATAAAAACAAAAATAATAAGATTTAAGATTGTTAAAAATTGTTGTAAATCTGGATGACCATAACAAATGGAAAATTATGCAAATTCGAAAAATTGCCACATGAAGAAAAAATATTAAAACTAGGTTAAAGAAGTTAAAAATTTTGTCGAGCTACCTAATTAAAAATTAAATAAAAACAAAAATAATAAGATTTAAGATTGTTAAAAATTGTTGTAAATCTGGATGACCATAACATATAAGAAAGACAATTTTACCAACATTTTTAGAAGAAAAACTAAAGTATGTTAAGAATGTGCAATATTAATTCAAAAATCCTAATAATTTCAACACCTTAGTACTAAGCAAACAAAGTTTGCTAAAATCTGGCACACATTTAATAAGCCTTAGTTTTTTTTATTTGGTTTTTCATTTTAGAAAAAAAAAAACAATATTTTCTCAAAAGACAAGTTCTTTTGACACGAAGTAGTACAAAATTCTAACTCATTTTAACACTAATAAAGCTTATATTATTTAATAAGAAATAAAATCTGAAAATATGTATAATATTGACATTTATTCAAAAAAAATCTTCAGAATTCGTGGCCATACAAAATTATAAAAAAATGAGTTTAAAAAAAATTATTTTTTTCAAATAATCAAAAAAAAAACAAATTTGTATTGGCATGGATTCTACTAATTTTGTAGAATTTTCTTGTGGAACTTCAAACCAGATTTCTTTCAATATTTTCCATATTGGTCGTGTTTTTTCTATTTATTTCAGCTTTCAAGTCACGCCGAAGATTTTCAATTGGTTTCAAGTCTGGGCTCCGGGTATTGAAAAGGCCGGACTAAAACATATCTTTGTTGATTTCGACGGATGTTTTTTGGTCTTGCTGGAAATGCTGACATATTATTACTCTTTTAAGATAAAACCTTCAATAATGAAATTTGGGGATACAACAAAAGAATCAACCCCACAACATGATGCTGTGCCCACCATGTTTTATTGTAAGACTTTCTGTCCCACCCTTACAGTGCGAGATACCAGACCGCTTGTGAAAGTCCTGTCAAAACCAGTCCATTAATAATAATATTAAAATAATATTAATTAATCTCTGCTACATCATAATCTGTCTGTGAAAGTCCTATTAAATTCGGTACATTAAAAAAAGTTTTAGAAAAAAAAATTAAGCTTAGTGCCACCTATCGAGTAATTCAAATAGTCTTAATAGTATAAATCGATATATGTCTAAATAATAATTTTCAAAAAAAAAAACGACCCCAGTGCTAACAAATGGGTAATTCAAATAAGCTACATTTCTCCCTAGAACATCAGCTATCTGCCAGTAAAAGTCCCTTCGAAATTAATGCATCCGTTCCCCAGATAAGCCGGAACAAACAGACAGAGAGACAGACATACAGACAAACAAAAAATTAAAATTCTGTTTTTGTTATAACAACCGTATAATATCTTCATATTCATTTTGTAAAAACCTGTTATTCTGATACTAAAAACAGATACTTCATTTTTATTTATGTGTATGGATTTGTGAAGAGTGGATTCAAAGCTGGCCAACTTTTTGGTAAAGTTGGCCTTTCCATTACTAGCAATAAATAATGTTAAAAAAAACCCAAATAAAGTGCAGGGCTTTACTACTTAGTCGTCACGTAATCGGCTCATATAAAAACGAGGGATTTTCAAGCGTAAAAGCATTCGGTGTTATTATTATTTTGGCCATTGGTGTATGTGTCAAGCCAAAAAAAATAAATCGACAGAAGATAATTTTGCAAATTAAAATAACATTTCTTATTCCCTGCACAAAGGATACTAACATAAAAGTTTTCATTCAAATTATCCCCATCAAAGTTCGGATTTCAATATTATATAAAAAAAATTTTATTTACACACTTTAAATAAATATGGATCACTAAGTTCCAACCCAAAATCATTTCTCTTTTATAAAAATTAAAAAAGACATAAGAGGAAAGGTTTGAAACAAATCGACAATTTTCAAATTCCAAATCCTAATCCAAATCCGACAATTTTATAAGAGAACAAAAGGGATTAAAAACATTGTATTAATCTTATTTTGAAGAATTTCACTGCCACTTCTATCAATTTCCATATCACGAAAACTACACTTGTGCAAACGAAAGAGCTGAGCAGCGAACTCGAAAATACACTTTTTTGCGTTTTGACAAAATATACGAAGTTAAATAAATTTAAACTCACTAAATAATAAATAAGCTTCAATTTTTATACTCACTTTTAATAAATTCGATAAATTATCCAAAAGTGTTATCCAATTAAGAGATTACTGTATCACATAGCTATCCAGTACATATGTCGCCAAAAAATATAATCCAAAATTGCACGTTTTAAATTTATTTTCGCACAGCACTTTCGATGTTAATCGTTTGAGGAAAATTCAAAATGAAATCGATTCACAGAATACTAAAATATTTCAAACTGGAACAACTCAAATCCCACACTCCTTTTTCTCTACACACACCTGGTTGCTCCAAAAAAAAAAATAAACGCAGAAATATACAAAAAAAAAGAACAAAATTAATCCAATCGTTGAAAGATTCAATTTCTTTGACAAAGAAGACAAAAACCACGACTGGTGCACAAAAAACAAACCAAGCACACCTCCGAGTCTTAAACAATGAGGGATACAAAAAATAATACAAACTGACAAAAACCCGAGCACTTTCTCTTTTCTAGGCCAAGATTTCAAAAGCCTTACAATAAAATGTTTTTGCATACAAAAAACAAGACCGTGTTTACACTTTCTGTGAAATCAATTTAATTTTTTTTTAATTTTGGCTTGAAATCGAACCAAATATAATGATTATCCTTATTCAAGAGCGTGTGAAAAAAAATATCGCATTCACCACGAAGCAGAAGTCGGAGGTATGATCACGAAATTTATTTTTATATTCAAACTAAGCGAAGGAGAGAAAATGACGACGAAAAACATTCGACCTTCTTGAGTAAAAGCTCAAAGAAGTCTGACATGAATGTGGAGCCGATCGCGAAAGACTAAAAGTCGGATACGTTAAAAAAATTGTTTGCCATCTTACATCGAACAATCTGTTACATGGGGGCTTTGTTGATGTCGTTTTTGTTGTTGTTTTTGTTGCACTGCTGTGTGTGCGAAGCCAAAATGGACAACAATGGCAAACGAATGGTCTTTTGGGGGGTTTGTTTTGGCAGTTGGTTTGATTTTTGATTTCGTAAATCAACGTGACATTTGGTATGTTGTGGTCAAATACAATGGTACTAGCAAACAGCTGACAAATAATTTGATTTGCGCAAAATATGTCGTCACAAGAGACAATTATCTGCAGTGATCCACGGGATCGATTTAATAGCTTTTCCAGTTCTCTTTTATTGCTCTGCTCTTTTTCCGCCATCTAACAGTCAATATTTAACCATACACCTCTTCGCCGGATGATGCCAATGGTGTGGATGGATGAAAGTGAAAGGAAAAGATGATTAAGCTGTTTGAAAGCAATGCTCTGTGCTTGTTTACTTTTGCATTTTTACTCGATTTGTACTAAACTAAGATACTTACTTTGTTTAATTTGAATTCATAAAGAAAAACTCATATTCCATGCCATTGCATTTTGTATCTAAGCTAAAGGAAGTATTTGGTTGGGTTGAAAAGAAATTTTTGTTTGGCAAAGTTTTAAATGGTCTGTCTGCATAAATTATAAAAAAAAGCTAATTTGGAAAAGATGTTTTTATTGTTTTTGTTAATTTTTCTGTAAGAAGGTGGGTCTTACGTAAACAAAGGAAGATAAATTAGTTCCGTGTTCAAAAATAGAAGCAGATTTGCATAGACATAAGTTGTTGACCAAATTGAGCTAAAGATTATATAGAAAAAAGAGTTGGATAATGAGTTACGTGTGAAGCAAGAAATTTAAACTTCTTTTCACTCCTTCAATAGCAAATTTTATTTGTCGAAAGTTACTGACTTTAATTTAGGTTATTATGATGATTTTGCATCTCATCTTTAGATATCTGCCTAAATACTATCAAGGCAATTGCTGCGTTTGTCATTAATTTCTATGGAGAAAAATCGATGATTCAGAGATAATATATGATTTTTGGGTTTTTTGACATCTGGTTAGCCAAGCACCTGGATGTCCTTCATGTTTAGTTGCTTAAGTTCAAATATCTAAATAAAGTCTGGTAGACTTTTGTGAAACTATTGAGAAAATACTAAAACTGGAATTTAGTTTGTCCAAAATAAATGTGTTAATTTTGTTTCCTTGGAATTGAAATAAGCTTTTGTTTGGTGGGTGGTTTGTTTTTCTTTTGACTTTTGCATTGAATCGGTCAATGAACCTATGTTGTCTCCGTCCGAAAAATCTAGGTTTAATAACTCAAGAATGTTCTATTAGAATGAAATAGACAAGTTTACCTACCAGTTCTGGCATTTAAATATCCATTCCAAAATACTTGATTGTTTTGTGCGTAAAATAAGATGTAAAGTTATAATTCTTGATTCTTACTTAAGGCTTACCTAAAATTTTGTTAGATTATTACTAATACCTGCCTGCAGTATTAACTTTTTTTTTGTAACCAACAAAATTTGTTAACCATCCTATCTTAAATGCAATTGGAACATTACGCCGGAGCCTTTGGTGACATATTGCTATTAAAGACGGACCTGCTTATCCACAGCTTTGCAACCTACCATTTGCTGCTTATCCATTCATCATAATATATCAATGGAAAGATGTGTTCTGGGTGGGAACAAAAAGGCTTAGTCCCACACACGTAATAATTGTTTCCATGTAGCAAGGCCCAAAAATTTAGTCATTCATCCAGGTCATTGATTTTCAATGTGACCACGAATCTGCTTCAAAAAGTTATCTTTCCTGTATATATTTTTAACCTCGGTATATAGAACTTGGTTGGGTTTCTTAAATTCTGGTATTCTGTAAAATCCAAGGTAGGAACTCATAAACTATAACTCAAAACCCCAAATTTTGTTAATCAAAAAGGATGCTCTGGCGTGGAGTCGAACCCCGATCCTTTACTTAGCAGTCCGACACACTAACCTCTAAGTTACAGCGCACTACCTAATTGGGTTAGAAAAATAACCACTCAACAAAAAATCAGTTGTTTGGAATATTAAATGAAATTGAAAAATTCCTAGAAGTATCAATTTTCTTATTTATCGCACGCCTCATTGCGACTTGATTCAGAACTAAAAAATGATGCTCCATGATAGTACTATATGCAGTGTAGTGTATATACAAAGATTTATCCCAAGATTCTAATAAGATCTGGCAGTCTAGCTTGAGATTCTGCTTTGAAATTTTAATGCTTTCAATTGCAAGTAAGAACCCAGCAGGCTAAACTATTCCAAATTCGTGTTGTTCGGCTAAAGAAAAAGAATATCTAAACTTCACGGGACGCACGAAATTTGGCTTAAGGTTTAACTGACGAGTATTACAAACAAAAAATTTTAGGGAAGAAATGCAGGTGGCTTCTTATATTAAACACTTTTACTTGCGATTCAAGATACTAAAGGGTGTTTTTTTAAAGGAAGTTATATCAGCAACGTTAGAGCCATTTTCGAGAAAATCCGTTATTTTTCGACCTAGAGCAAAAATGAAAAACATCCCCGAGATACCACCAAATAAATACCAAGTTTAAAGCGAATCGGCTCATGCGTTTAGGCTGTAGAGGTGCGAACAGACAGACAGATAGACGGACGGAATTTCCGGACCCACTTTTTTCGACTTTTCTATCATCTTAATGTCATGTTTGATTGTTAGAATTTTTGTTTGCACGAATCCATAACTTGTTCTATAGTACCTATAATGGCAAGTAAAAAATGAGATCACAATCAGACATGACATTACGATCATAGCGAAGTTTAAAAAATTAGTAAGAAAAAATGTCTGTCTGTCTGTCTCTCTGTCTGTACGTCTGTATGTATTATGAACTGCAGCCTAAACGGCTCAAGCGATTAACTTCAAATTAGGCATGTGTGATTCTTTTGGCATTCCTCAGAGGGGAAATAGAAATTTTATTTTTTAGGGCTAAAAATAACGGTACCTGCGAATAACCTTTAAGAAAACGGCTCCACGATTTTGATGAAATTTTTTAAGATTTTTTTTGTAGATATTGAATATCATCCTACTAAAACCAAATTTAACAGAAAATTCTAAATAGGTACTAGTTTTCGATTGTCTTGGTAACGGCTCATTGGATATATGTCAAATTGTATACATAACAAGAAATAAGCAGCCAAATTATTTCTGCATATCAAAATTTTGAATATTAATTGTTTTCTATTTATAATAATTATTTTAAATATATTTCTTGAAAATTCAATATTTTTAAAACTAATCAGAAAAAAATGTTTTTAATTTTATGGTTCGCTGTATAAAATAAACTCTAAAAAACTACATACCAAAATCTCAAAAAACATTTTTTTCCAACAAACTAAAAATAAAAAAAACAAGATCTTATCAAAAACCGGCTAACAATTTTTAAAATACTTTTTTTTCATAAATTCATTATTATGATGGCCTACTCCATTTTTAGTGAAAACCGTAGTATTGTGATTTAAAACTATTTATAGGTTCAGATTGAGTGATTTCTCTACATAAATGTAGTGGATTAGAAGCAACAAACATGTATGAGATCATTTATAAAAACTAGGAAAAGATTCGAAGACAGAACAGAGCCCTGAGGTACACCAATATTTATTTTGTGGGTGTTAGACTTGAAACCGTTCAATACAATTTTGAACGGTCCAGAAGATTGTTTCTAGTCCAAGGAACAAAAGTATCATCGATCCCGAAAGCAGAAAGAGAGCTTCATGCCAAACTCTATCATATGCTTTGGAAATATCAAGCGTAATAATCTTACTTTCATTAGAGCCAGGAAAACGTCAACAATGGAACGATTGCTGCGAAGGCATCGGTCTTTCAGAGGCTTTCAATCCTTGAGATCTTTCTTAAGTTGACGGTTAATAAGCGTTTCCATGACTTTAATGAAGGGACATAATTCCTATTGGTCAGTAAGAGGAGGGGACCAAGGGAGAGGCTTAAAAAATGCTGTTTTCCACCTTTTAAAAAAGATTCCAGAAGAGTAGGAGCGATGGAAAAGCTTAGGCAGTGGCTTTGCCAGTGTAGAAGAACACCTCTTTAGGAGAATGGGGGTATACCACCCGGGCATTTCAGATTGGTGTTAATGGAGGTCTTCAGGAACTCTTGCTACTGTACGAGTGCTGAAAAAATATGTCCCATGAAAAAAATATACATTCTTAGGTACAGGAGGGGCAACGTTTCTGTTGGGAAGCATAGAACAAGCAGCGAAATGGGATGCGAGCAAGTTTGCCTTCTTTGAAGAGAAAAGAATAGGATTGTCATTAGCGATGAGCTTTGGAACCGAAGATGTTGAGGAATTTTTAATATTTTTTACAAATGACCAAAAATGTTTACTACCTTTGGGACATCGCAGAATTTTTTGCCGTAATTTTTGGTCTTGCAAAAATTTGGTTCTTTCAATAACGGAATTGCATGAATTCCTTGCTTGTTTATGCTTTTTACGATTTTCCTCTGTAGGGTTTGCTTTGTAAGATCGAAAACTTACTTTTTGAACGTGAGTTAAACGAAGACTTTTTTTTAAGTTTTGACACTTTTAACTCTGTTAGGATAAAAGCACGCATCTCTTGACGAATCGCGTTTGTGATCATTTCAGCACTGGCATCAATGTTACTATTTTTCATTTCATTTAATTTTTTAAATTCATTTATTTATAATAAGTCTTCAATTTTACATAATTTAAGAATTTCGAAGCTATGGCTTAGCCGTCAGCCTGTTACTATCGAGGGAGTATATATTAACCACTTATAGTAACGGATACAATTATTCAGGCCGTCCCAGTTGGCTTTCATAGTAGAGAACAAAAAATGTGCTGATATAACACAAACGTCCGAAATGTGTAGGACACTTATCAAGTTGAGAAGTAAAAACAGGTCAAGAGTATAGTCAGCAACATCCTGTATTCGAGTTGGAATATCGATCAGTTGAGTAAGGCGGTGTAACCCAGCTACCTTCGAAATACCTTCCTTTTGGTGTTGTCTGACCAGAATAGCGGAACCAGCTGGAATTTTGTAAATTAAATCGCCCGCAAAAAAGATTTCAGTGTGAGGACAATGGAAAACAATTTCTGAGATGGAATCAAACTCGTTAAAAGTCGAATTATTGTCAAAATTTGGACCCTATACATAAAACACTAATGAATGATATGCTTGCGGAGAGTGAATTTGAGGCACAAGAAATTGCCCATGTTGGAACTAAGGGTACTTAGTTATAACCTTGCAGAGCGAATTTTAATAAATCAGTGTTCGCTCCAACCTGAGTTTAACTTATTGCCAAAACAGCTGGCCTGTTTCGCACTGTTTCAATTCTAAGTGAGAATAGCAGCACAGACTTTTTTAATATTTGCTATTCTGACATTTATTTCGAAAGTTCTTAAACAAATAATGCAAAAACATGTATGACGTGCAACTCTTCGACTCAGCTAAATGGTCTGTCTCTCATCCCCTCCAAAACTAAATGCTTGGTTTATTCCATTAAATCGTTAGACATTTCATATTTTCCTCACCTATTTCTCAATCCTATTGCTATTGATGTCCTGAACAAAGCTTAGAACCTAGGGTGGGTTTTTAACAGAACTCTATGAATGGGAATGGCTAATCTAATAATCCGTTGTAGGCAAAGACTGTAAAGTCTCTAGAGTGCTACGAAATTCTGAAAGTTACGCTCCCAACTTAAAAAATGTTATTTAGATTATACCATGCCTTTACGTACATATGGCTGTAAAATGTGTTGCAAGTACGAAGCTTTAAGCCTGCGTTAATTAAATCAACATAAAATACGAACTCAATTACCCCATCACTTTTGTGAAATTGCACTCATATAATACATACTTCCTGTGCATTTACATCTATTAACTTAAGACCAAAGATCTGGCATAGGCTTCATAAACTCTCAACCTTGCATTAGCTTGTTTCTTATAAGACGACAACCTGATGTGAAATTAAACACGGAAACTTACCGATTTGCCAAAAGTGAAAACATCTTTCACTCGCATACTTTGTAACCGCAAAATTATTTTTTTCAATTTTGTTGTTTTATTAAAACTTAATAATTTGTATTTTAATCAACAATTTTTAATCACTATCATCTTTTTGAATTGTTAATTTCAACCATAAGTTAGTTATGTGGCGCTTAAAATATTCTAATTTGCATTATTTTTTTGTTGACCAACTATGCAAATGTACTGTCTGCTTCCAATCATCTTTTCATATTAAAAGAAAGAACGAACTTAAAACATTTAAATTAACACTTTAATTTACACCTTTGAAATTTTCACTAATCTGCCATAAATCAAACAAATTTAATTTCTATGCTTGCATCACTTGCAGAGCCTAACAACTTCACCTCAACTCATGATGATTGCATGAAGAGGCAAATGAGGTTTTCCCATTAAACCATCCAAGACTTACCATTTATCGTATCTTCCCAACAGGAAGTCACTGATGCAGCAGCATCTTCAAAGTCTTTTGGAAAATAAAATAAATCATTTGTATCTTTTCGTTGGTATCTGCATTAACATTTACTTAGTTGTAGCTTCTTTATGTATCTTTTTTTGTTTAAAAACAAAAACAAAGGAGAAATGATGATGATCTCAGAGTTGCGGATGGATGATAGCATAGCGTGGACAGTAAATCCCTCCATTAAAATTGAAATTTGCATTATATAAACAAAAGAAAGGAAATTTTCTGGAGATAAGGTTAAAAACGTTGCGTTTTGCATACAAAAAAAAACAATAGCTTCACCTCTTTCCTGATTGTGAGAGTCCAAGTGAAGGAGAAAAATATTTGTTCAAATGTCTTGAAGAAAAAAAAATAAAATAATCGTGCGACGGACGGTACAAGTCTAACTACACCATTAAGATCTATAACGAAAGATTAAACTTGAACTAAACCTTGAATAAGCAAATGTTAATCTACATAAGTGTGTGTGTGTGTGTTGTTACCAGGTACTGTGCAGAATCGTGAGGGGGTTGAAGATATTTTCACTTTCTTTTTCGATGTTGTTGGTTGATTATGGTGGTGGTTGGTCGATTGTGACGAATATGTTTATGCAACAAAACGTACATACACCTACCTACCTGAACAGCGATACACTCTTTTGCTGTGCGATCACCGCATTGACTAATGAAAAGTGTCCCGCAATGAAATGGAAACGCAAAAATTATTGTACTCGGAAAGTTGCGCTCGATAAACACAAACGAAATAAAACGTTAAGTGTTTATTGCATGAGAAGTCTTACGAGGAAAAGAGGGATAAGGCTGTTTTTTGTGAAGCTGTTTTCATTGCCTGGCACCGAAGATACTTTAGATTGAATAAACAATTACAATTTACAAACGCAAACCTAATTTTACTGAATTGTTATGATAGTAAAAGAGTTTTACATAAAAAAAGTTCGCCGCTCAGCTCTTTTGTTTATAATTTCTTTTGAAGCCTGAGTTTTAATTACAAATTCGTTTTCAGTTAATATTATTTAATAGTTAAAAATAAGTACAGTTGAATAATTTTAAGTGTTTTTTTGATGTTGTATCAACATTCGTTTTTATATTTTAGTTATTGGGAACATTTGCAAGAGATAGTTGGAAATGCGCAAAAAACGACATCAGACTTAAAATATTCAATATAAATATCGCAAGTTTGCTGATTATCTGGACGCTGATTAATTGCAATTGTTCTTAATATCAGACTTAAGATTTGCTTAAAGAGCATTTGACAAATAAAATAAATATGCGAATAAAAAAATTTACAGTAGACCTGAAAAAAATGATTATTTTAAAAGTAATTCGGAATCAAATGTTTTGATGAGATAGTTGTCGTTCTTGCAAACAAAATGTTTGGTAACGTCTTTTTTATTTTTAGGTCCAGTGACTGGTTAATATCCCTGAAGCTTGAGTTATAAGGAAATTTATGAAATATTGGCAGCGCTTATGCTCTCCAAATTGAATGTGAAAGCATGCGTTCTGGCATCCCGAAGAATGGACTTCTGTTCACAGGCTAAGATTTCACAGGACTTTTGGCAAGTTATAACAAGGATTATAGTGGTATAGATACGGCACTGAGAGATTTATCTCTACCAAGAAAGTATCTAAGTCATAATATCGATAAGCATAAAACGGAGATTTTGGAGTACAAAGCTTACAAAATCTAGAATAAGAAAATTACTTTGAACTGGTAAAAGACAGATAACAAGATAACAAGGTAATAAGTAAGATAACATTTTTTCAGTAAAAAGTGGCCCTAACTGTAAGACGACAGAACATAGAGCACGTCTCGGGGACTGGAAGAAATATTTATTTAGACCAGTTGATGATGCAAGCCATGCTATTTAGGAATGACGAGATGAAAATGTGAACAAAAATACTATTTTTTCAAAGCTGCTCCAAAGAAGGATAAATATTAAGGAGATTCTGTCACTTATATTCATTAAAATGTGGCAGTAAATTTTATCGCAACAATTGTCTCATACACATTCTTTCTTTTTTTATTTTCTTTCCCAAACATATTTCTGTTGCAGGTCGGGAATTCTTAAAAGAATGCTGTAGAAAGTACCCGAGTTGAGAATACCGTTTTTTTTAGGGATTTTTGATTTCATTTTTATGTTATAACTCTATAAATGCTATGCAAAAATATTAAAAACTAGCTAAAACTATCAACTTATTTAACTTAACTAACTTGCCCTTTGCAGGCGCTCTAAATTAAACTCTTAATTAATTGCCTTTCAGCCTATAAAAAACTTAATTTTATGCTTAAAATAAAGAGTTTTAATTTTCACCCAGAAAAATGTAAATTGAGTTTCAGATCGTTTTATTTCTTAACCTATCTTAAACTAACTAAGCAAACCTAACATAAACTAAAAATAAATTTAAAATAAAACTAATATAATTAAATCTAGAGCAGCAACCTTTTTATTGTTTTGTATTTTTTTAGTATTTTTTTTTGTTGCCGCCGTAACTGCCATATCTAGCTTATAGATACATTACAAAAATATAAACTGACCACTACGCGATAATTCGACTATAATTAAGTAATTTGGATTAGACACCAAAATTAATTGACCTGATTAAGAACATCCTTCCGATCCCTATTCCTGAACCGGAGGCGATCTGCTTCGCTCCCAGCGACTTTGCCGCAGTCTTAAAAGAACCGCCTATTAACTGATCTATCCTGAATCAGCCCTCGACTTTCTAGGTATAAGAAAGCCTCGGGCGGGATAAGACCACTCTTTTTACTTTCAAAATATTCGCGCAGTTGAGCTTAATTAAAAAGTTATTTTTCCTGTTTGTATTGGCCCTGTTGTTAGGACCTCGTTGGAATAGTATGTTTGTACTCCGACTCTGGTGATTTGTGTAGTCCAAGACAGCTTCGAAGACACTACCTCTCAAACACCCCAATATTTTCCCATAAGAGATGGTGCAACGTTGAACCACACAGGGCATCCGCAGCCAATCATCTGCCTTATGAGAGCCATTTAGCAAATTTCTTATATATTGCTATCAAGGCGGCTGTTATAAAACCACCGTCTTGTCAGGGTAAAAGCTGCCCTAGCCCTGGCCAGAGCAGCTTATACATGTCGATTAAAATATAGATACTGATATATCCAGATATCAAGTTACTTTACCACATCTCTACTCGCCAGTGGATGTCCATGTGGCCCAGCAATAAATAGCTTGCGTCAGTCCTTTCTCATATCCGTAGAAGCCCTAGACAAAGGGGTTCTAAACAGGATATTTTCACATTTCTGGAAGTTAATTTTCAGCTATTGTTGAATTTCATCGTAATGACGTTGCAAGAGAGTGCTGATAATCTCACCTTTTGGACCTGTTCTGTACGCGATTAAATCGTCGGCATACCCAATTGCATGAGGTAGACTCCTAATAAGAGATTAACTGTATGTGGCAGAGAATGGATGATTAAACAGTCAAATAATACTAGCAAATCTTCAACTATAAAACTCTTCTAAGCATACACAATGATTCTTTTTTGAAAGTGAGCCCTACATTTATAACCCAAGCGTCTCTACCTATTATAGTGCTAGGAGCTCCTAAATCTAATAAACCTTAAAATTTGAAACCATAAATGCTTTTTTTTAAAAGTTGTCTCCTTTTTCTTTGGTTTGCATCCAAAGCAAACTTTAAATGATTTTTGTCTGCTGACCCTTTGAACTTTTTCAGACTTCCCGCTCTATAGACACAGTAGTTTATTGCCCATATCCTAACACTTATTTGGGGCAATAAATGGCTCAACTTTCCTTTAAGGGAGCCCGAATTTTAATACGCGGATACTTTTATTCGATAGATTAGCACTTTTTAATGACAAATATCACAATTTTAGAGGGAGGAAACACTTCTAACTATTTTTAATTCATTTTTGAAATTCTTAAATTCCCATATAAAATGCATACGAAAATGGCTTCTTTCCACCAAACTACCAGAGAGTGTTACCAGAGTTTGTTATTTTTGGAATATTTATTGGGAATTATTGCTTTTTTTGTCAATTTCCTAAGGATATTATTTTTCAATTAAAGGGAAGTTTTTGAACCTTTTCGTTTTTTAAGTTTTTATGTACGCTTGCTCCCTTAAAGGAAAGTCGCTCCCAATAAATAATTGCCCACGCGAAAAAAACCGAAAAGGGAAAAGGGGTTGGGGCAGATGTCATACCATTAGTGCCCTGAGTAAAGGGAAACCCCTTTACTTCTTTTAAATTCTAATGATATGATACTTTGTATCGTGATCATGATGGCATGCATTCGTGGGAACAGACATTGAATCAGCATTTTGTGTTGACGATGTTGTTTCCACTATCATGCTCTGTGCTCATGATTGGGATACAAAAGTATCCATCAAAATTATACCACATTACAATGTACCTATCTGATACCTTTTATCCGATCATGATGGCATGCATTCGTGGGAACAGACATTGAGTCAGCATTTTATGTTGACGATGTTGTTTCCACTATCATGCTCTGTGCTCATGATTGGGATACAAAAGTATCCATCAAAATTATACCACATTACAATGTACCTATCTGATACCTTTTATCCGATCATGATGGCATGCATTCGTGGGAACAGACATTGAGTCAGCATTTTATGTTGACGATGTTGTTTCCACTATCATGCTCTGCGTTCATGATCGCGATAGAAAGGTATCTATCAAAGAATTAAATTGAGAAAATAATAAAGATAGTATTTTGCAAACCTTCAAGGCGTTTGTTTGAATTTAGTACTCAAAATAAAACTTAACTGGCGCAGTCGGTAGCTCGGTAGGAGTCGCGTTCAAGACCTTGTCGAGTTTTTCATATTTGCATTTGCACAATTAATTCAAAAGAAAATTCCTAACAAATAATATTCATCCACGACATTCATTTCATCGTTCTTAGTGCAAAAATAACAGAACATTTTAAGTGTGGTGAATAAAATTTCAAAATTTTTTTTTTAATAAAAACAAGAAAATAATTTTCAACGAACAAGGACTAACCGGAAAATGTCATTCAAACCAAAATATTATTAAACAAAAATTAACACAAAAACATAAATTACGCGAAATTTCTATAAAATGAAAAATTGTGATGTAAAGAAAGTTCCTTCAACAAGTTAAAGTTTTTTCTTACAAAAAATAAAATTACAAGAAACATTTCCAAAATATTATTGTGAATTGTTAAGCTAATAATACAAGAAGTGGCGGTCACTGCATAGTTAATTATAAAAACCCAACCCAATAAATGATGACCATTTAAATATAAAAAAAAAAAACAACGTTACACATTAAAGAAAAAAAAAACTGTACCAGATACACAGAACAAAATCATTCATAAAAACAGTGAATTACGAAATCTATGAGAAGAGAAGACAACAAAAAGGAGGCTCGCAACTGAACAACAGCGACACTTTCTTCTTCAAGTAAGCAACACCAATAACCCACTATGGAACATTTAAATGCTGTAGATAAGTTCAAAGTAGTTTTAGACTTAATTAATAAAACTCCAGAATTTGATGGAAATAAAAGTTGTCTTGTGCACTTCTTAGACAGGATAGATTCATTAACACCTATTTTAGCAACACTTGATGAAGCTTCCTTAACAATAATTTCAGGTTTTCTCAGGGACAAAATTGTAGGAAAAGCTAGGGTTGAACTCCAGAAGCATGGTAGAGTTAATGAATGGGCCCAAGTTAAGCAAATTTTAATAGCTAATTTCGGAGAAAGGCTTTCAACAGATAAATTAATTGACCAAATAAGAACAGCACGAGTTAAAACTACAATATCAGAGTTCTACAGTCATATTAGTTATTTACTAAGTAGAATTAATAATAATTTTTTATTAAACAATCAAAATGACGATTTAGTTATTGCTTCTAACAATAGAATTGCTCTAGAATCTTTTAAAAATAATTTACCAGAGCCCACCAAATCTATTGTGCTCAGTCGAAACCCAGAAACACTGAACGATGCATACAAAGTCATCTTAGAAATAGATCACCAAAATTTAGGACATCAAAATTATTTTCAAAACCTTAGGCAAAATCAGAACTTTTCTAGACAAGACAATAATTATAATCAAAATTATAGTCATAGAAACAATAGTCAAAGTAATAATTCATATTTAAGAAACAGTAACAATTATAGAAACAATTATTCAAACTTCAGGAACAATAATAATCATACAAATTATAATAATGCACACAATAGTAATTCATACAACTCTTATTCGCAAAACAATCAAACACCAAGACAAAATAGAAATAATAGTTATAATATACCCCAACAAAATCAAAATGAAACTAGAAGTGACCAAACTATGCGTAGCATTAGTAACACACAAAGAGGTCAACAAGGTCAAAGCGGACACACACGTCATAGTTCGAGACATACGAGGAATAACAATATGATAGAAATTGACCATATTGCAAACGAGGTAAATTTTCAGATACCTACCTCAAATCTCTACCCTGCATAGTAGTAAAAACTAAATCTTCTCCAATTAAACTGTTAATAGACTCTGGAGCAGGTACTTCTGTAATACAGAAAGGACTATTTCACAATAGTTTTAGAACCTTGTTAAATAAACCATTATCCTTAAAAACCCTTAATTCAAATATAACAATCGATTCGAAAATAAAGATTCCTCTTTTTAAAGAATTCGGTAATCCACCCAGTATGATAGAATTATTCGAAACAAATATAAATTCTGATTTCGATGGTATTTTGGGTTGTAATGTATTAAAGCCATTACATGCAAAAATCGATTTTAAGAATTCAAGAATTGTAACCAAAAATGCGATCTTGCCTTTGATATTTGATACCCCTTATGTCCCGTCAGTAGAAGAAATAAACATTCTAGCTGAAGAAACAAAAGATATAGCTTTTGAAAATCCAGACATTGATAAAATTACTAAAAATCTTAAACTAGACGATCTAAACCACGAAGAAATTTTTTACTTAACTAAGTCTATCAAAAAATTTCAAAGTGTGTTTCATAGTGAAGATGATCATTTGTCTTCAATGATTGGATATACGCATAAGATTCCAACTAAAAATGATATCCCTATATTTTCCAAAGCATATAGATATCCTGAAGCGCACAAAGAGGAAGTAAATAGACAAATAGCAGAAATGCTTCGTTCTGGAATTATTACTACCTCAAATAGTCCATACAACGCCCCAATTTGGATAGTGCCAAAAAAATCTGATAACTCAGGTTTAAAAAAATGGCGCATTGTAATCGACTATAGGAAGCTTAATGCAAATACAGTTGACGAAATATTTCCAATGCCCGATATTACTGAAATACTTTCAAAACTTGGAAACGCACAGTATTTCTCAACATTAGATTTGGCAAAAGGCTTTCATCAGATTCCTATAGATATGAAAGATAGACATAAAACAGCCTTTTCAACGTCAGATGGACATTACGAATTTACTCGTATGCCATTCGGTGTAAAAAATGGGCCGGCATCCTTCCAAAGGATGATGAATGAAGTCCTTCATGACTTTATTAACAAAATTTGTGTCGTATATCTTGACGATATACTTATCTTCTCAACGTCTCTACAAGAACATATTGATTCTTTAAATAAAATACTAAAAAGGCTTCAAGAATTTAAACTCAAGATACAAATAGACAAGTGTAATTTCCTAAAACGGCAAACAGAATATCTTGGTCATGTAATTTCTGTAGATGGTATTAAACCCAATCCGTCAAAAATCGAAGTTATTAAAAATATAAAGGTTCCCCAGACAATTAAACAGATAAAATCGTTTTTGGGCATTACCGGTTTCTACCGAAAGTTTATAAAAGACTACTCAAAGGTAGCCCTTCCATTGACTAAATGCCTGAAGAAAAATGTCAAAATTAACATCCATAACAAACAGTATATAGACTCCTTTAACAAGCTTAAAGAGCTCATATGTACTTGTCCTATATTGACATATCCCGATTTTAAAAAACTGTTTACTCTGACTACTGATGCTAGTAATGCAGCATTAGGAGCCGTTTTATCCCAAAACCAACATCCAATCGCTTTTGCATCAAGGACATTGAATAAACACGAATCGCACTACAGCACAATAGAAAAAGAACTTTTGTCTATAGTATGGGCAACTAAATATTTTAGACCCTACTTATTTGGACGAAAGTTTAAGATACAAACAGATCATCGACCACTCGTGTGGTTAAATTCTTTAAAAGAACCAAATATGAAATTACAGCGTTGGAAAATAAAACTAAACGATTTCGATTTTGACATTGAGTACTTAAAAGGCAAGGAAAATTGCGTAGCTGATTTCCTAAGTCGTATACAAACAAACCATATCTACACGAATGATATTTTTGACACTCGATCCGATATCGCAACAATTCATAGTGGGATCGAAAATTTAAATGACTATATTTATATCACAGAAAACCCATTAAATTTGTACAAACATCAAATAATTTTAGAAAAAACAAACACAAATTCTTATAAAACAAAAATTTTATTTAAAAAAAAGAGAAGATCTATAATTTCACAACCAGAATATAACGAAACTTATATATTAAACATACTTCAAGCAATATTGCCAATTAAAGGAACGCTAGGTGTTTATTGCAAGGATGACGCTATGTTTAATAAATTTCAAGGTACTATTGTAAAGTATTTTTCAAATGCCCCAAAAATGAAAATTTTAAGATGTATGAATTTTATTATTGATATTACAAACAAAGAACATCTTCTAGAACTGATAGAAAAAACTCATGTTAGTAAAAATCATAGAGGAATAGAGGAAACATATTCAGAACTAAAAAGTGAAATCTATTTTCCGAATTTAAGACTAGAAATACAGAAGTTCATAAATAACTGTATAATATGTCATATGTGTAAATTTGACCGCAATCCAATAAAACCAAAATTAATGGTATCAGAAACTCCAGACAAAGCTTGTTTAGGAAAGCCATCTAAAATAGTCGCAGATAATGAATTTAACACTGCTTACATTAAAAACTTTCTTGATGGAGAAGGTATAGCCTACCACTTCACATCACCAAATACACACACAGGAAACGCTATTATAGAAAGGTTCCATTTAACACTTAATGAGCACATAAGATTGCTTAAACTTAGTAATGGAGGAAAAGAAACATTACACGATAATGAAATGGTTTTTAAAGCAGTCGAAATTTATAATAATACAATTCATTCATCTACAAATTTTAAACCAATCGAACTTTTACATTCAACCTTAAATAGAAAGCAGTGGGACGATTTAAAATTAAGATTAAATCAGATTAAAGAAAAACAAATAGGAAAATTAAATAAATCTCGAACAAAACCACAAGATTTCAAAGAACAAGAATTAGTAAAAAATTTAGGTTTTTATAATAATAAGCACTTACCAAGATATATAATAAAAAAAGTGAAATCGAAAAAACAAACTTATTTTACAGACGAACAAGGAAATAAACGTGATAGACAAATAGTTAAAAGAAAATTCAAATATCAAACTTCAGTTCCAAGCATTAAATTCGATAGAAATAAAACTGGAAGAACTTACTCAAAAAAATAAAATAAAATAAAACAAACAATACTTTAAACTGAAACTTATTCTTTCTTCATTTTCTTTCAGAGGAAAAATATGAAGATTTTATTCATGTTGGGTATTGTCGGCTTTTTTAATTGCCAGGCATACCTTTACATCGAAAAAATTGTGGAGGAACACGGTTTTGTTAAACTAAGGGATGAGCCAATTAAAGTAATTAACAAAACAAATAAAATTTTACATTACATTGATTTAAAACAATATGACTATGTAATAGATATTGTTAAAATGTCTATAGATAGTTTTGAGTCTAAATTTAAAGACAAAAAAATAACTTCAATTCTTCTTAATAGTCTCAGGAGACTAAGATTTAAAATCAGATCCTTGATTCCTCATAATAGGCAGAAAAGAGGAGCAATTAACATAATAGGTTCAGGTCTCAGATTTATAGCAGGAACTATGGATGATGAAGACAGACAAGAGATTATGAATCATTTAGGAGATATAGATTTTAATAATAGAAACCTTATCGAGCAAAGCAATAAACAAGTCAGATTAAACGAACAGTTCCATTTAGAATTAGGAAACATTATAAGCCAGCTTAACATTAATCAAAATGTTACATCATTTTTATACAACAATTTAACTAGAGAATTCAATGACATTAAATTAGAACACCTAAAATTAATAGAAAAACTCCAAGTTGAAAGCAACATTAACCTCATTCAAACTCAAGTCGAGAAAATTAAAGAAAATATAATGCTTAGTAGACTAGAAATTTTAGGAAGAGATTTGCTTTCCGAAAAAGAAATACTTGACAATGATATAAATGAAGAAACGCTAAAATATCTTCGAAGTTCAGTTGTATATCAAAAAGAGTTTATCATCTTCATTGTTTTTATACCAATTTTTTCCGAAAATAAATACTATAAAATGTTTATTCAACCAGTTCCAAATTCGGACGGTTTCCAAATTGTGCTAGATAATAAAAAATTTATAACAGACAACTCAAAAATATATGAACACAACAAAAAATTATTAATATATGAATCTAAACTAAAAGAATCAAAGAACAAATGTATTAAAAATATATTCCAAACAAATAAATTCTGTACTATAGAGAAAATGGACAAAGAAGAAATAAATGTTATAAATGATGGTTTATTAATCTTAAAAAATATGAAACATGTTCAAATAATGCAAAACTGTAACGATATAAATTACACTGTTTTTAAAAATAATCTTATAAGATTTTCCAATTGCTCTATTCAAATACATAACGTTAAGTTTTCAAACGAATTTTATACATACAATGAGTTATTAACCTTGCCAAATAATTATAAAACCGAGAATATAACCATCTATGAAACAAATTTACTATTGAAAAATATGAAACAAGAACATTTCACAAATACAAAAGAAATAAATTATATTAAGACTATGCAAATAGTTAATCATTCACTAAGTTTTTTGTCAATAATTTCTATTGTTTTTATAATAACTATGATTTTTATTTTACTTAAGAAAAACAAAAATATAAAAAAAGAAAATATCCAATTAAATGTAATGCCCGCAACAGTTTCAACAGGGACTGTTGAAGGTAAGGAGGGAGGAGTAAAGGGAAACCCCTTTACTTCTTTTAAATTCTAATGATATGATACTTTGTATCGTGATCATGATGGCATGCATTCGTGGGAACAGACATTGAATCAGCATTTTGTGTTGACGATGTTGTTTCCACTATCATGCTCTGTGCTCATGATTGGGATACAAAAGTATCCATCAAAATTATACCACATTACAATGTACCTATCTGATACCTTTTATCCGATCATGATGGCATGCATTCGTGGGAACAGACATTGAGTCAGCATTTTATGTTGACGATGTTGTTTCCACTATCATGCTCTGCGTTCATGATCGCGATAGAAAGGTATCTATCAAAGAATTAAATTGAGAAAATAATAAAGATAGTATTTTGCAAACCTTCAAGGCGTTTGTTTGAATTTAGTACTCAAAATAAAACTTAACTCCTGGAAAAATGTTGAAGACATCGGGTCTAGATGGCTCATAATTTTTTAAACATAAACAAGACCGGGTGGCCTGTCAACGTTTTCTTAAGTCAAACCGGCGAAATACATAGGTAGAATCTTCATATGAAGTAGTTAAGTGGAAGAGTTGTAGTCCCTTGTCGAAGAAATAAAAAAGAAGATCCAATAGGTCACCAACGTTTCAATTTTTCCCGTTTTAGGTTCTGAGTTGATATCTAGCAGTAGTTTATCAAAAGATCATGCACTATCTCTAAACATTTTTAAGCGCACTATAATGCCAACAAACCAACTCTTAAACTTTTCAAAATTCCTCGCACAAACAATAAACCCATGTTGTATGTCGAAACACTTATCATGATCATGCGAATTTATTGGTATCATTCCAATATCAAACCAGGAAAGCTTCGTTTTGTTGTGATTGCATTATCTTACCCAAAACCTTCGATGATACAACATTTTCATATATTTCACTTCCACCTCCGCTATCTAGGTCAATATTTTAATTGTGACTCCATTCACGTCTGAATTCCGCCTCTGGTAGTAATCCATCAGCTTAATCTATATACATCTGGAGGGCTTGGTGAGTGTAAGTTCAACTGAATGCGTCGGAATCGATTATCGTCGAACTCTTTCAAACCATTAACACTTGATCCAGTGACACTTTTATGTGCTTTCCATACTTATCAGCCGCAAAGTTGCATATCTTTATTGAAAAGTCAAATCACGAATTGAAATTTGTCTTCCAGCTTATAACAGTGTATTGTTGCATAACCCTCTTAGCCACAATGCTAGGCTAAAAAGACCAAAGGGAAAGACGAACTCGAAGCGCGTCTAAGCGATTTGTGTAATCAAATTATCAGAGAGTGTTTGGATTTGATTTGGCATTTCGGTATGTTTGCTTCTATTAAATCCACACTTATGCCAAGGTTTCGTAACATAATCGATCCGAAGACTAAACGTGATGGTAAGTTAGCATGAAGTTCATAATTCATTGTTGTGACATTCGGCTTTTTAAGGAAATTTATCAACACATCAATTGAAGCTTTTTTATTCTAATTTAACCGTTTAAAATGTTTATTGTTGTGTGTTTTGAGAAGATGTTTCCCTAATTCAAAAAGTACATAAGTTGTTATGCAATTGTCTGTTTGTAGTTTGTTCGGAGTTATCTAAGTATTGTAATTTGTTGAAAATATCTAGGAATCCCGGAAGAAAATCAAACCAATTACTAGACCGCAAACCACTTAGTGGCATGAAGACCTAGTCATCTAGAGTCATAGAAACACTTGATATCACGGATAGTTTTTTGGTAAACTATTTTTAAGTGTCTACGTCTGCTTGAGTTCGGAAAGTGCAAATCTAAAGTTCATAAAGTCCAATCTAATTCAGATCATGTTGAGGTAGGTGTGCCACAACATTGATACCACATTTTTTTAGCCTTTTTGCGTCTTCTCCTTGGCTACTCTCATTCTAAATTGCCAAAATATATGTGACGTAAATAAAAGTACTAATTTTTTGATGAGCCATATATGTACATTGATCGCGTCACGTTTCGCTTTCACTACGATTTAAGTTGCGATAATCGTAGGAATTGCTTGCACTTTTTGATTTTATGATCAAAAGTGGATTTCGGAGTAGACAGACTTGAAGGGTGGCATGGCAGCATGTAGGCGCGGCTTCTGTTCCGGAGCGATTGATCATAACAGGTGCTCCAATTCGTGATTGAAATAATCATTTTCAATTACAGTTTTGCATGATGTTACGCAGTTTTTTTATGAATTTGCATAATTTTTGTATGATTTGTATCAAAATTATGATTATGGTGGCGATTTTGTGGTTTATTGAATTAAACGAATACAAAACCGTGTGAAAAGAATAACAATTTTGTAGAAAAATTTTTTTGATTTATGAAGGATTTTTTGAAAAAAAAATTAAATTTTTTCCCAGACCATTAAAAAACATGACCAAACAACAAATACCTATCAACCGATTTGAAAGACAAGGAAGACTATCTGTCGTCACAAACAAATTAACAATAAATTAATTTTCATGTCTTAAGCTTCAGAGAACAGAGACAAAAACGTACTTCTGATAGCAAGAATAAATCCATAAGAAATCGGAGGATGACTGCTTTACAATCGAATACCTGTAAGGAAATCTGCCGGTTGAAGGTAATGTTTTCCTTCAAGTCTACAATTAAATGCTAGCATTGGTCCAAATATATGACTGAGACAACAGAATCCCCCTTTAACGTTTCTACCTTCGGGATGATATCAGGATTAGAGAATCTTGGTTCACCCGGTCATTGCCGTGCCGAGTTCTTGAAAAATGTCTTGCATGCGGAAAAGTTCGGGCATTTAAAGTTTTGATGGGAAAAAATCCGAGACATCAATTTTTGACTTCAATTTCAATTTAATTTATTTTTTTTTTTATAATTAACGCGCGCACAAGAGACTACTTGTTTCAATTTATTTAACAACCAGTGTACAAATAATACTTAGTCTTTTATAGTACTTTATGAAAAAAGGATAAATTTTTTGTTTGTTTTTAAGAAAAAAAAAATTAAAAGAATAAATTTTGTAAATATTTTTATAATAACCTCATACATTTTTTTTTAATATTTTACCTTTCTACATTTTTAACATTATTCAATTATTTAATTTATTTAACTTCTTTAATTTAATTAACCTGTTTAAAATTAACTTAATGTAATATAAAATTATTTCAGTTAAGACTTAATTCTAGCAAAAGTGAGAAGTGATTGCTTTCCTAGAGTTTGTGATTCCAATTATTGGAAGAGAGTTCCATAATTTGGTTGCATAAACAATGAAGAGCCGTGAAGAATTCAAGTAGTTGAACGCTGGTACTATAAGGCTGTTAGTTCTAACAGATTGCGCAAATTGTAATTTTTCATAAATGTATATTGGTGTTCTATTTTGTAAAATTTTATGCAAAAATATACAGCATCTAGCATCTAAAAACTGCTGTATTGAGCACCCAAGGACCAACTTATGATAATGTGAGATGTGTTCATTTCTTCGGAGACCATAAGCGTATCTAATTATGTCATTGAAAGCCACAAGCAGTTTATGTTGAGAATGTGAATCGGGCTTACAATAAACGACATTAGCATAATCGATAAGAGGCAATAGTAACGTTTTAATTAACCTTAGTTTTGTATTAACTGGAGTTATGGTAGAGAACGGCCAGAGTCTACGTAGTCCTGAGTAGATTCTTCCAACTATGTAATTTACGGAGTTTCAGCTGAAAGCGATCTATTTATTCTAATACCAATTTTGGTAACAGTTTCAACAAAATGAAGCTGGGATTGGGAAAGGAAAATTGAAGGAAACAGTGAAGTATCAAGTTTCTTTTTAGATATCGCTATTATTTGGCTCTTAACCGAATTTAAAGTGAGACCATTAGCAATAGACCACTTTGAGATTGCCATGAGATCTTCATTAATTCTACAATTCAGATCTTCTTGTAGTCCAAACGGTCTGGATAAGTAAACTTGTACGTCATCTGCATACAGATGAAGCTGTACATTTGAACATACATTTGGAAGGTCATTTATAAATATGCAGAATAGTAAAGGTCCCAAAACGGATCCCTGCGGAATGCCCATATGTAAGTATAGAGTATCGGATTCAACCCGGCCAAACTTTACTTTTTGGCAGCGATTATATAGATAAATTGCTATAAGACGCAAAGCTCTATCATGAAAACCAAAATAGCACTTAAATTTCTTGCAGAGAATATTGTGGTTAACTCTGTCAAAAGCTTTCGAGAAATCCAGCAGAACAGTTACATTATCCAGACCATATTTAAACCTTATATCATCAAGAACTTTAATTAAGGCAGTTTGACACTTGTGGTTTGCACGAAAACCAGTCCTGTCCAAGAGCATCAGACTTTATTTTACAAATGCTACCCAAAACTTCAGATTCTGAAAGAGAATCAAATTCAAATTTCATGGATGCATCATAAAGAATATGTTCGTTAGGCACAAAATCCTGACTTGGAAGGTCTCTAAATACGAAAGCCTTATTCAACTCATTTGGATCAGGCAAATTCTGAACTACATCCTTTTTACCAATTCCAATGGACCTCAGGTTATTCCACAACTTTCGAGAAGATTGATTTATATCTAGTTTAGTCATTAAAAAACGCTTTTTGGCTGTACGAGCCACAAATGTTGAAACATTTCTCGCACGGCGAAATAATTTCCAATTTTCATTAGTAGGATCATTCTTCCATTTTCATTCAATCAACCCGTTTTCAAAATATATATAATTATTAATATATATATATAAAATTTCGAATTTTTTTTTAGAAAATTAAAGAAATGAAAAAAAAAGTTTTTAAAAATTTTTAAATGCAATATAATAATAATAATGCATTAAAATAATTGAATTATAAATAACTTCCTGTGTGCAAAATTTTATTGAAATTGGAATAGGGGTTTACAATAAAACCGCATTTAAAAAAAACCGGATATAGGTACCGTTATAAAACAAATTTCAAAAAATTCATTCTAACTGGAAGATGTATTTTTGTAAAAAAGTTGAATCTTTTATCAAAATCGTTATACCCGTTTTCGAGAAAATCAAACTTTTTGTTAGAGATTGTATGGCAATCTCTTCATTGGCCATGATTCCCTTGAGGAATTTGCGAGTTTGCCAAATGTTCTGTTTGAGAGTTTTAAGTGCACGAGGCTTGTTGACGATGAATGAAATTTGATAAAACCTAGAAGCAGGCGACCAGAAAATGCCAGCATTTTTAGAACTCGGTTGTGAGTTGTGACCCATACAAAATGCGACATTGCTCAATCCTTTTGGAAACCATATGTTTTCCAGTCGCAATTCATTCAATTGACGACGAGAGTAGAGAGTCTTTGAGTCTTTGGCTCTGTAACACTTTTGCTGTCCTTAGTACTCGTTTAGACAGCTGTATATAGGCTTAATGTAAATAGGCTTAATGATCCATCCGGCAAAAGCGGCTTATCATGCAGAAGCTGATAAGCATGATAAGCTTTTAGCTTATAATACGTGCATAAACACGTATTTTCATTGTTTCAGAGCAACATTTTTACTTGCGATTTAGGTACTAACTTCAAAACTTGGTATTTAGTATTTATTAGGTAGTATCTCGTGGGGTGTTTTTCATTTTTGCTCTAGGTCGAAAAATAACGGTACCTGCCATAAATTTATACAATTTTGAACAAAAAGTTTGATTTTCTCGAAAACGGCTCTAACGATTTTGATAAAACTTTCAGGGTGCTATTTGTTTACAATAATAAATCTAAGTTACAATAATTTTTTTCGAAATTTTTTCTATAACGGTACCTCTGATATAACCGGTTTTTTCAAATGCGGTTTTATCGTTAACTATTATCCCGATTTCAATAAAATTTTGCACACAGGAAGTCATTCATAATTCAATTAATATCGCATTTCAAAATTTTCTAAAACTTTTCTTTTCGATTTCTTAAAATTTTTTAAAAAAAAATTTGGTTTTCGAAATATTTTGAAAATGGGTGGATTGAATTTTTTTTAAATAACTTTTCCAGATGAAAACTACAGATGCCATACTAGAAAAAATTTAAAATATTTTTTCTAAAAGTTTAAAGAAAAAACGACTTTTTAAAAAAACTGGTTGAACGATTTTCAAAAAAAAAAATTCTTCGATAGACATTTAGTTTTCAATTTTTACTGCACACTTAGTTTTTCCAAGAAAACTCTGAAACTAATTTAAAAAAAATAAAGAATTATCTAAAAAAAAAAATATTTTTTTATTTTTATAGACGTGGGGTTTTCAATCTGGCAATACTTTCTTCGGAGTTGGTCTTTTTGACAGCTGTCTCTTGATTTCTGCTCAGTTTGGTTTGCGATATCATAATGAATAGACTTACATACTCCTGAACAAAGTTTGCAAATTGTGCAAATTTATTACCAAAATAATGGTTCGTTTCGGTGGAGCAGAGTATCGAAGAAGACCCAAATGAGTCCATCCGCCATCGCGCGCGGAAGGATCTTGGTTTGCAGGCTTACAAAATCCAACTCGTTCAAGAATTGAAGCCGAACGCTCATCAAAGGCGTCACACGTTCGGTAAATGGGCCCCAAAACGAAAAGGCCACCGATCCCGATTTTCACAAAATTGGGAAAATTGGGCCTCGGCTGTAATTTATTCGAGCCAGCCACGGCGGCCACTTCCCCGAAATTATTTTTAGAACATAATGCAAACCCTTATCTTTATAATAAAGCTAAATTCTTGGCCATAACATTAAACTATATGCGATTTATTTCTTCTTGAAAACCACACTTTTAAAAAAACACCCTTTATATACATACATATGCAGCCACTAAGCAATTTTCTAGCATAAGAACTAGCTCATACGACCAAGTCGTGCATTTTATTTAAATTTTATTTGACGATTTGACCGCACATATGAGCAAGTACGTGCGATCCAGTGGTGCAATTTATTGTTTTTTGCAAATGTGCAGTTTTTGCTCAACATACATTAGGAATATCTGCTCAGATGGAAATGGACTTCGTTACTCATGATTATTTTCGATGAAAAGTTGTCTATTTCGGTGACGAGATTTAGAATGGCCAGAGCTAAGGGTAAATGAAGTTGGTGTTTAAAACCTTAAAGTACTTTATAAAAAAAATCTCTTTAAATCCATCAGAACTGGCAGCATCTTTTCTTTTTAACTTTTAACCTCATAATAAACAATTTTAAACTTTATTATTAACGCTTCTCAAAAAAGTTAATTTTACCCAAAACTATTTATTTCTAAGGACAAAATTATCATTGAATTGAAAGCCAGGCAGTTCACTAAAAAACCAACCATATCGTGTGGATCCTATAAGAACTTCCAGCATGCAATCAAAAACCATAAAAACCTCCTCTCAGGCAATGTAATAATCAAATTACTCATATCGTGTGTGTAATTGCATTTCAATTCAAAAAAAAGTGTTCGAATCCGAATAACAAACACCTTTCACACTTTCGAAAGCAGTTAATTTGTGTTTTTATCTCAGCACGTGGCGGGCGGGCGGTCGGTTGCCTGGACAAACATACTTTTTCCACTTAGACTTAGCAATAAGAATATCGTTGCTCTAGCAGTCTAGCTGCTGCTTGCAATCTGTCCTCCAACATTTCGCCAACAGAAAGACCGAACCACCGCGGCTCGGAAAACGGAAAACCGAAAAAAACATTAAGATGATAAAAACGCGAACAAACGTTTTTATGTATCGGGCTCGCATTCTCTTTCAAGAAATGAAAAGTGTAACAATCAGCTGTGTCCGTAGAGTCTTGTGTTTTTTTTTTTTGCCTCAATAGAAGCTATGTATAGGTAACGGTGTGGCGGTGCTTGATATGAAATTAAAATACAAATAACTGTACCATTGCTTGTCAGGCGGCCGCTTAGCCGCCATCGCCACCGCTACCGCCATCATCTCCACCCGCTTCCGTTGGCCAAAAAAAAAGGAGAAAGGTTGTTTCCGATTGCGAATGTACTGCGATATGCTTATGCGTCTTCTTGGAGACTATGGCTGTGGGGCTATGCACGGAAGAAGTTTTCACCTTTTCACAACCGAAATAATGAATTTCTCAAAAAAAAGTTTGTGGAAGTCAAAAAATTCGCACTTCAAACAATGGTACTGAATGTGGGCTGCAATTAGCTAGTCCGCGGAATGGCGAGTGAGGAACTTTTTATTTTCACCATAATGATGCCCAGTAATAAATACAATGGAATGATTTATTAAAAGAAAAATTCTTTTGCTCAGCACATCTTTGTGCGGTTTAGTATAAGATGTGCCCACCCAAGCGTGGCCTACGTAATATTAACTAATGAGCCATTAGGTCCATGCGCTGGTCTTAAGTTGGTGGCAAAGGAAGAAAGTGAGAGTTGTAAAATAAAAAGAAATGGTCTGTAAATGGTCGTTGCGAAGTTAACACGCGGTACTTGGAGGTGTTTTCAGGCTTGACATGTAACGTAACTTTTGTTGTCAATTCATAAATCTTCTGTTGTGCTGATTACCAAAATGTTACGTAATGGAATAGCTATTCGTGAAGGGCTACCCCTCTAAAGGGTTGGAGAGAGGTTGGCAAGAAAAAAGCAATGACAACATCTAAACGGTTTACGAAATTTCTCACATAGAACTCGAGCTGCACAGCAGCTAGCCGATGCCCTGGCGACATATAACGCTTACAAAAAATAACTCCAAAAATTGGCTAATGGTGCTTCGGAGACAAAAGAATATCAAATATATTACAGCGGTCACCTGCTCTTTGGGTCATCCTATTCAATCAAAAAATTAAGTCTATTTTTATTTTACTTCCCAAATAGATTAATTGCTATTTTAAAGCAACTCATAATGGATCCAAATCACACGTTGTGCACGAAGAAAAACTGTCGGATAAGTTTAAAGCCCAAATAGTTGAGTCAAACGGTGTTTTGGCCAGGAAAAAAATACAGTAGTCATTTTTTCACTTGTCCTTTATGTTTTGGAGGTCGCTGAATCCGATTTTCAACTTTGCTACTTCCTACGGATACGGCTTCACAACGAAAATCGCAAAAAAACCTCAAAATTTTGCACCTTTTTTTAATTCTTTGTCAAAAAGTCATACAAAAATGCATTTTTCGAGAAAGAATGACAGGAAAAAAATACAGTAGTCATTTTTTCACTTGTCCTTTATGTTCTGGGGGTCGCTGAATCCGATTTTCAACTTTGCTACTTCCTACGGATACGGCTTCACAACGAAAATCGCAAAAAAAACCCAAAATTTTGCACCTTTTTTTAATTCTTTGTCAAAAAGTCATACAAAAATGCATTTTTCGAGAAAGACTACCAACCAAAATAAAGTACATAAAATTTCTTACAAGAAACAATCTTCAAGAACATATTTGGTTGAACGGTTTGTCCGCTAGAGTAAAGCCCAGTTTTTCCCTTAATTATTTGCTTGTTGCTCATAAACTATGTTTTTAGTTACAAAAAAGCTTGAATTTTGTTAAAACTACATTATATTGCACACACTTATAACTTGTTTTGGCCAAACCATGTATTTGGTCTACCTGCAAGTTCAGTCTTGGCTGGGCTTCGTGAAAGATCCTACACAGTTGGGGTGGATGAAAAACAGAATTGGTCTTCAGCCCATCAAGACCCTCGAGCCCCCAACGCCCGATAAACTCCTGCAGCTCATTTCCTGCAAATGTAAGACGAAATGTAACGGTCATTGTAGATGTAAGAAGGCAGGCCTATATTGCTCACGACTTTGCCAAAACTGTGAAGGCAATTGCAACAACATGGAGAAATGTTCTGCTGATGATGACCAGGATTTGAAGGAAGTGGACGACACACTAAACCTAACGCATTTCGAAAGACCAAGGTAAATTACTGCACATATTTGATATCTTCACATATAAATTTCTCATTGAGATTCCCTGACGCATTCTATTTTAGATGAAGAGCCTATCCCTGGGCCTTCACAGTGTTTTAGTGTGCCTATTACAGCCCAAGCAGTGGTTGAAAAAGGTACAACAATTCAATTATTCATTCTTAAGTATCATTGCTAAAGTGGTTCCCTTTCATATTTCAGAAGAACAACCAGGACCTTCGACCGCTAAGCGTCTTAGACTGTAGCTTTCTTTCTTTTCCCTATACTTAAAATATCTATTTTAACCATGCAAATTGAAATGAAAATATAAAATAAGTAGTTTTTTGAGATACTGTTTGTGTAATTAATGTTATAGTTAAGAATTAATTATTATTACAAATACTATTAAATCAAAGGACCAAATACATGGTTTGGCCGAAACAAGTTATAAGTGAGTGCAATATAATGTAGTTTTAACAAAATTCAAGCTTTTTTGTAACTACAAATATAGTTTTTGAGCAACAAGCAAATAATCAAGGGAAAAACTGGGCTTTACAAAAAATAGGAATTTTTGGTTTTTTTCAGTGCATTTTAGCGGCCAAACCGTTCAACCAAAAAATGTTCTTGAACATTGTTTTTTGTAGGAAATTTTATGTACTTTAGTTTTGTTTATGGTAGTCTTTCTCGAAAAATGCATTTTTGTGTGACTTTTTGATAAGGAACTAAAAAAAGGTGCAACATTTTGAGGTTTTTGCGATTTTCGTTGTGAAGCCATATCCGTAGGAAGTAGCAAAGTTGAATCAGACTCAGCGACCCCCAAAACATAAAGGACAAGTGAAAAAATGACTACTGTATTTTTTTCCTGAAACAGGCACCCCCGGAGACGATTTGACTGAACTAAAAGTGGAGCCAGGCAGGGCTGTATATTGTCATCCTTACTGTTTTTGTTGGTGATGTGATAAGCAATGGACTCTGAAATCATAATGATTATGCGGACGGTGTATTCCAACCCGCCCTTAGGATCATGAACCTGCATCAAATGACAAAAACAATGGATAGAGAAGCTGAAATTAGTGGTGTAATACTGGCAAAAGAAAGATGATCAGTCTCGGGACCCAGTCATCCTCACTTAAAAATATTTCTCAAAAGTCATACATAATTGCATAAAATCTCTTATAAATGTCGTCGATGGAATCTAACAGGCTCTTGATACGGACCAAGTTACTGTTCTTGTACTTCTCGACTTTTCTAAGGCTCTTGATACTTTAGACCATAGAATTTTTCGCCACCAACTTCTAACGTTGTATAAGTTTTCCTCTGCCTCTGCTAATGTGCTTTTGTCATACCTCAGTAACAGAAAACAGACTGTCTTCGTAGGGAACACATTTTCCAGCTACCTCCCCACTGTTAAAAGTGTCTCAAAAGGCTCAATACTAGGCTATTTGCTATTCTTCTGGAGGGATAGAAAGTGTACTTTAATGTATTCTTCAACTCACGAAAGAAATTTCAAGACCTCACGCTGCAGTCACAAAACAATGAGATACAGTAGGCAACTAATCGGCTCGAAAAAAAACAAGGCCTCACGAGGTGGATGGCATATCTGCAGAGATGATCAAAAATGGAGGTCAACATTATGAGATATTTGAAAGTGCAATAATTATAGGGGTATAACATTGTTGAGTACATCCTGTAAGATATTCTCCTCTCCATGAACGGAGAGCTCAATACGATAAAACCATAATTGGCAACTATCAAGGTAGCAATACAACAATTGATCAGATATGTACCCTTAGGCAGGTGGTGGAAAAAGTCTGGAATTTAAGATTCCAATATACCATCTTTTTATAGACTTTAAATCCGCCTAAGATAGCATAGCCAGGGTAAAACTTTATAAGGCATTGAAAGAATTCGGTATCTCAAATAAATTGACACTACTATGTAGGCTGACCAACATTACAAGCCAAGTAAAAGCAGCCGGTTTGCTGTCCAGACCAATCAACATATTTAATGGTCTCCGACACGGGGATGGTCTGTCTTGCTTCTTCTTCAACCTGGCGTTGGAGAAAGCAATCCGTGACTCTGGTACGTCAACAGGGACTATTGTTACAAGGATACAAGGTAAAGCCAGATAAAGATAGCAAACGACATCGACATCATCGGTAGAAGCCCACTAGCTAAACAGGATTACGTTACCCAGATTTGGCGGTATTGGAGTAAGGTACTGCTAAACTGTTTATAATAATTGGAACATTGTTTATGTTTTTGTTTGTTTAATTTAATACGCCATTTTTGCGTCCAATTACTTTATTGACTGCACTTTGCAATTTTTGTGTAGCCTTCTGGTACCAATATTGCAGTATCATCAGCGAAGGTGGCCATGAACGCTATCATGTTGTCTACTGGAATATCCATTGTATAAGTTAACACGAACACGAGCAGCGAACATTCAACGGAAATGCTGACCATGCGTCTGATAAACAAAATTCACAAGAAAATTGAAATTGGTAAATTGTAATGGGAATGCAAGCAAGCAAAAAGACACTTCATGACTTTTGCTTGAGATTTATTTTTAAGTTAGTTCTTTACTAAACGTTGAATAATAGAGGTCAGGCAAGCTGCCTGAAAAAAATATTTTTTTAAAATAAATACGCTTTAAATTTATTAACTGGCGCCCAACGTGGGGCTGCTTAATTGACACCGTTGTCCTTATCGTGCAAAGTAAAAATTTTTTAAGTGAATAACCAAAACACTAAAATTTTTAAGTGAATATCCAAAACACTAAAACTTCCTTCAGTGAAAGTATTTAGAAATAGTGAATAACCAAAATACTCAAATACCTTCGGTGAAAAGCATTATAAACAGTGAATAATCAAAACATTTCATAAATAGTGCTAAGTGCATGATTCTTAAAAGTAGATAACCAAACTACTAAGGACAACAGTGAAGTGCCAAGGAAAGACAAATAAAGAAGCCCCTAAGTAAGTCCTTATAACAAAAAGGACCAAAAAGGAATCAGAAACTCTGATAGCCGCCTTGCCATCATAGAAGCAGTAAATTAGTAGAAAAAATACTAATTTTGCAAAATTAAAATTATTAAAAGAAATTTTAAATGTCAACAAAATTGAGCGAAACATAATAGAAAATAAGTTATTTTATTCTTTTTTGAAGGATTAACAAATTTGTGAATTTTTTTATTTTTATCTGAATTTTTCTAAAACATAGACATTTTTAGTGCCTTCATTTGTTTCCACCCTTTTCCTCGGTTTTTGATAAAATTGTTTTTAACGAAACATATTCATTTAAATTTATAAAAAAAGAAAACCTCGTTTAGTGAAAATGGCGAATCAAAACAACTTAATCAGACCACCCATACTTAACCAACCTCCTCCCGCACCTGGTCAACCCATTCAACCCATTCAACCTGCGCAAGGTTTAAATCTAAACCAAAATAACCAAAATGAATTGGTAGAACTAATCACGAGATTAGTAGCCGAAACCCTTCATATTCAGAGAAGACAAATTTTCAATTCTATTTTGAACCCTGCAGCCAACATAAATAATGATACAGACCAACCAATTAATTTAGCAGATAATAATCTGAATGACTTAGATAAAATACCAGACGTGGTTAAAAGTCTAAGAGAATTTCCTGGGCAAACTCATGAATCCAATTCATGGAAAAAAAGCATTGACAGGATTCTTAAAATTTATGAGCACCTCAAAGGTACTCCAAGATACTACGGTATTTTATCTGTCATACGAAATAAGATAACAGGACATGCCGACGTGGTCCTGGAGTCCTACAACACACCCCTTAGTTGGGAAAAAATATCAAAATGCCTTACTCTGCATTATGCGGACAAGAGGGATTTGGGCACCCTCGAATACCAGATGACTACACTGGTTCAAGGTAATAGCACGATTCCTGAATTCTATCAGGTCGTCTATCACCATTTGTCTTTGATCCTCAATAAATTAGGATCAATTGAAATGAGTCAAGATTCCATGAATAATATGACTCAGTGCTACCGTGACAAAGCTTTAGATACCTTTGTCAGGGGTCTGAAAGGAGATCTGCCTAGGTTACTCAGTATAAGAGAACCAGTAGATCTTCCCCAAGCCTTACATTTGTGCCTTAAACTACAAAATGTAGACTTTCGAGCACAACATGCAAATAATTCCAATAGTTCAAGTCGAAAAATATTTCAACAAGCACCTCCGGTTCCTCCTAGAAGAGAAAACTTTCCAAGACCAACACCAATACCGGCTCCCAGACGTGAGTTTTACCCTCATTTACTTCATAAACCCCGTGCTCCTCAACCACCACAATTTAATAGGGACGCACAATACCAACCCAGATATCAACAGCAACAACAGCAAAGAACTCCACCAAATCAACGACCTCTTCCGCCGAAGCCGATGTCCATTGATTACTCTCTAAGAACTCAAAAGGTCAACTACCAAAATAGACCAAGAAATCAACAATTCCTTCAAAAACGTCAACATTCGCAACAAACGCACCCACCACAGAAGATGCAAAGAATTTATCATACTCAACCAGATGATGACGGAAAAACCCTGGAAGAATATGAAGCAGAAATCCTAAACGAAGACCAGAAGTACGACGAATCATTAGAGGAATATGTTGATCAAGAAGAGAACAACAATCTAGATCAACCAGAAGAACTAGATGACATTTATTTTTTAGATTAAAGTCCTCTTCGCTTCCCTTTTTCGAACATATTTCCAGAAGCGTAGAAATTCTGAAATTCCTTGTTGACACTGGGTCGAATAAAAATTATATTCAGCCTCGTCACATAAAAAATCCTCTTCCTAACGAAAAACATTTTTATGCTAACTCTGTTGGAGGCAGCATCAAAATAACACACCACTCACTTATTCAACTTTTTGGACCTCAACCCGATAAAATTAAATTTTTTATCCTCCCCAGTCTTATCTCATTCGATGGAATTATAGGGCACGACACCCTTAAACATTTAAACGCAATAATCCATACAAAGAAGAATCACATGTCCATTCACCCTAGTTCCACTCACCCACGAATTTCAATTCCTCTTAAACAGCATCTGTCACAATTGGTAAACAATATAAATATCAGGACTGATCACATGAACGAAAATCAATATACCAAACTTATAAACATCATCCATAAATGTCCTAATCTTTTTTCCGAACCAAATGAAAAATTAACATACACCACCACTGTCAAAGGAGAAATCCGAACTACAACTCGAGATCCAGTATATTCAAAATCGTATCCTTACCCAATGGCGCTCAAGAATGAAGTAGAAAAAGAGATCCAAAAATTATTAGAAGACGGTATTATAAGGCCATCAAAATCACCTTATAATTCTCCAGTTTGGGTAGTCCCCAAAAAATGGACGCCTCAGGAGAAAAGAAATTTCGAATGGTAATTGATTACCGTAAGCTTAACGCTTTAACCATAGCCGACAAATACCCGATTCCCAAAATTTATGAAATTCTCGCAAACCTTAATAAAAACCAATGGTTCTCTATAGTTGATTTGAAAAGTGGCTTTCATCAGATCCCACTAAAAGAATCTGACATAGAAAAAACTGCCTTTTCGGTAAACAACGGCAAGTTCGAATTTACTCGCCTTCCATTCGGACTCAAAAATGCTCCATCCATCTTTCAGAGAGCTTTAGATGACATCCTAAGAGACCTTATTGGAAAATGTTGTTATGTCTACATTGACGACATTGTGATCTTTGGAAAAGACGAGGACGAACACTTTGAAAATCTTCAAAAAGTCTTCAACACATTAGAGAATGCAAACATGAAAATACAACTGGATAAATGCGAATTTTTCCAAAAAGAAATTGAGTTCTTAGGTTTTGTTATCAGCAGGGATGGTATTAGAACTAATCCAAAAAAAGTTCAAGCTATTGTCGAACGGCCTATTCCCAAAAATCTAAAAGAGCTTCGATCTTTCCTCGGTATGTCAGGATACTATCGCCGCTTCATTAAAGACTACGCCAAATTGGCGAAGCCCCTGACATCCCTTTTAAGAGGGGAAGACGGACATGTGTCCAAAAATATGTCAAAGAAAAAACTCATTGAACTTAATCAAGAAGCCATTGAAGCATTCAATAAATTAAAGAAATCTCTCGTTTCTACAGAAGTCATTCTTCAATACCCAGACTTTGAGAAAAGTTTTCAGCTAACAACAGACGCTTCTGACTACGCCATCGGCGCAGTCCTTTCCCAAGACGATAAACCAATAACATTTCTTTCAAGAACGTTGAACAAATCAGAAGAAGTTTATGCCACCAACGAAAAAGAAATGCTGGCAATAATCTGGTCATTCAACTCTCTTAGAAATTTCCTTTACGGATCCCGCAAGGTAAACATATTCACAGATCATCAACCCCTGACGTACGCTCTTAGCAACAAAAATACGAACTCCAAAATGAAAAGGTGGAAAGCCATTTTGGAAGAGTATAATTACGAGCTAAAATATAAACCAGGGAAAGAAAATGTTGCAGACTCTCTCTCTAGACCTCCAAATGCAGAAATTAATTCAATGACTCCAACGGATCATAGTGCTGACAGCTCAGCGCACAATCTTATTCCTTCCGTTGAAATCCCTATAAATATTTTCCGAAACCAACTTCTCCTAAAAATAGGAAACGAAAACAGTTATCAAATTAAGAACCCCCTTGATCAATACACTAGACACGTTCTAATTCGACCAGACTACTCACAAAATGACATAATCAATATTTTTAAAAGATACCTTAGTTCAAATACCATAAACGGACTTCTTACAGACGAAACGACAATGGGACTGGTTCAAGAGATCTATCCTTTGCATTTCAAAGACTATCGCATCCGATTCGTTCGAAATCGTTGAAGACATAGCCAACCCAATCGAACAAGAAGAGAAGATTCTAAAGATACACCGGCGCGCTCATCGCAATGCCGAAGAAAATCGAAAACAACTTTTAGAAAACTTCTGTTTTCCTAAAATGGCTTCAAAAATCAAAAACCTAGTCAACCGATGTTTAACTTGCAAGGAAAATAAATACGACAGACATCCCAATAAACCCCATCTAAATCTGACACCAATTCCCAACTACCCCGGACACACACTACATATCGATATTTTTTCTACGGAAAGATACCTCGTTCTTACTGCTGTAGACAAATTTACAAAATTTGCGCAACCAAAAATTATTTCATCAAGATCAATTGAAGACATAAGACAACCCTTACGAACCATACTATTTTACTTCTGCGTACCCGAAGTTGTTGTAATAGACAACGAAAAAGCTCTCAATTCAGCCTCAATAACTTCAATGTTAGAAGATGATCTTTAGATCAAAATCTTCAAAACTCCACCATACAAAAGTGAAGTGAACGGACAAGTCGAACGTTTTCACTCTACTCTTTCTGAAATCATGAGATGTTTGAAAACGGATGGGCCCTCCCGGTCCTTTGAAGAACTTTTAGAACGAGCTGTCAATGAATACAATTTCACTATTCATTCAAGCACAGGCAAAAAACCAATAGAACTGTTTTACGGACGAATACCCAGGCTAAACTATGAAGAGTTCGAAAAAACACGTCAAATTAACATAGAAAAACTCAGACTTAAACAAGAAAAAGATACTAAATACCATAACAAAAATAAACAACCCATAAAAAACTACCAGATAGGACAGGTTATTTATGTTAAAAACAATAAACGTATTGGCTCAAAACTGACAGGTAGATATAAACAAGAAATTGTTAAAGAAAATAAGAATTCTACAATATTAACTGAATCTGGAAAAATAGTCCACAAGAGTAACATAAGAAATTAATTATTTTCAGATGTACTTTATACCTTTGCCAAGCTGAAATTCAAATCATGGACTTTTCAAATTCGCAAATCGTCTCTTTACATACAGGACAAGCGAAGATACAGAACGGACATTTTAAATTAATCCATATTATTAATCTTGACCAGTATGAACAATTCCTTTCCGACATATCACCAATCCTTAATCTCGAAAAAACCCAAAACCAAACCATTTTCCCTTTACTATCACACGAAATTCAACAAATCCGCACCTTTTTACATAACCTTAAAACTAAATCTAAACGCTCTTTAGATTTCATAGGTAAAGGCTGGAAATGGATTGCTAGCAACCCCGATCATGATGACTTTGTAACAATAAAAGAAAAAATTACAGATGTTTTAAAAAATAATAATAAACAAGTTATCATTAACGAGTTATACAACGAACGAATAAATAACATTACAAAAATTCAGAATGAAATTCAAAATTAACTTAAAGACAATAATAAAATCAATTATGAAATCATTACAAATCTTAAATACAGAATAAAAATTGTAAAAGAAGAACTAGAGAATATAAGCTATGCCATTCATTGGGCTAAACTAGGAACAATTAACTCTTTTATACTGTCAAAAAACGAAATAGATTTAGCTACTAAAATACTTAATGAACAACAATTACCTTACACAACAATAGAAGAAGCTTTAGATTTTGCAGACATTAAAATTATAAGTAATAATTTATCAATTCTTTATATAATAAACATCCCTTTAACAGACAAAGAAATATATGACAATCTATTAATTAAACCAATTAAAAAGAAAAATATTGTAACTGAAATTTTATACGATGTAGTTTTAAGAAATAACGACCAATTGTATGGAACAACAAAAAAATGTAAAACTTTTAATAATCTATCAATTTGTAACTCTAGAAATATTGTAAATATTACAAATGACTCTTGCATTCCCAATTTGTTAAAAAGCTTACCAGCTACTTGTAACACAGTGAATAATTATCACATTCCAACCATAGACGAAATAACACCAGACATTATATTGCTGAATCAGTTTACCGGAACTCTTGAATTCGACAATACAAGCCACAATTTAAATGGAACATTCCTGCTCAAATTTCGTAATATGACCATCAATCTAAACGGGACCCCATACATCTCTAAAGAAGGTTCTATCATAACACCCCTTCCAGCAATATTCCAAACAAATCCTAAGGAAAGCGAATACCGTGAATTACTCTCACTAGAAATGATGAAAGATCTTCATATCAACAACACTAACGAAATTCATCTCCTGCAAATAGAAAATAATCATCATCAAGTAACAACATATTCATTCATTTCCGTCCTTGGATTTCTTTTCGTAATAGTGATCATATGGAAGATCTTGCCAAAACGTCAAAATACGAAAATCGTAATAAAACAGCCAACACCAGAAGCCAATGGACCAGTGGCAATTGTGGACAAATTTCCTTTGCTCGAGATAAACTCAATCCAACATCAAAGCAGTCCTAAGTTCAACAACCTACCATACTTTTGACGATCGATGACGATCGTTCCTAAGAGGGAAGAGTTAACACGAACACGAGCAGCGAACATTCAACGGAAATGCTGACCATGCGTCTGATAAACAAAATTCACAAGAAAATTGAAATTGGTAAATTGTAATGGGAATGCAAGCAAGCAAAAAGACACTTCATGACTTTTGCTTGAGATTTATTTTAATTCACAAGAAAATTGAAATTGGTAAATTGTAATGGGAATGCAAGCAAGCAAAAAGACAATTCATGAGTTTTGCTTGAGATTTATTTTTAAGTTAGTTCTTTACTAAACGTTGAATAATAAAGGTCAGGCAAGCTGCCTGAAAAAAATATTTTTTTTAAAATAAATACGCTTTAAATTTATTAACTTATATAACAGATACAGAGTTGATCCTAAGACACATCCTTGTGGTACACCGGCTTAAATTTTCTTTAGTTCCGAGTAATTTTGGTCGTACCGTACTCCAAAGAGTCGGTTCATAACGTAAGATTTCGTAGTACCGGCTGGAAAGTTTACAGTTTACACTCAAGTATCGTGAAATTTTTATTTCTAAATCTAAACTGATGGCTCAGAATATGTCTTATTTCTTCTATTATTTTGCTAAGCCTTTTCAGGAGCAGTTTTTCGAAAACTTTTGCAATGGTTGGTATAAGCGAATTGAAGGTCTGTAAGATGTTACTTCTGTTGATGGCTTACCTTGTATAGGTATAACAATGACTTCTGCAATTTCCCAAAGACGTGGCACATATCTTAGTTTAAGGCATGCGTTTATTATAAACCTTCTTTCAAAACCTGGTTCAGTTATTAGATCTGGAGCGGGTCATAATTCTGGTTGTCAAAACTCTGTATGACCAGAATTCTGTTTTTTTTTTTTTTTGGAAAATACTGTACGTACAAAATTCTGTATTTCATAATTCTGTTTTTCAGAATTCTGTATGCCAAAATGCTGTATGTAATAATTCTGTTTTTCAAAATTCTGCTTATTCCCGCTCGCTCCAAACAAAATGAATAACCATCGACAATCAATTTTTGTTTTCCTTTATTGGACTGAGATGTTCATATTGAATTAATAACAAAAAAATATAAATAAAATATTTAAACAATAGATTTATTACAATTATTTCACTGCTTAGCACGCACAAGAAGAATTTTTTGTAATTAATTGTGCAATGGCTCATTCAATAATGATTACTGATATGGATACGTAAAAAACAAGTAACAAATATTTAAGAGAGAAAGAGACGTATTTGTAAGCTTACTTGGTTTTGTCTATGTATCCATATCGAAATATGATAAAATCAAATATGATATATATTAGGGTTAAAGTTCAGTAAAAATTTTGTGAACATGTAGCTGTGGCTGTTGTTTTTGTTGTTGTTGATTTTATTCATATTAATTTTGATATTCTGTTTTCAAAATTCTGTATTTAAACAAAAATGGTTTTGATAAAGTAAAAATGAAAAACAGTATTTGGAAATACTTACTTACTTACTTAGGTGGCGCTACAGTTCGGGACGAACCTGGGCCTCAAACAACATGCCTCTCCAGCCAACTCGGTCTTTGGCTAGCTGCCTCCAGTTTTGCACTCCAAGTTGGTTCAGGTCGTCCTCCACTTGAGCGCGCCACCTAAGGCGAGGTCTTCCTTGACTGCGTCTACCCTCTGGGATGCAATCGAAGATCCTGCGAGCCGGAGCATTGTTGTCCATTCGCTCTACATGACCTAGCCATCTTATTTTTTGACCAGGTCAATGTCGCTGTACAGCTCGTATAGTTCTTGGTTGAACCTTCTCCTTCAAAGCCCGTTAACGCAGAAAGGGCCAAAAATCTTCCGAAGAATCTTACGCTCGAAACGACTAAGGATATCTTCATCCGCTTTAGATAGAGTCCATGCCTCGGCGCCATAGAGCAGGGCTGGGATGATTAGGGTCTGATACAGAGTCTCCTTTGTCTTTCGAGAAAGGGCTTTGCTACTCAATTGCCTTCCTAGCCCATAGAAACAGCGATTGGATAGAGTAATTCTTCGCTTTATTTCTGACGAGATGTTGTTGTCAGATGTTATAGCGGATCCGAGGTACACAAAGTCCCTAACTACATCAAAGTTGTACCTGTCTATTGTGATGTTTTGTCTAATCCGCCGGTGTTGTGTGTTTCTTTTTGTGGACAGCAGGTACTTCGTTTTGGCCTCATTGACTGCTAGTCCTATCTTAGCCGCTTCAGCTTCTATGCTAGCAAACGTTCCAGTGACAGCTCGCCGAGTTCTGCCAATGATGTCTATGTCGTCAGCGTATGCTAGCAATTGCACAAACTTGAAAAAAATTGTCCCACTACAATTGACTTACGATAGCGCATCACCTTGTCGGAATCCTTTTTTGACGTCAAAAGCTTCTGTGAGGTCAGAACCAACCTTGACGGAGCAGCGAGAGTTCTCCATCGTCATCCTGCACAGTCGGACGAGTTTTGTGGGAATGCCAAAACCTGACATGGTTCTGTATAGCTCGTCTCTATAAATGCTATCGTACGCGGCCTTAAAATCGATAAAGAGGTGGTGGGTATCGATTTGGAATTCTTGGGTGGTTTCCAGGATCTGCCGTAGAGTGAACATTTGATCGATTGTGGACTTTCCTGGTCTGAAACCACACTGATAGGGGCCAATCAGGTTGCTGACGAAAGGTTTCAGGCGTTCACATAGTACGGCAGAGAGGATCTTGTAGGCGATATTCAGGAGACTTATTCCTCTATAGTTGGCGCAGCTTAGAGGGTCTCCTTTCTTGTGCATCGGGCAAACGATGCTGAGGTTCCATTCATCAGGCATACTTTCTTCTGACCAAACTTTAGAGATGAGTTGGTGTATGCACTCCACCAGGTCATCTCCGGCTGCTTTAAAAAGTTCGGCGGGTAGTCCGTCGGGTCCAGCAGCCTTGTTGTTTTTGAGTTTAGATATTGCTATCCTTACTTCATTTTGGTCAGGTGGACGGAAGTAGCATCTCTCAATATCTTCGATCGCGCGCTTCTCATGCTCTCCTTTTTCTTTTGGAGAAGCCGGTGTTCTTCCCGTCTTTTCTGCTCGTAAAGCTCGCGAGCAGCTCTCGTCTTTCTTTGCAGCGTTGCTTTATATGCCTCTTGTTTGGCTGCATGGGCCTGCCTGCATTCGTCATCAAACCAGAGGTTTCGGGGTGGTGGTCTGGTGAAACCTAGCACATCAGTTGCGGCATCTCTGATGGCTTGTTGGCAGTGTTGCCACTGATCTTCGGCACTTGATGCTGGCGGTACTGGATTTCTTGAGAGGTTACGGGATATTCGATCGGCATAGGTTCTGGCGGTTTCTTGCGATTGCAGCTTTCCGACGTCATACTTCCTCACAGTATTACTCCGTTGTTGTGAAGTTCGGGTTATTCGCATTCTTACTGCAACAAGGTAGTGATCCGAGTCGATGTTAGCTGCTCGGAAGGTGCGAACATCCAAGATACTGGAGGCGTGTCTTGCATCGATCGCAACGTGATCAATCTGATTGACGGTTCTTTGATCTGGGTGTCGCCAAGTCCCTTTGTGTATATCGAGATGAGGAAACCGTGTGCTTGCAATGGTGACGTTATGTGCCGCTGCGAAGTCAATTAGCCTAAGTCCGTTTTCAGACGTTGTGTCGTGTAGGCTATGTTTTCCGACAGTTCTACCAAAGATTTCCTCTTTACCTATTTTGGCATTAAAATCGCCTAGTACGATCTTAACGTCGTATTTAGGGCATTGCTCATAGGTTTTGTCGAGGAGCTCATAGAAGTCATCCTTGGTGGCGTCATCTTTGTCTTCTGTGGGGGCATGAGCGCATATTTGGAAATACAGTATTTTGTAAACAGAATTTTGACCATACAGTATTTCGACCCCGATCCCAATTTATGTGATACATGCTTCTTACTTCTTTGAGCGTGACATTAGGAATTTCACATACGTCGTTTACAACCAACAAACTGTAAGGGATCTGCAGCTGTGTTTTCTGGGAATGGCTTAAGGACATTGTGTCTGGGGATATTCGCTGTCTTCCATAAGGAGTATTCATTAGAAGCATCCGTCGTGAGACTTTTCAGGAATTTATTTTTTTTTTTTATTTAAAAGTGAATCATTTTTTAACTCACAGATATTTTATTTCATTTTTCTCTCGTGTTGACAATTTTGAATTTAATTTGTAAACGCACCCTTTCACTTATCATCAAATATTGTCAATTTATTCAGTAAACTCGAGATTTGCATCACGGTAAAGTACACGCGCGAGCAACGTCTGCAAATTATATAAAATTCAACAGGAATGGTTAAGAGTATAAGTCACAAGGCCTTGGCTCCTTAAGGAGCTGTCACGCCAATAAATTTATTTATTTTTTTTTCGGTCGTAATACTTGTCCTAGTAGACAGGCAATAACAAGCTTAGTGCAAAAATTTGAGTCTACATACCCGTTGTGTGATGTTTCCGTGTCAGTGAGACAAAGGGTTGGTCGATGTGTCAACAATATCGTTGCCGTTCAGGCATCCGTAGCAAACGATCCGATCAGTCAATTCTACGGCTTTCTCAAGAATTGGGCATCGCTCAGACCACATTATGGCGTATTTTGCGATAAGGATCTTGGTTTACACCCATACAAGATCAAGTTGACTCAAGAATTAGGCTCATTTTTCTAATTATATCTTCTAATTATACACATGTATATTAATTAACTTTAAAAAAACTGCATACCAAAATTTAAAAAAAAATAAAAAAAAAATAAACAAAAAACAGGATTTTATCAAAATCCAAATTTTTCATAAATTCGTTTTTGTGATGGCGTACTCCATTTTCACTAAAACTGTTAAGTGTGGTCGTTTTGACACTATTTTTAAGTTCAGATAGTGTTATTTTTCTATGTTAATGTACGCACATATGAGCAAGTACGTGCAACTAAGTTGTGCAATTTATTTCTATTATTTCTGCTTCACTCAGTGATAGAATTATTGAAGTATAATCTGACGATAAATCGTTATTATCTTCGACACTTATATGATTTCGTTTAAGACCTTTAACTACGAAAAAGTCTTATAGGTCTGACGTTTTGTTAATATCAGGTGGCCAATATGTTGGCGAACCAGAACAACAAAATTCGCAGTAGTATTTGGGGCCTGCTTGGTTTAGCTGTTTACAATTTGTTGTTATAAGCCTAGATCCTTTTTGCGTGACTTAAATTATTGCCCAATTAACGATTTTGTTGGATTTGTTCTAAAAAATGTTCTTATCTTCAAAACTATCTATTTCTATATGGTTATCGGAATCGACTGAAAATTATAAGTTTGAATAAATACACATATTCAGGTTTCTCTAAGGCATACCTTTCATAACATTAATTTGATTATTGTCGTTAATTTTCATCGTGTTGGCATCCTTATAACAACAGAGCCAGATTAAAAAAAAAATCTAGATATCTATTAAACAAAAACATTCGCTAAAATATTATCATCATACATCTGCTTTTGGGAAACGAAGGTGGTTCTATAAATAAAAGAGAAATCCGAAATACGATACCGAGAAACAAAGTCAATTGCATAAGCCCTCCAAGTTCCGAGTGTCTGATGGCTACGGCAACTTGGCTCCATAAGAGAAATGATCCAGCACATCATGTCTACTGCTGCGTTGTCCCTCATTGCTGACGCCCACAACTGCCGGTCCATTCGTTCGTTCAGTCCATCCATTCGAACCATTAAATACTTCTCCTCACAGAAGTTACACCACGCGCGTCGCCCCCGCCAGCCGCGTCAAAGCGATCTTTGTCATTGGATCGAAGGTCCAAATGGCGACCTTGCTTACTTTCATTTTCGAAGAAATACTATCACTAAACGACCTTTCCCTATGTTAACAATAAATTTGTATCTTTCTTGTATTGTTTTTTTTTTCTTCTTTATTTAGGATTTTACAACTTAACGCTACCGAAATACACTAAAAATAAATTCAAGATTGTTATTTATTTAACGATACATTCCTCTCCTCCTGGCGGATGAATCAGCTGCTCGAGTGGCCACTCACTTGTGCGGATCCAAATGAAGCAGATCGAATGTATGTGCGGCGTAGTCGTGGAATACCTCTCTTGGACTTCGTCCATAAGTCCGAGTTCATAAGTTTTGTTTTTATTTTATGTTTCTTTTTTCAAATTTATCTCAAGAAACGCTGAAAAGAAATCAGAAATCGAAAACTGAGGCTTGGAATTTATTTTTGTTTTTTTTTTTTAGATCAAGAAACCACCTCCACCATCACTTACGATGGATTGAGTAGATGGTTGTAGATACTTTTTGGGTCTTTGACTTTTATGTGTGTACCGTGTTCCGTGGCGCTGACTGTTGCGTAAGAAAGAAAGCGAGTAAGATTTAATGTTGCGCTTCAATGAGTGGAGACTAGTAAAACCAATCAACTAAATCACCGTAATACGGCAACGAACCGCACTAAAATGGTGATGATGCTGCTTCAGATACAAGACAAAGACGATACAGCGGCGACGACGCCAGTTATTATAAGCTTTATTTTAATCTTTATTTGGTAAGCATGTTAAATGGACGATGATGATGATGACGATGCGGGATTGAGACCATCGACGATTGGAATTTGAGTGAAGAAACCGTAATAAATTTTTAATAGACCCTTCACTTCGAAATGGAAAGAATTGAAGAAAGCAATTCGTTCAGCTAAATCCTTTTACTTCTTTAATTTTAATTCATGATTGGGATATTGCGTTGTGATCCTTTTTTACCATTTTGAAATGAAGGTCTGATCACTTCTTATTTATTATTAGGTACAAAGTACTACAATAGTTACTATAATGCAAGTTAAGGATTGAGAATAAAAAAAAATAGAAATAACAATCAAACGTGATAACAACATTTTGGGTAACTTTTTTTCTATTTACATTTTTTTTTAATTTTCAATATTTTTTTAAAGAAATAAATTCTGATACACAAAGAAGAAAGGAATTATTCCTTTGGTCCAGTTTTATTTGAACGAGATAAGCCTTAAGAAGAAAACGTCATGATGGCTGATGATATGGCTATATTTGTATCATGCAACTCAGTCGAAATAGCATACGAAAATCTACAGAACTAAGCGTGTGTCCATTGCGAATGAAGTGTTCAACAGGCCGCAGAAGAGAAAAACATTGTATGCTGACTCCAGAGCTCCGTTGTGAAAATGCAACGTGAGTTTCCTTTGCCATCATGGCTCGAGTGGAAAATATTTAAGTTTTGGAACCTAAGCCGCTGAGAAACAGAGAAAACAAAGCTTCCAGTCTCAGGAAGTTCGAAACGGCTCGGGCGAACAAGCGAAATGCAAATGTTCTATAATGGGACTGACGCTGCCACTTAGGCTGGATAAACATAAACAACTCCGGCCGTGGGCGTTGAAAATTTAACCCACGGATCCTAACATTGGTTAAAAAATCATTTTTTCTTGACAGAGACTCATATCATTCTGCTGCATGGACAAAATTTCCGTTGTTATGAAGTCAATATAATTGACAAATATTCGACCAAACGTTAGTACATCCACAGAGATTGACTGTTTGTTGTGGTTTATTGAATGGCAACATCATAGAAACCAAATTTTTTTGTTGGAAATGAGGAAGGAGGCATCGTTAAGGTTATCATCGAACAATCACAATCACACTGTCGGGCTTGGAAACATCAGCATTAAGTACGTCAAGACACTTAAATAACTTGGTATTACAAATGGAGAAAGGAAAAAATGCGGGAAAAACTGACCGCCTTGGTTCGAATAGGTAGCGTACTATGCTTGCAATTATTTTAAAACATTTATAATAGATCTGGGCGCGTATAATAATTTTTCACAATCCTCTTCTTCTTCTTCAAATGACGATTGTTATAATCAATTCTGTTTTTTAAATAAAAAAAAAATAATTTTCAAAATCAAACTTAAGCCTCAGTTATCAATTTTTTTTTGATAATTGACGCGCGTACAAGGGACTATTTGTTTCCCTTTTAAGGTAACACACTGCGCAGGCATTAGGAAGATAGGGAGGGGAGAGATAGGAGGTGTCGATTAACATTGGCTTTGAATGTTTGCAGATCAAAATGGCAAGGGAAAATCTCGCCGGGTAAACTATTCCAAATTCGTGTTGTTCGGCTAAAAAAAGAATCCCTATATTTCACGGTACGTCCGAAATTGGGCTCAAGGGTGAACTTATGAGCATTCCTTGCGAGACGAGTATTACGGGCGAAACTTTTAAGGGGAGAAATGCAACTGGCTACTTCGAGTGAACATTTTTTGTAAGAGAAACTATAAAATAAGGAAAGACATGAAACATTGCGTCGGTGTTCGAGAGGGGTAATTGATTCAGTGGCAGTTCTATTTCCTATCAATCTTAACGCTCTATTTTGTATTCGATCTAAATTTAAAGAAAAAATCACCCAGCCATTTCAAAAAAATATTGATTCGAGAATGGAAAATTAAAAACAAAAATAACCTACATTTAAAAAAAAATTAAAAAAAAAACCAAAATATTTGTATGTGAACTTAGGTCCTTTGCTTACCTATATCTTTCTGAATATCAAACTTCGTTCTAATCGGTTAACCAGTTCTCGAAAAAGTCAAGGAAAATAAAAACGGTCCTATGGGGGTTACCGTTTTAAGCCCGCCAACTTAATTGTTTTTTTTTACCAAAGCATAATCCAAATCTACAATAGTACACTGATTTTTTTATAAAAATTCTTGGAGCCGTTTTCGAGGAAAATATGATTTTACTTAACGGTTATATGGCAGGCTCTTGTTAACCCGTGGTACCTATTTAAAGCCTAGGTCCGGCCCGCCCGTTTGGCTGGAAACAAACTTGTGAATCGACCCCATAAAGTTCGCTGGCCCGCCAACCAGTAAAAGAGCAGCAATTTCGAATCCTGTTAAGAGCGATGAAAACCCGGATTCATCAGCGCCACCCAGCCTAGCCAGCTATGTGTTACTACACCGTCCACGTAGAATCATGTGTAGAGCGCTTAACTAGATTTGATCTTTGAAGACTTTTACTCCCGGTGATCCGAGCCAAAGAACTATTCTTACACCCCATTCTATTAGAAAACTCTTACCTCAGGCACCCGCAACCATACTACAATTTTTGACCGTACCTACAGGCGTGGTAGCTTTAGAAGATTTCAACTTCTACTTCAGGCGTTTCCCATACTATAGGCCAATTCTGCCGCCGAACCTATAGGGGACGATATTTTAGCAAGCTCTTTTTTACATTGCATTTAGATTTCATTATTTGTATGTTATAGCTCTGGGAACAAATTGATTTTTTTCTTCATAATTTTTTGTATCAATTAAATCGAAAAACTTTTGTAGTAAAACATGTATGTAGATCTTTTAATTATCTGTACTTTTTCATGGACGGTTTTTTGACTAAAAAAACCGTATATTGATATTTATTGAGATTTTTTTTCGCTAATTACTTATGCTAACAAGTTATAGCATATTTTGTAAGAAAAAAACTAGGTGTTGATTTTTCCTTCCGATTTAGGTACTAAAATGCAAGTTATGGATTCGTGCAAAAAAAAATAAATTGCATGACTGGATCGCACGTACTTGCTCATATGTGCCGTCACATCGTCGAATAAATTTAAAAAAAATGCTCGACTGGGTCGCACGAACTTGTTCTTATGTTAGATAATTGCTTAGTGGCTGCATTATGTATGTATACAAAGGGTGTTTTTTAAGACGTGTGGTTTTCAAGCAGAAATAGAACGCATATAATTTAATCTTATGGCCAAGAATTTAGCTAGATTATAAATATAAGGGTTTGCATTATGTTTTAAAAATGATTTAGGGGAAGTGGCCGCCGCGTCTGGCTAGAATAAATTCTAGCCGATCCCCAATTTTGTGAAAATCGGGATCTGTGGCCATTCCGTTTTGGGCCCATTCACCGAACGTGTGACGCGCTTATGGTCGTTCGGCTTAAATTCTTGCAATAGTTGGATTTTGTAAGCCTGCAAACCAAAATCCTTCCGCAAAATCTTCCATAAAGTGGATGAGCACATCTCCAATTGTTGCGCGCGATGGCTGATGGACTCATTCGTGTATTCTTCGATACTCTGCTCCACCGAAACGAACCATTATTTTGGTAATAAATTTGCACAATTTGAAAACTTGTTCAGGAGTAAGTCTATTCATTGTGAAATGGCGAACCAAACTGAGCATAAATTAAGTGACAGCTGTCAAAAAGGCCAACTCCGAAAGAAGTATTGCCAGATTGAAAACCACACGTCTACTTAAATAAAAAAAAATTTTTTTTTTTTAGAAAATTCTTTAATTTTTTTAATTAACTTAAAAGTTTTCCCGGAAAAACTAAGTATAAATATGAAATCAAATTTGAAAACTTAATGTCTATTGAGGAAAAAAAATATTGACAATCGTTCGACCGGTTTTTTTCATAAAGTCGTTTTCTTGAATTTTTTTAGAAAAATTATTTTAATTTTTTTTTCTAGTCACTATAAATCTGTAGTTTTCATCTGGGAAAATAATTTAAAAAAATTCAATCAACCCGTTTTCAAAACATTTTGAAAACCATATTTTTTTTTAACTTTAAGAAATGAAAAAAAAGTTTTTGAAATTTTTTAAATGCAATTAAATTAATTGAATTAAAACGACTTCCTGTTTGCAAAATTTTATTAAAATCGGGATAGTGGTTTATGATAAAACATTTAAAAAAACGGGCAGACGGACAGAATTTTGCCATTAACTCAAATATGTTTCTCTATCATCGTAATGTCACGTTTGATTGTTATCTCAAAATTTTTAATCAGCACGAATGCATAACTTGCATTATAGTACCTATAATCGCAAGTAAAAACAATGCAGAAATAATAAATTGTCTGGTGTGCATGGGCAACGCTTGAAGTTATAAGTTGAATTTGAAAATTCTTGTTATGAATTATTTATATTATTAATTACAAAAAAAAAAATTAAAAAAAGACAATTAAATTAGCTACAGTTTATTAATCAAATAATTGCTTTGGAACATTTACATTTGAAAGTTTTTTTTACATTTAAGTACCTAAGTTATAAATTCAGAAATTCAGATTGATTTATATTACTTAGGTATTTAACAGTTATTGCTAGCACAGCAGTTTTGATATACATATACAACATGTATTCGCCTCACTCTTACAATATATGTACACTCTTTTTTACATCATAGCTATATTTTAAAATAAAATCACCAGAATCTAGTCGCAAAGTTATCCAACTGAGGACCACTTTTGAGTAAATTTCCTTACTTCGTTGCATTTCTTGTTCGACCAAACAACAAATCCTAAACAAGTAAATATCATGTGGAAGAGGAGCTATTTTCCTGCCCATTCGACCCCGACGAACTATGTCCGCACTTCTGGCACACTTTTTCGTCTTTTTCTTCCTTTTCTTCATTGCAATCAGGAGATTCAATTGACCAGCCGTCCTTAGACACAATTGTATCCTCTGATTTATCCTCACTATCTCTGTCCGTTGAATACCACTTGGTTGTGGATTCAATAACCTTCTCGGGTGTCATAGGTGTTCCACCATCAGATGGTGTTGGTGACGATTCAAATGAGCTCTTTATGCGATTTCCGTGTTCGTCGTTGATGCGCAGTCGAAATTTAGGAAAACTACTCCCCCGAAGCACCTTTGTTCGGTCGGCTCGAAAGTTTGACCGCACTGCCTCCCAATCCACCGCCCCAGGACTATCAGCTTCGGCTATACCCGGCAGCATGGTGCAGCCGAAATAGTTCGAGCGATATTGTTGCTGTGTGGCCATGGAAATACCATGGAAGCCATCGTTGACAAAGGCGCAATCATCAATGCTCGGTTCTACCACGGGATCCAGATATCGTTTCCCGTGGTAGATAATCTCGTCCTGCTGTTTGAATTGCGTCCGAACAGAATTCTGCCTGCCATTCGCACTGTAAAGATAAACGTTCTTTCTTCTTGATATGCCATTTTGACCTGCCGCCGGAGGACTGGGCAAACTGCTGCTGCTGCTACTGCTGAATGTTGAAACTTTTTGATAAAACATACGATTATGGCTGGGGGTTATAAGTGGCGAGGAAGTGGCCGAAGACATAACCAGAGTGCACTGATTTCCAGACGAGTTAGTGGTAGAGATACCATAGGAATGCGTGAAAGACATAGAAGTCTCCAAATTATTCATAAACACTGTATTGTCGGTAATGTAGTTATTTCTTGTTGGGAGGGTTAGTGTATTTGGTGGTTTCTTAGTCGGGGTTCGAACCGCATCGCATTGCCCGACTGGTAGTTGCGATGTTTCTATGGAGGTGGTAGTCTGTTCCATCGTCGTCGTTGTCGTAGAATGGATTCTGTTGTAACTGTTGCTGGGTGTCATGATGAGTGGTGATACCATTGGTGGTGGAGTTCTGGGTGGAGTGCCCAACGATTCATAAGCTTTAGAAGGAAAAATAAAATTGTTAATTTACGTGATTTTCAGTGGAAATTTTGATAAAAATACAACATGGAATAACATCGATTTTTTTGTTTTGTTTCATACCAACAACTTTAAGCAACATTTTCAAACAGCCAAACTATCGACAAACAAAAAGGAATTAACAAAACTGATTAATTACAACAACAGTGCGACCAATTGAAAGATGAATGAGATGAGTTACAATACCTGCCCTTCGTACCTTCCCAGCAATCTTCGTTGTCCTCGCGTATTGGGTTAGGAGTTTTACTAGAAGTTGTTGTGGTTGAGGATGTTGTGGATGAATCCAAGCAGGTTTGGACAACTATGTCCATATGGGAATCCAGAGAAAATTGTTTTCCTAGATTATATGTTGAATTCAGAATTCCGACAAAAGTACAAACGGTCGTTGGAACTTACCAGACATCAAAATACCTCTGACTCTACGTCGCATGGATGGAGATTCTTGGTGCTAAAAAAAGAAGAATCAAGAAATGAATAGATGCTTTTGTCAAAAGATGAACAAAGCGGATCGATCCCCTCCCAAATCATCGGTTAATGAAATACAACAAAATTCAACACTCTTGTACAACTCACCGCAATTCTTATGCCAGCATAAGTTTTGGCCAAAAAATCATCTGCATCGAACAGCGCAGCAAATGACCCGTTGACAATTTTCGGAGACATTGGAGAATTGGCTAGCAGCAGGCTTGATCCAAAAGCTTCGCACTTCTCCTTGGTTTCTATTTTACATTTTTTTAACAAAAAAACAATTCAAATAAAAATATTTAATGGGATGTTAGTTACTCATGAAGGGCACTACCTAAAGCAATACAAATGTAGTACACACACATTGAGTTCCATTACCTTTGAGAGACACCTTAGTTCTATCCGAGGCTATGTCAATGTTCATTTCGTCCAAAACAAATCCGGCAACTAGACGAATTTCCGACCAATCGTTCAGAATGTCATCCAGAGTTGTGCGACTTGATGTGACCGTAAATCGGATGACGTATTTTCCTTTAATTGATGCCGGAACACAATGTAAGTTCCCTCGATGATTTAGACGTTTGAGAAGCCTTTCAGTTATTTCATTGTGTCCTTTAATTCTAAAGACGACCATTCCTGGAAATCAAAACGTAAACTAAGCCAAGAAATAGAGAGATTGTTGGGAATATCGGCACCTAAATGTCGTTTTGCCGGAATTTCGAAACGATGATCGGCTCCGACGAGGGCTTCGAACTTCTGTGCCAAACGTACACCTTCTCTGATATGTTTTTGTAAGCCTTTTATGCCAAAAGATCTCAAGACAAACCAAAGTTTTAGCGAACGAAAGCGCTTGCTTAGTGGAATTTGCCAATGCATGTAATCTATGGCTGAGCCAGAGTTCTCGTGTTGGAGGTACAATGGTTCAACATTGAATGTCCGGTGAACAGCTGTACTATCCTTAACCCTAGATAAAAAAATAATAATTAGTTAACGTAGTTACGTACGACAGATGAAAGATGAAATATGACAGATGACATATGACATATGACAGATAACAGATGAAAGATGGAAAATGAAACATGAAACATAAAACATGAAACATGAAACAAGATGAGACATGGAACATGAAAAATAACAGATGACTAATAACATGACAGATGTCATGTCATGACATATCTAAGACATCTATACACATAAATAAAAATGATGTCTGTTTTTTAATTTCAAAATAACAGCTGTTTACAAGATGCATGTGAAAGAAAAACACAATTTTTTAAGAATTTTTGTCTGTCTGTCTGCCTATCTGTGTCTTTCTGTCTGCTTGTTCTGGGTAATCTCGGGAAAGGCTGCACCGAATTTGACAGGACTTTCACTGGCAGATTGCTAATGTTCAAGGGAGTAACTTAGGATATTTAAATTATTCGTATTTATGACCGATTTTGAGAGGATTTTCACAGGCAGAAAGCATATACTGTAAAGATTAAATAAGGGTATTTTAACTACCCCTAGGTGGCGCTGGAGGCGTTTTTTTTTTGAAAATTCTTATTTATGCCCTGATTTTGACGGGATTTTCAAAGGGAAATAGATGATGTTGTAAGGTGTAACTAAGGCTATTTTAATCACCCGTTGGTGCCGCTGGGGTCGTATGAAAAGCAGATAGCTTATTTTGTAAAACGTAACTAAGACTGTTTTGATTACTAGGTGGCGCCACGTCGGGTTCGTTTTTTTGGAAAAAGTATGGTAAACCCGAGCAACGCCGGGTGGGTAAGCTAGTATGAAACAAAATATGAAGTATGACAAATGACAGATCACAGATCACACATGATAGTCTACGATGAGTGGTTACAATAAGGCAAGTTTTGCATTCGTGAAGAATAAAATATTTGAGATAACAATCAAACATAACATTACGATGATAGAGAATAAATTTTAAAGTGACAAAAATTTCTGTCTGCCTGTACACCTATCTGTTTTCGTTTCCCACTATCTCATAAGCCACATAAGTTTAGGAATGTAAGCTGTTCCATATCCTTTATAAATACTTATTATGTATTTTTAAATTCCCAATTAGACTGAATTTCTATTATTCTTCCTTTGTTTACTTTAAACTATTAAACACGTGCACTTACCACAAAGCGGTGCAATCAAAATGTACCATCAACCACTTTGATGGATTGAATGCTATAGAATCAGCTCTCTCGACTCCTTTCAACCACGAACGATACTCCGGGCAAATGAATGCACTGCCTGCATAAGCAGCGTCAAGATGAAGCCACAAGTTATGGTCGCGGCACACTGATCCAACCTATTATAATTTTTTACTCAATAAAAAAAGAAACACCAACAATGCTTTCATTCACAAGTCATACCTCATCCAGATTGTCGAATGCGCATGTCCCTGTTGTTCCCAGTGTAGCACAGACCTGTTGCGGGAATATAAGCCACAAACACATAATTAGCAACAAGTGGATTGCCAGCGACAAATTCCAACTGCTACCACAAACTAATAGATCCCTAAGGGACTCTCAGTGACCAATCTTCTTAATGTCACTCAACGTTGCCATTACTTACCACCCAAACAACCAAACATCCACCCAACCAACTATTCCGAAATAAATTTTTTGCCCCTACTCACCCAAAACGGGATCAACCCTTGTTTGATATCATCTTCAATTGCCTCGCGAAGAGGGTCACCTCGCATCGAAAGGTTGTCGTCGGACTCGATGTACCTCATCCGCACTAATCCTATTAGCAGATTTGAATGTTAAGTTCAGTTTAATGAAGCTCAAGGTTGAGTTACCAATTAGAGCTGCCTTCTCGACGCTGGAATGAGATTGATCTGAGCAATAGGCCACTAGTCGGGCATTAATTTCGGCATCCTGCAATCCAGGACTTCTTTCGTGAAAGCTTTGAATGGCTCTGGTTCGTCCGGCTAACAGGCACACCAAAGTTGATTCACTAGCTGTTGTTTGAATAACACCACCACCCTTGCTGTTGCTGTTCAAGTGCAAGAAGTCATCAGGGAGGCCAATCATTTTGCCCAACCAATTCATAACGATAATCTCCAATTCTGTGCACGCCGGAGAACTGGCCCATGTGAAGCCTAAACAGTTGATGGCATCGGCTAACATATCACCCAGCAAAGATGGGAAGGAGTTCAATGCCGGAAAATATGCGTGCATGTGGGGGCTCTGCCAGTGTGTCACTCCGGGCATGATTACCCGTTCTACGTCATTGAAAATGGCATCCCAGTTCTCACCATCAATTGGAGCCGATTCCGGCAGGAGGTTTCTCATGTAACCCGGCTTTACGTCCGGAAAAACTCGACGGTCTCGGATGTTCTCCAAATAGTCGGCAATGTAGTCGACCATTTGTTTGCCTGCAAGTAAATAAATATAAATTGTTAAGCCAATTTTATTGGTCACAAGGACACCAACTGTTTTATGGGGGTGCAAGGATAAGTCAGAAGAAATAAAGCTAGAAAACTGCGCATACAAAGGGTTTTAGAAGAATTCAATAAAGAGATTTTATTAAAATGTTATACAGTTTTCTTGTTCGGGTGGAATGAATGTAAATTCATTTTGTATTTAAAAAGAATTTATGAGGTAGGTACTATTTCAAATTATATTATTTGTTTTAAGATGGTGTTTGTGTCGGTGGGTTTGTAAAGTGGAAATGACATATGTATACATGTATATGTATAATTGAATTGATAAATATTATGTATATCAATTATATTTATTATTATTATTATTATTTATTAACCCAAAACATAAATGTACAGATTAATCTTAAAAACTAACAGCACTAGCTCCATGGCTTTAGGCTGGGATCTTACAATTTTTCTTAAAAATAATAATACGGGCTTAAAAACTTAATGCTCCCCCATTAGTAAAGCATAACTTAGTTTATATTATATACATGTATCGAGTTTAAGATCTTGCAATACTTTGAATACATTTTTTTATATTATCCTCTGATGGGATTGAAAGTAGGTTAGTAAATGTTTTTTTGTATAATTTTTCAAAAATATGTTTAATAAAATATGTTAAGTACATTCGGAAGTTAAATGTTTAATTGAAATTATGTTGTTTGATTCACAGATGTGGCAAGTGGCAGGAGGTTCGTTTTTCAGTAAGTAGCTGTTCGTTAGCCAGGTATGTCCAAGTCTCAAGCGTAGGAAGCACTTGTTCATTTTTGCAGTTGTATTAGAAGGATAAAACCCTGGAATACCTTCTGGGTTAATAGAGGCATAGTGGTGGATGTAAGTGTTCCAATCTTGTTTTTTTTTTTATTTTGTGGTGCCAATGTGTGTCTATGATTTTAACTAGGTCTTTTTTGAGAGGTCGTTGTAGGCTTATATTTGTATTCGGACATATGGAGATGGATTTCGCTGCACAATCTGCTGCTTCGTTACCTTTAATCCCGGCATGTCCCGGGATCCAGATAAGTTGTAATTTTGCTCCTAGGGATGTAATGTTATATTGTTGATATATGGTGAACGGTGTTTAATATTTTTTAGAGCGGTGAGCGTAGAATGACTATCAGTAAAGAGTACGGTTTACCTATTCGATGAAATTGCTAGATTAGTAGCTTCAAGTATAGCTAAGGCTTCTGTAGAGAATATAGAAAAGTATGATGGGAGCTTCTCGCCACAGAAAATCTGGCTTTCTTTGTTAACAACTGCAAATTCGGTTCCCTCACTGTTTTTGGAGCCGTCGGTGTATATTATGTTCCAAAGGTTATTGGGATATCTGTTCAGGAGATCAAGGAATAGTTCGGTATACATTTCATTAGGTGTAGTCTTCTTCGGGTAATTTGACAAACTGGTGTTAATACAGTCCATATGAAGCGCCCAAGGAGGGTGTTTTTCGATGCGTATGCTTCTTACTCTGGGGTTGATTTCAATGACGTCTTTCCCGAAAGTTAGAGCTTTGTAAAGTGTTGAGGGTTGTTTGGGTGGGTTCTTACGTCTCAACATTTTAGCTGCGTCTATGTGAATTGGAGAGGAGTATGATTCGTAAATATTCGGAAAAAGCCTGAATGTCAAAATTTCATTTCGTTCTTCGATGGAGTGAAAGCCGCCTTCTGTCATCATATTCTTGATTGGAGTGGTTCGAAAGGATTTAAGGCTTGCCCTTATAGCTGTGTGGTAGAATGGATTTAGTATTTTCAAGTTAGATTTGGCACATTTACCGTAAATGGTTAGTCCGTAGTCGACTTTAGAGCAAAAAATCATTTTCGTTATGTTAATTAAGGTGTTAATATGAACAAAGCTATTCTGCGATGACAAATATTTTATTACATTTAGTCTAGGAGCTAATTTCTTTTTAATTCCATACAATGATTCTTAAAGTTAAATTTGCTATCAAATAAAATTCCTAAGATACTTAAATTATTTACAGTGGGTATATGAATATTATTAATACTTAGGTTAGAACAATTTAATTTCCTGCAAATACGGAGAGGTTTGTTTTTATTTAAAGATAGCATAGCCCCCGATTGGGTGCACCAATTATTAAAAAAAAAATTAACTTCTTTGAGTACATTAGCTGTTCGTATCATATTGTTACATCTTGATATTAAGTACAAATCGTCTGCGTGATCGATGTTTTTGTATTTTGAAATTATTTTGCTGATGTCATTGTATGCAATCACAAAAAGGACTACCGAAGGGGAGATCCTTGTGGTATACCATTTTTAAGAGTATGTAATTTAGAAAGGGAGTTATTAACTTTAGATTTAAAAAATCGGTTCGTAAGAAACGATTTGACAAAATTATACATTTTGGGGCCAATCCTCCATTTTATCAATTTTTATAGAACGATGTGGATTCCAATGCGTTCGAACGCTTTCTCGAAGTCAATTGACACAATTGAAATATGATTTTTACATGAGAGTGCTGAGGATATAAGCTCGTCTAGGTGAAGAAGCGAATCGATGGTACTGCGTTCGTGTTTGAAGGCAACCTGGTTTAGATTAATGAGATTGTGCTTTTCAATAAACCAAAGCAGTGTATTGGATACTATTTTTTCTAAAAGTTTGCTAGTACAGGATAACATGGAAATTGGCCTGTAACCGTTGATATCTGTTGACTGTTTGTTTGCTTTTGGAACTGGAATATTGATTGCAATTTTCCATGCCTGGGGCACTATGCCTTGTTCGAAAATATTGTTAAATAGTAGCAAAATGCGTTTTTTACTTGAAGTGGGGCATTTTTGATCATCGGGTATGATATACGGTCGAAGCCAGGGGTTTTACCCTTGACTGAGTCTAGACTGCTTTCAAGTTCAAGAAAGTTAAATGGTAAATCCAGGTATTTTGCGGATGGAAATAGACGAACTGATTTAACGCTACAAGTTTTGACTCACAGCGATTGGCGAAATGTTCGGCAATTTGATTTGAATCCGTTAGCGATTCGGAATCAGTATGTATAATTTTTATGGAGCGAGAAACGTAGTTTGCTGTTAGGCACTTAACATCTGCCCAGATCTTTTGGGATTAAGATTTGAAGTGAACTTTTGGAAGCTCTCGATTTTAGAAACTTTGGCTTTTCTTCAATAATGATCGTTAGGATATTTTTTTTTAATTTTCCATAGATGCTGCTTCTTTTCACGAAAGATGGCAATTTTAGAATTCCACCAAGGAACTATATTTCTTATTGGTTTGTTTTTTGTTTGTGGGATAAATAAATTAGCTGCAAAACGAAAGACTTTGCTTATATTTGCTGCTTCTTGGTTGATATTTCTAGATAGTGGTTTGTTGCTGAGGAATTCTATTGTTTTTGTTTGAAAAAGATTCCAGTCGACGCGGTCAATTAAGAATTTTGGAGTTGGATTAGAGTAGTTGTTATGACGTTTAAGAATAATGGCGGATATTATAGGGAAGTGGTCGCTTCCGTGGAGAAAATCGAGTCTTTGCCAGGCAATGCTAGGTAATATTTGCGGAGAAGTTTATGTGAGATCAACGTGTGTAAGCGTGCTATGAGTGGATAAGTGTGTTGGGCTACCATCGTCTAGTAGAGATAAATTTGAATTCGTTAAAAAGTTTTCAACAATATTGCCTCTTGCATTTGCAATTGGTGAGCCCCAAAGAGGATTCCAAGCATTGAAGTCCCCAGTGAGCAATAAAGGAGATTTTACTAATTTTAAAATATCTTCTAAGTTGGAAGATGAAAATGGTTGGTTGGGATGGATATATCGAGATAAATTTCAACAGCTATTGTTGAGATATTTGATGTTATTATTTGATTTTTGTGTGGAACAGATTTATGGATCATAAGTCCTACACATTGTTTTGTGTTTGTTCTAAAATTGTGAAAATATGTTGCGTATTGTTTTGGAGCTTTGATGTTTGTGCTGTCGAAAACGTGGGTTTCCTGAAGGGAAATTATATGAGGTCTCTGTTCTTTTATTAAGAGCTCTAGCTCATGATAGTTATTAAGATATCCGTTAAGATTCCACTGGATAATTTTAAGGATGGAATTTTTAGTGGCAGAGGACTTTTGTGCAGTATAAGTGGAGCTATACTGTGAAAAGTCATTAGCGTATATTATTCTGTTTACTTGTTAGACGACTCTGTCGCTCTGAAGTCGAACCACTCAAACTCCAAAGTCGTTGTTTTTGGTAGCAATATTATGTTTAGATGTCCCCTCATCATGTCGTCGTCATTTTCTGAAATTTTGTCGTAATGCTGACTGATGTGATCGATGGACATCGCTGAAGCTGAAGCTGTTTCAGTTGAGTGGAGTGTTCTGTTTGTTATTAACTGTTGGTTTGAAGTATTGTTTGTAAGTTTAATTGAGTTTGATAAGTCGAGTTGTGAAGATAGGTTTGAGTGTGAATTAAAGTTTGAAGAGAGTGTGTTGTTTCTACAGTCTTTTTTGAGAAGAGGTATAAACCATTATTTACATTTGAGTGGGAGTTTAAGTTTGACAAGAGTGAGTCGGTTATATTGGAAGTGTTTTGTGTGGCTGATAAACGAAAGTTATCATTTGCCAATGTTTTTGTTGTAGACGGTAATGACGGAGTAGGGAGAGGCAAAGTTGGTAAGCTTGGTGTTGGTTTTAGGGTATGATTAGAATTATTTCGCGGAGGTGTAGAAGGGATGTCACTTGATTTTTCTGTTTTATTTGTTGATTTTTTCTGAAGAGAGGATTCATCTCTTTTTTCTTGGGTGGGATTGGGATTTATTGATTTTGTTTGAGTAATAGCAAGGGGGGATGTGGAGGAAGACTGGCTTAATGAGCTTGACGGGATCGGTTGTGCACCGTTTGCTGCAATGGTGGAGTAGGATAAGGCAGGCAAGGGAGTTGGATTCTGTTTTTCGTAAATTTGTTTCGCTTCAACCAAGCTGCATTTCTTTATTGTTTTTATTTTAAGAATTTCTTTAGCTTGGATGAACCGCTGGCAATTTTTGGATGAGGCTGGGGATGTTATCTGCACAGTTAGCACAAAAAGTGCGTGTGCAATTTTCAGAGTGGTGTGGGGGAAGGTTACAAGTGACACAAGTTGCAGTACGAGTACACCTTTTCATCGTGTGACCGAGGAGCTGGCATTTTTTGCACCGCATAGGATTTGGGAAGTATTCCTCAACTTTGAGTTTGTACCAACCTACATCAAGCACAAGAAGAGCACTAGTCCAGACGGTATTTCGACGTTTTGTTCTTTGCCTTCAACTATTCTTTTTTAATTTTTTTTGAATTTATAAACCTCTGTGACCCCTTGGTCACTCATCTCTTGAACTATTTCTTTTTCAGGCAAGTTATTTAGGCAGGGTGCGAAAGCAGTGCCTTTGGAGGAATTTAATTGACTGTGAAGTGAGATTGAAACTGGGCATAGGTTTGATAGGTTTTTTTTTTGAAAGGAAAAGGTTAGCAACTTGTTGGGATTTTACAAGTATAAGCAGGTTGCCATCACGAAGCTGAGTAATGTACTCGTAAGATGTGCTTTTTTTAAAAAGGAAGCCACTAACAGATGTTAGAGGTTTTTTTGGGATCGGTTGGCGATATAATTATAAATTTCGGGTTTTTGGAGTAAGAATGGAATGGGATGTCAAAACTGTGAACTATAGTTGAGTTTATTGCTTTTTTTAGGAGGGCCGGTAAGCTGATTAAGCACAGCGAACCGATTTCCCTCGAGCACATTTGGCCCTGAGGCCATATTATATAGGTTTCACACTATATGGGCCAGTTTGTCACACACTTGTTTAAAGAGAAATGGAATTAAAGCGAAAGGAAAAGGGGAGGGAAAAGCGCGGTAGAGATTAAATAACAAACTTCGGGAGAGCAGAGGAAAGGGAAACACAATCGAAAACGATGTTGACGGCTCGAAGTACAGTGGGTGACTGTATCAATTACATATAATCAAGTGGTTTTAAAAAATTGCAGATATAATATGTGATAACAGGTTACATTAAAACAGGAAAGGATAGGGGTGGAGGAGTATTGGTTGCGGTTCGTGCTTCTCTGCCATGCAGGGAAATTGAACTGGAGTCAAACTGCTCCGCTCCTAACCAAGATATTGACCAGATTATTGTTTGTGTAAAAATAAATGAATCACAATTATTTGTCGTAGCAAGTTATATACCACCTAAGAGCTCACTAGACTTCTACAACTTACATTTGTTAAATTCAAAACCAATTTTAGATAATATGAATAATCTAAAACATGTAATATTTGCTGGAGATTTTAATATTGGTAATATTAACTGGCAATTTGACTTAGAAGACAAATATTTAATTCCTTTTGAAGTAACAACTGAAAATTAAACTTCTGTTATTGATATCTTAAGCAAATATGATTAAGTCCAAATTAACCATGAACATAACGATCTCAATCGATTCCTCGATTTAGTATTTGTTGATGAGGAATTTCAAATTTCCATAGAAAAGGCAAATTTCCCCGTTGTAGGCAACACACAACACCACCTCGCAATTGAGGGAGATATAATTTCTTATAGCTATTTAAAAAAAAGAAAATATTTGTAATACTATTGTATATGATTATCTAAAAGCTAACTTTGATGCAATGGTTGAGTATTTGTTGTCTTTTTCGTGGCTGAATATTTTTACCGGTACTGATTTAGAAAATGATTATAAGGCATTTACGTCGATTTTACAAAGAGCTATTGAAAAATATGTACCAGTAAAACATTTAAAACAGAATGCTAACCCTGTCTGGTTTAATAGGAGGTTAGGTAATCTCAAGAATCAAAAAAACAAAGCATATAAGTTATACAAAAATAACAAACAAGATCTTAATCTTCGAAACAGCTATCTGGATTGTCAAAAAAAATTTACTATTTGAATAAATTTTTGTATCGTAACTACATATTTTCTGTTGAAAATGAACTTAAAAGTAATAGCAAGCGCTTATGGAATTTTATAAACACTAAACGAAAGTCTATTGGATTACCAAGCTGCATGAAATACATTGACACAACTACAAGTGAAACATCTGTAATTTGTTATTTATTTGCAGATTACTATCAATCAGTCTATTCTTCAGAATCTGTTATAAGTCAAGAGCTTCCAGGGGTAAGTGAATGTGTGGATCTTGGGTCACTTGTTCTATGCCAAGCGGAAGTTGAATTATCCCTTTTAAGCTTGGATGTAAAAACAAGCGAAGGGCCCGATAACATTCCTCCCATAATTTTGAAAAACTGTGCAATCGCGTTAGCCCAGCCGCTAACGCTGATCTTTAATTTATCTCTTTCCAAAGGCAATTTCTTGAAATCGTGAAAAATTTCGTTTTTGTCTCCAATTTTTAAATCAGGGGCTAAACACGAAATAACAAATTACAGACCAATCTGCAAGATCTCTGCTATTCCAAAACTATTTGAAAAAATAGTTTATAATAGAATTTTATTAATTATTAGTTAGGATTTTCATGCATTAATATTTGACAGATCACGCGGGATTTCAGACATGGTGTCAAAGAGAAAGATGCTCAGTATGCTTTGACATTTCATCATGAATAGACTTACTAACGAGCAACGCTTGCAAATCATTGAATTTTATTACCAAAATCAGTGCCCTAGAAAAGTTGGCAGAAAATCCGCTTTTTTATCGACAAATTTTGTTCAGCGATGAGGCTCATTTCTGGTTGAATGGCTACGTAAATAAGCAAAATTGCCGCATTTGGAGTGAAGAGCAACCAGAAGCCGTTCAAGAACTGCCCATGCATTCCGAAAAATGCACTGTTTGGTGTGGTTTGTACGCTGGTGGAATCATTGGACCGTATTTTTTCAAAGATGCTGTTGGACGCAACGTTACGGTGAATGAACCGAACACTGATTTTGGTAATAAAATTCAATGATTTGCAAGCGTTGCTCGTTAGTAAGTCAATTTATGATGAAATGTCAAAGCATACTGAGCATCTTTCTTTTTGACACCATGTCTGAAATCCCGCGTGATCTGTCAAATACTAATGCATGAAAATCCTAACCTCAAAAAAATCACCCGTTACAAGAAAAAATATCAGTCTTTCAACATGGTTTTGTAGCGGGCAAATCAACATCAACAAATTTAATGATTATGAATAATGCCATTATTTCTAATATTGAAAAAGGATATCAAACTGATATTATCTTTACCGATTTTGCTAAAGCTTTCGACAGAGTGAATCACAAAATTCTACTTCATAAGCTTTTCTCTTTTGGTGTTCATTCACCTCTATTACTGTGGCTTAAATCTTATTTGACTGGAAGAGTTCAAGTTGTGAAAATTAAAAACTATAAATCAGATGATATAAATGTCCCATCAGGTGTCCCCCAAGGTAGTCATTTGGGACCACTGCTTTTTCTTCTTTTTGTCAATGATATTTCCACTATCTTTCATGATTCACTCTGTCTTCTTTTTGCGGATGATCTAAAACTTTATCGAAAGATATTCAGCAATTCAGACTGTAGCCTTCTGTTATCCGACTTGGATAGATTGGCCACTTGGTGCAAGATCCACTACCTTGACCTTAATATTGCTAAATGTCAAGTTTTATCCTGTCACAGGAACCATAACCCAATTATGTTTGATTACGGCATCTATAACATTAAATTAGGAAGGGTGGCGCAAAAAAAAGATTTGGGTGTTATTCTTGACGTTAATCTGTCATTTCATCCTCATTTTGATTATATGATCAACAAAGCTAATCAGATGCTGGGTTTTCTTAAAAGAAACACCAGAGAGTTTAATGATTCCTACACCCTTATAACATTGTATAATTCATTGGTAAGATCCGTGCTAGAGTATTGTTGTACAGTTTGGAATCCATATTATTCAAATTCGTCAAAAAGAATAGAAAATGTTCAAAGAAATTTTACGAGATATGCTTTCTTTAAATTGAGATGGAGAATCCCTAGACCTTCCTATAAAACTAGGTGCTTATTATTTGGTAAGAAATCACTGGAAACACGCCGGAAATATTTCTCAATAATGTTAGTCCGTTACACACATTATATGCCCTCCGCTTATTGATTTATTATTGAAAGTAAGGCACCCTCGAGAATTACACGCCATCGATTTGTTCTATATGAACATTTTCATCACGGAAATTATGGGCGCAATGAGCCCATTTCCCGTTGCATCAGAGAAGCTAGTGCAGTATGCTCTATAATTGATTTCAATACGAATTGTACGAGAGATGCTTTTAAATCTTATGTTCTTAACCTTATTTAATTTTAGTAAAAATTATTTAAAATATATAACGAATATATTTATTTATTTTCTTATTGAACAGTTGCGTATAAATTTAAGTGTATTTATTGTATACCCACCTACAAAAATGTACATATTCCTATTTAATAAGTCTGTAAGAGATTATGAATCTCTAATTGATGAACAAATAAAATAAAATAAAATAATATATAGAGGAGTTAGTTCACTAGAGGACAGAGTAGAAGCCAATAAAAGTATGAAACAACCTAACAAGCAAGCTTTCTTTCTTAGGTAAAATAAATTTTAATGGAAAGATTTTTTCTTCAATGTCTGCTCTTCTAAATTAGCTTAGAAAGAAATGGACGCATTTTGTATGGACAGATATACAATAGGATGCATTTCAAAGCCTGAAAGGCAGTATTGTAGAAGCTAGTCCACTTAAGAGATGACTACCCACTCCTACTAGCCTTTTAATGGTTCCTGTTATGGTGATGTTTTGCTGCATAGGTATCCTGATGGAACTGAGCATCCGATTGCTCACGCTTCTAAGACACTTACTGATTCCCAAAAGAAATACGGCCAAGTGGGAAAAGAAACACTTTCGATTATTTTTTTTTTCAAAAGTTTCATTTATATGTTTATGTTCACAAACGTTTTGAACTAATAACTGACTATAAACCACTTTTAACTCTTTTTTATCCCCAGAAGCAACCAGTGATGAATGCTCGTAGATTTCAGATATGGGCCATCACACTAATGGGATACGAATATACAAGTTGGGCAAAAAGAAATCACCCTAGTGGAAGATGCTCTCATTTTTGTAAATGGCCGCCAATGACAGCCTTACCTATAGAGTTAAAATCAAAATAAGAAAATAAGCCACATTGATTCTAAAACGACAAGAAAAAAACGCTTTTAAGACCAAGGAAACGAGTTTTACCTGACTTTCCAAATGTAAAAATTCTCCCGAATTGAAAATGTCCGGTGGCCGAATAATATGCATGCGGTTGCAAGTGACCAAAATAGCATTTGGAGGAAACATTATAGTTAAAACACACTGGATCAAATACAAATTTCAACAGATTAAACAAATTTGAACAGGTGAACAAATATTTATCGTTCGAAATGAATCACAAAAAGGTAGTAAGGATGTTATAAGAATACAGAATTGTGCTTTGTAACATATGAATTCAATGAATGAATCTAACAGCATATTTGACATCGTCAAATAAATTGATAAGACCCCATAACCTCAACTGAAAAACTGATAAACTTTCCAATTTTGTAGTCGCTAGAATAATCAAAAATCTCAATAAACACAAATCTGCTGGTCCCGAGGGTATATAACATAGTGTTTTAAGAGGTGTCCCTCCTCATTTGGCAAAGCAACTGCCCAAACCTTGTTTCGATTATATTCTACGGTGCATTGTTGTATCCAAATATGTAGCTTTCAACTTACTCTACTCAATTACCAGTTTCTAAAAAAGGTGTATCTTCTTCATCCTTCAATAGTCCCTTCTTAAACTGATGAAAACACTGATAAATAAAAAATATCTAGAAGATATAGAGAGCTCTTCAATGACGGATAGTACGGCTTCCTTACTTTAAGATCAACTGATGATTTGATAGAATATCTCACTAAGAAGTGGGACCGCATAGCGATACAGCAATGCCTCACCGTTGTCCGCAGAGACAGAATGACGTAAGGGCGTAAAAAAAATGTGCTAAACTAACTCTACTTATTGCTTACACAGCTTTTTACTGAAGGCGGGCCCAAGCAAACTTTCTAATCCCGAACTCAAAAGGGGAGTCGTCGTATTTTCACTTTCCTATATCACTGCACCATTGTTTTTTTTCAAATATTGCCTTAGTTGGCTATAGCTCTTAAACTAGCTTCAGCTCTTATTTATTTATTTAGCTTAGTACAAGCTTTAACTTAAAAAACTAAGACTTATGAGCTAACATTTTTTTTTTATTTTTTTTTTTTTTTGGTTCTTGTTATTGGAGCAGTGAGGTTTTTGAAATGGGCTAATGGGCCCACCTACGGCTCTTTTTAACCATAAAAAAATCAAAAACAAAAATAACAAAATATTAATAAAAAAAGAAACAAAGTACAAACTAAAAGGGGTAAAAGAAAGGAGGTATTAATTTTGAAGGGTATTTCGAAGGACTAATTTAAGTGCGGACTTGTTTATATTAAGGTCGAGAGAGTGCATCGCATCATTCGAGTACCGTAGTATTCTGGACATTGGTTCAGAGTGCCCATAATTGGTTCGATGATGGGGGAGGTAAAAAAATTGTCGGGAACGGAGATTACGGGGATTAGTGTTAAGGTTGACTTCGCATAGAAGGGCGGCAGAATCGATATTACCAAGGATCAACTGATGAGCGAAAATAATGTCAACTATTTGAAGCCGTTGCCCTAAGGATTGTAACCCGATTAGTTTCGGACGGTCAAGGTAGGGAGGAAAGTTGGTTCTGTCGTCCCAAGGAAGGGCCCGAAGGGCAAAACGGATAAATCTTAGTTGAACGTCTTTAATTCTACGTGAATAACATTCATAGTAAGGTGACCAAACCTGACTACAATATTCTAGAGTAGATCGAACGTACGATTTATAAAGGGACTTCGTCACATAGGGATTATTGAATTCTTTAGACCAACGTTTAATAAAACCAAGAGAACGATTAGCTTTGTTAATTATCTGGTCAATATGGGTGTTAAAATCTAGTGTTTTATCACACAGAACACCTAAATCATATATGGATTCAATAACATTGATGGGTTCATTTTGAAAAGAGTAAATTCTTGAGGTTTCAACTATACGTTTTCGCGAAAAGGTTATTTTATAGCATTTACTAATATTTAGTTCCAGAAAATTTTGTGTGCACCAATTGAAAAATCGATAAAGGTCGTTTTGAAGGAGAATATGATCAGGAGTATAAATTATCTTAAACATTTTCATATCATCTGCAAACATTAAAAGAGAAGAGTTTCTTAAAATAAGACTCACATCATTGACTGTAAGGACAAAGATGAGCGGTCCAAGGTGACTGCCTTGAGGAACTCCAGAGGTGGCAAAGATAGGCGTGGAGAGGGAACAACGGAAAAAAACTCTATAGATTCGGTTCTCCAAGTATGAAATTAACCACTCAATAAAACAAGGTGGAATTCCTAGAGCATCAAACTTGAGTCGAATAATTTTATGGGAGACCTTAGAGATGGAGGCAAAGAAATTTTGATATTGTTGTGGTGTTGCAGAAAGTAAAACTCGAAGGAAGTCCATCGGATTTCCGTTTAGAGTTAATAAAATTAAAAAAAGCATTTTGGATCGGAGAGAAGATTATTTCCAACTTAAGAAAGGTATTGATTATACAGAAGTTCACTTAATTAGGAGAAACGATAATAAACGCACATGTAATTAGAGTAATCAATTACTGACCTAGTTATTAAGTAGATTTTCCATAGTTTATTATGTTTGTTTCGCAGTTTGCACAAATCGTTGCTATACCAAGGCGGGGAAGATATAAAGTTTTTGTTGCGAGAGAGGAGAAAAGATTCATCTATACACTAAGAAAGTAGTGTGTAAGACCTTTGAATGGCAACATTGATATCAGAATTCATAGAGATGAAATCAAAATCTAGTTGGTTAAAGAGCTCGTTTAGTTTAACAAAATTTGCTTTATGAAAGTTGTAACTGTGACCAATTGATTCTTCGTGGATGTTAAGATTTTCATATGAAAAGCAAACAGTTAGAGGGGGGTGAAAGCGGTCAAGAGTCGAGAGAAGGTGGGAGCTTTCAGAGACTACACAATTACGGACATCGGAAGAAAATACCAGATCGAGTTATCTTCCCATGAAGTTTGGTGTTCCATTGATTTGGGTATAAGAATTAGGTATAGAAGTAACGGAAGTAGAGTAAGGGACGATAATAGTTTTTGAAATCAGAACGGGGTTTGTGCAAATGAGATACTTGCGTCGAAAATATGAACGATGCAAAAGAAGACAGATCGTTGGATACTTGAGAAGGGTTAATTGAAAGATTATCATGAAATTGAACAAAGATGTGCATTAATTCCTTGCGATCAATGGGAAGACCTTCTTGCGAAATTAACACTTTAAGGTTGGTATTTATTTTACCATCATAACACACAGAATCAGGTTTATCATGTAGATAAGCAAGATAAAGACGTACGCGGTTATATATCTTATATGGTCTCTTAAGACGTGACATTACATAACGCCCTTCTATGCTTGTGTCGGACAAGTGCTAAGTAAATTTAACAACAGGTGGTATAGGTGGATTAAGAAAACCGGAAGATTTGGGAGACCAAATATACCAAAATATAACCGTTTCTCTGATGTGTGTACATTATAAGTCAGCGGGAATGATGAAGACCAACAATTTTACAGCGAACTTCGCCATATAATATAAGACCTCGTGATTCCGTTTGGTATTTTTTTAAGTAAGTTTTATGCTTACAGATTAAGGTGGGCAAGTTTTTAAGTTCGGGAAAAACATATTTAACCAAATTTCATAGCTGTACCTCTTGTTGACCCTGAAAATTAATAACACGAGCCACGGATATAAAAACAAAGTTGCTTGTTTTAAAAACATTGGCACAAAAAGTTACAAAAGTGTGAGCATTGAGCAATAGTATTTATGGTGAGAAAATCTTAAGAAAACTTACTCATAATACTCACCACGTCTGCGATATTCCTTAAAATCCATGTTTGCCAATCGTTAAGGTTAGGTAAGGTAATTTATTGATTTATTGGAAGCCTCCACTGAGTCACCTTCACTGATGTCGTACTTTTTTCAAGGAATTTGCCAATTAAATCAATTAAATAAAAACATTGATACAATTTATTGACACAATCGAATCAATTAACTGCCATAATTTTCACATTTAAAAAGTAACGACGTTTATAAATAATAAAAACACCTAAACATATGCAATTATTTCAACCACAGAAACCACATTCATTCAAGCACAAAAGCGCAAAGTAATCTTTAAGGCTGAATTTACAAATTTAAAAAATATCATTGCTCACTTTTGACAATTTCAAACTAGGATTGTTGGGAACAAGAAACTTACAGTAACTACAGAATTACAAAATTACATAAGAAAAGGGATATTCTACATGCAGATCGATTGCGTGACCACGTCGAAAGTTGTGCATATTTTTTTTTATTCAACCGAGAAAAGAAGTCCTCCGATCTGATCTTCAGGGTTTTTTGATAATTTTTAAATTTTTCTTATTTAAAATTTTACTCATTTTGACAAAAGAGGCACCAAACGAAAATCACCGCAACACCAATAATGGAAAACCACGACAAAACTGAATTTCGCAATTGCAGAACCTTACTCTGGAAGTCAGACGGAATAAAGGTGGTGTCTGTTAGACCTATAACAAATCGTTATGCACCTTGTGCTTGTGGTGTATTGGTACTCTTGTAGGGCTTCAATTCATTGGTGGCAACAATCAACCATGCAAGTGGTGGCAAAATGCAATACAATTGTCAATTTTGAAAGTGAACCACAGTGATATGAACAAAAAAATGTTTTTTTTTCTAATATGTGAGCAGTGAGCAAAATGAAATTTAATAAGTTGAAAGGTTTAAAGAAAAAAAAATTATAATTATTTATTTTTCACTTTAAACAACAAACACTAAGAACAACACAAACTAACTAGAATGAGATTGCCTAGTTCTTGCTCTTTTATAGGAAATAAAACTCAATAAAAAAAGAAAAATCCTTTTTGCAAACACTCCCTTTTTGTTTCAGCATAACATTGCACAACTGCGAATAAAAGTATCTCAGATCATCAACTAAGAAGGACAATGAAAATACAACCACTTCATTGGACATTGGGAATTTTTATCTGGACTATGAAGGGGAATGTCTGCCAATCATCGACAAGAAAGCATCTATCTACTCTAACATACACTTCTTATATCTTACATCTGAAAAAAACTAGGATTATTGTTCGTTTTTAGGGACTCGTCTGTCTGCCTTAAAATTAATACAGATTCTCGAATTTGGAAGAGACTTCCTTAAATTGATTTTCTTGCTACTACTTTTAAGTAGAACTTTTTAAAACATGACATGGATTCCCGTATGTGTCTTTAAAATCGAGGAAAATAAAATTTCACCACAAAAGAGGTTTTCTGAAAACTGTACACTTATTAGAGCATTGCATTTGGGAAAATAAACTTTACCTTCTTCACCTTTATTAATTAACGTTTATTGTGATCACGACTAGAACCATTACTCTCTGTGGGGTTCTCCGGTTTAACCTCGGAAACATTGGCACGCCTTCCGGTACCGGTGAATTTGTTTGATCGAAGAGAACTTCCACCATTTTTCTTTAAATAGGCTGAAACTTGGCATGTTATTGCTGGGTTTTGTCAGGGCCGTTTCCTTCTATATGACAGTACCAATTAAGAGAACTCAGAGAACAATACCAGTGCTGAGATCAAACGAAGAACAACTCTCGACAATCACTGCTACTTCGGGCTAAAAGCGATTGAGTAGCAAAGCCCTATCTCGGGCAACTATAAAGTCAAGATGCTCATCAATCATCATTATGGTGCAGACGCTTAAACGTTACCAAAAGTAGATGAGAATGCTTTTGGTTGCTTCAAGGGAAAAAAATCGAGTGATTTTTGTTCCCACGTGTATAGAAGAAGGAGATACATATGAAGGCCTTGTAAATGCTGTTCAGCCGCACTGACCTATCCAAAAGTATAAAATTCCAAAGTCTCATATGGCTGAACCATATAGAGCAGATGGACATCAATTCTCCGGCCCGGAAAATCTTCGATTGCACCCTGGAGGGTCAGGGCGGTACGCAAGTGAAAGAAGACCTAAAGCAAATTCACGTGCAAAACTAAAAGCAGCTAGCTAGGGGAAGGCGGTTCGTTCACAAGATATTTGGTTGGATCAGCTCCATCTATCCTTGCAAAATCACTTTGTGAGCTTTCTCATCTGTACAATTATTCTTGTATCTTCCCGATTGGATAGAAAACAGAATTTGTCCAGCCTTTCCCCAAAAGGGTTAATCATCTTCGTCTTCGCCATCATACTATCGACAATCAAGCACTCATACTCATATCAAGGTCATAGAAACGTTGATTGCGTTTTGTGCCGCCTGCTCGATCTGGGTAAAGGAGTCTTGTACAGCTTGTTGGCTTCCGCAGATGATGTCGATGTCGTCTGGGTTAGCCAATATCTGGCTGGATTGGTGACGATAGTCCCTGCCTTGTTGACGTGTCATAGTCACGGATTACTTTCTCCAACGCTAGGTTGAAGAGGATGCAAGCCAGACCATCCCCATATCGGAGTCCATTCAAGATGGACTACAACTACTTTTTCTTTGCTTGCAATGTTGGTAATGGTCATGTCAATTTGTTTGGGATGGCGAATTCTCTCATGGCCTTGTTATAACATTCTACCCTGGCTATGCTAACTTAGGTGGCCTTAAGGCCCATAAAAAGTTGGAATGTAAAATTCCACATTTTTTCCATCACCTGCTTAAGGGTAAAAATCTAATCAGTTAATGTTCCTGGTATGAAAGCACATTGATAGTTGCCGATTATGGTTGGAGAAGAATATCATATACGATGTACTTAACAATGTTATACCCCTATAATTTCAGGATCGGTGACCAGATTTCCCTCAACGTCCTTACAGTATGTACAGCGTCACATGTCGCAATATAAACCAGCGTGGTGTATATTTTTCTTCTACGCCCGTCACTTAGGACTTCCCCAGGACTTACATTTCCTTCATCGAGCTCACCGAGAGCGAGCCATAGTGCCCGACTGTATACAAAGCTTTTGTGTTCATTCGAGCCTGAGCAGCGGATGCATTGTTTCTTCGCATAGCAATCCGCCCGCGGAATACTATACAAACAATTGATCCGAGCCAATGCACCTCGTTACGTTCGTATTATAATCAGGCTCGAGTAGTGAAGACGATCTATCAAAATATTGTTACAAGTGACTTCATCAAGTCATACCCAGTCCCAGGTGACTTTGAAGACATCTTTGGGCGGGAGACTATGGTGCTCGCAACGACCGATTTCGTTGATGCTGAAATTTATATGACTCGTAGTCCATTGTCATTAGTATTCATTCTCGTGCAAACTATGGGATGCTATGTACTGCTTGAATACTGGCTCCCTACCTAATTTGGGATTGAAATCGCCAAGAATGATTTTAACGTCATACCTTGGCCTGCCTGCTTGAGGTTCCTCTCTACAAGTTCGTAGTAGAATCTTTTTCGTCTTCTTCCGACTACTCATTAGGTGCGTGAACGTTTATGAAGCTGATGTTACTAAATTTTCCTCGCACGCGAAGGGTCCATAGCCTTTCGTTATTCGTTTATTGCATTAAAGCCGATGATAGTAGGTTTCATTTTTTGAGTTTTTTTTTACGGGGGAAGTTACCAGTCTCTCGCCAACCTTTGGGGACTAGCGCTTGCTTATTTGTGTACAGTGAATCACAAAAGTAAGTATGCACCCAATAGGCCAGTCGGCAGAGGCAAAAATTAATTTTCATAATGCAAAACTAACCGGGTGAAATTTTATGATTGGAATTGGTTAGTGACTCGTTACTGACAAAAATGGCGGGATTCTAGATGTTGTGCGTTGGCCGCCATTTTGAAAAAGCCTTTTAGTCAATATCTCGAGAGCCAATGGTCGTATTAAAATTTTGCAAAGATTTCTTCTGTAGGAAATATAATTGTCTTTCTTTTTTACCTGTAACATTTTTCCGTAGGACTTATACTTTAGTGGTAAAAGTACTAAGTAATTTTTTTTTTGTTTCTACCAAATAACTCCGTAACGGTTCTCAATATGAAAAAAATAATAAGAACAGTTGTAGAAAATATAATTTTTTAAAAACTATTTTAAAATTTTATTCATACATATTTATATTTTTTATACAACTTTTTCCTTATTTTTTTTTTTTTTTGTTAGGTAATATCATTGTGTGGCGGTGGTTCGTATTTTCCGAATTTTTTTAATTATAGACCGATTTTTACGGGACTATCACAGGCAGACATCTGATATTGTAAGAAGTAAGTAAGGCTGTTTTAATCACTCTTTGGTGCCGTTGATATTGTTTCACAAGCAGATAGCTAAAGAAGTAATTAAGGCTATTTTGATTGCCATAATAATATGGCAAAGATAAATCTCAAAATAAGAGCGCCAAAGATAACAGCAGACATAAAAAATGAAACAGGTTAGTCCTGCTACGCTCAAACAATTCGACGAGTGCTCCACCAATCGGGGTATCATGGTCGCAACATAAGAAAAAACCTTTTATAAGTACAGTAAATCGTCAAAAGCGGCTTCTTTTAGCAAAAACCCATGAAATTAAGAAAGCAGATTTCCGGAACACGGTTATTTTCTCCGATGGGAGCAGATTTAACATCCACAGCTCTGACGAACGGAATAAGGTTTGAAAAAAAAAACACAGAACTTCATTCATCGAACCTGTCAGGAACTGTAAGGTGGACACGTTATGATGTGGGAGTATATGGCAACATCTGGTGTCAGATATTGAGTGCGAAGAGAGAGCGTCTTCTTCAAGATGAATGGTCGAAAATTGGTCAAAACGTAACGGTAAATTTGGCCAGCTCAACGCCTTCGCGTATGAAGAAGGCCAAGGTATACACAACAAAGTATTAAATCAATAAGCTGTGCAAAGTAAACGTAATTAATTCAAGAGTTTTTTGAACTGCTAACTTACTTTTGTGACATGAATTTCTTATTGTTTTAAGTTAAAGGGAAATATTTTTTAAGTTTGTTTAAACTTGTATTTAAAATGTTATTTTTTTCGGTTCGAAATACACAATATATTACAGAAAAAAATTATTTATTTTCTTTAACGTTGCTATCAATTATTTAAAATTAAATTTATAAATGGTTACTTACTTTTGTGATTAACAGTCCTATATATTTATTGTGAGGATTGCCTTCGGTATAATTAAATGCTGCATTGCTTGCCTAAACCAAATTTTGGGCATTGTCAGCATTATTACCCGATGATGCACCCCGCAGGTTGCTATACAGAAATAAATTGCACGACTGGATCGCATTTACTTGCTTTTATGTGCGGTCACAACGTGGTTTAAAATTTGAAAAAAACGTTAAGGGAATTTTAAAGTTCTCATTCGATTTTTCTAACTTTTAATTGGTTGCAAAAAGTACGTAAAATAGTTTTCCGGGGAATAATTTGAACGCCATTTTCTTTCTTTAAATAATGAGAAAAAGTGGGATTTTTTTACCAAAATCGTAGGAACGGTTTTTTAAATAAAACAGTTTTTATAAAAACTTAAAAAAAAATTAAAAACAAAAAATTCAAGAATGCAAACTTAAGCGCAAAATTTACTTACACTTAAAAACAAAATTGAGAAAAAAAATCACTTACCCGTTTTCAATATATTGATTTTCAAAAAAAAATTATTAAAAATTAAAAAAAAAAGTTTTCGAAAATATTTTAATGGGAAATTACTAAAGCTGTACATCCTTTTGAATGTAAATTTTCATTGTAATCGATTAACCAGTTTTCCTATACGACTCCTATGGAAGGTACATTTTTTAGCCCACCATCTTGAATTTTTGTTTTTCACCAAAATATGATCCACACCTATACTGATTTTTGTTCATAAAAATTCTTGGAGCCGTTTCCGAGAAAAATAAGCTTTAACTTAACGGTTATATGGCGGGGGTACCGTTATTTTTTATGCTTAACAAACTTTTTTAAATTCCTTTGAAGAATTTCAAAATAACCTTAAGTTCTAAATGTGAAGACGATTGGCCAAAATAATTCTATATAGAAGGAAGGAATTTTTATGTTTTATTGTTATCTAAACTTATCTTATCTTTTTAATCTTATTAATCTTATTAAACTTATCTATCTTGTTTTCTGCACGAATGCATAACTTGCATTATAGTATCTACCTAAATTCGCAAGTAAAAATTGGATACTTCCTCAGTGGTTGAACTGAACAAAACGATGCGTAAGTCGCCTTAATAAATATAAACACATGAGCGCAAAAATATAGTCATTTAACTCGACACTAAAACATATTTAGTGTGAAACTAGGTTGAAATTTGTATGAAAATATGACCTAGTTTCACACTAAATTTTTGATAATGTCGGCTTTAACTGTCTATAATTTGGCGCCATGGTATCAAAGTGAATACAAATGTCTATGAAGTGTTAAGTTGAACTTCTTGATCGAAATTCTGCCCAAACAGAATCGAAAATATTTATGTGAAGCCTAATACCGTAAAAGGCTGAGTAATACCACCTCATAAGTCAATTTCATAAGATTGGTAAATGATTACCAATCAGCGTTCAAGCCAATAATTTTCATTTGCATGCGTGAGTAAGATGTGTAATTATGTATGTCTCACCGTGGCCCAGAGTGAAGCCAAAAGAAAAAAATTAAAAAACAATTTAAATTTCATAAAAAAATACCTGCCCGTCTGTATCTCTTAAAAATTCATAAGCAGTTCATTACTCACTCTACAACTAATGCAACAAAAAAAAATATGAATTCTTTCTAACACCATCCAAAGTGATATTCGTCATTTCTGACAAAATTAACGCTCATCATATAATCACACAGGTTGCTGCCCGTACGTGTGTGGCATCATCACCATTTTTTGCTGATGCAAGATGTCAACGAACCCTGTCAAAGCAAACGTCGTCGTCGGTATCTAAACTGCTTCCCGAATTTGTTAGATACTCGCAGCTTAAGGTCAACGCACACACACAATGTGCGGTAAAAGTGAATACCACAGGTTTCCTTATGTCAAATAATGACGTTTCAGAATCCGAATGAGTCTTTTGTTGGTTTCTCCTCCTCCCTTCAGTCCGTCAACAAAGTGATAACTCACAATTGAAATTAATAAATAAAAAAAGAAGAACACCCCAATAACAACAACAACTACAACAGGTGGGTAAGGTGAGGTTCATTTGTAAAATTAATTTCCATATTTTTTTTTTGTATCCAATGGATGAACTCAACTACCATGATGGAATATCTTTGAGGTTGCTCCATTCCAAACTATGCCGAGGAGAAGCAAGAACCCAAAACAAATAGACAATTTATGGGATAATAAAGTGATCTTGTTAAAAAGCGGTTTTGATTTCAACAGGAGGCAGGCAATGAAGGCATTTGTGTTACTTTGTTATAAATTCGTTACTCAAGTCACGGAATCACGAGTCCACGTTATTTGGGGAAAATGGAATTTCAACGATTAGCCGAAGATGTCTAGAGTGTTGCATTTTTGTTAATGACTGATTTTAGGATTAAAAGATTAGGTCTCATCTATGCCCTCACAACGGGACCACTATTCTAGCTTATTGAGTCTAAACGCCAAGCTCTTGGAATTTCTTCTTTTAGGATTTAAAAAAGAGAATATTATTTCTAGAATCAAAAAATACGTGAAAATATTGAAGTAATGTAATGGAGCTTTGGAAGTATGTGTTTTGGTCATAATGCGATATAAGTCCAAAAACACTTCTTTTGAACCTCAATGCATCGATTGTACAGCCCAGAACGTAGAACGTACATATTTGTTGGCTTTTGTCGTCAGCCAGAAAAAAAGAGAATTAAACTTAGAGCTTAAACTAAGAATTTATTCTCTTTGTGCAGCGGTAAAAAAAATAAATAAATATACTAAATAAATACTTACACAAGGTTCTAGTTTTATGTTTGGACAGAGTAATTTAAAAAGCTTGGTTGATAATTTTATTTCTGTAGTCCAAGGCTGTACGAATAAAGTTGGATAGTACCGTCCAGTCCTGACCATTGAGTACGATGTTGATGTCATCACGTTCAATTGTGAGCACCTATGTCATAATGTAGTTGCCTACATATATAGAATTCGGGACTCTCTTCCCTTAGGTGACTCTGCGAAATTTGCAATTCCCCAAGTTTTCCTAGCAACCCCGGTATTGCGTTTTTTCCAATTCCCCGTATCCGATTCTAATAGCTGTATTGCATTTTCAAGACCAAGTCGAGTCCACTCTTCAAAGAATTGAGATTTCCTCGATAACAGATGTCTGACTATAATATTAGGTAGCCGATGTCTTCGCAGCTCAGTTACTTTTAATAAAGTCTAAAGGGTCTTTTATTAAATGCTTTCTTGATTTAAATTTAAATAAAACAAATTGTGTGGTAGATATTATCAAAATTTTGTATTTTTTTTGAAAGACCTTTTGATGCCATTATGTGTGAAATATTTACATACATTTACATTTACAGCTCCTTAAGGAGCCAAGGCCTAGTGACTTATACTCTCAACCATTCCTGTGTGTGTGTTGTTAATCTGCAAGAATGGAAGGGACCTACAGTTTACCGCCGAGTCCGAACGGCTACGTGAGATGCACTTTCTCGAGACAAATTTTACTCTTGGAGGTTTTGTCAGTTCCTCGCAAGAGGCAGTACCCCAGAAAAAAAGGTGGTTACGAGCTGGATTTGAACCCAGGTTCTTTCGCTTAGCAGTCCGACACACTAACCACTAAGCCACGGGGCACTGCATCATTGAAATATTTACATCGTTTAAATATCTCCCACGGCTTCTGTTGGTAGCACGCATCCAAAGTGTCCAATTTGCCATGACTCTAGCGATGGCATTGGTTATGTTCGCTCTGAGGGCCACTGTTTTTGGTCTATTTCGCATAGATCTGCGACTCAAGGAAACCCTACAAAAAAGTCTAATGGGGTCAAATCACAGGATATCCATGGCAAGTTCACATCACTTTCACGTCATATAACCATGCCCTCAAATCGCTCGTGCAGAATGCCCAATGTTGTATGAGCTGTGTGGCACGTGGCGAGATCCTGTTGAAATAAGATGTCGTTGGTGTCCATATCATCCAATGTAGGGCAAAAGAAATTGGTAAACCTTGCGACCTATCACGCTCGCCGTTGACGATGATGACCTGACCAACATCGTTCTCAAAGAAATATGGACCAATGACGCCGCAGCCAAAAATCCACTCCAAGCAGTGTCTTATCGGGATGAATTGGAAGCTCTTGGATCTATTGTGGATTGGTATCGTCCCACATTCGAAAATTTTGTTCGTTTACGTACCCATTTAAATTTATTACCAAAATAATGGTTCGGTTCGGTGGAGCAGAGTATCGAAGAAGACCCGGGCTAGTCCATCCGCAATCGCGCGCAGCAACAATTGGAGCTGTGCCCATCCACTCTATGGAAGATTTTGCGGAAGGATCTTGGTTTGCGGTCTTACAAAATCCAACTCGTGCAAGAATTGAAGTCGAACGACGAGTCGCACGTTCGTGAATGGGCCCAAAACGAGATGGCCACCGATCATGATTTTCACAAAATTGGGAAATTGAGCCTCTCGGTTGGCATTTATTCGAGCTAGCAGCGGCAGCCACTTGCCCAAAATCATTTTTAAAACATAATGGCAAACCTTTATCTTTATTATAAAGCTAAATTCTTGGTCATAACATTAAGTTATATGCGTTTTATTTCTTCTTGAAAACCACACGTCTAAAAAACACCCGTTATTTGTACTCTTTCACTACCTCTGGTTAGTTCTCCCATTTCCACTTTTCTTCTCTTGCGTGTCGGCCTGTCCCATTGCGGAAATTCATTACTTTTTACTTCCTTGTGTTGACCGCCAGCCTCCATAAGTTACAATATGATTGGAGTTTGTTTATCATGATTTGTGGCATATTTAGGGTTTCTGGAAACATGACCACATCATCAGCATACAACAGTGCTTTAATTGCAGTTCCAGCATAATTAATTCCTCTAGGTAAGAACGTCGCGAGATCATCCAGGAAAAGGGAAAAGAGAATTGGACTCAAAAGGCAGCCTTGTATGACTCTGGATGTCAATTGGAACCAGTCGGATCCTTCTGTTCTCATTTAGTCCTCTCAACGTAGACAACATTTTGGTGGATCTATTAAATCGTAAGCTGCTTTAAAATTAGTGAAGACTTCTTTCTCTTAGCTAAATATGATCTGGCGATCTATGTTAAGCAGAATATGTTGTCCACAGCTGAGTATTCCTTCCTAAAACTGGCCTGATATTCACATAGGAGATTGTTGGCTTGTATCCATTGTGTCAGTCTGTCCAGAATCACACCAGTGAAGATGTTTATGACAAAGTTCATGAAAGATATGCCTTGATAATTGCTTGGGTCGTTCACGTTGCCTTTCTTGAAAATTGGGAAGATGATATTTCTTCGGAAATTTTTTTTTAAATATATGTTAAATTCGCTGGAAATTCTCAATGGAAAATGGTCTATGTTAGGAATGACATTGCTTGCCAGAGCCTTCCCCAATATGGGTAATGTTCCAACACGGACTTTAACTTCTTATGGCTCATATTCACTGTCCGCAAGCATGTCATTCATTATTGTTTTATTTACAGGAGTCCAAATCTTGACAGTAATTCGACTTGTAACGAGTTTGATACACTGTCTGATTACATCTCGAAAATTGTTTCCCTTTGTCCTCGCACTGAAATCGTTATTGTGGGCGATTTTCAAAAATTCTGCAATGTACCAAAGGCAGCAAAAATGTTTGCTCATTTGTAAAAAATATTAAAAACTCCTCAACATCTTCGGTTCCAACGCTCATCGACAATAACAAACCAATTGTTTACTCTTCAGAGAAGGCAAACTTGCTCGCCGCCCATTTCGCTGCCAGCTCCACGCTGGCGCATAGCAACGTTGCCCCTCTTGTACTTGAGAATGTAAATATTTCCATGGGACAGATTTTTTTCCGCACTCGTACAGTAGCAAGAGTTCTCAAAGATCTCGATATACACAAATCCGCTGGCCCGGATGGTATACCCCCGATTCTTCTGAAGAGGTGTTCTTCCACACTGGCAAAGCCACTGCGTAAGCTTTTCCATCGCTCCTACTCTTCTGGAATCTTTCCTAGAAGACTGAAAACAGCATTTGCCCAGCCTGTCCCTAAGAAAGGTGACCCATCCTCCCCCTCCTCCTACCGACCCTTAGCACTGACAAACCTTCTTTCTAAGGTCATGGAAACACTGATTAACCGTCAGCTTAAGGAATATCTGGAAGATCGAAAGCTTCTCCATGACCGTCAGTATGGCTTCCGCAGCAACCGTTCCACTGGTGATCTGATGGCATATCTCACCGAACAATGGAACAAATCTTTACATCGCTTTGGTGAAAGTAAGATTATTGCTCTTGAGCTATCTTCTGGACCGTTCAATACAAGTTTTATTGGACTGATTCAAGTCTGATTCCCACAAAATAAATGCTGGTGTGCCCAGGGCTCTGTTCTGTCTCCGACTCTTTTCCTCATTTTTATGAATGACCTTCTGTCTGTTACTTCTAATCCACTTAACTGTTTTGCTGACGACTCTACCCTCAGTTTTTCATATACGTTTGATAATTCACGTCCTTCGCCTTCGGACGTACAATTGCAACGGTCAAGTTCATTAAACTCCGATTTATACAGCATTGCGAAATGGGGTAATAAGAATCGTGTGGAGTTTAATGCTTCGAAAACTCAATGCTGTCTTCTGTCGTTAAAGCTAAACATACCCCCAATGCCATTGTCCATGAATGGCACTTACATCGAAGAAACCGAAAGGATCTCAGTACTCGGTATGTGTATCAACGACGACCTCCGTTGGAACGACCATATATTTGAGATCGCTAAGAATGCTGCTATGTGCTTAGATTTTCTGTATCGGTGTAAGAAGTACTTTTTCCCCATCTGATCTGGCTACAATTTATAAAGCGTTTATACGCCCTAAACTCGACTATAACTCCCACCTCTGGGCAGGTGCTCCACAAACATCGCTTCACCTGCTTGATGGAATACAAAACAAGCGTTAATATTGATAGGAAATAGAACTGCCGCTGAAACAATTGCCCCTCTCCAACACCGACGCAATGTTCCATTTCTTTCCTTATTTTATCGTTTCTTTTACAAAAAATGTTCACTCGAAGTAGCCAGTTGCATTCCTCCCCTTAAAAGTTTCGCCCGTAATACCCGTCTCGCAAGGAATGCTCATCAGTTCACCCTTGAGCCGAATTTCGGACGTACTGTGACATATAGGGATTCTTTTTTTAGCCGAACAACACGCATTTGGAATAGTTTACCCAGCGAGATTTTCCCTTGCCATTTTGATCTGCAAACATTCAAAACAAATGTTAATCGACACCTCCTATCTCTCCCCTCCCTATCTTAATAATGCCCGCGCAGTGTGTTACATTAAAAGGGAAACAAGTAGTCCATTGTGCGCGCGGTAATTATAAAAAAAAAAAAAAATGGAAAATGGTCAGAGTACACCAGCTGTTCTACCCTTAAGTACTTTACCCATTCAAACCACTTTCCACGTATAAGGCAGTAATCTATTTTGGAAGTGGTAGTTCCTCTCATAAAGGTAAAGTAACCAGCTTTGTCGCTTTGCGTTCTTCGATTTAGTAAGGGCAGACCGATTGATTCGCACATTTCTATGAATTTCCTTCTATTTGTGTCAAGCGCTCGTCACATGAACGAATCGATGCTGGAGTAAATTCAGGTGCCTTTTGAAGCATCTGTGAATCCCCCACCCTAGCGTTACAATCCCCCAAACAGCATTAAGTTTTCCTTGCCTTCTTCTTGCAAGAAATTGAAAAGCTCTGAAAAATCATCCATCCATTTGTTCCAATTTATAGGTATACACCGGTACAATTATAAATTGTTCATTTTTAATGGTCATCATTTCAATCACTATTCATTCTCTTTACAAAATAGCACTATGTGTTTTTTAAATGATTTTTTGATTCCGAAAAGACACGCTTCACTTGCTCTTCCGTGTGAACGAGTTCTCTCTGCTGGGATCCATTGTAGCTCAAATTCCGTAAAAATTATCATAAAGTTCTGTTATTTTCTCAATAAATGTCTCAAATAAAAAAAATATCATGTAAGGTGTATAAATACGATGCAATTATTAAAAATACTAAAATAAAGCCAAAATTATAAGTAACGCTTGCGCAAATTAAGCTTTAATAAAGGCAAGCAAAAAATAAAAGCAAAAAAGAACACAACTTGTCCATTTGACTTCTTTATTACGAGTGACTTAAAATTAACATAAATCGTTAGAGAAAAGCTTATACAGATCGATAAATTTTACAGTAATAACAATGCATAAAAGTAATGTGCATAAAAACAGTAAAATAATCATGCGATTTTAAGAGTAAGAGAGTTTTTAATTGAACTCTTTTGTGTTTACAGTTTTTGTTTCGAAAGAAAGCTTTTTCTGGTTATAAATAAAAATGGAATATGGAACATGATATCGTAAATGCGCGTTACCACACGTTATTATTTATTAATCGATAATTATTTATAATAATTTAATTATTATTCGTTTAGTTATATATTGTAAGAGGGCGAATACCCTTACAATCGTTTTGTCTAATTTTATCAAAATCCCTTACATCCATCACCATCATATAGAGACCAATTTTTTCTTAAGTAAATTTTGAGATGCTTTCAACCAAAAAGGGTGCCAATACTTTTCGTTCAAATAAAATCCCAACAACAACTTCCAACATTGTTATAACCGGATTTATGTACCTATTCCCCTGGTGTGAGGTCTGATTAAAGTTTTCTTATTTCGAAGCCAGCTAGTTAGCTCTGAATCGAAAAAGGAAACATAAAACCTTCTTAGGACTTCCCAAAGCCAGAACATTAATTCCAAACGTCAATCAAATACATCATGTCGATGTCGTCTTCGACCACAACGGACTTGTGCTCCTTCCTCTCCCATTTATCACACAAAATATAATCCCATTCGAGCGCGAGACAAGTTAGCCCATCAATACGTACAGCACATCCACAAACGACGACGATAACGTCGACAGCAGTTCCATACTTCAAAACAACGTTTATTACATTTGACAGGAATTTTATGTAACGGTCCGCAGGCATCCGTGAGCTGACTGTTTGATGCTGCGGCTGCGATGTAAGTACCACAAGACTAACAGGTTGTCTGGATGTCCTTTTTTCTGTACTCTCATCATCAGAAGACCACCCAGTCCCACTTCCGTCTCCTCCAGTTGCCAATTTTGACCAAACGATATGTCGCTGCCACTTAAAACACACAACAACAACAAGCTATGCCTCTTGAACACTACTTATCCCTCACTATTTCCTGGCTAGAATTGTGCGCCTGGCTTATACGCGCCGTTAGGCACCTGTTCAGGTCTAACCAGTTCACTGTACAACTTAAGGTTATAACAACAGAATTTACGATTGGCCTACAAAAGTCTTCAAATCATCCATCTGCACAGAAAATAAACGAAAAACACGCAAATCTCGTTTCCCTCATTCATAGATCGCAAGATTGCAGTTGTATGCAGCAAAAGTTGCACATTGGATGAAAGCCAGGCTTAGATCGTGCATGATAGACATAATCATCCTCCCACCAAATATGGCGGGAGAAGAGAAAAGTAAAGCAGCATTCTAAAGAGAAATTTAGAAGAAAGAGTTATATTAACCTTTCCTTAACCATGGTTCTGGTTCTCTTTTTGAAGAATCTGGAGATGGAATTGAGATTGAGAATGGGAATTGGTATCAGGAACTAGCTTCTTTCCAGAGTTGAAAGTTAAAACCAGCTTTTTTCTGTCTCTTGGTTTCGATGTTTCTTGCTGACACAGGGAAGGGGGGAAGAAGAAGATAAACAAACTCGAAGATAAACGAAAAGAAACCTGAATTTACCGCTAGCCATTTAACTCGTGAGGTCAACGAACGTACTTATAGTTTTATACTGCATTAACTGTCAACCAACATTAACTGTGTGTGTGTGTGGATAGAATTAAATGTAAATGTGGAATGAGTGTGATGTGAGGAAATGGAAAAAGGGAACGGGAAGACGCAACAGGCTTTGCAATGGAAAAAGATTGTCAGATCGTCAAAAATAAAATAAATAAAAAGAAACTTAAGGAAGTGTCTTATGGATGGCATGGGAAATAATAATTAATTGATTTGAACTTAAGATTTAATGGTTTTCTTGTTGAATAATGATTGGTTAGCGTGTCATTCCATTTAAATTAAAAAAAATGACTAATTCTATTTGGAGCTTTGATTATGGCCTCACCTAGGACCTGGCTAATAAGCAAATTTACTAACGAAAAACTTGTGACTCCCTATTGGGATCATGAAAATATTAAATTGAACAATTTTCTCTTACTGTTTAATGGGGGGATCATTAGTTGTCTAAATTTCGATTTTTGAAAAAATCGTGCTGGAATTGAATTTAATGAATTATTTTGGGAAAACGAAATTTCGTTTTTTATTTAAGTTTTGAAAAAAAAAATAAACAAATGTCTACTCTTTTTAAAAGTCTAAAAAACTTTTTAAAAAAAGTTAAATATTAATTGCTTTATAAATGAAATTATTCAGCCTTCAAGGTAGAAAACCAGTTAGCCGTGAAAATCGATTTTTTTTAAATTCTTATATGAAATGGACTTTCTGAAAAAATAAAAGACCCTATTTACAAAAAAAGACTTAAAAAAAAACAATTCATCAACATTGTTGGTGCCATTTTCGATAAAAAGAAAGTTTTTCAAAGGTTATAGTTGTCTTGAGGAAATGGAGACCTATTGTTACTGCAGGAATGAATATAAAAAAAATACCTAAACGTAAAAAGAAACTGTCCAAGTACAGTGCTCGAAACTAAGCTTCAAGGGAACAATTTCGATTATCCGATCTGGATCTAAAGCTTAAGAACACAATAAGGCCACTGGAACCAATAGCTTAGCTGCCAAACTCTGCAAAGCTACATGTGATGACCTGTTAGAAAAATGCGTCAAATTATTAGCAAGATATGGTTAGAAGAAAACATGACCCATGAAGCATTATTTGCCCGATCCTTAAGAAAAGAGACCCTCTAAACCATGTCAACTTCAGAGGTATCACCCTTCTCAACATAGCCTAAAAGATCTTTTTTGCTGTTGTCTGTAAACGCCGCGTAGCCAATTGTCCTACTGCATGGTGCAGAGGCATGGACATTGTCAAACATGGTTGAGGACGCAATAGGTTGCTTCGAATTGTCAGGGTGGGACTCTCCGTCAGAGCCACTTTTTTTTCTGGGGTAGTGACAAAACCTCCTAGCTCATTTTTTTTTTCTCGAAAAAGTGCAATTCATGTAGTAGTTTGGACAAATCGACAAATTGAAGGTGCCTTCAGCGATGCCAACTAAGGCTTTTTCGTGCCTTTTAGGCATTATTTCAGTAGCCAAGGCTTTAAGGCTTGTTTTTTACCAAAAAGGCATTTTTTTTTCATTTCAAATATTTTTTTTATTCAACATGCTGACTTTTTATTTTTTAAGACATTCTAAAAAAATCTGAATTTTATGTGTAACTTCGGTCTTAAAGAATGTGTTTCCACATCTGTCATTCTTTAAAAAAATATTTCAGCTTCCACTGTACTTTTTATGTGAAAATTAAAATCATGAATTTTGTTCCTATACCAACCAATTTTTCTGTGATTTGATAATTTAAGTTTTTTTTTTGAAAATAAGAATCGTTTTTGTTATTTTTTTTACATTTGTGTTTAATTTTTGATATACTGTTTCACTTTACCACTTTTTTTCCAAGTTAGGCACTTTTTCGTGAAAAGTGGTGGGCAACGCCTGGTCCCTTCCAGATTCAAAACACACACACAGGAATGGGTAAGAGTATAAGTCACTAAGGCTTGCCCCCTTAAAGAGCTGTCGTGCCAATAAAAATAAATTGCACGACTGGATCGCACGTACTTGCTCATATGTGTGGTCACATCGTCGAATAAAATTTTAAAAAAAATGCACGACTGGGTCGCACGAACTTGTGCTTATGCTAGATAATTGCTTAGTGGCTGTATATGTACAAATGTATGTATAAATTAAAATAAAAAAAATATTTTTTTTTGAAAATTCTTTAAGTTTTTTAAATAGTTTTAGAGTTTTCTCGTAAAAACTAAGTATGCAATAAAATTTAAAAAAAACTAAATGTCTATCGAGGAAAAGAAAATATTGAAAATCGTTCAAACAGTTTTTATTAAAGTCGTTTTTTTAAACTTTTCGAAAAAATATTTAAAATTTTTAGTGTCATTATAAGAAAATCTGTAGTTTTCACATGGGAAAATTATTTTAAAAAAATTCAAAATATTTCGAAAACCATTTTTTTTAGAAAATTAAAAAAAAAGTGTGAAATTTTTGAAATTAATTATTTGAATTATAAATGACTTTCTGCAAAATTTTATTGAAATCGGTATAATGGTTGACGACAAAACCGCATTTGAAAAAACCGGTTCTATGAAAGTTACCGTTATAGAACAAATTCGAAAAATTCATTCTTATTGAAAGATGTATTGTTGCAAGAAAATAGCACCCTGAAAGCTTTACCAAAATCGGTACAGCCGTTTTCGATAAAATCTAAATTTTTGTTAAAGATTGTATTGCAGGTACCGTTGTTTTTAGACCTAGAGCAAAAATTAAAAACACCCAATGAGATACTAGCCAATAAATAATACATACCAAGTTTAAAGCAAATTGGACCATCCGTTAAGGCTGAAGAGGTGTGAACAGACAGACAGACAGACGGAATTTTCCGATACACTTTTTTCGACTTCTCTATCATCCTAATGTGATGTTTGATTGTTAGAATTTTTTCGCACGAATCCATAACTTGTCTTATAGTACCTATAAACGTTAATCAAATTATCAATTTTTATAATTTTAAAAATATGTATTAAAAATAGCTTCTTAGTTGTTTCTTTATTTTTGTTATTTATTATTATGTACTTTTATAGTTTTATTGTTTATTTGAATTTAAGTTTAAGGTACCAACTGGAATAAGAACATTCACCTAGCAACAGCACAGTTTCCAATTCAAGCAATCAACGCCTTTATAAAGCCCTCATCAAATGATACTTAACTACGTGAAGTAATGGCCCTTTCAAAGCTTGTTTCTATTCGGGATCAATGATTGATTGTTAAACCAAGCCCAACAGCTCATACTTCCATATCTATACCTTCCACTTTCTTCCAAACAACGTAGGTACACATTTTTCCCACACACGCATACCCTGAGTAATTAAAATAAAAACCCTCCCCTCATAAAACTAAGGAAGTTACCAAAAATATATTCCGACTAGAACCCGTTTTGGCCAAAAAATGAAGAAACAATAAAATTCTGGAAGTCATGAAAACAAGCACGAATCCAAAAGTGCTCGTCATCGACAACGACGACGACGCAACACTTCGCTATAAGGGGAAGCACGACGCAGAGTAAGAATAAAAACGTTTATAACTGTTTTGGGGCCGAAAATAATACCCGCGAAGATCATTGACCCTTGGCCAGTTTCGGCAGATATTTGTGGTTGAGTTTGTTGTTGTTTTTTTTTCTGGACTTTAATTCTTTGCACGACCACCAGGCATCAGCATCTTCCAAAGTATGAGAAATGCCTTCCTACATCAACATCACCGCCAGTGATTTGTAATCAAATGTGGTCACTTGCGATCGTTATTTTTTCGGTTCATACTTTTTTTGGCAATTTTTTGAATAAATATTTGGACAATGCCGCTCTCGCTCTTGTGGAGCTAAGTTTTGGGAACAAACTTTGATGATGATTTAACCGCACCACACATCGCCATCCAGGTGCTGGTTTTTGGGCTTGTTTGGCTTTGGTGGTGTGCGGTTCTGTGCTGGTGCCGAAGCTGGTGGGTGTCATTGACACCATCATCATGGTGTGGACTCTTGGTGATTTTTATTATGAAATGTGAGAGCTTTGGTGTGAAATTTTTGTATTTTGTTTTATTTTCAGATTCTTTTTTTTAAACGTTTAGATGAAGAATAATTTTTGAAATTGCTCATGTCTTAGGTCAAGAATCTCGTCGAAATGTTTTAAAAATTTGATTCTGGCTGAATGGTTTCTTTTTTTTTTATAAATGACAACAGGTCATTGATTTTTGACTTTTGACACCTATTTGCTAGCTATATATACATATATAGATAAAAGAAATTGATTGGAGTTAGAAGATAAACAGAGCTTATATTTACAAAGCTTAGAATCGTTCTTCACCAAAATAACAAATTCTTCATAATTGCTTTCAACGAACGTGTAAACATTAATCAATCATTAGTTTTAAAAGTACCATTTCTTGAACTTCTTTAAGGAACTTTTATTTAGGCATATTTGTTAGGCAATGGATGATTCTATCACTGAATTGTAAAATCAATGATTCTATCATCTTAAAGAGAGAGATAAGTTCAGCGATGGATACGTGAAGGGATTTTTATAGAGTTTGAAATAAAAGTTCTGACGAAATTGCAAATCCGATATCACTGTACAGTACATACTTCAACTTGCTTTACAGTTACAAGTCAGATGGATCGAGAGTTTCTATTCGATATTGGAAATATCATAATCTCAAAATCTCAAGAAATTTCCTCAGTCACCTCGATGAAGCGGAAAAGTTAATCTTAATAGGATTTCTCAAATATTAAACTTAAATCTAAACAGAAAAAGCACCAAACAAAGAATTTATTAAAATGGAAGGATGTAGCAAATGAAAATCCTTAGAGAAGATTAATTTGGGGCTAAGTAGGGGGTTATTATGTGGGTATATTAAGTATTTATTTTGATGGAAGAATTAAAATGCAGTTGTACCTATATCACAAATGACACCTACCAAGATCGCCTATTGAATGAACTTAGAGAATGAATTAAATAAATGTTAAAGCAAAATTAATAAATAAAGAAAATATATAAATTAAAAATAACTAAGCAATTGACGAATAGATAAATAAACATAAAAAAATGCCACAGTAAATATAAAGAACTATATAAATAAATAAATAATTAATAAATAACAAAAAGGTTAAAAAAAATTAATAAATAATTAGGTAAATAAATAAATAAACAAATAAATTAATAAATTAATAAATAAATATATAAATAAATAATTGAATCAATATAAATAAATAAATAGAAAATTAACAAACAAATAAATATGCATACAAATAATTCCATTAACAACTAAATTAAAAAAAAATCACGATTGGAATAAAATTTGAAAAAAAATAATTAGTGAAATTCAAAGTTTTTAATCGATTATTCACCTAATTAGGTGCCAAGATTGCTTTTATTTGGCTAGTGGCTAGGGCTCAACCGAGCAATATAAAACACAATATGGGGGAAAGCATTAAGCCAAAATATTTATATGAAATCAAAAAACCACTAGGTATATTGGAAAAAAAGTTGTAAACCATCTCATTTTTTTCGCTGTTTCCTATTTTATGAATTTTTCATTTCAAAATCGTTTGAACAATTTTTTGTCTTTTTTTGGAAAAACTTTTCCAAAACATATTTTAAAATTTCTTTAAGTTTGTCAATTAGAAGAAATCTATAGTTTATTCATACAAAAATAAAAAAATCTATCGATTCATTTTCAAAATATTAAAAAAAAAATAAAAAAAGTTTAAAAAAAAATATTAAAAATTAAAAAAAAACTGTTTTTGAAAATTTGAATCTTAAAACACTAAATTTCATCAAAATCTATCAAATAGTTAAGGAGAAAGTCTGATTTCAAAAAGCCGGTCATATGTGAAGTACCGTTATAAGAGTTTTCCTGAAAAAAAATATCTAAATCAAAAGATAGATTTTGAATAGATCATCATTTAGAAAGTTTTATCAAAATCGTTGTAGCCATTTTCGTGAAAAATAAGTTTTTCATAAAAAGTTATATGGCTACCTGCCTTTAGTTTTGGAGCTAGAATGCCAATTCGAAAAACAGTCGAGTCAAGTATTCAAAAAATACCTACAATAGGTATACCAAAATTGAAACAAATCGGCCCAACCGTTGTAGGCTGTAGGAATTGATATCGACGGACAGACAGACAGACAGAAATGTGCGATCCACTTTTTTTCGCCTTCTCTATCATCGTAATGTTATGTTTGATTGTTATCTATTTTTTTTACGAATACATAACATGACATGAAGATGTGATCCACAGCTTCAATAGAACACTAAGTAACTAAGTTTTATTCATAAAAAAATCTTTTTTCATAAAATTGCTACCGCAAATTTCACACGAATTATATTGCATTATATATTATACAATCAGAATTGATATTGAAGATTTACAGAGGAACTCAAACTAGTTTCGATTTTCCGATTGGTTTGCTTTTAAATAAATAATACTTGAGTCTGCGTCTTTCAATTTTTACTTGCGATTATAGATCCCATAATTCAAGTTATTCATTCGTGCACATTAAAATTTTTGAGATAACAATCAAACATCACATTACGATGATAGAAAAAACATATTTGAGTTATCGGCAAAATTCTCTCTGTCTGTCTGTACGTCTACGTACATATGTATTTTGGAGTACAGCCCGAACGGTTGAAACAATCTTCTTCAAATATGGAACAAAAGGATATTGTAACATTCTACACAGGTTTTTTTTTAATTTTTTTTTTTTTGAAGCTCAAAAATTAACGGTACCTTTCGTAAAACCTTATTACGTAAAACCTTATTTTTCTTGAAAATAGCTCCATGAATTTTTATTAAAAGAGGTCAATGTACTATTGTAGGTAAGCATTATATTTTGGTGAAAAAAAAAAAATTGCAGGTGGCCAAAAACGGCACCTCCAATAGAACCATTGTTTTATTCGACTTTCTGGAAAAGTGGTTCACCGATTACAACCAAAATTGATATTCAGGAAGATGTAGGTAGCCTAAATAAATTCTTTTTAATATATTTTCAAAAACTTTTTGAAGTTATAACGTCTTATAAATCGATGACAGGCTACACGTACGAAATAACATGACTTATGCTGATAAGACTCATGACTCATGCTAACCGCGATACTGTGGTTCTTTCAACCAAAATCGATCGCAAACAGCAGGCGAACATGAAAAAGAACAGTCGCAAATTCCCAAAATAATTCCACTCAAATTCAAAAAAGTACAAGAAGAGAAAAATAAATACAAAATAGGCGGAGTTTTGTTAAAGTAGAAAGTAGTAGATGTAATAATGGGGTGTGGTGTGGATTTAACGAGAGGGTTTGTGGCTGATTTTTTTCAACCACAATCGATCGCAAACATATTCTGAGCACCAGGCGAACATCAGATGTACATATGTTTGTGTGTATGTATGTCAGGTATGTATTCCTAATTCCTAAACCGTATAGTTTTGTTCAGGGATCGTTCCTGTTAATGTTTGGTCCCGCTAGCATTATTTTCGCATTTCACATTAAAACATGTTTTTTCTAGGGCGTATTAATGCGCGTCGGGTACCGCTAGTGTAATATAAAACTGGTGCCGATTGGTACTTAGTACAATAGTATTTTTGGTACTAGATTTTTAGTACTTAGACTAGAACTTAGCACTATTGTATTTTTGGTACTGGATTTGGTACTAGACTTAGAACTAGATTTAGTACTTTATAGTAGATTTAGTACAAGATTTTTTTGACGTGATAAGTGGAATTGTATATGGTGTGAGTTAATGGGCTGTATCTTGGTGTTCCTGCCATCAATGTTTTCTTATGACGTTATAACGTAAAATTATCGTACGTAAACCAACAACCAACTCTTTTTTTTTATTTTCAATATTTTTTTAGTCGTTATTTTAAAAACGAATTAGGTAAATTTCTTTTTAAATTCTGGTTTTAAGTTAAGGTTATTTTTGCGCTTTGCATTTTTTGCATTTTTTAATTATTTCCGGACCAAAGGACCTCCATGGATCCGCCACTGGCGTTTTGTGAGGTTTGTAGGACGAAATCATTTTAACTACGTAAAGTGGGAAATTTAAAACTTCGGGCCACACTGTGTTAAACGCTTTTCGACATCAAGAATTCCCGTAATTTTTACTTCAGTAAAATTATTTTTATATCTTTTGTTATTCTGTCAACCAGGTGAACATTGATATGATGCCTTCTAAAACCAAACTGTTCTTGTGGCAGGATTGCAAATCGACATGTAATTGTTTATTTTTTTTATTATTTTTTTTTCTAAGCATTTACTTAAAGAACTTTATAAAATAATTGACCTTTAACTAGTAAGCAGGCAAGCTTTTTTGGCCGGCTTTTAGATTGGTATTACTTTTCCTATTTGGAAAGTATCTTATTTTAAAACCAGCATTGAAAAGTACCGTTAAAAATTTAACACCTTTTTAATCCATTAAAGCCAGGTAATTTAGTATTTTTGAGACTTCTTAAAATTTCTTTAATAATCTGTACCATCAATGGTACTTGTATTAAGCACTTGTATTAATTGAGAAACGTTGTTTTCAATGATTCTGTTTACAGTTAAATTAGTTGCAACTAAGTCGTTAGCACAGAATTCATTTGCTAAACCAATCCCTTTTTTCTCGATAGAAAGCAATACTGTATACATACTTATCTTTAAAGCTGTGATATGGATTTTTTCATCTTAACAAATATTATAATATTCCAAAAGGATTTACTTCCTTTATCTAAAAAGGCATATTAAACCAGGCCCAGGAGGAACACGTTATGAAGGGCTACCAAAAGTGGCGCTGAGGTGGAAATATTAATGAAAATGTAGTTTACTTTTTATAAATATTTTCATATCAACATTAAATTTTGTTTGTTAAATTTGAACCCAATATTTGGCGCTGTTTCGGGGACTCAGAAAATGTATTGTATGCCCGAGCAACGGCGGTAGGTTAAGCGAGTCTTAAAGTAAACAAATTTGAAATTGTAAACAGTCTAATACGTTAATATAAGGATAAACTAAAGCGCAAGCCTCTCCAAATGCAGACTTCTTGCCATTCCGCAAACATTCCAACCGGTACGAGCAAAATCAAAACAATTTGCCAAGCTATACGCATCCAACGTCGCTATCGGCCAAAAAAGTAGGTCAGTACACAAAACATTCTAAAGTCTCGATGCCCTCATCCAAGCACTTAAATAGCCACCAATATACTCCTCCTAAGCCCAAGCCCCAAAGTAAAGTCTTCCCTGTCAAAACAAAATACATATATTAGTCCCATCTTCCTCGAAACCACTTACGCCATACTAGAGAACCAGCATTGCAACTATCTTCTTGGCAAATATAAATAACATGATCCTGCTTAAGTGCCAACCAGTTCGCCAACCATCAAGAAGATGTACACCTATTTGGAGAAGGAACACATCTTCAAGACGATGCAATGGTGTCCATGCACACCATGGTTAATGCGTCGCTCCTTGTCGGCCTGATCATGCGGATCAAACAGAAAGCTAAATAAACATTACGAAATAGAAAAGAACAAAGAGCAAAGAGAAGACAAAAAAGATCTCCAAAGAGTCAACAGAAATATTATGTCATACTTCTGCCTTCTGCGTTCTGTCTGCGGTACCGTAGTGTAGGTTGAGGTTCAATTCTTGGCTATGGCCCGGATGACGGATAGATAGGCTAAGCCAACAAGCGGCGCGGCGTAGCGTTACTAGAATTCGTCTGCTATGTTTGATCATGGCAGTGGCAACAGACGTCATCAAAGTTCGCTCACCTCACCTATGGGCGCCCAAGCCCCAACAATCTTCTTCCAGCACCAGAAATACAGAAACCGTGGTTGGAGTGAACTTCGGTTTAAACCGAAATTCTCTACCTTTAGTAGGTCTCTTCACATTTTGGATGAATAAATCTTGTTTTTGTGGCGAATTCTGTCTCTGGAGAGGCAGCTCTCTGAGGAGCCAAACTCTCTGCAAAATATCTGTATCTGTTCGGCGGGATCTGGTTTAACTGGACTTTTGAAGCCGCTTTGCGCGAAATATTGATGTTGTAACTGTTATAGTGTGAAGTCGAGGTTCTTTCTCCTTCTTTCTGTGACTCGTTAGCTTTCTGACTTTCTTGAACCTGGGCTTAAGCCATAAACGACGAAGGTGAGAATCATTACACCCCTCTGTCGCTGTCACCCGCCTTCGACAGTAGTTGATGTTTGTTTTGATTTATTTTGTTCTTCCTTCTCGTACTCCTTCGCTCGTGAGGCAACTTACTATTCGCGATTGGTGTTGTTACAGGCTTTGGCTGTGACTGCGCCTTCACAAGGAAGAGATTCTCGTTCTTGACTTTCTGCTTTCTATGGATGCGCACTTGGGGAATGGGGAAACACAACATCGATCGAAGGTATCTCGTGGGGCTGTTATGTAGGATTCTTACAACTGACCACACCATCTTGGGGACAACTCCTCGGTGTGTACACAAGTATCTAAAAATGAGAAAAAAATCAAAAAGAAGAGCCGATTAACTGTTTGTCTGTTGGATCTTTTAATTCTACTTCTTGTCGGTTTTTTGTCTTGGGGATATCGTTTGGTTAGAAAGCCAGGAAAGGGAGCCTGTCTCTCTTTGAATGTTTTTTTTATGATGGGTGTTTCTTTCTTACTTAGAAAAGTATCTTTGGTGAAGGAAAGAAGTTCTTGTGATGATGACGACGATCTTGGATGGTGATTATGATGATGTTCGGTTGGAACTTACCAATGAAATGTACCATTTTAGTGAGCATCTGATAGTCCGCTTGGTGAGAGGTCAGATACCTTGTTTTTTTTTGGTGGGAAACGTAATATTTTGTTTTTTACGTTATTTGTTTTTTATATCTTTCGGATTTCGGGTATTTTCGCTGGCCATTTGTCGCCGAATATTATTGATTTGAATAAAAAAGTGTTTTAATTTCAACTTTGCAATCGATTTTTAAGTAACGAGATTCAATTTTTTTGTTTTGTACCTACATATATGAAGAATGGAAAATTTAAATACCTTTCTTGAAAATGATTTGAATAATTGAAGAAAATAAAAAAAAATACCAGTCTTTAAAAAATCTTCTCAGTGTGTAACATATTACGTAATTTACGATTACATCAGTCCAGTGATTATGGGATGGTTTGAGTGAAACAAAAGAATTTTTATCAAAACATTGTGAAACTTGATTTTGGGATTTTGGATAATCATTATCTACTAAGGAAAACAAGGATTACAAAGGATATATAAGATGCCGAGCACTATAAGAGGTAAGTGAAAACATCGCTTGTGATGATAATTGGAATTTGAAACTTCAAAAATACACTTGTTAGAGTAGAATAATATCGATTTATCTAATAACGCATATTGTAACTCAAAGATAATTATTTTCTTTATTATTTATTATTTATATTTCGTAACGAGTCTTAAGAAGTTTCTTTTAATTAAGTCAAAGTGGTGTCAAGCCATTGACTGCATGCTTAGCTGATCTTAATCCGATAGAAAATTTATAAAAATAAAACAAAAATTTGCTGAAAAAATACCTTAACAAATAACTAAAAGGAAATTAAACGAATAAAATATTATGAAATTAAATGAAATGTAATGAAATGAAATGAAATATGAAATATAAAATGAAATGAAATGAAATAAAATGAAATGAAATGATATAAAATGAAATGAAATGACATGAAATGAAATGAAATGAAATGAAATGAAATGAAATGAAATGAAATGAAATGAAATGAAATGAAATGAAATGAAATGAAATGAAATGAAATGAAATGAAATGAAATGAAATTAAATGAAATGAAATTAAATGAAATGAAATGAAATGAAATGAAATGAAATGAAATGAAATGAAATGAAATGAAATGAAATGAAATGAAATGAAATTAAATGAAATTAAATGAAATGAAATGAATTTAAATGAAATGAAATGAAATTAAATGAAATTAAATGAAATTAAATGAAATTAAATGAAATTAAATGAAATGAAATTAAATGAAATGAAATTAATGAAATGAAATTAAATGAAATGAAATTAAATGAAATGAAATTAAATGAAATTAAATGAAATGAAATGAAATGAAATGAAATGAAATGAAATGAAATGAAATGAAATGAAATGAAATGAAATGAAATGAAATGAAATGAAATGAAATGAAATGAAATGAAATGAAATGAAATGAAATGAAATGAAATGAAATGAAATGAAATGAAATGAAATGAAATGAAATGAAATGAAATGAAATGAAATGAAATGAAATGAAATGAAATGAAATGAAATGAAATTAAATTAAATGAAATTAAATTAAATGAAATGAAATGAAATTAAATGAAAAGAAATGAAATTAAATGAAATTAAATGAAATTAAATGAAATGAAATTAAATTAAATGAAATGAAATTAAATGAAATGAAATGAAATGAAATGAAATTAAATTAAATGAAATGAAATGAAATGAAATTAAATGAAATGAAATGAAATTAAATGAAATGTAATGAAATGAAATGAAATATGAAATATAAAATGAAATGAAATGAAATGAAATAAAATGAAATTAAATTAAATGAAATGAAATTAAATTAAATGAAATGAAATTAAATTAAATTAAATGAAATTAAATTAAATTAAATGAAATGAAATGAAATGAAATGAAATAAAATGAAATGAAATGAAATGAAATGAAATGAAATGAAATGAAATGAAATGAAATGAAATGAAATGAAATGAAATGAAATGAAATGAAATGAAATGAAATGAAATGAAATGAAATTAAATGTAATGAAATGAAATGAAATATGAAATATAAAATGAAATGAAATGAAATGAAATTAAATTAAATGAAATGAAATTAAATTAAATTAAATGAAATTAAATGAAATTAAATGAAATTAAATGAAATTAAATGAAATGAAATAAAATGAAATGAAATGAAATGAAATTAAATGAACTGAAATGAAATTAAATGAAATGAAATGAAATGAAATTAAATGAAATGAAATTAAATGAATGAAATTAAATGAAATTAAATTTAATTAAATGAAATTAAATGAAATGAAATGAATGAAATGAATGAAATGAATGAAATGAATGAAATGAATGAAATGAATTGAAATGTAATGAAATGAATTGAAATGTAATGAAATGAAATGAAATGAAATGAAATGAAATGAAATGAAATGAAATGAAATGAAATGAAATTGTAATATATAAAAAAATGGATTGGAATGGAATTGAAAGAAATACAAAATTAAAGGAATAATATGGAATGTAACCAATTGAAATTAAATTGTATGGAAAAAATGGATTGCAATGATTTATATTTGTATTAAATGGAACGAATTATTATTTGATGTAACGGAATGTAGTGGAATGTAAAAGAATATAATTGAATATATTGGATTGAAATGTAATCTAATGTATGAGAATATAATGGAATGGTATGTTATGGAATGGCAAGGAATTGAAACCAGTGGTATATAATTGAATGTAATGGAATGAAATGGTTTGTAACTAAGTACAAATTATTGTTATTTTTTACCGTTTATTTGTTTGTTGTTTTGTTGTATGATCTGCAAAGCAATAGGTTTGTAATATATTATTTGAAGTATGAAATATCAAAATTACTAATAATTAAATAATTTAAACGAAACTGTTTATATAGTAATTTATGGCAGTTAAGTGGCTTGTTGGTTTTTCTTTATTCCTATTTTTCTGACCCCTTTGCTAATGTTCACACAATAACTTCTCTCTGTTCACCTGAAACTGATGGCTCCGTCTAGCATCTAGCGGAATACAACGTTCTTAATGGCATCCTTCTGGTCAAAGTCATAATCATTTGTAATAGCTCATCAGTTGCAATTTAATTGAAACAATTTTCCCAGCAATCAAATGCTCATTGAGTGCTTCTATTACCCCATCGGGGAAAGAATAAATCAAATAAAATTACTCCATTCCGTACCTGTAATAAAAAAAAATGAATATACTTGCAGCTTCCGGCAATATTATTTCTGCAGCATTGTCATCATACCACGAGCCACGCATCCTACACACAAGAAGAACAACAATTTCCACAAATTACTGAAATCTTGTTGCCCCAGACGCAGATACCGTTTGTTTCAACTTTCTTGGAAGTGCAAAAGTCACAATGTTAAGAATGTTTCTGTGCAGCTACTTCATCCAATTGCAATGCAACTTCAACTTCAACATCAGCTTCTTGTGTATGTTGGGTTTGCTTCGTTGCACTTAGCCGTTCCTAAGGGAGCGCGCAGCCAAGAAGTGGTAAAGGAGCACTCCGCGCGTTGTTGGTTTGTTGCTTCTGCGCGGCGGCGGCGCTGCGTGCAGCAAGCCAAGTCGATTGAAAACAAGGCTAAGTTAATAAAGAATCGATGGAAAGTATGGTCGGAAGAAAACTCTTCTGCCAACTGCATTACTCCGCGAAGAGTTTTAACCGTCATGCAGACTTCTCCTCCACCCACTTCCACCTTATCCTACCTACATAGTATGTGTTTTTATTTTCAAAGCCATGTTGCTGCATCGCCTTTTTGCGCGTACTTCTATCTGGCCGTTGCATGCTTTGCCCGTTTGTTTGTGAAAAAGTGGGACTTAGTTACGGGACTTTCAGGCTATTATCAAGAACTAAGAATCAAGTCTCGGCAAATCATGGTTGGCTGCAGTACCATTCTTGATACTTGTTTTGGTAAAATGATTCCGTGCTGCATTTCTGCTAATATCTTCTGCTGCAGGGGGTTTTGAGGTGGGACGGTTGCGGCTGTTGGCAGTCTTTTCTGCATCTAGGCTGAGTCTCGTTAAGGTAGCTTTGGCTAGTTCGTCTTCTTGCAGGCAAACGACGAAGACGGTCGGTATTGCAGGCTATGATTACTGACATTAAGTGCAAATACGTTATTGGAAGCACTTGATAGAAGTGCCTCAAAGCCGTTGTTGGCTAGTTAATGTTATTGAATGTTGTTTTGCTTATTTTTGTTTGCAGCATTTCGGTTGTAACGACTTTGCCAAGAGTTTGTTGCTGTTGGGTAATAAATGATTAATACGAGGTGTTCAAAGAGGGATTACCGATGTATTGGCTTGTCGCGTTGTTTATCTGGTGTTTTGCAATATTGCCGTTTTTATGATGGTTAATTCTTTTTCCTGGCATTGGGATTCTTGGCCGATTTCCAGGGCTGCACGATGAGTAATGGGGAAGCTATTTAAATAGTTAACGACTTGATGAGATATTTTTATGCGATTCAGGTGTTAATTAACCAGTAATGGGATGGATAAGAGGAACTTAAAAGTAAGTAAGTCTTGGCAATTTGTCAGAAGAGGTTAAGATTTTGTCTTGAGAGTCTTAAAACCCACGACTTGTTCTATCTTTCAATTGAAGTTGGAGTGGGGTTCATTTGCTAACAAGGTTCTTCGTTGCACTTTCTGCATCGGGAACCGTATAGATCCTTCAGTCTGAATATGGAATCCATAAATTAATTCTAGATGGCTTTGACTGTTTATTCCTCAAGACCACCTAAGCTATATTCCAAGCTGTTAAATAGCTTTTCTTAAAGTTTAATTATTGTAATCCATTAAAAATAATATCCAATACCCGAACCAAAACCCAAAACCTGCTTTCTTAAGACTACCTCCCTTAATCCTTTCGTTAAGAAAAAGCTTTTCTCTCTCAATCTAAACGGAATATCCTGTCTTCTCTCTCCACACTGGAAATCCTTATCCACGTTGTTACATAATTCGACCCATTTTCACCAAACACCCGTTCCCATCCCAACCGGCTTCCAGTAGACTGCACTTGGCATTTTCCTTCTACTCCATTTTCCAATAAACCAGTCCTATATATCGCCTGGAATACTAAGCCAAAATTGTGCCACATTGTAAATAGTTGATGGTTTCGTTTCCCATTCCCCAAAAACTTAGTGTATGCAACATTTTCACTTAGTTTTATACATATATGTATATATATTTTTTTTCAGTTTTCCCCAGGGAATCCTCGACAGCAGTAAAAAACCATTACACTAAGGAAGACGTACAAATATACGTTTTAGTGTTAATATTCCTATTTAATAGATATTTTTTTATGGGAAAACTATTTGTGTGTGTGACTAGTGAATAGGAAAGGGATGGTTTTGTGTGGACTCAGGGGAGAGAAACCCAACAAAATGTGGGGGTGATGTTTTCCCAGTGCGTGCGCATTGTTTTGTATGCAGAGGCAATAACTTGCACGCATTTTAGTTTTCCGATGCATATTGGGGACTTGATTTTTCATTTGGTTTTGTTGTTGGGAATGTTTTTGAGAAGACTTTTATGGATACTACTTTTTTTTTATTACAAAAGTTTTTCAATGGGGAGATGTTGGCAAGGATATCCAGAAGGGAAGCCAGAGTGTGGATGTGAGAGTATAGACATGACAAACATTGATCGATTGTGGCAGCTTGATGAAAACAACACATTTTACAGAACTTCTTCGGTAAAGGCTTTGTGTATCTGATGCAAGTGCAATTAATATTGATTAACAGATGAAAGAATTTTTTGGAAATGCGAACATCAAACATGGTGTTTTGATATACACTAAGAGATTAGTGTTTCGAGTTTAATGGCATTATTAGTCTTTCTCTATTGATAACACCAAGCTTCAAAGTATAATTGTTTTAACTTAGGAATTTTATATACTATGTATATGTTATAGCATTTACATTACCGATTGCTGTTGAGAGAACCTATAGCCTTGATCTAGCATCAAAATTTTATACAGACAACAAAACAAAACAAGTTTATATCCCATAAACGAAGAATCCATATGTTTCCGAGATATTGTGGTTACAACAGGCACCCGACGAAAGGCTCCACACGGAGTGACTGCCTGTCTAAAGTTTAAGCTACGAATGAGTCTAAACTCGTGTAAATAGTTTTTGGCTATCCTGTGTACCATGAAAAAAAGTTAGGCTTCGCTCTGACTTGAAAACAGTAGCATGTTAATAGCTCAACAACAATAAGAAGAACATTAGTTCCGGGAATCCAGAAGTGTCGTTATACCTACTTAAAATCCCCCTCGCTGTTCCGTGGAGACAGCAGGACTCATAGCCCATATCATCCTCAAGAAACTAAAGGGTTTTTCAATAAGAGCGCTACAAAAGTTTTTTTTTTAAATAAAACAAAAATGGTTTTGGATATCAATGAAATTCTTTATTCCTGTAAAAGTACGTTTGATGCCATTATGTATGGAACTCGATTTACTTTACATGGCCACCACGGACCCGCTTGCAGAAGTCCAGACGCTGAACCCAATTTTCGACGGTTTTCAAGCATAAATCGACCGATACTGCTGCAATTTCACGTTCGATATTCGTACGAAGTTCATCAATCGTCGCTGCCTTGTTGGCATAGATCATGGACTTGACGTAGCCCCACAGGAAATAGTCTAACGGCGTCAAATCGCACGACCGAGACGCCCAAGCGACTGGACCATTTCGTGAGATAACACGTTCTCCAAACTTGGTTTCCAATAAATTGATTGTGACATTCACTGTGTGGCTTCTGGGGCCGTCCTGTTGGAACCACATGTTCTCCAAGTCCATATCATCCAATTGGGGCCAAAAATATTCGGTTATCATTGAACGCTAGCCAACCCCATTCACAGTAACGTGCCTGTCTTGCTCATCACGGAAGAAGTACGGCCCAATGACGCCGCCGGCCCATAAACCACACCAAACAGTAATTTTTTCGGGATGCAATGATGAGTGCGTGTGGATTGCTGCTGGACCAATACCGAAAATTTTGTTTATTGACGAAGCCATTCAGCCAGAAATGAGCCTCATCCCTGAAGATGATTTTTCGATGAAAATCCGAATCTTTTTCAAGTTGTTGCTCAGCCCGATTCACGAACATACGACGCTTCTGGTGGTCAAGCGGCTTCAGTTCTTACGTCAATTTAATCTTGTTAGGATGTAGGCCAAGATCTTTTCACAAAATTCGCCACAACGACGTCACAGAGATGCCCAACGCTTGAGGACGACGTGTGAGAGACACATTTGGGCTTTCTGCAGCAATATTCTCGACAATACGAGCACTTCTTTGTCTCACTGGAACATTTTGTACTGTGCCTGTGGATTCAAATTTTTCCACTAGACGCTCAATTGTTGATCTGCTAGGACGATTATGACGACCATAAATTGGACGTAGCGCTCTTAACTTGAGGCCACTGACTCCGAATTTCGGTAGTAAATTTTAATAATTTCAACTCGTTGTTGGCTCGTATATCTTTCCATCATGAAATGGCAAAAATTACTGAAGAGAAATGTGAAAAGAGCGGCAAGGCGTAAAGCATTATGGTTTTATTCACCAAAAACGATTCCAATTTGCCCAGCAAATCATTGCATATGTGCTTAAAATTTTGTATGCAAACAAAATAGAAAATCGTATAATTAGTTTTTAATCATCCTCCTTTTTCCAAGATAGCCCTTTATTATTATTTGGTAACCATAGCAATACCCACCAACGACACATTTACTTTACTATCATATTTCTGGACACGTGGTACAAAGAATTAAATATTAATGTACATTCTACATCTCCGTTCATCCCCTTTAATTTTCAAGAAGAGAACTTAAAAAAAAAATATATGCGCCCAAAGACTCCATCCAAATCAGCTGGTTTCTCATCAAGATTAATCCTCCAACACACAAAATCGATTCTCAGATACTTTTCCCATATTCAAAAGCAAGATACACACACAAAGAGTAGGTACATTTCTGCTGACTTAGAACAAATAATAATCATTACACCCCACCTACCCCCCAGGCAACCCTTCTTAACGACCATGCTGGCCCCTTTCTCGCGCAGGCATTATGCATTTCCATTGTCATTTCTGTGTGTATAGTCGGCATGTTTGCCTTCCAACAAAAACCTGGAATATCCAACTGTAGGTACTCTACCCCCCAGTTTCAACGCCAACATTTACCCTGAACCTGAAAACAAATCACCCCAAAACACACATTCATATTCAAAATAATATTGCAAGCCAATCCTTATAGTGCACTGCGCAGGACTCCCACAACACCGTTTCAGACATTCCTGAGAGTCTTTCCAAAATTCTACATTTTTCATTATATTCTTGTGCACATTTCCTACTGCATCCCCCCCAATAACCCCTTCTTCGCATTTGTTCCACATTCCAGTCTATGGATATGGGAAAATTATTTCTATGTCCCCTGGAAACCTGCCGACCGACTAACTGACTGAATTCAACGGTTTTTTTTTGTTTCTTATTGGAGAGGATACACAGCCACAGCGACGACCGCGAGAGGAGAGCGTGTACTAAAGTGTTAAGGAACAAAATCCGCCATTCGTGTTTTCAATCATCAAGTTTTTTGTTGTGTTTCCTATATCGGCATCGAACGGTATTTTTCCAGCGATAAATTAAAAAAATCGATGTTTTGCGGAAAACTAAAAAAATCTCCACTTCGCCTTAAATCAGAAATGCAAAACGCTCCTCCCAGACACCATCAACCACAACCCACGTTCCGTCAAAATCGTCCTTTTTTCCCTTTACCGTTGTTTTAATCATATTCGCCATCCCAAAGACATCACGAACAGAAAAAAAAGAATTTCCCAAAACCTTACATCGCATCGAGTGCGCATTGCATTTCCTCATTTTCTAAATTCTTATACATTTTCCACGAAGCGACTTTTCAACTCTCTATAGCTTCAAAGCTGCGGTGTCCTGGTCTCTTGGTTGTGTTGTGGTGGTGGTGCAAGGTGGAATATTATTAACTTCGATAAGAAAATAATTGAAAAAGACATTTAATTGATACAAAATTAAGAATAAAAAAATAAAAATAAAAAAAATAATCGACAAATCACAGAGAGCAATATTTTCTAAAATAAACGTGCGAAATCGTAAATTAACTTTTTTTTTATAAACAAAAACAAATCCTCGACTGAATTTTGTGCCGTTTCTCCCAAAAAAAAACATAATACGTCTTCAAATAAAATTTGGGATAAATAAAAAAATATTTAACAAAAAAGGCTGATTTTTCTCTTATTTTAATGTCGTACATATTTGTGTGTTAATTTTAAATTGTAAAATTAGTTTTAATTTATATACCTTGCGCTGAAAAACAAAACTGAATAAAATCGTCAAAACTCCTAAAAGTATACAAAATACTTGAACAAAAATCGGACATTTTTCTTATATAATTTTACAAATTTTCTACCAAAAAAAAAAAAAAATTCAAATCGCAAACTTCGCACAAAAATTGTTCGTCAACAAAACTTAATTATATATAAGTACTAATAACACACTAAAAAAGATTGCATACTTCTGAGGGAAAAAAAGAAAAACAACAAAACGAAGAAAAACACCACCCCATCCGCCCACCTCAACCCCATCTTCCACGATTTCCAGTAATTGTATTTGCTCGGTTTAATAAAAAAAATGGTTCATGTCCTGGCTGTAGTGGTAGGTGCATAAAATAGTTTTGCCATTTCGTGACGTGTGTGACATTTTGTAGTTGGTTCGTTTGTTCGTTGGTTCGTTGTGTTGGAACGTGGTAATGACATGAATTCTTGAGCGCACTCGACCCCTCCTCTATCTCGGTGAGCGCACGCATAGTACGGGAAAGCTCTATATTGGGTGGTAAACTTGAATTGTTTACTATTCGAGAAAAAAACTTATTAAGGGCGGAAATAGCCTAGAAGAAGAAGAAAGAAAGCAAAAAATAAAAACAATACATTCTGACTGATTATTGTGAATACCAAAAACAAAGTGGCGACTTCCCGTAAAATCCAGTCGTCCGCGTCGTCGTCATCGTCGTCGTCGTCATCGACATCATCATCTTCGTCGTCCTCATCGTCGTCGTCCTCCTCATCAGCCTCATCGACACCATCGTCGTCGCCGCATACATCAACCGTTACAGCAGCCAGCAGCCTAGTCACGGACGAAATACAAATTTGCCATCAGTCATCGGCGGCGGCCTTAAAAACTGCTGCGAATTTTCGAAATAAAATTCCGTCGATTTCGATAATTCCGATACCGCCGTCATCGTCCTCTTCGTCACTGACAGCTGCTGCGGCTAGTTCAACAGTGACAACAGCGAACAAGGCGACATCGCCACCACTAGCAGCAAACCAGAACCGTCTCTATAGCATCGGTGGACAGAGGCCACAACAACAACACCAATCGCAACAGACGGACAAATGCGGTTCGGCGGTTCTGAAATTTGACGTTCGGGAGCTGGTCCCCAAGTCACACACAAGCACATCAACGTCGACAGATCAAGGGGTGCCTCCGATTATAGTCAAGATCGAACCGACACAATCGTTTCAGATTGTCGACGAGAACGATACGCGCGTCCTGAGTTTGCCAATATCAGACTGCGACCGGGTGGGAGCGAGCTGGATTGATCTGAAGGACATTGCTGGATTGCAGGCTAACACATATGTTGATGTAAATTTGGATGCGTGCGTCGGTACGAGTGGACATCAGCAACAACTTCAGACTGTGCATATCCAGACTCAAGAGCCGCAAGCTCATCACTCGAAGTCTAGTCCATCGACAATTGTGACCACTAGTGGAGGCGGCGGCAGCGGTGGTGGTGTTAGGAATTCTAAGGCTGGCGGAGGATTAGTGGCAACAACCACACAGACCATAACATCGGCTGCAGCAACAACAACACGCGAGGGATTATCCGGCGGACCGACATCTAGTGGAGCAATGACAGGTGAGTGAATTGTGTGTAGGTGGTTAAATATCAGTCATGGGGAAAATTATTGATTTCTGTGAACCGCTTTGTATGATTTGATATTCCAATGGGCATATTTTTTTGAAAAAAATTAATTCAATAGTTATTGAGCGGAGTTTTAAAAGAAGAAAAAAACGACAAAATTGAATTGTTTGCATCACGACAAACGCTTGAAACTTCTAAAATCGCTTTATCGCTTAACCTTTCTCGAGGGCGAATCAACCGGTTTTGATAAAATCTTTTAATTAAGGAATTCTTATCGATATGCTCTTAGTTAGAGTGAATGAATCTCATTCTTTTAATGACACCTTTGATCAGAATTCCCATAAAAAATTAGAGAACAATTTTGAAGTTTATGGCGTCTTTTCTTTGTTTAATTCAGGATGTGCAACTAAATTTTGTGATCCGAATTAGTAACCGCAAACGCAACATCGGAGCGGAACTTTATTGCCAACATTTCAATTTGCTAAATGAATCTTGCCTAACAACAATAACAACGGTGAAACTTTTTTCACACGCAGTTGTAAAAATTAACATGAGACCTGTAAATTCGGCCCTTTGCAAACAACAAATCACCCGGCCCAACCCTCCAATCATACGGAACGGAACGGGGCAAATGGATCCTTATCGCTGTCACGTCTTGGGTGTTAAACCAAGATAAACAAAAAGTTCCATAAGCCACCTCCATGGTTGTGGTGGCATGCAGATAAAATATATTTTATGCTTTCTTGGGCTTGGTTTTGGTACGCGACGCGCCGCAGGCATATTTCTGCACACAAAGTGTCGATGCATATGTTCGTAGACAACATCGAAAGCGGTATGTGTTGTTAGTAAGATCTGGCAAATAGGTCCAAGTCGTAAATTAAATGGCATTCCTTAATAATGCTTAAAGTACGAAGAACACAAATTGCTTTTGTGGCTCTGGGTTGCAGGGAACGCGATGAGCAATTGCAGGGAAATTGCATTCTCGAGGAAAAGTCGACACTTGATGGGATAGAACAAATTTACGGCAGGTTGATGTTGCTTTTACTGCTGCGGAAGCGAAAGATACAAAATTTACATTTGAGGCAGAGTTCTATTGATCAGTATGTTGAAGGGAAATCTTGTTGCATTGTGGCTTGAAATCCAACAATATGGCATTTTGGTTATTTTATGTTGGCCTTCCTTTGAACAAATCTTTTCTTATTTATTTGTATAATAGAATTTTTTCAAACGATTCTACCAATTTAGACCAAATTAGGTATTTATTAGTTTTTTTTTATTTTATTTCTATTATAGATTTAAAATCAAAATTTAAAAAAATTGGTTGAACCTGATTTTGAACCAATTTTCTAAGTTCATTTAACAGGCCTTACAATAGGGACTTGACCAATTTTATAACAATAATAATATTTTAAATATGTGTCTTTAAAGCAAATTGCAAATTACAATGAAAAACAGAGTCAGACAAGGCATTTCACATTCGCGTCGTACGGCAAAAGAAAGAATCCCTAATATTTGACTGTACGTCCAAATTTGGGATCAAGGTAAATTCTTGGGCAATCTTAGAAGTGTGATTATTACGGTTAAATTCTTTCAGAGAAGCAATGCCATTGGTTATTTCGCTAGAGCATTGGTTTTAGAAATAGCGATAAAATAACGAAAGGCACGAAACATTACGGTGCAACGCCGAGATGCTCAAGAGCGATGTGAATGTTTCTGTTATTCAAGGGTAGTCTATCATTTTTAAAGCTCTTTTTTAATTCTGTATAAGAAACTCAAGTGGGTACTAAGAGCACCTGCCATAATATAGGAATTATACTGAGGGTAGAGTCGTCAGCAAAACAGTTAAGTGGATTAGAAGTAACAGACAGTAGATCATTTATAAAAATGAGGAAAAGAGTCGGAGACAGAACAGAACCCTGGGGCACACCAGCATTTATTTTATTGGAATCAGACTTGAAATCGTCCAATACAACTTGTATTGAACGGTCCAGAAGATAGCTTCTAATCCAACGAACAAGAGTATCATCAATCCCAAAAGCACGCATTTTCGATAAGAGAGCTTCATGCCAAACTCTATCAAAAGCCTTGGAGATATTAAGAGTAATAATTCTATTTTAACCAAAGCGATGAAAAGATTTGTTCCATTGTTCGGTAAGATATGCCATCAGATTACCAGTGGAACGGTTGCTGCGGAAGCCATACTGACCGTCATGGAGAAGCTTTCGATCTTCGAGATATTCCTTAAGCTGACGGTGAATCAGCGTTTCCATGACCTTGGAAATAAGGGATGTTAGTGCTATGGGTTGGTAGGAGGAGGGGGAGAATGGGTCACCTTTCTTCGGGACAGGCTGGACAAATGCAGTTTTCCATCTTCTAGGAAAAATTCCAGAACAGTAGGAGCGATGAAAAAGCTTACGCAGTGGCTTTGCCAGTGTTGAAGAACACCTTTCAGAAGAATCAGGGGTATACCATCCGGGCCAGCGGATTTGTGTATATGGAGATCTTTGAGAACTCTTGCTACTGCACAAGTGGAGAAAAAAATCTGCCCCATGGAAAAAATTACATTCTCAAGGACAGGAAGGCCAACATTGCTGTGAGGCAGCGTGGAGCTGGCAGCGTAATGGGCGGCGAGCAAGTTTGCCTTCTCTGAAGAGTAAACAGTTGGTTTGTTATTGTGGATGAGCGTTGAAACCGAAGATGTTGAGGAGTTTTTAATATTGTTTACAAATGACCAACATTTTGTACTGCCTTTGGGACACTGCAGAATTTTTTGCCGTAATGTTTGGTCATGCACAAATTTTGTTCTTTCAATAACGGAGTTGCATGAGTTCCTTGCTTGTTTGTGCTTTTTCCGATTTTCTCTGTAGGATTGGCTTTGTAGGATCGGAAACTTACTTCTTTAAACCTGATAGAATTAAACCAGGACTTTTCTTTAGGCTTGATGCTTTTTACTCTGTTAGTAATAAAAGCACGCATCCCTAGAAGAATCACATTTGTGATCATTTCAGCACTGGCATCAATGTCACTATCGAGGAAGCATAGTGACCAGTTACAGTTACGGAAAAAAAATATTCAGGCCGTCCCTGTTGGCTTTCTTATATTGCCATGATGAGTTTAGGACGAGAAATTGGCTGATCTTTCTGAATTTGCTTAACTCAAAAGGCGTATCTTTATCCTCCTCGAAACCCGAACAACGTACTTCTACTTCTACATCTTTCTAAGACCATGAAAACTCTAAAAAAAATAACGGTTCAAGAAATATCTTGAGAAATAAGATCTTCTTGTGAGCGGCAGTATAGTTTTGGCAGCAATAGGGCCAATAGTCTTTTGATCGTACATATATGTATCTCATCAAAAAGTGGAATCAAGCTCTAAATAATTTTGTGGAAAGAAGCATTACCTCACTTGATATTCAAAAAGCATTTAATATACCGTTCCATTCGCTTTGTTTTGGATAGTTTAGTCTGATTAATACTGGTATACCCGTTCTATTTCCGACACTTTTCCTCAATATTTCAATGATCTCTTGTCTAAGACTTCTAATTCACTAAATGTATTTATCAAAAAGTAATAATTTCTTCTATAATAAATTATTGTCAGAAAAATCTAGTTAAGCCTATCTGTGTACCTCTATTTGAAAAATAAAATTAAATTAATACATTGACCCAATTTTGTGGAATTCGGTATTTGGGGAACCTATTAATTTTTGTCTGACATTTTTTTCAAGTTTTCACTCAATTTTCTTGTAAAATACATATAAAATTTTATAGTATTATGATAATTTGAATTATATGATAAATCTTAGTAAAGAATAAACAAAAGGATAAGGAATAATCCTACAAATTTCTTAATTTCAACCAAAAAGGAGGTTTTTAAAATTAGTTTTGTAGTTCATACAGAATTTTCGCACCCCCAAACCCTCAAATTTTAGAAAAATATCAATGACAAGAACCGATATTCTGATGGGTCGCCCCATCTCTCGTTTTGGCGATTTGCACTTGCCCGCAAGATCGCCCGGTTTACCCGTTTCAGACTTTTTTTTGTGAGGTTTTTTGAAGTCCCGTGTTTACGTGAACAAGCCCGAGACTTTGGAAGCCCTCAAGGACAACATTCGACACGAGGGCGGGATCTGTCGCCCGAAGTTCTTGCTGAAGTGATGCAAAATACCATAAATCAATCAATCAATTGTGACGGCACCCATCTGGCCGATATCATCTTTTCGACTTGACCAATAAAATTCTAAAGGTTCAAATAAACAAAATCAAAAAACAGAATCGAAGTTTTTCATTTAGAAAAAAAGAGAGCCAAACAACATCGGATGGATGACTTCTTTTGGCCCACCCTGTATGTGTATCAGAAATCACCTTCTGTGGAACGAACACATATTTGACACATTGAAAAATGATGTGAAATGTTTTGGTTTCCGAAGATTTTTTTATTTTTATTTATTTATTTCATATGAATCTTGTTTACACGTAAATAAAATAATATCTTTTAGTTGTGAAACAATACAAACAAGGTTAAATTTAAATTAAATTCAGGTTTAAATATTAGTAGTCATTTACTTATTTTAATTATTTATTTATACTATTTACTTACTTATTATTTACTTGAAACATAATTATGATCTTAAGTACTATTTTATTAATTTTACAATTCAATTATTTAGTTGTGCTTAACAGCGCTTATGTGCAATAATATAGTTTGAGTTTATCCTGAAACTCTCTAATGCTTAAAGATCTTCTGATATAGACTGAAAGGGAATTCCAAAGTCTTATGGCGTATACAAAGAACTGTTTTTGAGTAACAGTGTAGTTCGAAGTCGGCGTAACAAAACTTCTGCTTCTATTAGAAGATGAAAATTGAATTCTTTGAAAAAGGTATTCAGGTACTTTATTGTCTTTTAGAGTGAATAGATAAGTTAATGTTTTAAATTCGAGATATTTTTGTAATTGCATTCCAAAGAAGGCTTTAATATAGCCAGAAATGTGTTCTCTTCTACCAAGATTATAAGCGAACCTTACTGTGCTATTGATAGCAACTTTCAGCTTACGTAAGGAGTAACTATCTAAGTCACAAAAAACAGGGTAGGCATAAAAAATAATTGGCAATAAAAGTAACTTAACCAGCATTACCTTAGTCTTAAAAGGAAAACAGTTTCCAATTTGATACAAAGCTCGAAGGGATCCGTAGATCTTGGAAACTGTTTTAACAATATGATTTCCCCAGGTAAGATTTTGGTTAAATGTAATACCGAGATTTTGTACACTAGTGACGTAGGGTAGCACTAATCCTTCTAAGAAAAGCTGTGGTAAGCTTTGAGCATCAATGTTCGAGCGACCAATTAATATGGCTTGACTTTTATTGGAGTTTAACATGAGCTTATTCTTTTTTGACCAAGAGGCTATCACGGTAAGGTCTTCATTAATTTGCTCCGTGGCATCTTCGACTTGATCTATCGGAAAGCTAAAGTGCATCTGTACGTCATCAGCATACATTTGGACCTTACAGTATTTTAAGACTGAGGGAATGTCATTATTGAAGAGGGTAAATAATAGCGGGCCCAAAATTGATCCTTGTGGCACACTGGCTTTAGTTTCAAGGAAATTAGACATTTTTTGGTTGCAGTAAACAACTTGTGACCGACCTACCAAGTAACTTTCCATTAGTTTTATTGCTGTAGAGTCAAAACCGAAGTAGTTTTTCAGCTTAAGAATAAGAATTTCATGAGGTACTGTATCGAAGGCTTTTGTGAAATCAAGCAACACAAGTGATGTTACATGATTTTCATTCATTTCCTTTCGAATGTCATCTACCAAGTTTAAGAGCGCCGTAGTACAACTGTGCTTTGGTCTGAAACCAGATTGCCATGGTGATAAAAGGTTAAACTCATTGAGGTATGAATGTACTTGTTTGCTCATAAGTTTTTCAAAAACCTTTGAGAGAAAAGGCAGAATCGATATAGGACGATAGGATTTGTTTCCAGAGACATTCTTTTTAAGGACAGGAATGATTTTGGAAATCTTCCAGGCAGACGGGTATGTGGAGCAGGTTAAAATGTTATTAAAAATGTATGTAATTTCGGAAAGCACCATATGAATAATAATTTTCAAAAACTTAGGCTGCATCCCATCTAATCCGATCGCATTTGATTTAATTCCAGTAACTGCATTGAAAACTTCATATTCAGAAACTCTTTGGAAGCTAAAATCTCTAGAGATTAATGGTATAAGTGATTCTTCTACAATGTATGGTATGTCATCAGTAAGTTCTCCTTCATGAGAGGCAATTGAAATGGAAGTAAACTCTCTGTTTAACTCATCTGGACTCGTTTCACAGGCATCTCCATTATCTGTCTTCTTATTGCAAGCTCCTAAATCTTTAATATTCTTCCAAGTTTTTGAGATATTTAGATGACGCCAGAAATATGTTTCCCCCATAAGATCTGGATTCAATTTATAAGCGGTTTACCGCCCAAAATTTGAGTATATAATTCTCGCATCTTGGCAAGTGCTACAATTACTTACTTGCGATTTTTGCAATATATATAAAATATAGGGATTCGTTCTTCAGCCGCACTACACGAATATGCAACGCTTTAACCAGCTTGATTTTTCTTTCCATTACTATCTATACCTCTTTGCAATTCCTGGTGAGATTGAGATCCTGGATTCCAAATAACAACTGTTATATCAAAGTATCTTTTCAGTGCTTTGAAACGTGTGTAAATGAATTTTCTAATTCGAAGCAAAACAGAAAAAAGTATCGAAACCATTGATACCATATTTAACTTTTATTCTCAAAAAATAAATATTCAAAATAATCTAAAATTCATATCACCTAACTTGTAATTTACAAAATTGTAATAAATTATAAATGTTAAAAAAAAACTTCGAGGCTTCTAAATGATTAAGCAAAAAAGATAAAAAAAAACCTTAGCGTTAAGTCCCGGCAATTTGTGAAGCATAAATCAAATTTCCAATGATTTTTAAAATACCTGTCATGTTCCTAGCCCAAAGCTTACACACAAAAGCTTCTTCTTCAAAGCAAGAACCTGAGAACCCCTCATTGGTTCTTCTCGCGTAGGTAGATTGTGTTTGTTGTTGTTCCCATGGCACGTCCATTTATTGGCTATTCACCTTTTTTACTACTTTTTTTTCAATAACGAGACAACGGCTCGGCTGTTAGATTACGTATCTAAGGCTTTGCTTTCTTTTACTGTTTATCGACGACGCGGCGTTACACTTTTGTTCATGCTTTTGGCACATTAACATTAGTTATGCTTTGTGCTAACTTCGGTTCTCTAATACACAAAACTGCGCTGGCCTGCTCCCCAAACTCCTACTTCTTCCTTTGCCATCGAATACCAACCCCCATCGTCATGGCTTACTTGGTCACAAGAAGAACGTTCTTTTCTGCAAATTCTTTTTGGCTTCGACTTTCGTAACTTTAGCCAAGTTTTAGTTCAACGAGGTTCTCTGGTTCTCTTGTGTTGGTAGCACAGTTTGGTATCACAGCACCGGGCACGGGGAGACTCATAATTCTTGCCTCCCGTTCGCGATGTTCTTTTATTGTTATTTTAATTTTACCGTACGACGAACTCTAGCGGTAATTACGTCAGCTACAAACTAAACAGTTATCAGTGAACGACAACGAAGATAGCTGGGTTGTTCTTCATGGTGTGCCCACCAGCCCACCTCACCCGGGGACGTTTTTGAATTGAAAATTCCTTTCGTGCTGCTCTTGCTCTGCAGCTATGAGGCGATGGCGTTCTGCGAAAGGAGAGTGCCTCCTGCCTGGTTGTTAGATGGATAGATGGCGTGCGGGTATGGTTGATGGGCGAAAGGTAAAATGGTGGCTGATGCGGACGGAAATTCTTTTGACTTGTCACACAGATAATCGGTTTGGTGGTTTGGTATATCTGGTGAATGGTGGTAATATCTCATGGAACATTCATAAGAATTTCTTTTCATGGATCCGTCGCTTCTGCTGATTGTGTGTACACACGGGTACGACCGTCGCGACGAGGCGCTTCGAGGGTTTTATTGGAAGCAATTAATCTCAGAAGTTGGCAATTTGACTGATGACGTCTCCGGTTATTGATCATCCAGTAAGGAATTTTGCAAACATATTCCGTTTTATGAGTCTTTTCTGATTAAACGCTGTCGTTGTCGTTGCTGCTGCTTCTGCTGGGTAAAGAACTGCAAAAAACTGTGGAACTCCCGGGTACAATTGGCATGGCACGGGGAACCGATTGAGGCCAATCGCGTCTTGTGCCATTCATGCAAATTATCACATTACACATTTTAGTGTTGGCCAGCAGTAAGTTTGTTGACTATAATCGGATAGAACGTTCGGATGTGCATTTAGAATTGTCGGTTAAAGTATAGAAGCAGTCATTTGAAGCTTAGACTTATGGTGTTTAGTTTGTATATGCAATGAAGACTATATAACAATGAGGTGGACTTAAGCCTTTTTAATGAACACTGGAATTCTGTAAAAGAAATATCAATTAAATAAGAAAATGTGAAAGAAATCATCAATCTCAAGAGTTCATTTACTTTTAAAATCTTTTAGGTTTTGCTTCTCATTTTCCTTGGGTTGACCAGACTAGAGATGAGTGATGCCCTTAAAGAAAAATCAATAAAAAAAAACGGGACATTTAAAGTATAGTAGAAGTAGGTACTTCTGAAGAGACACGATCCTGCCAGGCTACTACTACGCATAGAACCGATCCTGAACCGTTTAGAAATGATCCATTCAGTGCTATACGGATTCCAGGGTAGGGGCTATAGCATATTAAAGTAACGCATTTCTTGAAATTTAAGAGAAGTCAGAAGTTTGAACGTTTAAACTTTGAAGCTGCGAACTGAAAAGGATGATGTTGAGAAGACAAATGGGCATATTCTGCTTCCAATAATCAAAATGGTAAGACACTGGACATAGGGCCCATATCTAAAGTGTTAAGACAAAATCTTAAAGCTACGGAAAAGAACAAAGGGAAAATGGAGGAATTAGGTCTTGACTCGTTACGTTACCGTTTGATGTCTCTTTTTACTTGCGATTATAGGGACTATAAGGCAAGTTTAAAAAAAAATAAATAAAATAATATAATAATAAATAAATAAAATAAAATAAATAAAATTTGAAAAATATTAAGGGAACTTCAAAGATTATATTCGATTTTTCTGACTTTTGATTGTTTGAAAAAAGTACGTAAATAGTTTTCAGCGGAAAAATTTAAACGCCATTTTATTTCTTTAAAAAATGAATTTTTTTTCAAAATCGTTAGAGCCGTTTTTAAATAAAACGGTTTTTAACAAATTTTTTTAAAAAATTAAAAAAAAATAATTGAAGAATACAAACTTAAGCACAAAAATAATGTACATTTAACAACAAAATTTAAAAAAAAAATCACTTACCCGTTTTTAAAATATTGAGTTTTCAAAAAAAAAATTAAAAAAAAATTATTAAAAATACAAAAAAAAAGTTTTTGAAAAAAAATTAATGCAAAATTACTCAAGCTACCTACATCTTCTTGAATATCAATTTTGATTGTAATCGGATCACCAGTTTTCGAAAAAATCGAAGAAAAAAACCTATCCTGTGGGAGGTACCGTTTTTAGCCCACCATATTAATTTTTTTTTCACCAAAATATAATACATACCTACAGTAGTACACTGATTTTTTTTTATAAAAAATTCTTGGAGCCGTTTTCGAGAAAAATAAGCTTTTACATAACGGTTATATGACAGGTACCGTTAATTTTTGAGCTAAAACTTGCCATACGACCGTTTAGGAAAAACTTAATATTCTCGACAACTACTCCAACGATTTTGATGAATTTTTTTAAGAATTTTTTTGTTGGTATAGGCTATCATTTGATTGGAACCACATACCTATTAGGGAAAAGTCTATTACCGGGACCTTTAATGTAACGGTTTTTTTATTTTTTGTCTTTCTCAGTAACGGCTCTATGGATTTATATCAAATTTTATATTTGAAAAGATCTAGATAGCCAAACTAATTCTGTATATCAAAATTTTGAATAACTTCTTTTCTAATTAAAATAAATTTTTGAAATTTTTTTTTGAAAAATCAATATTTTTAAAACTAATTAGAAACAATTATTTTAAATTTTATAATCAATTATTAATAAACTCTAATAAATTGCAGACCAAAATTTCAAAAAAATATTTTCGAAATACATTGTCCATAAATTCTTTGTTATTTAAAACGTGTGATGGCGTACTTCATTTTTACTAAAAACCGTTTAGTATTGTGGTTTTGATACTTTTTATAACTTCAAACTGTGTTATTTTCAACGTCAATGTTACTTGTTTCTGTCAAAGATGCTGCCTTGGATGAGGCTTCGTTCTTCTTAATCCCTGGAAAAAGTGATGCAAGAAAAGGGAAAGTATTATCAGCGCTTATGCATCCAAAATTGAAAAATACCACCTGGAGGAATATCCGGAAGAAAAGCTTCTGTTTGTTTTCGGAGTTCACCCTGTATTCGTTTGGGGTCAAAATAAACCTAATGGTATGGATGCGCCTGTAGTAAGAGCCTGCTAAAAATACAAGGGTAGTCTAATAGGCCTTGTATACTCTGGGGTGTACCAGTAAAAGTCTTCTTAACACCAATCCCTCCCTATAGAACGGGAGAAGAATAGTTCTCTGTTGTGAGTGTGGCGGAAATATTTGTGGTGTCGCCATTTTGTTTGCAATTAATTTCAGTACTTATTTATATTTCTGAGAATTATATTATGGTTTACTTGTAACACACAGACTTATAACTAACAGGTTTTTTTATATATTTCGTTTCTATGCCAACGGCCATTTTTTACATTTTAATTAATATTTATTTAAAATGTTATTATTTTAGGCGCGTTTATTTGAAGATAGGTAGAATGTGCGTTTTAAAAATAAATCTTTTTGGCACATCAAAACACATTTATTAATCACCAAAAAATGTATATAATTTCTCTAATTAATCGAAATAAAAATCTTGCAATTATTTGAAATAAAAACATCGTCCTGGTTTGAAATTTTGTTTTAAGTTCTTTAATTTTTGTTTAAATTGTATCAAATGTCTAATGTACAAGAGATAAAATGTTGTTTATTATTTTTTTCCTTCTTCCAAAAACCTTTAAATCAAACAGTTTTCTTAATGAACTCTTGGGAAGACATCAATAAGAACTCTTCATTTTATGCAGTTGGCTCCTTTTGTATCTTTTGGCGTCTCTTAAAGAGATGAAAGCTCTTCTGAAAGTCGATTTCACCTTCTCGATAATTGTGATAATAATAATAATAATAATTGTGTGATAATTGTAAGATAATTGTGTTTCTAGGATAAGAGGCTTCTAAGTATCATATTCAGTTTCAGCTACTGCATGCAGTTTCTTGAAAAAAGGTGTAGAACTTGCGGGTCTGACCCGTTGTTGGGCAGGGCAGCTATGAAATACTAGATTCTCCGGAACTGTTTAAATTGGCTGGTGGGCAATCGATTTATTGAAATTGATCCACAAGTTCGATTCTATCTTTCAGAGTCGAGCAAGGCCAACCCTGGCTTTTATTACGCCTGATCTTACTCGGTAGTAGCTGCCTGTTTAATTGCCATAGGCCTCCCTGTGCAAGATTTGTGGTGGGTTTGGAAATGCAAGATCGTTGAAGCTATATATTATCTTTAGTTTGTGGAAGGATACGAGATAGCTTAACACCTTAACATAAGGTTTGTATAGCGCCGTATTTAACCTTGATACTAGATGTGCATATAGCCTTGCTTTTCAACGAAGAGTGTATTTTTGGCATAACAAAAACGGATTTCTTAATGGAACTGTGAGAAATTCTAGTAAGGAAACTGTCGGAAACTAGAAACCTTCCTGGAAGTAGACATGAAACCCAGATCAATTACCATTTTGTTTGCCAGTTTCATGAAGTCGTAGGTGAAAGATTGCAGTTATTTTTGGGAAAATTGTATTTGTCAAGGAATGCCGTATTCTCTGCTGACAATTTTTTTACGGAGACGAGGAAGGTAAGCAAACAGGTTCCTGGAGGTATAATCTGAACAAATAAAAGCCTTAACATTCATATGACTGACATGAAAATTTGGAGTTCGGATTACTAACCATATGAGACTCTCTGAAACTTACTAATTTACAGAAAACCGAAATCCCTGCTAGAGACTGTTTAAGAACACTACGAAAGCGACAAGGTCAATATAGTCGATATGCCATAAAATATGTCAAAAAATTATGCCTTGAGTGGTATGAGTGGTTTACGGATGTTACAAGAAAGAATCCAAAAAAAAGTGTGTCCATTTTCAGGCAGAGAGTATGGGGGCAGCTGTAGCAGCTGCTGATACTAACTAAGCTATTGAGAAACTTCGACTATCCTTTATTGGTTTGTTCGAAAGGTGTTTTTTAGAGGTAAAGAATTTTAAGTTGGCACCACATTTTTTATTGACGCCCACTTTGTCATCTGCAATTTGATTTAACTTTAGTTTGGTTAGCAGATTGTTCAGATTATTTCGTAACGAGATTGAAGGTGTTGACCCCGATTTTCACTAGAAAATTTTGTTCAGCGGTGAAGCTCATTTTGAATGGCTACGTCAGTAATCCTCAAGGAGACGCCGTTACCTCCGGAAAAAAAACAGACTCTTTGGTGTGGTGGAATCATTGCGACTTATGTACTTCTTGGCTTTACTTCCAATGGAGACCGTTTCATATTCAATGATTTTTCGTTCCTGAATTGAATCGCCACAGCGCAAGTTCAATAATTAGTTATTTGAAGATGAGCGTATAATTTCATGTTTTGGACTTATGAGTTGGCCTCCAGGATCGTACGATTTAACACTGCTGGACTATTTTCTGTGTGGTGTTCAAAGCTTGTCTACATCAATAAGCCACAGACGATTTTCGACTTGAAATTGGACTACATCCGAGCCAGCCACTGGGGCTGTGGCCATGTACCAGAAATCATACCAAGAATAATTTTTCAAAAATAGTTATGTTTATGACAATTAAAAGAATTTATCTGAGTTTAATTTAGTTTTATTGTTCTATATCTCTAAAAACAAACAACCTTTAGTTTTTAAATTGCGGCTCAAAGAAGAGACAACGCAACAACATTCTTTCAAAAAAGTTCATTTAGAATGCTCAAGGACAACTATCAACAGTATTGTGAGGAATATTTCGATAGGCAAAGTTAGGCCTGCGTTGAAAACCTCCAAGACCTCTAAAAGCGATTTGCCTTAGGTGCACCAGGTAATAAGACGAACCCGAAAGTGAATCAAATTACCTATGCTGACTAACGAGCCCATACAAGGTGAAAGTCCTACATCCTTGTAACAAGCACATGGTTTGATAATTTGAATAGAAATTGATGGTGTATTGGCGCGGAGAAAAATGAATACTTCTGATCCACACAGGGCAGTTCACATCTATTTCCACCAATCTGTTCTTACGAAATGCGAAAAAGTTTAAATCTCTTGATGGATCTAAGATCTATGATGAAAGGATCTTGTGATAGTGTAAATAAATAATAAAGAATAAGATTTCACAAATACCCAAGGAAGCCTCCAGAACACAATCTTGAACAAGTGGCATTTGTTAGTTTTTGTCCCAGCTGAGATCATAACAATCAGGGCCCTTTATGGTAAAGTTGTGTGTTTATTTTTTTTTTGCACGACATTATGTTGGTTTTATATAAGATTTTCACAATGTTTGCAATTTTGTTCTAAATTCTGCATCATTGGGCTTATGAGTTAGCATTCGTCCATCTTAACTTGACTCTTAAATCCCAGCGACTGATTTATAATTTATTAATAAATTTCTTTCCTTGATACGTAGGTAGTTCACAAAATTAAACTGGCAATGCTTCTAAATTATTATATAAATTATATAAATCGCACGACTGGATCGCACGTACTTGCTCTTATGTGCGGTCACAGCTTGAAATAAAATTTGAAAAATATTAAGGGAACTTCAAAGATTATATTCGATTTTTCTGACTTTTGATTGTTTCAAAAAAGTATTTAAAATAGTTTTCAGCTTAAAAATTTAAACGCCATTTTATTTTTTTTAAAAATGAGAAAAAGTGTGAATTTTGTTTTCAAAATCGTTAGAGCGGTTTTTAAATACAACGGATTTTTTTAACAACTTTTTTTAAAAATTAAAAAAAATAATTCAAGAATACAAACTTAAACAGACAAATAACGTACATTTAAAAACAAAATTTAAAAAAAAATCACTTACCCGTTTTCAAAATATCGATTTTTCAAAAAAAAAAAAAATTAAAATAATTAAAAAAATACAAAAAAAAATTAAAAATAATTAATACAATTAATTAATTATTAATAATATAAAATAAAATAATAATTAGTAATACAATTAATACAAAAAAAAAAAATTTATGCAAAATTACTCAAGCTACCTACATCTTCTTGAATATCAATTCTGATTGTAATCGGATCACCAGTTTTCGAAAAAGTCGAAGAAAAAAACCGGTCCTATGGGAGGTACCGTTTTTAGCCCTCCATATTAAATTTTTTTTCACCAAAATATAATGCATACCTACATTAGTACACTGATTTTTTTTATAAAAATTCTTAGAGCCGTTTTCGAGAAAAATAAGCTTTTACATAACGGTTATATGACAGGTACCGTTATTTTTTGAGCTTAGAATGTCAAAAGAACCTTAAGTTCAAAATTTGAAGACGATTGGTCCAACCGTTTGGGCTGCAGTCCAAAATACATCCGTACAGATAGACAGACAGACAGACAGACGGACAGAGAGACAGACAGACAGACAGACAGACAGACAGACAGACGGACAGCATTTCGCCAGTAACTCAAATATGTTTCTCTATCATCGTAATGTCATGTTTGATTGTTATCTCAAAATTTTTAATCTGCACGAATGCATAACTTGCATTATAGTACCTATAATCGCAAGTAAACAAAAACAAATCTGAATCTATAAAACGTAATTTAATTTTGGGCAATCGAAATTTAAAAATTCCTTTCATCTTTCCAAGAAATCCTAATTGGCACACCTCCAAAAATACCTTCTTTTTGCTACGTCCTTGAAGGTCTTGTAAAGCAAGCAGTTTTCCTTCTTACCGTTAAATTTACGTCACCAGAAAAACCTACTTACAGTTACAACTGCGAAGGATGTATTATTCTTCAGCTATAAACAGGAAATGGATATCAAAGTTATTCACTCTCCTCTCATCATTCAATTTTCAGTCACAGTTATGCAGATGCGCACGGTGGACAGATTTACAAAAAAAAAAAAGAATAAACACACAATTGATTGGTACTCCTTGAGCTCCTACTCCCACACATAACGAGCATCAGTAAAAAACCTTATTCTCCGCCTTTATATATATTCCTTATTGAAATACTACAACGCGTTGTAATCCTCAATTAAATCGCTCCTCTTTGTGTCCTGCCAGTTTTTCCGCATCAAACATTGTGACTTGGATTTGCCATCTGATGCAATTCGATTCCCATCGTATCCACCTTAATCGCTGATCAAGACAATAGGCGTCGAGGATTCACTTTTTTTGGATTTTTTTGTATATCAATTTTGGAAGCGCATCCATCCGATGTACATTACTGATGATGTTCGGCAATGCTTGAGGATTAGTTTTTTTTTTATTGTGAATCATTCGAGTGGTAAATGATGAATAACACCGTTCAACACCCCTACTCCAAAGCAATGACGTTGAGTGAAGCGTATATGTTGTACAGGATTCAAGTAATCCGCTCAATCCTGCAGGATTCGTTTTTTTTAAGGTTTGTTTGTTGTTTTTTGTGTTCTTATCCATAAAATTTGGGGGAAATAGAAGTGAGTTCTTCTTCAGGTTTTTGATGATTAGCGAGAGCCAGGTTAGAATCGATTCAGGTGTAATTGAAGGAGGGAAAAGAGCACGTAGTAGTTGTACGTTCTTGTTCATATTCTTGAGAAATTTGATGGCAAAGCTGTTAGTATGAACGTTTGACGGTTAGTTTTGACTGGCAAGGCTGTGAACCCATTTGTATAAAATATTTTTAAAGAACAACAAATATTTAAATAATATGTGTTTAGAATTTAAATAAGAAACCAATACTCGTCCCTTATTCATTATTTTGTTTTTTTTTATTGCAGACAAATTCTAGCTCAATATTTTCCCAAAATATTTGAACACAATTTTGTATCAAATTGGCATTACTTTCGCGTTTATGCACATGAATTTCAGTTGTTTTTTTTTTGGAGAATCATGCGAACACCATCAAACGGAAAAGTCAGGATGGAATATTGAGAGCAGGGTTTTTTCTTTTGAAGTTTCTCAATCGGAAAACATAGATTGATGGATTAGTGACGTAATTGTACTTCGAACTCCATTTTAGCAATTTTTCAGAATGTTTGATATTTTCTTAAATATGTAGGTATAACACGTAGAGGAGTTTGATTGTAATTAAAACAATAAACCGCGTGTACTATGGACACCAGTCGTGTATTCTTGCACAGAGGTTCAACTTTTGCAACAATTGTCAGTTTCCCGGTAACGACGCACAATGCAATTTGTTGCGAATTGTTAGGGCTGAGTACAAAATTGCACTTATGAAAACGCGGAAAATCCGAAAATAAAATTTATTTAGTAAAATATTCATAACTATTCCAATATTGAAGAAAATTACCTCCAGAAGTTTTGATTCATTTAAAAGGCCTTTTGATGTATGGAATATAACATAGTTCAAATATCCACCGCGGTTTCCCTGGATGGCGCGTAGTCAAAATTTGCAATTTTTAATGACTCTAGGCCAGCGACTCCAGAAAACCTCATAAAAAAGTCTAACGTGGCCAGTTCGCATCATCCACGTAAGATGAACATGCCCTCCATATCATCCAATGCAGGCAAAAAGAAGTTGACAATCATCGAATTGTAATGCTTACCATTGATGGTGATGGCCTGGCACTGGCAAACATCGTTCTCAAACAAATATGGACCAATGACGCCGCTATGCTAAATTCCACAAAAAAACACCTCCAATTTTTTCGGAATGCATTGGCCGCTCTTGGATCTCATTTTGTTTGTTGATATACCCATTTATCCAGAAATGGTATTAATCGCTGAAGATGATTTTTCGATGAAAACTAGGGTCAGTTGAATTTTGTACGGTTGCATTAGGCCCAAGCCATGACTCAAAATTCGCCAAGTTGTGATCTGCGAAAGGCAAAATTCTTATGAGCGACGCGAAATCGGCTGCACCGGATAATCCTGTACATTTGCACGGACAGTGGCGATGATTTCGGCAGATATGACGTTTCGTCGACAAACGTACATATGTTAATAGATCATTTACTGAAGTGTACTGAAATTTTCCACCGCACTGCTAATATCCTCTCGGTAGGTCGATTATGGCGACAGTAAAACGGGCGGAGCGCGCGAAACGTTGCCCGAAAAGAACACCAATTTGGTAAAACAATTTAATTATTTGCACGTAATGTTGAACGCAATATACGTTCATGGTAATTTGTCCAAACGGAATGAATAAGTGACACCAAATTTGACATATGTAGGTACATAGCTATGTAGCTTCAATAATATGGCATCAACTTTCAAAGTTTGGAAGACCCTAAGTTCCTTCCTCATTACAGGATGACGGCAAAAATTTGTTTTTCTTAGTTTGTAAGACAATTGCGTTAGTTTCTTGTTGTAGCAAAACATTGAGGTTTGACGTTTGCGGCCTTTTTGATTTCGCATTTATGTTGAGTATTTGTCGGTTAGGTTTCAAATATGGACATATGGACAACTTTTATGGCTCCAACAAATGAGAATTTGCAATTCTTACATTCTCCATTGACAATTTTTTGATCCATGGATGTGTTTCGTTATTTTTTTCAAGTAAAATTAAACATAACTCCTATAATAATAATATATACCCAACTATAGGGCATGGCATCTACCATGTATTTAGTGCCACTGTTACATAACAAAACATCCATGTGCCGGAGCAAAACAAAGCAGGGCTACTAAACAGCAAAGAACTATTTGTTTTACAAATCAATTCAGCGCCATCTATCTTCTTCAACATTTCAACAATGTATTTCAGTTTTATGATTGCTGACGTATGTGTAAGACAATACCCCACGAATAGCTAATAAAACATGTCTTTTGCATCCACAGAGTCATACACTTCTAGTAAAACTCCGACTGTTAATCAAATAGCTAGTTGATCATGTAATATTGAACACGCTCTCGCTCCTAACTGGCAACCGCACACCGCAAATCATTGAAATAAAAACTATAATCATGTTTAATAAGAATAATCTATCCCATGCTAAATACACCATTATGTTGGCACCTCTGACTCCACCGCAGAATGGGAACAAAACACTGTTAATATAATTGGATTTGGCAGAAGAAGAAGATTCCTCCATTAATTTTCCCCTTTTTTCTCATCTTTTTTTAACTCTAATGAACATGCAACCTTATTTCATCTTAGAACATTAGAAGAAAACCGTAAATTATCATCTGCTTATTGTTGCGCACAAATGTCAGAAATTAAAACTGTAATTGCATGCAACAGCAGGGGGAGCTAGCTAGCTACAGGTTAGTTTGTTAGACGCATAAAGCGCATAATGAAATCTTTCTCTCAATTAACTGTTAAAGCAACTTAGTTGCCAATAAACTACAATCACTCAAACGTCATTTTGCTGCGAACAAATTCTTCAAACTTCAAGTACACCGATAACTTTATTACTAGATTGACAACTCTAGCTAAAGCTGTCACATTAAACAGAGTTGCCAAGAATATTTTCGTTTAACTGTTAATGGCCGAACCATTGAAATAATTTTGATGGAACGACGAGTCCTCTCATAAATTCTAAAACCCAAAGACAAGTCTTCAATCTCCATTTATCGGTTCGGTGGGGCTTTACCAAGCCAAGAATTGTCATTATTTTGAAAGGTAGTTAAAGGTACGTGCGTGTATTACAGTGATTTACGCATTACGGTAATGTAATGATGTAAACGGACGTGACGGGTATTTAAATATTCTCTGTCATACTTCGCGCGCGCACTAATCGAGTTCTTGTCTAAAATTTCGTTTGGCATTTCAAGTTCTGTTCTGACAGTAGAGTATTGTATTGAGTAATTCCCACATCCCGCTACGGCAGAACGGTTACTTTTAATGGGTCGTATGTGACACGGTTTTATTTGTGTGGTTCTTGTTTTCTGGAAGAATTAAAAGCAACAAAAAACAACAAAAACAACTTAATTGTCACAATGCAAAGAGTTAAAAGAGACAAGAGATACAAGGCACGCAGATGGAATGAATTATGTTTGTTTCGTAAGCGACTAAACGATTGCGGAACTTTAATGAATGCGCGGACAAAATTGCATCTGATTTGTGAAGAAGAAACAAAAAAATGATGATATTCTTATTAATTTACATATACTGAATTATAAGAGGATATGTTAATTTTTTTTGTGTTCACATCAATATGGTGTTATGCTAGAGTTGATGATTATTCAATTTTATAATTCAATGACATTCAGCGAAAGTTTGCTTAATTCGCCAATACTTTCTAAATTGATTTTTTTGAAATTCGCATATTCGATGGGATTTGTTTTATAATTGATTGAGAATTTTTGCAGTTGAACAAACCCGAAATTTATTATTTTTTTTTAATTTATAACTAAGTTGTTGACGAAAACATAATTATTTCGTAATTCAAGAAGCATTTGTGAGTTGTTTCGCCGATGGCAGCAACATCTATACATTCGTTTGAGAAATTATTACGTCAAAAGTAAGCGGAGCAGGAACATCTTTTTGAGTTTTTGATTATAATGAGTTGAGGTGAGAATTAGTTACTTATTAAAACATCTCGATTCTAATTTTTTTAATACATAAATATAAAGAATGAAATAGTTCCGTGACCTGAGGGGTAGGTACCTCATTTCTTGGACTTTGACAATTCTTATGAGAAAAGATCAATCGCATGATATGCGACGGATACAATTGCACAATTAGCCAAATTTTTTACTTTTTCAAAGACAAAGCAGATGATGTCAAAAGCAACTTTAAGTTTCGCATTTTTGTAAGTAATGAGATGTTACTTAGCGGCGATTTTAACTGTTACTGAAATATCAGACGGAGTTGCGTTGCAACGCGTAAATTTTTTTCCACACATAAACTTCAGCACGCGTTATATCGCAACTGCAATTTAGAACTAACAAATAATCAAATGTTTTAACGAAGTGATCAAAAGACGATCAATTTGCCGGAGTTGGAAAAGAGTTAAGAATATGATCTACTTTGCCGCGTAGTATCGCTGAAGTGCAGTTCCACAGTCGCTCGGTGCAGTTTATCCCATAATATTCTTATAAATAAAATATGTGCAGTTCCGTTGCTGCGCCTGGTGCGGTCTTATCTTAATTTCGATTTTCATTTATACTGAAAAACGTTAATCTCTTTTCTTATTTCGACAAAAAAAATTAATGCACAAATCTAAAAGAATAACCAAAATGTACTGCTGAATAACAGTTACTACCGAACTATCGATTCATATTGGGTACGTTCACGAACGTAACTTTCGGATAGGTTACCTTGCTTTTGTTTTAATTATTTAGGGTAAACAGCTGTTTTCCATCTGATTGAAGAACATATGGAAACAGAGAGAAAATCAAAAGGTATCCTAAAATTTGCTGGATACTTTTCTCAACACGTGAACAGCTAATGAACAGCTGACTGTAGCTTTGTTCGTTGAACTTAACTGTTGAACTTGAGTTTATGAGAAATGAGTTTTATGAGAATTAACAATTTATCTGCAGCAAATCAACACAAATCATAAATTGACAGCTAATGTCAGTATACATAACAGCTGATCGTTACCTCAACTCACCCTAGCAAAATACCAAGATCGACTTCAGGGTGACTTCATGGCTGCCCCAGGTTTCAAAAAAACAGAATTTTCTCTTGAGGGCGAGTTGTGGCGACCCCAGGGTGACTTCAGGGCTCATCAATCAAAGCTTGTGTTTTTCTTTTGCTTCGAACTTTGAGAGGTAGCCTATCTGGTTGGATTTGTTCGTTCACAAAAAAAAAACCAAACACAAGCAGGGTAACCTATCCAAAAGATACGATGCATTTAGTTCGTTCGATCGTTTCGTATACGTCGAACACACTGTTAAGACTTAGAACGTGACATAAACTTCAAGTTAAGTGAAGTAGAAACAGTCCATATTATATTCATTTAAGAGGTCAAAATGCTCTTTTAAAGAGTTTTTCAATACGGATGGTGGATAGATGTTACAGGGGCCATATTCCTGAATACGAGTGGAGTAAGATTTCATGTGAGATCCACACATTGGTATTCTCGAACAAGACTCACTAATTATTGGCATTCCCTAACTCGAATGCCGAACGTCAAATGTGACTCGAATGAACTCGAAAGTGAAGCTTTTTCTGTGAAAAATCATGCATAAATGTAGTTAAAAATTAGGAAAAAGACTTAAATTTGTAATTTTTTAATTGCTATTTGCAATTGATTGCATTTAGAAAAAATCAAGTTTAGGTGTTCATAAAATTTAAATAAAACAAAAATAATTTGGAACATTATGAATGGATAAAGTGTTTGAAACAAAATTTAAATATTTTTTGGTGGTAGGTATTTGGCCTAGACGACGATCTGGAATTTGTGCGTTCCATTACTCGCAACAAATATCCAAATTGGTTTGTTTACTCAGAATCAGAACTGTTGTACAAATCTTTAAAAAAAAATTTATTTTGATTCTTACACTCTAAATATTTCTGAACTCAACTTTTTCACTATCATCTTATCATTATAAAACATCTCTGTACTTAAATTGTGTGTACTTTTACGATTTAAACTGATCAATTTAGTATCAAACTACATTAAACAATTAGTTCTCAAATCAAAAGTTTTTTTTTTGTAAAACGTTGTCAACATTTAGTGAAGTTAACTACAATTCAAAGGGTATGTTCAACATTTTGAGAGTCATGTCATGTTTTTGGCTCCCACTAGAGTTGTGGAATACCGATTGTTACTCGACTCGACTGTGAGCTCTCGAGTGACTTCCCACTGGAATCGTATTCAGGAATAGGCCCCCAGGTTATATCAGTCATGCTGTTTTATGTGTTGTAAATTTGTCTGCAAATTCATGACTCACAAAGATGATGTAAGAGTGAGAGAATATGGATGTGGCAGTCACTATTCACTAGGTCTCGGTTTGGTTCTACATATATCGCGGCTTGCGGCAACTATTTACCCGATTATCAAAAGACAAAAAACAATTGCAAGCAACAAGAGGCAATTGAAAAGTGAAAATAACATTATAACTGCTGTCTTCTCTCTTATTATGGTCTAACAGGTTTAGGTCCGCTAAACAAAGAATCAAACAACAACTGTACACCAACGTAATGTAAGATCTTCCAAAATTATTTTTTTTTGTCGGAACTTAGTCTTTCACTAGAACAACATGGCGCCAAGGCCCAGTAAATTATGCTCTCAACCATTCCTGTGTGTTATAAATCTGTAGGAGCGAAAGGGACCTACTTTATAGAGACTGTTTTTATTCTTTGAGACTTTATTTGTTCTCAAGAGGCAGTACCCCGGAAAAAATGATGGATCTGACAGGGAATCGAACCCCGACAATTTGGTAAAGCAATCCGACACACTTACCAACAATTAGCAAAGGGGAAATACGTTCGAAAGTTATACGAACTGTCAAGGCTACATAGCTCTTACAGAAGCCTGAAAAGAAGACTCAGGGAACAGAATCGCAATCGAGCTGATGAAATGGGAAGTACACTTTAGGAGTTTGTACAACGGCGATGATGAAATTATTTCGGCTCTCAGGCAGAACGAACCATTCTTTCTGTGTGAAGTGCAGAAATTTCTAGTTGCAGAACTCTACGAAGCTTTCGAGTTTAGACAAAGAAATATTTACCAATTAATTGGCGAGATAAGATCAGAAGAAATCTTACCCAATAACTAGAATCACAGCATTGTTTTCCCGACTTTTAGCTGCACCAACTACAGAGGCATCAGCCTCCAAGATCTTTTCTGCTGTAGTGTTTGAAAACATTAACGCATTCTTCAGCAACTTGATAGTTTCACATAAAGCCAGAAAACTTACCATCGACAAAATATCCACATTACGGCAGATCTTGAAAAAGAACTAACGAACTTCAAATGCATACCCCACACATTTTCATCGATTTTGAAACCACGTATAACAACATTTATTTACAGAGACGAGCTTTATAGGGAAATGCCCAGTTAGGGCACTCCTGTCAAATTTCTTCTTTTTCTTCTTGAAAGAAAAGGTAAAAACAAAGTATGTGGTATCATCAAAAAAATCGAATATCAGTTAGAAAATATGTTCACCTGGACTTCATTTGAATAACTCTTGGCAATCGCTGTTTCTTTGAGCTAAGAATACACCAATCTGAAAAATTCTATATGCAGGACGAGACTGAGGTGTAAGAGGGCCTTCACCGTGCATAGAGCAGCCGCTACATAGTCACATAAAATTTGCCATCATCAAGTTTGAACCAAAACGTAAAACAAGTTGTGGTAAAGCAAGTTGAGGACGAATATCAATTCAAGAATCTTCTGCCTAAAGCATCTAAAAGTACATGTCTTCTGTCTTCATTTTCTTTGAATAGAGTCGTTGCGTTGAGCAGTCTGGCATGATCAATGGTCAAGTGCCTTAGAGAGAGTTTTGGTACAAAATTGCCTTCATTAGTTGGAAAAAAGTTGGAAACGCCAGCATAGCGTGATGGAGAAGTTGCAAGACAGCGAACCAGATTGTGGAATCAACTTGTGGAATCTTACTAAGAGACTACTTGGCCAGTATTTCTGCCCGCAGTTTCGTCACATGGTCACTTGAATTTTTATATTTTCAGTTTGACCCTGCAATGAAGCTTCTTTTCACTACAGTATTCTTCCCTATCAGCTGCCTTTACTTGGTAAGCAAGCCAAACAACCGCCAAACCAACCCAAAGCCGACTTCAATTATGTATGTACTTATTTTAAAATATCCTATCGCGTTCGCATCGTAAAAAACTGCAAAATCCCAGTTAGTGGTCTTGCAACATAACCACCAGAGAGAACCAGCTTAGCAGTATTTTACGTCAATCGCATACGTTTCGTAATAATTAGTCAAGAAAAGGTTTATGGCCTGGCATTCTTCCGGTTTAAGCTATGAGGAACCTTGTTCCTCCAAATCCAACGGAACAATCATCACGTTTTGTTCTATTCCAAGCCTAACATCTTATTCCATAGCTCTTGCCGGTATCGCTGCTATCTAGAACATGAGATACAACACAAAAAATTTGTACATCAGATAGAACAGCCTGAACTATGAAGATATTGCCATGCCATCCCCAGAATAGTGTAAGAAAATACAGCAAACTACGCCGATGATGAAATTTACTGTGCGCTGCAGACGAATGTAGGTTATGGAGTGTTTTCCACAATAATTCTGGTGAATGGTTAGGTTACCTTTAGGTGGTGGAATGGTTGGTGATGATGGTGGCGTATGCATGTGGCATGTTAGGAGCGATGATGCAGAGGAGGGACAGAACTGATGTTCTCGGATGAAGTTCTTAAAAGATGGATTTCTTTGGTGGTGAACGATTATTATGGCATGAGTACGATTTTGTAACCACAAAAGAATCTTTAGTAAGAATTTTTTTGTCGAATCTTTTCTTAGCATCGAGCAATTGGGACATGAATATTTTTTTTTTGTCTCAGTGTGGAGATACGAATATGCATATGTATATACGCGTGTGCATGTTATTATTATCAGCTTTATGCAATCTAACGGCAGTTGGTTGGTTAATGTTGCAATTGCATGATTGAATGCTCAATGATGATGTTGTTTTTATTATGTTCTCGAATGCAAGATTTATGCATGGGTAGTGTGCTTCGACTCCGACAAAATGGTTGAAGAAGTGAAGGAATCTGCAGAACCTGTGAATATGCATTTACTTTTTCGAAAGAAGCTGAAATATTTGATAGTTTGATTCGCTCGAGGGAACAAAAGTCATGTTTATCAATAATTTCTTAGAACAAACTTACTTCAATTTATTATTTTACAAAAAAAAATTTCTTAAAAAACTTAAAAACCTGTTTTTTTTCAGGTAAGCCATAAACACTGCGAGGAGGGACAAAAATACAAGTATGTATTTGAAGCACAATAAGGAGTTTTAAAATAAGTTTACTATTTAAGTATATAATAGAGTCAATAATTTTTTAAATATCCATCCGTCCATAAAATATCTCTTTGCGGTTTCACTTCATCTCATTAAATTTCGTTGATTTTATTTCATTTCATTTTCGTGCGTTTTTTTTTAAATTAATTATATTTAATTTATTTTTATTTTATTTTACCTTATTTAATTTTATTTCTGTTAATACAATTTTATTGAATTTATTTTATTAAAAATTCATTTTATTTCATTTTATTTAATTGCATTTTATTTTTTGTTTAATTATATTTTAAATAACTTAATTTTATTTCATTTGATTTAAATTTAATTGATTTTAATTTAATTTAACTATTTTTATATTACTGTATTTTATTTTACTTAGTATCTAAGTATTATTTTTAGGTGATGCGTGATGGTATTCCTAACAGAATAAAAAATTATCAAACTTATAAGTAAAATCTTGGTTTAACTAGTAGTGTATGGAAGCTATAAGGCTCAAAGAAGTAATTTGCCGATTCTACAATTATTGAGAAAACCAAATATTTATATTTGGCCAAAATTGTCCATGAATGGCACTTACATCGAAGAAACCGAAAAATTGTGAGTACTTAGCATGCATGTCACCGACAACCTCCGTTGTAACGACCATATACCTGAGATCGCTAAAAATGCTGCTAAAATGCTTAAGTTTTTTGTATCGATGCAACAGTTCTGATCTGGCTACAATTTATAAAGCGTTTCTACGCCCAAAACTTGAATTGAATATAAGTCCTACCTCTGGGAAGGTGCTGCTCTAGCCTGGCTACACCTGCTTCCTGCTCGAAAGAATACAAATCAAAACTTTGAAATTGATAAGAGATAGAACTATCCCTGAAACATTTGCCCTTCAGAAAAACAAACGCAACATTTCATATGTATCTTTCCTTATTTGATCGCTTTTTTATAAAAAAAAAGCTCACTCAATCTAGCTATCTGCATTCCTCCGCTTAAAAAATTAATCCGTAACATTCTTCTCGCTGGGATTGCTAAACAGTTGACGCTGACTTACCCTGAAATACGGAAATTCTTCTTCCTTGTTATTTCAGTTCGAAATCAGTCAAACCCAATGCTAATCGACAATTTCAGTCCCGAAATTTCCAACCTGGGACTAATAATCACGCTGTGTTTTAAAATTAAAGGATAAAAAAGTCGTGTGTGCGGGCTTATTATACTAACAAACAAATTTATTTAATAATTTTTTTTTTAATTTTTTTCTATTTTATTGTATATTTTTATTTTTTAGTATGCATATTTTACTTCATATCATTATATTTGGTAATATTTTATTTTATGTAATTTGGTTGTACTATATATATCTAATTTATTTTTTTTTACTTAATTTTGTTAGTTTTTTATTTTGTATAATTTAATTTAATTTTTGTTTGTCTTATTCAATTTTTTATTTTATTTTAGTTGGTTTTATTTTATTATTCCTATTTGGTTTTAATTTATTTTATTAATTATATTACTTTATTTATTATTATTATTTTATTGTCATCATCATTATCATTTATTTAATTTAAATGTATTTATATTTTATTTTGTTTTAATTTATTTTACATAAAAAGGGTTTAATTCATTTTACTTTATAATATTTTGTCTTATTTCATTTTGTTTTATTATATTTTATTTAATTTTTTTATTTGTTTTATATTTTTAATTTTATGTTTTATTTTATTTATTTTATTTTAATTGGGTTTATTTTATTTTATTATTGCTATTTGGTTTTATTTTATTTCATTTATTATATTATGCATTTCATATTTTATTTTATTCCATTTAATTTAATTTTATTGTTTTTAATTAAATTTTTGTATTACATTTTATTCATTTTATTTAAATTTATTTATGTTTTATTTAGTTTTTATTAATTTTACATAGTTAGGTTTTATTTCATTTTAATTTTTAATATTTAATCTTATTTTATTTTATTTTATTTTATTTTTTAATTGGTTTAATTATATTTCATTTAATTTATTTTATCATATTTTACGTATTTTATTTTATTCCGTTTTATTTAATTTTATTATAATTTAAATTTTTTTGTTTATATTTTATTTTATTTTTTTTTTATTTTTTTTTTTTTTATTTATTTACTATTTGATTTTGTTTCATAATATTTAATTTTATTTTATTATACATATTTTATTTCAATTTTGTAATTTTATTTTGTTTTACTTTATTTTAACTTTATTTGGGTTTTGTTTTCTAATATTTTATCTTATTTTATTTGGTTTTTATTTATTTTATCTTATTGTTTCTACTTCGTAGATTTATCTGTATTGTATTTTATCTTATATTTAATTTAATTTTATTATTTTTAATTTAATTTAATTAGTTTTTTCTTATGTGCAAGTTTTCGAATCAACAATAACTAAATTTGAATCCTATTTTTGGTGGTACGCTATATGACCACAAAGTAAAGCGACTTGTCTGGTGTGTACCTATATAATTAAAAATATTTAGTTAGGTAAATAGATAAAAAAAAGTCTCTTATTGTTGAGGCAAGTCGTTGACTTCAAAATATTTGACATTGAAATTTGAAGGCAATTGTAGCAAAACTATCGCCAATCTGAGATAACAAAAATATCTTACACCTGTTTAAGTTAATATTCAACCGACTATTTATAGACACCAAACGATATCTTTATTATCAAAATAGATAAAGCTATGTGATTTTATATTGGAGTTTGGCAACTCTTACGGATGAAGAAAGGTATAGGAACCTACCTAAAATGCAGGTCGATCGCCGTAGGTACCTATTTCTTTATCAATAAAATCAATAGGTACTAGAAACATAACAAGTAAATAAAGTTTGTAGGCAACTATGCCAATCGACTAGGTCCAACCGTAAGATACAAAACTATCTTTCTTTTCGCATAAGCATATTTGAAATTTCTTTTTCCATCATAATTTGTATTTTTGGTTTTAACTGTAACGAGTCACTCGCATAATGCACTTCTCACAAAGCTTCTTCTTGCTCGCTCGTTTCTCTATAAATCACGAAAAAGCTCTCGTACCGTTACTCTTTTTTTAGTCCATGAACGTGCTTTGAATGCACAAAAGAGCATGTGCGTGCGTTGCAGTTTAACAGCAAAAGATAGCATACATTTGTATGTTTGTACCATCTACCTACATACTTAACTAACTAGTTCTTTTATCATCGTTTTATGTTCTTTCAACTCATTTTATTTGTCTCTCCTCTTTACTATTTTAACGTCACGCATGAGAAAAACCATCTTCATCTATTTAACTCTAATGTACTGTTACAGTTCTTTCCGATTACATAAATCCCACCGACTGACACACACATGCACGAACAAAAAGCTCTCTAGCCATTGTATATTTATGAAGCCATTGACTTTTTGCCTGCACTGTGTTCATTCTTATCAACATGTTTTGTAGGATTCCAGAGCATTGGCAACAGCAACCGTTACCAAATCCATAAGGAACCAACTAACCCATACACACAACACAATCGATTAATATTAAATAATACAAGAAACGATGACAGGACAGCTCCTCTTTCAGTCATTCTTTCTTTCCTTTTTCTTTTGGGTGCAATAGCAACCGCAACGCCACCCCCTTTTCGTTTATGCGTTCAGTAGTTCAATTCAGTTCACCGTTCAACGAACCTCACCGTTCGATGGCCTACTCCGCGAGTGTGCGTGAGCCCATTTCTTCGCTCTCTTCACTAAGAGAAGAATTGAGATAACAAAGTAAAATGACACAAATAATTCCCCCCAAAAACAGCTGACTTTGTTATTAAAACAAATTGTATCTTTTATGCTGGCATCATGTTGCTAACATTATGCGCCAGCAACACACCAAATTAAAGAAGTGATATTGATATAAAAAAAAGTATCTATGGGAATGGAAGAGAAGGAATGGCCGAACGGGTGGAAAAAGAAAAAAAAAACACAGAAAAACATGAAAAACATACATTGAATTCGTTGGAGGAATAATGGTGGAATACAACGAACTCAATCTTATTTTGAGGCAGTCTTTAGCCGTACTCCGTTTTGAGCGTATCGCGGGAATGTTGTTGACGTTCCTCGTTTTGTAGACGCTTTCTTTCAAAACTCTATAATTTTGTATTCAAATTTCATTTATTACGGTTTTTTTTGCTAAGTTTCGTTAACATTTTTTTTTCACTTTTGAATTAATACTTTTGGGTGTCCCTGTTAAATGGAGAAGTTTCCACCACCCCCTGTGATGATATAGTGTTGCAAGAAAATCTATATAAATTTTATTTGTTTTTTTTTATGAGTTTTTTGTATCTTTCACTTGGTATTTTGAGTTTTTGCCGTCATCGTCATCTTTCGGATTGTTATACACCTTATCTACCAATGTGTTGCAAAAAAGGATAACACACAACTCTTGCTGTGTGCATGTGCATAACTACAGTTCGGGAGTGTTCGAGAGTGACGTAACTTTTTGAAGAGGAGGCATAACAGAAGAAAAAATAAGGAAAAAATAAATGAAACAAAAAATGATTTTTAGTAAAAAATCGCGCGCTTTTGTAACCGATTTCAAATCGAGCCGAAAGTGTTAATTAAAAAAAAGGATAATAACGATATTTAACGTTGTTGACAAAAAAGCGGTTAAACTTAGTGTGGCAGTGTCAGTATGTAAGAAAAATATAAAAAAGCCGATAAATGGAAAATAAGTGAAAAAGTGAAGATTTTTTGTTGGATTACAAGTAACAAACTTACTGAAAAGGAATTAGTAAACTCGCTATTGGAATATTTGCGAACGAAAGCCTTCTAAGGCTACGCCAAATGGATTACTCTTATCGAATATTAGTAAAAGGTTAATATTTTAGTATTTTCTTAAAAATTACTTTACCGAATTTGCTGGTTTCCTTTTTTTCTTTAAAAAAATTATAATTGAAAGGATAAAACTATCTGTCTTTATTTGGACCTATTTATGTAAAGGAAGTTACTTTGGGGTTTGTGGGTAGCCTGGCTGTGTAGGTTGGAATTTTCAAACCAATATTTACGATGGGATAAGGTCCTTAAGCACGCAAGTTTTGGGGGTGGGCGTAATTTTTGTGATCGTTGTTATCCATACTGTTAAAATATAATTAAACTGTTATATTCATTTAATTGTTAAGAAATACTGAAATATTCAAGGCACCCTACATCTTTAAGTCTTTTTTTAATTGCGATTATAGGGACAACAAGGCAAGTTATGCATTCGTAAAAAAATCTAACAATCAAACTTGACTTTACGATAATAGAGAAGTCGAAAAAGTGGGTCGGGAAATTCTGTCTGTCTTTTTGTCTGTCCGTATCGATTCCCAAACGTTTAAATGCTTGAGCCGATTTGCTTCAAACTTGGTATATAGTATTTTTAGAGTACTCTACCCTACTGTTTTTTTTTTTGAATTGTCATATAACGTTTAATGAAAAACTTATTGCTCTCGAAAACGGCTAGTACGATTTTGATAAAACATTCTGGTGTTTCCTATGCAAAATTTATCTTTTGATTTTAATAGATTTTTTACAAATGGTACCTCCCATATGACAGGATTCTTAAAATCAGACTTTATCCTTCTCCTTATCTATTTGATTTTTTTTTGATTTTTTTAAAAAAAAGTGTTTTATGATTCAAATAACATGGTTTATTAAAATTTAAAAAAAAATGTTTTTAATTGTTAATATAATATGTATGTATGTAGGTAATTAATGAAAATTGTGTTGGTTTTGTTTGAAAATGAATCAATAGATTTTTTTGTTAATTTGTTTCCTAGTATAAGCTATAGGTTTCTTTAAATTGAAATTTTAAAACATGTTTTCGAAAAGTTTTACAAAAAAATTTTTTTTTCGTCCAAAGTCTCTATAACATATATAAGACCGTCCCAAAGTATTGAATCTTGCAAATACCTGTAGACTTTTGACTCAATCTTTGATTTAGCTGACTCAATCAATTGATAGTATTTTTATTGTTGACGATTTCAATCATCCTTACTTTTTATGAACCTTTCCTTCCTTATCTCCTCCATGGTATAACTATGAGCTTCCATAATTGAGAAATAAAAGGAATTATTTATAGCGTAAATACCTTCAATCGGGCTTTGATGACGATTTTATTAATTATGTATCAAAACTCTTATTTCCTCTATTCTGAGCTATGCGACTCTTTCTACTTCCTATAAATAATTCGTATGCTATCAAACATTATTGGTGATCAAAAAAGTTTTTTCCATTTTATTAATTTCCCCTCTGGAACACCGACGCAATGTTTCATGTCTTTCTTTATTTTATCGTTTCTTTTACAAAAAATGTTCACACAAACTAGCAAGTTGCATTCCTCCCCGTAAAAGTTTCGCAAGGAATCCTCATCAGTTCACCCTTGAGCTCAATTTCGGACGTACCGAGAAATATAGGGACTCTTTATTTAGCTGAACAACACGAATTTGGAAAAGTTTACCCGGCGAGATTTTCACTTGCCATTTTGATCTGCAAGCATTCAAAATCAATGTCAATCGACACCTCCTGTCCTTCCCCTCCCTATCTTACTAATGTTATTTGATAATTGATATGAAATCCCTTGAATTGAGACGTCGAATAGCCGATATTATCTTTTTTCCAATAAATTTTAAATGGAAATATTCACTGCCCCTCCCTTCTTCAAGAAATCTACTTCCAAATTAACTATAGTATTCTTCGTTCGATCCCTCTCTTCAAAATCAATTTTCACCGCACGAGTTATGGATGCAATGAACCTATGTCCCGTATGCTTCAATCAATCAATAACCTGCGCTCCTTCGATTTTCACCTTAGTAAGGCTAGCCTTAAAACCTTACTTAAAAGACCCTCCTATCCGTAGATCTTCCCAATTAGTATTAAGTTCCAGTTTTTTTTTTAAGATAGTCGTGAATTTTAAGTCAGTTAAATTTTGTACCGGTGTAGGAGTAGGCCCAGGTCTCGACGCAAAATTTGCAAAGTTGATTTCTGCGGTAGCCCAAGTTCTTCTACATGCGTTTCATTGACGTGAAGAACGCAAGCTGTTTGATTTGAAAGATGTTACCAACAAATCATGGACGCCACATGACGGGCTGAAAAATTTCAGGATCAAATAAATTTTGTTGGCTTCAAATATGAAACAGTCCAAAACCGGAAGGTTTGCCTAGGTTTTTTGAGATCAACCCGGTGAAGAAAAAGATTTACGGTCTTTCAAGCGTGTCCATACATCTGACAACAAGAGTTTTTCTTAAAAAGCTTTTGTGTTTTTAGATTTTTTTATTTTTTCATTGTTCCAGTATTTGAATAGGAATCCATAGAGGCAGATATTTTTGTAAGTCAATTTTAATCATTTATTTAACTGCTTAAAACTTCGTCAAACAGGACGCGTTTTTAACGGGGCGTTGAGATTATTTTGACGCGGCGTTAGAGAACGTCAGACAGAAAGCTATCCGCAGCGCGTTTAATATTTGAATCTTGATTTCCATTTTCTAACCAAATTCCAATTAGGTTATTTTTTCCGACAAAAAAAAATAATTTGTAATTAATCTCAACCCGGCGTTAAAACGCCGTTCTGGTTGACGAGGCTTTTAACCGATGATTTTTAGATATCAACCAACTATCACGTTTTACTGGTTTAATTTACGACTCCACATCCACATGTGATGTTGGCTGGATTGACCTCAGAAAAGTCGAATAAGCTCCCAGTTAATATGCTATTGCCTTTTAAAGATCAGTACTTTTTTGTCCAAGATCGTGGTCTTAATGTGGCGGCTTTTACAGGTTTTCTTACTCCTTTTTTTGTGAGCATAATGTAATCAGCCGTCATCAGGCTAAGGCGATATCCAATTCCCTCCAAACTCTCTCACTCAGAGCCACTTTTTTCCAGGGTACTCGCTCTTGCTGGGAACTGACAAAACCTCCAATAGTAAATTTTTTCTCGAAAAAGTGCATCTCTTGTAGCCGTTCGGACTCGGCGGTAAATTGTAGGTATCGTCCATTTTTGCAGATTAACAACACACAGACAGGAATGGTTGAGAGTATAAGTCACTAGGCCTTGGGTCCTTAAGGAGCTGTCGCGCCAATAAATTTATTTATTTAATTTATTTCCACCCACGTTAGCAAAGAATTATTAATCTAACTTTAAGTATAAAATAAAAAGGATCAAGAGCTCAGGAGCTTCCTCCAGGCCATCCAAATTTGTTTTCAAATTCTTCGTTAAGTCCAGCCACGGCATACAATGTTTGTTTTGACTATAGCTATAATACATGTCCGTGATCGGTCTCATACTTCGTTCTTCAAAACTCCATATGCTGTCTAAGAACATCCCATATCATATTTCGTGGCTATCTATTGAATGATTTGTTGAAATCATCCAACACAATGTACAAATCCCATATTTTGAATCTTATTCTGTGATTGCTTCTTAAATGTTGATTTACTCGAATTAAATCAGCTCTGGTACTCAGAAAGCCGATTTTTCTCCCAAACGACCATCCAACACCCAATAAAAGATCTAAATGGCGTGTGAAAATTAAATGCTGTATTTTGACATCATCAAATGGAAGATACGGAAAAGTTCCCTGCTTTTCAGATGACCACATTTATAATCATCACATATTCGACGTCGATGAAGGTTTGGACTTGACGTTGCTAGCTTAAATCTTACAACAAACAGATTTTTGCTGTTTTTTCCAACTTGTGAACCTTGCTTGAGTTCTTCTCTCTAACACCCTTTCTAACAGTCAGCGATGAAATGGCGTTGTCCTTGGTCATTAACTTAGAGCTTCTGATTCAATTGGATCTTGTTTGGAAACAGGCCCACGTCTCGATGAAAATTTGATGAAATTAAATTAGCAAAAAGCGAGTTATGTCCGCAAATGCCTTGGCTATTGGCTTACACAGTTTTTGCTTATAACTTACCAAATCAGTCGTCTCAAATTAAGCCAAATGTCGAAGAGTCGGCTTTCTAAGACTCCGACGAGGTGTATGCTGACATTTCCACCAAAGAACACTCGCTTCATCAGGTAACTTCCCATCATGATTTGATATTAGTAACTTAATAAAAAAAAACATCACTCAGCTCGACCCGGCCTTGTATTAAAAAGGCTTTATATAATTATGCCAGAAATCCATACTACTTCCTGTTGTCCTCCCGAAAATCTGGAAACTCTCTCTCTTAACCATGTTATGCACCAGTTGAATTTGAACTCTTCCCTTGTTTTCATCTTAGTTTCTCCGTAAAGGAAGGGTTTTGGTCTAGCTTTGGAAAAAAACCTCCTCAAGTCGACGTTAATGCTATCTCATAGGCTTTAAAAAAAAAGTTCCAATACAAAATTCATTTGCAATTCCAATGCAGCTGCAATTAATACATTTAATTTGTTCAACAAAATACTTCGCGACCGTGTATATTGTTTTATTTATTTTGTTTTAATTGTGAATAGGTTTTCGCTTCCTTATTACCTACTTTTAAAAGAAACCACATTGTTTAATTTAAAATCAAATTTGCAAATAAGAAAACGTTTTGCTGTCCAAAAAAAAATTGCTTTTAATAAACTTTAAGGAAAAGTCTGGGATCAATTTTATGAGTTTTTCAATTGGAACTTAGCAGCTTTCACCAAACTTTGAAAAGTCGCCCATTTTATGTGTACGGTAAAATGCGAGCAAGGTGCGCCCTTTTTCTGATCCACACATCAGGGCAATTGCGGACATTTATTTGAATGCAACAGTTTTTTCCATAAGTGGAAAAAGGCAAAAATGAGAACCAAGTAGGTAAAAAAAGTTCTAGCTTGCTACGTTCTAACACTATTACGGAAGATACGGAGACGCAAAAACGCCCTGATCAAACAAATGCAATATCACCTGCATTAAGTAAGACATAGACGAATCAAAACTGGGAGGTTTGTCGAACCCCACACATAATGCTTAAAGCGAAGGAGTGCAGTTGAATATTTTTTGTCCCACAAATCATCCGTGACACACGTGTGCTTTAATTCTCTATCAGTACGTAATCTTCTCTAGTGTTTTATTGTTGTAAGAAGAATGCATGCTGGCCAGCGTCCAGCGTGCTGTTCGTTGTTGACGTTGACGGTAATGGTGCTGTTGCTGGTTCAATCTGTTCCGCGCTTACACAGAAATACAAGATATGCGCACTTTATTAAGCGTGTGACGTCACATTGGATCATCGGTTAAAAACGAAGATCGAGGAATGCTCCTATGGATTAGCCATAAGCCAATTAACTCCTGTGATATAAAAACAAAAAGTGATACAATAAGAGGGAAATTGTTATTTGAGGGGTCATTTTGTTTTATGCCATTTGACGCTTGAGGATGATTTCCTTCAAATGTTGACCGAGATCAACTCTTTAATGATTTATCATGTAGGTCTTATTTTCGACCTTACCTTCAAGCATTACGGCCGATATTTCTTGAATAACACGAGTTATGTTGGCTTCCAAAGCCTCAATCGTTTTGAATTATATTTGACGTAAGCAAGTGATTTCAGTCATTCCCACAGCAAATAATCCAATTGTGTCAAATCACAAGATTTTAGTGGCCAATTGATATGACCATTACTTGAGATGATATTTTCAACGAACGTTTCCCTCAATAAAACAATTTATTCATAAGCTGTAGGGCATGTAGCGCCATCCTGTTAACACCACAAAAATTAGCTAATTCAAAATTTTATAAAAAAAATACGGTCCGATGATCTAGTCTGCCCAACAATCGCATCAAACAGTGCAATTAAGGGTTGCATTGGCAGCATTGGTTTTCATCTGGAGGTTCATCTTCACAAATACTATACAATCTTGCTTAATAACTTAGCCGTGTAACCAAAAATGAGCTTCTTCCCTAAAAATAATTTTTCGATAAAAATGGATTAAACCGATATTTAAAAAATTCACAAAAATTAGTCAAATTCAATTCTTAAACGAGCTGTATTATATACGTTTTTAAATTAACACTACGCTTTGAAATACGCCACAAAATTCCATAGGAGATGCCGAAATCTGCAGACTTCGACCAATTGATTCGTTCCGAATTTAGTGACAGTTTTATGACCAAAATGTGGTTGAAGAACTCCAACAATTTTTAGCTGAGCACTAATTTTGCAAATAAGTTTTCACAATTAGTAAGCTTTGTTCAGGCGTCAGTCTATTCTTATACTGAACATAAACGTCATAAGTGGCCAGTTAATAACTGTTAAAATTACGCTGTTAAAAAAAAAGTTGCTCATATAGTATTATCCGTTACAATTAAAAATGAAATTCCATTGACCACTGTAAGCCGCTGTAAAAAGACGCGTTTTTTTTAATTATATGTGTATTTTGATTTATAAAAAAAATTTGTTTTGCATTAATTTTTATATGATTTCCTCTATATAATAAATAATCTGAAAATCTTCCAATGTTATACTCAGAATAATTTTTCTTACTTCTGACACAAGTGTAACATCTTTGTTTTTCGGTTTTTTTTTTAAGTTCTGTTACCCTAATCTGGAGAGTATAGAAAGTATTTTTATTGATTGTGGCTGAACACAATTTTTCCATAAGTAATTTTTAAAACGAAGGTTTTCCTGAAATCCAACTAACTGCATTCTAAATTTGAATGTATATGTGAAAAAATTAAAGCAAATGAGCAACTTAGTTTTATTTTTTTTTTTGACAGAAATCTCCTTAAATCTCAGATTCAAACTAGCCATTTATTTATTTTATTGAAAAAAGGCAGCCTTTAATCTATACTTCAATATAAAATCCTCTTTTGGCAGCATTTTTCCCTCCGACCATCATCCATCATGCTCAAACAAACAGGAAGTAGCCTCCCCAACCAGTCAGACAGAATTAACAGGGTGCCTTTTCCAAGCCTTCGAATCAACCCTTTCTGGCCACAATCCTAAATGGGCTTTTCTTCTATTTTTTTTTGTTCAATTTAATCAAAATACTCCCATAGATTAGCACCCCAATTTTAGTTTATGTACCTTCGTTTGTCCTCTTACCGCAATTCCTCTTATTTCTTTAGCAGATTTTTTTCTCCAATACCACCGAATTGCAGACGTCTATGTTTGAAGCAACATATACATATTTATATAGATAGAGATTTAAGCAACAACAAAAAAAAAAGAAAAGCCACCCAACTGCCCCATATACCCGTTGACTTATATTTTTGCTCGACTGCATGATTGCATGCCAACGAACGTCGACGACCGACGGGCCAATCTACACGCCAATAACCAACTAAACCAAACTCCAACCAGTGGTGCACTCATTAATGACAACGTTTCAAAGGGGAGAGGGGGAGCTCGAACCAAACGACGTCGAGACATCAATAACAATCAACAGCACAGTTGAAACCACCACCAGCAAACAACAACAACAAAAAATACAACATTGCACAGATTAGGATGACTAGATTAGATATGCAAGTATATGTATGACGACAAAATGGAAGACAAAAAAACGCCGAACGACCATATCAACATATTTATAGACATAGTCAGGCAACTCTGAATAGTGAATAGTGTTACCAGATTGGAGCAATTTTTCTTTTGTTGGTTCTATAAAGCTGATAATGATGGAGAAAGTTAGAGTCTAGTTAGAGACTTAGAGTCTGTCTATCTCCTATCAACCTTCTGTAATATTGCTTATAGGTCTTCGAAAGGAATGCTTTTGACTTTTTTGAGTTATTTTAGAACCAGCTTCATGGATTATAATAACATTTTAAACAAGTTGCATTCCCTTTTGTTTAATTTTTCTAAACTAAATTTTGACGCTGGGTGAAACGATTTCCACAAAAAACTTTGACAAGTCTTAGCCATAACCACCATAAATGCAAACACAAAGCAATATTATCATCTGGAACCATAAATGGTTTAACAATTTAAAACCACATTAGCAATTTTGATAAGATATATGAAGGCTGGTTAAAAAATTGTTTTTAACATATTTTTTTGCCGAAAACTGTAAGCCCCTTTTTATTTACTTAAAAATAATGTAAGTAAGTGTGATTTTTTTAAATTGTAGGCATGGTTTTGAAAAAACCGGCTTTAATTACAATATTAAAATAAATTAAAAATAAAAAAACTCCTTCATTCAAAATAAATTGCACGACTGAATCGCACGTACCTGCTTATCTGTGCGGTCACATCGTCGAATAAAATTCAAAAAATAACGTAGAGAAATAACGCTATGTGAACTTATAAAAAGTGTCAAAACAAAAACACTTTAGTTTAAAAAAAAAAAAATTACTTTGGTATTCAGTTTCTTAGTTATTCAAAATTTTGATATCCAGAGTTAATTTGGCTACCTAGATCTTCTCAAATATAAAATTTGACAGAAATCCAAAGAGCTGTTACCAAGAAAGCCAACAATTAAAAAAAACCCGTTATATGAAAGGTACCGTTAATAGACTTTGGTTCTTATTAAATGATAGCTAGTACCAACCAAAAATTCCCAACATTTTTCATCAAAATCGTTAGAGCCATTTTGGAGAAAAATAAGCTTTTCCTTAACTTAACGGTTATATTGCAAGTTATTTTTAGCCCTAAAAATAAAATTTCAAAAATCCCTCTGAGGAATGCCAAAAGAATCACACATACCAAATTTGCAGGGAATCGCTTAAGCCTTGTAAGCTGTAGATCAATATACATACAGACGGACAGCAGACTGACTGACAGACAGTTTTTGTAACTAACTCTTTAAGGCTTCTCTATGATCGTTATGGCATGTTTGATTGTTAATTTTTTTTACGAATGCATAACTTGCCTTTATCGCAAATAAAAATACGAAAAGAAAAATCAAAAAATAAAAGATTTAAATTATTGAAAATACAAAAAAAAAACATTATTTGAAAAAAGTTTGATGCGAAATAACTTTGAGTACCTGGATCTTCCTGAATATTAATTTTGGTTGTAACCGGTTAACCAGTTCTCAAGAAAGTCGAAGAAAGGTCTTAACACAGGTACCGTTTTTAGCCCACCGTCTTAATTTTTTCTCCAAAACATAGTCCTCACCTACAACAGTATATAGATGGATTTTTTTTCATAAAAATTCTTGCAGCCGTTTCCGAGAAAAATAAGCTTTTACTTAAAGGTTATATGGCAGGTACCGTTATTTTTACTTACTTACTTACTTAGGTGGCGCTACAGTTCGGGACGAACCTGGGCCTCAACCAACATGCCTCTCCAGCCAACTCGGTCTTTGGCTAGCTGCCTCCAGTTTTGCACTCCAAGTTGGTTGAGGTCGTCCTCCACTTGAGCGCGCCACCTAAGGCGAGGTCTTCCTTGACTGCGTCTACCCTCTGGGATGGAATCGAAGATCCTGCGAGCCGGAGCATTGTTGTCCATTCGCTCTACATGACCTAGCCACCTTAAACGTGATATGCGTATTTTTTTGACCAGGTCAATGTCGCTGTACAGCTCGTATAGTTCTTGGTTGAACCTTCTCCTCCAAAGCCCGTTAACGCAGATAGGGCCAAAAATCTTCCGAAGAATCTTACGCTCGAAACGACTAAGGATATCTTCATCCGCTTTAGATAGAGTCCATGCCTCGGCGCCATAGAGCAGGACTGGGATGATTAGGGTCTTATAAAGAGTCTCCTTTGTCTTTCGAGAGAGGGCTTTGCTACTCAATTGCCTTCCTAGCCTATAGAAACAGCGATTGGCAAGAGTAATTCTTCGCTTTATTTCTGACGAGATGTTGTTGTCAGATGTTATAGCGGATCCGAGGTACACAAAGTCCCTAACTACCTCAAAGTTGTACCTGTCTATTGTGATGTTTTGTCCAATCCGCCGGTGTTGTGTGTCCCTTTTTGTGGACAGCAGGTACTTCGTTTTGGCCTCATTGACTGCTAGTGCCATCTTAGCCACTTCAGCTTCAATGCTAGCAAACGTTCCAGTGACAGCTCGCCGAGTTCTGCCAATGATGTCTATGTCGTCAGCGTATGCTAGCAATTGCACAGACTTGAAAAAAATTGTCCCACTACAATTGACTTGCGAGTTTCTTATAATTTTTTCAAGTATTAAGTTGAAGAAATCGCACGATAGCGCATCACCTTGTCGGAATCCTTTTTTGACGTCAAAAGCTTCTGTGAGGTCGGAACCAACCTTGACGGAGCAGCGAGAGTTCTCCATCGTCATCCTGCACAGTCGGACGAGTTTTGTGGGAATGCCAAAACCTGACATGGCTCTGTGTAGCTCGTCTCTATAAATGCTATCGTACGCGGCCTTAAAATCGATAAAGAGGTGGTGGGTATCGATTTGGAATTCTTGGGTGGTTTCCAGGATCTGCCGTAGCGTGAACATTTGATCGATTGTGGACTTTCCTGGTCTGAAACCACACTGATAGGGGCCAATCAGGTTGCTGACGAAAGGTTTCAGGCGTTCACATAGTACGGCAGAGAGGATCTTGTAGGCGATATTCAGGAGACTTATTCCTCTATAGTTGGCGCAGTTTAGAGGGTCTCCTTTCTTGTGAATCGGGAAAACGATGCTGAGGTTCCATTCATCAGGCATACTTTCTTCTGACCAAACTTTAGAGATGAGTTGGTGTATGCACTCCACCAGGTCATCTCCGGCCGCTTTAAAAAGTTCGGCGGGTAATCCGTCGGGTCCAGCAGCTTTGTTGTTTTTTAGTTTAGATATTGCTATCCTTACTTCATTTTGGTCAGGTGGACGGAAGTTTTGTCTGTCATCATCCATGTTGAATGGTTCATTCTGCCTGACAGCGGGATTTTGGCCTTCATCGCCGTTTAACAGTCTGCAGAAATGGTCCTTCCATATACTCAGCACCGACTATGACTCTACTACGAGGTTTCCATTCCTATCTCTACAGGCTTCTGTGCGGGATTTTTTTCCTTAGCATGTTCTTTTTACCTGTTGGTAAAACTTCCGCACGTTGTTCCTGGAGTAGCATCTCTCAATATCTTCGATCGCGCGCTTCTCATGCTCTCTTTTTTTCTTTTGGAGAAGCCCGTCTTTTCTGCTCGTAAAGCTCGCGAGCAGCTCTCGTCTTTCTTTGCAGCGTCGCTTTATATGCCTCTTGTTTGGCTGCATGGGCCTGCCTGCATTCGTCATCAAACCAGAGGTTTCGTGGTGGTGGTCTGGTGAAACCTAGCACATCAGTTGCGGCATCTCTGATGGCTTGTTGGCAGTGTTGCCACTGATCTTCGGCACTTGATGCTGGCGGTACTGGATTTCTTGAGAGGTTACGGGATATTCGATCGGCATAGGTTCTGGCGGTTTCTTGCGATTGCAGCTTTCCGACGTCATACTTCCTCACAGTATTACTCCGTTATTGTGGAGTTCGGGTTATTCGCATTCTTACCTTTGCTGCAACAAGGTAGTGATCCGAGTCGATGTTAGCTGCTCGGAAGGTGCGAACATCCAAGATACTGGAGGCGTGTCTTGCATCGATCGCAAAGTGATCAATCTGATTGACGGTTCTTTGATCTGGGTGTCGCCAAGTCCCTTTGTGTATATCGAGATGAGGAAACCGTGTGCTTGCAATGGTGACGTTATGTGCCGCTGCGAAGTCAATTAGCCTAAGTCCGTTTTCAGACGTTGTGTCGTGTAGGCTATGTTTTCCGACAGTCCTACCAAAGATTTCCTCTTTACCTATTTTGGCATTAAAATCGCCTAGTACGATCTTAACGTCGTATTTAGGGCATTGCTCATAGGTTTTTTCGAGGAGCTCATAGAAGTCATCCTTGGTGGCGTCATCTTTGTCCTCTGTGGGGGCATGAGCGCATATTAGGCTAATGTTGGCGAATTTAGCCTTGATACGGATTGTCACAAGTCGCTCACTTACGTGTCGAAAGCCCAAGACTTCTTGCCTAAGTCTACCGCTTATGACGAATCCGCACCCAAATAAACGCTGTGGTCTTCTTGCGCAATCACCGTAGTACACGTCACAGTTTTTCATCCTCCTTTTGCCCGGCCCATTCCATCGCACTTCCTGGATGGCAGTAATTCCTGCTCTGTAGCAGTCTAGGGCCTCCGCTAGTTGTTTGGATGCACGTGGTCTGTTAAGAGTTCTAACATTCCACGTGCAGATCCGAAGGTCGTTGTCCTTGATTTGTTTTTCCGGGTCGTCAACAGTAAATCCGTCCTTTTCCGAGGCTATTGGTCGCTTCGCAACTTTTTCTTTTTTCCGTGGCAGGGTTGTTAACCCCACGCACAACCCCCAACCTGGAGGGCCAGGTCCTTTGTTGGATTCCTTGGACAAAAGGAACCGGAGAATCCGGAGTCAGTAACCCACTTCGGGGATATGAGCGCTGCCGTTGGCCCATTAAGGGTTCATCCGCCACCATCTCTATTTCAATGCCCTGACTTGCATTGAATTGTCCTAATGACCTTATCTCCAAATACGTCGAAGTAGCTCATTAGGGCGTCTGCTTCGTTGACTGTTGACGCCACCGTTGGTCCAATTGGTTGGGCTCATCCGCCGTACGTCCTCTTTCTGAGGGGCTCGTGCAAGACTTCTGCGAATCGATCAGAACAGTCATTAAAGCAGAGCATTATAGTGTTGCTATTTTTTCTGTGTTCAACACTCGCGCTTATAAGTTTAGCAGGAATGTCCGGATGGACAGACCAGTACCCGGTGGTTACCGCGGGGAGGTAAAATAAGCACAATTGATGTGTACGATATAGTTGCAGCGACTGTGCATCACCAGTTTGATGCCTTTCAGTGCCTACCCTATTCATACAGCACCCAACCACCGTTATTTTTAGCCCTAAAAATAAAATTTCAAAAATCCCTCTGAAGAATGCCAAAAGAATCATACATACCAAATTTGAAGGTAATGGCTTAAGCCGTGTAAGCTGTAGATCATACAGACGGACAGACAGACTGACAGACTGACAGAATGACAGACAGACAGACATTTTTTTGTAACTAACTCTTTTAGGCTTCTCTATGATCGTTATGGCATGTATAATTGTTAGAATTTTTTTTACGAATGCATAACTTGCCTTTATCGCAAGTAAAAATACGAGAACAAAAATCAAAAAATAAAAGATTTAAATTATTGAAAATACAAACTCAAATATGTTTTTCTATCATTGTAATGTTATGTTTGATTGTTATATCAATATTTTTAATCTATACGCATAGTGCATAACTTGCCTTTTAGTGTCGCACAAAAACATTTAAATTTAAAGAATTTGTCCAATAAATTCACAGCATCTGGTAACCATAACCTAAAGAGTTTAAAGTATCGCCCAGGAATTAGTTTTTTTCCGGGAGGTGTAAAACATAGAAGAGTTGCCTCGAGAGAAAAAGAAAAATAGCAAAAACAAAAAGGAAAATTCATATATGAGCTACACGCTTTTCCTCCTATATAAAAAATGCTGCTGCTGCTTGAAAAGGAAGAATTTCCCAAAGACCAAAGCCTATGCCATGCCGTTGCGCCGGAATCCGGAATGCTGTGTCTGCAAAAATGACTCTATAAAGATAGCAATCTAATGTGGAACTCGGAACATCACCCTTTTGCATACCAACATTGAAAATTAAACAATGCTAAAGGAAGTCAGCAAAGAAATCCTTAAATGCAGATCAGAGGGTGGTAGTTGGTGATGGTGGTTCTATAGAAGAGCTGAATTCCGCAATTCGATTCCAGGAACAAATACCTCGCTAGGAAAGAAGAGAAAACAAAAACTGAATATTGGCAGAGAATATTCGGGGAGGCAGCAGCATTGCAGTTGCAGTGGCAGTTTAAACTTACCTCTTTACTACGTGCAGTGTGCACTCTGAGGGCTGGTTTGGGTGGTGTTACATTCCTATGGCTTCATGAAGTCGTCTTTGTTGAGGTCGATGCTAGTGCTGCTGCTTCTACTGCTATGCCACGTCGTCGTGAGGATTAACAACTCTGGTAGCAATTTCTGGGGAGAGTCTGTCTGTTATTTAGGTTGCTGTGGGTTTTTAATTTTCTCCAGGCCTAGATCTTTGACCCACCAGGCCGGGAGCCACATCAAGCATTTTCCAATGTGGATTTGTCTGCCTTGCCTGCTTCTAGGTGCTTTTATCTGTTACCACCTCCGCATTTAGCTGATTGGAATAACAATTTGCCGGTTCGTTTTACTCCACAAAAAAAAAATACATTTTGGCAGGAAGGTAGGTTCTTCTGCCTTCACTTCGTTTAGACGAAACAAATTTTATAGAAAACCCATTAGAGTATGGGGTTTCACATTCGAACACTGATAATTGGATGCGGTTCATCTGACTGTTTGGTTTTACTCTACTCCAGATACAATAGACACATCGGTTTTATTTGTAGATATTGACTTCACTTTGGGGTTTCGTCGGGAAGCGTAGGTTAAATAATTGATGGACTTGTCATTGGAAACAACTGAACCGATTCAAATAGAATATTGTAGATGTTTTGTTAACTGGTTGGAGGGAACACTTTCAGTGAATCTATTAGGTTTTTTATTTATTAAAATGACCATTAACCCCAGTTAAAATTTCAATCATTAGCGAGTGTCTAAACACAATGTGGAACCTGTCACAGTTTTAGGATCTGCAACAACTGGATCTTTAAAGGCTCAAAGTCGTCTAAGAAGAATCCCAGGAGACAGCAACATAAATGCAAACTAATTCAATGTACCTACTGTATTTTACACAGGTATTGGAAAAGTTATTTGGTATTCGTTTGTATTTAAAGGTGAAAAAACCATTAGAATATATAAAAAAAAATACATATTTTCACAAAAAATTTTATGAAAAATAAAAAATTTTGTCCGACCATTTAAAGATCTGTTCATTAAATTGAAAATGATATATGAAGCGTATCTAGTTAAAGATTCTTTTTCACTTTCTACACTACAAGTAGCTTCAGAGTGGTTTTAAGTAATTTAACGAAACGAGTCACTCTTATTCTATATTATTGAAATAAAACAAAAACAAAATTTAAAAAGGCCTCAACCGTTTCAAAGCCAAAATACCATTCTGGGATCAAAAATTAGAATGTTTATAATACATTAACTTTGGACTTTAGTCTACATGTATCTATTTGTGCAATTTGCGTTTAAAAAAAAGGGCAGAGGACTCAAGGAAAAAGAGAGGGATAAATAGCCAATGATCTCTAAGACGGGAATAAAGAGTGAAATTTTCTTAAAAGTATTCTACTGGAAATAGTTTGTACGTTTGATATACAAAAAGGCGAAAATATGCTTGAACATAACCTATGATGACAAATGTAAAAAGGACTGGAAAATGTTACCTTAGCAAAAGAAATAATTCTACCTATCCTGCATCATTGAATTTTGGGGTGCTGACCTTAGTATGTAAAAATGAGCTATCACTTATGGAAGAAGTCATTTCGCTCCGCTCCTGTAGACTAACAACTTTCACAGAGAGATGTTTAAGAGTTTAAGTCACTGTCTGGCGAAGAATGTATTTTTGATTTACTAGAAATCCTTTAGCAAGTCCGATATTTTGATGCTCTTTGTTTTAACCAGCGTTAGAACACATGATCCAAATACAAACATCATCACTAACTTCTTCATCTTTTTCTTTTTCTTTAACTGTAGATTTCTATGATCTCAACTGGGATCATAAGCTTCCCACACCACTGCTTCACCTTAAGTGTTCTCCGGGTTAGAAGACGTTGGCAGGTCTCCCAGCTAATTGCAGGTTTCGTTCTTATTTGATTTTATCCAGGAATGTGTGCCTTTTTCCAAGATAGTCTTGGAACTGAAACCCTTTGAACTAGTTTTTCACGGCATTTTTTTTCTAAAGGGCAGTACTCATCCTGCATTTTGTCCAAAATAGTATTTTTTAAGTCGACCCTTTCTCGATCACGGTTTGTTACTTCTGGTGTCTTGGAAGAAATTCAAGGACTTTATCTTTGCTTACCAAAATACGTTTAATTAAAAGATATGCATCGATATAGTATCAAAACAAACAGCATAAAAGTATTTTTTAATACTTTCTGCTTGAGATACTCTGCTCTCGATTCAAAGGCAAGCAAAATTTCCGTCAATCTCAGCTCTTAGCTTCCTTGTTTCTATTTCCAATCGTTATTAAAAGTTTTAATATCTGAATTTATTTTACTTTAGCGATGATTTATTTTTCACAAACAAGAGAATATTCTGAAGAAATGTCATTAAGGAACAAGCCTTTGATAAATTATTTATGCTGACCTATTTTATAGACTGATGAAAGATTTATCCCTTTTCGCATTTGGAAACTTTGTTTAATTTATCCTTTTTAGTTGTAATTTTCTATAGCACTTCTATTCTATTCTATTTTCTTTTGCAAACCTTAAGATGTCAATTCGCAAAAAAATATCTTTCAGATACTCGCAATAGTTTGGTCCTATACAACAAAATCAAGGTAGCAATCTTAAATATTTGTGTTTTTTTTTTTGTATTCTAAGAAATATTACTATAAAAAACATCATAAATTGTATTCAGGTCATCCAATAAATATCTATAGTAATGTTTACTAAGAAGAAGCTTTAAGCTTAGCAGGATCTTAAAGTCTTAAGATAATTTTAATATAAGCTGACATTCTACTTCTATACCTATGACAACATTACGTCTTCCGTATTACGTCTTGAAAAGTTAATCAAGAAAAATTGTTTAGACAAAAAAAAAACAAAACATTAACTAAGATTTTAATATACACACACGAATTCTGTGTTTCAAGTATGATGATGAAGAAATCGCATGACATCACGTCTAAATTATTTTTTGACTTTAAAGGTATCGGCGAGGTCGTGCGTTTTCGATTCTCATTTTCATCCTCCGGGAGGCCAATACTGCATAATGCTCTATATAACTTGACTCTTAAAATTCTGTTATACCTACGCGGCTTTGAAATCGATGAAAAGCTCGTGGGTATCGTCTAGAAGTTCTTGAGTTTTCTTAAGATCTGGCGACATATGAAAATTTGGTCGATGATAGACATACCTGGCATAAAACCGATTTTAAATGAACCTATGAACAGAAATGATCTTGTAGGTGATGTTGAGAAGACTGACACCTTTGTAGTTGCTACAGCTCTGTGGGTCTCGTTTTCAAGGATCGGGCGAAATAATGCTGCCACTGCTAGACCATCAGATTCGACGGATTATTGGTCTTAAACTTGGATATAGCTTCACTCTGTCCATTGTCAGTACAGGGAAGATAGAACGTTTGCATCTCAGTTTGGCTGCAAATCTAGCATTAGTCTATCGCATACAAAAGCTTTTGCAGCAGTGCCGTTGTATGCCAAATAAATCTTTTAAACTTGAGTGAAAAAGTACTAGCGTTGCCACATTGTAGGTGAAATCTGATAAAAACAGTTTAAGAAAACATATCCATTTGCTTAACTTTTTCCGCACCACGATGAGGTAAGATAAAAGGTGCGTATTTATTTTCAAGGCTATTCCACCACATTAGGCCTAGTCCCTTTTAATATAAACAAAAAATAAATAATTCATTTAACAGTATAAAACAACATTTGCAATGTATATTACTTAAAACTTATTTAATATAATTAATAATAATAAAACACTTAAAGGCTGAAAAAAGCTTTTTTAATTATACTCAACCATAGTCAGAATCTATAACACTATAAACACGACAACACTTGATCTTTTTTCGATCCTAAAACCACACAAAAAGTTTAAATTTTGAAAGCTCATGCAGAAAACTATACAAAAAGTAGTTGGTATCTCGATAAAATTAGCTAGGGTAACTCCGACCGTATGTCAGGCAGTATTAATAGTAGTAGAGCATGTTTCGTAATCACATGTGAAATTTGTGATTGGCTAACAGTTTTCCTTCGAGTCCGAAGGAAACAGCGAAACAAGATGTATGGATGTGTTAATGGTTAATTATGCCTGACAGCGGAATTGATTTCGTCATCGCTGTTATACAGAAGTTGTTTTTTCATATTCTCAGTATCGAATGCGATTCTAACACCATTCCCTCTTGGAAGTCTTTGCAAGGTTCAGTTAGAGCTCTGTAGCTTAGGCTTAGACATTTTCTTTTGATCTTTTAGTAAAACTTTCGAACTTCATTCCTGCAGTAACAGATATTTATTTCCTCAATCGCATCCTTCTCAATGTCCTTCTGTTCCACTTGAGAATCCAGTCTCCCTTCTGCTCGAAGAGCCCGCGACCAGTTCTGTTGATTTTTATGAAGCGGAGCCTTGTATGCTTCCTGTTAAGGTGCATTTACCTGTCGGCAATCACCGTCAGACCAGGGATTTCGTTGTGGTGACCGTGTACAACCCAGCACTTCAGAGGCGCCTTACCTGATGGCATTTTGAAATTATACCTCTGCTCATCATTCATGATGCTGGCGGGGTGCGTGAAATAAGGTAGATCGTAATAATATCGATTTTACGTTTTCTACATTATTTCCTAAATTGACATGCATCACGCAGTCTTGCGTTGATGGCAATCTGGTCGACAGTTGATTGATCAGGAGATCTCTATGTGGGATGTTAGGTCCAATAATTGTGAGTTTTTTTATGCTGTTAACGAAAAATGTTTGGCATTTTTTTAAACGCTTAAAACAAAAATGAAAACATTTTCAATACTGCATCGCGTTACAACTTCGAAATGAATTGCATTACACAAGCCAAACATACCAACACACAGTAGATATAGGAAATTATTTCCCAACTAATACGACGCAGTAAGTTTTCCTGTTCATATCAATCTGCGATTTCAACTTCGTCCCTACTGAGATGCATATGTCTATATGCATTAACAAAACTGCTCCTTCCTAACTGTTTGTATGCTCAACCCCCACACACTCAACAAGAAGGCACACTTTCCGCATAAAACTTTTTAAATTAAAAACAACATTCTGTCTGCCAATGGCCCTCTAGCCAATGTCCTGCATACCTATATACTGAAGAAAGAGAGAGAGCGAACAAAAAAAATGGCCCTCCATTCACCTTTTTTTTGTATAACAAACGTTATACTATGTGTATAGATCCTAGAGAGAAAGACATTAATCGCATACCTACTCCAACTTTCTTCCTACGTTTTGTTGGTGCAATCGGTAAGAACAAAAGCGAATCCATGCACAGTTCCTTGCCCCAACATCCAGCCCCCAGGGTGGCGCATATACAACCATTTCACTGCTATTTTAACCGCCCACCCACTGAGTGGGCACCCAAACCCATATCCTTAGTGTGTCCCTTTAACCGGGGCAAGTATGATGCAATCTTCTATATGTATACGTCTATGTATATATGTGTTGGCTTTCATGAATGACTCCATTTCTTTTTTATGTGTTTGTATAATGTTCACTTGATCTGGGCCAGGTGAATGGTGGGTGGGTTTGGGGTGTTTATAGTGCTGTGTACGATACTCATATGAAATTCCAGGAAGTAAATGTTTTTTGGTCCTTCGTTGATATTTGTATCAGGATTTCTTTATTATTTTTCGTTTTAAAGAAAAGCACACACAAACAACCTCAAATGGAATGCTTTTACTTCAGCTTTTCTATTTTGTGTTGTTTTGTGCATTTTTTTCTGGCAAATGAAGAAGGAAGTCAAGGAGTGTGCATATGGAATGATATTTACTTTTAAAGCCGATGATGAAGAATAGAAAAGGTTTTTAGTTTAGTAGTTATTTTATTCTAAACTAGCTGACCCCACCCGGCGTTGCTCGAGCTTTCTTCATTTAAGGGGTCGTTAAATTGTCTGATCCGGGCGCTTTTGCCATTTTTTAAGTCGTCAGTTTCATCAAGTATTTCATTTTGAATTCCTGGCGCCGCATATTGAAACAAATATTTTGTTCCCCTGGGCTTCACTAATTCATTAAAATAATTGCGAAAAATTTCTAGGCTGATATTCTGCTTTGTCTCATTTAATCTTTTCTCTAAACCCCAAAAGTAATGAAATTCTTATGAATTATGATCCAAAAACCAGCAAATTCAGTGTCAAACCCAATTTAAGAAAAAAAATATAAAATTTAATTATCAAAATACATATTTCTTTTCAGGAATATAATGGATTTTCAACCGGGATAAATTAAAAAGCGCAATTTAACCAAAAAAAAAACGTTCTTTAAGTTTTTCGTAGAAATATAAATATAAATTTAAACAAATTTAATAATAAATACAAAAAAAAAACAAATTTATTAAAAAATAAAAAGATAATTAAAATACTAAATGCAAATGCCTAAACGTAGCAATACCTTTTTCAGCTTGCATCGTTTCGATGTCTGCCGAAATAGAAAAAAATCTCATCACGTGGTTTCCAATAAAAAAATATTATTACGAAAAAATATGCAACAATTTATTAAAAAAAAATATTATAAATTTTAAATGCCAAACATTCGATATAAATTATTCTTCGCAGCTTGCTAAACAATGAATGCAATGCATTTATAATTTCATTTGAACAAATTAAATATATTTTCATTTTGACCAAATAAATATAAAAATTACAAGAAAATAGTGTCTTAACAAAGATATTTAATATTAAAAAAAAGAAAATTAAATTTTATACAAAATTACCGATGTATACACATCAGTACCTCTAAAACTATTGTTTAACTGTGATATCATAATAACATATTAAAAAAAATAATATACATCAACATCGTTAACAGAAAATTAAATATTATTTTATACAAAGTGTAAAATATAATCCAATTTGATTGTTGTGAAAATTCACGTTAAATTTATATAAAAAAAAAAAAGCTTTAGATTACACATTTGTTCACTAAGTGAATTAAATAATTTAAAAATATATAAAAAAAAACGGAAACAAAACGTAAAAAACAGTGTTTTGCTGTACGAAGTCAGCAAAATTTTATAATGTACACGTCACGTATGTTTGATATGTGGAGCAGCGTTACATCCAAATTGGAAGCACACGCAAATACTTTGGTTCAAACAAATGTTCAATCGCCAGCGCAAAATAATTCAAGTGGATCAATTAAAGGTAAATTGGTTAATTAAAAATAAAAAAATTATCAAAGAAAATTTAAAAATATTGAAAAAACTTATTAGAATTCACATGTAGGGTTTGCCGAGCTTTTTGTTTTGTTATTATCTTTCTATAGTCACAATATTTGTTGATATCAGAAAAGTGATTCTCAAAATAACCAAAGCAATTTTTATAAATGCTTCAAATTCTTATTCCAATGCATTTACTCGTATTTAAGAAATAGATTATAAGCCAAAATATTTGAAACAAATGAATGATTTACTTTTCTATTTAAATAAATATATTAATTGGAGCGACAGCTCCTTAAGGAGACAAGGCCTAGTGACTCAATTCCTCGCAGAGGCAGTACCCCAGAAAATAGGTGTCCTGATTGGGAGTCGAACCTCTATCCATCGCTTAGCAGTTCGACACACTAACGAGTAAGCCACGGAGCAATTTTTTTTTTATGATGTAATACTTCAATTTTGATGGACTCGTCCAGGTCCAGGTCGATTATTGGTGGTATATTGGTCATCATGGCCATTCAATACCTACGGTTAAAATAATATCTCCAGATGGTTAACATCGACTGCGTTTTTACTACTTTTTTTAATGCTAGATATAAAAAACATTAAAAACTAGCTTAAAAATTAAATTAACTAATTTACTGCCATCCATGTGCGCACCCCAAGGCTTTGGGCGTCCTTGTCCTTGTCCTTCTAAACGCAAGGCTGCTACGTTGTCTTCTACCGTAAAAAGAACGGCAAAAGGCTTTCCGAGCTGGTTCCTCTTCGCTTATGAGAGCTAGGTGCTCAACCTACCGAGGTCTACCATAATTTATTGTTTCCACAACATCTGCTCCGAGGTAGATTCTAAAACAGTTTATGATTATACCTTCTCTGGAATCGTCCTCCTTCACGGGGTCAAAAATTCTGCGTAAGAGTTTCCTCTCGAAAGCGGTTAACGGATCACAGTGCCTTTATTACGGACCCCGATTTGGGATCCGTATGTGAATTCTGGGTAAGACCATAATCTTGTACAACAGCAACTTAGTTTTTATGGTAAGGTTTCTGGATTTAAAGACTCTTGACAGACTTTATTAGGTTCTGTTTGATTTTAGCAGCCGCCCAGGTATTTCTTTCTCCATATTATTAACGGCTGCTATTTTTGATCCAAGGTAGTTAAAGGACTGCGTTATTTCAAATTCATGCATGATAACCAACACTTCTCGCAGATGTAGCCACCATGTACTTACTTAGTCTTTCCTTCATTAATATATATATATATAGCCCCAGGTTTTGCGCCGCCAGCTTGATCTGGGTAAAGGAGACTTGTACAGGTTCTTGGCTTCTGCCGATGATGTCAATGTCTTCTGCAAAAGCCAGTATCTGGCTGGACTTGGTGATGATAGTCCCTCTTGTTGACGAACCAAAGTCACAAATTGCTTTCTCCAATTCCAGGTTGAGGCAGATGCAAACCAGACCATCCCCTTTGTCAAACGAGCTACTTTTACTTGGCTTGTAATGTTTGTCATAGTCTTGTCAATTTATTTGGGATGCCGAATTGCCTCATGGCGTTATAAAGTTCTACTCTGGCTATGAAGTCTTTAAAAAGATGGTATGTTGGAATGTTAAGCTCTCTTGGTTATGGCATTTGAAGAAGTTGGTGCAATTCACTTCAAAGATATTTTGCTGTTTTCTCTGCCCTTGTCACTGTGTTGTCTGAAAGCTTGATGCTGATGTCACAGCTTGATGCGCAAGACCTCTTCGACTCCTTGTTGGCGTTCTAAAGTAGATAAGTTCGCGCTTATCGGACTGAAGATAGTCTACATTTGAGGTAGTAGCAGTAGTCGCACAAGTTCCTTATGTGATCCTTAACTTTCCTGGCCACGATTTCCGGTGAAACGAATGTTGCATATGTTAATGAAACATCTTCCATTTTGTCCCTGGGTTGTTGGTCGAATGGTCAACTTTGTATTTGTTGAAAAGTATGGGGCCCAACTTGGAACCTTGTGAAACTGCAGCGCTGATCGTCTTTCTTGGTGAATATTTTTTGTTAACATAAAAGGATTAATGGGTTAGTTTTTGATTAATCTTACTAAGTGTTGAGGTAGTCCTAGACTTGACAGTTTGAATACTAGTCCTTTTATCCAAACTGTATCGAAAGTCTTTTCGATGTCCAGTAAACAAGCGACTGTCGTCTCTTTCTTGTTGAGTTCGTGTGTTACGTCCGAATGCAATAATTATTCATTAAATTACACTTCCCATCGGTTCAGAATGCCTTCAGGATCGGTGATCGGAAGTAAGGCGACCATAGGCAATAAAGTTCGACTAAGCCACCAAAACTGGTGCACCTGATCAAAATATTCCCTCCGGTCCTGATCCACAGCTTTCACGACGACGTGGTAGATCCTGTATCAGGTGTCGACTTCCATCGCTCCTTCCCTTCTGGAATCTTTCCTAGAAGATGGAAAACAGCATTTGTCCAGCCTGTCCCTAAGAAAGGTGACCCATCCTCCCCCTCCTCCTACCGACCCATAGCACTAACATACCTTCTTTCTAAGTTCATGGAAACGCTGATAAACCGTCAGGTTAAGGAATATCTCGAAGATCGAAAGTTTCTCCATGATCGTCAGTATGGCTTTCGCCGCAACCGTTCCGCTGGTGATCTGATGGCATATCTCACCGAACAGTGGAACAAATCTTTACATCGCTTTGGTGAAAGTATAAGATTATTGTGCTCTTAATATCTCCAAGGCATTTGATAGAGTTTGGCATGAAGCTCTCTTATCGAAAATGCGTGCTTTTTGGATGGTGATACACTTGTTCGTTGGATAAGAAGCTATCTTCTGGACCGTTCAATACAAGTTGTATTGGACGGATTCAAGTCTGATTCCCACAAAATAAATGCTGGTGTGCCCCAGGGCTCCGTTCTTTCTCCGACTCTTTTCCTCATTTTTATAAATGATCTTCTGTCTGTTACTTCTAATCCACTTAACTGTTTTGCTGTCGACTCTACCCTCAGTTTTTTATATTCATTCGATAATTCACGTCCTTCGCCTTCGGACGTACAATTGCAATGGTACCGTATGTCAAGCTCATTAAACTCCGATTTATACAGCATTGTCAAATGGGTTAATAGGAATCGTGTGGAGTTTAATGCTTCTGAAACTCAATGCTGTCTTCTGCCGTTAAAGCTAAACATACCCCCAATGCCATTGTCCATGAATGGCACTTACATCGAAGAAAACGAAAGGCTCTCAGTACTCGGTATATGTGGCAACGACGACCTCTGTTGGAACGACCATATATTTGAGATCGCTAAAAATACTGCTAAGTGCATAGGTTTTCTGTACCGGTGTAAGAAGTATTTTTCCCCTTCTGATCTGGGTTTAATTTATAAAGCGTTTATACGCCCTAAACTCGAGTATGACTCCCACCTCTGGGCAGGTGCTTCGCAAAAATCGTTTCACTTACTTGATAGAATACAAAATCGAGCTTTAAGATTGATAGGAAATAGAACTGCCGCTAAAACAATTGCCCCTCTCGAACACCAACGCAATGTTTCATGTCTTTCCTTATTTTATTGTTCCTTTTATAAAAAATGTTCCCTCGAAGTAGCCAGCTGCGTTCCTTCTCTTAAAAATTTCCCCCGTAATACTCGTCTCGTAAGGAATGCTCATCAGTTCACTCTTAAACCCAATTTCGAACATACCGTGAAATATTGGAATTTTTTTAGCCGAACAACACGAATTTGGAATAGTTTATCCGGCGATATTTTCCCTTGCCATTTTGATTTGGAAGCTTTCAAAACCAATGTTAATCAACATCTTATGTCCTTCCCTATTATCCTAATGCTCGCGCAGTGCGCCTAACTTTATTAAAAGGGAAACAAATAGTCCCTTTTGCGCGCGTTAATTATATAAAAAAAGAAAGCCTCGTGCAGGATAAAACCACTCAAACGTTTACTTTCCAAGTATTCATCTTGGGGGAAGTAAGCTTTGAAGATGTGGCCATTAGCCGACGTCATTCTGCAATGTGACCTCGAATCAGAACAAATAAAAATTATCTTTCCTGTGTTGATATTGGCCCTGTTGTACCAGGGATCTTTAGTAGTAGCGAAGTACTCCGACTCTGGTGTTCTAAACTCCTTCTTACAAAAGAAATTTATTTTGTGAGGAAGCAGAACCTTTTTTCTGGTTGGCCAAAAAAAAATTAAAAATTATTAAAAAAAATTAGAAATTATTACTAAGCTTTCTCCAATCACAAAGTAATCATTAAACAAAATAAAAAAAATATATTATTTATAGATTGAAACACTAGAGGCTAGATAGTTGCCTTTTCATATCTCAATATCATCGATCAAATTGATTAATTTTCATTTAACGCTTGAAATTCTTATTACTTTCTTTTCTTCTCAACAATCAATATTTTCTAACTTTCCATTATTACAAACAAATAATTCAAACCTTAGGTTTTATTCGGTCAAAAAACTTTCAAATCCATTATCCCATAATGCTACAGCTTTAACTATAGCCTTATTATTTATCTATTTGCGGTGCGTTTAGGCTGATATCGCATGTTTTGGTTTTCGCACCAAAAAAAAAATAAAAAAGAACCAAACGATCATGAAAAACCATTAAGTAGTAACAAAGCTGCAATGTACGCGTGTATCCATAGAAAACCTTACAAACAAAAGCCTATAGGTATCTATACCTTCCGTAAGTCCAACTTCCAAAAACCGCGATAAGCTCACAAAACACAACCTTTGATATCTGAGATATGAATGCAGTGGAGTTGAATACGGTACCATATAAGCTGAGCTTAAGTACACGCCTGTGTAAGTTTTGGATGCAAAAGGTGTCTTCCCAAAATAACGGTTTCTAATGTCTTTCATGGGCTTCACTAAGTTTTGTTGGATGATAATTAAAATTTCGAATAAAGCATAGATACACTACACACCAATTGGACTGGTATTGTTGGTTTTAGATACTTTATAATTTTTTTTTCTGTTTTCTCTCATTGCCCCCTCTTTTTGTGTTTTTTTTTTCGAACATTTTTTTTTGTATTCTGCTCGAACTCGAAGTCATGTGTAATCAAACAAATGAAGAAAAGTTTATTCCCCCCAGAAAAAAACCCCAAAAAACCTAGCAACACGAAACTATGCCCAACACACTCACTAACGCCCTCTTCTTTTTCATTAATCATTCCTCACCCTCCTCGCTGAGACCGAGCCGCTCCTATCAACGTTGCGTATTCACATTCACCATCGCACACATCAAAACCCCAAAAATCAAGTGGCAACAACAACTATCGCTTATGTTTACAGTTTGTTCTAGGCAAGTCTATGCGTACGGATACGGATGGAGTATCTGTGTGTTTGAATAGATGACTGGCTCCGAATCTGACTGAAGGGGCGAAATATTTTCGGCGGTCATTCACCCCCGGAGCAAAGTAGCAACGGCCCGCTTTTTTTTTTTTGGTTTCTCGCTACGTAATCAGTTAACGTAATGAAATTTCTTCCAAAAATCTCACAAACAACACAATCAAATGAAACAAGTGCGTGTGTAGTTTTTTTGTAGGGAGTGTAGGTGTGTTGGTTGAAAAAAAAAGTTTAGTGAAATTATCAAAATTTTAATAATAGTGTGTGCGTTTGGATTGTTTTCTTTGGCGATATTTTTTGGTGGTTTGGTTTGAGTATTGGTTAGGGTTTCAGCTGACGGAATTATGCTTGGGACTAGACGCCAGCTAGCCGTGCGTGAATTCCTTTACCCGTTCTTATGTTGTTTGTTTTTTTTTGTATGTTTTCTTTAATAAATTAATTTTCCAAAGATATAAAAAGCTTCAATAGCTGATTAGGATTTCTAGTTTGAGTGTGAGACTGCAGTTTGACACGCATAGGAATAGGGATGAACTGACAAAGGAAGAGGGAAATCCATTATTGCACCCTTCTGTTCTGTTGGATTTTAATGAAGAACTTTAGTGAAATCCAATTAATTCTTATTTTGGTTTGTTTTTTCTATGATAAGCTCAAAAAACTGATAAAGATACAAAGAAAAAGTTTTTTTTGTGTGTTTTTGAATGTTGATAAGGTTTGGATTTTTTTTTTTAATGCGTAACGCACCACATGTGTCTAGAAATAAGTTTGGGAAAAGAAATAAGTTTGTATTGGTGTTTTTTTTTTTTTTTTTTTTTTTGTAAAATGCATTCGTACAAGCTTATCGCTTTGTGTGTTTAGAAATACAGAAAAGTTTAGATTTATGGACTCCCGGAAGCAGGAAAGCCACAAAGAATTATTTTGTTTTTCGAAAAGGGCTTACTTTTTTCTTATATAGGTTTTTCAATAAGGGCTACATAGTAAATTTAAAAAATGACAATTGTATGGCGTCTTCTATGTGGCTTGTGGGACCGTCTTGGTGGAATCATATGACATTAGGGTGTCCATTCTGCAACTAGGAAAAAAGACAACGTTTTTAAAATTCAAATATTATACTATCACTCTCCCCACCCCCCACCCCCCGCTTCCAACGCAACTAAAACTGTATAACTTTTATAAGGGAATGACCAATTTTGGCTTTATAAGCTCACATATTTCACTGCATTTAATGTTTGAAAACTATTTCTGGCATACCAATGTCGTCCGCGATTACGCCTTATGAAAGCCATCCTGTCGATCCAATTTCGCACCACTTTTTCGATCATACCATGTGTTATTTCGTTAATAGTGCATCTAATTTTGGCTTATAATTGGTCAATCGTTGCTGGTTTATCAACACAGATATTTTACGTACCCCCACAAAGAGTAATCCAAAGGTGCCGAATCACACGAACGAGGTAGCCAATTCACATGTCCATTTCTTGAGATGTTTTTTTTTTTTTTTTATAATTAACGCACGCACAAGGGACTATTTGTTTCCCTTTTAATGTAACACACTGCGCGGGCATTAGGAAGATAGGGAGGGGAGAGATAGGAGGTGTCGATTAACATTGGTTTTAAATGTTTGCAAATTGAAATGGCAAGGGAAAATCTCGCCGGGTAAACCATTCCAAAGTCGTGTTGTACGGCTAAAAAAAGAATCCCTATATTTCACGGCACGTCCGAAATTGGGCGCAAGGGTGAACTGATGGGCATTCCTAGCAAGACGAGTATTACGGGCGAAACTTTTAAGGGGAGGAATGCAGCTGGCTACCTCGAGTGAACATTTCTTATAAAAGAAACGATAAAATAAGGAAAGACATGAAACATTGCGTCGGTGTTCGAGAGGGGCAATTGTTTCAGCGGCAGTTCTATTTCCTATCAATCTTAACGCTCGATTTTGTATTCTATCAAGCAGGTGAAGCGATGTTTGTGAAGCACCTGCCCACAGGTGGGAGTTATACTCGAGTTTAGGGCGTATAAACGCTTTATAAATTGTAGCCAGATCAGATGGGGAAAAATACTTCTTACACCGATACAGAAAAAATAAGCACTTAGCAGCATTCTTAGCGATTTCAAATATATGGTCGTTCCAACGGAGGTCGTCGTTGACACACATACCGAGTACTGAGAGCTTTTCGGTTTCTTAGATGTAAGTGCCATTCATGGACAACGGCGTTAGGGGTATGTTAAGCTTTAACGACAGAAGACAGCATTGAGTTTTCGAAGCATTAAACTCCACACGATTCCTATTACCCCATTTGACAATGCTGTATAAATCGGAGTTTAATGAGCTTGACATACGGCACCGTTGCAATTGTACGTCCGAAGGCGAAGGACGTGAATTATCGAACGAATATGAAAAGCTGAGGGTAGAGTCGTCAGCAAAACAGTTAAGTGGATTAGAAGTAACAGACAGAAGATCATTTATAAAAATGAGGAAAAGAGTAGGAGACAGAACAGAGCCCTGGGGCACACCAGAATTTATTTTATGGGAATCAGACTTGAATCCGTCCAATACAACTTGTATTGAACGGTCCAGAAGATAGCTTTTAATCCAACGAACAAGAGTATTATCGATCCCAAAAGCACGCATTTTCGATAAGAGAGCTTAATGCCAAACTCTATCAAATGCCTTGGAGATATCAAGAGCAATAATCTTACTTTCACCAAAGCGATGTAAAGATTTGTTCCACTGTTCGGTGAGATATGCCATCAGATCACCAGTGGAACGGTTGCTGCGGAAGCCATACTGGCGGTCATGGAGAAGCTTACGATCTTCGAGATATTCCTTAAGCTGACGGTTAATCAGTGTTTCCAGGACCTTAGAAAGAAGGGATGTCAGTGCTATGGGTCGGTAGGAGGAGGGGGAGGATGGGTCACCTTTCTTAGGGACAGGCTGGACAAATGCTGTTTTCCATCTTCTAGGAAAGATTCCAGAAGAGTAGGAGCGATGGAAAAGCTTACGCAGTGGCTTTGCCAGTGTGGAAGAACACCTCTCAGAAGAATCGGGGGTATACCATCCGGGCCAGCGGATTTGTGTATATCGAGATCTTTGAGAACTCTTGCTACTGTACGAGTGCGGAAAAAAATCTGTCCCATGGAAAAATTTACATTCTCAAGTACAGGAGGGGCAACGTTGCTATGCGGCAGCGTGGAGCTGGCAGCGAAATGGGCGGCGAGCAAGTTTGCCTTCTCTGAAGAGTAAACAATTGGTTTGTTATTGTCGATGAGCGTTGGAACCGAAGATGTTGAGGAGTTTTTAATATTTTTTACAAATGACCAAAAATTTTTACTGCCTTTGGGAATTTTTGCCGTAATTTTTGGTCATGCAAAAATTTGGTTCTTTCAATAACGGAGTTGCATGAGTTTCTTGCTTGTTTGTGCTTTTTCCGATTTTCCTAGGGTTGGCTTTGTATGATACGGTTACGAAAGTGATGACGCCCTCGGTATGTAAACCGTAAATTTGTTTTGGGTTGTAATGGAGTCTCATGAGGATCATGAGAATTATCATGATTTGATGATAAAAATCTGGATCCACTTCTAGTTGATTCTCAGCCCATTTACCGAACACAAGACGCAGTTGATGGTCCGCTAGCCTTAGTTCTATCACTACTTGGCTTGGATCTTATATGGACTTAGGCCAAAATCCTTTCTCAAACTTTTCCAAGTAGTGGACTGACAGAGACCGAGTTGCAGACAACAACGTCGGATCGATAAATTCGGGTCCTCTGTCATACTTACGTCTACAGCAGCGATGGCTTCTTTTCTACGCACTGTACATATCGTAGCTTCTCAGATGACGAAGTGCTCTATAAGTTTGGCGAACAAAGCCCGACTTTTAGAAATAAATTTCCACGATTTGTAAACGTTCGTATGGTGTACGTTTTTGCTGATTTGCCATAGAATATGAAAAAAAAGTCAAACACTTTTTATTAGAAGACAGCTAGTTTGACAGTTATCCCTATCAGAAGTTATATACCTCTAAAATCAACACACTTTTATTTTCAAAATAAGGGCTTGATTTTCGACTCTTTAAACTCTTTTTAATCGTGTTAATGTAGTTTTATATATGAAAAATTATTGGTTTTGATGTTGAAATTTCAAAATTGTAAGTAAATTTTAAATTGTAAAGTAAGGAAGGGAATTTTTTTTTTATTTTAGAATTTCTCAACTGTCAGCTGTCACTGTTACGTCTATTTGATACAATTTACAGTTATTTACCTTCTATAAAAAAAAACTAAGAAAACTTTGACTTTCGTTTCTTTTTGTTGGCAGGTTTTGAAGTAAGAGAAGCAAGATACAATACATAAATGCTCAATGTACCTTACATAATCGCAGTTCTTTTTAAGTCACAGCTGTACATTCATTTTGTAAATATTGTTTTTTAATAATTTTCATTTATTTTATCATTATTTTATGGTTTTACTTGCATGTAGTAGACGAAACAAATTGTAGGAAAAAGGAAATGCAGTTTGTTCCATTATTTGAAAACGGCTACAACGATTTTGATAAAAAAAATTGAGATTTATTTTGTGGGTATGGGCTATCGTTTCTTTTATAAAAAAATGTTCACTCGAAATAGGCAGCTGCATTCCTATACTTAAAAGTTTCTCCCGTAATACTGGTCTCACATCGACGGCTCCTATCCTTCCCCTCCCTATCTTCTTAAAGCCCGTGCAGTGTGATCTACATTAAAATGGAAACAAATAGTCCCTTGTGCGCGCGTTAATGATATAAAAAAAGATGATGCATCATATCAACTTACTGTACTTAAGTGATTTAAACGCGATAATAGTTCTTTATAATCATATAATAATTTTTTTTTTTTTATAATTAACGCGCGCACAAGGGACTATTTGTTTCCCTTTTAATGTAACACACTGCGCGGGCATTAGGTAGATAGGGAGGGGAGAGATAGGAGGTGTCGATTAACATTGGTTTTGAATGTTTGCAAATTGAAATGGCAAGGGAAAATCTCGCCGGGTAAACCATTCCAAAGTCGTGTTGTACGGCTAAAAAAGAATCCCTATATTTCACGGTACGTCCGAAATTGGGCTCAAGGGTGAACTGATGGGCATTCCTAGCAAGACGAGTATTACGGGCGAAACTTTTAAGGGGAGGAATGCAACTGGCTACTTCGAGTGAACATTTTTTGTAAAAGAAACGATAAAATAAGGAAAGACATGAAACATTGCGTCGGTGTTCGAGAGGGGCAATTGTTTCAGCGGCAGTTCTATTTCCTATCAATCTTAACGCTCGATTTTGTATTCTATCAAGCAGGTGAAACGATGTTTGTGAAGCACCTGCCCACAGGTGGGAGTTATACTCGAGTTTAGGGCGTATAAACGCTTTATAAATTGTAGCCAGATCAGAAGGGGAAAAATACTTCTTACTCCGATACAGAAAACCTAAGCACTTAGCAGCATTCTTAGCGATTTCAAATATATGGTCGTTCCAACGGAGGTCGTCGTTGACACACATACCGAGTACTGAGAGCTTTTCGGTTTCTTCGATGTAAGTGCCATTCATGGACAATGGCATTGGGGGAATGTTTAGCTTTCACGACAGAAGACAGCATTGAGTTTTTGAAGCATTAAACTCCACACGATTTCTATTACCCCATTTGACAATGCTGTATAAATCGGAGTTTAATGAGCTTGACATACGGCACCGTTGCAATTGTACTTCCGAAGCCGAAGGACGTGAAATATCGAACGAATAGGAAAAGCTGAGGGTAGAGTCGTCAGCAAAACAGTTAAGTGGATTAGAAGTAACAGACAGAAGATCATTTATAAAAATGAGGAAAAGAGTCGGAGATAGAACAGAGCCCTGGGGCACACCAGCATTTATTGTATGGGAATCAGACTTGAATCCGTCCAATACAACTTGTATTTTTGCGGAAAAAAATCTGTCCCATGGAAAAATTTACATTCTCAAGTACAGGAGGGGCAACGTTGCTATGCGGCAGCGTGGAGCTGGCAGCGAAATGGGCGGCGAGCAAGTTTGCCTTCTCTGAAGAGTAAACAATTGGTTTGTTGTTGTCGATGAGCGTTGGAACCGAAGATGTTGAGGAGTTTTTAATATTTTTTACAAATGACCAAAATTTTTTACTGCCTTTGGGACACTGCAGATTTTTTTGCCGTAATTTTTGGTCATGCAAAAATTTGGTTCTTTCAATAACGGAGTTGCATGAGTTTCTTGCTTGTTTGTGCTTTTTCCGATTTTCCTCTGTAGGGTTGGCTTTGTAAGATCGGAAACTTACTTCTTTGAGCCTGATAGCTTCTTTACAGTCAGAATTAAACCAGGACTTTTCTTTAGGCTTGATGCTTTTTACCCTGTTAGGAATAAAAGCACGCATCCCATTTGTGATCATTACAACACTGGCATCAATGTCACTATCGAGGAAGCATAGTGACCAGTTAAGGTTTCGGAAAAAAATATTCAGGCCGTCCCAGTTGGCTTTCTCGTATTGCCAAACGGTCCTGGTGGGAAGTTTTTCTTTAACTGGATGGGTGGAGGATGAGAAATTAGCTGAAATGATACAATGGTCTGAAGTGCCAAATGGAGAAGTAACACTAATGGTATATTTATCAGGGTGAGAAGTAAGAAACAAGTCAAGAGTATTGGCGGCTTGCCCAGCAACATCCGGTATACGCGTTGGCACATCGATAAGTTGGGTAAGGTGATGTAACCCAGCAAAGAGCTCGACATACCTTCCTTCGGGTGTTGTCTGACCAGAATAGCGGAGCCAATTGGAATTGTGTACATTGAAATCGCCTGAAATAACGATTTTAGTGCGAGGACAAAGGGAAACAATTTTCGAGATGGAATCAGACAGTGCATCAAACTCGTTACAAGTCGAATTACTGTCAAGATGTGGACTCCTGTAAATAAAACAATAATGAATGACATGCTTGCGGACAGTGAATTTGAGCCACAAGAAGTTAAAGTCCGTGTTGGAACATTGCCCATATTGGGGAAGGCTCTGGCAAGCAATATCATTCAAGTACCTATAATCACATAATCTACTCTACGAACGAAGCCTTTCAGATACACTAAACTAATCAATTGTGAATGTATATGTCAAACATGTAAAGAGCAGAAATAACTTCGAATTAGAAAATTTATTCGCAAACATTCAACATTCAACATGCACTTTTTTGGGATATCGGTGTTGTATTTGTAATGCTTGTAAGCCCCAACTGCGCTACCATACCTTAGGTAGCGGACCTGGTCCTCAACCAACAAGCTTCTCCAACCAGCTCGGCTAGCCTTCAGTCGTGCACGAGAAGGTGTGATGTTCTCCGTCTTCATGGTCTACAGACCCGGCCCGTCCCACCGAGGTGAAATAGAAGATTTTTCTCCTTTCTCCCTCTACCTGAAATGTACTATTTCAAGATAAAGTTAATACTTGAAGGATTTTCCTGGCAACAGACAGTGTCCCAGAAATGCAGGCTCTGAAAGCGAATCGAACCTTGAATCTTTATCATTGTAGTCGGGCACAATAATCACTTTTAAAGCCTATTGACCGATTCTTTAATGCAATTTTTCAACTGCCTCAAAATTATCTATATTTATATTTATGTTCTAAGAAATGCGAAAGACTTACCACACTAAAAATAATAATTATTCAAAACAGTAGTATTCCAATTTGATCCTCATAACTTCACTAATTATACCATTGAACATAGATATATAGAAATAGATACAAAAGCAACTTCTTGTAGGTACCCACAGTAACTCAACAAAAAAAATTGTTTTGAGTTTGCCGTCTACAACAAAACACCATTGAATTGTATTCCATCGCATTTATTCCAGAGGCAGATCCACGAAAGTACAATAACCGAAGTACAACTTAAATTTGCACTGCACAAGCCCACGAATAAAAAAAACTAGTCTCCAAAGCCGCATACAAAAAGTACCAACAACAACACCATATAAAAAACGAAAGATATAACCACTGCATAAAATTATTTGGAAATCACTTAATTTGCATATTTCAAGTGTAGGCCAACTTCAACTTCCACAGTAAACCTTTGGTTGATCCATATGCGGTTCATCGGTAGGAACTCCTTGTTCGATTGACATACAAAACCAAAGAACTTAAGAGGCAAAAAAGGTGAAACGATCAAAAGAAACATTTTTTCCAAGGAATTCAGTCATCGAATTCGAATCGTGTTTTAAGAGCTTCCACAATCAAGGTATCTATGACTCCTTAAAATCGAGTTATCCGTATCTTTAACTAACTGATCAATTATTAAAACAATACATCGTGCAATTTCACACTCATTAGGCCATTGCTCACCCCCCAATTAGACTTGCAGCAATTTCAATTCATATTATTACGCAGCGTATTTCATCCTGCAAAAGTATCTGACTATTCGTGATTTTATCTTTAGGGGCTATTTTGGACTGTAGTGTTTGGTGCGGGTGCGTATGCGGCAGAGGGATTAATGGGCTACATCATAAATTTTTTTATTACATAATTGCCTCGAATGAAAAAGAGTTAAGACGAGCCAAAAGCCAAAGGAAAGAGAATTAATAAAAAACCAACCAATAAAGTTAAGAAAAAAATAAAACCTGTAATTCAACAATTTCATTTGATTCCAAAATTCCAAGCAAACATATTTACTCTTATTCCAGCTTCATAAGAAGTATTTTTTAATTTATTACTAAAAAAATACTGCGTGTGGTGCGATACGTACAAACAGGCTTCAGATACATTTTTAATATCTTTCATTAATTTAATGCCAAATTAATAAATTCAAACAATATTATTGCTTGCAATTATGCATTTAAAAGAAATAACAGAAACATTGAACCGACGGACGTTGGTAAAAAAATTAAACAAAATTTGGTAACCTGCGGATTTAACCGCACACGCAAAAGATACAAAATCCAAGAAAAAAATACTTCAACCTGCTGCTCGACCAACTGCAGCCGTAGTTTCATTTCGCATTGACACAATTTGTTTTTTCTTCCACTTTGCAACAAAAAAAGAAAAACTTTAACCATTTCTTGAACAGCAATACATATAGATTTTGTACTTTTATTAAACCACTATACAAGGTATTAGATTCACAGATTTTAAACTCCAGTAACGAGTTCCATTTGGACTTTGGGTTTTTAGGCGTTCGTTCTGCGAATTGCGAGAAAAAAACATCAAATAACCATTTATGTAAGTTCAAGCCTCTAGAGTAATACCAAGGACACCTGTGTGCAATCAATTTTTTCTTCTATTCATTAAAGTAATTTAAAAAAAAAACACTAAAGTTAAAAAAAAATAAAATAAAATAAAATTGAAAGTATCTATCGGTTTTGTAAGTATATCGGTTACACATTTTGTAAGTGAATATCGCCTTTTTGGTGTGGAATTCTTATAGAAGTCGAGTATCTTAACGATTCGATTCTAAAAGATTTATATTCATTTAGTTGAATTACTTTTATAGAAGTAATTTTATTGCATCTGAAAGTTTCATTGCGCATGGATTAATTTGACATTTTTGATTTGTCGATTGCAAAGTTTGGTTTGTTGAGATAACTTGGTGATAATTTGTGCGTGCCTGTCGGTATTAATTGAGTGATATGCAAATGGCATTTCGAATTGATTTTCACGGAAAATTTATTTAAATTTGTTATAATTTTTTTCACAGTACCATAAAACTTAAAAAAATATAGGACATCAAGTTATTTACTTTAATTTTGTTGCATTTTTTTCAGTCCCAAATAAAATGTATGTTTTAAGCAATTCAATAGAATGACTTGTGTATTATTAGCTCACAAATTTCATGGCTTTTAATGTTTAAAAATAATTTCTGGCATATGGCCTAATAAACGCCATCCTGTCGGTCCTATTTTGCACCACTTTTTCGAGCATTCCGGGTCTTATTTCGTCAACCGTTGCTCTTTTATCAGAATTGACCAGAGATTTGGCGTACCCTCACAAAAAGTAGCCCAAAGGGGCAAGTCAAACGAACGAGGTGGCCAAATCACAGTTTCATTTCTTGAGATGATTCGGTCATTAAACGTATGTCTCAATAAAATGATGGTTGTATAGCATGTTGCGCCGTCGTGTTGGAACCATTTCTACTCCATATGATTTCCAATAACATGTGGAATAAAAAAATCACAAACCATTTGCCTGTAGCGTTCGCCATTCACGACAATGTGTGCACCAGTTTCGGACTTGAAAACAAATAGGCCGATGATGCCTTCGGCATGTAAACCGCATCGAACATTTAATGGAGACTCAAAAGTCTCATGAGAATTTTGCCCACTTCAAACACGACAATTCTGCTTGTTTACAGAACCATTAAGCCAGAATTAAGCCTCATCGCTGAATATAATTTGACGATTCAAATTTGGTAAAACTTTGAGTTGATTCTCAGCCCATTCACCGTCCACACAACACAATTAATGGTCCGCCGACTTTAATTCTTGCACCAGTTGGATCTTATATAGATATAGGCCAAGATCGTTCCTCCAAATTTTCCAAGTAGTGTATGGGCGGTGACCGAGTTGCTGTCAACGGCGTTGGATCGATTAATTCTGCTCCTCTGTCATACTCACGTCTATAGTGGAGATAACTTCTTCTCTAAGCACGGTACGGGCTCGATTTGGAAGAATATTATGCAAAACAGTAAATGTTGTCATGAATCAATCCATTAGTATTAGCTGCTCAGAAGGACGATTAATGGCAACTTTAACTTAGCGAAGTGCTTCTTTATAAGTATCATCTGTCAGGTAAAAATTTTGAAAAATATTTTTTTATTTTTTATTTGGTTTTGAGTCAAATTGGTACATCATAAATAATAATTTTAGAAAGAAAGGAACCCAGGCACGATCTTCGGGTAATAAAAATAGCCTATGTTTCTCTTTATAACAACAGCTATCTGCCAGTGAAAGTCCTGTAAAAATCAATGCAACCATATTTTAAATTTGCCGAAACAAACAAAGAGATAAAAATTTAAAAAAAATGTTTTTAGTACTGTGTATAATTTATACATATGTTCATTTTGTAAAAATCTGTTATCTTGACATTTAACACAGACATTTCAATTAAAGCTTGGTTTGGTAATCCGTGTGTCCATACCGTTGTAAGCACTTGCTTTTTGATAAGCACTATCTTATGGGTGCTTAGGTTGATGCATTTTCCAATAAGCTAGTTCAATTTTTATAATTTAATATCGAGTTTTCTCGTTTCATTTTAAAGTCCATCTTCCAGTTTAACTTAGCATCAAGAATCGTGTCTAAGCATATAGAATACGGTATTTTTTCGAGTTATTAAATTGAAATTGATTATTAACATTCTTGTAATTAAAGTTAATATTCGTTGATTGGGAATTTTGCTAAGCGTTTTCTGTAGCTTTTAGTTGTTTTTTTAGTTAGGTTCGATGATGCAAGTATGGATTAATCATCAACAAATATTGCTTTCATAAATTCCTCTTCTTGAGGTACATAGCTCGAGTATAAAGCAAAAAAAAAAATAAATTGCACGACTGGATCGCACGTACTTGGTCATATGTGCGGTCACATTGTAGAATAAAATTTAAGAGAACTAAAGTGAACATCAAAGCATTTATTCGATTTTTTGACTTTTGATTGTTCGAATAAAGTACGTTAAATTGTATTGAGTGAATAATTTAAACGCCATTTTATTTCTTTAAGAATTTAATTTTCTTAAATTTTATTCTACAATGTGACATGAGAAAATAGGTGCGATCTAGTCGTGCAATTTATTTTAAATCTAACTCAATACTTTAAATATTGATTATTAGTTTCTTGAGCTATTAACCATATAATTAAACCCTCCGAAAGTTATATCTCAAGTTCTAATAAGATTCCTTAAAAAATCGAGTCAACAAAAGAATCAATAGAGGGAATGATATCATCTTTGGTGGTTATAATAATACTTTTTTAAGTTGATTTAAACATACATACATAAGTATTTTAAATTTTGCTCAGGCTATAAGGCTTCACAAATCCAGATAAGTTTTCCATGTCTTTAAAAGAATTAGGTTCATATATGTGTACATATGTTCGCGCCTTGAGTCGTTTGCTCTTTATTAAAGTCCTTGAGAGAGTAAGATGACGGACCTCGAAATGACTTTAATTACTTAATTCAATTACTCTTTGCTCAATATGGAACCATCATAAGGTAAGATCTTATCATCAAATGAACAAAGTAAGTCTTTCTCTATGTAGACCAGTATCTTCCTTTCTTCTTGTTCTTTCATTTTATTCTGGACGACTTTCGGATCCTGTGGGGTTCGACGGAATGTTGTATGATATTGCGTTTTTGACGGGGTTTTCAGAATTTCTTCTTCTTACATGACAGTACCAACTGAGCAGGTCTGGAGTTGGCCTGATTGGATCAGAAAACAGACAACTTAATTGTTCAGTTTTCTTCAGACTAATACGTTAGCCATTTCCGTCAAAAATGTCCAACCATACGTCAAGTGCTCCCTGCAGGGATGTTGAATCATCGCTTATGATGGCTCCATCGTCCAGATAGAATTTTCATTCTGACATATTAATTCTCTAATATAATATTTTTCAGTTCACAATAAAGACAAAGTTAATCAATTTGACAACCGAAGATATTTTTTTTTTATTTTTTCATATGAATAAGTCTAACCCTTAAACTGCCATGGAAAATTACAGAAAGAATCTGTCGAAAAGATATGCAAATGAATACTAACCATGTTTTGGTTCTACATCATCGACCTCTTACTCACGATTTATGTGATTTATGTACAACGAAGAAGTCCAAAAAATTAAATTTAAAATTTGATAATTTACGAGTTCGCTCCTCACCTCTTCCTCTCGAATCCGATGAATATTGGTAACCGTTTTTCAATTTATTATTCAAACCAGAAAACAATAGGAGAATAAAAAAAATCAATTTCTAATCTCACCAGCTAACTTGGTTGCCATTGTGCTTCGTGCTCCGCATACAGAATGCAGCAACACCAGCTACGGATTTTTGTTGAAAGCTGAAAGCTTCAACTAATGGTAAGAAGAATATCAGCAGACAAAAGGAAGACTAGAAACAACAGTTATTCGAATGATGAATGGTTTGAATCTATTCTATGCCAGGGATTCGAACTGAGGACTTACATTGTAGATAGTTTCACCAGCACGCCATACTACAAAAGAAAAATATTAAATTAATTATATAAAATAAATTAAATTACTTAATTGCATCTTTTTGAATAATTGAAAAATGAAGTTCTTAGCCTAGCCATTGACGCTTTGGAGTTTTCTATTGAAAGATCCATGGATCCATTTGATCCATACTTTCATTAGTGGCTTTGATCGGTTCTTTTGAAATCAGTACATCCAACTAACACATCCTTGTGATCGACTTTATGCACCACGGGAACAAAAGCTGGCTGCTAAAATCCAACAGAACCTATTATGGTCTGTCAAGGCTCTTTAAATCCAGAAACCTTACAATAAAAGATTCGAGACTTGGGTGCTTACCAAAAGGCAATTAAGTAGCAAACGATTCTCTCGGGCAAATGAAGTTTCTCTTCATAATATCCAGAACTGGGATAGTACAGTTCTGCTGTATGGGGCAGGGACATAAACATTAATAAAACTGGATGAAGACTGAAAACTCTATTCCGAGAGGAAAATGCTTGGTTTGATTTTAAGGGGCTCGTTTTGCACGTGCATGGAGGAGATAAAAGCTGAAGTGAACGGGCCTGTACAACTACAAAGCCGCACAACAGTAAACGTCAAACATCTCCGGTTTGGAAAATCTAAGATTTAATCCCGAACAGACGGCGGAGTAGAGAAAGTCCCACCGTGATGAAAACTGGAAACAGGCGACTAGATCCTGAACGGTTTGGAGAAGCTGTATGATTTGATGCTTAACCAAATGGTACATTACTGAATGATTCAGCACTGTTGAGATAAGTGTTAATCAATTTTTTCACTTCAAAAATCTGTAAATCGCAGTTTCATTTATTATTTCAAGTTGAGCCAAAATCGATCCATTTGGATTCACGGACTCAAAACTTGTCATGAGAAAAGTTTTCCTTTTGATTGGTTGTAAAACAGTCCCTGGGATAATACCTGATCCACCCTAACGATATCAATTTTGTTATGAGCCAAAGAATTTTCTGGATTTCGATTTTAATTATATTGAGTTCTTGATTTCCTCTTCTAAACGCTGACAAATCATAAAAAAAACATCAAATCAGATGGCTTGACAGCTCCTTAAAACCAAAGTCTAGGGAATTATATTTTCAATTATTCCAGTGTATGCACATTGGGAATCTCCAGGAGCGGAAGGGTCAAATTCGAAAGGCTATTTGAACAAATTTTTTTTTTTAGACGAACTTTACTTACTTATTTAGGTGGCGCTACAATTAAGGGCAAACCTCGGCCTTAACCAACATGCCACTCCAGCTAGCTCGGTCTTTGAGCGCGCCACCTAAGGCTAGGTCTTCCTTGACTGCGTATACCCTCTGGGATGGAATCGAAGATCCTGCGAGCCGGAGCATTGTTGTCCATTCGTTCTACATGGCATCTTAAACGTGATTTTTTGACCAGGTTAATGTCGCTGTACAGCTTGTATAGTTCTTGGTTGTACCTTCTCCTCCAAAGCCCGTTAACGCAGATAGGACCGAATATCTTCCGAAGAATCTTACGCTCGAAACGATTAAGGATATCTTCATCCGCTTAAGACTTACTTTAGGTTGAAGAAATCGCACAATAGTGCATCACCATATCTGTATAGCTCTTCTCTATAAATGCTATCGTACGCGGCCTTAAAACTGATAAATGGATGGTGGGTATTGATTTGGAATTCTTGGGTAGTTTCCAGGATCTGCCTTAGTGTGAACATTTGATCAATTGTGGACTTTGCAGGCCTGAAACTATACTGGTAGGAGCCAATCAGGTTGTTGGCAAATGGTTTCAAGCGTTCACATAATACGGCAGAGATGATCTTGTAGGCGATATTCAGGAGACTTATACTTTTATAGTTGGCGCAGGTTAGAGGGTCCCCTTTCTTGTGGATCGGGCAAATGATGCTGAGGCTCCATTAATGAGGCATACTTTTTTTACTTTTGAGATGAGTTGGAGTATGCTCCACCAGGTCATCTCCGGCCACTTTAAAAAGTTCGGCGGGTCCAACAGCTTTGTTGTTTTTTAGTTTAGATATTGCTATCCTCACTTGATTTTCGGTAGTAGACGGAAGTTTTGTATGTCATCGCCCATGTTGAATGGTTCATTCTGCCTGACAGCGGGATTCTGGTCTTCATCGCCGTTCAACAGTCTGCAGAAATGGTCCTTTCATGTACTCAGTACCGACTGTGACTCTATTAGGAGGTTTCCATTCCTATTTGAACAGGTTCCTGTGCGGGTTTTTTTTGCCTTGGCACGTTCTTTTTACCTGTTGGTAAAACTGCCGCACGTTGTTCCTGGAGTAGCATCTCTCAAAATCTTCGATCGCGCGCTTCTCATTCTCTCTCTTTTGGAGAAGTCGGTGTTCTTCCCGTCTTTTCGGCTCGTCCTTCTTTGTAGCGCCGCTTTATATGCCTCTTATTTGGCTGCATGGGCCTGCCTGCATTTGTCATAGAACCAGAAGTTTCCAGCAGGTGGTCTGGTGAAACCTAGCACATCAGTTGCGGCATCTCTGATGGCTTGTTGGCAGCGTTGCTACTGGTCTTCGGCACTCGATGTTGGCAGCAATGAGAGGTTACAGGATATTCGATCGGCGTAGGTTCTGGCGCTCCCATACGATTGCAGTTTTTCGACGTCATACTTCATTAGAACATCCAATATACTGAAGGCGTGTCTTGCATCGATCGCAACGTGATCAATCTGGTTGACGGTATTTTGATCTGGGTCCCTTTGTGCATATCGAGATGAGAAAACCGCGTGCTTGCAATGGTGACGTTACGTGCCGCTGCGAAGTCAATTAGCCTTGGTCGTTTTCAGACGTTGTGTCGTTAAGGCTATGTTTTCTGACAGTCCTACCAAAGATTTCCTCTTTACCTATTTTGGCATTAAAATCGCCTAGGACGATCTTAATGTCGTAGTTATATTAGGCTCATTTTGGCGAATTTAGCCTTGATACGGATTGTCACAAGCGTTACGAAAGCCTAATACTTCTTGCCTACGTCTACGGTTTACGACGAATCCACAGCCAAATAAACGCTGTGGTCTTCTTTCACAATCACCATAGTACACGTCACAGTTTTTCATTCTCCTTTTGCCCGGCCCCTCCCAACGCACTTCTTAGATGGCAGTAATTCCTGCTCTGTAGCAGTCTAAGGCTAGATGTTTGGCTGCACGTGGTCTGTTAAGAGTTGTAACATTTTAAGTGTAGATCCGAATGTCTTTGTTCTTAATTCGTCTTTCCGAGGCTATTGGTCGCTTCGTAACTTTATATTCTTCCATGGGGGGTTGTTAACCGTATGCACAAACCCAACCTGGAGGGCCTAGTCCTTTGTTGGACTTCTTGGACAAAAGGAGCCGGGAAGTCCGGAGTCAGTTACCCGCTTCGGGGATATGAGCGCTGCCGGTGGCTCAACCGCCACCATCTCTATTTCAATGCCCTGACTTGCATTGCATTGTCCCAATGACCTTATCTCCAAATACGTCGAAGTATTTCATTGGGGCATCTGCCTTGTTAAATGTTGACGCCACCGTTGGTCCAATTGATTGGGCTCGTTTGCCGTACGTCCTCTTTCTGAGGGGCTAGTGCAAGACTTCTGCGAATCGATCAGAGCAGTCATTAAAGCAGAGCATTATAGTGTTGTTATTTTTTTCTGTGTTCACCATTCGCGCTTATAAGTTTAGCAGGAATGTCTGGGTGGAGAGACCAGTATCCGGTGGTTAAATAAGCACAATTGATGCGAACGAGATAATTACAACATTGGGCATCGCATGGTTGACGCCGATCAGTGCCTACCCTCTTCATACAACACTCAACCAAAACACATGTATGTACTCTTAAAGTGCTCCGGAAAACAAACAATGTAGCTCAAGAATCGAACCTCGACGTAACGCCAACAAACCCTTTGTGTCTAGGGTGCTCGTTAACACCAACAAAACACTTGGCCTTTCAACAGTGCAACGTACCCTTAACCATTTTGAAACAACTCATCAGCATTCTCAAAAGCTCCTATGTAGTAAATGTTAAATTATAAAAAAAAAAAATTATAATAGTTAAAACAAAACACTATCCGACGAAAAAAGAATTAAAACAAAAAATTAAAGAAAAAATTATAAAAAAAAGAAAACGCATTTTAATTACCACTCATACCGCAATCCCTACAACATACCCATTAAACCCAGTTACACGACATACATGTTACTCCACCGCACCGTTATGCCGCGGCACACATTTTCCTTTGGCCATTGCACAGAAAAAGAGAGAAGAGAGGAGTGCAAAAGAAATCCATCATGGAGGAAAAATAATGTACAAAAAAAAACTGGGAATCATACGGGACTCTACTCCACTAAACCAGCACAACTGTTTGATTCACCTTATATTCAATCCACAGAACCCCGAATCAGGCAGCCAACTCCAAGTCCCACAAGCCCACTGCTGCTGGTTAGCTGACTGGCATAGAGCGGGCGCGTTCATAGAACACTCCAGGCCTTCTAACTAGGCAAAGCTATGTATAGCTTGTCCATATACTATACATACCTCCCTACAGCCTGAAAAGTAAAACTCTTGGATAAATAAAACGCCGAGCTGTACACACACTGCAGTCTAGCGCGTTACACTATCTTCACTTGGCAAAGTGGAAGCATAGCCTAAGGAATATGCATATATTTATTTTTAAAGGCCCCACCATCCACCATGGAAGACCGCCAGCGGCGGTATGGTAGTAGTCGTGTCTATGCGTTGTCTTTGGCTTGCCACCGATTAAGGAGTCCATCCACGTATACAATGCTACGGTACATTACGCGAGGGAATGCGCGCTATGCTGTCATACGCTTGTTCCATACATAATTATAGGCGCGCACTTACCCACTAGCCGCGCCACCATCTCCATCGTCGTCATTGCCGCCGATGGCATGCAAAATACTTCATTATATAGTGACACTCATTGCTCGCTGGCGCTCGTCCTCCACTGTTACTCCTCTGGTCATACAAAAAAAATAGCAAAGGATACATTCATAATAGCGTTGTAACTTTATCTATGGAATTCAGGCCCGTTTGGTTTGTAAAGAAATTTTGAAGGCACGTCTTGCAGGTCGTATGAAGTCACTCGAATTTCGATTTGGGGCTGGTTTCCTAAAAACCAAAAATTGCATGGATTAATTTTAGTGTTATTACTTGAGGTTCTTTGAGCTTCTGGATTGCAGCTCAGACTTGGTTGGTGATAAACAAAGCCTTGACAAGACTTCTGAAAATAGTTGCTTGAATCTGAAGGATAATGCGTATCTTTAAGATGATATTTTATAGAAAAACATTAAAGAAGTAAATTGCAGTGATAATAGTGTATCGGACTGCTATTCCGAAGGGTCTGGGTTCGTCGCACTGGCCGTTTTAACTTGTGATTATAGGTACTGTAAGGCAAGTTTAGGATTCGTGAATATAAAAAAATTGAGATAACAATCAAACATGATATCACGATCATAGAGAAGCTTAAAACAAAGTTACACAAAACATCTGTCTGTCTGTCTGTCAGTCTATCTGTCCGTCTGTATGTGTATTGATCTACAAGGGATTACCTTCGAATTTGGTATGTGTGGTTCTTTTGACATTCCTTAGAGGGGAAATTTTATTTGTAGGCCTAAAAATAACGGTACCTGCCTTATAACCGGTAAGGAAAAGCTTATTTTTTTCAAAAATGGCTCCAACGATTTTGATGATAGTTTTTGATTTTTTGTAGGTATTAGCTATAATTTTATCAAAACCAAATTTAAGGAAAATTCTATTAAGGGTTCCTTCCATATGAAGGTTTTTTTTTGTTAATATTCGGCGTTCTCCGTAATAGCTCATTGGATTTTAATAAAATTTTATTTTTGAAAAAAATCTAGAAAGCAAACTTAATTCTGAATACCGAAATTTTAAATAATTTAATATATGTATTTAAAATTATTTTTTTAATAATTTATTTCTAAAATTTAATATTTTTAAAACTATTCAAAAAAAAATATTTTAAATTGATTGATTGATAAACTCTAAACAACTGAAAACCAAAATCTCAAAAAAAATTTTTTTTCAAAAACTAGAAATAAAAAAACAGGATTTTATCAAAATCCGTCCTACAATGTTCGAATTACTTTTTTCATTAATCTATTGTTATTTAAGACGTGAGATGGCAAACTTCATTTTTTACTTATAACCGTTAAGTGTTGTGGTTTGACACTTTTTAAAAGTTCAGATCGTGTTATTTTACTAAGTAAATATTGTTTGTTTCATTCAAAGATCTAGCCTTGAACCAGTCGTTCCTTTTTTTTACTTGCGATTATAGATAGGTTTTATAATGCAAATTATGCATTCGTGAAAAAAAAATTAAGATAACAAAACATTACATTACGATGATAGAAAAACATTCTGTTCATCTGTCCGTCTGTCTTTACGGATGTATTTTGGACTGTAGCCTAAACGGTTGGGCCAATCGTCTTTAAATTTAGAAGATAAGGTTATTTTGATGGTAAATCGAGTTATTTTGCGTTAATATGCACCAGAGTAGAGTTAAAGGCCAAAGAGTGAAAAAAGTCCCGAGTCAAAACTACCTTTTTTAGGGTAAGGCCCTTTTATTTACTAGACTAGATGGTAATATTGATCGAATTGTTGCATATTCGAGTGCTGTTAACAGTATTTCGTCTCCCTAAACGGTTTGCGGTATTTTTTTTAACATTATCTGATGTTAATTAAGTACCCTACCAAAGATCAACGACGAACAAATAAGTTTTTTTTGTTTATTTTTTTGCAAAAAAATTCGGACCAGTGACGCCCTCGTGTTCGTTGGTGTTGTTGCATATTAGTGATTTTGCTTGTTTACACAGAAATTCATAAAAAAATGTCACTCAGCTCTAAAGACGAATTTTTGTCCAAAAATTGGGATCCTTTTCCAAATTCTCCGAACCCCATTAAGCGAACGATCGGTAATGTCTATGGTAATGAACTTTGAGTTCCTCGGTCAGTTGGATCTTGTATGGATGCAGATCCAAGTCCCGACGAAAGGCGAATTTTTATGCATGGCTTGTAATCGACTGCCTTAGGTTATAGAGTACACTTTAAGGGACTTCGGTGATGTTCTGTATTGATCTTGCGTTCCTTTGACGTACGATATTAGCTCATTGATTACAAGAAACATTCATCTTAAATTTTTCCAACAAACGTTGAAGAGTCAATTGTGAAGGGCCACCACGTCTTCTATAAAATGAGAGCAACGTTTTCACTTAAGAACACTCATTTTGACAGATTTCACCAAAACAACATGGCTGGGGAAGGCCGCCAAAATCTATCCGCCCATTGAAAAAGCCCTTATTTTTTGTTGTTTTTTCCAGGTACAAAATCATCTCTTTGTCGAATCTCTTGTATTGATTAGCAGTGTATCTCTTGAAATTGTAATGTTGCTCTTTGGATAAAATGGCATGAATATGGGGTCAGAAATATGTAATATACAAAATAATTAACTTCACAAAATTTATACGATCCCAATTTTTGTTTATAAAAAAACAATTTCTTTAGCTTTAAAATAGAATCTATTATTGGACTCAAGTCTATTATTTTGGTTTGTTCTCCAAGAATTTTTTTTCAATAATCCAATATATCCGCCTGGAATGAAAAGAACATGTCACACCAAAACTGAAGTCAGCGCAATAGAAGACCAAGCCTCATTTAATGACCACGTCCCGTTGATTAGTCACCCAGCCCTCGATCTTGCATCTTCTTAAAGACGATGTATTCAATATGTTCAATTGTCAGATGCTGAAACTCTGAGACGCTATAGACCTACTAAGGCTGTCTGTAACTACCCTAGAGAGCTGCCAGTCATGCCAAAGCCAAAAACAAAACAAAAAAAAAACCACGAAAGACAAAAAATTAAATAAGAAATGCCGGCTAAAAGTTGAATGTACATAGAGAATGGATGAAAGAGGAAGAATAATAGGAAACATGCTGAGAACTCGTAATGGGGGTACCCCCATAGGCCCATAGGGTTGACATCCACAACCTCTCTCCACAGCACTGCTTCTATATATGCATTTGACTGACATAACAATGCTTTAATAGTTTTGACCCAATTCCTATCGTTTATGTGTATTAACGATTAGAGTTCTTCCGTTATACCATATGATACCCATAGAGTGTGTACTGCACATGTGAGTGACTATATTACCAGCGAATCTAGCATATTTGCAGCTTTTTGACATTTACAGATGTTTCCGGTGGAGATATACATTATGTTGGGCACATGTGTGCCTTTCATGTATCTAACAATAAACCACGAAGATACTTGTAAGAAAAAGATGGGCGAAAAATAGGATAGAAAAGAAAATTTTATAAATCTGCTCCACAAGGGTTGACAATAATAAGATGACCCATATGTGGCATACATATGACATAACTCTAACATGACTGACTGTTGGTAATATATCAAAATAAAAAAAATATCACTCAACGTCACAATTTTTAATAAGATACGTCATGTGCGTCACTAAAACACAGATTTCTTTGCCTGGAATCCATTTTCGATTGGAGAAAGCAAAACCTTCCAAAATACGCAAAACGAAAGGTACAAACTCTTTCTTTTGTTGTTTTTGTTGTTGTCTCCGCTTTTAAATTCCATGAAGCTTTCCTGTGTCTACAAAAATTTTATTTTGTTTATATCCAAAGTCTGCCGAAAATTACAATTCAATTTCTACCGACAAAATAAAAAGAAATTAGATTTGATGTCTCTTTAACTGCGAAAAGATACAAACAACGAAACAACTTAACGAAGACAAAATAACAATTATTATATTCATCAACTTTTACTCTTTTCCTCGTTTGAATGAGCAACTGAATGAAGATTTAGGTTTGTGTATTGTTTATATAGTTTTAAATGTTGGCCTAGTGCTTTTTGGTTAATGTTGTTCCGGATCGATGGTGAAATTAAAAATAGCTTAAGACCTGGTAAAAGCATAATGGGAATCAACTTAATTTACCCTAACGTCTTGGCACTCTCACTTTGACGAGGTTTATGTAAGAAATTCGATAAACTATCATCAAAAGGGTTGTGGTAGGAAAAATATCAATTTAAAGCTGGTTACATCATTAACTTGGTGGATTTTGATTAAAATCAATATTTAATAAATGTAATAAATAAAAAAAAATTTAAATATCTTCACCTTTTTCAGGGTCAAAATGTTGCCAAAGACTTTCTTTTTATTATGTTATTTGAATACTATAGCATAGCCTCTACCGGCGACTTCTTCCGCGTTTACTTCAGATTTCGTTAATGGTCATTGATATGGGATTAACTGGGACCCTCAGCTCGTCGTTCAGATCTGTCCCACAGTAAATTTCTTCTGGGTAAAAATAGATCTGTGTAGTACAGTTTAGTTAATCCTGCAATTCATCCATTTACCAAACTTGACTAATTCGCATAGTCGTTGAAGCATGTAACATAACAAACAAACCTATAGCCATTTACATCATTTCACATTTAAACATCTTCCACAGGAACCATGCATTTGTCCTATATAAATGGTAGCCTTTTTTTCAATCAGCATCTCATACATTTAACAAGCCAAATTTTAGCAAAATCCGTTAGTCGTTTAGGCGTGATTGCGGTACAAAAACATCCAAACACTCAAACATAGAAACTCTTACACTTAAAATGTTAGTAAGATTAAAAATATTATATATAGATATTTTAAGTAAAATCGTTCCTTAAATAATAAATTTTCGAAAAAAGCGACCCGAGTGCTTAAGTTACTTCTTACACCATATATCTACCATAGAAAGTAAAGTCAAAATCGGTGAAAAAGTTTACGAAATTAGCCGGAACAAACAGACATTCAGATACAATTAGGTATATGTCGTATAAGATACATTTTATGGATCAAACAACGGCGCTACTTATTGCACCCGAGTAAACCTTAGAAACTACCAGCTTACCAGGTTAATACAAACGAGTTTTGTTTTTACTCGGTAAATTAATTTTAATTTAATATTGTTAATATAAATATTGTAAAGGTAAATACAAGGAAATCTTCTCTTTCAAATATCACCCGTACAATGCCACCTATCGGGTCTTTTTTTATTATTTTTATTGCAGTTTAAAAAAAGCGACCGCAATGCCACCTATACTAATTAAAAAAGTCTTAGTTAGTCCTTACAACATGACCGTCAAAGTCAGCCTATAGATAAGAATTTTTGGAAAAAACGACACCAGCGCCTCATAGTGGGACATTGAAATTATCTACGTTACTCCTTATAGTATCAGTTATCTGCCACGAAAAGTCTTGTCAAAATCGGTGCAGTCGTTTCCGAGATTAGACAAACAGATAGACAGACAAAAAAAATTAAAAAAAATCTGTTCTGTGTTATAAGTTAGTTCCGAATGCTTCCGTTCATGTGCATCTTTTAAAAAGCTGTTATTTTTATATTAAAAACAAACACTTCAATTGTATTATAATGTATAGATTTGATTCTAAAATCAAATTTAATCGTTCTTGTTGTGATTTTCCTCAAGTAAATTCATGCAACACTTTAGCTTGATAAAACTTGTGATATTTTTTGGCTTTTTTACTTGCGGCTAGATAAGGGCTAATTGGATTTTTGTCAAATTTAACATTGGAAAATTTTGAATAATTATTTTTTTTCTTTTTTTAATTAATTTTTTTTTAATTTTAAAACTTAACGGAGTTGCATGAGAACCTTGCCTGTTTGTGCTTTTTCTGATTTTCCTCTGTAGGGTTGGCTTTGTAGGATCGGAAACTTACTTTTTGAGCTTGATAGCTTCTTTACACTAAGAATTAAACCAGGACTTTTCTTTAGGCTTGATGCTTATTACTCTGATATCCAAAATAAGTATTTTGTAAGGACTAAATAAAAAAAATATAAACGACGTGAAAAGCACATAATGTTGAGCGAATGCATACGACTCAGACGACTAGACGTGACTATTATTTTTTTTAGTTTCTCGTAAAATTTTTAACCGAAATAAGAGTTGTTTCCTCTATCGATGTGATGTTTTTAATAGTAACTCAAAAAACAAAATTAATAAAAATGAAAACAAGTTTTTATAAATTTTACTTTTAATCGAATTTCAAAATTCAAAAAAAATAAAAGGCACGACTGGGTCGCACGTACTTGCTCTTATGTGCTAATCCTTTTTAAGTGCAGGCGTCTTTTTGACAGAGATTTTATTTTAATATTTTTTGTATGACGTGCAACTTCCTTAGAATCGTTTTGGGGTGAAGCTCGAACGAACATGCGTCACGACAAAGGGATAAACACATAAATATATAGGATTGTTAGCTTTTGCAGTTTTTTAGTGTATATACTGTTTATAATATAATTTGCTAATAGAAAGATACAAAGGACTTTTTTCAGTTAAATTTTCATTTTGGTATGGAAAAATTTGAACAACTGGCATAAAGATTCGTCGGAATCAGCAGTATGGCAATAATGCTAGGTAAAGGGACCTTTATACGTCCCAATATGGGACCAATGGAATTTATAAAGGATTTAGGTACCTATAATAAGGTTGGAAGGAAGGTAGGTACTAAAATTAAGATACGTGTTCCAACTACTGTTAAGCCAGTAGGTATAGAGACAATATTAAAAGTTAGCACAGTGGTTTTGTTTATTTATAGGAAGGTGTAAACTTTTGTTTTCTCGATTGAAATTTTTGCATTCAGTAGTAATCGAATAGTTTTTTTTATTTGTTAGTTGTTTTTGTGTGTTTATCAAAGGCTTCCTTATTTATTCTGTGCTTTTATGATGATGAAAAATACTTTAAAATACGTAAGTATGTATGTAATGTAGGTTGTCACTTTCTTTTATTTGACTAATGGCTTGGCTAGGGCTTAGCCGAGCAATATGAAATAAAATGTTGGGGAAAAAAATTTATGAATTCAAAAAAACACTACTCATAACGTTTTTTGGAAAAAATGTTGTAAGCCATCTTATTTCTTTTGCTGTTTTCTATTTTATGAATTTTTCATTTCAAAATCGTTCGACCAGTTTTTTCAAAAAAATGTTTTTTTTGAAAAACTTTTCGAAAACATATTTTAAAATTTTTTTTAGTATGTAAATTTTAAGAAATCTATAGTTTATACTAGGAGAAAAATTTAAAAAAAAATCTATAGATCCGTTTTCAAAATATTCAAAAAACAAAATATTTTTTTAAAAAAATTATTAAAATTTAAAAAAAAATGTTTTTGAAAATTTTGATAAGCAATATTATTTAAATCATAAAACACTACATATTTTGAAAATTTCATCAAAATCCGTCAATTAGTTAACGAGAAAGTCTGATTTTAAAAAACCGGTCATATGGGAGGTACCGTTATAAAACTTTTTCTGAAAAATCCATTAAAATTAAAAGATAGATTTTGCACAGAAACCATCATTCTGAAAGTTTAATCAAAATCGTAGGAGCCGTTTTCGAGAAAAATAAGTTTTTTAATAAAAGTTATATGGCAGGTACCGTTAGTTTTGGAGCTAGAATGCCAATTCGAAAAACAGTCGGGTAGAGCACTCTAAAAATACTATATACCAAGTTTGAATCAAATCGGCTTAACCGTTTAGGCTGTAGATATCGATACGGACAGACAGACAGACAGACAGACAGACAGACAGACGGACGGAATTTCCGGACCCACTTTTTTGACTTCTCTATCATCGTAATATCATGTTTGATTGTTAGAATTTTTTTTTTTTTACGAATGCATAACTTGCCTTATAGTCCCTATAATCGCAAGTAAAAATGGAGTTTACACAGACACAAATTGTATAGTAAATTTTAAAAAAATTATGTAACTTTGAATGAATATTCAAAGATAAAGTTATACAAATTCCGTATTAGTTTTTATTTAAAAACAATTATTTTTGGTAACAAAGAAGAGTTTTTAATTCGTGAAAATCTTTTTTTTAATAATTTTTAGTTTTAAAGTATTGTTTATCAAATGTTCACATATGTACGTGTGGTGCCATTAAAAAAAATTCCCGTTTTTAAAGTACACCCAATGTAAGGTTAAGGGTAAGGTGACAAACAAACCTACCGGTGCGAGTATCAGAGTGGAAAATCGTCAGGGGAGAAATGCACTAAACTTCACAGAAAAGTTTGTTGGTAAAAAATTCTTTATTAAAATTAGGCACAGCGAGGCTCCATCCAAGTTTTGATAAAGATTTTTCTTATTGATTAGTATATGCTTAGGTTGGTAGTGAAAAAGATAATTCATGTCAAGAAATCCAGAAAAATTGGCGATAACACCTATCTATACAAAATGTCACTCCCAGAACAGCACTTTTTCCCAGCAATTGTCTTCTTTGAAAATAAGGTTCATGTTCATCTAATGTTCAAAGAACTATTACTCTTCCATTTGTTGACTACAAATCCGTCGTCGATTAATAATCTTCAAAATTAAGAGACAAAGTTCTTAGAAAGGTTTCCATAAGAATACAAATATACAACAATATAACATGGTAAATTGTTAAAATGGTGTCCTTTCCTCAATATTAATAAGTAGACACGTACTTCATCATCTCCCCGATGAATCAGTGCCCCACATCATATCATACAAATAATTTTGTCTCCATCTTTGAATTCCTGCCTACTTCATTCCTAAACGTCGCTTCACCACAATAGAAATATTAAAAGTCCCGTTTGCATACATATTTCCACGTAGCAGAGCTACACAAAAGTGCTCCCAAAGCAAATGTTTAAATGCCTAACAACATCCCGGGCCATCCCAGATTACGAGCCCCAGCCCATCCTCCATTTTTCAGGTGATTATCCGAACAAGGCCCACAAACAATAGAAGAAACCAGAAAAATAAAAAGAAATTTCTGTGTTCTTGCTGACTGACTGCACAAAATATTCCTGGCATCATGTCGTGCGAAAAAAGAATCGAGTGCCAAGAAAAACGGACCATCAACGGAAGGGGGATACGCAGAATGGCTAATAGTAACAAGAAATGCAACAAAATACAAGAAAATGAAGAACAAGAAATGAGAAATTGTCTATTACAAACAAGATACATGCAACATGCAACAAATAACAGCAACAACAATCAACCCAAAGAAAACGAAAAAATCAGTAAATAAATAAAAAAAATTACAGTTATAACGGTGCATGATGCGGGAACACCTTGCGTTAAAAATGTGTGTTATTTGAGCTGCTTCTCTGCTTAATCATTTCTTCTTCTTTGGTTTGTTTCCAATTCTTCTTTTTGTTTGATTTTAGGTTCAGGTTGTTGAGTTTATTTTTATATGCACAGCGAGCATGTTTGCGCGCTATTTTTAGCCGATTCCTTTTTACCTCATTTCTGTGTTAGCCTTTTGCCTTACTCCGCCCAATCCGCTGTTTTTATTTTTTCCTCAATCCTAGTCATACCTTCCTCCTGCAATTCGTCGTCATGTCATGTCGCCTGCCCCCATCATGGAACTGCAAACTGCAACTGCAATTTTGTCTTTGGGATTGTGCGGCGTTATTTGTTATTTCTGTTTTGATATGCTCCTTCGTGAATCCCGTTTTGTCGTGTAAGTAAGAATTGCCATCGCCATTCCTTGGCCCTTCCCCAACCCCCATTCCAACCATCCACTGTGTGTATATATTTAGGTTGGATTTGTGGCGAATATTTGTGGTGTTTGCGCATCTGCTGAGCTGATTAAATGGGATTTTTAGTTGTTATGCAACAGCTTTAAGTTGGCTAGTGTTGCCGTTAAGCAATAAACATAACTTGATTGGGTAAAGAAGAAATATTCAAAAAAGTTAATAATGATAATAAGAATGCAAAAAGTTTACTTTAGGGAATGCATTTTATTTCATTGCAACGCATTCTAATTCATGTTCACCCAGATATCTGTTAAAAGTATTTGAAGAAAGAATTCATCGTGTCCCCATGTTGGGCGCCATTGTTCTTGGTATGTGTACGCAATCTAGTACTAGTTTAAACTTAATTGCTCGTAAATATCATATAGAAAGGTATGATTAGTAACAATCAACTTCCAATATTTTTAAAGTCCTATAACTTCGTAATTCTAATTGTCGGATTGAGCGTAAAAGTCTTCAATTAAATCAATGTTGTTAGAAATTAAATAAATGATATGGCAGGCAGCAGAGCAGACCACCTCCGGTTAAGTATATGGTAGTACCGGACGGGTATCGGAAGAAACATTTTTTAATCAGGTCCACCAGATTTGGTGGCTCATTCAAAATCGCTAGTTCCAGTGGATTTATTACATATGGTCAGATTACATAGTTTTGAGATATCCGTGAGCTGGGCAAGACAGTTACCTCCGCAAAATTTTCCATTGAGTCGATGAGGTAGTTGTTCCTCCTACTATTATAGGTAGGTACTATAAGGCAAGTTTAGTATTCGTGAATATAAGAAAATCGAGATAACAATCAAACATGACATTACAATCATAGAGAAGCTTAAAAAAGTTAGTGAGGAAAAATGTCTGTTGTCTGTCTCTCAGTCAGTCTGTCTGTCCTTATGTAAAACGATCTGCGGCCTAAACGGCTCAAGCGATTACTTTTAAATTTGGTATTTAGAGAAATTTAAATTTAATTTTTAGGGCTAAAAATAAACGAACACCGCTCCAACGATTTTGATTAAATATTTTGAGATTTTTTTTAGTAGGTATACGCTCTCATTTTATAAAAACTAAATTTACCGGAAAAGAATATAAACGGTACCTTTCATTAAAAGTATTTTTTTAATTCTCGACTTTCTCAGTAACGGCTCATTATTAATAATATTTTTTTTTTTGGAAATTCAATATTTTTGAAACGAATAAATACATTTTATTTAAAATTTCACTATTAGGATTGTATCAAAACCGGTCCTGCAATTTTTGAAATACTTTTTTTATTAATTCGTTGTTATATAAGACGTATGATGTGGTACTTATTTTTTTACTAAAAACCGTTAAGTGTTGTAGTTTTGGCACTTTTTATAAGTTCAGACTTCCTTTTCTACGTAAATGTCATTAGTTTCTATCAAAGATCCTGCTTTCCAATGTGATTGAACATATAAGAGAAAGTACGTGCGACCCAGTCGTGTCCATTTTTTACTTGCGATTTATAGAGACTATAGGGCAAGTTATACATTCGTAAAAAAAAATTCCAACAATCAGACATGACATTAGCTCAAATATTAACGGTACCTGTTATAGAACCGTTAAATAAAGGCTTATTTTTCTCGGAAACGGCTCCAAGATTTTTTTTGAAAAAAAAATGAGTGTACTCTTGTAGGTGTAGGTAATGTTTTGGTGAAAAAAAATCAAGTAAAAACTGTACCTCCCATAGAACAGTTTTTTTTCTTCGACTTCTCGAAAACTGGTCATCCGATTTCAATCAAAATTGATATTCAGTTAGATGTTGGTAGCCTAAGCAATTTTATTTTAAAATATTTTCGAATTTTTTTTTTTTATATTTTTAATAATTTTATTAAATTTTTGTTTCAAAAATCATGTCATGGCATATCAACTGGGAAGGCCTTAAACTTCTAGTGAAAATTACCAACTTTCTACCATGGCAGTATTGAAAAAGCCTCTTAACTTCCCAAAATATAGTTAAGGCCTACCTTGAGTAAGTGAGTAAGAACATTCAATAATCTGACATTTGGTGGGATAGCAGTTCACCCAAACCGACAGGACTAACATAAAAAAAACTATTGAATCTAGAAAATGAGAATTATAACTTAATCAGGACTGTATCAGGGTAAAGCTATTTTCCCCGGCGGAGGTCAGTAGAATCTATGCTTCTGAAGCATTTCTCGAAATGATTCCGAAATTTATGACAATTTTGGTATAAAAGTGAATGGAAATAAATAATCTGTGACAGTTCCGAAATTGTAAGTAACATTTGACATGTCAAAAGGCTTACCCGCAAATGAAATTTGTTGTGAACAATGAACATTTTGGAAAATTCCATCTGTTCATTGAGAAATTCCATAGGAAAATTTGCATTAAACTACTAGTAACATTCTTTATACTTTACCCAAGTTCTTCTATGCCTGTTTTACTGCAAAAATCGTATAATTAAAAATATTGCAACATAGTCTTAGTTTCTAGAACCCTTGGATTACACAATAATAATTATTTTTCTCTTAATTACCATTCATACACATAAATTCCGTTTCGCAACATTTCATTCTATGCATTGTGTCTAACTGTTTTTTTTTTTCTCTTCTAATTACAGGTACGTGTCTTTGATAAAACTCAGAACTCCTATTCCATCTAACATCTATTCACATGATGATAATTATTAGAAAGAACCTCCTTAATTATTCTCTAAAAAGTGATTAATGTAAGTATACTCGCGTGTGTACACCGCGCAGCACCACAAACTCATGCGTTACCATCAACATCTAACGAATTCAACACATGTTTCATGTTTCACCCAGTGATTTGAGACTTGAGAGACGACCAGCAACGTTAACTACTTGTTCGTCCATGAACCCAAAGTACAAAACTTTAAGACGTTTTCCACGATACCTTAATATTTTGTGTTTTCTACTGAATGCAATCAAGCAAAAATCAAGATGTGAGTTGCGCGGCATTGCTGCACTGCACTGCACAAAGCATATGCATTTAATTGCATTTGCACGAACCTATCACACACAACAAATTCAAATTGTTTGCAGAAAGTTGTGTAAAATCTACAAGTCAAGAAGTACCACAACAACAACAAATGAACAGAAAAACGCGTGCACACCAATCACCACCGTGGCGTGTAATTAACCGATGAGTGTTTGAAGGAGCATTGTGCAATATTGCAATTGCAATCTGCAATCTGCTATTTGCAACTCAATCTGGAAATGTATTTACGTGTTTCGTGTTGAGTGTGTGGCTAATGCACGACGGATTGTCACAAAGTCCAAACATAAATATGAGAAGTTTCGCGACACAATCCTCCTTTGCTGCATGCGACTTGGGGTTGCATTTGCAGCAAATGTGGTAGGTATACGAACTTATGACTGAAGTTTGTTTGACAACCTGACAAGTTGGGAAAGCGTGGCCACAGCGGCGCGGCGCGGCGGCGGTGGCGTCATCGTCGCCAACCAAAGACCTCGAATCCAAAGTTGGTTCGTTGAGTTCTTGGCTATTAGACGCGATATGGACAATCGATCGGTGGTACGAGGGAAACTCTGCAAAAGCCTGGTGCTGCTTCCCATTATTGTGCCGCGTGCTATGCGTTTAAGAAAAGCTCGCAGTGTCGGTCTCCTCTATTGTCCGTGAGGAGGCTTGTGTAAACCAATTCGATTGGTATTGTTGGCAATATTGACGGGCTTATTTCAAGTTGCAACATCTCCTAGCTTCTTCTCTATTAATCGATTGCCTAACACTAAACACAATTGGCGCGAAGTATTTGCAAACAAAAACAAACACACTTTCCTATGTGTGTATCTAATTTTGAAATTAACTGATTTATGCGCATGAAATTAAAAAAAAGAAAAAGATACAGGTTCATGCGTTAAGCCTTTTCACATGTTTTCCTTTTGCCATCAGCCAGAAGATACTTAATGCTAATTAAGTGACCTGTATTGCGTGAAAGAATACTTCTATCTTTGAGTTAGTGGATAGGTAAAACAAAACTAACGTTCTAAATCCACGGTGTTCATTAAGAGCTTAAAGATACAACAGCAACTGGGAAAGATACTTAGACTCCGTTTGCTGGTCGCGTGTAAGTATAAATAAGCTGTAGTTCGTGTTTGACATGATGATGGCGAGCTTACTGCATACGTACATCACGACCAACTATGAAACAGATGTTTGACAGTTCGGTCATCATACAGCAAACAGCAGTGTAAATTTTGTATTTAAAGATTGTGTGTCGAAACGTAAGTGAAGTGTGTAAACGAAAGAAGATTTTGTCATTTGCTGTTTATCTGCTTTGCCTGCTGAGTATATAATGTTCGTTGTTTTTTTTTTTAATTTAGACTGACGTTAGCAAGCTTTAGTGATTTCCTGGAGATTATGTTGGGAATGGATGGCTATATGTCACTTTGTGATACTTAGGTTTGACTTTTTTGAACTTATTTTGAAAAGCAGGTGATTGAAATGGGTCTTTTGGTTTAGAATGTTTAAAACGGTATGGTTAAGTAAGCATAGATATCTGTTGTTAAATTAAGACTTTGTTACTATTAACTACTTACGCTCTATTTGTCAGATGTGGGGTTTTACACTGTATAAACTTATAATTTGGTTTATGGGAATTCATGTTTTTTTTTTTTTTTTTTTTTTTTTTTTTTTTTTTTTTTTTGTTAGTAAATATTATTTTTTGTATTAGATTTTTAGTACTTAGTACTAGGTTTTAATATTATTGTATTTTTTCGTACTAGATTTGGTACTAGTTTTAGTACTTAGTAGTCAATTTAGTACTAGATTTTTTTGACGTGATATGTGGAATTGCATATGATGTGAGTTGTTATTGGTGTCATCAATGTTTTCTTATGACGTTATCACGTAAAATTATCGTCCGTAAACTTTTTTTAAGAAGCTAGGTTCGAAATTTTTTTTTGTATTTTAGCTTTTTTCATAAAATTAAGCATTCATTAAATAAATTGCATGACTGGATCGCACGTACTTGCTCTTATGTATGTGCAGTCACAGCTTGGAATACAATTTGAAAAATATTAAGGGAACTTCAAAGATTACATTTGATTGTTCTGACTTTTGATTGTTTGAAAAAAGTACGTAAAATAGTTTTCAGCGGCAAAATTTAAACGCCATTTTATTTCTTTAAAAAATGAGAACAAAAGTGAATTTCTTTTTCAAAATCGTTAAAACCGTTTTTAAATAAAACGGTTTTTTTTTAACATCTTTTTTTTTTAATTACAAAAAAAACAATTCAAGAACACAAACTTAAGCACAAAAAAACGTACATACAAAAACAAAATTTAAAAAAAAATCATTTTAATCATCGTTTTTAAAATATTGATTTTCAAAAAAAAAAAATTTAAATAATTAAAAATACAAAAAAGAAGTTTTCGAAAAAAATAATGCAAAATTACTCAGCCTACCTACATCTTCTTGAATATCAATTTTGATTGTAATCCGATCACCAGTTTCGAAAAAGTCGAAGAAAAAAAACCGGTTCTATGGAAGGTACCGTTTTTAGCCCACCATATTAAATTTTGTTTCACCAAAATATAATGCATACCTACAGTAGTACTCTGATTTTTTTTTATAAAAATTCTTGGAGCCGTTTTCGAGAAAAAATAAGCTTTTACATAACGGTTATATGACAGGTACCGTTAATTTTTGAGCTAAAAAAATTATTGAAAAAACTCCTCTGTAGAATGTCAAAATAACCTTAAGTTAAAAATTTGAAGACGATTGGCCCAACCGTTTAGGCCGCAGTCCAAAATAAATCCGTACAGACAGACAGACAGAAGGACAAAATTTTGCCAGTAACTAAAATATGTTTCTTTATGATCGTAATGTCATGTTTGGTTGTTATCTCAAAATTTTTAATCTGCACGAATGCATAACTTGCATTATTAAATTAATTGCACGACTGGCTATCGGTCACATCGTCGAATAAAATTCCTATGGGAGGTACCGTTTTAGGCCCACCATTAAATTTTTGTTCACCAAAATCTAAAAAAAATAAGCTTTTACTTAACGGTTATATGACAGATACCGTTAAGATTTCAGCTAAAAAAAAACTGAAAATGTCCTCTGTAGAATATTAATTCGTATGCTTTACGACGATTGGTTTAACCCTTCAAAATACATTCATACAGACAGACAGACAGACGGACAGAATTTATTCCATTGCCTTATAGAACTAACTTATAATAATCGCACGTTACAGCTTTTACAGAATGTTTCCATTTGAGTATTTTAGTATCCGGACAATTCGTATTGATTTTTTACAGTTTTATCTCCAATTTAGATTCAAAATTCCCAGCAGAGATGAGGTGCGTGGAAGTCATAATAATACTTGCTCAAGATTTTTCAAGGGGCTATGATTTAACATTAAAATGTGCACTATTTCTCAATAGTGTCTATGCGTACTCGTATACCTAGGATATGGACCAAATGAACGATTTTCAGAACTTTTACTTAATTTTTCCTTTTATTTTCACTCTTCACAAAAATCTTGTTTTTCTTTTAAATATATCGTCCTAATGCTCTTAAACTTTACCGTCCATAATTTTGTTCAAAAGCTCAAGTCAGCCTGCCATTCTTAAACGCTGAAAACCATTAAGTATTGCCCCCTGAAGGATAAGAGATAATAAAACTTTATAAAATCTTGACAATGAAAGCTATTAACCGCACAAAAATGTGTCTTAATTTTAAATTTATTCAAAAAAAAAAAAAAGTTTTTTTCAGATAACTTTGTCCAACCATTCTTCCTCTTACACGTTAATGAATTAAAATCAAATGATGAACTATCTTTTAGATGCAATTTGATTAAAAGAATAATCAACTATTGGTTTTTGCCAACAAAAGCTGTTATTTGTAAAATTAGAGGAAAATATGCCAGATAAATGTCATTAAAAAGATGTTATCCACCATGGAGAACGAAATATTCACATTCACATAGAAGATAGAAGTATCTCATAGTTAGTAATATACCTACCTATCTTTAATAATTTCTTCTGCACACACACACACACATATTCTCGAACTTTGTCTAGTGCCGCGCCATAATATCATAATATGACTCTAGCAGAAGCTTAAAATTTATTCGCATTAAACCGGGTAGAACAAACGCCAGCACCCCAACAAAAAAAAATCTACTTTGCAAAAAAAAAAAAAAAAAAAAACTAAAAGAACGGCATACAGAAAACTGCATTCATAGTTGCATTATAGCGACGAGAAGTACAGTGTTGTTGTTGTAGTAGTTGTAGAGTGCCGCGCCGCGCCATAGCTTTTATAGCCAACTAATAAGTAGGACAAAGTTGAATAGACGAGCCAAGGACGGGTATTTAAAAAGCGAAGCGAAACCGAAGAGTGCAAAAACACCAGCAGCACACACAGATTCAAACACAGGCTCACACACACCCAGATTTTCAATTGCAGCATATACCGAGAGCAGCGTTAGTTTTTCATGCAACACAGCGCCAGGCCGGGATAGAACAAAACGCGCTCTTTACTCTATGGCTGCTGCCTCTGTGAGTCTGTGCAGCCCCTGCCCCACCCAACGACCGGCTAGAAGAAATAAGAAAAAAAAACAATAAATAAACGGGAAAATGAGAAAAATTCATAGAAAAACAACATCAAATGCACTCTGCTCGGTCTTTGGTCGTCTGAGTGTTGCAAACGCTAAGGAGATGTGCGAAGAGGGTGATGATGAATGACAGGGGCGGATTTGTTATTATTTTTGTTTCTATTAAATTGCATTTTTAAAAACTATTAAATACAACTACATTCTGAATATTGGGAGATAACATTCATCTCGTTGATAATATTTCAGCATTGTTTAAAAATCGTTTGTGATGCCCTCCTATAATTACTGTGTTTTAAATCTTACAAGTCTGCAGACTTGACAAATTGTATTGTTCTTATGGTGAAATGAACATACTGTATATATAATTAAATTGTAGTTTTTGTAATAAACATTAAATTTCTACGATTTTCTATGAACGTAATAATTTATACTTCAACACCTTCGAAGAGCTGTTCTAGTAAGAGCTGTTTTTTTAAAGCATAGAACTTTTTTTAAAAAATAAAAAACACAAATTCAATAAAATTACCAAAATTTTGACTTAGCTCACAAATTTCATGGCATTTAATAAAAAAAATATAAAAATAATTTCTGGCATATGGCCTACGCGAGGGAGCTTAATGAACGCCATCCTGTTGGTGAAATTTTTTCACCACTTTTTCGAGTATACCCGGTTCGTCCATAATGCGCCGAATGTTGGCTTCTCAAAAATCAATCGTTGCTGGTTTATCAGCATAGACCAGAAATTTGACGTAGTCCAAAGGTTTCATATCACACGAGATCGAGGTGGCCAATTCACAGGTCCATTACTTGAAATGATTCGGTTACCAAACATTTGGATGAACAAAGTGATAGTTGTTGGAACTGTTTCTCTTCCATTTCCCTGTAGCGTTCGTAATTCACGGTGATGTTGGCCCATTTTCCGAACACACGACACAGCTTTAATTCTTGCACCAGTTGGATGTTATATAGGTAGATTTAGGCCAAGATTTTGTCCTCAAACTTTTAAAAGTAGTAGACGGGCAGAAACCGATTTGCTGAAAACGGCGTCGGATCGATATTCGGGTCCTCTGTCACACAGCGGCAATGGCATCTTTTGTACTCATTGTACCGGCTCGATATGCCTGAATGTTATCCAAAAGAATGAAATGTGGTTATGAATCGATTTATAGTATTAGCTGTTCAGGTGGTTGATTATGCGCTCCGTTAACTTGACGAAGTGCTCTATAAGTTTGCCGAACAGAGCGCTGATTTTGGAAATAAATCTCCACGATTTTAAACGTTGTCCTGGGTGTAAGTCTTTGCATTCTGATTGCCAAAATTATATAATCACCCCTCAACCACTTAATGGATTTGAATGAAATTTTGTAGGTAGATGGTTGAAGTGCTGAATAGAAAAATAGGTTACTTTTTGTTTGGAACAAAATGCACGAATATGTAGAAGAGGTTTAAATTATTTTTTTTTTCTTAATATGTATATTGATTTGGACCCGTTTAGTTTGTTTTATTTTTTTGGTTGCACCTTCGATGGATCGGATTGATACAAGTGGCCGCAGATCAGAGGTAGTTTAAATAAATTTAATGTATTAACTACCTACAAGAAACGCTAGTTCAAATGACACTTCCTTATCCAATACCATCATTTATTTCTTTAAATTCTGATTATTCGGTGTTCCGTTCCTGGCTTAATTCGGAAAACCCTTTCCCTTTTTGTAGGTAGGATTCCAGAATGTAATAAATTATTACCTATATCTTAAATTGTATTCAAAAATTTATTGAATTTTCTCCAATCAACTTTTTGAAAAATTAAGCTTTGTTTCAAATGACGTTTACCTTAAAAGTTTGAATAATAAGTTTGAAATATAAGTTTTAAGCGCTTAAGACTCAACAATGACTTGAAGTCAAGTTCTAAAGAATAATTTTGATGTGTTGATTTGTGCGAGTTTAAAAAACAAGTTTTTAAAACCGATTTCCATGCTTATTAATAGAGATTTACTAAATAGATTTTCAAAATCTTTGCTGCCTTACAAATTCTTCCAGCTTTTGTTATACAGCATTAAGTAGCATTCTGAAAAGTAATGACTAATTAACCAATAGTCGAAGACGTCTTTGGGAAAGTTGATATTCAATTACTTATAAACTCTGCATAACAAAAATAAACTATAAACTATTTCTCAGGTCAAAATCAGATCAAGATCTTTCTAACTATGTTTTTGCATTTAACGATTTTTCTGCTTATGTAAATCACTTAATTTAAATCATCTTGTACAAAACCAATCTGACCTGACAATTTTTATTCAAGGCTGAATTTCTCTAATGCTCCATCTGCTGATCCTCAAATTATTTCCAACTTTTTTTCAGATTTCTTTGACAAAACATTAGAGATAAGATAGAAACTTGTATATTTATATGAATGGTTGTACCCAGAACTCCTAAGCATCGATTAATATGTCAATCGTCAGTGATGGATTGGAAACTTAACCTGTTCCAGTCGTCCAGTCCTGATGGGATCTCTCCTATTGCTCTTGAGAAGTGCAGTTCAAAACTGGCTTTACCGCTCGATATTCTCTTTTAATTCCAAACAGTGTAAAAAATCTTTTACCCATATGCATACAAAAATAAATTAAATCCGAATTTAAATAAACCAAAAATGCACGCAAAGTCCGAAACAAGCTTCGCGATACCAAAAAAATTAATGTTGTAATAATTGAAAAATTAATTTAATAACTAAAACTAAAAAATCAAATATTACATTTTATTGTTCATTCCTTTTTCGTGAAACTAATAACATGGGGTCAGAAACATACGTACCTACAGTTTGATATTTCGTTAAAAATGTTAAAAAAAGTGTGATTTATTTTTTCAAAATCGTAGGAACGGGTCTCAAATAAAACGGTTTTTAGTCAACAGTTTTTTTAAATAAAAAAAATAACTCACGAATGCAAACTTAAACACAAAAATTAACATTTAAAAACAAAATTTAGAAAAAAATTCACATACCCGTTTTCAAAATAACGATAAAAAAAAACTTAAAAAAATATTAGAAAAAAGTTATTCCAAAATATTTTTATGTCGAATTGCTTTGGCTATCTACGTCTTCTTAGATAACAAATTTGATTGTAATCGGTTAAGCAGTTCCCGAGAATGTCGAAGAAAAAAACGGTCCTATGGGGGTACCATTTTTAGGCCACCAACATTTTTTTCACCAGTACATACATATTATACCACAGACCACACCAACAAAAGTGCACAGTTATTTTTTTATAAAAATTCTTGGAGCTGAGAAAAATAAGCTTTTACTTAATGGTTATATTACTTGTACCGTTAATATTTGAGCTATTAAATTAAAAAGTCCCCTGTATAATGTCAAAATAACCTTGAGTTCTAAATTTGAAGACGATTTTTTCAACCGTTTAGCCTGTAGTTCAATAGACATACCTACAGACAGACAGGCAGAAAGACAGACAGAATTTTGCCAGTAAGTCAAATATGTTTCTCTATCATCGTAATGTCATGTTTGATTGTTATCTCAAAAGATTTAATCTGCACGAATGCATGACTTGCATAATAGTACCTATAATCGCAAGTAAAAATAATAACAATTATTTTAAAACATTACAAAACACAATAATGTAAGGCCCACAAATTCCTAAGTGCGCCCCTGTGTGAACTGACGCTGGGAAGTGGGGTATTCTGATGCACTCAGTGGATGCATTTCTGAGTAAAAAAAACATCAAACAGCTAGAACTATTATAACAACACACACACCCACACTCCCCTACGACTTTAGAGTCTGTATTTGTTGGCCAAAGACTAGATTCTATCGGTTTAGACAGCACGAATGGTTACTAAAGCAGACACTGCAATGTGATTGTGGAGGGGGGTCTAGAGACCGGGTGAAAAAGCCATCGTGTTATCGAAGAAACTAAAAAGAAGTTTTAGAATTTCTTTTATTTTAATAACTAAGATTTTGTCTTAAAAAATTGCCTACGAAACAAGAAAAATTAAAAGAAAAAAAACGCTTTCCCACCCTTGGAAAACAACAATAACCACTGTGTAACCCCTTTTTTTATTATTTTCCTGATGGGACTTCCGTTTATTGTTACACAAAATATCTCTCTGTCTCTCTGCAATGATAATTTAAGTTTTTATTGTTGTTGTTGTTTTCTTCTAAATTCAACTGCGCTTTTCGTGTGCATATGTCATTTAGAAATTCAGTGACATAAATGCTAACCATTTGTGTTAGAAGATGCCAGTCATATATTTTCTATGGATTTTGTGTGGGTGTGTGAGACATAGAAATGTGATTGAAGTATTTTTTTTTTTAACTTAAGAGGATTTTATTGTTTAGTTATTGTTGAACATTTTTGTTACTATTTGTTGAAGAACTGGAAAAAAATTGTTCTATTGTTAAAGAAATTGTATCTTTTAGGTTGCTTGCGTGGGTGGTTCTTATAGAAAGTCACTAAAAGCTATTGACATTTTGGATGCATTAAATTAACAAAAATGTATTGTCTCTTATGTAGTTTAGTTTAGTTTAAGTTTAGTTTATTGTAATACTTATAGTAAAATCACATTAAAATAAATCTTATAAGGTAGTCAATTCGAAGTCAAAAGTATGTAGGTACATTAATTTATTGAAATTCAGATTTAAATAAAAAATAATAAAAAATAGAAATAGATAAAGTGAAAAGAAAATGGAGATCGAAAAAAACAAGAAAAAGGAAAGAAAGAAGTACTTGTTCCAAGGAAGATAGTTGTTTTGGTTGGAAAGGAAGTCATGTAAACTTTTTACATGCTATTATAGGTCTATAATGCAAGTTATGCATTCGTGCACAAAAATTGAGTTAACAATCAAACATGACATTACGATGATAGAGAAACATATTTGAGTTACTGGCGAAATTCTGTCCGCCTGTCTGCCAATCGTTTTCAAATTAAGAACTTAAGGTTATTTTGACATTCTACAGAGGAGTTTTTTCATTTTTTTAGCTAAAAATTAACGGTACCTGCCATTATAACCGTTATGTAAAAGCTTATTTGTCTCGAAAACGGCTCCAAGAATTATTATGAAAAAAATTAGTGTACTATGTAGATAAGCATTATATTTTGGTGAAACAAAACGGTACCTCCCGGTTTAGTTCTTCTGGAAAACTGGATCCGATTACTTTCAAAATTAATTCTCAAGAAGATGTAGGTAGCCTAAGTAATTTTGGAATATTTTTTTTCGAAACTTTTTTTTTGTATTTTTACTAATTAAAAACATTTTTTTTTTTTTTGAAAAATCAGTGTTATGGAAACAGGTAGGTGAATTTGTTTTTAAAATTCTATTTTTAAATGTATGTTATTTTTGTGCTTAAGTTTGTTTCTTTAATTATTTTTTTAATTTATTAAAAAAAAGTTGTTAAAAAAAACTGTTCCTACAATTTGAAAAAAAAATCACACTTTTTCAAAATTTCTTAAAGAAATAAAACAATTTAACGTACTTTATTCGAACAATCAAAAGTCACCAACATCGAATAAATGCTTTGATGTTCATTAAATTTAATTTTCCTAAATTTTATTCTACAATGTGACCGCACATATGAGCACGTACATACATGCGATCCAGTCATGAAATTTATTTTGAAATACAGCTGCGGTCAAAATAATAGAAGTGAAATTACAAAACATTAAAACATAAAAAAACCTTAAATATTTTATTTACCTAATTTATGTCTTGTATTTTTTTATAGAGATAGAAACTTTTTTAACTATAACCTTAACAAAAAAATTTAATTTAAATAGATTATAATAAGACGAGGCTTAAAAACTCAAATTTGTTTTTGAAAACTGGTGGTCAATATATATATAGCCTGAAATATGTTAGAAATATAGCTTACTTTCCTCAACATCTTTAATATTACTGATAACGTACTTAAATATTAATATTGTGTTGCGTGAATTTTTTTTTTTTATCAGCGGCGCGGCATTGCAATCAATCAGAATCAATCAGTTTTTGGCATATTTCTACGGATATTGATGTCCAAGTTTCCCAAAACTTTGGTTCGGTAAACCATTTTTTTACCGTCACACCATATATACTCAATAGGATTAGGAGCAGGTGAATGCAGATGCCATGCTAATATGTTGAAGCTGTTATTCTTAATCCACTCCTCCGCACCCTTCCTGCTGTGAGTGAGTTCATTGAATTGTTGGAAGATTCAAATGACTGACGTTTCTGGAAGCATAACTTCCTGTATAATTTCTACGTAAAAGAGTCTACTCATGATGTTTTTTATGCGATAAATCGACGTTATTCAGTAAAATGGAAACAAGTCCAGATCGTAATACTCGAACCTCTGGGTATAATTAATTATTTTTCTCATGTATGAAGGGTTAAAAACTGAGTTTGGTGGCCACCAGACATATTATCTTGAGTTTTGCCACCTTGTACAAAAATTTAAGATTCCTCTGACCACAAAATATTTCTCCATTTCTCGTTGGAGCAATTCAAATGCTCTTTCGCAAACTCAAGTTTGTTGGCTACAATTGTTTGATGAAAACGGTGGTTTTCTTGGACTTCCAGGTGGCAGATGCTTTTCTTGCAAATGTCAACAAACCATTTCAGTGCTCGTCGCTAATAGAAATTCCGGTTTAAGGTCAACCGCTGGCAAAAATCGGTCTTAGACCGAATACCTTGCAAGCTATTTCATTTCTTTTTTCCTCATAGAGGCGGAATTCATCGAATTTCAGGTTGGAAAGTTCATTTCGTACCATCAAAACAGCGCATTCATTTAAATCTGCACTTATGTGTAGGTTTTTCCTTCTGACTTCAACTTTGTTATAAGAGCGCGCTTCTTAGCAGAACAGTGCTCTCAGCGACACATAATTGACCAAAACCAAATAAAGGTTTTCGCAAAAAAATTAAAAGTTTTAATTGAAAATAAAATAATGTATTTACCTTTGTTACAAGTATAATACTTAAAATTTGCTTTAGGCAAGATTTTTGCAAACTTTACTATTATTTTGACCGGCCCAAGATAGCGTATAACTGATAACTTACCAGAAAACAAAAGTCAACAAAACAGTTATGAAAACATAACAGTACAATTTTAGTAGCTCTTTCACAAAGCATTGAACTGGTAAAAAAAGGGAACAAAAAAAATTGTGCCTCAGCAGCTTGTACTTCTAGGACGACATTATTTCTTAAATTCTTATACTCTTTATGATGGCCCTCTATCCTAAAGAGTTTCCAGCGTCGATAGGCTTAATCCCTGGTCAGAAGTTTTTTAAATCTGCTACTAAACTATGGCTTTTACACAGATTTCTTTTTCTTTTTTTAAAAAAGCACGTGACTATTAAACAGTATAAATTTTCGTTCAGGAATTGTACTTGGTCATTCGTAGAGGACAAATTAAGGAAATCGAGCAAATATTGTGTTGTAAAGCTTTCTAATAATGTTCTTCAAATCTCTAAATGTTAGATGAATTCCTGGTTTTTTCCAGTTGAAAAACGAAATGAGCCAAAAGTACCTCATCTGTCATTTATTTTTGAAATTCATCGAAACGAAAAGCAAAATGTCTCACCCAATTATAGGTTTCATATACAGTCTAGGGTGAACCTGGGTGTCAACAAGCTTCTCCAGCTAGGCTCTGCACGTAAAGTTGGTGGAAACCCTCTTCTATTTTCAAGCTGTCGTCCTTTAATTTGATATAGGAACGGAAAAAACACGAAGTCCCTCAAAACTTCAAAGCCATAACTGTCTATCATGATGTTTTGTCCAAGACGTCGATATTGGGTGAGACACCCATGACTTGATGATAGCATATGCTGGTAGACCTATTACTGCTAAACCCATCTTCGCTGCTTTCGTCAATATTCACTACAGCTCTGACATAATGTTGTGTTCTTCCGATTGTTTCAATATCGACGGCGTATGCGAATAATTGGATGGGCTTCTGAAAGATCGTGCCTCGGGTGAGAGTTCTGCAGTTTCCTTAATCCTTTTATATCTTCAAAGTTGTTTCCCACATTGTCGGAACAGCGTGCATTTTCCATCGTCGCGTCGTTTTGCTCAAGTGGAGGAGCTTTACAGGGATGTCTCTTAAAATAATGCGGAAATGGATGTAAAGGTTGTAGATATGGATTTGAAGTTCTTGATTTTTTTCCAAGATCTATATCGTAATGTGAATATTTGTTCGATGTGAGGAAGTTGGACTTTTCTGACCCTAAACCGCAATGATATGACTCTTTCTTTGTTGAGGGATGCCTTTAGGCGGTAACACACTACACCAGAACAGATTTTGATCGATGTTGTGGAGCAGTTGAGAGTGTCTCCTTCCTTAAGAATTGGGCTAATAATACTGAGATTCAATTCTTCGGGCATGCTTTCTTGTAACTCTATCCTGCTACTGAGTTTGTTCATCTCTCTAACACGTCGACGCCTGCAGCCTTGAAAAGTTCGACACATAGGCCGATCTCCACCCAGATGGGCTGGGTCAATTGTTGTTCTAATTCGCCCAAATAAATTATTTTAATCTGGTTGATTAGGGAATTATTTTCGTTATCGCCTTTATACGCCTGCAGAAGTTGTTTTTCCATATTCCAACATATACCCCAAACTAAGCCCCAACCTAAACCTCAACCTAAACCTAAACCTAGACTGTCTTTACTTAAATCCAAAGTGAAAGACCAGCAAACCCCATTAACACGGAAACACGCTCACCAACGAGTGTCTTTCAACATCAATCCTGACTATCCTTCATCACCTTTAAATTCCTCGAATCCTACTGAATCTCCTCAGTTTCCAAGCTTCGACCTCACCACCGGGGCAAAATACCCTAACTTTGTAAGCTCCCATATTTTAAACCCAAACTCTTCTCTGCCTCCAACAGATTCACGTCCACCCCCCTGCTTTGATCCTCTCATTCCACCTAATGTAAAACTAACTCAACAGACCCTTGTTGATTCCACTGATTCCCGTTATGCCCTTTCTAAACTAAGAGATAACAAACTGTTAGACAACATTCGCTTGTACCTAGCCTATCTCCACAATAAACCTGACGATTTGTGCATAGACGGTAAAACGAAAAGTTATGTGTCAGCGTCAATTAAAAAGGAAGGTCTGCCTACTAATATGGTACCATTAAGGCAGATATACGACAAATATCACGAGCTTCTGAACATATCCTCAAAACGAATCTCCAAAGATCTCTCCGCCTTTTCTTCGTTTCTTCATTCTAAAAGAATTTCCTACCTTCAAAGAGTACGTTCCGACTCTGATAAATTTTATCGCTCCTAACACTATCTCTCCCCAACTACTCTACAATCACCACCCTCTTTCCCTTTATTACCAAAATGTAAGAGGTCTTCGCTCTAAAACACACTCTGTGTATTCACAGTCACAAGCCCTACCCTATGACGTTTTTGCGCTTACTGAAACAAATCTTTCTAAAGACATTAAAAGTCAAGAGCTGTTTCCTTCGTTCTTTAATGTTTTTCGCGACGACGAAGAGTCTCTTCCTAAATCTCCGTACAGAGGCGTCCTTATTGCTGTCCATAACAAGTTCGATTCGACCCTTGTTTCTTCTTCCTCTTCAAACATGCTCGACTACATATCCATTAAACTATCACTCCCAAATCAGTCCCTATACCTTGTGTGTTTCTACATTCTTCCTGGCCAACCCGTTGAATCTTACAAGCTTGCTGTTGATGCCATTGATGAAGTGCTAGCTATTTCTGAAGCACAAGACGAAGTTCTAATCTTTGGAGACTTCAATCTTCCCCAACTTCAGTGGAACATTTCTGATGATGTACCATCCTTCGCTGCCAATCCCGTTTCATCCAAGGAATCTGTTTTTGTTGACGGTCTTTCTGATTCCGCCCTTTACCAAGTGAGTGGAATTCTGAATTGCATGGGCCGGCAACTCGATCTTATCTTCACCTCTGACCCGATTAACACATCTGTTTCAGAAAGCACCATCCCATTATCTGTAGTTGATCGATTTCACCCCCCTCTCCTTCTGTCTTTTTTCATTTCCTCTCCATCTACTCTCCCTAATATTTCTAATTGTTCATTCAACTATCATAAGGCTAATTTCAAAAAAATAAATGACTACCTCAACCATACCTCATTCGATTTTACAAATCTATCACTTAACGAAGCAACTAATCTTTTTTATGAAAAAGTGCAGTTTTGCATAAATCTTTATGTTCCCTTTTCGCGTAACAGGTATTTTTTAACTTCTCCCCCGTGGTACAGTCATAAACTACGCGAGCTACGAAACAGGAGAAATAAGCTTTGGGTTAAATATCTTCGCTCTCGTTCAATTCTCGATTACTCTGACTACTTGGGAGTATTTTATAAATTTTGGAATCTATATGAAACGCTCTACAATGAATTTGCTTCCAACACCCAAGCAAATTTAATAACGGATCCCAAATCGTTTTATAATTTTATTAACTTTAAAAAGAAAAATGATGGTTTCCCTCCCTCTCTTCTCTACAAAAACCAATCATCCAATGATCCATCTACCATCGCCAATTTCTTCGCCAGTTACTTCAAACAGTCTTTTGCACCAAAAACCTTAGATCCTGACAAATCTTATTTTTCCTACCTTCCTCATTTTAATACCGGCCCCTTAAATACGAATTTGGATACTTCATTAGTTCTAAATGGCATCCTTGAACTTAAAGACTAGTATACTCCTGGTCCCGATTGTATACCTGCAATTTTACTTAAAAAATTTTGCTCGAGTTTGGTCCTTCCTATTACTTGTTCCAACTGTCCCTTTCCACCGGATCTTTCCCCGATTTATGGAAAATATCCACTATCACACCAATTCATAAAAAAGGTCCCAAAAACGAAGTAATTAATTTATGTAATTGGCCCATCGCCAAACTTTCTCATATCCCCAAACTCTTCGAAAGCATTCTGTATGACTCACTTTCTTTCCAATGCAAATCTCTAATATCCTCAACTCAACATGGTTTTTGTAAGGGAAGATCTACCACAACTAATCTTGTTGAGTTCGTTACATTTTCACTCTCTGCCATGGAAAAGGGCTACGAAGTAGACGTCATCACTACAGATTTCAGCAAGGCTTTCGACAAAATCTCTCAGTTTAATTCTTTTTAAGCTTTCCTTTCTTGGATTCAGTCCTAACCTTCTTAAATGGATATCCTCGTATCTTGACAACCGCCAATACAGAGTCCGTTTTCGTTCTGTTCTCTCAGTTCCTTTTGTGGCCACCTCTGGGGTACCCCAAGGTAGCCATCTTGGACCTCTTTTATTTATCCTTGCCATTAATGATGTTGAAAAGATAATCCAATCATCTTCTATCTCCCTTTATGCTGATGATGCTAAAATTTTCAAAGTAATCTCCTCTGGTCGTGATTCTCTCCTGCTTCAAAATGACCTCAATTCATTTGTCAATTGGTGCAGTAAGAATTTTCTCGAACTCAACATTGCCAAATGTGAGCTAATTACGTTCTCTCGAAAAAGTAAAAGGCCTTCCCTTAGATCTTATTATCTTCAAACCCTTTCCATTAACCGCGTACAGGTTATCCGCGATTTAGGCGTCCTCTGTGATTGCGAATTAAATTTTCGCTCTCATATCGATAAAGCTATATCAAGAGCTCACTCCGCCCTTGGTTTTATCAAAAGGTGGTCCAAAGAGTTTCGGAACCCATTTGTAACCAAATCCCTCTATATTTCCTATGTTCGTCCTCTCCTTAAGTATGCATCGCAAGTATGGGCCCCCTATCACGCGGTTCATATCTCCATAATTGAGAGCGTTCAACGCCGTTTTCTACTCTTTGCTCTCCGAAGTCTTTATGACCCTAATAACTTCTCATCTCTGCCACCCTACCTTGACCAACTCAAAATTATAAATCTACACCCCCTTGAAGTCCGTAGGAATGTGTTTGATATCATTTTCATTCATCGGATTCTTACAGGTGCCACTGACTGTTCCTCACTTTTTGATCTCATCTTGTTTAACACTAACCCACGCAACTTAAGATCATCACGTCTTTTTTACCTTCCTCCCCATCGTACTTCCTATGGTCTCAATGAACCTTTAACCCGCATGTTGAGTAAAATCAATTCGATCTCTCCTCTTTTCGATTTCAACCTTCCAAGTCCTTGTCTGAAAGCCCAGCTCTTACATCATCTTTCCTCCTTTAATTTAGTTTAATTAGTTTTTAACTTTAGTTAAGTTTAAGTTAAGCTTGTATTAAGCTAATAAATGGGGCTTTAGCCCCACCAAAATTAAAATTAGTATCGACTGCAATTCTACTAGGATCTCTAGCATTGATCGTTTTTGCAAGCTTCAGTTAGAGTTCTGTAACTTTGATAGTTTTTTTCGTAGAACATTCGAGCTTTTTATTTGATACCACCTATCTTAAAAAAGTATCATTTTTTCTACAATGCCTTTACAAACGATATTCATCAGCACAGTAGGAAAAAATTACTTGAAAGTATCTAAAATACTGCACCCATTGAAAAAACGCAATAAATTCTATCAAAGCAAAGATACACAAAATTAAAGATATCTTCATCTAATTACCTTGAGATACGCAGCACCAAAAGTGCATTTTCTAGATACAATATTGCCTCCTCTTTAAATTAAGTGGCTGTGGCGTCTTAATTTTCCAAAGCTATCTTCTAATAAATATAAATTATTTTCACTTTCAACGTAAAGAGTATTGAAATTAAAATGTATTTTTAGAAGATAGAACAAAAAATAAAAACATTATTGTTGTTTCTCAGATAGTGAGCGGACAAACGCTTTTATTTAATCTATTTAAGTGCAATGAAATCGAAAGTATATAGTATCTACCACCTAATCATGAATATAGCTTAGAAAATTCTATATTCTATATGTACATTGCGCAATCATCACTAACACATGACAATGGGGTGTAGAATATACATTGATGCAGCCAGTCAGTCAGTTCAGTACCCCTGCCACCGCACCACCCTAAACGAAACTATTCTGCAGGGTAATAGCATGAATGGTGGAGATAAACCCGACAGAAGGAAGCTATGACGACATTTTTATAAAATGCATAGAATTCATTTTGATTGAAGCAAATAGATAGATAGATAGATAGCCTATAAGATGTCGTTTTGGTTCTGTGAAGTTGAAAATAGAAAACACAAACTGAATGAATGCATCATTCAATGCAACCGACGTGACTGACTCAACGTGGGGGGTATTCGGTATTCCGTGTGGGTATTGCGAATTTATTTGTTTTTTTCCCTCCTTCGTGACAGTTTTCCTAACCAAAGTTGTTTGACGGAACTTGATTGATGTTTAGACATTTCAACCGCCTGCAGATGGCAGACGTGCTAATTATGCACCACAAAATAAAAGAATAGAAAAAAAATCAGTTGCAACTATGAAAAGATTGGGGATACATACTGCTACATCGGATTTCCATTTAAATTGCTTGCAACAATTTAATCTGCCCCAAACTGCGATCTAAATTTAATTACATTGAACATAAAAATAGACTAAGAAGAGTGGTTTCTTCATAATTATAGACTACAACGTCGACGTCGACGTCGACGACGACAAGAACAGACGGACCAGAATGCAAGACTATTTTTTTTTTTTTTTGGGAAATATTTAAAATTGGTTAAGTGGTGTTGCAGAATTGTTGCCAATATTTTGCAGAAATGCTTTGTTGCACTATTGTGTTTTGGGAGAGAGGATTTCTCAAAGCTAAAGTGGGTCAGAGAATTATAACCTCTGACACATGGTGCACTGTTGTTACTTTGTAGAAGGGTTGCTTAATGGTCTTGTGATAAGTGTGGGTGATTAAAGATAATGGCTGTGAAATATTGCCTTATAAAATAAAAGTTTTTCATTCAGAACATATGTATGTATCTTATTATAAAAAAATTAGGACAATGCGAAAAATATCTAAAATGTCGAATATTAATAATTCCTTACGGATGCGGACTCAATATTAAGGTTAAACAGGAGTCCCAGAAGGTAGCCAATTTCGACCTCTTTTTTTAATATAATGCTTATAAAGGGTCTTTCATTAAGCGCTTCCTAACTTTGAATTCAAATAAAACAAAATGTGTGTAAGGTATCATCAATATTTTTTTATTCGTTTGAAAGACCCATTGATGCCATTACATAGGTGAGGAATATAACATCGTTTATATCCCGGCGGCTTCTCTTGGTGGCGCGTATCCGAAGTGTCAAATTTGGTTTTTTTTAGTCCATGAGAAATATGGAGTTGGTGATTTGGCAAAACAGACTGAATAAATTAGCCAATTTGACAGATGCAGCTTCAAGATGGCCGCTGTCAATTTTCAAAGTTTGTTAGACCCATTAGGTTATAGGGTATTAGCTCCATCTACAGGGATCGTGTAGAATACTCCAAGTAGCGCCTTCCGGTTTGGCATAAAACGCGACTACAGAAGAAATCACATTTAAGCATTGAACATCAAAGTGAGCAAAGCGGCACTAATGCAATGTGAGTGGGTATGAAAATCCCTGCGTTGACTCCACTGCAGATCACCAACACTTGCATTTAGTTGGTCTCAGACATGGAATAATCCAAAACCGGGAGTTCTGTCGACGATTTTTGAGTGCAACCAGACGAACCCCAAAGGTGGAGCCTAAGGTGACGCAGAGAAGTGGGAGACTTGTAGTAGCAGTCGAGATCAGAATAATCAATTTTTTTTAAATACAGCGAGGGCGTGTTTTGATAGTAGGTTAGGATGTAAAAGGAGGTACTGATGCACGTTTGTTTGAATGGCCTGCATTTCAAAATGTTAAAGAAAAACAGAGTCCGCGGTAAGGCATTCGATATTCGCGCGGTACGACTAAGGAAGGAATCCCTGTATTTGACTGTTTTAAAAAAGGCAAGTAGGTAAAATAATTTAATGGAATGACCGAATTTAGTACTTATTAGCTCATAATTTTCATGGTATTTAATGTTTATAAGGAATTTTTGGCATATTGCCTGCGCGACTGCGTCTCATGAACGTAATCCTGTCGGTTCAATTTTGCACCACTTTTTCGAGCACATCCTGAATTATTACGTCAATACTGCGTCGAATGATGGCTTCTAAATGATCAATCGTTGCTGGCTTATCAGCATAGACCAGAGGTTTGACGTACCCCCACAAAGAGCAGTCCAAAGGGGTCAAATCAGACGAACGAGGTGGCCAATTCACGGGTTCATTTTTTGAGATGATTCGGTCAACAAACGTTTGGCTCAACAAAGTGATGGTTGCACGCGCCGTAGGCATATTGCCCTGATTGGTTGCAACGATTTCTCCTCAAAATGATTTCCAATGACATGAGGAATGAGGCATGTAAAGTGTAAACCACACCAAACAGTAATTTTTTCGGTATGAAATGGAGTCTCAAGAGTCTCACGAAGATTGTTCTCACATCGAAAAGGACAATTCTGCTTATTTATATACCCGTTAAGCCAGAAATGAGCCTCATCGCTGAAGATGGTTTGACGATAAAAATATGGTTCAGCTTCCAGTTGATTATCTTTCACCGAACACACGACGTAATTGATGGTCCGCTGGCTTTAATTCTTGCACCAGTTGGATCTTATATAGATGCAGGCCAAGATCTTTAATCAACATTTTTCAAGTAGTGGAAGGGCAGAAACCGAGTTGCTGACAACGGCTTTGGATCCATAAACTCGGGTCCTCTGTCACACTCACGTCTACAGTGGCGATAGCTTCTTCTGTACGCTTCTATGATCGCCGGCATCCATCAGAAAAAAATATGGTTTACCATTACCCTTTAAATGCCAATTCTTTTTACATTGGTAGGTACAAATTTAACAGTTTTTTTCTTTAGTTATTCCCTTTCGAATAGATTTTTTAATGTCCATCGCCCGCCCTAAATTCTCTCAATACATCTGATCCGCTCCTGTTGAAATGTCCCTTATAGCTCTACAGAGTAACGCCTAGCCCCATTAAATTAGTGTAGCACATTAGGTGACTACCCTATAATCACTCACACTTAAAAAAAAACATGCTTCCCCGTCACGACTTAAAGTAGGTACCTAGTTGCCTACCTAACCTACTTACCAGCAGCTTATTGTAAATCGCTAATTGGTTTTCATTAAACTTAATCTTAACTCTTCATTATAACTAAACCGTTAAGTTGATAGTTACCTACCAACATGTGTATTTACTTACCTAACTATCATGATCATCAGTTAAAGACAAACAGCTCAATTAATTCCTGTCAAGTTAATTGGCTAACCAAATTAATTTCAAAACCCCTGAACTCAAAAATTGCCAATGACACTTGAAGAACTTTCAAAAATTAAATGCAAGTAGCAATGTCTTGAATGATGTAGCATGCATTTCACGGTTGTCATTCCATTAATCTTCCAACAAAAAAAATTAAAAATAACAAAAACCACCTTTCGCACTTTAAAAAATACTTAAGTAAAAAAAAATCACTATAGGTAGTTGCTGCAATGGTGCTCAATCATGCTGCACAATTATGCGTTCGCATTTCACCTACCTAAGCAGTAAACACCAGAGTAACATATTGAAACAATTAAATCAGACGGACGACGAACGGACAACCAACCCACTAACAAATAAACCCACAAAAATGACAAGAAACTCGATAAAAAAAAGAAAATACACGCACTGTAGGTATCTAAGTACGTGTGCCAAACGAACGCTAAAACAAGTGTACCTATTTTACCCCCGCACCCCCTTTCCAACATGAACCACCACACAGGTCTAAAATACAGTTCTATGGGAATATCTATCTATAATCTATCCATCTCCACACACAACGCACAGCCGCATAAAAAAACTCCTAAGATATAAAAGTATCCGCTAGATAGAATATGAAAAACTGCTTGAAAATGAAATGTTGAATAGGGGAGAAGTGGAGCCGCCAGACGAATGTACAGATACGGAGCGGCAGCGACATGCAGCAGAGTTCAAAAGAAGAGAAACAAACACACACACTCACCGCACATAATCCAAATGGTAGAACTCGATGAGGATAGATAATAAAAAGAACATGAATAAAAAAACTAAAAAAAAAAACAGAAAAGAAGAAACACAAAAATACTGAACCGACTGAACTGACTCCACTTCTTTACCGTTCGCATCGCAGCACCGTAAGTGGGTCAACGCGAGGTAGGGTCATTGCACTATGCATGTTATATTATTATTCTGGCAGTTCCTCTTTGTGCTGTGCATCCGTTGTATTTTCATCATCGTCTCTTGTGTACGATGTGATTGGGTTTGTGTGCGAATGACAGAGTGAAATGTAGCAACAAAAACAGAAAATGTTCTCCCTCCCCTAATAACGGCAGAAGATTTCTCTTTATTTTATTTTTATTTTTGGTAAGAGTGAACTTCTCTTTTGAAATTGTTTTGTTTTCTTGTGAGAAGAAGAGACGAGACACATTTTGCCATTCTTTTCAACTTTTCACTCGCGCGGGAAAAATTGAATTTCTTTTGAAACATGTTGCTAAGAAGTTGTCGAAGAAAGCAACATCATCGTTACTTAAAGTGCGTAGAATTTGATACAAACATAGATGACGGATAGATGGGGAAAAATAGATCGATGCAATCCAATTTAAAAATGCGTTCATTGCAATCAGGTTGTTGTTTTTTTTTTATTTTCTGATAAGAAAATAGTTTTTTTTTCATAGGTGCCAAGTGATGAGTAATTTGTTTTGATATTGCGTTTTCAAAATAGAATTTATTGGGTCACTTTAAAATGTTCAGTCAGAGTTTTAAATCCTTTTTTTATTGTATAAAACCTGATCATTAAAATCGATATAAATGTTTGTTACAAATCTACATAATGTAGGTCCTCCATACCAATATAAACGTAAATGAGCAGCTCTTATTCTACGTTCAATAGAAGGAACTCCACTAAGAATATCTAAACACGTTAAATACCTTGACCAAATTCTAGACGAAAAACTTAACTAAAACCTGAACATCGAAGACAAAATCATGAAGGCAATGTAAGCATTAAAAAAAGCAGATACTTTTTATGACCTTTTTAGGTAAAGCGTAATAAAAGTTGCATTTATCAACTTAATCCTAATTTTTGCTTACAATATATATATATATTATGTCCTTCGTTCATTTTGTAATTGGTTTTTCCCAGATTTTGAAAAATGTCGCAAATTTAAAACAAAAAACTGCCTGGTCGTAATCAAGTGGGACGGAGTGTACCTAAATGTTTGGAATATAGAACACATATTTGGGAAGACCAACATGATCATATTGATATATAGCCAATAATAAAACCGATATACTGAGAGATTAAGATTTCAACCTTAAAAATATTACAAAAATACAAAGAAATCACGGTTTAGGCAAAACCGGTTTAGGAGAAACACCTGTACATTAGGGATGGAACATGGAAGCTATTCTGAAACCTTTAGACTTCTTTACAAGAATCCAGAGTAAATATTGGTCTTCAGTCAAACCTAAAATTGAAAAACCCATTCAGACAGCCCTTGCACAAGTCTTACAGAAATAAACCGGCATTAATGTTTGCAATGACTCCACAACACTGTCTTTAGATTTCGGAGGACCTTTTACTTCTAAAAGAGAAAACTGGCTGGATAACCAAACACCAAATACTGAAAGAGCTATTCAAATCAAAGTTTTTAAGTGCAAGGAAAACTCTGTCTTAAATTATTTGAAGAAATATTAGGCGATTTGATATATTGAATTAATGTATAATAATGCACAATGTAATGCATAAAAATTCCTCGACAACAACTAAAGGGTGTTTTTTTGGTCGTGCGGTTTTCAAGAAGAAATAAAACGCATATAATTTAATGTTATGGCCAAGAATTTAGCTTTATTATAAAGAAAAGGGTTTGCCAAGGGTTTGTTTTAAAAATAATTTTGGGCAAGTGGCCAACGCGGCTGGCTTAAAAAAATTCCAGCTCAATTTTCCCAATTTTGTGAAAATCGGGATCGGTGGCCATCTCCTTTTGGGCCCATTCACCGAACAGGCGACGCGTTTGATGGTCGTTCGGGTTCAATTTTTGCACGAGTTGTATTTTTTAAGTCCGTAAACCAAGGTCCTTCCGCAAAATCTTCCATAAAGTGGATGGACACAGCTCCAATTGTTGCGCTCAATGGCGGCTGGGTCTTCTTCGATACTCTGCTCCACTGAACTGAAACATTAGTTTGGTAATAAATTTGCACGATTTGCAAACGTTGTCCAGGAGTAAGGCTATTCATTATGAAATGGCGAACCAAATATAAATTAAGTGACAGCTGTCTAAAAGACCAACTCCGAAAAAGGTATTGCCAGATTGAAAACCACACGTCTATCTGTGAACCGAGGTAGTAAGGTGAAATAAGATTTTTTTTTATTTTTACAATTTAATTTTTTTTTACGAATTGCAGTTTATGCTTCAGCCTCATATGGATGTGATACGACAATACGAGTTGTAAAATATTATCTTTCTTAAATGTCTTGAATGCATGAAAACATTTTCAGTGTCAAAATGTTTGATTTCGATGTTCAGCTGATGTCCATTTGATAGTAAGCCCATTAAGGGAAGAATATTGTAGATTCGCAAGCGACTAACTGAATTGTATAAAACAAAAATTATTGCTGACTGTTAAATGACATTCAGGAACCTAATGTAATTCCATTGTAATGTAGACTTAGGCCCAATGCAAATGGAGCAACTGGATAAAAACTAATGCGGTTGGCAACTCGGGTTACAGACCAGTTACGGACACACCAGTGACTTGAAAAAACTCATCACCAATCGAAATTTCTAGTTCGTTCAGTGTTTCATCTCGTCATGGATACTGGGAGTGAAATGTCTTCGGAAGACTCGAGCGTTGATGAAACCATCATGTTATACTATTATCTCAGGAATAGTCTATTAAGCCAACTATTTAATAACCCCACAAACTTCTCTGCACCATATATACGACACAGAGTAGATTGGAACTATCAACATCCACAATCAAGTTAAAATTTAAAAAATGGGCACGAGTGGGTCGCGCGTACTTGCTGTTATGTGCCCAATTACATCTTTGACAGGAACAATTAACATTTACGTGGAAAATAACACAGTTTGAGCTTATAAAAAGTATCAAAACCACAATACTTAATATATACTTAATAAAAACAAAGAATTTAAGAAAATAGTATTTCAAAAATTGTAGGTTTTGATAAAATCCTGTTTTTTGTTTTTAGTTTTTTTGGAAAAAAAAATTCTTTGTAATTTTGTTATACAGTTTCTTAGAATTTATTAATTAACACCTGATTTTAAAATTTTAAATATTTTTTTTTGATAAATTTTAAAAATATTCAATATCAAAAAAAAAAAATCAAAAATTAATTAAAAATAGAAAAAAAATATTATTTAAAATATGTAGAATTAATATGGATACTTAGATCTTTTCAAATATAAAATTTTATTGAAATCCATTGGGCCGTTACCGAAAAAGTCGAAAATTAAGAAAACCGTTATATGAAACCGTTAATAGATTTTTCCGGTAAATTTAATACTAATTAGCTGATAGCTATTACCATACTACCAACAAAAAAAATCTCAAAAATGTACATCAACATTGTTGGAGCTTTTCCTAAATCATTATATGACAGGTACCGTTATTTTTAGCCCTAAAAATTAAATTTCAATTTCCCCTCTGATGAATGCCAAGAGATACACAGACAGACAGGCAGACATTTTTGTTTAATGAATTTTTTAGGCTTCTCTATGATCGTAATGCCATGTTTGATTGTTATCCCAATTCTTTTATATTCACGAATCCTAAACTTGCCTTATAGTCCTTATAATCACAAGTAAAATCTAATATAATGGCCTAATTGATGCTTCGTATTTGTAAACCAGTATTGGGTTTATTTATTATAGGGCATCTCAACCACGTGCGTGGATTTTAACTTTTGCATATTGCATTTCATAGAACAAACTATGACAAACACACATATGAAGCTCTAAACAGTATGAATTGATTTTTTTGAATCTTAACCCTTTGTCTGTTGACTTCAACTTGATTTAAATGGGATAAAAAGCATGGCCGACGAAGACAATACCCTTATACACGTTCAGTAAGGCCTACATATCTTACAAAAAACTCAGAACTTCAAATCGAAATGACAACCATTTACTTGATTCCGAAATCACTAACGACAGCATCCATAGAGATAAGGTTTTTGGATAAATATCAGCTTCGTTATAATGCTAAGCTTGTGCTTGTGAAAAAAGTATTTAGACCCGGCAGCATATCTCAATGAATAGAACCTAAACCACAAGGCAACACCACCGGGATGGTCTTTCAAAAGATCCTCCAATTAATCGCATACAGAAATTTTCACAAGGTGCTCATCATCCAATAGTAGCTTTTCTTAAAGATGGATAGAGGTTGTTATAGGAGAAATCAAATACATACTTTGGTTCGACTTTAGTCGCAGATTTCCCAGCCATCAGGCATCAACTGGAGCGTGCGGCCTTCAGCCAGTCGCATCGAAGAGACGAGATCTTGCCAGGCCTAACTGACCCCAGAGCAGCCTTATTGCTCCAGTTGCCATAGATGTCGAAGAGGGCCCCGGAATATCGACCAGGTGACGATCCAACGGAAATGGCATTAGCCGGCGGCGGAACCTACGAGGAATTTAGAAGACCTGAAGATTTTGTCTTAATAAGTGCAGACAGTACATCAGCTGTTGGAATATCGAGGCTAGCGGGAAGAATGATTTTTATCGATTATCAAAATGAGCAATGAGGCCCAATTCCATTCCTCCAGATTAGTGAATAAGCCAAATTATCACTTCCCGGTCACCGAAAACCTGCAAATAAATCCACGAAGAGCCTCTATACCTTATACATTCAAAGTCACTGCATGCATAGAGTGAACGAAACACTAGAGAAGTCATTGGGCCATTTTCTCTCTCGCTGTAGCGATTTGCACTGGCTGGTCAGATCGTCCGATTTGACAGCTCCGTATATTTTTTTTGGTGGCGTAGCGTAAGTCCCAGGCTTATGTAAACAAACCTCAGACTCTTGAATAACAATATCCGACATCAATTCTAACGGCGCGGCGTGCGGTCACTTGACCGATATCATTTTCTCAGTTTTATACAAAAAAATCTACAAGTTGAGCCAACATGTTTCATTCCTAAAAAAATTACATCAAAACAACATCGGTTCATCACTTTTACGACACCTTGTAGCTACTGAGTATCTCCGGGTCTTCAGACTTCCATTATCACTGTGGTTAAATTCTTCTTCAGTTTGTCAAATGTCATTGAGTTATGACGTAAAGTATATTGAACCCAACTTAGTCTTGCTCAGCGTTCATATGTAAAATATAAAGTTAATCTTCCGTTGGATAACATGACCTTTGATTTGACTTATAGATACTATCTTATCAAACCTCTTTAAAAAAATTTACTTTCATAAATTTGCAATATTTCAGCAAAACTAGTTTTTATGTCTTCACTTGTTGAATTTAAACATTTCTTATGAAATGATGTTTCAAAACATTTATGACGACCAGACTACTGCCTCCAAGTGAAATGAACCAAAACCACAGACAAAATTGCAATCTTCAAGATACTTAGTTTTTTTTTTTATAGCGCAGGTAAAAAAAACATTTTTCGCTTCACAAAATTTACGAAAGTGATGTAAATTAATAGGAATATTATTACATAACTGTACATTTATCACATAGACATATGAAAGCCAATCGTTTATGTTTCTAGATAGTTTTTTCTCTATCTTTAAATGGTGAAATGATGATGGGTGATGTCAATTCTTTGAAATCTTTTTCTTTTTTTTTGGTTTTTTTTTTTTATTTTTTTTCTCTTCATCTTCCTTTTTCGTATTTTCTAATCCAGCAATTAAATAAATTTGTTTTTAATTTGTCTTTCGTCTTTAAAATATTTTCATAAATATAGGTTATGAATCTTTTAGTTTAGCTGTCATTAAAAAAGTAATATTTCTTTTCTTTTAATTCGTTGATTTTGTATTTAATAAAAACTTTCATTATAATAATTAATGGATACCTTGAGAGATATTGATAGTAAAATTAATGATCACCAAGTATCTAAGCTAAGGCAAAAGCTTGGGAAAAAAGCATTTTGATTAATGCTTTATTTTCTTTTTTCTATTGATTTGTTTAGCCAGTTTTGTATTTTCTCCTTATCGATTTTACTTGCAATATACATTGGTATAAATACGTGCATCTAAAGTTTTTTATATCAAAAATGTTGTCAGTATTGCTACTCTTGCAAAGAAGCTTTCTTACTTGCAGCATGCCGCAAAGCATTTGTTATAATGGTATAGTTAAAGCTCATCTGGCAAGCTTCAGGAAAAAACTGTGTTACCATAAGGTTTCAAAAGGCTTTCTGGAATTAAATTTTTGTCCTCCACCCACTGGGCCAAAACTCTAAAAAGAACTTTTTCGAATACCTTGCTGATATTCGGAAGAAGACTTATCGACCGGAGATGCGCCGGATGCGAATTATTCTTTTTTTTCGTGAGAAGATGGGCAATAACTGTCTTCCAACTAACTTGATTATATGCATTAATGGAGATCCTGGGGTACATATGCTATTGATTCCTGCTGACCTTCAAAATAAATAGGGAACTTGGCCCGTTAGGCCAGGCAGGCAAAACTATGATTTTTAGATCTCCATTGAGTAGTACTGTTTCGAAGGTAAAAAGCATAGCGCCCTTTTACTGTTAACATATGGGTGCACAGATACCGATTATCCAAGGCCACTATTGTTTATACAGTGAAAATAGAGCGTTAACCTCTCACTATGTGGAATTAACATAATAATCATAATCTGTGAGATAGAGCAAATATTACGTATTGCACATTATAGATCATTGGTCTTTAAAAGCTTCGGAAAAGCATCAATTGTGAAAGCTCTTTAACAAAATCTAAAGAAAAAATCACCATGATTTGCAGTACCGTAGCAGTGGCAGCTTTTAAAATGATGTGCTTGTTTTCAATACACGCGAAGAGGTTTTTTTTATAGCATCAACAATTTGTGGTGCTAATTCGTGGATTACTCAGTTGTTGGGTTTTAATATCATTGGAGATTTCGGGGAGTAGACCACTAACTGGCACCAATTGTACTGACAATTTTTAGGTGGCAGACTATAGCTCGTTCGGATATTTATAATGGTAAGCAAGCCCACAATGTTTTCTGTATTACTCAATCGTCCGTAAAATTTGTATGGTCTGTTGACAGAGAGAGTCAGTTTTTGGCAGTTTTGAGTCCAGCAATAATAGATCTAGAAAACCACCGCTTCTTGGGACCAATGCAAAAATAGTTATCTGTTTGATTTCGTATTGGATTACAACAATCTTCATGGAGAATTGCAGAATTTCTCGGTTTTTTAGAGAAATCGTCGCATCCGTAAATGCGCCTAATAACAACTTTAGAGTTTCAAAGTTTAGGTAACCAAACGCTGATGATTTATAATACATGCAAAAAATTATTGGTCCAAAAATTGACTCCTGTGTCAAGTGTTATTATTTCTGAGCCTGACTTCTTGTCATATGGATTTTTCAAGGGAAGGGCTTTGTTATTCTACTGCCTTTTTAGCGCAGCAAAGCACTATTTTTTTAAGAATATGATGTTGAAAAAAGCCGCATTTTTTCTATTTTTCATCAAAGGTGTCGGTGAAGTCTTAACCAATTTGAGTGAACCAGCATGCGTTTTCCATCACCTTTCTGCAAAGATAGACGAGTTGAGTACAGCTATGCCAAACCTAGACATTGATCTATACCTTAAGCTTGTCTCTGTAGAGTTGTCATACGTAGGTTGAAATTGAAGAAAACTTAATGAGTATCAATTTCAAGTTTCTGGAGTTTTACGAAGAGCAGCGGTAATATAAAACTTTGGTCGTTAGTGGACTTTTCTGGACTGAAACTGCACTTAAATGAACCTATCAGTTGTCAAAGAATAGTTTCAAGCACTCAAGCAATAACTAAAACTATCTTGTAGGTGATGTTAAAAAAGACTAACTTTAGTTAACACAATGTAAAGGCTCCATCCATTTTTAGGATCCGAAAAACAATACACGGCTGTTATACAGCATGCTCTTCTGATCATACTTCTAGCCAAATGATCACTCACAGCTTATTGAGTTCGACAACTAGGCAATCGACCTTGTTATAGGGAGCTGTACTTAACCCAAGTCGGTTTTGGCGAAATTTTTGTTCCAGGACGCCCCGATAGAATTTTTCATTATGCCTGACAGCGATTCGTCAACGCCTTGATTTGGTCTACAGACGTTGTCTTTCCATATCCTCAACATCAATTGCGATTCTACTATGATGCTTCCTTGATAGTTTTTGCAAGCTTTAGTTTGAACTCTTATCCCTGCAGTTTCTTTTACCCATTGGTAACAATTTTAAACCTCATTCGTGCTTCAAAAGCTTTAAGTTTCCACAATCGAACTCAAGCCCGCTTGCAATTCTGGTTTTTCTATAAAGTCTGTGTCCTTGCTGGATATATCGTCAAACAATGAATTTCGATATGGAGATCACATAAAACTCAACATTTCAGAGACGGCACTATTGATGCCTATGTAACCAATATTTCTCCATACATAATGCTGACGCTTGAAAGGCCAACACCCAAAATGTCGAGCTCAAATTTGCATATCAGCAAAATCAAAAAATAATATAAATAAGTAAATAAATAAAAAACAAATACCGGAAACCCCATAATTTGCCAATGCTATACCACGGTTGCTTCACACAAAATTAGTCTCAAAATCCTTCATCTTGTTCATCATTGTTCATTTCTTCTTTTTCTACAATTCTAAGGCCGGTCACCGAAAAATTTCCACTCATTTCGTCTTTTCCACTCTAAGATTAGGAATTGGAAAACATTCATTTGGCATCAGAATTGGATATACAGCCTACATATAGACCTGGTGTGCTGGTTTCCCTACATCCAAGCGGCATACCTACCATACCTACCATAATATCAATTTTTTTTTTTTGGTAATTCGAAATAAATCCATCTTGTTGTAAACATGTGAAAATGGCAATGTGGAATGTATTCGAAAAAAGCAGTTTGACAAAAAATAATAAATTTTATAAATGTACTATATTTAAAAAAATTACTTTTTGAAAAAATATCTTTGCCTAAATTATTGTATATAAAGGTGAACACCCCATCAGAAAAAAAAAATAAATAAAAAAAACTTCAAGGCCAAACTATTCAAAAAAAATTTATGAAAAATGAAAAATCTGGTCCAGTCGTTTCAAAGATATATCCATTTTCTTTAAAACGATATGCATAGTTTATCTAGTTTAAGCCTGTTTTTCTCTTTCCACTCGTATTCCCAGGGCTGTTTCAACAAATTTTACGAGTCACTGAAATATTTAATTAAAACGAAAACAAAACCAAAAATTAAAAAAGGAGTAATTCGTTTCAACTACAAAATACCATTCTTGGATAAACAATTTAAATGTTTGCAATACATTAACATTCATTCTTCACGTATACATTTGTGTAATTTCTCGCTTTTTGAAAAAATAAAAAGGTTGGAGGCCTTTTAAAGTCTTGTTTGGACCTTATAAGGAACTCGGTGGGAAGAGAACCTCGTAAAATATTAAAATTGCAACGGTCCTCACAGAGCAGTGGTCACCAAGTTATACATACTTAATACGTTCGACAATGGTGCTGTGGTTAAGATACTTGCTTGCTCACTCAGTAATCGTGAATTCGATACTCAGGTTGGAAAGCAATTTTTTTAAATCAGCGCTTGATATTCAACACGTGGATGTGAATGTAGGGATTAACAAATATCTTTGAAGACAGACGTAATGTTTCTTGCCTTTCGTTATTTTATCGTTATTCCTATCATGAATGCTCTGGCGAAATAGCCAGTCGCATTCCTCCCCTGAAAAGATTCAACCGTAATACTTGCACTTCTAGGGAAATGCCCATCAGATTACCCTTGAGCCCAACTTAGGACGTACTGTAAAGTATAGAGATTCTTCATTTAGTCGCACCACACGAATGCATGAATGTGGAACGCTTTGCCTGCCTCGGTTTTCCCTCCTATTTTGATGTGCCGAATTAAAACTAATGTGCATCGACATCTCCTCTTATATCCTTCCCTTTTTACCTAAGCTCACATGGTGTTTTCACATATGAAGGGTAGAAAAATAATCCCTTTCGCGCTTGCTTATTTTATATAAAAAACAAAAACTTGGATTTAGAAAAAAAAAACAAATGATGCTGGTTCCCTCTTTAACATACCCCTATGAAGAACATAAAGAATGTAATTAATCCTTAACACTTACCTTATTCAAACCCTTTTCATTAATTTCGTTTGTGAGTAAAAGCCTTACTCAGACAAAAGCTTAAATAAAGGTCTTTACCTTTATATGTATTTTCCTCCTTGTTCTATAAAATAAAATTATTAAAAATCGACGTATCTTTAAAATATTCTTTTCAATTTTAAAAATTCCAATATTGTTTAAACACCTCCTATCGTATCAGTTGCATTACTGAAAACCATTAAATTTAATACCTTCATCGACCTAAACGACCCAACGTGCAAATGTCCTTTATCCAATAAAGGATATCACACTAATGACGGGTTTTTCTTAATTATACTTCTCCATGTCATTAATTTTTCCTTCCAAATTGATTTCCCCCACCCGGACCCCGTTCGAAGGAAATAGAAAATCCCATAATATCCAAAGAAACAAGATCATTGTACTTCCAAACCATATTACACAATCGCCTACTCCTGCCACCCTTCCTGCTCTAAAGGACATAGACCCAAGAAAACGCAAAAAAAAAGAATGAAAAGCTCATTCTGGGTTTCCAGTTTTATTGTTTTACCCGCCAGAGTTTCCATGACAAAGTGACATTATTTGTGGTTATTTCCGATTTCTTTGTTTATCATGCGTGAGTTGGGTTTGGTTCTAACTTTATTCCAGTATTATACTCACTAGAACCTCCCCACACATTTACGCATACCTAGTATCTTGTCTCGTGTATCTATGTATACCTATCCATCTATCTTTTGTGTTATTGTATTGTAATGGAATTCATAAAACTTCTTCTTACAACTTTACGCATATTTTTCTTCGATACCAAAGAACGCCGGAGAATTTTTTCGATTAGGACCGCCAAAATGCTAAATGGAAAACGTTTACAATTTTTTTTCGGGTGGGCATTGAACCCGGACAATAGTCGGTCGAAACATGTGCGCCAGGGGAGAGGGAATAATGGAAGAAAAAATAAAGCTGTTGGCAGTTACTATTGTTAGCTGATAAAATTACGTTTTTTTTTCTTCTTCTGTTTGGCCGTTTTCGTCATTTATTGTTGACTCAAATAAAAAGGTATAAATTGGTTGGAGCTTGGAATTGTAGCAGAAGGCACAGACTTAATGAAACAAGGATCCAGGTTTATGAGTTCGGGGTGGTGGTAGGAAAAAAAAAAATAAATAAATAGCCAAGGCGAAGAAGATTTGTGGTTGGTTCCCGGTTCCTGTTATTGATATAGTGAGTCGTAGAAAAGAGCACTAACCTCCGTAGAGAGTGAAAGGAAAGGTCTTTATTTGGGGCTGATGTTGTTTTATTTAAGGACAATTGTGCCAATGACCTTTGGCAATTTATCATTTGAACTCGAAGTCATTGAACGAACTGTTTAATTGTAGGGAATGCGGTATCGAGAGGAATCACACGAAACATTTGAACACGATTAGAGGATGGAGGAAAATGATGGTGGGAAAAGTCGTTGTCCTTTAAGGAAACACAGTTAACACGAAGAAAACATTAATAGATTTTAGTATATAGGCTCTTAGAATGAATACACTTGTGAGAAGTGGAGTTCAATAACCCAAAACCTAAATTCATGTCATTGATCTTTCTTGATAAATTGTTTTTCGTTCAACGTTATGGAAAATATGATTTTTGTTCATAATACATTAAATGAGATGTTTTGAAAAATAAATAATGACATTAGAATGTCTAATGTAAAGTATATGCATACAAAAATTGATAAGAAAGAGCATTCTCCTTGGAAAAAAGGATCAGTTCGTTCAGACGTGAATCTATTCAGCTTATCGCGATATAAATATTATCATAGGCTACCTTTAAGGCACAAATAATTTTTTTTACATCGGATTTGACTTGTAAGGTTTTTTCACGATCTTCCTGATGTGATTTATTAAGAACTTTCCCTGAATAATATTATAACAATTAGTGATTAATGAGTATAGAAAAAGTTTATGAATTAGCTTTCAAGTTTCAACCCATAAAATATCTCGGCCTTGATAATGGGCTCTTCCAACGGCAACATTCCCTTTGCAAGGGACGACTGGAAGGCGTAAAAACAGTAGTCTTTGCAGGTACTGTCTACCTGGTCGCCCTGAATCTGAAAGCTGATTCCAGAGATCTTGTTCGCTGCGGCTTTGTTGTCCATTCGCTCGATCTGGCCAAATCAATGTAATGGGTCTTTCATTAGATGCTTCCTTACTCTAAATTTAAATAAAACAAAAATTGTGTAAGACTTCATCGAAATGTTGTATAAATGTAAATGGCCTATTGATGCCCGTATGTGTGGAATATATCATCGTTTAAATGCTCGCGGCTTCACTTCCCATCCAGAGTGTCCAATTTTCCATGACTCTGGCTCATAAATCAGGATGAAGTTGACCGATGAATTTGGTTATGTTGGCTCTGAAGGCCGCTGTGGTTAGTGGACTATTTGCATAGACCTGCGACTTAAAAAAAACCCACAAGAAAAGTCTAATGGGGTTAAATCAGTTCACATCACCTCCATGTGAGATGGCCATGCCCTCATATGGCTAGTGCGGAATGTCCAATGTGACATGAGCTGTGTGGCACGTGGCGACGGCGTCCTGTTGAAACATCATCCCATTCGGGCCAAAAGAATTTGGTAATCATCGACCTATAGTGCTCGCCACTGACAGTAATGACCTGACCAACATCGTTTTCAACTCAAAGAAATATGGACCGATGACGCCTACATTCCAAAATTCTCACCAAACAGTGACTTTATCGGGATGAATTGGAAGCTGTTGGAACTCATGGGGATTGGTATCGTCCCAAATTCGACAATTTTGATTCTTGACGTATCCATTCATCCAGAAATGGGCCTCATTGCTGAAGATGGTTTTTCAATGAAAATTAAGGTCAGTTGCCAACTGCTCAGAGCCCCATTTTTATAAGACAATTTTATCATTTGCAAGTGTGGTTTAAAGATATATTCAGCACGGTGATTTGGCAAAACAGACTGAATAAATCATAGCCAATTTGACAGATGTAGCTTCAACAAGAAGGCCACTATCAACTGTCAAATTACGGAAGTCCCTATTGAAAGACCCTTGATTTTTAGAATACATCCTAATCTTGGTATAGCTCGTACAGTTTATTTAAATACAAGACCAACCATTCGTTAAAGTATTTTCTCTCGAAAGTGCACAGCACTCAATAAGATTGGTAAATTAGCGTTTTGTAAAACGTGTACTAAGGTATGAAGTAAGAACTTTTCCAGAATAATTACAAGAAATTCAATGGAATGTCCAAAATTTTATTAGCTTACAAATTTGTTTGGTAATTAATGTTTAAAAATAATTTCTGGCATATGGCCTCTACGACTGTGCCTTATGAACGCCATACTGGCGATCTTATTTTGCACTACTTTTTCAAGCACATTCGGTTTATATTGTCAATAGTGCGTCGAATGTTGGTGCTCCAAATGATCAATCGTTGCTCGTTTATCAGCATAGACCAGAGATTTGACGTGTCCTCAAAAAAGTACTTCAAGAGTTTCAAATCACACAAAAGAAAGGATTTGAATTGCCCCTGGTCCATTTCCTGAGATGTCGGTCACCAAACTTTTGGCTTAACAGGGTGATGTATGGCATGTTGGGCTGTCTTGTTGAAACCATTACTCTTCCAAGTTATTTTCAATGACATGAGGGAAAAAAAACATCACGACTCATTTGCCTGTAGCGTTCGGCATTCACGGTAATGTTGGCACAGGTTGCGGATTATAATTTTCCGATGACGGCTTCAGCATGTAAACCGTACCGTGAGTTTTTCGGGACGTAATGTTAGAAATGAGCCCCGTCGCTGAAGATGATTTGAAAATAAAAATCTGGTACAGCTTCCAGCTCATCCACCGCTGGCTTTAATTCTTTCACCAGTTGGATCTTATATGGATGATTCAAAGATCTTTCCTCAAAATTTTCCAAGTAGTGGACAAAAAATTCTAGTAGAGTTCTTTAAGAGCGACCGATGATCTGGATGTCCTCTACAAGTAGATCTGTTGAAGATGGTACCTTACACGTTCACAACTGGACTATATTCAAGAACTCAATTCATAGCAGATCTCGTTGTTTGAATCCAGCTAATGCCCTATTGTACGTTGCGTAAGAAATAGCCTTATCAGTTTTTGTAGAATCCACTTTTTGTGCTATAATATGCCTTTTAAGAATTTGCAAGTGTGAGAAAATTTGGTCTATTGAGGTTCGGCCTGGATTATGAAGCCGCAGTGGTAGATATGTGCTAGTTTTGTAGGAAGATTGTAGATGCTCACAAAGAACATTAAAATTGGCCTACATTATACAGGGTTATGATTCGCTAATTTCTGCAGGACATATGGTTGATTTTTTGTAAATTAGACTTACATAAGTAGCTGTCTGATCAGTTATCACTGATCAGCCATACTTTCTTTCTCCTACGGTTCAGTGATGCCTTGTTGCATGCACTTTATCAGGACATTACCTCCATAAACGCACACTATGGAATAATTCATCTTTCTGGTAATAAGGCCCGAATATTTGGCATTAGTCTGTAACGATAAATATTATGCAAAAGTGTACTTCATCTATGTCCCAAGCATCGACTGTGAATTAATTGTTATATTTCCTCCAATATTGTAGTAACAATCTTTTTCCTCACAATTATACCCCAGTTCTCTTCTTTGAGGGCTTCTTGTTTTGACAAGCTGAAAGTTCTTTATTTTGTGGTTGGCCCAGTTCCCCGCGCATTTTCCGCAGCTTCTTAGAGTATAACTCTTTAAAGTATATTCCCTGGTTTGTGGTAAATCCCTCCAAAAAAAAGAACAATGTCACAGAACCGATCTTCATCAAGTTTGTCGGCCTTACTGGAACTATGGTTAAAAATGGTATCGTTAAACGCTAAACTTGGCCAGATAAAAATGATTAAAAAAGAAGAGAACCTAATTCCTTATTTCGAAAAAAAAAAACAAAACGATGAAAACACTTTCGGTTGTAAATAAAACTTATTACTTTATTTTAAACCTCAAATTTTAGTTCACATTAATTTTAAAACAAAAAAATGGAAAAAATGGTCATGGAAACGCTGATTAACCGTCAGCTTAAGGAAAATCTCCAAGATCGAAAGCTTCTCCATGACCGTCAGTATGGCTTCCGCAGCAACCGTTCCACTGGTGATCTGATGGCATATCTCAGTGGAACAAATCTTTACATCGCTTTGGTGAAAGTAAGATTATTGCTCTTGATATCTCCCCCAATGCCATTGTCCATGATTGGCACTTATATCGAAGAAACCGAAAATCTCTCAATACTTGGTATGTGTTTAAAAGACTGTCTCCGTTGGAACGACCATATATTTGAGATCGCTAAAAATGCTGCCTAAGTTTTCTGTATCGGTGTAAGAAGTATTATAATTTATAAAGCGTTTATACGCCTTAAACTCGAGTATAACTTCCACCTCTGGACAGGTGCTTCGCAAACATCGCTTCACCTGCTTGATATAATACAAAATCGTGCGTTAAGATTGATAGCAAATAGAACTGCCGCTGAAACAATTGCCCCTCTCGAACACCGATGCAATGTTTCATGTCTTTCCTTATTTTATCGTTTCTTTTATAAAAATGTTCACTCGAAGTATCCAGCTGCATTCCTTCCCTTAAAAGTTTCTTCCTAATACCCGTCTCGCAAGGAATGCTCATCAGTTCACCCTTGAGCCGAATTTCGGACGTACTGTGACATATAGGGATTCTTTTTTTAGCCGAACAACACGAATTTGGAATAGTTTACCCAGCGAGATTTTCCCTTTGATTTGAAAGCATTCAAAACCAATGTTAATCGACACCTCCTATCTTTCCCCTCCCAATCTTTTAAATGCCCGCGCAGTGTGCTCTATATCAAAAGGGAAACAAATAGTTCCTTGTGCGCGCGTTAATTATATAAAAAAAATATCGATCCTGACGAGCTTAATCGTGAATTTGTCGGACCGCAATCCAATCGAAATTCATGTGATTTGATGACATTTAACCTTACTTGTAAATTTCCGGAAGCTTAAGAGTCAGCCAAAGTCTTTCCAATTCAGAAAAAACAATGATCACGCCTGTCAAAACGGGAGAAACTAGTTCACCAACAAATATCTTCCTTTATTTATTAGTAGAAATATTCTTCTTATCAATAATCAATATGGATTTCTTCCAAATATAATGATATAAGAATGTCTAGCGATAACGATGAAGTTACGTTTTTGACCATTCTAGATTTCTCGAAAGCCTTCGACACTGTTAATGTCTATCGCTTATTGCATTAACTTAAACACTTGTATCGGTTCTCCTTGCCAGCCTTAAACCTTATCTCTTCATATCTTTATGAAAGAACTCTAGCAGGTGAAATAAATGGAATCTGAATTCCTGAAAATTGTTTCAGGAGTCCCACAAGGATCTATTTTGGGTCCATTACTATTCTCCATATCCATTAACGACATTGGAGCTTGTGTCAACAATTCTATTATTCATTTGTATGCTGACGAAATATACCTGTCCTGTAGTTTAGGGCTTATTGAACATGTAGCTAATCTATTGAACGGTCATCTAAGCCAAATACTCAATTGGATTCAAACTTTTTGAAACTAAACCCATCAAAATCGAATTGTCCAATAATTAATAGAAAAAAAAATTCTTGGAATCTTCTGAAATATAGTTGGGGGACCGTCCGAAAACCAACTGCGTGCTGTTGACATGTGTTATGTGTTTTCTGTTTTCCGTTCTCCTTCTGTCTTCTCTTCTGTCCGCTATCAATGTCGTCTTGTGTGTTGTCTTGTAATTGTCTGAGCCGATGGCCTCAGTAGCCAGTGCTCGTAAGTTTGTCTACTTCGTAGATTTATAGCAAGGCTGCTCAATCGTCACATATATAGAATATTTGACCATAATGTCCTTACGTAAAATTGTTTTAACAAGGAAGCCAAAGCATCTCATTGACAAATTAAGTTTCTCTAGCACTAGCAGCCTCGTTTTAACTATTTGATATCAGAACGGTAATTTTTTCGTTAATTCTATCCAACTATGGAATCATTTAACTCTTCAGCGACGAAGAATTTCGCAGTTTTCATTCGAATAAATAAATCACAGTTTATATGAAAGTATTGGAAATATTCGGGTAATTCAAATCAGTGTAAACACCAACGTTCGTGTCTGTCCAAAAGGAGAATGAAGAAACAGCCGAATAGAATAATCATGTAAACAAGGTTTTTTTGATCAACACAAGTTTTTATCTTACATTTTTGATCGCAGTCGTTTTTCGTTAATAAATAGTGTTTTGTTTTAAAAATAATGAAAAATACTAAATTTTCAATTAGAAAAAAAAATTCTAGTTAATATCAAATTTGAAAGTGAGAACTTTAGGGAATTTTATCGTTATTGGATTTAGTCTAGGTTTGTGTGTAGTCTTATTTTCAAAATGGCGTTTTGTGAAAGCGAACTGTCATTATCTCAGAGTTCTTAGTTTCACACTAAAAAAATAATGCAAAGGGTTCCTGAAATTAAAAACCTTGTTCCACGATAAGAACTTGTTTACATGATTCTTCTTTTCGGTTGTTTCTTCATTCTTCTTTTGGAAATACACGTATGTTGGTGCTTACACTGATTTGGATTAATCCGAATATTTCCAGTACTTTCATATGAACTGGTGCTGTTTTGTTCGAATGAAAACTTCGATACTCTAAAAAAATCATTCAAAAACTATTCATTACCATTGTATATCCTTTTAATCTAGAGCATTTTTTTTTATAAGAATGAACACACCACTTGTAGTGACCCAATCAAAAATAATTTTTTTTTAAGTAACGATGTCCGACACACTAACCACTAAGCCAACGGGTGTTATATGTTATGTTAATAGAAGGGGTTTTTAATTTATTTTTTTATTTTGTATATATTTTGATGAATAAGTCCTTACTTACTTACTTAGGGGCGCTACAGTTCGGGACAAACCTGGGCCTCGGTCTTTGGCTAGCTGCCTCCAGTTTCGCACTCCAAGTGGATTGAGATCGTTCTCCACTTGAGCGCGCCACCTAAGGCGAGGTCTTCCTTGACTGCGTCTACCCTCTGGGATGCAATCGAAGATCCTGCGAGCCGGAGCATTGTTGTCCATTCGCTCTACATGACCTAGCCATCTTATTTTTTGACCAGGTCAATGTCGCTGTACAGCTCGTATAGTTCTTGGTTGAACCTTCTCCTCCAAAGTCCGTTTTCTTAGCGCAGATAGGGCCAAAAATCCTCCGAAGATATTTTCATCCGCCTTAGATAGAGTCCATGCCTCTGCGCCATAGAGCAGGACTGGGATGATTAGGGTCTTATACAGAGTCTCCTTTGTCTTTCGAGAGAGGGCTTTGCTACTCAATTGCCTTCCTAGCCCACAGAAACAGCGATTGGCAAGAGTAATTCTTAGCTTTATTTCTGACGAGATGTTGTTGTCAGATGTTATAGCGGATCCGAGGTACACAAAGTCCCTAACTACATCAAAGTTGTACCTGTCTATTGTGATGTTTTGTCTAATCCGCCGGTGTTGTGTGTTTCTTTTTGTGGACAGCAGGTACTTCGTTTTGGCCTCATTGACTGCTAGTCCCATCTTCGCCGCTTCAGCTTCAATGCTAGTAAACGTTCCAGTGACAGTTCACCGAGTTCTGCCAATGATGTCTATGTCGTCAGCGTATGCTAGCAATGTGTCCATAATTAATATTAAAAAGCAAGAACCTTTTCATTTTTGTATACTGCCAATCGTTTTCCATTAAATCAACGCTTTAAATAAAAAAAATGTCTCTCTATCTCGATTTTTTTCAAAACTCCCCTTACTCGAACAAATTTTCGTTTCCCGTGAAAATTCGACTTAGGGAGAGTACACTGTATATCTGTTTCATCTACTTTTTGTACTCGCGCCTTTTTCCTTTTTTTTTAATTATATCACTTTTGCCTTTTGACTCAAAATTTAAGAACTTATTATAAGTGTAGACTTTGAAGCGGAAGTTTTGACCACAAAAAGCAGATCCCAAAATGTAAGGTATATTTTTAATTTTAAAAAAGTTCATTTTTAAGTCTGTGTATAGCATTTTCTTTCTCAAACGAGAAACGTCAAAGCTCGAACCTAAGAAAATTTTGAATTTTTCATTTGCTCATTCTTTATTACATTCCTCTTTTTTTCTACAACCCTTACCATTTTTGTCAAAAAAAAAAACATTGAAACAACAATTGAAAATAGGAATCATGTAAACTAGGCCCAACAAAAAACCAATAAAAAATTTAAGTATGACATATTATGTGTTATCTGTCACAAATATCCTAGAGAATTTTTCGAAACTGCAAGTTGGCCAACTGAGGAGTTCACATGAACAAAACCAATTTTCGACTCGTTTAACTCCCAAGTTGGCTAACTTTGGATTTATCAGTGAGTTGAAATATAGTGAACAAAACAGCCCTTAGACCACTACAATGGCATAAACTGCATCATTAAGTGAAACTTTGCTGATGCATAAATTGTTGAAGATGATTTCTTTGACAAACTCTACCAGGCTACGACTTACTTGGGTTAGAAGTTTAAAAACGTTTTCACAATCTGAGCAATAAACCCAAAATGTCTTGAATAGCCATCAAACACCTTACATCATCAGCATCACTGTCGGTGTTAATCTTTGATGTAAACATTATTAAAAGGTAAACAACTGCTACTTAAACGATTCTCAAAAATGCATTCCTCATCATCTTTAACCCTAAAACTTAAATAATTCAATTAACCTCTTAACAAACTACTCAAATTCCCAACCGCAAAAGATTCAACTGTTCGCATATTCAATGGTTAAAAAAAATATTAACTCACATTAACCTTCCCAACTCTCGATTGTTATTGATCAATTATTATTTGTTTATAGAAAATTTAATTTAAAAAAAAAATTCAACACGCTATGTTCCTTATCAAATCTCTGTACGAAATAACTCAAAATTCACTTGAACTATGCCCATCTCTGTGGTGGGTAAATCACCTGTGTGTGCATGTGCATGTGCATAGATTGCAACAACAACAACGCAACGCGGACAAAGACGCCGTATCTATGACCTAAAGGTGTTATTCTAACGTCGTCGTCGTCGTCGTCGTCACTTATAGTTTTGTAGTCAACGAACTTTTCAATGAAATCAACATCCAACTACAAGCAAAACGCTAAGTGCAGTAGAAGTGCAAACATTGTATCTCAAAGATACATACAGCTTGGCAAAGTATCTACAGCGGTTCGGTGACAAAAAAGCTTCCCGCATATAAAGTTATTAAGTAATCGTGTGTAAAGGTGTTGTGTGAGCACAAAATTGCAACTTTTAACACTTGTTCCATGACCGCAAGCTCGGATACACTCACACAAACACAAAACGAACAATTTTGACATTTTTTTTTTAATTTTTGAATTAATAGCTCAAACACGATTTAGCAGCTTAGTTAAGGAGAAAAAACTGTTTGGTGTTTATCAAATGCATCTATGGTGTGCCTCAAGCCTGCACCATAAAGTAGAATTGGTGGATTTTTTTTTAGCACTAGTGTGTTAGTGGCACAAGCACAGGAAAATTACTTGGCTGCATCGATGTCGGTGATATTATTTTGTTTGGAGTGTGAGGCATGGAGCTCGCTTATAAAGTTTTGACAAGGTAAAGGCGAAAAGGCTTTTGCAACGTCCTTGGCGTCATACAACTTGCATTAATTAGCTGAAATTGCTGCCAATTTTAGAGATGTTGCAAAGTTTTTAGAACAAAATTGTATGTTTGTGGTTTAATTGAGCTTCGGTTAATTGGGGAATAAGGCGAGGCGTTTTGTAAGTTTTGTCTGTTGTACGGATTCTGTTTGACAGCTAAGGACATGCGGGACATGTATACGCTATATGACAACCATACCGGGGAAGATTTATAAAAAAATTGTTCATAGAATAATTATCACGTATTTGTCACTGTTGGGAGTATTTGTAAGATTTCAAATGCTATGATGATCGTCTTTTCGTTTTCAGATACAGTGCTTTGTATCGAAAATTTTATAAACTGTAGGAACTCATAACTTAAAATGTTAGATCTCCTAGGAAGGGATAGTTTAGATACTCCTTAGCTTGGACATTAAACTAGTGCATACAAAATTATTCCCTTAGGCGAATATATAATCCGACAGAAAATTTGTTTGCAAAGTTGTGTTTCTTCTAAAATCATAAATTTGATAGATTTTGTAGTTGAATTTTTATTTAAATAATTATATTTAGATTTTGGAGCTCTTACCTAAGCTGCTGGGGATAATATCACGATTTTGAACTGCTTGTTAAACCATTGTAAGAAAAAAAAAATTCTATTTTTTTTTAAGTCCGTTAACCAAGATTTCCTATATTTTGTAAATGTTAAGAATTCTTCTAAATAAATAAAAATAAATTTACTGGCGCGATAGCTCCTTAAAGAGCCAAGGACTAGTGACTTATACTCTCAACCATTCCTGTGTGTTTGTTGTTAATCTGCAAGAATGGAAGGGATTTACAGTTTACCGTCGAGTCTGAACGGCTTCATGAGGTGCACTTTTTCAAGACAAATTTTACTCTTGGAGGTTTTGTCAGTTCCTCGCAAAAGGCAGTACCCCGGAAAAGATGGTGGCTATGAGCTGGATTCGAGCCCAGGCTCATTCGCCTAGCAGTCCGACACACTAACCACTAAGCCACGGGGCATTAACAAGAATTCTTCTAATATAGTAAAATTCAATGATTTTTAACGATTTACTGAACGTTGTCAAACAAATTATGATATCCTCATAAGGAAATCCATTGTTGACATCATCATTGTAAGCTTTGCATGTTTGCCTAATGGGAAGCATCTTACTGGCACTTGACTGTCTGTTCGTTTAACGATATCTTGCTATGAGCTGTGCTTACTTTAAGCCATCGCCTGCAACTTTGAAGAGTTTGGCAGTTAGGCCCTCGGCTGCGGCTTTTAATGCTCCCGTTTTTTTTTCTCTGAAATTCCGATGTTCCTCTTTCTTCTTCTGTTCAAGCAGTTCCAGTCCTTCTTTGCAGCGCCTTCTTGAATGCTTCCTGTTTAGAAGCATATACTTGCAATTATCATCATCGGCAAATCAGGGGTTTCGTTGTGGTGACACACAAGGAGGGCCCCCTGGTGGAATTTTGGCAAAGTTGGCACTGGTTTCTGATATTTGACGCTGATAGTATAGGACTACATACCTTGAAGGTTATAAGAGACACGATCAAAAAAAGTTATGGTAACTTCTTGCAATTGCACCGTCCGACGTTAAACTTCCTCACAATATAACCCTTCTTGGCATTGATCGGGAAATCCTCATCGTACAATGTTTGCCCCTCGGAAAATTTGGACATCCCTGATACTAGAATAGTGCCTTGCTTCGATCGCAATGTAGTCAATCTGGTTGACAGTAGATTTATCCAAAAAACTCTATATCCCTATGTGAATATTGTAGTGTGAGAACTGCGAAGTAGCTACATATTACAATATTTCCCCAAGTGGTGAATTATCCTGAATTCGTTATCAGAAAGGTGTAGCGGTTATGCCTGCTTTACTAGCCTTTGCTAGTTGTTCGGGTGGACGTTATCTGTAAGGAACATAACCTTCCAAGTACAGATCAGCAGTTCATTCACCTTATTTCATTTGCAGGGTTAGTCATCAGTGAATGCGTTCGTATCCACAGGCTCTGGTTGCTTCGCAACTTACTGTTCTATACATGAGCGGTAGACCATTTCTGTCCTTTTAATAACTACAAAAACGAGAAACCGTATAAACCACTCCTTATACGCCTAAGCTCAGAAAACTTCGTATAAGCTCAAAAAAGGTGTTTAGCATGACTGCAATTGTAAATTCCACCACCACCGTTGACTTCACCTAAAAGCTTTTTCGCAGCCATCTGCATAGTGCCTTAGTAAAAAAACTACTCCTCCTCTCTCGTTTGCTGCAACCAACAATATTTCAAATAGGTTGGAATCCTATCTCCAGTTGAGGCACTAAGCAACCGACGTTCCTCATGTGGAAGTTAGAGGGGATTTGATTCAAAAAGGTGGGTTTTCAAAAAAAAAAAAACTTATCAGTGCTGGAACGTTCTTGGAGACATATTTCTAAGCTTTGTTAGGATCCCGTGTAAATATATCCATAGAATTACTTGGTTATCATCTGATAGAGTCGCTAGCATCCAAATTGTTAATAGATCGTCACCAAGACGATACGAAAGTATTGAGGATCACTATATTGTTAGTATGATTTTGCCAAGGTGGAAGGAGTTTTGTGACGATGTATTACATCTGCCGTTCAGGTTACAATATAACCTAAGCCAAAAAGAGGGACTAGCTCTTGAAGCGCTATCTTTTGGACCGTTCAAAACAAGTTGATTGGACGGTTTCAAGTCTGATTCCCACAAAATAAATACTGGAGTGCCTCAGGGCTCCGTTCTTTCTCCGACTCTTTCCCATTTTTACTTGCGATTAAAGGTACTATAATACAAGTTATGGATTCGTGCAAAAAAAAATCTAACAATCAAACATAACATTACGATAATAGAGAAGTTGAAAAAAGTAGCTCCGGAAATTCCCACCGTCTGTCTGTCTGTTCGCGCCTCTACAGCCTAAACGGATTGGCCGATTTTCTTCAAACTTGGCATTTAGTATTTATTATGTAGTATCTTGGGGGTGTTTTTCATTTTTGCTCTAAGTCGAAAAATAACGAAACCTGCCATACAATTTTTTTAACAAAAAGTTAGATTTTCTCGAAAACGGCTTTAAAGATTTTGATAAAACTTTCAGGGTGCTATTTTTTACAAGAATACATCTGTCATTTGGAATAATTTTTTCGAAATTTGTTCTATAACGGTACCTCTCATTGAACCGGTTTTTTCAAATTCGGTTTTATCGTAAACCATTATTCCGATTTCAATAAAATTTTGCACACAGGAAGTCGTTTATAATTCAATCAATATTGCATTTAAAATATTTCAAAAACTTTTTTTTCAATTTTTAAAAATTTCTAAAAAATGGTTTTTGAAATATTTTGAAAATAGGTTGATTGAATAAAATTAATTAATTAATTAAATTAAATAATTTTTCGAGATGAAAACTACACATTTTCTTATAATGACATATGTACTAAAAAAATTAAAATATTTTTTTTTTCGATAGACATTTAATTTTAAAATTTTATTGCATACTTACTTTTTCCAAGAAACTCTTAAACTAATGAAAAAAATGGGCACGACTGGGTCGCAGGTACTTGCTCGTATGTGCCTAATTACATTGGAAAGCAAGATCTTTGGCAGAAGCAAGTAATATTTGCGTTTAAAATAACACAGTTTGAACATATAAAAAGAATTAAAAACCACAATACTTAACGGTTTTTAGAAAAAATGAAGTATGAAATCAAACGTCTTAAATAACAAGGAATTTATAAAAAAATGTATTTCGAAAATTGTAGGACCGGTTTTGATAAAATCCTGTTTTTTATTTTTAGTTTTTTGAAAAAAAATATTTTTTTAAATGTTGGTATGCAGTATTTTAGAATTTATTAAAATACATGTTATTATAAAATTTAAAATAATTTTTTTTGATTAGTTTTCAAAATATTGATTTTTCAAAAAAAAAAAAAAATTATTTTAATTAGCAAAAAAAGTTTTTCAAAATTTTGATATGCAGAATTAATTCGGCTACCTAGATGTTCTTAACTATAAAATTTGACAGAAATCCAACGAGCCGTAACCGAGAAAACCAAATATTAAAAAAACCGTTATATGAAAGGTACCGTTAATAGACTTTTCCCGTATATGTGGTTCCAATCAAATGATAGCCAATACCAAAAAAAAATTCTCAAAAATGTTCTTTAAAATCGTTGGAGCCGACAGACAGACATGTCTCGATCACTTTTTTAGACATCTCTATGATCGTAATGTCATGTTTGATTGTTATCTCAATTTTTTTAATATTCACGAATCCCAAACTTGCCTTATAGTCCCTATAATCGCAAGTAAAAATGAAAGAATTTTTGGAGTTTTTTTTAATTTTTTTTTTCAAAAACGGTTTGTTAAAAATTAAAAAAAATTTTTGTTTTCTGATTAGTGCCAGTTGCTAGATATGATGATGCTAGATGATTCACGTCCTTTGACGTGCAATTGCAACGGTACCGTATGTTAAGCTCATTAAACTCCGATTTATACAGCATTGGTAAATGGGGTTATAGAAATCGTGTGGAGTTGAATGCTTCGCAAACTCAATGCTGTCTTCTGTCGTTAAAGCTAAAGCTAAATTGAGCACAAAAATGATTAATCGGCTCAAAAATAACAAGTGGTCGACATAGCTGCTGAGCTGATTGGTGTGCACCAGGGAAACCTCATAAGTCCTGTGCTCTTTATTACAATTCTTGACTATCTCGTTGAAGGCAAAGTGAATCAATTATTCTTTTTTCAATGATGGAGCCATTAGAAGTGGAATTTCTACATACTTGCAACAACGAGTACTTGATGTATGGGTGATTGTTTTTGAAGAAAATAAATATTGCATTTGGCCATAACTAGGCCAACATAGATGGTACTGCCACATAAAGGATGATGTCCCAAAAATATATTAGCATCGCCAAATAAAATCAGGTGCAAGGACTTGCAGATGAAACAAATGCAACGGCTTGGAAAAATCTCAAACTGGGACGCTTGCCGACGTTTTTTGATGTCAAACTGACTCAGGTGGGGTCATAAAGCGAATCAGTGAAAGTCCCTACCAGTCGAGATCATAATAAAGATTGGTTAAAAACGAAAACGAACTGTGAATGTAAGTGAATTGAGATTGCATGTAAGATTTTGGAAGAAACTTCTGAGAAAAGTCAGTAAAACAAAGATATTTTCAATTAAGATTAACCAATGAACCATTTTTGATTTTTTGTTGATTGGATAATGGAAATCTCTCGAAGTATCTCGTCATTTTATTCAATAATTGCATGTGTATGTCTCTGAAGAAAAAATACTCCTCAACACTTATTTGTGACATTTTCTTGAAATAACACACAAAAATGACTTACAGACCGTTTCTGCATTAAGCAAGCATTTCAATTTGCTTCCGTCAAGTCGTTAACAGTTCAAAAAAATCTTCAAGCCATTTGCCATTAAATGAATCATTCCAAAAAATAACAAACTGTCATCGAAGAATATTTTATTTATTATTTTTTTTTTTTTAATTTTTTTCCATTCGAAATTTCTCGCGCTAAGTAAACAGACAGAGAAATCTCAAAAAAAAAAACTTCAAATATGCAAAACAGTCATCAGTAGCAGCTCATCATATTTTTTTCCCAATTGCCAGTCAGTCAGTGCATCCAGCCATTGGCTTAATAAGGATCTCGAAAATTTGACTCGTCCCCACAAAAAGATGCATTTTATGGATACTTTAATGTCGCACGGATGATGTGCCATAAAGAAATCTATAGAGACAGGCTTAAGCGCCAATGAAGACGACGACGCACAAAGCACTCGACTTTTTGGGGGGCTTTCGAGAAAAAAGTATCCGAGACAAGGATGAAATTATAAAGGGAGTGCCAAGCAATCTTTACTGAATTTGAACGCACATTGCAGATAAGTTGGACACACACCCCTCCCCCAGGCTAAACGTGCCAAACAACCGAAAGACCGTTTAATGAGTGACGATTTTTTTTGTTCATCCTCAGGAGAAAGGAGTGATTCAAAGGTTCATAAATTAACGAAATATGCTTGGATATCGTTGTCGAGGCTTTCCACAAATTCAAAAAAAAAAAAAAAAAAAGAAATCACATAACAAGCCAAATAAGTAAAATAAGTCCTTAATCGGGGGGTGATTTATTGCAATCAATTAGGGTAGTGAAATGCCATTTGTCTTGAGGTGATTTAGTGCTTCTCCCCACTTTGTGGATGAATGGAGTTGCTCCTTTTGGTGGACACAATTCAAATTAATTTAATGTTTTTTTATTGGCGGTTTTGAGAGATAATGCTTTCTAATTAGAGACTCAGGTTTATTAGGGAAACCTCGTTAGGAGTTATCTAATTCTTTGAAATTGGTGTGATTTACTGTACGACTAATTTAAGTCGGAATGATTATGGAGGTATTTGTTTAATAAATATTCAAATGCAAAACTGGCATTAAGGACGTTTTTATTATTTCTTGTGCACACTTCAGATTCCCTGAATATCTGCGATCATTGGCGTTTCATCTCAAGTCAATTTTTATACTAAGTTTTTTTTTTCTTTTCTTTTTTTTTTCTTAACAAAGTTTTATAGGAATTATTAAAGCAATATTTGAAAATAATTTAACATACGATTATTTACGCTACCTCATACTTGCCTGATCAAACGGTTGTTGTTGTTGTTCTGTATTTTATACAATAAGTTTTTTCATAAATCCCGATTACTGATCGACCAATGCCCATGAGTTTCGCAATTTAATGCTTTGGACATCCTGATCTAGACCATCCATAAAAGTAAGCAAGGTCTGCAAAGTTGTCTTCTGCTGGTTCTTCTTCGCTCATAAGAAGTGGCCACTGGCTGTCCCACCGGAGTCTAATGGGCTTAGATTTTTCCACAACATCTGCTTTGAGGTGGATATCATACAATTCATGATATTATCTTCTCCGGAATCGTATTTCCTCGCATTGGGGCTAAGGGGAATTGGCCGAGGGGTTGAAGTGGATGAAGGAGTCGTGTATGGCTTTTTGACTTTTACCGACAATGTCGATGTCGTCAGAGCAAACCAATATCTGGCTGTACTTAGTGATGATAGTTCCTCTTGTTAACGAGACAAAGTCACGGATTGCTTTTTCCAATGCCAGATTCAAGCCAGACACATTGATTAGTCTGAGCAACATACCGCATTTATCTAACGTATTACATTCAAATATATGTAACTGAAAATATTATTAATTATAGAGGTTTTCAAAATATAGATCATAATAGAATAAGATCTGATGTTTCTCAAATACCGTTGGATGACATTTGTTTGATGTCATCAGTAAATCAACAGGTTATATTCTTTAAGGATAACATATAAAATCTGAACACAACGTTCCACTGAGACTGAAGACACTTTTATCCAGTTCATCATCTTAGTTTAACAGAGATCTGTTAGTTTTAATACAAAAAAAAAACGTAATATTGCGTGTACTCTTTGGAAACGACATATGTATATAGGTTAAATGTTTCCATGATGCATATATGTCCCTTCAAAATTTGGTTGTATTTCGTATGCGGGCTGGGAAGTGGAAATACTGTGAATATTTACTTAATACCTTAAATTCCCCAGATTGGGAAATTTCTCTGGAAAAAGCTGCCAAACATATTAATTAAAATACCATTCAACTGACATTATGTGTCCGTTTCATTGCAATCAATTAACCAACTCCCTACTGATCAGTCTATCGAAGCTATTGACAATTTTATAAATTTTGACTTTATTCGATTCACGGATTGTCGATGTCGATAAAATGTAACGCTATCGGATTAGATTGACTCAATCCTAACTTTCTAAAATTTCCTTTTCAAATATATCACACATATTTTTAATCAAATACTCTATAGTACTTTTGTTTATATTTCTTCGTGGAAGAGTGCTAACATAATTTCAACGACGATATTCGTTAAGATTTAGATGCCAACCGTCCTATGTTTTTAACGATATTAAACTTCTCAAAAGCATTCCATACGGTTAACCATTCTATTCCCTGTAAGAAGCTACTTTCGAGCTTTAAGTTTTTTTAACTGGCAGTCCAACTTTTATATTCTTACCTAAATAATTGTCAGCAATTAGCAATATAAGAAGCCATTAGTAACAATACGTCAGCATTACCAAGAGTACTTGCCGGAGTTCCACAGAGTTCTATTCTCAGGCCTATATTATTTTCACTTTACGTAAAAAACTCTTTCAACTTACAAAACGGGTGATATGTTTTCTGACGACGTTCAATTATTCTTGAGCTGTGAACTGGGTATGATTTGCAGATGTATTGAGAAGATAAAGATCATCCACATAAAATATGTAAAGTCAATCAGACATCAAAAACGTTGATAAAGCTGGCAATTTGGGGATAATTTTAAACGATACTCTCACGTGGTCAGAAGTACCCGTCATCTTCAAAAACCTAACATGTTTACCTGAAATTAACAAACCAAACAGTCGGACTATTTGCACAGCAGACTCAATTAGGCCATTTCACAGAGAACAGCTTTATTAATAAAACCCAGAATCAATTATATACAATCCAACGAATGAGGTCGTTGGGACATAATTGCGGAACAAACAGTCTGTACAACTAATTTTGATAGTTGTGATTCAAGTGTTAGAACAAAACCTTTATTCATTGTTCACCAAAAATCGTAACGGAAATCTTGGCCCAGTATAAATCGACACTAAAAAAAGGCTTAAATCGCAAAACTCGATCTAGTTCTGAAATGTTGTTATGTTGTATGGATCAGTTAAGGTAGTGGTGATCCGAATTTGCAACTTCGAAAAACTACAAACATTTTGAGATTTTGTTCACTTTTTGCTCTAAAAGTCATGAACTATGCGTTTTTTGAAAAACAAAATTAAGAACTTTTTTTTAAGGCCATTCAATTTCCAACAAACTTAACCGACCAAGCTATGGCTCTTTGAAAATGGTACAGTTTTACCAAAAATTGACGATTTTTAGTTTTGCTGCAGTCCGGATGTAAATATTGGCAAAACAGCTCAATTTCAATTCAATTTATTTAAAATAACGGTTGTACAAATAAGACTTAAGTCTTTACAGCACATTGTAATATTTGGAAAGAAAAATACAAAAAAGTAGACAACTAATTTAACCATTTCAAGTTATAACACATAAAATATTTACAAAAAGTATCTGAACTTATATCAGAAAAAGTATCTGATAGAGAATATTAATAAAAAAGAAGAACAAGGTGGAAGTTAAAGATAGTAAAAAGAAGAGCAAAAGGAGAGAAATGAACAAAAAGAAATTGAAGGGACGTGAAAATGAGTGAAGAGAGAAAACAAAACAAAAATGTGGCAAGGGAGGAGGTTACGGAAACGAGTACTGCCTGAAAATAGCATTTTTTAATTTTAGAAGCTCCAATAATTTGCTTAATTGATGTGGGAAGGGAGTTCCAAAGCATTGTGACATGAATAAAGAAGAGACGCGAAGTGATCAGAGAAGAGAAACTGGGAGTAATTAGATTTAAAGTTCTGGTCGATTGAGCAAACTGCAGTTTGTCGAAAAGGTACTCAGGTGTTTTATATGTTAGGATTTTATGCATGAAAATACAGCACCTTACGTCAAGAAACTGCTGAAATGTGCAACCGAGAACCAATTTGTGATATTGTGATATATATTCATACCGGCAAATCCCATAAACATACCTTATCGAGTCATTAAATGCAACTAGTAGCTTATGCAGAAAGTTAGAGTCAAGTTTGCAGTAGACAACTGTGGCAAAATCAATAATGGGCATATTAGTTTCAGTTGGTGTAAATCTAGAAGACAGCCAAAGTTTTCCTGCGTAGACTCTTCCAACAACATAACTTATATGTGCATCAGCTGACAATGAACGGGTAACCTTTAAACCGAAATTGGTTACAACATTCACAAATTTCAGTTGCATGTTATTAAGGAGTTCAGGTGGAAAAACAGCGGTGTCATAAAGCCTCTTCGAAAAAAGCATTAGCTGGGTGTTGGTTGGATTAAGACTGAGTCCATTGCAGCTCGACCATTTGTAAATATTTGACAAATCTTCATTTATTCTGGCTATCCGATCCTCGAGAAGCCCATCATCAGCATAAAGATGAACAGATACATTTGTGAAAACTTTTGGAAGGTCATTAATAAAAACACAGAATAATATTGGTCCCAAAATAGATCCTTGGGGTACTCCTGCAACAAGGGAACCAAGTTGGAAAGGAGTTTCACCGTAAACTACCCTTTGATGGCGGTTACATAAGTTATTAAAAATTAGGCTCACCGAAGCTACACTGAAGCCGAAATAGGATCGTAGTTTCAAGCAAAGCACATTGTGATCAACTTTGTCAAAGGCTTTGGAGAAATCAAGCAGACAAAGAACCGTGACGTAGTCTAAATCAAACTTAATTCTAATGTTATCAAGAATTCGTATCATAGCTGTAGAGAAGCTATGGTTTTTCGAAATCAAGACTCTATTGGGGATAATTTGAAATTTGGTCCGCAAGAGCTTTCTCCAAGACTTTTGACAGACATGACAAAATGCTTGTAGGACGAAAATCTGCAGTGATGAGGGCTGGAATTTTTTTGGAACGGGGATGACTTAAGCTAACTTCCAAGTTTCAGGAAAAGTTGATGAAGTAATACAGAAGTTCATAACGTGTGTAATACAACTTAGAATATGAGGTAAGACCATTTTAAGAAAGCGAATGGGTATACCATCTTTACCGATAGCATTTGATTTTATAGATCTCATGATATTAACAACATCGATTTCAGAAACTACTTCGAAATCAAAGTTAAAATTATGTAACAACTGATTGTTCAGAATAAAACGTGGGTTGCCAATATCACTAGAAATAAAGGTATTATTGAGTTCATTACCAAGAACATTCTTTTTTGCAACACCAATTGAACGCAAATTAGTCTAGAGTTTTTTCGAAGTTTGGTTAGTGCTCAATTTGGATAAAAAAAATATCTTTTCTTTGCTCCTCGAGTTACGAAAGTTGAATTATTACGAGCTCGGCAAAAAGTCTTCCAATCAGGATTAAGAGCAGTATGCTTTCATTTCGAATATGCCTATTTCGCACCTATGATGTGAACCAAGGACATTTATTATTGCGGATTGCCACAGTTTTTTAAAGGAACATGTCTATTATACAGATCCAATAATAAAGTTTGTATGTGGTTGATCTTTTCATCTACATTTGAAGTAAGGTAGCAATCACGCCAGGGTATGAGGCAAGCAGCAGTATGCGGAGCGTTATAATCAACGGAAGAAAAGTCTCTGAATTGAAAAGATGATGGCTGGGGTGAACGCGAAAAGTCAAAATTGTATGTACAGAACAACAAGTCATGATCAGTCACACCCCCCATGGAGAGCTGGTCTTGAAGTAATACATTTGATAAATCGGAAACCATAACATCTAGTAGGCTGGGAGGAGCGTTTGGAGCAAAACGGGTGGCATAAAAGTTAACTATTGCCATACCTGAAGAAGCAGTGAGTGATCTAAAAGTTGACTAGCTTTGTTGTCAGATTTCAAAAGATCTGTGTTGAGATTACCACAAACTATAATATGTTCGTAGAGTGCAGTAAAATCCCGAATTGCTAAAAATAATGGTTCGTTCGAAAGGGATCGGTTGGGGTTGTAGGCAACACCAATAAGCATTTTTGTAATTCCATCATATAATTCTAACAACAGATATTCTACTCCACTGCAATCAGATTGACTCAATATTGTGTGATTAAGTGATTGACTACAGTACACAGCAACTCCTCCCCCTGTGGTGGTAACCCTATTGTTACATATAAGTTTATAGCCAGGTATTTCATACAATACAACATCATCTTGATCTGTACATTCACTACTTGTTCTCCACAGAAAAACTAAAAAGAAGGTAAAATTTAATTTTTGAAGAATTGAGGCAAACACGTATTTGTAGTCCAGTCGACAGGTAGTTTTAGGTCGACAAAGTCCGGAACTTAATGACATTTTAGGATAATGTTTAGGAATTGTTAACTAACGTTTTCTCAAATTTTGGGCCTCGTGGACTCTGTGGACAAAATGTGGGGGGTGGGGGGGTTTGACAATTATCAACCATTCTTTGGTTTTTCTTTAATAACTTTTGCTTATGTCCTACAATAAAAACCTTTAGGAATATTTTGTAGACCATCAAATTTCCTAAAATTTTGTTTTTACAATTATTTAACATGTATGTCAAATATTTACCAATATGCGCTAGAAAAAAAGGTAATTTTTTTTTAAATTTCCCTAAAAAATGCCAAAAACTGCAGAGTTTTTCCTCATTTCTTTATTTATACTCGAATTATGAGACGCAGTTATTTTTTCGGGAGGTTTTTGATATATGAATCAGGTAGCTGGACTCAAACTCTATATGACAGTGAAAAACCAATCACTCACCCAGGACCACCATTTAATGAGATATAGGTATGTGAATGATTGAGTGAAAAAATGAAACTTTTTCTGAAAAATCCATTAAAACTAAAAGACAGATTAAAGTCCCTATAAATCGCAAGTAAAAATATATATGAGTAACCTCAAGGTTCTAACCTCTGGTGTACCCCAAAGATCTGTGTAAGGTTTCATTCTATTTTTGTGTTCATTATTTCGTTTTTACTTGCGATTATAGGTACTATAATGCAAGGGATGCATTCGTGCAGATTAAAAATTTTGAGATAACAATCAAACATATTTGAGTTACTGGCAAAATTCTGTCCGTCTGTCTTTTTGTCTGTCTGTCTGTCTGTCTATCTGTACGGATATATTTTGGACTGCAGCCTTTTTTTGTATTTTTAATAATTAAACATTTTTTTTTTTTGAAAAATCAATATTTGGAAAACGGATGTTAAAGAAAACCTTATATTTCTTATATTTCTTAAAGAAATAAAACGGCGCTTAAATTATTTCACCCAATACAATTTAACGTACTTTATTCGAACAATCAAAAGTCACAAAAATCGAATAAATGCTTTGATGTTCACTTTAACAGGTACTAGTCGTGTTTTGTTTAAGAGGCATAGAACTTTATTTTTTAAATAAACCACCAATAGACCAGAGATTTGACATACTCCCACAAAAAGTAATCCAAAGTTGTCAAATCACACGATCGATTTATAATTTGCTCAGAGTTTGGCGAACAGAGTGCGAATTTTGGAAATAAATTTCGACGATTTGTAAACGTTATTCTGGTGTAAGTCTTTGCATGGTTTGCACATTTCATTAGAATGACAGCTAAAGCTAGACAGTTATCCCTATCGGAAGTTCTATAAACGCTAAAATAAAACACCCTTATAACGCCTTTTGCAGATGATTTTAACATCGTTTATTGGCCAAGGGCCTCTCCTAATCTTATAAACGAACTCAATAACGACATTTATTAACTTAGATTATGTTTTGCTACCCATAATTTTTGCCAGCTATTTCAGAGTTGGGCGCAGTTTTTAATGCAAATAAAATATGCGATTATAAAAGTTTTCGGACGGATTGAAATTGTTGAAAGCCTGAAATACCTTGGTACAACTTTTGACCACCTAAAGTCAATTTTGTTCTTACCAAAAAACACTAAAAAATGTGTATCATGTGTATCATAGAATTTTTTACTCTATAAGCACTCTCAAACTTAATGTGAAACATTTCAACAAATAAATAATGTCAGTTTTCCATGTTTGATCAGTTCGGCAGGTAGTCATCGGCTGCCGAGGACTTGTTATTTTCGAGCCGACTTATTGTAACCACTTGAAATGCAGATGTTTTATCCAAAATGATCGTGAATGTTCGTTTGTAATAACTGCTTCCAATGCAATATTAATGTATTATTAATATGCACGTTTCAAGTAACACTGAATCTGATTAAAACAGCTAGATTATGTGCCTATTTAATGATATTTATTTCTTTTAAAACATCTAAAAATCATGAATAATCAATAAAAAATCAAAAAAATACATCGAAATATCTTTTAGGAATTAATTATTGCCTTAAGTTGGATATCCTTCTATTACACTCGCACTCCCCTCCAACTTTTTTTTTAACATTTCTACAGTTTTTTATTAATTAAATCACATTTCATCAATTTTCTAAAAAACAAAAACAAAACAAAAACAATTCATCTGAATTGAAAACAAAAAATCCAAATCCAAAGTAAAAATAAGCTAAAAAAAAAAAAAAAAGTGAAAGTGATGAGATGGTGCCGATACTACTGGCGTAGATACTAATCGCTTCTTAGTATTAGTTCGAAGTTCCTACAACCAAAAGTCATAAGCAAGCGTTATTTTTGGAAGCTTTCTTTCACTTTACAAATCCGTTAAACGAACGGGACAATAGGCATAATGTAAGTATCTACAGTGCGACAACGACCTCCGAAAATAGAAAACCAACCATTACGAGACTAGTATCTGGTATCGCATCCGCTGCGAATTATTTCATCGTATATTCGTTGGATTCGTTGCTGCTGCGTGCTTTTTTGAGTTGAGCTGCCTCTCTTGGTGTTATGAGCATCGATGATTTTATTTTCTTCTTTGAAATTTTAAGCCCTACAACACGTTCGGGTCGGGTCTTTGGCGTCCGTCAACGTCTTGTCAGAGTCTTCTGGAGTAGGAGAGTGCGAAGCTCTTCAACGAAAAGATACAAAAAAAGATATTTTTTTGAATTTTTTTTTTTTTTGGAATTTGTTTGTTCACTTACCACTTACCACCCGCTTTTCCGTTCATCATAATTTTCGATTTGTTTATGGTCGAGTCGAGATACATATATTCGTTTTGTATTCAATCCTTGTGCGTGGCGTCCATGTGTTTTATTTAATTGTAAGTGATATTGTGATTCCTGAAAGACTTCTTCCTCCTTCTTAGCTGCCAAAATAAAAAATCATTGTTTTTATTACCAAAAAAAAAAGAAAACCATGAAAGACGTGTGGATTGATTGCGTTTTAGGTGAGTGTAAATGCGTTGAGCTTTATTTTGTGTTCATAACTCTATACTCGCCATTTTGAAAAAAGAGAAACTTTTTTGGCTTTAAAGGTTTTTTTTGTATTATTTTTTGTATAGTTTCTTCTTAAATTGTTGACTTGAAGCTGTTGTGCTATATGAGTGTGTGATTATCGAATATAATTATAAACTATCAACAAAAACTTAAATATTATGACTAGACAGTGGAAAAGCTACGTTTGAAAGCCTAAATACTATGTTTAACTTTTTTTTTTCTAAATGTGTTTGCTTTAAATAAAAGAACTTTTCCAGTAGATATCAATGCTTGTGGCTTTACCTTCAAATGTCATAAATTCCCTAAAGCACTTTGAAAGCCATAAACATAAGACAGGATTTGGACTGAGCTCTGGGGCAATTGAATATATCTGTCAAAACTAGGTTATCGGTCCTATATGGAGTTATACTTCAGGCTGATTTGATTGATTTTTTTTATTTGTAAGTAAGTCTTGTCTTTGTGTCGGTGAAGAAAATAACTGTTAAAATGAACCAAATATTAAAATCAGAAGTTTTATTTTTTCATATTCTGAAACTGAATAGGTATTTCTTCTTTGTTTTGGATTAACAAATCATATGTTAATCTAAGTCTTTTTTGTATTAAACGTTGTTTTTGCGCTCCCTACCATTTTCAATATTAAATATTATGTCATTCTCGACAACAAACTTTTTAAGACTAATTTAAATTATGTAAAGCATCTGGTTAACCTCTTAACCTTAATTTATAAATGTACTAGATTATTGAGCTGCACCATCTCACCTGATTTTCCCCTAATTAATTATATTTATCTCCAGACGTTTTCTTCGCGAGCTTCACTAGGAAAATATATTGCACGACTGGATCGCAATCGCACGTACTTGCTTCGGTTACAGCTTCGAATAAAATTTGAAAAATATTAAAGGAATTTCAAAGTTCTTATTCGATTTTTCTGACATTTGATTGTTTGAAAAAAGTACGTAAAATAGTTTTCAGCGGAAAAAACGTCATTTTATTTCTTTATACAATGTTAAAAAGTGTATTTTTTTTAAATTGTAGGAACCGTTTTTATTTTATAACATTTTTTAAATTAAAAAAATAATTCAAGAATGCAAACTTAAACACAAAAATTACTTACATTTAAAAACAAAACTAAGAAATATCGATTTTTCAAAAAAAATATTTAAAAAAAATATTAAAAATACAAAAAAAGTTATTCGAAAATATTTGTATGCGAATTATTTTGGCTATGTACATCTTCCTGAATATCAAATTTGATTGTAATCGGTTAAGCAGTTCTTGAGAAAGTCGAAGAAAAAAAACGGTCCTATGGGTGGTACCGTTGTAGAAGAAATTTCAAAAAATTCAGTAACTGAAAGATGGAATTGTAAAAAAATAGCACCCTGAAAGTTTTATCAAAATTGTTAGAGCCGTTTTCGAGAAAATCTAACTTTTTGTTAAAGATTGTATGGCAGGTACCGTTATTTTTCGACCTAGAGCAAACATGAAAAACACCTTCTGAGATACCAAAAAAAAATACTAAATACCAAGTTGGAAGCAAATCGCCCCATCCATTTAGACTGTAGAGTTGCTAACCGACAGACTGACGGACGGAATTTCCGGACTCACTTTTTTCGACTTCTCTATCATGGAGATTGGGTCTAAGCCCAAAAATCATTCATTGGATGTACACTGCCATCATCAGGCCAATTCTGACATATGCGTGTTTGGTTTGGTGGCCTGCTCTTAACAAGGCAATCAATCTCAAATCTCTAAAAAAAAATTTTAAGTCTAGCGTGTATTGGTACTCCAGGTACGGCAGCCCTAGAAACATTCCTCTCATTGGCCCCAAATGATCTTTTTATAAAGGAGCTGGTGGCCAAAAGTGCTTTAAGATGAAGGCATAAGGGCCATTATGGTCTTAAAATTATAGAAAATTATATAGTAGGCACATGATAGTAAAACCGACTTAGATTTTAACATAGTGGCACTAAAACCTTTCCTAGAAGAGAATGCTAGAAGGAAAACCGGGTCATAAACAAAATCATTTCTCGGTCTATACAGACGGTCTTTACAACGGAAGCATGGCTAGGGTTTGGTATATTCTCAATAAACCTACCAATAAATAGATCTATTAAGTTGCCAAAGTTCAGTAGTGTTTTTCAGGCAGAAGTGCTCGTAGTAGGCGAAGCCGCATCTCTTATCTCTTAACCTGGAGAACAAAAACATTAACAGCCAAGCGGTAATCAATGCCATATATTCAATCGTCTCCAAGTCCAAACTGATCGACCGATGTCGCAATTATCTGCCGCATATCACTCAATGGGGGCCCAAATGAGTAGAATGAGCATTAGTACATCAGACTTATGCAAAGGGTGCCACGACGACGACGAAGGGAGCCCATATCTCAGGATGGCGTGCGAGAGAATATCGACAAATATTAGATTTTTGGATTTTGAAAATAGCTTAGGCAATGTGAGGCTTGTTCTTAAAATCATCAGCGAATTTGGAGTTGTCAAGAATTAAACAAAATGAAAAAGACCGAAGGTTAAGAAACATGAATCAAATAAGACCCCATAATTAATATGGGGTAATTATAGGATTTGGAGTAGGTGTGGAGTTGGGTATATGCAAAGTTTCTTTATATCCGAAAGATTTCTTTAATACACTATTAATTGCATACATCCAGCCTCGCACCAACTCCAAATCCTATATCGACCCCAATAATAATGTGTCCCACCAAGGTGGGATATAAGTCCCAAAACCTAAAACGGGGACATATGTCAGGGGGACTTATGTCCCTGCTCCGTAGAGCCTGCCTTTCAGCGTCAGTTTAGTTTTTCTTTCCAAGTGCTCGCTTATGATGGCTCCATCGTCAGCAAAGAATAACTGATGCACTTTTTAGTCCGTCACTTTACCTTCAAGCAGATAGTCAAGGACTGTAATAAAGAGCCTTCCTTGGTGTACACTTGCTTTGATTTTGAATTCTTCGGTAGTACCGGCAGGGCATCTTACCTTTATTTTTGCTTCCTCGTACATGTCCATAATTATCCGCACCTAGGTTTCTGGAACTCCTCGTTTTCTAAGAGCCACCCATATCAGATCCCGTGGTTGTCTATTGAATGCCGGGATAAAAATCCCTTAAGCCGTATTATATTACGCAGTTGACCACCCAAACCGCTCAACGATCTTGATGGTGTGTGACATCAGCTTAATTGAAAGGAAATTATCACAGCTTCGCGTATCACCCTTTCCCTTGTTTATTGAGATAAAATAACTTTCTCTCCATTAATAGGGCATTTGATCACCTCTTAGAAGCTTTGACACGAGAACCACGAGCCACCTAGTCGTTTTTGTTTTTCCAAAACACAGAAGCTATCCCATCTGGCCCTATCGCTTTTCCTTTTTTGGAGTTCTTGACCGCCTCCTTAACCTCTTCGAATGTGATGTCGGCTACTTCATAGAAGTAGATGGTGCAACTATTGAAATGTATAGCCGAAGAAATTGTTCATTAAAAAGCCCCTCAAGCAATACTGTCACCAGCTCTGAAGGATTATGTGTCCTCTACAAGGGACTGTCCTTTATCATTGTTAATGAACTTTGGTGAACTTTGAGCGGCTATTTTGAAAATGGTCGGGCCCTTATTCATGTTGTCTTGTCGCAGGATCTGAAAAGCTCGGTTGGCATTAGCAGCCGGGCAACATATTTCTTCCAATTCTGGATTCACGCTTTCCGTATTCTCTGCTTGAAGCTGGACACACTTCTTCTTCGCTTCTTTTTTGCAACATTTGTATTTCACTTCGAGGTGTGCTTTTTTATCTATCTATAGATCTAGAAGGGCAATTCAACCAAGCTTTGAAAGCTTGCTTAACACTGCCTTGGCTTCATTACTACACCACCATGTTTCTTTGGCCATTGATAGTGTCCTTTCCAATCATAGTTTTAAGTCTCTCTAAGCATGCCCGCTATAAGGAATCCCACATGTCTTGTGACCCGTTTTCTACATTTCCTCGCCTCACCTAATATCACTTTGCAATCTTTTATCCGAGGCTTCATAAAACTATCTACCAAATGATGGTCAATTTGTGTTTTCACTGCTTCTGTAAGTGACCAGGTGCCTGCTTTGCTTGATGAGTATTAAGCACGATAAGAACAACACCATTAAAATCATCTTTATTATGTCCACAATCATTAAATAGTAAATTCCTTCAAAATTTTTATTAATTTGTCATTCTAATAAAAATAAATATACAACAACAACTTTCAACCGGACAGATGCTAATTTGACGCCGCCATAGTCTTGTCGACTCAATCAGTGTTGTTGCCTTCACGTAACAAGTACATAGACCTGTTGAGGTAGGCCATGCTACTATCTATCCCACACTGACTAGTGACTACCTCGCTACTAAAACCACCACACATATACTGCAGTGCTAATGTATCTTTGTATCTATCACTTAAACAAACTGGGTTCTTAGCCATATACAAAAAACTCGTTATTTCTATTGAAGCTTGCAAAATAAATTCTAAATGCAGAATGACAAAAAGCACACATTCATACTAACACAGAAAAAAAAACGAAAAAGCTTGCGCATTCATCCGCTGTAATTTAGTAACAATTTATTTTGCACTCCTCCTGAACTACCACCCCCTTGATCCACTGAAAAAAGAAGACATCCCAGCCAGATCTACTCTTCAGATGCAAACAAAACTTTCGCTTCCTATCACTGTGTACAACGCGGTACAAGGGGGCAATGTGTACTCTCTGTAATAGACGCCACTGCGACAATTTAAATGCGACAAAAGTATCTTCTCCACCTACACGCAAACTTCAGTATTTTTTTTTTTTTGTATTTTTGCCTTAAATGAATTTTTCACTTTTCTTCGTGCGTGAATAAAATGTTTAATTAAAAGTATCTGATAGAGATGAGCATAATTGTGATTTACCAATCACAGTTATAACTGTGACTGTGATTTTAGAATCACAGTGATTTTAAACTGTGATTTTAAACTGTGATTTTTGACAATGAATGGTGATATTAATTAGCTGAATTTTAGAAGTAAAGCTTACATGTTTATTTCTTTTTAAGGTGTTAAAGCGAATTGTGTAGGATTGTTGCTTACCAAAATAGTTGAACAAAGAATTTAATTAAACCAATCTTATTTGCTAAGAAAAAAAATAAAAATAGCTTTCATCTCTCCTCCAGACTCCTGACTATGACATATCTTTTTATCCACAAGTCGGAAATTATTTTATATAGATTTTTGTGTATCGAACATAATATGAAAAGGATGAATATTTTGTTCAGCTTTTCTACTTTTCTAATTGAGTTTGGGTGGGTCTCTTACCATTTCTTTCGTGGACCGACTGCTTTAAAATTCGTTGGCATCCATTTATTTGAAGATTAATTTTTTTTTAAGATAGAATCAATACAAGTCTATACACTTCATTCTTGAAGTCTTTCCACGTTACCCATGAGGTAGACTTTTAACGCGTTTTTTTAGAGGTGTCCCCGGTAGGCCTAATCCTCTTTGTTAAATGGAAGAATTTGTTTTCTAGCCCTTTCTTTTCTAAACAAGTTCGCTGGTAAAATACCGCACATTTTCTTTTTTCGTTTATTGCTTTTAAGTTCGTTTCTAGTGTTTTTATTTTTCACCAAAATTTCTTTGTACATTCCATATTAATTCCTTCTTCTTTTTTTAATTTGGATTCAGCCATAGGTTTTTTCCTTGGTGTTTTTTGTTAGCTTTACTTCTTACCACATTAAATGCATATTCCTTCAAATGCATTTTCTTATACCTCTTGCTTTGGAAATGGTACTTCAATGCTGTTCTAAACTAACTAACATATAATATATAATATAATTTACCTAATATAATATAATAAATACATTACAACCTTATAAAGTATAATATAATAAAAGGTATTCAAAATAAATATACAATATATAACAATGTTATATAATATAGTAAAATAAAATAAAATATAATATAATATAATATAAAATAATATAATATAATATAATATAATATAATATAATATAATATAATATAATATAATATAATATAATATAATATAATATTATATAATATAATTTAATATAATATAATATGATATAATTTAATATAATATAATATAATATAATTTAGACATTTGAATTCGACGTTAAATTTAAATTTGCATTTAAAAACAAGAGCATTTTTGTTTTGGTTGTGCTGAGCCGAGTTCTCCTTTCTGTTACTATCTGCCCTGCCTTTGAAAAAAGTCGCTCACAAGGCACTGACGTAGCGATTGAACTAAGCCTTTCTTGAGCCACAATACCAAGCTTTGGAAACATATATTTATTTTCCTGCCACCATTTCAAAGGATCTTCTGTCCTCGGAAGCCTGTCATACTCTAAGTATCTTTGAACTTCCAAAATTGCTTTGCTATTAGATGTTCCGACTGGTTGATAAAGTTCAGCTTCCCTATCAAACACCGCCCAAATGTCATCGTCGTCACGGTCAATATCCATGTTAGTGTTAGATGCTGATGGTATGGCATCAACTTCAGTCGATGTATTTCTAATTTCATGGGCTGAAAACTTTGCCGCTACTAACGAAATCAAATTTTTTTTTGCGCTTTCAGCGTGGATCTTTTCTTTAAAGGCTATCTGTTTGAAACGAGGGTCTAAATATGTAGCCAATGCTAGAGTATTGCTTGCCTCTAATTTGGCAAGTCTTATATTTATCGACTGGTATATTTTATCAGCCACTTTTTTTACACAAGGGGTCAGTGATTTTTTCTTAAACCCTTCGTATACTGCATTGAGCCCGTTGGATAACGGAATTACTAGGGAAGCTGTCAAATACTTTTCCCCAGATATGGTCTTCGTCAATTTCTCGAGTGGTTTTAAAATTTGACAAAGCTGCCTAATTATTGACCACTCGTCGACCGATAAATAACTTTTGGCTTCCATGTCGGTAAGAGCCATTGTTGTCTTTACTGCTTCTTCCAATTCAATTAGCCTTTCTAGCATATAAAATGTGGAGTTCCAGCGAGTTGAAACATCTTGCAGTAGCTTAAGTGGACTTTCAGTGCCTTGGTTTTTTTGATACGCCATTAACTTTGCGGTTGCTATATGACTTCTCTTGAAGTGTCCCACAATAAGCTTAACCTTTTGTAGTATATGGCTAGCTTCCTCTTCTTTTAAGCCATCATTGGCAATTAAATTGACTGTATGAGCAAAACAGCCAAAATGCTTCAATTTAAGCTCATTTAATACCGCTGCTTTAATATTTGCAGCATTATCGGACACAACCATTAATAGTTTATCCCTTATCTTCCATTTCGTTAGGACTCTATCGAGTTCAAAAGCAAGATTAGAGGCGGTATGGTGCACAGGTAAGGTTCCGCATTCTAAAAGAAGGGAAATTAATTTAAAATTGTCATTCAAAAAGTGCACAGTCACAGCCATATAGCTTTCCATGTTCAACGAAGTCCAGCAATCTGTAGTCACACATGCTTTTTTTGCAGATTTAATTGTTCGTTCCGTTTCGACAACACACTGCTCATATAATGCAGGTATGAGGGTACGTGATATAGTGTGTCTGTTTGGTAGCTCATATGTAGGATTGAGAGCAGCAACAAACTCGCGAAATGCAGCTTCCTCGACAATTCTAAAGGGCTGAAAAGTGTCAGTAAAAAGCCGGAGCAATTTTGAGTTTATGTGTTGTTGGCTTTTTGGGGTCACCCGTTTGTGGAGATATGACGTCATTGGTATTTGTCGTGGCCGTGGAGCAAGGTTATTTTCTGGTGGCGGCACATTTTCTAAAGTTGTTTCTGCTGATGTTAATATTTCCGGCTCATGTGTTGAAGTTGAGCGACCTGAAAAAAAATTTACTGCAACTGCAGTACTTCGGCTTCCGCTTGTAGAAGCCTGCGGCTGATTATCCTGTTAAAATAAATATAATTTTACAATAACCGAAGGCAGACAGACTATAAATTTAAAATAAATTGTATATTTTTTTTTTATTTTTTATTTACATGTTTATAAATAAATAAATTAAAAATACTATTAAGTGTGCCTTCGAAACATTAAACATGTTTAATAGCCACTTATGTCATTTAATTTAATATTTTTGTTCAAAAAATCTTCCCAATGAAGACCTTATTTAAGAACATATCCTTGAGTGTCAATTCTCGTTCTCTACTAGATGAGAGTTTTCTCACAAAAACTTCCCTTAAAGCCACTTCAGCTAAGGAATTTTTGATTTTCCAAACCTAAAAGTCCTTTCACGCAATAAGTATTTAGTTTACCAACCTCACTGATACATCCTTCATCTGCAATTTTAGTCCTTTCCAAAAAATGCAGTGCATTTTGCAAACCAACAAAGACTTACCAAAACTTCCCTAATGATCACTTCGGCGAAGAAATGCCGAAATTTGAATCCTTTAAGTCCTCCTACACATAAAGTATTAAGCAACATCAGTGATACATCCTGAGTTGTAATTTAAGTCCCTTCCAAAATAATGCAGACCATTTTGCAAACCAACAAAGATTTCCAAAAAATCCCCTTATAGCCACTTCGGCGAAGAAATTTGAAAAATTCGTATCCTTTTAGTCCTCCCACGCAAAAAGTATTTAGTTTACCAACATCCGTGATACATCCTTGAGTTGCAATTTCAGTCCCTTCTAAAATAATGCAGACCATTTTGCAAACCAACAAAGATTTACAAAAAATTCCCTTATAGCCACTTCGGCGAAGAAATTTGAAAAATTCGAATCCTTTTAGTCCTCCCACGCAAAAAGTATTTAGTTTACCAACATCAGTGATACATCTTTGAGTTGCAATTTCAGTCCCTTCTAAAATAATGCAGACCATTTTGCAAACAAACAAAGATTTACAAAAAATTCCCTTATAGCCACTTCGGCGAAGAAATTTGAAAAATTCGAATCCTTTTAGTCCTCCCACGCAAAAAGTATTTAGTTTACCAACATCAGTGATACATCCTTGAGTTGCAATTTCAGTCCCTTCTAAAATAATGCAGACCATTTTGCAAACGAACAAAGTATTTCAAAAAATCCCCTTATAGCCACTTCGGCGATGAAATTTGAAAAATTCGAATCCTTTTAGTCCTCCCACGCAAAAAGTATTTAGTTTACCAACATCAGTGATACATCCTTGCGTTGCAATTTCAGTCCCTTCCAAAATAATGCAGGCCATTTTGCAAACCAACAAAGATTTACAAAAAATTCCCTTATAGCCACTTCGGCGAAGAAATTTGAAAAATTCGAATCCTTTTAGTCTTCCCACGCAAAAAGTATTTAGTTTACCAACATCAGTGATACATCCTTGAGTTGCAATTTCAGTCCCTTCCAAAATAATGCAGGCCATTTTGCAAACCAACAAAGATTTACAAAAAATTCCCTTATAGCCACTTCGGCGATGAAATTTGAAAAATTCGTATCCTTTTAGTCCTCCCACGCAAAAAGTATTTAGTTTACCAACATCAGTGATACATCCTTGAGTTGCAATTTCAGTCCCTTCCAAAATAATGCAGGCCATTTTGCAAACCAACAAAGATTTACAAAAAATTCCCTTATAGCCACTTCGGCGAAGAAATTTGAAAAATTCGAATCCTTTTAGTCTTCCCACGCAAAAAGTATTTAGTTTACCAACATCAGTGATACATCCTTGAGTTGCAATTTCAGTCCCTTCCAAACTAATGCAGGCCATTTTGCAAACCAACAAAGATTTACAAAAAATTCCCTTATAGCCACTTCGGCGATGAAATTTGAAAAATTCGTATCCTTTTAGTCCTCCCACGCAAAAAGTATTTAGTTTACCAACATCAGTGATACATCCTTGAGTTGCAATTTCAGTCCCTTCTAAAATAATGCAGACCATTTTGCAAACGAACAAAGATTTACAAAAAATTCCCTTATAGCCACTTCGGCGAAGAAATTTGAAAAATTCGAATCCTTTTAGTCTTCCCACGCAAAAAGTATTTAGTTTACCAACATCAGTGATACATCATACATACAGTGAGATTTTGGTATGCAGTTTTTTAAAGTATACACTTGATTTTAAAACTACACAAAACATTTTTTGATTTGTTTTAAAAATATTGAATTTTCAAAAAAAAAATTTAAAGTAAATATAAATAGAAAAAAATATTTTATAATATATAATATATATATAAAATATTAAATAGTGTATAATATATAATACATAATAAATAATATATTGTAAGCATGTATATTGCTTATTATATATTTAAAATATATTTTAATATTTTAAGCGGTTTTAATTCTAGTCTGTCTTTCGAACGAATAAATGTATGTGTACGAATAATATGTAGGTTTACATAATATCCTTCTTGTTTGTAGAAATCAATAAGTGTGCTTTTACACGTTGACTGGCCAGTCATGACGAAGATGAGTGCAAAAGAGATAGCAAATTCGAAAGTTGAGAAGAAAAAACATTTTACCCTGTGGGTCGAGGGTAACTTGTTCATTAACTGTTTTCGAAGGTTTCGCTGTGAGCGACATCCTTCATATTTGTTTGTGATTTTTCTTATATTTTAACTTAGAAAAAATATTTTTTGAACAGAGAATACGACATAACTGAGCATTTCGAATATTAAAACAATTATTTTGTTATTATTAATTGTTTAATGCTGAATTAAAAAACTTCGAATATTAAAACAATTATTTTGTTATTATTAATTGTTTAATGCTGAATTAAAAAACACCCCCTTTTCAAGCAAAAAAAAAATACTTCAAAGATTATATTCGATTTTTCTGACTTTTGATTGTTTGAAAAAAGTACGTAAAATAGTTTTCAGCGGAAAAAATTAAACTCCATTTTATTTCTTTAAGAAATGCGAAAAAGTGTGATTTTTTTCAAAATCGTTAGAGCCGTTTTTGAATAAAACGTTTTTTCTTTAACAACTTTTTTTAAAAAAACTTAAAAAAAAATAATTCAAGAATACAAACTTTAGCATAAAAATAACGTTCATTTAAAAACAAAATTTAAAAAAAATCACTTACCCGTTTTCAAATTATTGATTTTTCCAAAAAAAATTGTTTAAATTATTAAAAATACAAAAAAAAGTTTTCGAAAAAAAATTTATGCAAAATTACTCAAGCTACCTACATCTTCTTGAATATCAATTTTGATTGTAATCGGATCATCAGTTTTCGAAAAAGTCGAAGAAAAAAAACCGGTCCTATGGGAGGTACCATTTTTAGCCCGCCATATTAATTTTTTTTTCACCAAAATATATTGCATGCCTACAGTAGTACACTGATTTTTTTTTATAAAAATTCTTGGAGCCGTTTTCGAGAAAAATAAGCTTTTACATAACAGTTATATGACAGGTACCGTTAATTTTTGAGCTAAAAAAAAAATGGAAACAAGTCCCCTGTAGAATGTCAAAATAACCTTAATTTCAAAATTTGAAGACGATTGGCGCAACCGTTTAGGCTGCAGTCCAAAATAAATCCGAACAGACAGACAGACAGACGGACAGAATTTTGCCATAACTCAAATATGTTTCTCTATCATCGTAATGTCATGTTTGATTGTTATCTCAAAATTTTTAATCTGCACGAACTTGTTTTATAGTACCTATAATCGCAAGTAAAAAGAACTACCAAATCGCTAATAAATCAAAGACTATTTAAAAAATCAAAAACTATTTAGCATTTCATGAAAAAATTACACCCAATGATTCATTATAATACCATTTATTTATGTTTCCATTATTTTTTTTAAAGTGGCATCATTGCCTTAAACTTAAACATCACAAATTCCCATTTGCAGTTTCATTTCAAACTATTTGTTCCGATTTAACGAAGATAAACGAACGCGAATCGTATCTCTTCGGCTAAACTGTGATTTGAGTTAAGACGATTCTTTTTGCCGTTCAATCGTTCAAACAGCTCATCGTTTCTTAAGTGTGATTCAACTGTGATTGTAAACGAAACAGTTCATCGCTCCTTAAATGTGATTGTAGTGCAATCTGCTCATCGTCTCTTAACTGTGATTGGGATTGAAATGTGATTGTAGGCGAAACTGCTCATCGTTTCTCAAGTGTGATTGAACTGTGACTGTGATTGTAAATGAAAATGAAACCCCTTGCTGAACATCGTTTCTTGACTGTGATTTGTAGGCAAAACTGTGAGTGAACAGTGATTGAAGTAAATGACTAAATGAGTTAATACATTGAATTCATTATTGAAGTTTGCAAACTGGGTTTGTTGTTTTTAAGGCTAGAAAAATTGTTGTTTGTTTGTGTTTATTTGGTGTGCATGTGCATATCGGATTTTATTCATATTCATATCAGATTATTCAGTAAATATTCACTGTTTATGAACGATGTAGGTATTAGAACAAGAAATAGAAATGAAAGACAATTATTTTTTTGAAGGAATTTTATTTTTGCTTATCAGTTATAAATTATAATTACAGGTTAACTACAATATAAAATTTCTTAAAAGGTTATGCAGTTAAAAATAAAACGTAGTTAAAATAATAAGTATAAATATTAGATATGTGTAAAAGTGTATGTATAGGTATATACCTTGACCAGAGACCAGGTACCTACATCCTACTTGTAAAAATAGAAACTAACTCAAATTAATTACGGATAAAATTGAAAATTGTGGTTGCCAATGGATTGATGGTGCTTAGGAGCCTGTTATAAAATTTAATAATAACAATATTGATACATTACAGGGTGCTTCATATATAATATTTTGTTTTTTTTTTCAACAAATTAATGATGCAATTTTGATTGGGGGTGCTAGAGCCAACTTAATTATATATTCAAGATAAATTTATAAAAAAAAATATTTAAAAATAATTTTTTCTTTTTTTGGATAGAAAATATGGTAAAATATAAAAAATACATTACCTGGTGATTAGAAAAATTTGATTATTCTTATTTCTCCACAAATTAATGATATAATTGTCCACGAATGGTGCTTGAAACCAGATATTGAAAAAAAAAACAATTTTATTTTACAGGGTGGTTAGAAAAGTTTGGATGTCCTTATTTTTTGATAAAATATAACGAAATCGATATTAGTTGACAATAAGGTAAAATAATTAATGGAGGATGATTCAAAGAATTGAATTTTTGTCATTTCTCCACAGGTTAATGACAATATTGTCATTGCGGATGTTTCTAACAGCAAGATTTTTAAAATAAATTAATAAAAAATGTACTTTTTTCATAGAGTGGTACAAAGAAAAAATAACAAAAAAACAAAAAAAAATAACAGGATGATTCGAAAAAAAATTGATTACTGTCATTTTAAATGATTTAAATAATAAATTAAATGATTAATCATTGAATTGTCCGTAAATGGTCCCAGGAGCTAGATATTCAGGAATAAACAAATTTATTTCAGAAGGTGGTTCGAAAAAATTGAATTTCCTTATTTTTCGATAGATTATTGTGAAATTGATGACAAATTATTTTGAAAAATCAATGATGCAATTTTTGGGGGTTTCTAGCATCCCCGGATAATGAAGATAAATGTATGAAAACAAATATTTCACAGGTTGGTTCGAAAAGTTTGAATTTCCTTGCTTTTCGATAAAATATGGCAAAATTGATGTCTGATGGCGATATAGAAGAATTAATTAACAAGTGAATCGAAAAATTAGATTTTTTATTTTTCCACAAATTTTCGTTTAGCAAAAAACAAACTTACAAATAAATAATTTAACAGGGAGATTACAAGACATGAATAATTTCCTTTTTTTAGAAAGAAAATATGATGAATTTGGTATTATTTGGCACAGAAATAAAATATAAGATCAAATATAAAAAAATACATTACAGGATGATACAAAAAAATGTATTGTCTGTATTTTTTGAGGAATTAATTATTGAATTGCCCATGAAACATGAAAGATGCTAGAAGCGAGATATTTTAGAATAAGCAATTTATTTTAACAGAAGGGTTACTACTGCCTAGAAAAAACATGTTTTAATGTGAAATGCGAAAATAAATGCTAGTGGGACCAACATTCAAAGGAACGATCCATCGACAAAACTGTATTTACCCTGTAAATTTCAATGAAATCCGTTGGGTGGTTTCGGAGTACATACTCGACATACATGCACACATACATGCATTTTTAATAGTCAAGCAATTCACAGAAACCATTCCTGGACAAAACTATATATACCCCGTAAATTTCATAAAACCACTCAGTAAAGTGTCCACATTCGCGTTACTTTTCTTGTCAGCATGAGTCATGTTATTTCTTATGTAGTGTGTCATCGATTTATGAGACGTTATAGGAAAATTTGATTTTCGTTATTTTAGACAAAGTAATGATGGCATTTTTAGTGGATAGGAGCCAGTTTATTTTAACAAGTGGACAAAAAATCCGAATCCAAGAGACTCAAATTTTAAATTTATTTTAGTTCTTTTATTAGTATTTTTTTACTTTTTAGTAAATAGTAATCTTTCATTGGTTTATAAATATATATTATTATTGTTGTGTTGGAGAACATTGTATTGAAATTTGTTTATCAGTTTGTACAGGTGCAACGTGCAAATTCATATAAATAAAATTTTAAGAAATAATTGAAACGTTCTATGTTTCAATAATCCTTTGGGTTTTGAGTTTTGGAGCTATTGTTTAAAAGAATAAAACAAAATTAAATTCATTTTCAAACAAACAAAATGTTCTTCGTTGGTTTCAAATAATTGTTTTTAGTGTTTATATTTTCTTTTGGATTGGAACATACAGAAAAACAGAATTTTGACACAAGTTTTAGGTTTCCAGGGCATTTAAAATGTATCTTCGCAATATCATGGTTTATTCTTTATTGTTATAAACAGAAACGTTTACATCTCTTGAGCACCGCCGAAATGTTTCGTGCCTTTCGTTATTTTATCGTTATTTTTACAAACAATGCTCTAGCGAAATAGCCAGCTGCATTCCCCCCCTGAAACGATTCAACCGTAATACTCGAACTGCTAGGAATGCCCATCAGTTTACCCTTGAGTCTAACTTCGGACGTACTGTTAAGTATAGAGATTCTTTCTTTAGTCGTACCACACGAATGTGGAATGCTTTGCCAGGCTCTGTTTTTCCCTCCCATTTTGATATGCAGAACTTTAAAACTAATGTACATCGGTATCATTTGAAGGGTACACACAAACCCCTTTCGCGCGTGTAAATTATAAAAAAAAAAAAAAAAAATCTCTTAGCTCGATTCGTTTAACAACTTATTTGTTCTACAAAACTTTAAGGAAAAAATTAATAAATGGTTCTGCTAGACAACAAGAAAAGAACGACAAAATTCTCAAATCAAAATCACGTTTTAGCTAATCACAGTTTAAAACAAAATCATTCACAGGTCGTGATTGCGATTTTTAAATCACAGTTAGGAAATCACAGGTCGCTCTTTTTTGCTCAACTCTAGTATCTGACAACCAACAAAAATTAATTCACTTTTTGTATGCATCTATGCTTGTCAAGTCAAATAATATCTACCACCTGTTTATGTATGTTTCTGACTTGGCATCACATCACATCCATTGGATTGCTTAGCTTAGTTGTTTGTTACTAAATTCTTCGAAAAAGTTTCCATTGTAAAACAGCAAGAAAATACACAAGAGAATAGAAAAAAAATACAAAAATTAAAAGTGTTTTGTTCAAAATACAAATAAATTGCGCAATCTTTGTTTTTTTTTTTTTTTTTTTTTTTTTTGTATCTTATTTTTCGTGTTAACCTCCAATGTAGGTGTGTGCCAATGCACGCATATCTAAATCATCTACATCCATATAAAACAACGGACTTGCTAGCGCGACCGAAGTTAAGTTGCATACATTGTAATTGAATGTACAGTCGGGTCGGAAAATATTCGGCTGAATTTTGTAGAACAAAATTTGCAGCAGTTTTGAAATTTTAAATTGGATATTCTGTTACCGGGTTAAGTAAGGTTAAATTGATGGTCATAGTCATAGCCTTTGAAGGCCTTTAGCCAATAGAGCCCGAATATGATCGTACGACGACAATAGGGTGAATTTCCTATTAGTTAAACTCTCCAGAAATACGAAATTTGGTAGGAAAGATCAGTGCTTGTGACAAAGAAAATGTGATATTGTTTTTCTTCTTTTTTCAAACAAGATGCAACTCCCACAGAAATCGAGAGGAACAATAGTCAATAGCGGCATATGTTACAATTAAACATTGATTTATTACGGTATACTTACTTGTAATAAATTACAAAGTATAGTCTAGTATAAGTAGACCTAGCACCTATGTGGCTCTGGAGTTGTTTTATTTAATTTTTTTTTTTGAAAATTCTTATTTCTGTCCCGATAGCAGATAGCTAATGTTGTAAGGAGTAACTGATCCTATTTCGATTACTAGGTGGCGCCACGCCGGGGTCGTTGTTTCGAAAATGTATGGTATACCCGAGCAACGGCGAGTGGGTAAGTGTATTAAAGCAATTACTAAAGCCCGTTTGTAGATATGGCATCCAAGTGTGGGGCTGTACAAAGAAAACAAATGTTGAAGTTGAACCCATCCAAAAACTCCAAAGCAAGGCCATTCGGGAAATAACTAATGCCCCTTGGTATCCTCGTTACCTTCAAATTGAAATAGTTTAAAAACACGCCTTATTTTCCAATCAGCGATTGCAAATTCATACGAACTCCGAAATGGAAATATCTTAAATGTACGAAATAATGTTCGAAGATTAAGAAGAACCAAGCCTCACGAGCTGATGGTCTAAAAGCTATGTGAAAACTTCCCCCAAAAAAACTCTATAATAACCCGGAATGTATTTATGTCCCCGTACCGTTAGAAACGCACTGCATGAGCATTGAAAGGTTGGAAGGGAGGGACATTAGGTTCCGATAAACATTGAATTTTAATGGCTTCAAAGGCACTCGCCAGGTACTCTATTCCGAATTCGTGTTGTTTGGATAAAAAAAAAGAATCTCTACTTTTAACGGTACTTCTGAAAATGGGCTCAAGGATGAACTGATGAGCATTTTTATATAACAGGTGAAATTGGAGGAATGCAGATGGCTACATCAAGTGAGCATTTTAAGAAACTATAAAATAAGGAAAAACCTAAAAAATTGCGTCGATTTTCGAACGGGGCAATTACTTCAGAGACATTTCTATTTCCTATCAATTTCGGCGATCTGTTTAGTTTTTAATCGAACAGGTGTAGAATCACCGATTGAATATGAAAAGCTGAGGGTAGAGTCGTCACCAAAACAGACAAAAAGTCATTAATAAAAATTAGGAAAAGATTCGAAGGTATATCGGAGTCCTGGGGCACACGAGCATTTAATTTGTGAGAATAACCGTCTAATACAAAATTTATTGAACGGTCCAGAAGATAGCTTCTTACGCATTAAACAAGAGTATCATCGACACCAAAACCACGCCAAACTCTATCAAATTCCTGATGTATAGATTTGTGCCAAGGATTGATAGGAGGAGGGGGAGGATGGCTCACCTTTCTTAGGGATAAGCTGGACTGGACAAATGGTGTTTTCCATTTTCTAGGAAAGATTTCAGAAGAGTAGAAAAAACTTACGCAGTGGCTTTATCAGTGTAGAAGAACACCTATTCACAAGAATGGGTGGTATACCTTCCGGGCCAGCAGATTTGTGGTTACCGAGATCTTTGAGAAATGTTGCTACTGCACGAGTATTAAAACAGGAATTTTGTTTGGGTTAATTAAGGCACCGCCTTAATGTAGGCTGATGATCGCAATGTATTATCCGAAAGTGATGTATGGTGAAATTCTCAAATTATTACTCATCACTTTCTTGCAAGAACCGAGTGATATTATGGATTTTCTCAGTCTTTCATATTAAGTTTTCAAAGTCTTTTTTTCAATCTAAAATAAAACCCATGTAAAGCAGGTCTCGAAAAGCAAGACAAGAATAGTTTAGTTTCGTATACCCTATCCACATGGATCCGCCCATTTTAGTAGTTTATTAAGAGCAGCTAGTATGAATTCTGTTACTTTCTTGGGATATTTTCCTGATACGCTAATAGTAATTTCGTCAGAGTGAGCAACCACTTAGAATTTCTCTAGCTTACCTAACTACCTTACCTTAAGTCCTTAGGAAGGACTACAGTACGGGTTGGTCTTGAGCCTCAACCAACAAGCTTCTCTAGCCAGCTCGGTCCCTAGATAGTTGCCTCCAGCTTTGTACATGAAGTCGGTGCAGTTGCTTTTCCATCTGGGTGCGCCACTTAGTCTTCCTATACTGCACCGTCCCTCCGGAGTGGAATCGAACATTTTCCGGGCGTCTAGCTTGCACCAAGAAAAGCTTCTACTCAACCTGTGTATCTAATTCATAATTTCTGGTGAATTAGCAAGCAAACACTTTATAGCTATTGCACCACAGCTGCCCACAGGGATTTCTTTTACGAGAGACGAGGCCCAATTTTAAAATTCTATTGTTTGTTTTAGCTCGATTGAAAAGTTTTCTACAATCTTTCCTGAGGGGGTTTAGTTATGAGTCTCATTAAAGGGATACCTTTCAGCCTCCCCGATAGGGCGACACAAAAAAATGCATTGAACTGTAGAGCTCCTTGGCTTTTAACCAGTTTATTTGCTGATGTTTTCTAAAAAACCGTCTGGTTGTTTGTTCATCATTTTATTCGATTTGAATAAATCTATGGTCGGATAAAGAATTCTCTCTTGATCATCAACATCAATTTGGGAAATTATTGATTACAAAAAGCTTTTATGGCTTTTGGTTATCAACAATTTTCAAAAAAAAAAAAAAAAAATCTTTCAACTATTGTCGATTTCAATATTACTCTTGAAAATCAACAGGGCATCTAGCTATTAAAGACTTTCAGCTACAACTGTGATTTTATACTTAAAGCAGTTATAACTCTAACTGTAATCTCTTTCTTTCTTGAGTGGTATAAATTTTGGAAGATAATGTTAAATAAGTTTTTAATTTGGACGATAGTTGTGTATTTAGTCCGGACTATACCGTCTTCTATATTAAAAGAAAAACTATTTGCTAATTGTCGTTACTTTTGGCTTTTCATTCCCCCTACTGTTCTTCAGTTCCCCCACAAGATGGAAAACTATATTTTTAAGTTGTGTTGTACGATTTCAATTCTGGTGGCTACCAAAACAAAAAAAAAGGTGGAATGCCTCAGGGTGCCGTTCTGTCTCCTACATTCTTTCCCATTTTTATAAATGTTCTCTTAATTTAGAAGTCTAATCTACTTCATTGTTTTGCGACGAATATACCTTTAGCTTTTCATACTCACTGTCAAATCCACGTCCATTTCCTTTGGATATGGAATTACAACAGAATCCTTTAATTAGTTCATCAAAATCCGATCCTGAGAGCACTGAGAACTTTTTTTTTGTGAATGTCGAAAACAAAATTTTACTGTTTTTCCTATATGAATTATAAAATTTTACAGTGTTACATAAACTGTTTAAAAATAAATATTTTATAAAACCCATTATGAAATTAAAAAAAGAAATAATCCATCAGTTTTGTTAGTCCCCACTGTACATCACAAAGATAAAACACATTAAATTTGCAAAGTTTAGTCTGCTCGTCATTCGGTCGGTCTGTCGTTCGTGTACAACATTGAAAAGCTTACTCCACTCCTCGCCCATCAACTTGAAGAACGTTCATTTACCTCACATTTTGCCGCAAAAACGACAGCGACAAGCGGATCCGATTATGAAATTGCGTTTTTTATATTTGCTAATTTACAAATGCATCGAACGCACACACCTATGCGAGTCTTTCGTAGTTAAGCTTAAGTAATAAAGTTATAAAAATGTAAATGCATTTACATATAGATGGCGAGGAGACCGACGTAGTAGATTGAAGCAAAAAAAAACACTTCAAACCAATTGAAAACATAAATTATGCAAAATATTTGTAGATTTTATTAATTTTAAATTTGAATACAAAATTAAAATAAATTGGAAATTTTTGCAAAATAAATAAATATTGACAAAGATTGGATCGTTGATATGATGATGCTGCGCATTGCGTTATGTAAAAGTGTTTAAACAACGTTAAAATAAGCAAAAATGTTTCCAAAATGTAAATTTCAGTTTATTGCCTTGTTGGATGATGACTTTTATGTTACATTTGCCAACAAATTTTATTTTACTTTTTTAATGACACAATAATGTGGAACTATTAGGTTGTTGTGGGAAACTACAAAAAAAAAATACTTTTTTGAAACAATATATAAAATAATGGTTTTAATCACAACTAACTTTATACTTTTTTTTATTTTCAGGTACGTTATTGGATGCTAAAAATAAAGTTAAAAAACTTCATTAACAAAGTTTATTTGGTGAGCAATAAGCTATTTACTTTTAAATATTTTCAAAAAACATCAATATAGTCGAATTGTGACTAATTTTCGAAATTATATGCTAAAATGGTTTTTATTGTTTGTGCAAATCTAGGTAATAAGCCCTATTTAGACCATCATTTTTTTGTTTCAGTTGAACTGTCAGTCAAGCTTCTAGTTAAACGGATTTCTAACAAACCATTCGACGTCTTACCATTATTCAGTTGAGCTTTCATTATACTCGTAAATAGTGGAAATATAAAAGGCAATAATAATTGATTATGGAAGACTAGTTGAAGTCGCCGTAATTTTTGTGCTTACAAATTATCAAATCACTCCGTTTCGACACACTGGAAAACAAATTTTTTTCTACTATACTCTTCTATTTGACATGATTGCAATGCTTGCCTGTGACTTAGTTTGGTTTAACCCTGATTTTGTATCTTGTACCTATACCATGCTTGAGCACTTGCTTATAAATAAGCATTTGTTACATATGCTAATATTGGAGATCTAAGATCAATATTTGTAATTTAATATCGAGTTCTTATTTTAACGTGTCTTCCATGTAATCTTGCACTGCTAGGAATGTCTGTGTTTATATCCATTTTTAAAGGCAGAATTTCAAAACTATTTTGCATCGATAGAATGCTAAATATAGATTTAAAAATGATAATAAATGTTTCATGTCTTTCCCTATTTGATCGTTTCTTTATAAATAAAGTGCGTGACTAGATCGCACATACGTGCGGTCACATCGTCGAATAAAATTTAAAAAATAAGTAACATTAACGTTAACAATTAATGGTTTTTTAGGAAAAATGTAGTACACCACCACACGTCTTGTATTATAACGAATTGATGAAAGAAAGTATTTCGAAAATTGTAGACGGATTTTGATGAAATCCTGTTTTTTATTTTTAGTTTTTCGAAAAAAAATAATTTTTTTTAAATTTTGGTATGCAGTTGTTTAGATATTATTAATATACATATGATTGTAAAATTTAAAATATTTTTTTGACTAGTTTTTTTTAAATATTGTTTTTTCAAGTGAATTTTTCTTATTAATTTTGTTTTTTAATGGAAATAATTTTTGTGTTTAAGTTTGAATTCTTAAATTATTTTTTTTATTAAAGAAAAAATGTTAAAAAAAAACAGTTTTATTTAACCCTATGATTTTAAAATAAAATCACACTTTTTAACATTAACAAAAAAAATCGCGTTTAAATTTTTCCACTGAAAACTATTTTAGTACTTTTTCAAACAATCAAATGCCAGAAAATCGAAAAAAAAACTGTTTTTCTGCTTTTTTTAGTACACATTTTTTTTTAATTTTCAAGAAAAAAAATCAAAATTTAAAATAAAGAGAAAAAAAGGTATTCAAAATTTTGGAATGTAGAATTATTTTAAATTAATTAAAATTAATTAACAATCAGCCGTTGCCGAGAAAATCGAAAATTAAAAAAAAAATACCGTTAATAGACTTATCTGTTAAGTTTGGTTATGATAAAATGATAACTAATACCTACTAAAATATCTCAAAAATGTTCATCATTTCTGAATAATGCCAAAACAGCAACATATAATAAATTTGGAGGTAATCGCTTAAGTCAATTCGCCTGCAACTCGTTTTACACACAGACAGACAGACAAAGAGAAAAACGGACATTGTCACAAACTTTTTTAAGGCATTTCTATGGTGGGCAAAACAGTATTTCCAATAGGACCAGTTTTTTTCTTCGACTTTCTCGAGAATTGGTCGACCGATTACAATCAAAATTGATATTCAAGAAGATGTGTGTAGCTAAAGTAACTTTATTTTAAAATAATATATTTTAAATAATTTTTTTAATATTTGAAAATGTTTTAAAAACAGGGGGGTGCATTTCTTTTTTTATTTGTTTTTAAATGAAGGTAATTTCTGTGGCTAAGTTTGCTTTCTTGAATAATTTTGTTTAATAAAAAAAATGTTAAAAAAAAACAGTTTTACTTAAAAACCGTTACTGCGATTTTAAAACAAAAATTCACATTTTTTTACATTTGTTGAAGAAAAAAAAATCTAAAGTCACAAAAAATCGAATGCAAAATTTAAAGTTCCTTAATATTTTGAAATTGTATTCGACGCTGTAACCGCACATATAAGGACTAGTATACGTACGATCCAGTAGTGCATTTTATTTTATATTCACGAATTCTAAGTTTTCCTTATTTTACCTATAATTGCAAGTAAAAATGCTCAACCGAGGTACCTAGCTATATACCTCCTTCTAAAAAAATTCACACGTAATACTCGTCTCGCCAGGAATCTTTATCATATCACGCTTTAACCCTATATCGGACGTATCGTGAAATTTAGAGATTGTTTTCTTAGCCAAACAACACGAATTATACATGTCGAGGTATCGTTTGTCATTTCAATTAGAAAGCATTCAAAACCAATGTTAATCAACACCTTCTGTCCCAACCTCCCTAATTTCCTATTATAACAATAAAAGGACAACACAAAATTCCTTGGGCGTATGATTATTATAAAAAAAATACAATTTTTCGGTTATTGTAATAAAAAATAATTTAATTTTTTTTAATAAAAAAATATTTTAAATTACAAAATTTAACAGCTCATAATTAAGCTTATTATATCTTTCTGAGGTATCTGTCTATCTGACCTCCTCATCCCTTTATTCACATCAAATTATAGAATAAATCTTTTATTAATGCTTCGGCCAGAAGTTTAATAATAAAATCTCATAATATAAAAATATTTCCAGTCGCTTTTCTTTGATTTATGACCAAAAATAAATGAAACTCCAATAAACTTCCAAACAAATCATCAAAAAAAAAAACAAATTTGTATCTTAAATAAAAAAAAAGATAATAATCATAAATCCATGTTTTTGACGACGGACTGCAGTTTTTGTTTGTGTCATTACGTTACATCACATCATTTGACGTTTCCTATCGCTGACGAGGAGGGGTCTCTTCATGATGTCAAGCAAAATCCAAATTTATACCCGGACACGAGAAGAGAATTCTAAAAATATCCAACGGGTATTTCATTTATAATTTTCCTTTAAATTCCTCGTATTTATTATTCTTTGGGGTTGTTGCCCTTACACTATACACAGAGAAGACAGTGTCAGTCTTATCGCTTCTGAACCATGCTTCTCTTGATAAGATATACTCTGACTCTGGGTGGGATAGGGGGTGTTGGACGTCGCAAGTACACAAAACGTCGAAGTTTTTAGAGAAAGCCAAGAGTGAAACTTTGATTATGTAAATGCGGCGCTTGAGTGTGGGAAAAAGCTCCGAAGAGTGAATTTTGTGTGTTTGTGTGTGTGTACTCTGTAGTTGACGTTCTGTTTTTAGGTGTTTTTAGGTAGTATGTGGCGTCACTTTCACTTCGTTATTTAATTTTTTTTATTTCTTTTTGTTACGACGAATAAAGGGGTTGTATCAAGAATTTGTTTGATTAAGGGGTGAGTTGGGGTGCCTATCGTGCTTGGTCGCTGGTCGGTCAGTATACCTTGAGGAAACCAAAAGCATGACATAAATCACTGAACTTACATACATATATCATCTACAGCAGGTATGTATGTATCAATGTATGTACACATACATTTAGTTCAATAGAAACTTTCATACACAGAAAATTATGGCAACCATATATTCTTTTTTAATTTTTGTTCTGAAAATTAAATGTTCAGTCTATTGGTTTTTTTTAATTAATAAATTTCAATGAAAGTATCCTTTAAACATTTGCATTTAAGCACTAACAACCAATGTGTTAAAAATTGAGTTGAATATGTATTTTATACTACGTACACGTACATATTTATGAAATGAAAATGTTCCCTAACTTTTTTGAAGGTTGATTTAGATACTTTTGGTAAAATGTCTGAGAAACTCGATGTGATTATGTAACCTTCGAGTTCACAGAAAAATATTCTGTTCTCGAGATATGTACTGAAATGGGTTGTTGCTGAAAAGAATCAAGAAAAACTGGAAGCAGTATTGAAAGAAATAAGCACAAAGGCTGAAAAGGCTTATCGGCTTAGACTAGCGACTTCACATACTTCCACAGAAAGTAGTCAAGCCGCGTTAAATCACGACCTTGGAGGCAAATTCACTGGTCCGTAACGTGAAATTATGCAGCAGTTTTGTTTATTGACGTATCCTATCAACCAAAAGTGAGCTTCATCGCTAAACAAAATTCACTTATGAAAACTGGGGTCAACGGCAACCTTGTTTTGGACCCATTCACAGAATCTTCGCTTTGCTAGGTGATCCTGTGGCTTCAATTCTTGCACGAGTTGGATTTTGTAAGCACACAAACCAAGATCTTTCCGCAAAATCTTCCATAAAGTGGATGGACACATATCCAATTCCTGTGCACGATGGCGGATAGACTGATTCGGGTTTTCCTCTTCGCTATAACTTCTGTAAGCACTGTACGACGTCTCTGTGGATGCGTATTATCATTTAGAGTAAACGTGGTGCGAAAGCGTTCCATAGTTAATCGAATTAATTGCTCTGATAGACGATTATGTTGACCGCAAAATGGACGCAGTGGGCGATACGTATTTCTAACAGAACCATGATTTTCAAAATAAATTTGCACAATTTGGAAGGGTTGTTCAGGCGGCAGTCTATTCATGTTAAAAATTCCAAGCCAAACTCAAAATAAATCATTTGACAGCTGATAAAATTTCTGCCAGTTAAAATAGTGATGCTAACTTAAAGTTCTATGCCTCTTAAAAACTCTCTTTATATGGAATCAATGTTAATGAATTAGAATGATTTAATTAGGAAAAGTATGTGTATGTTGTATCTGCATGTAGTTTTGACAATTATTATTTTCTTGGAGAAGAATTTCAAAGGAGTCATCAATTGAGTTGAAAGTTTTTTGACAGGTGACACAACAGGAAGAACTCTGAAGGTGCCCATCAATTCATTATGGTACCTGGAAATAAGCAGTGTACAGTTTAGCCCATGCTGAGGAACTTTGTGATGTTAGATCAAAACTCTAATTTACACATCATATTTTTTTGATATTGGAGTTTGTTTACTATTTCCTTGATTAAATAAATGTGTTATTTCGTGATCGCAGAGAAACGTTCAATGGTTAATTTGATCGCCCACTTTTTTCCATTATTTTTGGAATTATGACGAAATTTGCCTTTAGTCGTCGAATGCTACTCAATTATTTAAAACTTTTCTCATTTGGTTTTAATTTACACGAATGACTTAGTGAGATGAAATCAAATGTCACCCACTTGAACACCGCATTGGCGCGAAGAAGACCTAGCTGTCCATTTTCTGATCCACACAGTGCTATTACTGACATTTATTTGAATGCGACAATTCTTTTTAATTGCGAAAAGATTAATAATCTAGGTTCTATTCTATGATCAATATTATTTTTTTCCAAAAAATTGTCTTATCCAACTTTTTGTATAATTTTTAGTTTTTAAAATAATCATTTTTTTTATATATATAATACTATTGAAGCCAACAATCCTGACCGCGCATCACTCGAGAACGACAAAACGAAATTGAACAAATCTTTTTTTAGTTATTAGGTTATTTACTCCAGAAACATAAAGCACAACATTTTTTAAATAAATGAACTAAAACTTTACAAATTGGTCAAAGAAAAATTTTGCTTACCACATCACCACATCAGATGACAGAACGTATGACCGATTTACGATATAGGTTTTTTTTAACAATTACGCCATACATTGGGTTGTTGCGTACTTCTACTTTAAAACAGATGGTGTATATTGAAACTTTTTATTTAAAGCTGCGTTAACAAGAGGTTTTCAAGAGCTGTAAAGAAATACAATGATGCAAAGAAATAACAGGTATGCTGGTATGATGCATACAAACATTTCTTGACTACACTATCATCTTTATTTTTATTTTTTAAGTGAAGACTTTATCTTAAAATTGAAGATTAATTGAAAAGTACCTATGCCACGTATGTTTAGAAAATTAAAATACGATTTTTGGTTCCGAGCCTAACGCAAGCAAAGCCACGGGCACAGCTAGTCTAGTGTTAAAACTATTAATAAAACAGGAAAAATAATAGTTTAGTTATGGTGCTCTGTGGTTTAGTGGTTTTAATATTTCGGATTGCTGTGCCAAAGAGTCGGCATTCGATTCTTCGTTAGAGCAGTTTTTTTTCCGGGTAATTGCCTCCTGCGAGGAAATGACAAATTCTCCGAGAGCAGAATTTGTGCAGACTCGCAATAGAAGCACAATAATAGTTGAGAGTATAAGTCGAAGTATAATTCTATAAAAAATACATCTTGGGAGTTTCATCGAAAACAAAATTTATCAATCCTTGTTTCTAAATTAAACTTATTCTTATTTCTTATCGAAAGTTAATGTATATTGAATAAAATACCACTCAATATATGAATGGCAATCTCCAAATTTAAAACAACTGAAATATTTCTAATTTCTAAACGAAATCCTAAATTATGGAATCTAAAAAAATATTAAAAATGTAGGAAATAATCAGCAAAATAATGAAATCCAATCACTTTTTTTTAACAAAAGCCGTATTAACTTACAATAAAAAAAATCATCTTATCGCCAAAAAACAAGTGACCACAATTTCATTGAAATTCACCTCACAAATGACACTTCAAAACGTTCCCTTTTTCTGTTAAAATATTTTGCCATCAACATAACGATCAGCACTCTTTGTTCTAATATATACACATCTGGTCACACTATTTTTCCATAAAATATATTTACTAAGAGAGAACAGTTTGAAGAGGACTAATAAATTTCATATTTCTGCTCAGCTCATCGCTGTCACTTCGTTGGGGTCGTGTATGGGGTTCTGTTGTTCCGTGTGTACAAAAGGGAACATCGACCCTAAAAAAAATCAGCTGACGAACTAATTCTGATAACAGTGTCAGTTGTTGTTGGTAGTTTGTTCAGTTGTTGTTGCATATATGTACATATACGTAACTTACTCATGTCAGACGTTCGGTCTGCGGGTAAAACGAACAAAACCGCATTTATTAGATAAAATACACGGCCGACCATATAAAGCGCATGAACAAAACACAAAAACACGATAAATTTATATGTTGCTTTGGCTTCCAAAGCATAAATATACAAACATATGTATGTACAAACTTACATACATATATTGAAAAAGATATAAGTACTGTTATGTAGATAGCTCTGGCTATTCCATATGCAAATGAATTTAAAATGACAACTCATGTTCACGCTGTCAGTATGCGTGTTATCACGAAAACGACAAAAAAAAATACACGTGTCGCATTCCCTTACGTTTTGGGGGTTGGAAGGATTGGGTTGGGGGTTACCAAATGTGTGAAATGCTCACCTTGTGTGGTGGTTTTGAAGGAGGGGTTGGGTAATAGTGATATCCTGCCAAAGGAGCCTGTCGAATCAATAAATTGTACTCATGTGGGTTTTTTTAAATAATGGGTTGCGTTTTTTACAAAAAAAAATGAGATAAAGACTCATGATAATGTTCAGGAAATAAGGAATGTCAAGTTGGTATGATTAATTTCATACTTGCTTTGTGTAAAATTCGGCAAGCCTTCTAATAAAGAATTGCTTAAGTTTAATTTATGATTCCGATATTAAACACTGATTCCAAAATAAAAAATATTTGAAAGTAATTCAAGTATTTTTCGACACGAAATACAATGCAGTGTTCTGCAAAATCTGAAAGTTTGGTTCAAGCTCTTTTTTTCTCTTTCTTGTCGATGGAACTATGCTTTTCCTTTATCTTTATCTCTGTCCATTTTCTCCTTCTAGTTCTTTTCTTTTTTTGCTCTTTTGTTGTCCTTCTTTTTCTTATCATCACTAGAGTTGGCAGTTTCCTTAGAATCCTTTTTAGCTTCTTTCTTCTTTACCAGTGTGGCAGTTTTAGTTTTTTCCTTCTCAACGCCCATATTATTATCGTCTTCTTTTTTGTCGGCTTTTTCACGAGGTTTTAAACGAGCAGCAGAAGAGAAAAGTGCATTAGCAACCTTCTCACGCGTTTGGTATTTTCTCCTGCAAGCTGTATGGATACAAAGACTGCTTTTCACTTAATCTGAACTCCACCTTGAACACTTTCAATTCTGAATTTAAGCCAATCATACAAGATGGAGGCATAGGAAATGTGGGTGCAGGGGCAAAATTTATGGACTTTTGCCCCATCCTGATGAGCCAAAAGTCTACCAGAACCAATACCAGTACTAGAAGCAGACAAGAATTCCGACGACAGCTTGAAGGTTAGAGTGGCGTCGACGCGCTTGTTGCTTATTGCCTTCAAGTACATTTGAAAAAGTTGGTCTTAGGGCAAATTATGTTTATTGAAATGTTGGATGAAAATCAAAGCGGGGCCAAATAAATAATAAAAAAAAACCGGGTCGTACTTATACATTTGTATATATACAGATACAGAAACATTTAGCAAAACGGTGATTTGGCATATTGATGACACTTCCACAGGCATATGTAGGCCATAGCAATGGTATAAATTCCTAAACGACTAAACATAGGATCCTTATCAGTCGACAAACTATTGAGCAATGGGTCAGCTTCCTCCAACCGAGCAAACATGATCAAAGATATTCCTACAGCCATTCCTAGCTGTATGCATATTCAGTCAAAACGTCGCCCCACTGCTCTTACAAATCCTGACGGGGGTTTCCAATGCGACCAAACCCAAAGGAAGTCATCCTCCAATACGTAAAATCTCGTTTTGTGCATTATTCAGCTCTTGCAACAGATGCGTGCACCATGTTCAATCCAAGAGCATATAAACCATCTCCCTTAAAGCATCCTGAAGTCCTTCCTCTTTCGGAAGATAATTCTGTGGCTCTGGAAAAATCAATCTAAGTTATCGCCCAAAAACTACTCGCTATAGTCTCTGTCTGTTCACTAAAAAATTGTCGGTATAGTAAAAATAGAACGTCCATCTCTCAATTTGACAGCAGTGAAGTCTTATTAAACTGTGAAAGAGCGTAAATAGTATGATATAGATCATTGCTCTTAAAAAGTTTTAAGAAAGCATACAATTTGAAAGCTGTTTATCAAAATCCAAATAAAAATCCTTCATGATTTGCATCAACGTACACTCGTCTGTCTGTCTGTCTGTACAGATGTATTTTGGGCCACAGCCTGAACGGTTTGGCCAATATTCTTCAAATTTAGAAGATAAAGTTATTTTTAAATCCTACAGAGGAGTTTTTAAAAAAAAATTTCAGTAGATAAGCGAGAGATGCTTAGTTCGACTCTTAGTTTGGGAAACAATTTTCTAACTCCTAGTGTAAGCTAGAGCCGTCCGTGGGTTTTGAGTGAGAAAATAGTCACCTAATTCTCGATCTACTGCGCCGAAAAAAAGGAAAGATCCTATCTTTCTAATTCTTCTAACTAGTGTCGTGCAATATACAGTTGCATTCTAAAAAGCATTGTGCCTTACAGACACATATTTAAATATTTAAAAAAATCAATTTTTGAAAACGATTAGATGAATTTTTTTAAAATTTTTTTTTAGGTTATTTTTGTGCTTAAGTTTGCATTCTTGAATTATTTTTTTTATTTCAAAAAAAGTTGTTAAAAAAAACAGTTTTATTTAAAAACCGTTCCTACGACTTTTTTTAAAGAAGTAAAATGGCTTTCAAGTTATTCCACTCAAACCTATTTTCCGTGTTTTTTTTTAAACAATCAAAAGTCACAAAAATTGAATTCGAACTTTAAAGTCCTCTTACCTAATATTTTTCAAATTATATTAGACTTTATAACCGCACATAAGAGCAAGTACGTGAGATTGAGTCTTGCAATTTATTTCAATTGAAAAATTCTTCTCTTAAATCCCAACTTTTTTGTAATATATATTCCGCTTTAATTTGTGCTAACTGATTAAATTTTACCCAATTTTGCCATTAAAAAAGTTTAATGTTGGTTAAGAACACAAATCATATAAATGCTACACGTTGAGTTAAACTAATTTTATCCACAGCCTATAAAAGCTTAAAAACTTTGATTTTGATTTGTGTCTTCCTTTTCCTCTTCAATTTATAACTCAGAATCCAAAGTACCAAAACATACATACAAATACACTACCTGAGAAATGAAAAATTCATGAATAATGCATCTAACTCACCAACCCCCTAACTTAAATCAGCCAACACATCTCTACCCGATTGCAGCACCTTTGAATCCTACAAGCCATAGTCTCTTATCCTCCATTGAGCCCCAAAAATACAAGCCCCCAAAAGCAAAGTGTGATTATAACAAGAACAAAACCATTGCCATGCAACAAAACATCTAGCCTCATCGTGCCACCCCTCGCCGCCATCACTCTGAACCTACCAAACGAACCAAACATAATGCAACAACAATACACGAGACAGCATCTCCAAATGAAATAACTCGCCCCTTTAGCTGCATAAAAGTCTGCCCCCTCCACTCCCCCGCAACCAACCCAGGCAGCATATACATCATCAGTGCGCCAAACTATAGGTTTTGAATTCCGTTTTTTTTTTCATTAATGTATTTCTTCCTTTAGCCGCTTGTTCAGCTTGTTCAAATGTATACCCATCTACGTCATCGCTTATGCAGTTCAACTTTGAAATTATTTATTAAAATGTATGCTCATTCAGATACAAATGCATCCATACCTACCTACCTACAATACATACGTACAAAATACAAACCGACCGAAAAGTACGTCTCAGACGAACAGCAGCAGCCAACCACCCAGGTCCCCCTTTGTACAACCCCTAGCTGCATCTATCTCCCAATGCACATTCCTACATGCATTCGAATTCACTATGCACCATTATATCCCCAGCATCAGCAACAGAAGCAACAACAACACAAAAAATCCTACGAACGAAGAACGAATTAAAAGCTAACAGGAAAAAAAAAATAACTCAGAACATAGATTCAGCCAAACACATAAAACAATCCCACGTCAAGCGGTCGTTCTTGTACATAAAACAAGAAGGCATGAGAATATGTGCCAATGGCCTCAGCGACACCGGCAAACAGGCTCGATAACTATTTACTATACAACATGTATCTGTGGGCATATGGTGAGTCCAGTTTATTCGCCTTACGTCGTCGGAGGCTTTAGCTTCTCTCTGTATAGAGTTAGATATGCTCTAGGCTCCCCATCCCCATTACGGTAAAGCACAATTTAAAACTGAACTGAACTATTTGTTGGCGAGAGATGGATACTCTTATATTAAGTTGGGGAAAGTTTTTAATTGTATTAAGGAAGGGAGATTTCGAATGCTCTTATGTGGGCCTCTTTTATTGGATCCCTTAAAAAGCAGAAGTTCATGAAAGCTTTTATGTTTTAGTTGGTGGGTGGGATAGTTAAAGCATTTAGTTGATGGCTGAACTTAAACATACTAAAGGGAATATCACCGAAGCTCAGAGGCACCATACTTGACGAACTGTTTTTACTTACTTTACGCATTGATAATTAATACATTATGTAGTTAAAGTGGGTAATTTTAGCTTTTCTTTGGTTTTAAGAAACATTTGCTTAGGTTTAAGGTTTTATTTTTAAACACAATCTCCTCTTAGCATAATACACTTTGTCCATCGTGCCTAAAAGTAGCTTCTTTTAGCGTTTCATCAGGTGTAGTCTATTATTTCGTATGTTTCTTCATCTTTTGTGTGTTGTGATGTTGATGATGACTGTTATGTTTAATTAGCACACTTAATTATTTTTTTTGTTAATTTTTGCAAAAATAAATGTAAGGCTGTGTACAAAATATCTACCATAGCAACACTTTGCAACAGATCTATAAAAAGTTGACTTTGATCTTCCAAAAGATGCTTTTTGGACACACGAAATGTAACCTTTAAGGTGGTACCGCAATTTGTTTTAATTTTCATGGACCAACTGTTCAATTTGCTTAAAACTTCGGTTTATCTGATTTTCGGCTTTAAATTTCTGGTTAGAACTATGAGTAGAATTAAACTTAACTCAAACCATAGCTTAAAAATACTATTATACCATCTGGAATTTGGACACAGGGATACCACCGTTGGTCTTCCAGTGGTGTGATGCCAGAGAATTATATGCTGACTTGTGGAAAAGTTTTAATGTGTATACGTGTCGTAGACACTTCAGTTCCTTGTAACAGGAATATTTTACATTTACACGAAAGTGAGCCCTGGAAAAAATGACATCTTGTTTGTGCTGATCACAGATTATCTCCCGAGTGTAAACTCGTAGTAAAATATACTTTTTTTTAGACATATATCATGTATGTATTACATAAATTACACGCAGGTATCCGGCGCTCTGTTTGTTTATATGGAATGTAAATGTGTGGAAAAAATCCAAAATGTAGTGAAAATCTTGCGCTTTTTCACGCACACACAACACACACATACGTTTTTCGATTTCAACCAAACCAATGCCAAATATGTGTGAAAGTTTGGTTGGAATCGGTAAATGCGTTCAGGCGTGAATCGGCGACAAACACAACATTATTTTAAACCTCAATTTTTATATATATATAGATATCTTCCATGGTATATATTATAGAAAAAAGAACTATTGCAAGCTTGTCATCGTTGGATCGCTTTATATCTATATAAAAGATACTGCTCTTGGTTGACTTTAGAGAGCTTTTATTTTGACAATAAAAATCCTTTATGACAGTCTTCAGATCATGACACTTGTCATCTTGTGGGATTTGAATTCTGAAAAGAAATTACATTCAAGTATTTGTGAGACAATGTCTATGAATTTGCCTTGGATTATAGTTAACACCAGAGGCAGAGTACAAGGCATACTCCTCCAACAGAGTCCTATACCACAAAGCAAACATAAATATGACACATTATTTTTACTGAGATTAATGACATCTTTGTGGGTGGATGTCTATAAGATCTTATCCCTTACTTACTTACCATTTCTTTTACATTTCTGCAAACTTATATTGTTTGTATAAAAAAATTGAAAATTAAAAAAAAAACATTACAATTTTAAATACGTTTCCATACAAAATAGTTATAATGTTGCGTATACGCAACAGTTACTTTTTACTTTTTGTAATTTATGCATTCGTGCAAATTAAAAAATTTGAGATCACAATTAAACATGTCATTATGGTGATAGAGTCTGTCTGTACGGATGTATTTTGGACTACAGCCTTAACGGTTGGGCCAATCGTCTTCAAATTCAGAATATACGGTTATTTTGACATTCTACGTTTTTTTTTTTAATTTTGCTTAGCTCAAATATTAACGGTACCTGCCATATAACCGGTTAAGTAAAATATTATTATTTTCGAAAATGGCTCCAACATTTTTTATGAAAAACGATCAGTGTACTTTTGTAGGTGTGGATTATGTTTTTTTTAAGATGGTGGGCTAAAAACGTTGCCTCCAATAGAACCGTTGTTTATCTTCGACTTTCTCGAAAATTGGAAAACCGATTACAATCGAAATTGATAGTTAGGAAGATGTATTTACCAAATGTAATTTAACATACAAATATTTACGAATATTTTTTGTTTGTATTTTTAATAATTAAAATTTTGTTTTTTTTTTTTTTTGAAAATCAATTTTTAAAAAAACGGGTTGGTAATGTTTTTTTTTTAAATTTTGTTTTTAAATGTATGTTATTATTGTGCTTTAGTTAGCATTCTTCTATAAGTTTTTTTTAAATTTATTAAAAATAAGTTCTTTAATAAAAATCCGTTTTTTTTAAAAGCCGTTCCTACAGTTTTGAAAAAAAATATTCCAATGCGTCACACTTTTTAAAGAAAGAAAATGGCGTTAAAATTATTATTATTTTATATACTTTTTTCGAACAATCAAAAGCCACAAAAATCAATATAAAACTTTGAAGTTCTCTTTATTTTTCCAATGCAAATAAGAGCAAGTGCGTCCGATCCAGTCGTGCAATTTATTTACCTTGCAATTATAGTTACTATATAAAGGCAAGTTATGCCGTTTATACCGTTTTGATTTTCTTAATTTTTTCGGGGGATTTGATTCGAGCCTAAATCAACATTGAAGAAAATGTAGGTGGGCCGAGTAATTTTGCATTGCATTATTTTTGAACAAACAATAAAATTAAATAATATTTTAAAAATATATATATATATATATAAATATATATATTTTGGAAAAAAAATTGTTTAAGAAACAATTTTTTATCTGTGTTATTTTAACTGTGTTTAAAAAATAAATAGAACGACTGGATAGTACGTACATGCTCATATGTGCGGTCACATCGCCGAATAAAATTTAAAAAATAAATAAGTAACATTAACATGGAACAATAACTCTATCTGAACTTAAAAAAAGTGTCAAGCACTTAACGGTTTCTAGTAAAAATGGAGTACGCCATCACACCTCTTACGAATTTATGAAAATAGAATTTCGAAAATTAGGGCGGATTTTGATAAAAATCGTGTTTTTGCCGTTACCTGAGAAAACCAAAAATTAAAAAAAAAATCTTTATAAGAAAGGAACCGTTAGTAGACTTTTTGTAAATTTGGTTCTGATCAAATGATAGCCAATACTAACAAAAAGTTTTTTTTTTAAATGTTCATCAAAATTATTCGAGCCGTTTTCAAAAAAAAAAAAAACGCTTTTTCTAAACTAGAAATACATTTTAAATTACCCCTCTGGGGAATGCAAAAAGAATTACACACCAAATTTGAAGATAATAGCTTAAGCCGTATAGGTTGCAGCTCGTTATACATACTGACAGACAGACTACTTTTTGTTTAGACTTCTCTATGATATTCATGTCATGTTTGATTGTTATCTTAATTTTGTTTATATTCACGACCCCTTAACTTGCCTATAGTCCCTATAATCGCGAGTAAAAATCATACTTAATTTAAATTTCTTATTCTTGCTCAATTACAATACTGCAAAAGTGCCATGTGTTTTTCAAAATTAAAACTTATTTTTGGATATTGGAACTATTTTAAATCCATATAGAAAGCAGGATCCTAAATTTATTGTTTTTGTATAACGTGTTAAAAATTATTTCAGATCCCTTGAATATTTTTTTGATTATTTTATTTACAAATTCCTTAAAAGGAATCCAAAATAAAAGATTTTATTTTCAATTAAAAAAAAAAAACTTTTTTTGGACTTTGTAATAAAATTAACCCTTTGCTTCAATAATTTCAAATACTAAGTGAAACTGTCAACTAAAAATGCAATCTCATTGTACTTGCATGCAGTGAGATTTATCTAAATAAAGAGCAACATATTTATATTAAAACTAAACGCTTTACAAAGAGATAACACCAAACTGCATCCAGAGAGAAATGCAACATCAATCCGAGAGACTAGCTTTCCAACTAGTATATAGGAAGTAAAAAAGTTTCTCTTTTGCTTAAACTGTATAAAACTGCGCACTCTTGCTCTTATCCTAAAACATTCATTCACCATTCTTATAGACTTACTGGGTTAGCAAAAAAGCTCTCCGTCAAGGAACTCCCTTAAATAAAAGAGTTTAAACTTTTGAATGCTTTACCTTGTGTGGGAGGAAGAATCGAACGAATTTCTTCATACCCGAAAATATCTTTCCGTTTGGAATTTCGCCACTCTTAAACATAAACCCCACCACCACTGGGATTTAGAAGGCCCTATGCTATACCCGTTTTTTATTCTTTACTGGATACTGGGAGGGAGGCTCAAAAGAATTCATAAAACATGCCAAAAGAGCCGGGTAAATAAAAAAAAAATAAAATAATAATGATCCGTCAGATACAATGAATAAATGCGAAAAAAGAGGCACAAGTCGTTAAGGCGCGCGGCGTGTGGCTGCTGCTGCTTCTGACTCTGTGGGCATACGACAGCGTGTGTATTTTTTTCGCTGCTCTGCCACTAGGAAGAAGAAGCAAAATCACCCGTTTGGATAGATGGTTTTATTGTTGGGCTGGTTGATTCTTGGAGAATAGGCTTTGCTTCAGCAGCGTTTGCCATTCAGTCAGAGCGCAAACGATTTGGAGGTGCTCTTAAACGCCACACATACTTGGTACGGTGATTCGTTCGGTCGGTAGGTCGTTTGGTCCTCCGTTCGGTTATTTGCCTCAGCAGCGGTGGTTTCTTGATTTATCCGCAAAAAGTTCGTTTAATTTTTTTGTGTAGTTTTTTTTTCTTCTCACTGAGATCCTTTCGTCATTTCGGAATAATTTTTGATTATTATAAAAAAAAAGTATTTAGATACTTTTGATTTCTTACAAATTCAATTTGAACAATTGATTTCTGGAATATCGGATGCATTGTGTTTTTTTTCCACAAATATAAAGCCCCTGCTAAGGAAGCAGCTACTTAAGTCAGTGTTGGCGACGATGCAAGTGGTGTGTGCGTGCTATCTTAAGATACTAGAGTTTGTCTTGCAATAAGTATCTAACACCGAGAACTGTCAAAAAATGTGTTGCAAAATTATATAACAACAATCGGTGTTTGTGTGTGTTTTTTTATTTTATTTGCAGTGTGTGCAGACTGCAGTCCCATCCCCAATAGTTTTTTCTTATAGAATTTTACTTCTGCATTTGCAACTCTAAATCAAATAAAAATCTGTTGCCTACGGTAGAACCAAACGCCACAAAACTCAAGAGGATACATTAAACTAAAAAAATAAATACAATTCTAACGGATAATCTTTCTCTCAAGTAAAAAAAAGAGAATAAAAGAAAAATTGTCTTGTTTGTTGAAGAAAAGGCAAAAAAAACTATTATTATGTATATTGTACTATAGTAAAGTTCATTGACACTTTCTCCAACGTCATGACGGTTCTGACGGTTTTATATTTATACAGATAGAACACACATTCTGTCTCTATGGTGTATGAAACAAACCAACAACAACAGCAACAACAACGAAATGAAATTGAACAAAAAGAAAAAAACACAAAAAGGGGAATTATAAAATATAGCTACATTGTGCTCGATGATGAGGGTTCTCTCTCTTTTTGGACTCTTTAAATTTAGTTAGTTTATAGTTTTAGTAGATTTTGTCAAATATTCTCTTCGACTGCTCTCTGTCTCTCTGGTTTGGTTGCTGATTAAGTAGAGGAGAAAAAATAGTTGGTTTTTTTAACTATTGCTGCCATGCCATTAGATACATTTGAATCTTTTATGTTAGTTTTTGCTGATTTTTTTTTCTTATTTTTTCCCGTTTTTTTTTCTCTCTTCTCCATAGGGAATCTAAGCGGCTATCTGACAGATAGTGTTTCCGTTTTGGGGAGGCAATTTTTTGTTTGTATTTTTTTTTGTGGAATCATTTTATCGTGGGGATATGGAACTTAAACTGCGGCAGTGAATTCAATGTTTAAAGAGTTTATGTTTGCTAACGGCTTACAGATGTTAGGGAGAGAATTGTTGAGGCTTTCAAGTGCCGTACCTTATGAAAGAAAAAAATTATAAATATGCATTAACGATAGAGTACATACAACGGAACTTCTTAAAACGCGGCTAATAAGTTAAGCTAGACATTATTCACTTAGAAACGTTTATTTGAATGAACAAAACACCTTTTCATTGATTGTTGTTTATTAATTGCAGCAAATCTAGATTATCACAATATTTCTTCATCTTCTTTTTATTAAATAATTCCGCAATAACATTAAAGCTATCAAAGTTCAAAGCCCGCTGCCCACATTGTCATTTAAAAAGCTGAGCAATATTTGTAACAATTCTGTCCAAATAATCATTTTTTACCTGCTTTTGTTTACAATTATTATTTTAATTTTGCCAGCTGTAAAGAGGGCAAAGTACTATGTTGCAGTTAATTACTTATACCGGTGTCCAATATGGTTCTAGCATAATTGAGCAAACGCTGTAGAAACGACCTTAAATTAGGTCATCGTTCATTCGATTCTTGACTTGAGCCACGTAATTTCTAAAGAGAGACTCATCAACCATACAACCAAAAATAAATTTTGCTTAAAGCCATTAAACCATTTCATTTCAATAGCTTCGTTGCATTTTTTCAACTCAACTGCTGATCATGTCAATGAAATTCTAAACCAAGACAAAATTTTCCAACAAGACAGTTTCATTGGAGCTGCCCCAGTCGAAGTCTATCGTAAGAGCCGGGTGAGCCATTGCCATTGCTATCGTCGGCATGTGTTCAGTCCTTTAATTCGGGTTGCAGTTGTTGTCGATGGTTTTGCTATCTTAAAATTTCCCCATCTTTTCTTGTGTATTGTTCTGTTTTTTTTTCTGTTTTTGGGTTTTGTGCCAAAAAATTTTCCAGTACCCAGATATAAGCCTAAAAAATGTTGATTATAAAAGTGTTACCAAAAATTGTGTATCCAACTTAACGAAAAAAGAAATTCCATCAGAATCATTCAAATTTCCATATATCTTTTCAAAAAAAAAAAAAAATAGTGAAAACAATTCCAAACGTACTAGAATGTAATGGATACAGATTTTACGGAGTTTTTTAATCAAAACTGGTCGTCGTCAACGTCCCTACAACAGCCATCTAGCGGCATTAATCTCATTCACAATAGCAATGGAATAAAAATTGAACCCTCATCAACATCATCCTCGTCGTTTGTTGATCACACCAGTCATCTGCATCAACATCATCATCATTTACATCAACAGTTGACTGCAGCAGCTCAGCATCAGCATTATCAGTTTTCTGCATCTACAAATCCTGCCTTACTTCTGCAACACCATCATCATCATCATCATCAGCAGCAGCAGCAACAGCAACAAAATGCAACACGTGCCTTGTTCGATTCACCGCAATTTGGTCGAACGCCCAGTTCTGCGACCAATGGAATTACCTCGACACAACAGTCGCGGTCAAATCCCTTGGACGTAAAAGCAGCCGCTGCAACATCTTCGTCTTCATCGTCGTCGGCGGCGAACAATAATAGTTCGCCAATGTCACCGGTTTCAAGTAGTGCCGCAGCAGCTGCTGCTGCAGCTCTACGCCTGCCTTTGGATACGACAATATCACGAAACTGCAGCAATAATGTCCACCATTCGTTGCATTCGCAACACAGTCATCACTCGTCGTCGTCGCAGCAACAGCAGCAACAACAACATTCGCATCATCATTCTCAGCAGCATCATGTGACAGCTGCGGCTGCACATTCGCTTGTTGCGGCTATGCATCAACAACACCCACAGCATGGATCATCGCATCATAATCACCAGCACCACCACCACCACCTGCCTCATCATCATCATCATCATAGTCTGCATGCGGGATTTTTTGGGACTACATGTAGCAGCGGTTCCTGCTGCAGCTCGGCCGCTATAAGCAGTACAGCAGGAGCGGCGAGCAGTAGTTGTGGGAACAACAATTGCGGGACCAGCTGCAGCAGCAACAGCTCCTGCAGCAACAAGGCTTTATGCCCGTCTTTTTCGGACTCTGTCGACAGTACAACGCCACCGCCGCCTTCTAGTTCGTCTTCATTATTTATAAGTAGTAATGCGATTGATCATGATAAAAAGACTGCGAATTCGATACGAGGTAAGTCTGATTGATTCTGATTATAAAACTTTTTACTTTGAAATGAAGCTTCTAGAATTTTTCGAAGAGATTTTTCGCTTTAGCTCCACAAATCTTATAATCATCATTCCAACTGTATGCAAAATTGTTATGGGAGGAAAAATCGATCATTGTGAAGTATTCCACATTCGTGTTGTGCGACGTAATAATTATTCCATACATCAAACATGTTCGATCTATACGTTTATGATTTTGGAATTGAAAATAAATAGGGGAGCGATTTGTCGTCGGCACATAAGTCGATTGAATTAACAGCAAGAGATTTATTGATTAAAATGAAAAAGAGAATCGGAGATTAAATGGAGCCTCGTGGAACACTAGCATTTATTTTGTAAATATTAGACGTTTTTTTTATATGTAGTATCCCCAGGAAGCCTAATCCACGGTGTTTGATAAAATAAAGATATTTGAAGCACCTAGTACTTGACTTCCGCGGTAGTGTGGAAGAAAATATACTTATTCGATGTGTTAACGAAACTTTGAAGTGAACATAATGAAATAGTACATCATACCATTTAGGCCACCTAGGCCTTGCTGCCATTTTTGTTTCAGACTGCCGAAGTTTAATTAAATTTTTAACTACCCTGAACCCTAGGGTCTAGACTAAGGACTGACATACCCCTTAGAAAATAATCGAATGGTCATTGGTATCAAGTCGCATGATGGCGGATGCCAATTGGTTTAGGCTCACCGCGAGATGGGCCAATCGCCAAATCTCTTCTTTACAACTTCAAGCAATGCATCGCTTGTATGGCATATCTGTTTTGTTAGAACCTTAGCTCTAGACGCAAAATATCGACTAAGATCGCTCTATAATAGAGCTCTTTAACTTACCTTAACTTACCTTAGCTAGCGCTACTCGGGCTTTAGTTAGCAGCCTCTAATAATTCAAGTGAATTTGGTCCAAATCTCCTTCTTCTTGCGTATTTGCCCTACATAACTCATAGTCTTCCTCTACTGCTCAGTTCTTCCGGGGAAGTATCGAATATTTTTTGGACCAGAGCATTGATTTCAATCAAATCCCTGTGACCTATCTGAGACGTTGAAATTTTACTCCACAATACGTATATATTACATTGCTGCCCGTGAGAGGGTTTTGCTAATCAAATGGCTTTTCAGCCCAAAGAAGCAGCGATTGGCAAGAGTTGTTGTTCGTTTGATCTCTGCGCTAGCTGGTGTTGTTCTCTGAGTTGAAAGTGTAATGTATGTAAATAAAGTAAATAAAGCCTCTTACTACTGTTAAGTTATAGCTGTCTATCCTATCGTAATGTTTTATCTTAGAGGTCGGGATTGAATGCCTCTTCATGACTACAGCATATATGTATAGGGTGTTTTTTTTAGAGGCATAGAACTTTTTTTAAAAATAAAACACAACAATTTCAATAGAATGACCAGAATTTTAACTTTATTAGCTAACAAATTTTATGACATTTAATGTTTAAAAATTATTTCTGGCATATTGCCTCCACGACTCTAATTAACGCCATCCGTTCGGTCTAGTATTGCACTACTTTTTCATGAATACAAGCAGCAACAGCTCCTGCAGCAACAAGGCTTTATGCCCGTCTTTTTCGGACTCTGTCGACAGTACAACGCCACCGCCGCCTTCTAGTTCGTCTTCATTATTTATAAGTAGTAATGCGATTGATCATGATAAAAAGACTGCGAATTCGATACGAGGTAAGTCTGATTGATTCTGATTATAAAACTTTTTACTTTGAAATGAAGCTTCTAGAATTTTTCGAAGAGATTTTTCGCTTTAGCTCCACAAATCTTATAATCATCATTCCAACTGTATGCAAAATTGTTATGGGAGGAAAAATCGATCATTGTGAAGTATTCCACATTCGTGTTGTGCGACGTAATAATTATTCCATACATCAAACATGTTCGATCTATACGTTTATGATTTTGGAATTGAAAATAAATAGGGGAGCGATTTGTCGTCGGCACATAAGTCGATTGAATTAACAGCAAGAGATTTATTGATTAAAATGAAAAAGAGAATCGGAGATTAAATGGAGCCTCGTGGAACACTAGCATTTATTTTGTAAATATTAGACGTTTTTTTTATATGTAGTATCCCCAGGAAGCCTAATCCACGGTGTTTGATAAAATAAAGATATTTGAAGCACCTAGTACTTGACTTCCGCGGTAGTGTGGAAGAAAATATACTTATTCGATGTGTTAACGAAACTTTGAAGTGAACATAATGAAATAGTACATCATACCATTTAGGCCACCTAGGCCTTGCTGCCATTTTTGTTTCAGACTGCCGAAGTTTAATTAAATTTTTAACTACCCTGAACCCTAGGGTCTAGACTAAGGACTGACATACCCCTTAGAAAATAATCGAATGGTCATTGGTATCAAGTCGCATGATGGCGGATGCCAATTGGTTTAGGCTCACCGCGAGATGGGCCAATCGCCAAATCTCTTCTTTACAACTTCAAGCAATGCATCGCTTGTATGGCATATCTGTTTTGTTAGAACCTTAGCTCTAGACGCAAAATATCGACTAAGATCGCTCTATAATAGAGCTCTTTAACTTACCTTAACTTACCTTAGCTAGCGCTACTCGGGCTTTAGTTAGCAGCCTCTAATAATTCAAGTGAATTTGGTCCAAATCTCCTTCTTCTTGCGTATTTGCCCTACATAACTCATAGTCTTCCTCTACTGCTCAGTTCTTCCGGGGAAGTATCGAATATTTTTTGGACCAGAGCATTGATTTCAATCAAATCCCTGTGACCTATCTGAGACGTTGAAATTTTACTCCACAATACGTATATATTACATTGCTGCCCGTGAGAGGGTTTTGCTAATCAAATGGCTTTTCAGCCCAAAGAAGCAGCGATTGGCAAGAGTTGTTGTTCGTTTGATCTCTGCGCTAGCTGGTGTTGTTCTCTGAGTTGAAAGTGTAATGTATGTAAATAAAGTAAATAAAGCCTCTTACTACTGTTAAGTTATAGCTGTCTATCCTATCGTAATGTTTTATCTTAGAGGTCGGGATTGAATGCCTCTTCATGACTACAGCATATATGTATAGGGTGTTTTTTTTAGAGGCATAGAACTTTTTTTAAAAATAAAACACAACAATTTCAATAGAATGACCAGAATTTTAACTTTATTAGCTAACAAATTTTATGACATTTAATGTTTAAAAATTATTTCTGGCATATTGCCTCCACGACTCTAATTAACGCCATCCGTTCGGTCTAGTATTGCACTACTTTTTCATGAATACCCGGTTTTATTTCGTCAAAAGTACTTCGAGTTTTTGGCTTCTAAATGATCAATTGTTGCTTGTTTATCAGTATAGATCAGCGATTTGACATACCTCTATAAAAAAAAATAGCCCAAAAGTGTCAAATCACACGAAGACGGTGGCCAGGTCCAGTTCTTGAGATGATTCGGTTACCAAACGTTTGGCTTAACAAAGTGATGGTTAGACTTGCTGTATGGCATGTTCCGCCATCTTGTTGTAATCATATCACGAATCGTTTGCCTGTAGCGTTCGCCATTCATGGTAATGTTGTTACCGGTTTCAGATTTAAAGACAAATAGACCGATGACGGCTCCGGCATTTTAACTGCACCAACTAGTGATTTTTTTCGGGATGTAATATAGTCTTATGAGGATCGTGCTCAATCAAAAAAGACAATTCTGTAAAAATGAAACTCATCGTTAAAAATGATTTGACAATACAAACCTGGTTCAACTTCCAGTTCATTTTCAGCCCATTCAACGAACACACTACGCAATTGTTGGTCCGCTAGACTTAATTCTCGCACCAGTTGGAGGCCAAGATCTTTCCTCAAAATTGTCCAAGTAGTGGACGGGCAGAGACCAAGTTGCTGACAACGGCGTCGGATCGATAAACTCTGGTTCTCGTCACACTGGCATCTACAGAGGCGATGGCTTCTTCTGTATGCACGTACCTTGCGTACCTGCTCGATTTGGATTATTATTACCCAAAAGAGTAAATGTGGTCATAAATCGGTCCATAGTATTGCGTTTTAGCTGCTCAGATGGACGATTATGCGCAGCGTAAACTTGGTCGAAGTGTTCTATAAGTTTGGGGTACAGAGCGCGAATTAAAAAAAAATTATTTCCACGTTTTATAAACGTTGTGGTGTAAGTTGTTAGTGATACTTAAACCTCTAAAAACACACACTACTTTGTTTTGTCCTCATTTACGGCTAAACCCTTCTTCACTGCTTGCGACTCAAACTCACAACAACCCTACGGACCTCATGACGAATATGTCGAAATCATAGGCGTATGCAAGTAATTTAATAGACTTTTTCAAAGCTCGTACCTCTGGTGTTGGCGTGAGAGTTCTGCACTAGTCATTCAGGTATGATATTGAAGATATCGCAGCGCATCGCCTTGTCTAAATGCTTTTTTGACTTCAAAGGTGGATGTAATGACATAAGTCCATATTCGTATTCCTTTTGCTCTGGCATGACTCTAAAATCCTGATTCCTTAATCTAACCCAAACATCTAAATACAAAACTACAGCAGAATAAACTCCTCCCTTCTTCTCCTCACCTGCCATTTATCCCAAAATAAAATCTTGTCCAATTGCTTATCCTCAAATAAAACCTTAATTCACAATGTCCGATACTCAGTTCTCCCATTGCAAATCATTGTTGTTCTGCTGTTTACATCTCGCGTGTGTGCGCAACAATCACAAACAATTGCAGAGTCTTTAACCTCATTTCGCAATATGTGTTCCCAAGTATTTATGACAATAAAACATATTTAACCCGAGTTCCAGTTAAAATGAGTTAAAGACTTCAACAACAAAAAATTACTCAAACGCAACAACCCAAGAGATGCTAAAGACAACGCGCTTCGAGTTGAAAATAATAAAAAAAAATAAGTGCTTTGCAATTCACAAGATACATGTTTCAGGTCCCATACTGTACTTAGGTCGCGACTGTAAAAAATAAATACTCATGCACCGTTGTAAGAGTCCCATGCACCTAACCTGCACTCCAGGAAAACATTGAAGTCTCGTTTAATTTTTATCTTCGCGTTGTAAAATTTTTTGTCCAGAAAGTATGGGAAAGTCATTAACCCCGCGAATTTGTATCTTTTCTTCTTATTATTTTTTTTTTGAGGAGGGGGGGTTGTTTGAGAATTTGTTCATGTGCATAACCCACGTGGCCAAAAGAGGCAGAGAAACGTTGAATGCAATTGCATTCAATTAAATTTCGGGTGTAAATTGATCCCCGAATTTTGCTTCGGAATTTTGTTTGTATTTATTTAACCACAGGTTGCTTATTTGTGGTTGGTTTCTTGGGATGCATTTTCAGGATTCTGGCTGATTTCTTCAATTGCACTGCAAACGATCAATCAAATTGATTATTCCCAGTGCGAATGGATGGATGATTCATGTTTGGAAGCCAACGAAGCAGGGCATTTGAATGTGCTGATTGTTAGTTTTCTGTTTTTTTTTTTTTTTTTTTTTTTTGATTTTGGGGTGTCATTGCACCCACTTGAGTGAGTTTTATTGTATTTTATAAGTGCAATGGAGATTTAATTCGTGTTGAAGTCACGTTCGGTAAATATGAGGAAATTATGCATATCATTCAGGGTTTTGGGTGTTGATGCTGCTTATTTGATGATTAAGAGTTTTGTAGCAGTATTTCTTTAATAATTTTACTCTGATGAGGGCTAATAAAAAATAAAATAAAAATCAAACAAATCAAGGCTTAAATATTTTTCAATTCTTAAATAAAATATTACAGTCCTGTTCGGTTTCTTCAGATTTAAAAAGTAGGTTGAACTCTTATTGTCTTTCTCTACTTCCGTGATATTCAATAAAATGAAATGAAATGAAATCAAATCAAATGAAATAAAATGAAAAGATATGAAATGAAATGAAATGAAATTAATTGAAATGCAATGAAATGAAATGAAATGAAATAAAATGAAATGGAATGAAATGAAATGAAATGATATAAAATGAAGTGAAATGATATGAAATGAAATTAAATGAAATTAAATAAAGTGAAATGAAATGAAATTTAATTAAAATAAAAGAAGTGTAATGAAATGAAATGAAATAAAATTTAAAAGAATAAAAATAATGCAAAATGTCTAAATAAAAACATTTAAAATGTAAAAACATTAACTAATTATTTCAAACTCGAATTTTGGTAAAAAAAATGTTTATATTGAATGGGGAAATATGTACTAAACTGTCTTTGATCATTTGTTATTACAATTAATTCTTAATCAAACACTAGAAGACTATGAAGAAGTCTATGTCTTCGATCTAATTAAAATTTACCAATCTTACGTTTTACATGCGATTGATAAGGCAAGTTAAGGATTCGTGAAAAAACCATTTAGATAACAATCGAACATGCCATTATACTATCAGTGTCGATAGAGCCCGGACGTCGGGTCGAGGTGCGCGCACAAATAATTAAAACAAAAGTCAAAAAAAAAAATTATTGCACATTGTTATCGCGAGTGTTAAAAAAAATAATATTACACATTCGTTTGAGAAATTGGCAAAACCCCCTCGCGTGTGCTGTAAAGAAAATAACAATATCCACTCGCGTCGTTGGAAGATGATAAGATGCCCATTCGCGCTGTGGAGGAAAAAAATAAACACTTGCATAACAAATCAAACTATCCTCTTATCTGTCCCAACCCTTAGTGCTTAACTTAACTGCCTCTTTCTTATCTACTGTAGGCATCGTATGGCCATCTAATGCTTGCGGTAAATGGATAAGGGCATCTGAGTTTGTCCTATTGTGCTGAATATTTAAATTGATTTTTTGTTTGCAAGCTGTCTTATGGGCATAACACCTAAGACAGTTTGTTTATTACAGAAATTAATTTGGATTTTCACTGCATGGTTCGACTTAGTCAGAATTGTGTTTTGTGTGTAAGTATTTTTAAATGGTAAGTGATTTTTGTGTCGTGTATTCCAATTTTCGTGGTATAAGAAAGAATTTCTTTCACGTGTACGTCTATACTGTTAAATACAGGCCCGCTGTTTTGGCATTAAGTGAAACCCAGATTGGAGTAAATACAGATTTATCAGAATTTGCTCTACATGGGTATAGCTTGGTGCCATTACTCTTTTCCACCATGGTCTCGTGGTCTATGTTAGGAATGATATTGCTTGCCAGAGCCTTCCCCAATATGGGCAATATTCCAACACGGACTTTAACTTCTTGTGGCTCAAATTCACTGTCCGCAAGCATGTCATTCATTATTGTTTTATTTACAGGAGTTCAAATCTCGACAGCAATTCGACTTGTAACGAGTTTGATGAGCTGTCTGATTCCATCTAAAAAATTGTTTCTCTTTGTCCTCGCACTGAAATCGTTATTGCGGGCGATTTCAATGTACACAATTCCAATTGGCTCCGCTATTCTGGTCAGACAACACCCGAAGGACGGTATGTCGAGCCTTTTGCTGGGTTACATCACCTTACCCAACTGATCGATGTGCCAACGCGTATACAGGATGTTTAGGGGCAAGCCGCCCATACTCTTGACTTGTTTCTTACTTCTCACCCTGATAAATATACCATTAGTGTAACTTCTCCATTTGGCACTTAAGACCATTGTGTCATTTCAGCTAATTTCTCATCCTCCACCCATCCAGGTAAAGAAAAACTTCTCACCAGGACCGTTTGGCCCCAACTGGGGCGACTTGAATATTTTTTTCCGAAACTTTAACTGGTCACTATGCTTCCTCGATAGTGACACTCATGCCAGTACTGAAATGATCACAAACGTGATTCTTCTAGGGATGCGTGCTTTTATTCCTAACAGAGTAAAAAGCATGAAACCTAAAGAAAAGTCTTGGTTTAATTCTGAGTGTAATCTATCAATGCTATCAGGCTCAAAGAAGTAAGTTTCCGTTCTTACAAAGCCAACCCTACAGAGGAAAATCAGAAAAAGCACAAACAAGCAAGAAACTCATGAAACTCCGTTATTGAAAGAACCAAATTTTTGCATGACCAAAAATTACGGCAAAAAAATTTGCAGTGTCCCAAAGGCAGTAACAAATTTTGGTCATTTGTAAAAAAATATTAAAAACTTCTCAACATCTTCGGTTCCAACGCTCATCGACAATAACAAACCAATTGTTTACTCTTCAGAGAAGGCAAACTTGCTCGCCGCCCATTTCGCTGCCAACTCCACGCTGCCGCATAGCAACGTTGCCGCTCCTGTACTTGAGAATGTAAATTTATCCATGGGACAGATTTTTTTCCGCACTAGTACAGTAGCAAGAGTTCTCAAAGATCTCGATATACACAAATCCGCTGACCCGGATGGTATACCCCGATTCTTCTGAAGAGGTGTTCTCCCACACTGGCAAAGCCACTGCGTAAGCTCTTCCATCGCTCCTACTCTTCTGGAATCTTTCCTAGAAGATGGAAAACAGCATTTGTCCACCCTGTCCCTAAGAAAGGTAACCCATCCTCCCCCTCCTCCTACCGACCCTAGCACTGACATCCCTTCTTTCTAGGGTCATGGAAACACTGATTAACCGTCAGCTTAAGGAATATCTCGAAGATCGTAAGCTTCTCCATGACGGTCAGTATGGCTTCCGCAGCAACCGTTCCACTGGTGATCTGATGGCATATCTCACCGAACAGTGGAACAAATCTTTACATCGCTTTGGTGAAAGTAAGATTATTGCTCTTGATATCTCCAAGGCATTTGATAGAGTTTGGCATGAAGCTCTCTTATCGAAAATGCGTGCTTTTGGGATCGATAATACTCTTGTTCGTTGGATTAGAAGCTATCTTCCCCCAATGCCATTGTCCATGAATGGCACTTACATCGAAGAAACCGAATAGCTCTCAGTACTCGGTATGTGTGTCAACGACGACCTCCGTTGGAACGACCATATATTTGAAATCGTTAAGAATGCTGCTAAGTGCTAAGGTTTTCTGTATCGGTGTAAGAAGTATTTTTCCCCATCTGATCTGGCTACAATTTATAAAGCGTTTATACGCCCTAAACTCGAGTATAACTCCCACCTGTAGGCAGGTGCTTCACAAACATCGCTTCACCTGCTTGATAGAATACAAAATCAAGCGTTAAGGTTGATAGGAAATAGAACTGCCGCCGAAACAATTGCCCCTCTCGAACACCGACGCAATGTTTCATGTCTTTCCTTATTTTATCGTTTCTTTTATAAAAAATGTTCACTCGAGGTAGCCAGCTGCATTCCTCCACTTAAAAGTTTCGCCCGTAATACTCGTATTGCTAGGAATGCCCATCAGTTCACCCTTGAGCCCAATTTCGGACGTACCGTGAAATATAGAGATTCTTTTTTTAGCCGTACAACACGACTTTGGAATGGTTTACCCGGCGAGATTTTCCCTTGCCATTTCAATTTGCAAGCATTCAAAACCAATGTTAATCGACACCTCCTATCTCTCCCGTCCCTATCTTCCTAATGCCCGCGCAGTGTGTTACATTAAAAGGGAAACAAGTAGTCCCTTGTGCATGCGTTAATTATAAAAAAAAATCATGGAGAAGTCTAAAAAAGTTAAAAGTTAAAACATCTTTTAGGGGTAGTAATAACGAAACCTGCCATATAACCGTTAAGGAAAAGCTTATTTTTCTCGTATTTTTAGGTATTAGCTCTCATTTCCTCAACACCAAATCACCGGAAAAGTCTATTATAACGTTTTTTTTTTATTTTGGACTATTCTCGATTATGGTTCATTAGATTTCAATAAAACGTTATATTTGAAAAGATCTAGATTGACAAATCAATTCTGCAAACCAAAATTTTGAATAACTTATTTTTATATTTATAACTAATTTTTGTATATTTATTTTTGGTTTTCAATATTTTTAAAACTTATCAATAAATTTTATTTTAAATTTTATAATGGACTTAATTTTAATAAACTCAACTCATTTTTTTTTCAAAAAACCTTAAAATAAAAACAGGATTTTATTAAAATCGGTTCTACTGTTTCCCCAATAGTTTTTTTCATAAATTCATTATTATTCAAGAATGTTGGTACCGCTTTCCATTTTACTAAAAACCGTTAAGTGTTGTGGTTTTGACACTTTGTATTGGATTTCAAATTACATTGAACCGAACAACATTTTTATTAGTTCATACAAGTTTTGTTGTTGTTTATTCGATTTTCTTTCTATTTTCCGCACTCTGTTTATAAGCCAACAATTCGATTGTATTCAAATAATGATGGAGAGAGAGATTTGGTTAACCAATTGTAATCAAAATGGATATTCGGTAAGATGTACGCAGCCAAAGTAATTTCACATTAAAATATTTTCGAAACTGTTTTCGTATATTTGTATATATAATATGTTTTTAATTTAAGTTAAGTTATGTGATTTTTTTAAATTTAGGTCATTTTTATGCTTAAGTTTGCTTTGCGTTTTTGAATATTCAAAAGTCCCCATAATCGAATAAAAGCTTTCTTCTATAAGATATCTGAGGTTTATCAAGGAAATGATAAATCATATTAGAGTAAAATTTGTCTCTAAAAGATGCATCTTATCTAGCGGTAATGCATCTTATCGGCTCCGGCGAATTAGCTTCATACACACAGGATGATTGAGAGTATAAGTCACTAGGCCTTGGCTTTTTAAGAAGCTGTCGCGCCAATATTTTTTTTATTTATTTTATTAATATGGTTCACTGTGGCGTATGTGCAAATTTTGTTGTTAAAAAAGCAATTAAGATCATTGTCCTTTTTACTTGCAATTATACGTACTATTAGGCAAGTTTATGACGTTACGATCAAAGAGAAGCCTTAAAAAGTTAGTTATACAACATTTCTGTCTGTCGGTGTGTTTCTCGATCTGCAGCTTAAATGACTTAAGTAATTACTAATTGCCTACAAATTAGTTATGTATGGTTCTTTTGGCATTACAAATTTCACTATTGTGAAATTTAGTTTTAAGGGCTTTAAGTAACATTACCTACCATAAAAGCGTCAAGTGAAAGCTTATTTTTCTCGAAAGCGGTTCCAAGAATTTTTATGAAAAAATCAGTTTACTTGAGTAGGTGTGAACTATGTTTTGTTGAAAAAAAAATATGTAAAATGTTGGTAAAAAACGTAAATCTACCATAGAAACATCTTTTTCTACGATTTCAATAAAAATCGGTTACCCGATTAAAATAAAAATTGATATTCAGAAATATGTAGGAAGCCTTATTAGTTTGGCATAGAATTTTGAATTTTTTTACTACTTTTTTTTATATTTAAAATTGTTTTTAACACGATATTTGAAAATGGTTCAAAGATTTTTTTAATTTTGTTTTTAAATAAAGGTTATTGATTTACTTATGTTTGTGTACTTAATTTTTTTTTGTAAATCTATTGTTTTTTAAACTGTGCCTACGATTTTGAAAAAAAATCATACTTATTCACATTAAACTAAATTAATAATTTAATACTATTTAAAACTATTTCACATATTTTGCCATTCAAAACTCAAAAAAAAAATTAATAAAACCTTTAAATGTATTTCAAAATTTTGTTCGACGATGTGAGCGCAAATAAAAGCAAGTACGTGCTTATTTCATATATGTGCCCTAGTCTAGGGGAGTGTTTTATATAAAATTATTTAAAAAAGAATAAAGGTTCACTGTGGCGTATGTGCAACTTTTTATTGTTAAAGTAGCAGTGTAGTTAAATATCCTTTTTTTTTGCTTTATATTGTATTTGTATGATGCCTATGTATAATAAATGGCTCCATTAAGACTGGTTGAATTGTTGAAATTGAAAAATTCGTCTTAAATGCAAATATGCACTTGAATTTTCTCATTTATATAACTGAATTTCAGGTTCATTTTGATTTGACGATTATGATTCATTTTCAATCTTTAAACAGAGCTTAGGCATACAAAAAAAGCTTCCATCACCCAACATTCGCAAAATCACCAATTATTTTGACTTATAATTAGTGTAAACATAAAACCCACTCCTACTTAGCTCATTATAACACTAATTAATCTGAAAACTTTTGGAATGCTTCATAAAAAAAAGCAATTCAAACATATCGCACACATCATGACTATTTTTTGAAAGCCATTAAATCATAATTGAAATGTTTTCGATCACGCGTGAAAGATCACAACCCACTCACTCGTTCCCACATATTCCAGAGAAAATAGAGCATTTTAAAGAGAATCAATAAATGACTCTCTCTTAAGTGATTTTTTAGCATATATTCTAAACCTGATATATCCTAAAAAAACCCTCAAGAGTCAACATAGTATCTCTAAGTTTAACTAAAATTAATTTCTCTTCTTGGCATCTTGATTAATGTGATTACTTCATAGTTCGCTTATTTTTTTACGCGCGCAATCATCCAACCCTTACTCCGCCGCCACTTCCAAGCTCTGGTGTCTTGCATGGCATCATTCCGTAAACAGTCGCCAGGTTATTGACTTTTTGAACCATATTTCGCCTGATCGTTTACACACTCAAGAACTCGATCAGATAACGTGAACACGAAATTAAGCGACAGCACGACGACGACTGACGATGCGACGCGACGTTTGCTTTTGCGTTCTATGAGATACATTCGATGTGTATCTGCGTTCTCCGAATGGAGGAGGAGACGTTCGAAGTTGGTATATTGAACTCGCGGTCAGAAGTAGCATCATGAATATCACTGTCTATACAGCGAGCAGCGTGTGTGTTGATATAGTCTCATTTTTGAAATAAAAAAAAATTAAAACATTTCTTCCTGTAAATTTATTTGCATTTACAGATACCATTTGTATCTGCAACGCATGTGGACTCTACTGGGCGGGATGTGTAAATATTGATCTTTCCCGTAATTGAGAGAGTTTTGTGAATCTACCCCTTGCCATGGATTTTATGATGAGTTGAGTTGGTTGGGAATGTTTCCGCATACCTGGCCGACGTTAAGTCAATCATAAGCTAAACTATTCGTACTCCATGGAAGTCATTGACTTTGGGCGCATAAAGTTTTGCATTAAATAAGGTCAACCGGGTGGTGGAACATGCAAAAAGGGATGACTTTGGACATGCAAACCTAGACCCGATTTGCATGTGTGGTGGTTGGTGCGAGGTATGTTTCCATTGGAATATCTTTTCTTAGAAAAATACATTTACAAGATAGTTTTGTGGTTTTGTTTTTGTGTTTTTCTAATTTTATTTATTTTTGTGTTGTGATAAGGTGATAAGGGAAGTGTCGTCGCAGCGCCGCGTCGTGGCTGCCACAGCCGTCAGTTGATGTTTACAACACTGGAGTGCATTCAACTTTCGTTTTTCAAATGCTTTCACTTTTTTCTGTTTATACTAGTTATCGATGACTCGAATGAGTTTGCTGAAACGTTCTATAGTTGATGATAGTGTTTTTAATGACTTTGCAACTTGTGATTGTTTTTTTTTTAAGGTTCTAAGTGGATTAGGTGTGGTATTGATTAGTCATAACTGGTTAGGGTGTTTGAAACTTTCCTCCCACTTGAGTGGAATCATAAAGATACTTTGTTTCTGTTATAATGTTTTCAAAGTACTCCCTGTTGACCCCGTTTTTTCAGTTCAGTTTTTGTATGTGATTCATGTGCGTAGGAAGGTACTTGTTTTTTTTTTAAATTAGCAAAAGTGCCAAAACATCAATTAGGCTTTCACCCCAATATACCGAACATGTGTTCAAACTGTTTTGTTTTTTTTTCGAAAAAAAAATCAAATTATGTTTTTTGATGTTTGTTATATGGTTTGTTTTGACAGATGACACAGAATTTTGTTTAGCACTAGAGGTGTGCTCTGAAATGGGAGCAGGGTGTACCTACCTGTGTGGCTTTAAAAATTAAGTCTTTCAAATCTATTGGGGTTAAAGTGAAACGTGTGTGTAGACTTTTCTTAACTAGAAGAGGAAGTGTCTCGTATGTTTTTTTAACTCTTTTTGTATAACAAAAAATTATGTTTATTCTTGAAAATATATCTAGAAAAAAAAATAAACTGATTGAGCGTTAAAGACAGAAGGAGTGACAAAAACTGATCAAATAAGAAGCCTCAAAATTCAAGACATGCATTAAAAATAGTACCTAGTAGTAGTAGTTATAGTTATTAGTTACAGTAGTTATTTATATGGTGCTCCCAGGCGGATAAAATATGCTTTCAGAATTCAGTTTAAAATTCAATAATTTGCCAGAAGCATGCGCAAGAATCCTTGAACATGATCATCAAAAAGCAACAACAGGTGAAACGTGATTATGAAGAAAATAAATTGCACGACTGGATCGAACGTACTTGCTCTTATGTGCGGTCACAGCTTGGAATAAAATTTGAAAAATATTAAAGAAACTTCTAAGATTATCTTCGATTTTTCTGACTTTTGATTGTTTGAAAAAAAGTACGTAAAATAGTTTTCAGCGGAAATATTTAAACGCCATTTTATTTCTTGAAAAAATGTGAAAAAGTATGAATTTCTTTTTCAAAATCGTTAGAGCCGTTTTTAAATAAAACGGTTTTTTTTTTAAATAAAAAAAAAATAAATCAAGAATACAAACTTAAGCTCAAAAACAACGTATATTTAAAAACAAAATTAAAAAAAAATTCACTTACCCGTTTTCAAAATATTGATTTAAAAAAAAAAATTTTTTTTGAAATTAAAAATACAAAAAAAAATTAATGCGACATTACTCAGGCTACTTACATCTTCTTGAATATCAATTTTGATTGTAATCGGATCACCAGTTTTCGAAAAAGTCGAAGAAAAAAAACTGCTCCTATGGGAGGTACCGATTTTAGCCCACCATATTAAATTTTTTGTTCCCCAAAATATAATGCATACCTACAGTAGTACACTGACTTTTTTTATAAAAATTCTTGGAGATGTTTTCGAGAAAAATAAGCTTTTACATAACGGTTATATGACAGGTACCGTTAATTTTTGAGCTAAAAAAAATTGAAAAAGTCCTCTGTAGAATGTCAAAAGAACCTGAAGTTCAAAATTTGAAGACGATTGGCCCAACCGTTTAGGCTGCAGTCCAAAATACATCCGTACAGACAGTCAGACAGACGGACAGAATTTCGCCAGTAACTCAAATATGTTTCTCTATCATCGTAATGTCATGTTTGATTGTTATCTCAAAATTTTTAATCTGCACAAATGCATAACTTGCATTATAGTACCTATAGTCGCAAGTAATTATAGTACCTATAATCTAAATCTCTTATGTGCCCACCTCTTTGACAGAAACTATTAACACTTACGTTGAAAATAACACAGTTTGAACTTATAAAAAGTTTCAAAACCACAATACTTAACGATTTTTAGTAATAATGAAGCATGCCATCACACGTCTTAAATAACAAAGAATTTTAGAAAAAAATATTTCGCAAATTGTTGGGCCAGTTTTGATAAAATCCAGTTTTTTTTTTAGTTTTTAGTTTTTTTGAAAAAAATTTTGAAATTGGGTTCTAATAACTGATAGTTAACAACAAACAAAAAATATCTAAAATATTCATCAAAACCCTTGGAGCCGTTTTCAAAAAAAATAAACTTTTCCTTAATCGTTATATGACAGGTACCGTTATTTTTAGCGCATAAAATAAAATTTCAATTTCCCTTCAAGGAATGTCAAGAGATACACACATATCAAATTTGAACGGTAATCGCTTAACCCCTTTAGGCTGCAGATCGATATACAGACAGACAGACAGACGGACATTTTTGTCAATGACTTTTTTAAGCTTCTCTATGATCGTAATGTCATGTTTGATTGTTATATCAATTTTTTTTTATATTCACGAATCCTAAACTATAATCACAAGTAAGAATGGAGAATTGTAACCCCAGTAACAAAGTCAGTTAAATTTAAAATTGTATGCAAAAATGAACTCTTGAGAAACTCCCGACACAAAATCTGGTGCTGCATGTTAAAGAAAGAAAATCTAAGAATATGGTGGATGGGTCTACGATAAATATAGGTTCAACAATCAGGGCGATAGAGCATTCATTTTAAAAAGTGCAATTCTTTAATAGCCCTATACTCTAAAACCATAATCAGCAACTATTAAAATATTTTCAAAACATGGAAAACAACAATTGATCAGATCTTTTCCCTTAGGAGGGTGATAAAAAAAATTGCATGACTAGATCGCACGTACTTGCTCATATGTGCGGTCACATTTTAGAATAAAATTTAAGAAAATTAAAGTTAACATCAAAGCATTTATTCAATTTTTGTGATTTTTGATTGTTCGAATAAAATACGTTAAATTGTATTGAGTGAAATAATTAAAACGCCATTTTATTTCTTTAAGAAATGTTGAAAAGTGTGATTTTTTTTTTTAAATCGTAGCAACGGTTTTTATATAAAACTGTTATTTTTAACAACTTTTTTTTAAAAAATAAAAAAAATTATTTAAGAATACAAACTTGAGCACAAAAATAACATACATTTAAAAACAAAATTTAAAAAAAAAAAATCAAACAAAAAATTCAAAAAATTATTAAAAAGTTTTCAAAAAAAATTAATGCGAAATTACTTAACTTACGTACATTTCCTCAAATTTCAATTTTGATAGTATCGGATCACCAGTTTTAAAGAAAGTTGAAGAAAAAAAACGGTACTACATCCAAACGGACAAAATTTTTTCAGCAAATCAAATATGATTCTCTATCACCGTAATGTCATGTTTGATTGTTATCTCTTTTTTTTTTTGCTCGAAAGCAGAACTTGCATTATAAATAGTATCTATAATATAATAATATATTTTAATGTAAAATTACTAAGAAAAACCTTCTCCAATATCAATTTTGATTGTAATCGGATTATCCGTTTTCGAGAAAGTCGAAGAAAAATAAAGGGCACGACTGGGTCGCACGTACTTGCTCCTGTGTGCTAATCTTTTTTAAGTGTAGGCGTCTTTTTGACAAAGATTTAATTTTAATATTTTTTGACGTGCAACTTCTTGAAAATCGTTGTGGTTTGAAGCTCGAACGAACATGCGTCACGACAAAGGGATTAACACATAAATATATAGGATTGTTAGCTTTTGCAGTTTTTAAGTGTATTATCTTTCCACTTCTTGTTTACTGTTTATTATATAATTTGCTAATAGAAGGATATAAAGGACTTTTTTCAGTTTAATTTTCATTTTGGTATGGAAAAATTTGAACAACTGGCATAAAGATTCGTGGGAATCAGCAGTAGGGTAATAATGCTAGGTATAGGGACCTATAAAGGCCCCAATAACAATAATTTGCTTTTTGAAATCAAATTAATTAAAATAGCTTAATTATGTTTGATGGATCGATAAACGTATGATGTGGGTAGGTATTAATGGAATTTATTAAGGATATCAGGTACCTATAATAAGGTTGGAAGGAAGGTAGGTACTAAAATTAAGATACACATTCCAACTACTTTTAAGCGAGTGGGTATAGAGACAATATTAAAAGTTAACACAGTGGTTTTGTTTATTTAGGCTTTGGTTTTCTCGATTGAAATTTTTGCATTCAGTAGTAATCGAATGATGATGAAATGCTTTAAGATACGTAGGTATGTATGTAAGTTTTCACCTTCTTATATTTGACTAATGGCTTGGGCTTAGCCGAGCAATAAGAAATAAAATTTTGGGGAAAATATTAAACAAATAAAATTTCAATGAAATCAAAAAAACACTATTTATAAGGTTTTGTTGGCAAAAATATTGTAAGCCATCTTATTTCTTTTGCTGTTTTCTATTTTATATATTTTTCATTTCAAAATCGTTCGACCAGTTTTTTCAAAACAATTTTTTTTTGAAAAACTTTTCGAAAACATATTTAATTTTTTTTTCAGTATGTCAATTTAAAGAACTCCATAGTTTATACTAGGAGAAAAATTAAAAAAAAAATCTATAGATCCATTTTCAAAATATTCAAAAACAAAATATTTTTTTTTAATTATTAAAAATTAAAAAAAAATGTTTTTGAAAATTGTAATAAGCAATATTTTTTCATAAAACACTATTTATTTTCATCAAAATCCGTCGATTAGTTAACGAGAAAGGCTGATTTAAAAAAAAACGGTCATATGGGAGGTACCGTTATAAAACTTTTTCTGAAAAATATATTAAAACTAAAAGATAGATTTTGCATAGAAAATACCATTCAGAAAGTTTTATCAAAATCGTAGGAGCCGTTTTCGAGAAAAATAAGTTTTTCATTAAAAGTTATTTGGCAGGTACCGTTAGTTTTAGAGCTAGAATGTCAATTCGAAAAACAGTCGGTTAGAGTACTCTAAAAATACAAATAAAAATTAATCAAATTGGCCCAGCCGTTTAGGCTATAGGAATCGATACGGACAGACAGACAGACAGACGGACGAAATTTCCGACCCACTTGTTTTGACTTATCTATCATCGTAATGTCATGTTTGATTGTTATATTTTTTTTACGAATGCATAACTTGCCTTATAGTCCCTATGGGAGGTACCGTTTTAAAAATAAGCTTTTACTTAACCGTTATATGACAGTTCCCGTTAATATTTGAGCTAAAAAAAAATAAAAAAGTGCTCTGTAAAATGTCAAAATAACTTTAAGTTCTAAACTTGAAGACAATTGGCCTATACGTTTAAGCTGTAGTCCAAAATACATCCGTATAGGCAGACAAATCGAGATTAGCTTAACGCCAGCACCTGCCTATTACGGTTTAATCTGGCGGTGGGCCTACCCACCTGGGGTCAAAATAAGTATTGACCAGATCCCTAGATCACTCTTTGTTACAGTAGTGCCTGCAGTTCAGTCTAACTTCATAACACGATATTAATATGGTGTTATTTCACTGGAGTGGCTCCCTAAACCACTCTAGTAGCAAATTCAATAACTATGTTTTGGTCATAGTTATTTCCCCTTGCTTAGGAGAGAGGCCTATCATGCACCTCTGATAAATCCCCTGATAAGCTTCACTAAAACCGTCTTCTTTCGAAGTCGGCGGTGCAGGTTCAAATACCATACGCTCCCGCTATGGGTATAACCACAGCCATTACGATGCTCCCACTAGGAGGCCTATCTCATATATCAAGCACCTACTACCGGGCATATGCTCGTGCAAACAGCTGGGCTCTCCTGATATCCCGTGGTACCCCACATTTACTCAGCTATGGGTATAGCCTTGCCCTCCTCCGAAGATTTGCACTTATGGTTTGATAAAGTAATGCCTTGCACACCATTACCCCGCCCAGCTCAGAGGGTAAGGACTCCGATTTTGCTGCGCTTGTTTGTTAGGCAAACCAATCCATGAGTTAAAATCCAACTCACTGGGGCTCGTCACCTGCGGCAACGATTCCGCCAATTCCTTTAATGTTGAGTCTCGACTACAGAAATAAGTCCATAGCTCAGACCCACTTGCTACTTATGCTATCTGTTGGTCTCAAGCCAGAAATTTATCCACCCGAAGGCTTCTAAGGATTTCCAACTGGGACAACGCACATTTTCACTCTAATCTGCGAAACCGAACTCTCGGCGCTCAAGGAAGCGCTCACATTATCCATCAAATTTCAATCTATGTGTTGGTGAACTTGCTCGACAAGCTCAACCAACTCATTTCCTTGGAAGGCATCTTACTCACACCAGACAGAGTGGTATAGACACTCTGTCAAGTGATTTCAGACCCAACTAACTTTACACTCAAAAGATCATACTCAAATCAAAGTGTGTTCCATCACCAAGCGAAGCTCTTTCAAACCATAACTACTGTTGGCGAACAGCCAGCGCACTTCATGAAGGTCACTTACTCTCGCAAGACTGAGTGGTTTGGCAGCACTAGTCAAACGATTTCAGAGCCAACCATCTTCCATTCTCTTTTTTTTTGGTGCTGCCGTAACTAAACCTAGCTAAAAGATACCTTATAAATATGTAAGCCGACTATAGGCGATAATTCGATTTCAATTAACTATTTTGGCTTAGCCACCAAAATTGGTGGACCTGATTAACAACTTCCTTCCGATCTCGGTCGGGCACTGCCCTACTGAACCGGAGGCGCTCTGTTTCACTCCCAGCGACTATGTCTCGGTCGTACAGAAACGGCCTATCGTCTGTTCTGCGGGCGACGTGGTAGATCAACGGAATCGCCGATCTATCCTGAATCAGTCCTCGACTATCAAAGTATAGGAAAGCCTCGGCCGAGATAAAACCACTCGAACGTGTACTTTCGAAGTATTCATCTTGGGGATGGTAAGCCCCAAAAATTTGTCCATCTTTCATCATTGCCATATAATGGCCAACATTTCAAACGTTTTCAACTCTTTATCATCACTTTCTCACTTCACACAAAGACCTACTAATGCAACAACTGGGCAAGAAGTTATCGCATTTTCGGACCATTGTTTGCAGGGGGCACAGGAGGAGACACAATTTCGCCAGTAACTCAAATATGTTTTTCTATCATAGTAATATCACGAATGCATAACTTGCATTATAGTATCTACCTATAATCGCAAGTAAGAATGTGATATGCTCTCAGCCCTGTTGGTTGTTCAGAACTCCAAAACCCATGTTCATCAGAATCTCCTTTTGCGTCCTTTCGTATTTATTTTTAATATAAATTTAGCATGAAAACTTCAAATTTTTGAAAAGTTTTGATTATTTTCAATATTTGGTGGTTTCTTTTTCAATTTTTGTTCTTGGTTAATGTAATGTTTTTCTTCATGACGTAGTTTTTACTTTGCATTTTAAATGGGAATCTAAATTAGAAATCCCTTTAGCTATACAAAACCATATATTATTATTTTTTTAAGACAACACTTTTTTCCTTCATGACACACATTCCTTTGATTTAGTCAATTTCAGTCAAAAAAACCATTTCGACCCCATTATACAATAATCTGGGAAAAATCTCATTAAAAAAAACAACTAATGAAACCTGTCAAAAATGTTATAATATTTCTTGACAGTCTTCAACATCAATTGAAACTCATTTAGAGTCACTTTTATCTTCTCTTCCTTCTACGATAATACGTTGACTGTCTTCTTCCCTTAAACACGCAGATGAAGTCCTTTTTTACACTGGTGCATGCAGTAAAAAAAATATCGTTATGGCACACAAACATTCTCTTAAAATGTTCTTCGGGGAAAATTAAATCATTTTCACAAAACTCTCTACTCCATCCCATATATTTTTTGGGACCCGGGACCACAACTATCTCTCTACAAATCCCACTCCCCCGGCTCCTCCTTATAGTCGTTGCACAGAAAACACTCAGCTGGGCTCTTATTTTAATTCAATTTTCCTTCTGGCAAAAGAGCAAAACGTTTCAATTGAATGTAGAGCAGCGGATCTACATTATGTAATTGCGGCAGAGTGCAGCACAAAAAAAAAAAAAAAAACTTACAAAAAATAATGTCCAACAACGTTGGCAACAACAACGCATACAAATTTTGTAATAGTTTTTTTTTTTAGTTTAATGGTTGTTGTTGTCGTCATTGGACTAGAGAACTAGCGGTAGTTTCCGAATTTTTCGCAGTCTCCTCTCGCACTGCAAATTATGTTCACATAGGTCATGACGATAATGCTATTCGTTCGCATACATATGCAGGCGCAGCCTTATAGCACACGTCCCGGATGGGTTGTTCTGGTTAGTGTTGTGCAGAAAAAAGAAAAAAAAACAACTTGTGTATGACAACCACGAATGACAGTAAAAGCAATGGTTTTTCGCGGAAAAAAAATTTCAGTCGAAAAAAAATTCCTCACTGCTGACGAAATGGGTATTCAGAGCGTATTATTTCAGATTAACTATGCGAATAGGCCGCTCGATTGGATTTATTGTCAACGAAATGACAATCGCTGGAAATTGGGTGCAGAACGACAAGAACGCAACGGAAATACGATTGTGAGAGATTTAGCGATCAAAATTGTAATAGATTTCGACAGAAATCTAATCAGAATCTAGACATCATTTGAGGTTGTATTGTCTCTTTGTTCTTCAAAATAGAAATACCGCGTTGATTTGGCAATGTGCGACAAAAAGAATGACATTTTCTTCATTTGGTTCTTTAAGTGTAAACGCCACCTGAAAATGATTGCAAAACAGACGAAATTAGACACAACCGTTGCATAAAAATAGGTATGGCACACATTCGTTTAGTGCGGCTTGAAAATTAATCTTGCAACCCAACAGTATATCAGAAATTACGGTTAAAATTGGAGGGTGCTTTTTCTTTTACAAATATATTAAAAGGGCATTAGTGTGCGTTGGAATTTAATATTCCAACACACCATTTTTTTATAGACCTTAAAGCCTTTATAAGACCATCAGAGAATTTGGAATCACAAATAAATTTACACGACTATGTAGGCTGACCATTACCAGTATTGCAAGCCAAGTAAAAGTACCCGGTTTGCTTTCTAGACCAATCAACTTAATGAATTCCGACAAAGGAATAGTCTGACATGCATCCTCTTCAACCTGGCTTTGGAGAAAGCAATCCGTGACTCTGGCACATCATTAAGAGGGACTTTCGTCATCAAGTCCAACCAGATATTGGCTTATGCAGACGACATCGACATCCATCGGAATAAGCCAACAAGCTGTACAAGACTCCAGTAGACTCTGGTAGGCTGGGCACCTAGCTTGCATGAGGGAAGAGAAAGCAACTCTAAAATTATTTTGCAGCCCTTTTTATAGTAGAAGACAACGTGGCAGAACCTTGCTTGCGTTGGAAGGATACAGTTAATAACATTATTTAATTTTCACTAACCACTTCAATTTCAAAACTTCGTATCGCTTGCAAGTGTAGGTTTATCCTGTCTGAGAGGTTAGAACTTAACTCCTGAGCATTATTTTCGTAAAATGAATTATCTTTCAGACTGGGATCAATTTCACATTAGGAAATATTTAGTGCACTAGATATACCAATCTGTCACAAATTACTCCAGACTTATAGTAGGAATATTTAATATGGATGCGTAATAGTTTCATTGTGAGTTTCGTATTAGCACAATTTTAATGTACTTGAACTAAATTTCTTTGAAACTGTAACAAACTAATTCTTATTAAATTATTTTTTTTTTATTTTATTTCGTGGCAAATCAGTACCAGCATATATTTCGTTTACATTGAAAATAAATAGAGCAAACATGTAAACTTTATAACAAATATAAATTCATTATCAGTTGGTGTGTCTTAACTCCATGAAAACAATAAACAAAAATCCCATTTTATCATTTTAATGCTTAGAAAAATGTGTTGCTTTTTCTATTATACGATTACCATCGATACGGGGTGAATAGACCCAAAAATGATATTTTCTTTTCATAACAAAAATAACTATTGAAAAGTAAAATTCGATTAACTTTCAGGAAATGATTATACATAGACACTCGTTGTATACAGACGTATACTTATCAACTTATCAAAACGATTCTTGTATCCAATACTTACAAAGAATTTAAAAATCAATAGCCATTTAAGACACAAAGGGTTGAAATAACAAAACTTCTTCAATATTTATTTGGCCTATGCAACAACTTTTATTTATTGATAAGAAATATTAAAAAGTTTGGAATGTTTTTCAAGCACACTTCTGTCGAAATTCTGATATAAAATTATAACTGCAGACCGAACCTGCAGTTAATTTCTTTCGACATGAATTTAAATATTGTAAATATGATATCGCAAAAAGAATCCGAATACATATGTATGTATGTACATATGATCAAATTCGTTGCTTGACATGTCTATATTTAGATGACTTCAAAGTTTTCCTCGTTAATTTAACTGGGAAAACTCAGGTTAACCTCGAGCATATTAGAAAAAACTTGTGATTTTCAATTTCGAGCTACTTTTGTTTAAATAAAAAAAAAACTATAAATTAGTGCATTGGTGCATTAGATACTTTTTTAATGCATTTATTATGAAACAAACAATAATTAACAAAACGATTCCAATTCCTTGAAACTCATGAACTTTTTCTTTTGACTTTTACAAGCAATAATTGCTTTACATCATATGGACATTCTTTACAGAATAATCTTAAACAATTTTTCAAAGATGAAAAACATAAAGTTTATTTCGTGGTCCAACACTGCCCCTTAATAAAACTCTTTAGGCAATTCTTCCAATGTTCCTAAAAATTCCTCCATATAAACCCTAAAGTTCCGATTCAGACTTGTTTGTCTTAGTCTTATTCTTTCAAAAGCTTTTGTTTAAAAAAATACTATTAAACAAAAAACACAAATAATACGACAACTGCATTATTAAGTGTTTTCAAATTAGAACTTGACAACTAAATTTTCACTGCAACAAACAGCAAAACAAGTAAGCATAACAAATAAACAACTTCGGACCCTAGTGGCTTCCTTTGCGGAATGCCAGACGAAAATAAGATAGGTTGCGAGTTTTCCGAATCTATGAACGCTGTTAGATAGGCCATCAACCAGTTAGGCATTTTTTTAATTAAATTTCATATTTCGGAATTCGTTTGTAAACGTTTTATGATGCACCCTGTCGATTTCCTTTAAAAAGTTGATGTGTAGATAACATTTACTTGGTGGGACTTTTTTTACTAAATTTAGAATAAAATTAGTAAAAATGCTTAAGTTTTGAAGAAGTTCATCTACTAGGCTCAACATTTTGTTCAAAACTGGACATTAGATCGAAATATATGTGATTTCATTGGAAATAATATATATTTTATTTTTATAAAATGTTTTGAAAGGGTCGTACCCTCGGGGTCACTTGCAGGCCATGTACAGAAAAAAATAATAGCGAAGCAACCAAAAGCCTCGGACCCGACGTGTTTACTGATGACGAATTTCGGACATGTACTTGGAATGTTAAATCCTTTAACAGAACGCGTGCAGCTGCACAACTAGCGGAGGTCCTGGACTGCTGTAAGGAAGATATCACCAATGCTACACACACAAAAAAACAACGCTTATTTGGATGTGGATTCGTCGACGGAGTTAGGCTCTTGAGTTACAAATGTGTCAACGAGCGTCTCATCACAATCCGCATCAAGGCTAAATTTGCCAATACAAGCACGTAGAGGAAAAAGATGATAACAACAAAGATATGTTTTTGTCCTCCTGGAAATATCTGGAACATTTAAGTAGTGCCCTAGCCATGGCATTAAAATTGTGGTACAATCGAACTCCTCATGTACTCGTGTACTCGAAAGCGTACATGATTTTATGGGACTTCTTTCTTTTTTCGCGCCCGTTCAGTCGTAAGAGTCTTAAAAGATCTCAATATCCACAAATCCGCTAGCCCGGATAGTATCCGCGCTATTGTTCTGAGGTGTTCTTCAAAGCTGGCAATATCGATGCGTAAGCTTTACCATCAATCCTATTCTTCTGAGCTCTTTCTGAGCGAATGGAAAACAGCACTTTTCCAGCCTATCCCTATCAAAGGAGAATCTTTCTCACCCTCAAACTATCGATCAATTGCACTTACGCCCATTATTTACAAGGTTATGGAAACGCTGATTAATTTTCAGCTTAAGAAATATATTGAAGATCGCAAGCTTCTTAATGACCGGCAGTACGGCTTTAGCAGCAATAGATCCATTGGTGATTTAATGGTATTTCTCACTGTAAAGTGGAATCAATCTCACCACCGTTTTGGTGAAAGCAAAATTATAGCACTAAAGGCATTTGATAGAGTTTGGTATCAAGCCCTTTTATCGAAAATGCGTGCATTTAGACTCGATGAAGCTTTGCTTCGTTGGATTAGTAATTACCTTTCGGACCGGTCAATGCAAGTTGTGTTGGACGATTTCAAGTCTGAAATTCACAAAATAAATGCTGGTTGCCCCAGGGCTCTGTTTTGTCTCCGACCCTTTTTCTTATATTTATCAACAATATATAACGACAGTACTCTCAGCTTTTTATATTCGTTTCTAGATTCACATCCATGTTCTTCGGATGTGGAATTGCAACGGCAGCGTATGATAAGTTCATTAAATTCTGATCATGACCGCGTTGTACAATGGGGAATAAGAAATCGCATAGAATTAAATGCTTCAATAACTCAATGTTGTCTTTTGTCGTTAAAGCGAAACATACCTCCAATGCCACTATCTATGAGTGGCACTTGCATCGAAGAAACTGATCACCTCTCAGTTCTGGGTATGTGCATCATAGACCACCTTCTGTGGAATGACCACATATTTGACGTCGCCAAGAATGCTGCGAGGTGTTTAGGTTTCCTTCGAAGATGTAAGAAGTTCTTCACCCCTTCTGATCTTGCTACAGTATATAAAACATATATTCGACAAAAACTCGAGTTCTCCCATAACCCACTTGAGTTTTCTTGGTAGAATTAAAAAGAGAACTTTGAAAATGATAGCCGACCGAAAAATAACAGAAACATTTACATCTCCTAAACACGGAGGTAATGTTTCCTGCCTTTCGTTATTTTATCGTATTTTTTTTTTAAATAATGCCCTAACGAAATAGCCAGTTGCATTCCCCCCTGAATACTCGTACTGCTAGGAATACCCACCAGTTTACCCTTGAGCCGAACTTCGGACGTACTGTTAAGTACAGAGGTTTTTTTCTTTAGTTTCACCACACGAATGTGGAACGCCTTGCCTGCCTCCATCCGAGATCTACTTCTTTCGCTGCTTTGAAGTCAAAAAAGAATTTAAGCAAGGCGATGCGCAGTGATGCAACTTCTTCAACATCATACTTAAGAGAATAAACCATAAATGTCATGCCAACGCCGACGATATTGACATTATCGGAAGAACAAAGCGTGATGTCAGTAGCACTTTTATGAGTATTGAGACGGAAACAGCGAAGATGGGTTTAGCCAACATCATCATCATCATCATCATCATCATAAGCGCAACAACCGGGATCCGGTCCGGGACGCTTTCAACAAGTTTTTCCATACATTTCGATTGCTGGCCGACGCCATTCAATTGTGCACTTGACAGACTATAGTATTTTCTGTTGGATTTTAGCAGCCGCCCGCGTATTTCTTCCTCCATATTTATTTATTATCGGCTGCTACTTTTGACCCAAGTTAAGTTATAAGGGACTGAACTACTTCAAATTCATGTTCCGCTACCCTGAAAGTTGGACCAATGCTTCTCGCAGACGTAGCCGCCTTTATTAATGTGCAGCCCCAGGTTTTGTGCCGCCTGCTCTAAAGAAGTCTTGTACAGCTTGTTGGCTTCTGTGGATGATGTCGATGTCATCTGCGTAAGCCAGTATCTGGCCGGAATTGGGAACGTAGTCCCTCTTGTTGATGTGCCAGAGTCACGAATTACTTTCTCCAACGCCAGCTTGAAGAGAATGCAAGCCAGACCATTCCGTGTCTGAAACCTTAAAAAATGTTTATTGGTCTGGACAGCAAACCGGCTATTTTCACTTGGCTTGTAATGTTGGCCATGGTCAGCCTACATAGTCATGTTAATTTATTTGGGATGGCGAATTCTCTCATGGCGTTATAAAATTCTACCCTGGCTATGCTATCGTAGGTGGCTTTTAAGTCTATAAAAAGAGCGTATGTTGGAATATTAACTTCCAGACTTTTTTTCATCACCTGTCTTAGGGTAAATATCTGATCAATTGTTGATTTGTCTGCAATGAAACCATATTGATATTTTCCGATTATGGTTTTAGCGTATTCGGATATTCGTCCTTGCAGGACAGAGGAAAATATCTTATAGGATATTCTCAGCAATGTTATACCCCCAGAATTGCTGTGATTTCTCCCTTCCTTTGTATGGGACATATGATGCCTTTTCGCAAATCTTCTGTCATTTTTTCGTGTTCTCATACCTGTACTATGATTTCATGAATTGCTTCATGTAGTGTTGGCCCTCCATGTTTTATCAGCTCGACAAGTATTCCATCGGTTCCCGAGGCCTTGTTATTTTTGAGCCGATTAATCGCCTTTCGTATCTCCTCAATACTTGGTGGCTGCAGCATGAGGTCTTCTTATTGAAATGTGGAGTCTCCATATCTTCTGTGAGCTGACTGTTCAACAATTCATTAAAGTGCACTTTTCATCGCCTCAGAATGCCTTCAGGAACGGTGATCAGATTTCGCTCTCCGTCCATACAGTATGTGCAGCGTGGTGTATATTGCGACATGTTTCTGATGGATTGCTAGAACTTCCGGGCCTGGTGCGGACATCGCTCTTTATTTATTTCCATTTCTCAGACAATGTTTTTGTCTGTGAAGTCTGTTCTCTATTCTTCTGAGCTCTTTATATTCATCTTCGCGTACTATGAGACTGCTGCATTGCTCGGTATTCAGCATTCTTACGTTCAGAAGGGTGTTGACCTGCCCCTTAAACAATGAATTATACTTGTTCTATTCAAATATTTATTTAACGGGAGTCTGATATTCACAAAATAAATTCTGGTGTGCCACAAGGCTCCGTGCTATCTCCGAAACTCTTCCTTATATTTATTAATTATCTCTTATATTATATTAAAGTATCTTCTGTGAAATAAACACATATTTGAAATCTCAAAAAAATGGTGGGGAAACTTTAGGTTTCCTGAAAATATATAAGAAATATTTGTCCCCATTAGAATTGGCTACAATCTATAAGGTTTATATTCGTCCAAAACATGAATATAATAAAATTCATATAAGCCGGGGGGCGTCCTCTTTCTCACTTGCGTTACCTGGATAGAATCCAGAAGAGTGAATTACAAATGATAGGGCATAGGGGAAAAAAGTGCATTTGCTTCCCTAGAATATCGTTAACTACTTCCCTGTCAAGTAAAATTTATGTGCGCAGAAAAATCACACGTTTTGAACCATTAAAGTGTCAAAACCAGAACACTTAACGGTTTTTTATATAATAATTAATTCATAAAAAAAAAGGATTTCGAAAATTGTAGGACGGATTTTAATGAAATCCTGTTATTTATTTTTAGTTTTTTGAAATGAAAAAAAATCGTAGAGATTTTGGTATGCTGTTTTTTTAAAGTTAATCATTATAAACAGTAAAAAAAATATTTTTCAAAATCTTGGTATGCAGAATTAATTTGACTACCTAGATCTGTTTAAAAGTAAAATTTGACAAGAATCGAATAAGCTGTAACCGAGAAAATCGAAAATTGAAAAAACTGTTATGTGGAAAGTACTGTTAATTAATTTATCCGGTAAATTTGGTTGATAGGCCAATACCTGCCAAAATACTCTCAAATTTTTTTTATCAAAATCGTTAGAGCCGTTTTCGAGAAAAATAAGCTTTGACTTATGGCAAGGTAGTGTTATTTTTAGGCCTAAAAACAAAATTTCAATTTCCCCCTATAATCGCAAGTAAAAAAAGTACTTTTGAAACCAAGTTATATATAAGAACCAAAAACCCAAGGTTTTCTTTGACTGTTCTAAGAATTTACAAAATCATAAAGCTCAGCAAGCGATGCCTACTGTCAAAAATAAACTGAATGTTAGGTAAGGTACTATGTTTGTTTCCATTTAATATATGTATATAAGCTTCTCATTTTTTCAATGGTATTTCCAATACATTTACTAGTTGAACGGGAGAGTAAATTTAGACTATTCTTACTTGCGATTATAGGAACTATAAGGCAAGTTTAGGATTCGTGAATATAAAAAAAAATTGAGAAACAATTAAACGTGACATTACATTTCAAAGAGAAGCCTAAAAAAAGCAATTGGCAAAAACTGTCCGTCTGTCTGTCTGTCCGGGTGTATATCAAGCTGCAGCTTAAACGGTTTAGGCGATTGCCTTCAAATTTGGTATGTGTGATTCTTTTGGCATTCCTCAGAGTGGAAATTGAAATTTTATTTTTAGGGCTAAAAATAACGGTACTTGGCAAACGACCGTTTAGGAAAAGCTCTTTGTTATTTAAGACGTGTGGTGGCGTACCTCATTTTTACTGAAAACCGTTAAGTATTGCGGTTTTGATAGTTCTTATAAGTTCAAACTGTTTTTATCAAAGATCTTGCTTTCCAATGTAATTAGGCACAAAAGAGCAGGTACGTGCGACCTTGTCGTGCCCATTTTTTTTTAAGAAATGCATGCGTGCATGATATTTGATAGATTCATTTGTCCCTTTTCTTATCGTTATTTATTCCTTCGTAATTTTCTATTGCTCTTTTTAAAAACAATTTCCGCTACAACATGCGTGCCACCTATTGAAAGGTTATTTTACTATGCATATAACCTTCCCATAAGTGCAGGCTATAAGCTGACAAAGTTTAATTTCAATTGGATATCGTTATGGTAGCGCATCAAATACGGACAGAAAATGAAACAAATTTGTATATATTAGACTAGCTGACTTACCAGGCGTTGTTCGGCTATAGTAAACATTTCTGTTAATGCCAAAATCAGCGTTATATATCGGGTGCAACAGTAACTTAACACGAAACGTAATCGTCTTAATACAAAATATATATATATATATATATATGAAAATTTATACATTATTATAGACAGAACCAAATTTAGTCATTGAAATTTTAACCAGTAAGGGATTTAAATTTCATATTTATTTTTATATGATGTGATTTTAAGTAAAATCGGTCCATAAATAAGAATTAAAAAAAAAATCTTACTCCAGCGCCACCTAGAGGTAGTTAAAACCAGATTCTCCTTACAACATCGGCTATCTACCTGGGAAAGTGCCGTAAAAATCAGTCCATAAGTAAGAATTTTGAATTAAGCTTTAAAATAATACAGCGCCACACATTTGACACTAGATCATGCTTGGCCATGGCTTTTATAGTTTCTCATAAAAAAAATCTAATTATTTCTATGCAATGTTGCCATTCCTTTGATGATCCCCCATTCGTCGTGAATCTTTTTTTTTCTTCCAAACTACATCCGATTTTCATATAAATTTTCCTGAAGTTCTATATAAAAATATTTATTCCTTCGCCGTGAATCGTCTATATCATCTTTGTTATCTCCTCAATTCTGAAATCCATTGATCATATGAATCATTTATCAAATTCACTAAGCAAACGAGTAATTTCGTCATTCTTTCGACAATCTCTTCGCCTGCTCACTCGAAATCAAAATTATACAAAAAAAAAAAGAAATCAAACACATCCATAGAGCTCATTATCAGAATTCAATCATCGAACAACAATTTGTCATCCTCATCAGTCATCGTCACTTGGGTTCACTCACTTTTAAAGATACAAAAATAAATTAAAAAAAAGATTCCGATGCTAGAACACCTACACCTCAAGACGTTTCCATTGCTCCGCATTCTGTGATTTCATTTAAATATATTTTACTTTTTTTCCGATAAGATGGAGGGAAACGTGGAGCCCCCTTCAGCACCATATTTACCCGGCACGTCAGGCTAATGAACTTTCATGCAAAATTTTGTGAATGAGAAATTCCGCCACCAAAAATATACGTTGCCTGCCTACGAAAGGAAAAGTCCAATAACCTTTAGCCAAAAAAAACAAACGAACCCAGTTTGTGAGATTTTGACAATCACACACGAATTTGAACGTTCACGATACACACCCTTACACCGATGCTGTGCCCTGTGACGTACAGGAGGCGTTGATGGTGGTTTGTGCACAAAATGGGGTTCTTAAGGTCAATACACCGAGCGAGTGGTGATGAATTGTAAATATTTGATGGTTAGATAACTAAAGCCAAAAGCAAATCCTAGAAATGAAACATTTTAATCGGAAACGTTTATTGCTGTGGCTCAATCTGGGGGGTAGATGTCAGAAAGAGCAAACACAACGTAATGTAGACGTTGCCTATGTTAACTTGCTTAATGAGGCATTGGTATCCCAGGACATGAATTTTATAGCTTCCTAGGTCAATGAATTCATGGAGAAAATTGTGCGTCCTTAAGAATGTTCGTGATTTTGGAAATTAGCTAACTCAACTCACTTGACACATCGCGAAGAGGGATGTGTTCAGTAGGTAGGTGAGGCCACCACGTGTAATTATTTGAAGTCGATGACCTTTTTGCTTCGTGATGTGTGTCATCGATCGTCATCGATACACAAAGTTGAACAACACCAACCAACGGCAGATGACAGATGAAAAGGTTTTGTTCGGCTATTGTTACCAACGTGTCTAAACAGCTTCCTTTTATAAACGATTCTGTCACATTCAATACCTGCCCTTCCACCGCCCCTCCACTGAATCGATTTAAATGATGAAAACTCCCGCCTCTGTTTGGCAAGAAGTATGTTAATCGAAAGAGAGATGGGAAAATGGAAGACGAATTAATTGAATATTTACCTAGATTTACCTCCGCCGAATTGAGGTGAGATATACCTATGCATATGTATGTGTATGTGGTGAGAGACATATACTTAATGTCAACAATATGTGGGCAAATTTTGTGAAAATACATATTTGCTTTTAAGGAAAATTGAAAAATTTCAATTTTGTTTGTTAATCGAATTGAAAAAGAAAAAAAAAACATTTTTATTTGACATTTAACTGACATTTATATACTAAATCAATGTCTATTAATAATTTTTCATTTTTGCTTGTGTCATTTCAGCCCAAATCGAAATAATTCCATGTAAGGTGTGTGGTGATAAATCTTCGGGTGTACATTATGGTGTTATCACATGTGAAGGCTGCAAAGGTTTCTTTCGTCGATCTCAGAGTTCAGTTGTGAATTATCAATGTCCACGTAATAAACAATGTGTCGTCGATCGTGTAAATCGTAATCGATGTCAGTATTGCAGACTGCAAAAGTGCCTCAAATTAGGAATGAGTCGTGATGGTGAGTTATACTTCATTTTTTTTGTATCTTTCAATTCTTTATAACGTTTTGTATTCTTTTGATTTTTTTTTTAAGTTGGTTCTTAAGATGAAGATTTCATAATTCACGAATAAAATGTTAGATGTCATGGGATTGTATTCATTGGATAGACAAGAAGAAGGTCTTGTTATGAGTTTATATATATAGAATTGGAGGCTCGCGGTTGTTATGTCGTTATTCATACCATAGATGGTTAGATTGTTAGAGATTTTATATAGAGTCATCGGGGAATCTATTGAAGGAAAATTGGTGCCTTTTTATCAAGGTGATGTATCAATAGAACAAAAATATAAAATGATTGCTCTGGGAAATTGGTTAAAGGTTTTTGTGCACGTCGGCGTCGTAGTAGGTACTTGAGATTTTGAAAAGAAAACTGACACACATTTTTTGTATTGTACCATGGAGCATCAACAATTGCTCGGAGGCCTTGTTTTGAAATGTTTCCAGTGTTTGTGAATGGCTTAGTTTGGCACAACCCCAAAGTTGTATTCTGTAACTCCACACAGGTCTTGCTTGTAGATAAGCAGTTTGTTATAAGTATTTAGATTGGAGTATGTTCCAATAAGCCAGTTTAGTTATTTGTATCATCAGCAAATGTTGCTATCATGACGTCTTCTTCTTGAGGTACATATATCTCGAGTATAAAGAACGAATAACACTGGGCCAAGAACGCTTCCTTGTGGAACACCAGCATTTATTTCTTTAAATCCTGAATATTCGGTACCTTGTTTCATTCGGAAAAGTATATTTTCCAGATAGGATTCCAGAATATAATATATTTGTTTCAGAAAAACCTGTCTTAACTTAAATCTTAAGCCGTCGTGCCAAACCTTATCGAAAGCTTGGGAAACATCAAGAAACGCGCTTGATCATATCTTCCTCCCCTCTACGGATTTTTCAATATCATTTGTTATTCTGTATACTTGATCAATTGTTGAGTGGTTATTTTTAAAATCGAATTGGTGTTCGGGAATAAGCCAGCAAAACAATTAGTTGTTTCAGATAAAAAAGTTATTGATAAATATAAGGAAAAGAGTGGGAGACAAAACAGAGCCCTGGGGCACACCAGCATTAATTTTGTGAATATCAGATTTGAAACCGTCCAATACAACTTGAATTGCGCGGTTCGAAAGATAATTACTAATCCAACGAAGAAGATATTCGTCGAGTCCAAATGCACGATTAAAGAGCTTGATGCCAAACTCTATCAAAAGCACAGGAGGAGTTCTAACAACCGGCGTGCAGCGTTGAGTTTGCAGCTAATTGGGCTGCAAGCAGATCTGCTATTTTTGAGACCTTACAACAGGAGTATCATTAAAGACAAGCGTAGGAACCGATGATGACGAGGAGTTTTTTACGTTTTTTAACAAATGACCAAACATTTTTACTGCGTTTGGGAGATTGCAGTATTTTTTGCCAAATTTTTTGTTCATGTAAAAATTTAGTCTTTCGAATGTGAACATTACAGGCCCTTCTAGCTTGCTGAAACTTGAGTTGTCTTTAGGTTTTAATACTTTTTGATTCGGGACCAAATTTCTCATACCTAAGAGGATAACATTTGTTACCATAACCGCGCTGGAGTCTATGTCGCTCCGAGGAAGCAGAGCGACCAGTTAAAGATCCTGAAGAAAATATTGAGACCGTCCCAGTTGGCTTTCTCGTATTGCCAAACGGTTCTCCTAGGGGGTTTCTCTTCAACTGAGTTTTGTTGGCACGATAGAGGTGAAAAAACACGGATAGTGTGTTTGTCAGGGTCAGAGGTAAAAAACAAGCCCTGTTTGGCGGCTTGGCCTGTGATGTCAGGAATTCGGGTTGGCTAATCAACAAGCTGAGTAAGTTCGTTTAACTCAGCACAGATTTCAACATACCTTCCTTCGGGTGTTGTCTGGGCCAGAATGGCGAAGCCAACTTGAATTGTGTACATTGAAGTCATCCGTAATAATGATTTCAGTGTGAGGATAATGGGCAACAATACTTTGTATGGAGTCTGACAAAGCATCAAATTCGTTGGAAGTTGACACTCTGTCCAGATAAGGGAAACAAGTATGTATGATGCGCTTGTTTACCGTGAATTTTAACCACATGAAGTTAAAATCTGTATTTTAACACAGACTGTATTGTGGTAGAAGTTGGTATGCAACATCATTCCTAATGTATACAGCGAGGCAAAGAATAATGGCACTAAATTATCCCAATGAAGCTTAAATTCCCAGTGATCAGAATTTTCTCCTACTTGAGTTTCACTTTGTGCCAAAACAACTGGCTTGTTTAAAGAAGTATAAATGTATGCAGCACAGAAATTCTTCCTCAGCCCACGAATTGTTGAATAATCAACCCTGAAAATACCCCTATAAAGAAGAACAATACCTTGAAAAACAAAGACGGACAATTAACTATAATTAATGCTCCACTAAGTCCCAATTTGAGCTTCACAAAATCAATTATTATTAATGTTATGCCTTAATAATTGAGTTGATCCGCCCCTGGTTACTCAGAGAACATCAATTAAATTATAATTTCTCGAATATCTTAAAGATTATTGGAAATAACGATATTGGTCTTAAAGACTTCTTTTCATTAAGAGTTTTTCCTTTCCATTGGCGTGGAACGCATGCAATCCTAAACGTGACATTAATCAGATGTTGGATTTTAGTGATTGCTTTTCTCCTTTTTCGGGAACTCTTTAAGAATGCTTGCATTTATCAAATCATATCCGTAAGCTTTTTGTTTTTTTTTTTTACTTTCTTATAGCGTCGGAAAATTCAGAAAATGTGACACCTCCAACTCGGAAGTTTTCAAAGGTCCAATGAGTACCACCGGGTTCATACAACAACTCCTCACCGTCAAAGGGTTTGAAAGTTTCCTCGACGTGATCCGCAAACAGATCTGCCTTTTCTTGTTCAGGAGTAAATCTATTCATTATAAAATGGCAAACCAAAATGAGTATAAATCAAGCGACAACTGTCAAAAAGACCAAATCAAAAAAAAGTATTGCCAGATTGAAAACCACATGCCTAAAAAAACACATTTTTGAAATAAAAAAAAATAATTTTTTTTTCGAAAATTCTTTCATTTTTTTTAATGTTTAAGAGTCTTTTCGGAAAAAACTAAGTATGCAATAAAATTTGAAAACTAAATGCCTATCGAGAAAAAAAATATTGGAAATCGTTCGACCAGTTTTTTTTTAAAAGTCGTTTTTTTTGGAAAAACAAACCTTTATGAAAAAATATTTTTATTTTTTTTCTAGTATCTAGTCATTATAAGGAAATCTGTAGTTTTCATTTGGGAAAATTATTTAAAAAAAATTCAATCAACCCGTTTTCAAAATATTTCGAAATATTTTAAGAAAATTATAAAAAATCGAAAACAAAAGTTTTTGAAAAAATTTAAATGCAAAGTTAATTGAATTATAAATGACTTCCTGTGTGCAATATTGTATTGAAATCGGGATAATGGTTTACGATAAAACCGCATTTGAAAAAACCGTTTCTATGAAAGGTACCGTTATAGAGTAATTCTAATAAGTCCAATACTGTTTGCGTTCCTATGGAACAATCTAATCAGGTGAATACTCCTAGTATTGAACCAGTTAACACCAATTCCGAACCTGTTTTCTTAGAACCCGTTCCATTGAAATCCTTTACTCCCATAGCAGCTGTCCCAAACCATAGATCAGAAGCCGTTCCCTTAGATTCTTTCACTCCCATGGAAGCTGTTCCTAAGCCTAGGTTCGTTTTTGTTTCTCGACTGATACCCGAACTCAATCCGAGTGACGTTCTGCATTATTTAATGACAAAAAAATTAATCCCCAATGCGAATAATATTAAATATAATAAGATAAGCAAACCAGAGAGTTTTGTTTCTTCTTTTAAGTTACTTGTTCCACCAACATCGTTTGATTCTATTTGTGACAGCACCAGGTGGTGCTCTTGATAAAGAATTTTCAAGCACAAAGAAAAATAAAATTAACAACAAAAAGAGTGTTCCAAAAAACAAAATAGATTCTCCCTCTTCTATCAGAATGTGAGAGGGCTTCGCAGCAAAACTGCAGATTTATACGTAAATTCTCATGTTTTCCCCATGATGTGCTGGCTTTAACTGAAACTTGGTTAAATCCAAGACACTTGAATACAGAAATCCTCAGTCAAGATTTCGAAGTTTATCGTAAGGATCGGCATCACGATAAACCAGATGATGTTGGTGGTGGTGTTCTTATTGCTGTCAGGAATTCATTTTTATCATGTAATATAACTTTTCCGTTTTATTTAACTATCGATATTATTTGTGTTAAAATTTGTGTTTCGTCGAAAATTTTATTTCTCATTAATGTTTATATTTTCCCAAAAAGCCCTATTTCAGTTTATGCAGAATTGACATTAGTCTTAGACTATATTTTTCAACTGTCGAATTTCGAAAGCGAAATTTTACTGTTAGGAGATTTCAATCTTCCCTACACTCAGTGGGTTCCCTCTGATAATGGATTCTTTCAAAAAGCTTCATTATCTTCACCACAGCAAGAACTTTCCCTTTTAGACAATATTATCTGTACTGACTTACAGCAAGTAAGCTGTATAAGAAACTACCAAGGTCGCATGTTAGATCTGGTTTTCTCATCTAACGCTATTAATACAGTTGTTCTTCATGCTAATTCAGGAATCACCAGATTAGACGATTGCCATCCTCCTTTAGATATTTGTTTTGCTTTCACGAATGTCCTTGACGAGAGTAGTTGTGCAAATGACTGTTCATACACCTTTGACTTCCGAAAAGCGAATTTCGATTTACTTTCGGATGAACTACGCAGGTCGGGTATTGAAAATATATCAACCTTTGCAAATATTGACGAAGCTTGTTTCTACTCTATATATATGATAGCATGAAAAAAGTAATTCCACAAAAATTAATCAAAAATCCTATTCGGTACCAGCCATGGTAAAGAACTTAAGCTTTTAAGGAACAAAAGAAATAAAGCTTGGAAAACTTTTAAATCAACTCTTTCTCCAACTGACCACGAAATCTTCGTAAGTCTTTTTGAAGAATTTCGAACGCTCTCCCATAATCTTTACTCCAACTATTTAACAAAAATGGGGTATTTTCTTAAAAATGATCCAAATAGTTTTTGGTCTTTTGTTAACTCGAAGAAAAAATCGGATGGTTATCCAACCAACTTTGTTTTTAATGGTCTTACCTTGAAAAATACCCCTGACATCTCTAATGCCTTCGCTAATCATTTCTCTAATTCCTTTTGTAGTTCCTCTGTAATAATAGATGAAAATTACTTTGATAATCGACTTAGCTGCTCTCAAGTTAATTTTAATAATGTTCCTATTAGAAGTGAGAGAATCTTAAACTATCTTTCTTCTCTCAATGATGATTTTTCTTCTGGACCTGATATGATTCCACCTATTGTTTTAAAAAAGTGTTCCTTATGTTTAGCTCATCCACTTGAATACCTTTTTAAGCTTTCATTAGCGTCTGGCAAATTTCCTAGTCCTTGGAAAAAATCTTTTATAAAACCCATTTTTAAAAAAGGTGAAAAAATGGAAATCAAAAATTACAGACCAATTTCAAAGCTTTCAAGCATTCCTAAGCTGTTTGAACAAGTTGTCTGTGAAAGCTTATCCTTCTTAACTAAGAATATTATTTGCAACCAGCAGCACGGATTTATGCAAAAAAGATCCACTATAACAACCTATTATCTTTTCATCATAAATGCTCTAATGCACTTGAAAGTGGCTTTGAATTAGACTGCATTTACACGGATTTTTCTAAAGCCTTCGACCAACTTTCTCATAATGTTTTTTTGTTTAAATTAAAAATGTTTGGCTTTCCACCTTTGTTTATTGCCTGGATAAGATGCTATCTAACAAATAGATCTTACCAAGTCAAATTTCGTAACGTTTTGTCTAACCCTTTTAATGCATTATCTGGAGTTCCACAAGGAAGTCACCTTGGACCTTTACTCTTCATAATTGCTATAAATGACGTATCTTCTTACATTTCTAATAGTGAAATTCTTGTTTTTGCCGATGATATGAAAATATTTAAAACAATTAAAAATTCTTCAGACCGTATGATCTTACAAGAAGATATAGACAGTTTTGTCTTATGGTGTTCTAAGAATGGTCTTAGTCTAAATGCTTCTAAGTGTCAAAGTATGACCTTTTCGCGTAAGAGAACACCTAGTATTATCACTTATACAATGTCTCAACAAACTCTTTGTCAGATTTCTACATTTCGTGACCTAGGTGTTTTATTTAGTTCTAACCTTGAATTTGATGAGCACCTCAACTCTATTATAAGTAAAGCAAATTCCATGCTTGGATTTATTAAGAGGTGGGCTAAGGAATTCAATGATCCCTACGTAACACTATCTTTATACAAATGCTATGTTCGTCCCCATCTCGAGTATGCTTCTCAAATTTGGTCACCATTGTTTGAAGTCCATAAATCTCGAATTGAGGCTATTCAGCATAGATTTATTCGCTTTGCTCTTAAAGGCCTTCCATGGGAAGATCCATTTAATCTGCCCCCTTATGAGAATCGAATTCGGCTTCTGAATCTCCAATCCCTTTCTCACAGACGGGTCAGTAATGGTCTTGTGTTTTTTCATCAATTGCTTTCTGGTCAAATTGATGCTCCTGAATTACTTTCCTTGGTAGGTTTTAACTATCGGGGAGGCTCTTACCGATTGCGTTATAAAGAACTCTTGTATTGCCCCTACCATAGAACTAACTATGGCATGCATGAACCATTAACTCGCATGAAAAGTTTGTATAATACCAATCACCTTCAAATTGATTTTAATTTGAACAAAAAGCAGTTGAAACAAAACTTAATAATCAGTGTTCCACGAGCATGACTTCTATTTGTTATAAGTTTTATTTATCGTATTTTTATTTATTTTTAATTACTATTTATTTTAAACGTGTCTGTGAACCGTCTTTCACTAAGTTTGTAACAAATTTTATTTTGTTTTTTTTTTGTTTAAATATTGTTCATTATTTTTTTTGTAGTAAATACATGAATTGTTAATTTTTTTTGTGTTTATCTTCAGTCCTACGTTCTTTTTGTGTTGGTGTTGGGTAGTTTCTAACTGCTAACACCTGCATTCATGATGAAGAGCGTAAATAAGTTGCGTACATATGAGTTTGCTCTAAACTTAGTACCACTTGACCTCTGAAATGCAAAAAAAAAAAAAAAAAAAAAAAGAACTAATTTCGAAAAATTCATTCTAACTGAAAGATGTATTGTTGTAAAAAAGTAGCACCCCGAAAATTTTATCAAAATCGTTAGAGCCGTTTTCGAGAAAATCAAACTTTTTGATAAAAAATTGTATGACAGGTACCGTTATTTTTCGACCTAGAGCAAAAATAAAAAAAAACACCCCCAGATACTACCTAATAAATACTAAATACTAAGTTTGGAGCAAATCGGCCCATCCGTTTATGCTGTAGAGGCGCGAACAGACGGACAGACATACGGACGGAATTTCCGGACCCACTTTTTTCGACTTCGTAATGTCACAATACGCTGAATTTCTCTCATTCGACAAGATGTGAAGAAAAGGAAGTATAAGAACAATATGGCTGCTATAAAAATGAAAACGTATCTTGCAGATCGGCAACGAAGTTTATGCAGTGTATTGCATAAATATTACAGTTTGTGGCAAATGCAAAAGCGGAAGCAGATTTAGTTGACTAACTTATGGTGTGTCCACTCCTAAGAAACATATTTCTTTTAAACATTTCAGAAATATTTCTTTGTTTCTTAAATGTTTATTTAGGTCTGTACGCTTCGCGAAACATTTCTGAATTTTTTATGAAATACATACATACTTCTGTGTTTCCCCTTCCGAACGAAATTTTTCTTTATTTTTAAGAATTTTAGTCTAGTTGACAGGTTTTTTGTTTTTATTTGTTTGGATTAGTATTATGTCCATGATAACAAAACGTGTTGCTGTGATTGCTACTTTTTACAATCCATTTTGAAGTACAAAACTGGATACATAAAATGGGAAACAATTAAACATTTCAGAAATGTTTCTGAAATGTTTTTTTATAAAATAAATAAAAATTTATTGGCGCGACAGCTCCTTAAGGAGCCAAGGCCTAGTGACTTATACTCTCAACCATTCCTGTGTGTGTGTTTTTACTCTGCAAGAATGGAAGGGACCTACAGTTTACCGCCGAGTCCGAACGGCTACATGAGATGCACTTTTTCGAGACAAATTTTACTCTTGGAGGTTTTGTCAGTTCCTCGCAAGAGGCAGTACCCCAGAAAAAAAGGTGGCTATGAGCTGGATTTGAACCCAGGTTCTTTCGCTTAGCAGTCCGACACACTAACCACTAAGCCACGGGGTTTTTTTATAAAGGGTGTTTTATTTTAGACGTGTGGTTTTCAAGAAAAAAATAAAAGGCATACAATTTAATGTTATGGCCCAGAATTTAGCTCTATTATAAAGATAAGGGTTTGCCATTGTGTTTTAAAAATGACTTCAGGCAAGTGGCCGCCGCGGTTGGCCGAGAGGCCCAATTTGCCCAATTTTGTGAAAATCGGGATCGGTGGCCATCTCGTTTTGGGCCCATTTACCGAACGTGCGACGCCCTTGATGGTCGATCGGCTTCAATTCTTGCACGAGTTGGATTTTGTACGCCCGCAAACTAATATCCTTCCGCAAAATCTTCCATAAAGTGGATGGGTACATTTCCAATTGTAGCGCGCGATGGCGAACCCAACCATTATTTTGATAATTAATTTGCAAACGTTGTTCAGAAGTAAGTCTATTCATTATAAAATGGCATTCCAAATTGAGCATAAACCAAATAACAGCTTTTAAAAAGACCAACTCCGGAAAAAGTATTGCCAGATTGAAAACTACACGTCTAAAAAAAAACATCCTTTACAAATGGGAAACATTTCAGAAAGTGGTTCCAAATAAGGATTTAACAACATTTTTTTAAATAAAACGCAAACCATTTGAGATATTTCAAAAACTTTACTATCGGCTTGAAGTACAATCAAAACATTTATGAATGGAACTCGACTTCGTTCATATGGCCATCGCCGGCAAGTTTGCAGCGGTCGATTCTTTGGACCCAATTTTCAATAACTCGGCCACACATTTCAGACAAAACGGCCGCTATTTCGCGTTCAATGTTGGCTGTGAGCTCTTCCATCGTCGTCGGCTTTTTGACATAAACCAATGACTTAACGTAGGCCGAAAGAAAATAATCTAGAGGCGTTAAATCGCACGAACGAGGCGGCCAATTGATTGGCCCATTTCTTGATATAATACGCTCATTAAACTTACTCTTTAAAAAGTAGATTGTAAGGTATGATGTGTAGCTTGCGGCACCATCCTGTTAATACCACATGTCGTCCAAGTCCATATCTTCTAATTCGGGTCAAAACAATCGGTAATCATGGCGCGATAACGCTGGCCATTCAGAATAACGTGAATTCGTTATAGTCGACGAAAAAATATGGCCCAATAACGCCGCCAGACATGAAAACAGTTATTTTTTGTGGATGAAATGGTGACTCATGAAGCAAATGTGGATTTTCACCCGACCAATAACGCATATTTTGCTTATTGACAAACCCATTGAGCCAAAAATGAGTTTCGTCACTGAAGATGATGTTGCGATAAAATTCAACAATTCAACGCTCTTAAACTTGCGGTCACCGACTCCGAATTGCGGTAGAACATTTTTATAATTTGCAGACGTGTACTTACTTTACCATGATGAAAATGATGAGTTTACTGAATAAATTGACAATGACAGTTTGATGATTAGTGAAAGGTTGCGTTTCAAAGTTTAATAACAAAATGTTAATATGAAAAGTTAGCAGGCTTCTAGAGATTGTTTTTTTTATTTCTTTCTTTCTTGAGAAGCTTTAAAAATTTTACTTTGTTGCACACATATACACATATTAACTGCCACCAAAAAGAAAACAAATCCAAATATGAAGAATACCTTCATTACCACGTGTTTTTTTATTCAAGTTAAAGTTCATCAACCCCTTCCACGAAATACACTCTAAAAACACTCAAAAAATTATAAGCAAACAATGTGGCTTTATTTTTGAATAAATTTGCTAAAATTAAAAGTACATATCTCCATCAATTAATGCCACCTGAGCAAACACACAAGTCTATGTTATCTCACGATCAATAAACGAACTTCTTCAAAAAGCTTTAACACCATCTATACACAATACTGCAGTAACCATAGTAACCAGCGCAGTAACACATCTTTCAACATGAATGTGTGTTGTTCATTAAAACTCAAAATTCTATAAAGTAATGACGCTTACAGAACGCGCGTATTCATTAAGTGTCATAGTTCAAGTCCTTGATGAATATGTTTACTTACACGCAACTTACATCCCCGGAGAAAGTATCCGGTGGGTGATGTGTTAGCTATAAAATAAAAAAAAAATTGAAACCCACAATGAACGAAAACTGTTTCAGCAACCAAAGGACCCTTCATTATGCCTAACTATTCAGCAGCAAGCGAAGAAGAGCGACTTGTACTCCTTGCATTTACTTTTTAATCATTACCGAGCTTGACAAGGACCTCCTTCCTGCCGGAGCAGTCAGCCATTGCATAGCGCTTCTAAGAACCGAAGAATCTAAAAAGAGAGTTGAAAAAAAAAAACAGGAAACAGTGTGAAACTATGAAATATTTAATCAACTTGAAGGATTGCATACAAACCGGGAGTTTTCCTTTAATTTAATGAAACGGAAAACATTTCCTGTGTTCTGTGTTTGTATCGTCGTCATCGTTCTTCTATTGAAGAATTTACTCACCCATACACACAAAAGCAAAATAGTTAAAATACAAGAAAAGACAACGTTTTAAAGGGTTACCAACAAACTTTGCTCGACGGCGCGCGGAGTAGATATTCCCAATAGCACTTAATGGGCGCAAGGACTAAAGATATAGAGTTCTAAAGAAAAAACTATCTCAATTCTGCCTTTCTTCCTTTAACTATGTACAGGAGAGTAGTTCGTTGAACTGCCTCTCGGAAGGATGATGGGAAGAAAAAAAAAATGTAATAGAAAATAAAAAGGAATCCTTCTTCTCGGGGCAAAACATATTGTGTGTAGGCACAACGGATAGGGTCCTTATTTTTTTCTTTTTTTTCTGGATAGACGGTTGAGTGTGGGAATAACAAACTATCTTTGTATTCTGCCTTTAGGTTTCTAGTGCGGGGGAGTGCAGTCTTATTGTTGGGGTAGTATCCGCGGGGAATGAGTTTTTCATCAGGTGTGCACTTTTAAGAACAGCCATTGATTAGGTTTATTAAGAGTCCTTGGGAAAATAATGATTATAATTTATAAAGATGTTTTTCGAGACTTCTAGAGAATTATTTAATTTTCTGCAGAATTTCTATATTTTTCATAAAGTATTGGTATCACTTTTTCACCTAATTTGACAGCTGAGAGCTCATTTTTGGCTTTTACTTGCGATTATAGGGACTATAAGGCAAGTTATGCATTCGTAAAAAAAAATCGTACAATCAAACATGACATTACGATGACAGGGAAGACGAAAAAAGTATGGGGGAAAATTCAGTCTGTCTTTCTGTCCGTCTGTCTGTCTGTCTACCCGTATTGATTCCCACAGCCTAAACGGTTGGGCCGATTTGTTTCAAACTTGGTACCCAGTATTATTATGACGTCCTTCAAATGGAATTAGCATTCTAGCTCTAAAGCTAACGGTATCTGCCATATGATTTTTAATGAAAAACTTGTTTTTCTCAAAAACAGATTCAACGATTTTGATAAAAGTTTCTGAATGCAAAATTGATTGGATTTTTCAGGAAAAGTCTTATAACGGTACATCCCATATGACTGGTTTAAAATCAGACTTTCTCCTTAACTATTTTATTATTATTATTATTTTATTTCAAAGGAAAATTTATAATTATTAGATTACAATAATTTATGGACATGGCAATATTGCCGTCTGCCTGAAAATAACATTTCTTTCCAAGATGATAAAATAAACAATGGGTAGATTTACATTTTTACACATAATTATATATATACAAAAAAAATAAAAGTTGATAAATTTGATTTGATTTTAAGATAATAATATATGGCTTTGTACAGAAATTATAAGTTTTTTAGTTAACATTTATATAGGCATTCAAATATTTGTAAAAGAGAAAAAAAAATAAATAAAAGGTTGGAAAGCTTTTTCGGTAATTTAAAGCGTGATCACAGTACATATAAAGATTTGTCCATCGAACGAACCCGTTCAACACATCAAACAGTTGTTCTTTCGAGAGGACACTTTTTTGAAAATATAGCCTTCGAATTTCTTGCAGTATCGGACAAACAGCTACGAAATGGTAAACATCGTCCCGCTCATTTCTATTACAAAAATTACAAAGAAAAGGTAGATCTGACCGATGCGGAACATAGTTCAGATTCAACATTTCTACCCTAGCTCTAAAAATTGTACTTATAGCTTTCGCAGAAAGTCCGGGATTAAAGTAATTAATGCTATGGACATTGAGCGAATGGTTTAGGTTATTATAGATTTCTCTTCCTGTTGATGCTGATGCCCTATTCAAATGTTGAAGATATATATTTTCATCAACTTTTGAGATAACCTTAGAAAACGTCTGTTGCCAAATATCTACGTTCGATTCGGTTAAATCTAGAGACACGTTGTGCAGCCGAGCAAGTTCACTCCATTTCTTGAAAGGTGTTGCTTGTGTTCTCAGAAGATACTTCATAATGGATTTGTGAAGGATTTGTGAAGGTGAGGGCCCGATTTCATCATAACTCTTATAAGAAAATCTTAGTGCAACTTTAAGTTTTTAACATAAACAGGTGTTATGCCAGACTCAACGTGAATTGCGCAGGTTGGAGTCGAACTAGGTAGCTGGAATAATCGTTTGAAAAAAAAGCGTTGTATCAACTCAAATTCTTCAAAATAGGTTTGACCAAAGGCTTGAACACCGTAGGACATGCATGTGCTAACAGTTGCTTGAAAAACTATATATTTTGATCCTAAATATATGTTTTGGTTTGAGAAGAAAGTTGGCCACATAACATTTAGAGCTACTTTTGCTTCTTTACTTTTATGCTGAACATTCAGGAATCATCTTTCCTCCCTCAACCTTTTACATTTCCGAGCCTCGAATACCATAATTTTAATTTTTTCGGAGTTGATTTTAAGGTCCCATTTTACTTAAAGTTGAAGAGAAGAAGGGTTATCCGCCAACATAACAAGGTTGTCCGCGTAAAGCAGCACTTTTATAAGAATATTTGAAAAAAACAACACCACCAGGTAAATTTTGCGAAACATCATCAATATAAAGAGCAAACAAGATTGGGCTAATGATACATCCTTGAGGAACAGCTGCAGTCGTTTGAAACCAACTTGAAGTTTCTGATACGTCCCAAACTGTCGCATCGGATTGACACAGGAATTTTTCGTAGATAGACAGAAATTTTCTGGAAATTCCAAAAGAAGACATTTCATAGATAAGAGCTTGTCAATTGACCGTGTCAAATGCAGCTTTTAGATCGACGAAGCAAGCATAAAGCTTCTTTTTCTTATGGATATATTTGTTAGCTATACTCGATAAAGCAAAATGTAGTCAACAGTTGAAAACCCTCACGGAATCCAGCTTGAAACACACTTAAGCGATTGTTTGACTCTACCCAGCTAATTAGTCTATTGTACAGAATTCCAGCAAAGACTTTTCTAATTGAGTTAAGTAATAAAATGCCTCTATAATTTTTGTGTTAACTAGCGTCACCTTTCTTTAAGACTGGGACTATCACAGCTTTATTAAAACTTGTGGGAATGCAGGAGTTGTCAAATAAAGTGTGAAACAAAGAACCAAGATAACTTTTGTATTCTAAACACGAGTTTTTAGAAACTCAGCGGGAATGCCATAAACTCCTGGAGACTTATTATTTTTCATTTTGAAAAGAGCAAGTTTTAATTCTTCAAAAACTATTGTTGAGTCAAGTATCTGGTATCAAGACAAGCATAATGGAAAGATTGCAAATCGTCTCCACGTTTCAACAGGGATCGGAAATGGGAAGCTAAAATTTCAGCTTTTAATGGACTTGAAGACAGACGATTGTTTCCACCTAACTCCCGTACAGTATACCGGAAAGTTTTAGAGTCCTTACACCTTTCTAGACTAGTTGCTAAATTCGCTATATAATTGAATTTTTTAAACCCGCAGACTTGCTTGTATATCTTGTTTGCTTCCAAATATGCAGACTTAAAGTAATCTACTACTAGCACTTCGAAATTATGAATAGCCGGATGCCAATCACCATTTACCATACAGAGATCGATAACTGAACCTCAATGTCCACCCAAAAAGGTCAGTTCCCCACAAGCGTCACTTCTCGATGCACCATTCAAAATACAAAAATCAAAACTTTCAAGTAATTCGATTAGCATTCTACCGTTTCTATTAAGTGTTGCATCTTCAGAATTTCTGATGGAAAATAAATTCGTTTGAGTGTTGAACTCCTCCACGCATGGATTTTGGAAAAGCCCAATTCTGGCATTCAAATCACCGATCAACATAATATTTTTGATGTGAAATTATTAAAAAAACCGTACAATTCTTCATAGTCAGTCAACCAATTATTACAGTTTAAGTATAAAGGTACAATGAAGTGACTTTTATGAATTGTATCGCCATCTATTTGAATAAATAATTTATCATTAATTAGTCTAAACTTTACAAAATTACTGATTGTACTTTTTTTAATACCCCACAATATTCCCCACTAGCTCTACCATGATTACTATTTCTAACTGCAGGAATATAGTTGGTATTAAAATCTTTTAAATATTTACAAATTTCATTTTGACTTTCTTTTTCTAAAAATGTTTCAATCAATATGATTATATATGTCGTATTTTAGAGTTAAGTTACAAAAATCAGCTAGCATTAAAATAATTAAATTAATACCTGACCTATTGTAGCTTAAAATAGGTAATTTTATAAATCTACTACTAGTAGAAGGCACTGTATTCCTATTCATTATTCATAAAAACAGGTGGCGGTGCCGCTGATGGTAAAGTGCACTCCCTCTGATGTTCGCACACGCTGCTGTCAAAAAGTCCAAGTGCATTCGAACTAAATTGTTGCTGGATAAGAGTCATTTCAGATGAAGTATTTATAACCAATCCTCGTGCGAATTTATAAACAAATGTTTTGTTGTCGATTTGCATTTTATCTCCTTTTATCGTAATTTTAACAGCGGGATTCAGTGCGAGTAATTTGGTTTTCGTTTCAAATAAAGATTGTCTTTTTTGATTGCTCATGTGTTACACTCATTCCTGTTCCTTTTAAGCTACTTGAACGGCGCAGAATCTCTTGTACAGTGTTGACAGAATCAAGCTCTAGGAGCACCGTGCATCTTTGATGTCGGGTGTTTAAGAATTCTCGCGTCTTTTTTTACAAGAATATTTTCATTTTCCCTCTGTTTAGCTACGTCGACTGCATTGGTGTTTTCTTTTAAGGAAAAGTTCACAACTATCGTGTTTTCGTTTACCTTACGTGATAACAAATAAATTTGAGACACTAGAAGCTCACATCTATCTGTCAGTTAAACAAGTTTTTCGTTTAAACGAGCATTTGTTGATTTAAGAGAACCTATTTCTGCCGAAGTGCCTCGTGGCTAAGTGGTTAGTGTGTCGGACTGCTAAGCGAAAGAACCTGGATTCAAATCCAGCTTAGCCACCTTTTTTTCTGGGGTACTGCCTCTTGCGAGGAACTGACAAAACCGCCAAGAATAAAATTTGTCTCGAAAAAGTGCATCTCATGTAGCCATTCGGACTCGGCGGTAAACTGTAGGTCCCTTCCATACTTGCAGATTAACAACACACACAGGAATGGTTGAGAGTATAAGTACTAGGCCTTGGCTCCTTAAGGAGCTGTCGCGCCAATAAATTTATTTTTTATTTATTTATTTCTGCCGAAAGTGATAAAATATCCTGTTTAGTTGCAAGGTTTTTTAATTTTTCGCCTAGCAATTCGTTAAATTCTAGAACAGATAGTTTGCCGACTTCTATAGCTATTTCTTTTTTGCTGGAGTGTTTTTTGTGGCAGCGAGTTGTCTCAGATTCCGGTGAAAGTTCGGTTACTTTTCTTTTGTTCTTATTGCTCATTGACGATGAATTTTTCTTGTAAAAAAAACTATTGTAGTTTCCAATGCAGTATTTTTTATTTGCTTATGTATAAATATTAATTAAGATATTATTTCAATAAAATATGATATAACAAAACAGAAAGAAATATTTTATTTTATTTTTTAAAGAGGAGCGCAAATTTAATAAACTCTAACTCTATTCTCTCTCTCGCTTTACTTTTTGACGGATTTTGATGAAATTTTCATAATAGGTAGTGTTTTATAATTCAAATAAAATTGCCTATTTAAATTTTTTCAAAAAATATTTTTTTCTGAATTTTTTTATATATTTTTTTTTTAAACTTATTTTGTTTTTTGAATATTTTGAAAATGAATGGATAGATATTTTTTTTATTTTTTTCCTAGTATAAACTACAGATTTCTTCAAATTGACAATTGCATGCGTTAGCATGGCTCGATAGCGCTCGACATTCACCATAACGGCAGCTCTTTCCTCATTTCGTGTATAAACCTCGCGTGTAAACCTCACCAAAAAGTCAATTTAAATGGATGTAATGGTGATTTGTTAATGGCTTGAGGATTGTCTTCGCTCCATATACAACAGTTTTGCTTATTGACGAAGACATTTCACCAGAAATGCTCAATGAACTTCGCTAACAGATTTATTTTTTTCAGTGTAAATTTCAATAATTTGGAAGCGGCATTATGGCAATAGACTGAACAGAAATGTGAACACCGTTTGACATTTTCAACTGTCAAATCATAAACAACAACCGTCCAAATTTCTCGCAGCTAAAAAAACACCCTTTACAAATCAAAACCTTTTATCTTCCTCCTGTCGGTTCATTTCAGCGAATCTTCTGGTACACCAGAAAGATTCATTTTACATTCAATGTATTTCCTTAACTTATGGGCGTAACTCAGTATTTGAACAAATTTCAAATTTGTTAACCGTCAATCGTAAACCTCCTCCCAGACTTCACTCAATTATGAGTTATTTCATGATTCGCCAATCGTTTGATTTGAGATTATTTGAAAATGTTCTTCGTCAGGCGCGATCCCTTGCCCATTGTTAGGTTCAAATATAATCGTTAATCAAAGTGACGGAACTAACAAGATGCACCATCTTGTAGCTTGCCTCATAGGTATCGTATATACAATCGATTTCAAGGCATGGCCAAGATTAAATTTATTCATTTGCATTTGAAATTCCATTAGAATGGCAACTACAGAAGATGCAAAACTGTAGACAAAAAGTCACATGATGGACTTGGAAATAGAGATGCACTTTAACCAACCTCTAGATAAGTAAGGTTATAATCAGAGTTGAAGGATAGATGAGGATAGCAATGGGTTGGCGATTTGTTTGATTCAGGCGGTGGTTTCACCTTTGAATGGATGAGTTGGCTTTGCATAGAATGTTTGTTTGAAACGAACTTAAAAATTGGTTTTATAATTCTGGGATTTAGAGTATGGTTATTCTAAGGAGTAAAGCTTAATCACGTTTTTTAATTGATTCGTCCAATGAGCCATTTTTCCGTGAATAACTTATGTTAAAATCATCATGTTATTCCGTACAGTTGGGCAGGTTTTCTTAAATAAAAGTAAAAGCAACTCGGGCTCATAATAGAACCCTGTGGAACATCAAACACCAATTATTTGTATGAATCTAGTTTTTTTATTTTATGAAGCAAATCAAAAATAATCAATTTTTACAAATATTTTACTTAAATCAAAATTTCTCATATATTTTCAGCCGTAAAATTCGGTCGAATGTCGAAAAAACAACGCGAAAAGGTCGAAGACGAAGTGCGATTTCATCGAGCACAAATGCGTGCCCAAAGTGATGCAGCCCCCGACAGTTCAGTGTTCGATACACAAACGCCGTCTAGTAGCGATCAATTGCATCACAGTTACAATGGGTATACAACTTTTGATTTCCACCATTTGCATATCATTTATATTTTTAATTCATCATGCCTCTTCACATGCATACTCTTTATTAATTATTTCTCTTTTTGTTCCTTTCATTATTTATATTGTGTGTGTGTTACCTTGAAAAAAAAAACAAAACCAAAAATCAAATCGAAAACCAAAACAAAAATCCCTTTTTCTCTATATTTTTATGACCAAAAAAAAAAACAAAAAAAAATCACCAAAAAACCACCCCACCTTCCTAACCAACCAAAAAACCAAAATTAAAATCGGAAAATAAACCGCACCAAACCAAAAAAATATCGAAAAATAAAAAATTTCCTAGCTATGGATATTCAAGCAATGAAGTTGGCTACGGAAGTCCGTACGGATACTCAGCATCAGTAACGCCTCAACAGACGATGGCCTATGATATTTCAGCGGACTACGTGGACAGTACAACATACGAGCCTAGAAGTACAATGATTGACTCGGATTTCATTGGTCACGGTGAGTATTGGTTGATGAAGGTTTTCAGTAATTTTTATTTTGTTAATATCATTCATTTAATTGTAAAAAGTTTTTTGAATCACACCCTCGAAAATGATTTACTGACCTTGGAGCATTGACAAACATGAGAATTAAAAAGAAAAACATTTACTAACAAAATTGTTTAAAACCGTTGCATTACATTACATATTGACAATGTTCCAAAATCAGCATTTCAAAACTAACAATTCGTAAAAAAAAACATCAATTGGCAGAATTCATCAATGTTCATGTACAAATTAAATAAAAAACAGGGCTTAACTATTTTTTAATCTTAGTGAGCAATATTGAATCCCTTTTCCCTGTAGAACCCCTAAAATTTGTTCATTGAGCGCATTTTGTTTAAAACATTTACTTGTACAAATAATCATGTTTAAATTTATATTTGTTGTTTTTTTATTTTTTATTTTGTTCCATTTCATACATACAAATGTATAAATTTGCAGAGCTCTTGTGGACCACTGGTGTTTATGTAAAATTCTTCGATATTCAATATATTTTGTTGGAATTTAAGATCAAAATGATCCTCCACGTTTTCCATCTTTGAGAATTTATTTTAAATTATTGTTAAAACTTATTCCTTAGCGTTGCATATTCCTTTAAAGAATATACATAATATCAGTTTCGTCACGCCTACCAATAATGCTTAAGCAAATAACGTCCAATGACCACGAAAAAAGAACGCTTCATCAGTGGTTATGACGATGAATCAAATAGTTTCGTTAATGTGGAAAAACTATTTGTCTGGTGCGTCCGAGCAACGTTAGAACGGAAGAGCTAGTAGATTCTTACTTTCTCCCTGTTAAAACTGTTAAACTACAGAATATACTTTAAAGTCCTTTTTCCTAATTACTTTACTCCACAATAATTCGTGGATATTTTAATTTTTCTCTTTTTTAAGATTTACAATTATTACAGATCGGTATTATAGTAGCGTACATTTTGTTTATTCAATATTTCCTACAATTTTTCCTAATAATAATGAAAGAGGTTAATTGTATTCTTTAGGGGCATTCAATTGAGCAGAAAATCTATTATAACTATTAATCAACTTCCAAATTTTAAGAGTAATAAATAAATGTTTTGATATTGAGTACTATGTACTAAATGAAATGCATTAAAATTTTCAAAAAGTACTTTATTTTTATAACGAATTTTCAAGGCCAAACAGTGTTTTCATGGTGCTGCTAATTGTGTGGTATTCTACAATCCTTGGTAGATGTTTTTTTTATTTTTTTTTTTAGATTTATTATTAGTTATTAACGACTATTTTATATTGTTTTATTGTTTGAGTTAAAAGTTTAAAATAATAAGTACTTTGTACTAAATGCAGTGAATGCAATGCCAATCAGACTTTCCTTGCTGGTACAAATAATATGCTACTCTATAGTCCTTGGTTGTTGCTTTTTTTTTGTGAAATTTATAATTATAGGTATTAAAGACTATTATAAAGTACTAAAGTATGGTTTTCTAGTCTGGGTCAGGCATTCAAAAAGAAAGTGATATGAGCCTTCTTCTTCATCAATGTCTTTGCACCCTCTATTTACATATAAGTCTTTCCGCGAATCACAAACTGTACTGAACTCATAAAAGTTTCTTTCCTTTAAAAAAAGAGAGAAGTACCGAATAACAATATCAAACTAAAAGCTCATAAAGCTTTTAATTCGATACTTTGTCTAAGGCAAGCCATCCAACAAAGTATGTGTACCTTATAGTTAGCCCAGTGATGGTAATGTAGTACCAACTCTTACCAAAAAAATTACTACAAATATATTTCTTTTCCACTAGGAGTGTTGTTCCATTAAAAGTGTGCGGAATAATATTTGGGATGTTAAGTTTCTTAGTAAAGAGAACGATGAAGTTTTTTTTTTGTTTTTTTTTCAGTTTGTAAAGGACTGTTTGCAGAATTTCTCAAAAATTTCAATCTTTAGACATATTTTGACTTAAACTTAGGTCTTGTAGACGACCAGTAACCAAAGCAGTGGATATAAAACATATTTTTCCTTAAATGTTCGCAATGAAAGTATGTTACCACCTATTCTTGAATTTAAAAGAGACATGTTAAAAAAGATAATTTTATTTGTAAGGAACGTTCCATTGCCTAGAAAATGTATTTGAGTAATAAAATAATAAAGTTAAGACTTTTGTATTTTGTACTATGTACTAAAAAAAGTTCATTAGGTAGGTATATACATTTCAAATAGTACATTAGTTGTATTACGAATGTTTAATGCCGAACGTTGGTAATCAGTACTATTAGTGCTGATATTTTGTTCACAAATAAGTTCTTTTAAATTTCAATTGTAAAAACAAGAGATAATTTGCAGATGATTTCCACATTTTGGTCCACCTGAGCCTGCCGCAGTACAAAATAATACTTTTTAACTCACATTTGAAATATTCATTCGCACCTTACAAGTACTAAATCCCAAGCTTGTGTCGTTTTCATTCATTAACACCAACTTTTTTCATTCATATCATATCCCAGTACAAATTATTGCTTAGCAATTAAGTTATTCACAGAGATAATGTTGACTTTGAATAAAAAAAAAACTCCATCAAAAGGATACAAAATACCAAACACTTACCAATACGACCATCTCGAATCAGAACTGAGTTACCGTGACCGAATAGAAACAATGCGTATTTTCTTTGTTTACTCAAATGAATTTTTTTTTTTTTTTAACTATTTGTTTTTTTTTTCTCCTTTTTTCCCTTGAAGAAATAGGGCAGCCCTGCTCAAAATTTGTTCCCAAAAATTGTATTATTTTTCCTGCTTTTAAAGAAAAAACACACATAAAACCATCCAAACATACACGTTTTTAGGCAATAACTCACTAAGGCGCGGCACTCCATCGGACTGCTGCCATACCGACTCGAACCCCAGCACCGGAGGCAGCGCTGGGATAGGTAGTGCGACTAGCAATACCAATAGTACTAATGGGGCTGCTGAAAGTAGTGTTGTTGTTGTTAGCGGCACTGGTACTGGCAACCATTCAAATCATCCAGATCACCATCAGACACAGCCGCCTGCATCACATCATCATACAGCATCACTACCTGCCAGCACCACCACCACTATTGTCATCGGTAACCAGCATCAGCAACAACAGCAGCCCCAACAGCAATTGCCTCATACACATCAGCCCCCCCTAACGCAACAAAATGCCGGCACCTTCGCTGTTTCCATTTCCGCAGCGTCGTCGCAAATGACTCAAGTTAGTTTCATCGACGATGAAAGTTCCTGTGATTCGAGATGGGGTAAGAGGAGTTGAGTGTGCTAAAGAACACAAGAATGGTTATATAGACTGATGATGAAAAATCTTTTAATTTTTTGAACGAAACAAAATTGGAGTAGATTAATCTCTCTGTTGTCAATAGTATTGGCCTTTAAAAAAAAAAAACAAAATTCGAATAAAATACCATTATTTATAATTTTCACTCAAATGCATGCTCATCGATTCGATAGTTCCATTTGCTTTTGTTGAAATTTTGTTCCACCATTTTTTTTTTATTTTTTTTTTTTTGAGATTGTAGATAATTTTTGCTTCTGTATTTTCCAGATTTATTTTATAATATTTTCTTTTTTTCTACAAATTTTGAAAATTTTCTCATTATAGCCGATGGCGACATTAACGAAGTCCTGATAAAAACATTAGCGGAAGCTCATGCAAACACAAATACAAAGTTAGAAATTGTGCATGAAATGTTCAGAAAGCCACAGGTAATTTTTTTTTTATTTTATTTTCAATTATGTTTTTTTAACATATTTTGTTTTATTTTTTTCTAGGACGTTACGCGAATACTTTACTACAAAAATCTCGGCCAAGAGGAACTTTGGCTAGACTGCGCTGAAAAGCTAACACAAATGATACAAAACATAATCGAATTTGCTAAACTGATACCTGGTTTTATGCGGTTAAGTCAGGATGATCAGGTAAGCCGGTTTTTGAATATTATCTTTAGCCAAATTAGGATCAACTGATGAAGGAATTTTTATAAGGCTTAAGTATGGTTTTAAATATCTATTCTCTTCAAAACATCCGTCCATGTATTAAGTGATCGTTCAAAAATTTTAGGGCTTTCACTCATGATGGCTCCATCATAAGAAAAGAGTAATCCATTAATTTTCGGGCTCAAATTCTTTCTCCCATACCGGAAAGTTAAGAACTTTAAGAAAGAGTAAAGAACTTAAGAGTCAAGAGGCTTCCCTGGGATATACGAACTTTGATTTGTGCTTAGACATTCACAAGTAGATTTCCGTTCAGAAAAGTTCTGATCTGATTTCCATTCTCATCATTTTCATTCATCACATTGATCAGCTTGATTGAAAACTACCCATCACAATTGCGTATGGTGCCGTGTCATATGGCCATGTGTCATATGGCCATATGGTCATATGACGCAATTTGAAAGTGTCATATGGCTATAGTCAAACATATGGCCATTTCTCTTCTTCCCTTTTTCCTAATCAGTGAACACTTGGCCCGCCGCCGCGCCGCCCCGTAAAGCAAGAATGGTAAGATCAGCCTTTTAAATAGCGTGCACTTCGTCTTTCGAGTAAGCAGCTTTGACCATAGAATCTCTTTTTTTTAGATTGGGCGTCTGAGCTTTCCGACCATTAATTTATCGCGCATACTTTCATACTTTTACTCCTGGTTGAAGACCTTCTGCATACCCCTTAAGAGGACATCTCCTCCATTCTTAAAGAGTTTAACTCATAGCCTATCCGCGCCAGCGGATTTGTTGTTTTTGTAGCTTTCTTAACACTTTGCAACCCTGGGCGCTGGGATTGGATCTTCAATGGCCGAAGTGACGCTTTCGCTTTTCCTATTACCTCTTTCTTCATAATGTTAACAAGGTAGGTTGAAAAGAGAATATTTTGCACCAAGAGGAATAAAAAAGAGAACTTCTAAGACCTTAAAAAAGAAAACATTTCAAAAACAATTTTTTATTCAACCAAACAATTATAATTAAAAAGGAAACTTAAGAAAATAAGTATTCTAAATCAATTTATTAAAATCACATTGTTAAGATATCTATATTATTATTTATTTAATTATTTTAAATTATTTTATAGATTCATCTATGAAAAACATGAAATGTCTTCGAGTTTAAGATTAATTTTTTCAGGAATTCGCTTACTGTGCTTATTTAAAAAAAAACCCTGATTCAGAGTTACCATTCGTCCGTTGATGGAAATTATAATAATTTTTTTTTTGGTTTTTACTATAGAGCTTTCAGAATTAAAGGTTTCTTAGAGCTTTATTTTTTTTATAATTAACGCGCGCACAAGGGACTACTTGTTTCCCTTTTAATGTAACACACTGCGCGGGCATTAGGAAGATAGGTAGGAGAGAGATAGGAGGCGTCGATTAACATTGGTATTGAATGTTTGCAGATCAAAATGGCAAGGGAAAATCTCGCCGGGTAAACTATTCCAAATTCGTGTCGTTCGGCTAAAAAAAGGATACCTATATTTCACGGTACGCCGAAATTGCAAGGGTGAACTGATGAGCAATCCTTGCGAGACGAGTAGTACAAGCGAAACTTTTAAGGGGAGGAATGCAACTGGCTACTTTGAGTGAACATTTTTTGTAAAAGAATAAAATAAGGAAAGACATGAAACATTGCGTCGGTGTTCGAGAGGGGCAATTGATTCAATGGCAGTTCTATTTCCTATCAATCTTAACGCTCTATTTTGTATTCTATCAAGCAGGTGAAGCGATGTTTGTGAAGCACCTGCCCACAGGTGGGAGTTATACCCGAGTTTAGGGCGTATAAACGCTTTATAAATTGTAGCCAGATCAGATGGGGAAAAATACTTCTTAAACCGATACAGAAAACCTTAGCACTTAGCAGCATTGTAAGCGATTTCAACTATTTGGTCGTTCCAACGGAGGTTGTCGTTGACACACATACCGAGTACTGAGAGCTTTTCAGTTTCTTCGATGTAAGTGCCATTCATGGACAATGGCATTGGGGGAATGTTTAGCTTTAACGACAGAAGACAGCATTGAGTTTTCGAAGCATTAAACTCCACACGATTCCTATTACCCCATTTGACAATGCTGTATAAATCGGAGTTTAATGAGCTTGACATACGGCACCGTTGCAATTGTACGTCCGAAGGCGAAGGACATGAATTATCGAACGAATATGAAAAACTGAGGGTAGAGTCGTCAGCAAAACAGTTAAGTGGATTAGAAGTAACAGAAAGAAGATCATTTATAAAAATGAGGAAAAGAGTCGGAGACAGAACAGAGCCCTGGGGCACAACAGCATTTATTTTATGGGAATCAGACTTAAATCCATCCAATACAACTTGTATTGAACGGTCCAGAAGATAGCTTATAATCCAACGAACAAGAGTATTATCGATCCCAAAAGCACGCATTTTCGATAAGAGCGCCTCATGCCAAACTCTATCAAATGCCTTGGAGATATCAAGAGCAATAATCTTACTTTCACCAAAGATGTAAAGATTTGTTCCACTGTTCGGTGAGATATGCCATCAGATCACCAGTGGAACGGTTGCTGCGGAAGCCATACTGACGGTCATGGAGAAGCTTACGATCTTCGAGATATTCCTTAAGCTGACGGTTAATCAGTGTTTCCATGACCTTAGAAAGAAGGGATGTCAGTGCTATGGGTCGGTAGGAGGAGGGGGAGGATGGGTCACCTTTTTTAGGGACAGGCTGGACAAATGCTGTTTTCCATCTTCTAGGAAAGATTCCAGAAGAGTAGGAGCGATGGAAAAGCTTACGCAGTGGCTTTGCCAGTGTGGGAGAACACCTCTTCAGAAGAATCGGGGTATACCATCCGGGCCAGCGGATTTGTGTATATCGAGATCTTTGAGAACTCTTGCTACTGTACGAGTGCGGAAAAAAATCTGCCCCATGGAAAAATTTACATTCTCAAGTACAGGAGGGGCAACGTTGCTATGCGGCAGCGTGGAGTTGGCAGCGAAGTTTGCCTTCTCTGAAGAGTAAACAAATGGTTTGTTATTGTCGATGAGCGTTGGAACCGAAAATGTTGAGGAGTTTTTAATATTTTTTTACAAATGACCAAAAATTTTTACTGCCTTTGGGACACTGCAGAATTTTTTGCCGTAATTTTTGGTCATGCAAAAGTTTGGTTCTTTCAATAACGGAGTTGCATGAGTTCCTTGCTTGTTTGTGCTTTTTCCGATTTTCCTCTGTAGGGTTGGCTTTGTAAGAACGGAAACTTACTTCTTTGAGCCTGATAGCTTCTTTACACTCAGAATTAAACCAGGACTTTTCTTTAGGCTTGATGCTTTTTACCCTGTTAGGAATAAAAGCACGCATCCCTAGAAGAATCACATTTGTGATCATTTCAGCACTGGCATCAATGTCACTATCGAGGAAGCATAGTGACCAGTTAAAGTTTCGGAAAAAAATATTCAGGCCGTCCCAGTTGGCTTTCTCGTATTGCCAAACGGTCCTGGTGGGAAGTTTTTCTTTAACTGGATGGGTGGAGGATGAGAAATTAGCTGAAATGATACATTGGTCTGAAGTGCCCAATGGAGAAGTTACATTAATGGTATATTTATCAGGGTGAGAAGTAAGAAAAAAGTCAAGAGTATGGGCGGCTTGCCCAGCAACATCCGGTATACGCGTTGGCACATCGATCAGTTGGGTAAGGGATGTAACCCGGCAAAGAACTCGACATACCTTCCTTCGGTTGTTGTCTGACCAGAATAGCGGAGCCAATTGGAATTGTGTACATTGAAATCGCCCGCAATAACGATTTCAGTGCGAGAACAAAGGGAAACAATTTTCGAGATGGAATCAGACAGTGCATCAAACTCGTTACAAGTCGAATTAGTGTCAAGATTTGGACTCCTGTAAATAAAACAATAATGAATGACATGCTTGCGGACAGTGAATTTGAGCCATAAGAAGTTAAAGTCCGTGTTGGAACATTGCTCATATTGGGGAAGGCCTGACAAGCAATATCATTCCTAACATAGACCACGAGACCATGATGGGAAAAGAGTAATGGCACCAAGCTATACCCATGTAGAGCAAATTCTGATAAATCAGTATTTACTCCAACTTGGGTTTCACTTAATGCCAAAACAGCTGGCCTGTATTGAACTATGTAGAAGTACACGTGAAAGAAATTCTTTCTTATACCACGAACATTAGAATACACGACACGAAAATCACTTACCATTTAAAAATACTTACACACAAAACACAATTCTGACTAAGTCGAACCATGCAGTGAAAATCCAAATTAATTTCTGTAATAAACAAACTGTCTTAGGTGTTATGCCCTTAAGATAGCTTGAATACAAAAAATCAATTTAAATATTCAGCACAATAAGAGCTTTATGGAGAACATATTTTAAGTTTAAAGAAAAATGTGGTGTCGTTGTGTGTTTGTTAGCTATTTTTAAAGGCAGAATTCACAAAACTCAACAAATCAATTTAACATTTAATTTTAAGAATTAAGATTTTAAGTTGTATTCTCGACATCCTCCAATTTAAAATTACTTTATAAATTCATCCACGAAAAACGTAAAATCTCTTCGAGTTTAAGATTAGATTTTTCCAAATATTCAAACGATTGGATAGCATTTGAAACAACTGCTTTTAAATTATTGTTTGTTTCTTCAGATTAACCGATTTTCAAAGAACTATTTACTGGAGATTTAACTTCTATGGGATATAAACATTTTCACTTCGTTCCTCATTATTTTTAAATCGATTTTGTCTAGCTTTGTAGCTTTTAAAAAACTTTTTAAACACGTCCCCAATTCCCTTAGATTTGGTGTTTCGAAAAGCTTGAGTACCAGTCTTAAAACCAGATGACAGTTACTGTGCTGTTTGTTGGACCAAGGTGTTTTTTTATCGGTGCTTAACTCTTCGAGATACCCAAGATAAAAGGCTACGGATTTCCTAACTCTTTTCCAAAGAGGGAAATCTACTGCCTTCATTTGACAAGGCCTACAAGCTGGTCAAATAAGTATTGGTGTAGAACTGTCAAAAAATTGACGCCGATTGAGAATGTGGTAGTGCTGAAATGTCAAAAAATTGACGCCAATTGAGAGTGTAGTAGTGCTGAACTGTCAAATAATTGATGCCGATTGAGAGTGTAGTAGTCAAATAATTGACCTCTTCTTTTCAGTTCCCTTTTGTTTCTCACCACGAAACTGGGCGTGTTGGAAGATACTGTTAATAAAAAGCGCCATCCCGAAATTTGACGTCATCAGTGACTCAAACTGACTAAATTAAATTACCATGTTTGGAAAGAATCCGAAGTGTTAGTGGACTTAAAATGTATATTAAATCAATCAAATAAGACATTGGACCAAACCTGCATCAATTAAAACTTACTTTCCCGTTTTTTTTTTCTAAAACGGAAATTAATTTTGTCAACAAGGGTCACTGATGACGTAAAAATACGAAAGTCGCTATCTTGTTTTCTTGTATCATGAGGAGACACTAGCAAGTTACTCGAATGCAAGTTGTTATACTTTATTATTTTTTTCCCTGCCTTTTACAGATTATGTGCTTGAAAACTCTATATAAACGTTTAAAACTGGTTAAATAATATTCAAGAGTTTCAACCATTTTACCTGATTCCTAAACTGATGATAGTGTATTGATTGTTCTAAGAATGAATTTTTCCAAGCATTCGGTCAGAAGAACACCTACTATGTATATTTGCAAGATTGTATTATACAAAGTAGCGATAAAGGTGTACTTTTTAACGTTAAATTATCTTTCTTCACACCATATAATAGGCGTTTACACAGGAGTATAAGCCTAGTCAAACATAGCGCGTTCTGACGCCGCGTTGTAATATACAGTATAACAAACATACCCCAAGTCACATAGAGCACGTTTTCAACTCCGCGTCAAGTTCCACACTGCGTCAAAACGTCGCGTTGTGATAATTTACAAATTGTTTTTTTTAAGTCTTCGTTAAACAGAACAAAATTTTAACGCGGCGTAGAGATAACTTTGACGCGGCGTTCCAAAAAAAAAATTTTGTTTTCAATATTTTGTGTTTAGTAATTAAGTCATTCTGAATTTATTGTAGAAATTTACTTTATTAAATTATTTTTTTGACTTATTTTGTGTCATTTAATAGTGTATTGTTTAAATGGAAAAAAATAATCAAATTGGCATTTAGTGAGAAAATGAAAATCAAGATTCAAATATTAAACGCTGTGCGGATAGCTCTCTGTCTGACGTTCTCTAACGCCGTGTTTAGAATGCCGTGTTAAAATAATCTCAACACAAGGTAAAATAATCTCAACAAATTATTAATCCTACAAACTTAAAAAGAAAAACACTACATTATATTGGTTTATATTAGAAAATTGTAGACATTATATTTATCCGTACTAATTAGACCTTGTGTACATGATTTCTTTTTTCGATTGTTTCTTCATTCTTCTTTTGGACAGGCACGTACGTTGGTGTGTACACTGATTTGGATTACCCCGAATATAACCAATGTTTTCCTACAAACTATACTATTTTATTCTAAAGAAATTTGCAAAATTAAAAAAAAAAAAACAATAAAACCATCCATTACCACTAAAAAACATAATTGGGAATTGTTTTCAATTTCAAAAGTTCTTATTTTTAGTCCGTGCATAGCATTTTCTTTCTCAAACGAGAAACTTCAAAGCTCAATCACAAAAAATCCTTAACATTTTCATTCTTCCATTCGTTAGTTCATTCCCCCTACTTTCTTACACCCCTTACCCAATTGCAAAAAGAACGAATGAAGAAACTTCCGAAAAAAGGAATCATGTAAACAAGCTCTAAGACCTAAGAAAATCACCTTAACCCTTAAAGTATAAGTTAAAACTTATAACATTATTTTATTTTAAAAAAAACTTTATTCAATTATCCGGCATAGCTACCGCTTTTGTTTAACAATAATTCAATACTTAGCAAAGACCTTAATAAACTAAACCTTAAATACAATTTAATTGATAACGTAAGCATAAATTAATGAGAACGGCGACACGATGTTGCTGCTATCGTTCTTAGAATTGTTCACCTTTGCTGTGGGAACAATTCTAGGAATTTCGATGTCCAATGCTGTCTTGCGCGTGCAAGGCAAGTCAGCATTTCAATTTTTCGATTGTTCGTGTTAACTCTTCCCCTCTGAATTAACACGTCCTCGTGTTAAAAGTGCGGCAGGTTGTAGAATGTTGGATGTTCAGAATTGCTTGAAGGTGTCGAATTTTCAAGTTTTATTTCAGGATGAATGATTACAGGTGTGATTTTCCCAGTAAACTTTCTTCTTCTCATATGGTTCGTCATTAATATTATCAGGACGAAAAATGTAACTGCGAATAAAGAAAAATTTAAGTATTGATGAACATCTTTTTCTACCTGGATTTTGCTGATTGTTTTGGTGTTGTTTATATGGAGTTCCTTCATCAGTTGTAGGGACAGGATTTCTTCTATTTCGGATTCTTCGGAGACTGCGTGTAGTAGGGGTGGAAGTTCATTGATTTTAGTTATTTCATCAGCAATATATTGTTGATTCCTGATTCTTAATGTAGTGTTGGAGAATTTAATGAGATAGGTGCCGTTTAATGATCTGGTGATATTATCTGCTTCTATGTTGCCATCGAAATTGTTTAAGAGCATCGTTCCTGGTTCTATTTCCTCAACTTGTGGGATGTGTTGACTATTCGTTCTTTTACACGTAGCATTTTCGTTTCTTATTAAATTATAAATACATTTATCATTACTTAAGTCTATAATGTTAGATTGTTTGCACAGGGATAAATCATTTATTGTTTTACATTCATTCTTTATGCCAAATATCATATTATTTTTCCTTAAAATATTTGTATTTGAAATTTTACTAACAATATTATTATTTTTTATCAATGGTTTTATGGTAAGTTTTTCATATGTTTCATTTCCCGTTTTTGGGATGCTTAAAATATAAAGAACAGATGATATGTCCATAGCGACTTTTATTTCGGCAAATTCTAATGTTTTTTCGATATTTCTAAAAGGTTCATTTGTTTTATTTTTATTTATATTATTTAATATTATATCAATTTCTGATTTAGAAAGTATATTTGAGCTTACAATATTTTTCTTGCTTAGTTCTATTGCATATATGACATTAATTATTTCCTCTTTTATAAGTTTTGTTTTATAAAGTAGACTTAATACTAATTCGTTAACAAAGGATTTATCTTTTTTTAATTCGTACATTATTTCGTTAGTTATATTGGTTAATTTGTTTATTCTTTCAACGTATGCTTTGTTTATTAAAACTTGGTTATTATTATTTTCCAAAACATTATTTATTTTATTAACCATTACTTCATAATCATCATGGTCCGGACTACCTGCGACCCATTTCCAGGCTGAGCCTATAAAGTTAAGGGATCTTTTTGATCTGTTTATTTTAATATTATTTATAAGGCTCTTAGTATGCTTGAGTTCGTGTTCTAGGATGGGAAAAAAGGAATTTTTAGGTGGGATTTGTTCGTATAGGAGGGATGAGGTTTTCGCTATGAAGTCTTCGTATGGGGGTATTTCTATGATGTGGATAAATTTTACGTTTCCAGTTTGGATTCTCGCAAGTCCATGTCTAAGAACTATTATCTCTGAGTTAGAATAGTCGAGTATTCTAATTTCTGTCATGACGAAAGAGATAAGGTACCTGCGAAAAGATAAAATTCAGCTTTTAATGTTGGCTTTATGCACTATTCTACCAGATTCTGTTGTTATAGTTTTTGTTTTGTTTTCTTTGACTATTTCCTTTTTGTAACGAGGTGTAAGCTTAGAACCTAACCTTTTGTTTATTTTGGTAAAAATGACTTCACCAGGCAAATAATTTTTAATAGGGCTTCTTTTTTTATTGTGGTATTTCAGATCACTTTCTTGTTTTTGACGAAGTTTTTGAATATTTTCTTCCCTTGCTAATTCGAATTGTCCCGGGTCGATGCTGACATTTCTGCCGAAAAATACATCGATCGGTTTCTTTCCTATTGTTGAGTGAATCGTGCAGTTATACTCATATACGGATCTATCTAAAAGCTCTAGGAATGATTTGTGGATTTTTTCAGTTTTTAGGCAACGCATTATTTCCGAAAGCGTAGAGTGAAATCTCTCTACTTGTCCGTTGATTGTACTGGAATGCGGGGGAGTTTTGTAAATCTCAATTTTAAGTTGATCCTTTAACAAGAAACAGACGGAAGCTGCACTAAAAGATTTCTCGTTGTCGAAGACAACTATTTTTGGAACACCAAAGCTGAACAATAACTGTCTTAAGGGTTCTAAAATATCTTGCACGGCTCTTGACTTAATAAGTTTCGTCTGAGCATATTTAGAGAATTTATCAAGGGCGGTAAGAACTAAATTTCCTTCTGTTGAGTAGATATCTAAGTGTAGAATATGACCTGGATATTGAGGTATAGGAGTTGGTTTTAGCTCGGGTTTTTGGGGGTGACGATCATATTTGTGTTCATGGCATATTTGACATTGATTTACTATTTTATTTACCTTTGAGTTCATTTGGGGAAAGAAATAACTTTGAATTAATTGGGCTTTATTTTCGCGTGCATTACGATGGGCTCTATTGTGGATTTTTAAAATTTGTTCCTCTTGTTCGGCTTGGATTGTTAAGTCGGTAACTTTAGTTTGCGTGAAGCGGACTTTATAATGTTTAAAGTAAAGGGGGTAAATAGTTTGGATAATGCCCATTGTTCTTTCGTTAGTCATTAGTCCGTTGACTATAGTGGGGATTAAATATCGTTTAAATATTGAAATAAGATTTTCTTTCGTGTATTGAGGTTGCACAAAGGTATGTCTACGGAAACTAGAGAAAGGGTATTGAAGTTGGTAAGAATTTTCGTCTCCTATAAGAAGAATAAGTTGGTTTCTGAAGGCATTAATCGGCGTTTCGACCGCAGGTATAAGTTCGTGTGAGGAACTTTCATCGCTATGCTGTGAAGCTGTAAGTGAATTAACCTGGGCATCAAGGGGTGGTCTTGAAAGTGCATCGGCAACAACATTTGCCTTGCCAGGCTTATATTGCATTTCATAGTTGTATTCTTCCAATGCTGCTTTCCAACGCTTCATTTTGGAGTTTTGATTTTTGCTACTCAAAGCATATGTCAAAGGTTGGTGGTCAGTTAGAATTTTGACCTTCGCTGAACCATAGAGATAATTTCGGAGAGTTTGCAAAGCCCATATAATGGCTAGCATTTCCTTTTCGTTTGCGGCATATGATTCTTCAGTTTTGGAAAGTGTACGTGAAATAAACATTATTGGCTTCTCTTCCTGTGAAAGGACTGCTCCGAGGGCGTAGTTTGAAGCATCTGTAGTAAGTTCAAATTCTTTTTTGTAATCTGGGTAGGAAAGTATAGTTTCTTTTGATGCTAAAGAGTTTTTTAATTTTGTGAAAGCTTCTATTGCCTCTTCGTTTAGGTGGATTAGTTTTCGACTGGAAAGATTTTTGGACAGCCGTCCATCTTCCCCTCTCAAAAGAGCTGTCAAGGGTTTTGCCAACTTGGCATAGTCCTTAACAAAACGACGATAGTACCCTGACAATCCTAAAAATGATCTCAAGTCTTTGAGTGTTTTGGGGTGTGGAAAATTTAGTATTGCATTAACCTTTTCTGGGTTTGTTTTAATGCCATCTGAAGAGATAAGGAACCCAAGGAACTCGACTTCTTTTTTAAAGAAATCACATTTATCAAGCTGTACTTTCATGTTAGCAGCTTCTAAAGTTCGGAAGATTGTTTCGATATTTTGTATGTGTGACTCTTCATTTTTACTGAATATGATAATGTCGTCGATATAAACGAAACATATTTTTCCGATATGCTCCCTTAATATATCGTCTAGTGCTCTTTGGAATATAGATGGCGCATTTTTCAACCCGAAAGGAAGGCGGGTGAATTCATATTTGCCATTATTCACTGAAAAGGCTGTTTTTTCAATATCCTTTTCTTTGAGTGGGATTTGGTGGAAACCACTTTTTAGGTCTATGACCGTGAAAATTTTGTTTTGACCCAATTGCGCGAGCACTTCATTGATTTCAGGTATGGGGTATCTGTCAGGAATTGTGATAGTATTAAGTTTGCGGTAATCGATCACCAACCGAAACTTTTTTTCGCCAGAAGAGTCTGCCTTTTTGGGGACAATCCACACGGGTGAATTGTACGGTGATCTAGAAGGGCGTATGATATCGTCATTCAGAAGTTTTTGAATTTGGCTTTCTACCTCATCTTTGAGAGTCATTGGATACGGATAACATTTTGTGTAGACAGGTGAATCTGAAGTTGTTCGGATTTCTCCTTTTACAACAGTAGTATAAGTTAATTTCTCGTCTGGGTCATCGAATAATTTTGAATACTTCCATGCAAGAGTTTTTATAGTGGCTTCTTGTTCAGTCGTCATATGTTGTGTTCTCAACGACAAAGTATTGACTGATTGTGCAGCGAGCTGCTTAATTTGAATTTTAATAGAGCCTTTAACTGTCATGTAATTTTGACGAGTAAAGATAATTGCGGATAAATCTTTTAGACTATCATTTCCGAGGATAGCATTAAAAGATTTTAAATGTGGCATAAGAAAGAATTTAATTTTGAGATCTTTTATTCCGAACAAATTAACGAAAGTATGATGAGAAATTTCTATTTTTCCTCCAACTGAGTTAGCATAGAGTTTTTCGTCGTTAGGTTTAGGGTTTTTAACTAAAGAAGACTGAATATAGTTTTTATTCGATCCTGTATCTATTAAAATTTTCAGCACTTCTCCACCGCTTGTTTTTACTTCTATGTATGGCAGTGAAGAGCTGGCTAATCTAAAAAATGTATATCACTAAGCTCAGATGTGATCTCAGTGTTGTTCTCATCTGTTTGTGTGAGTGGTTCGATATAATTACTAAAACTTTGTTCGTATTGTTGATCATATTGCTGATCATAAGACTGCGGTAAGGCATAATATTGTTGTAATTCCATCTCTTGGACTGAGGGGTTTAATTGAGGTGAAGGATATTCTTGAGGAGTAGAGGTCTCAATGTGGAAATTTCTTTGGAGTTTATTAGGATAATTTGGCTGTTGTGGCATTTGATTTGGTCTCTTTGGAGCTGGTGGCCATCTCTCTTGATATTGTTGCGGTCTATTTGCATAATTTACTTGGGCTGTTCTTATGGTGGAAGTTTCCATTGGCTCAACTCTTGGTTGTGGCCTTGGAGGTGGTCTGAAATTGTTTCCTTGTGTCTGGTTTTGAAATTGACGTTGATTATTAAAGCTATTATGGGGTTGTTGTCGTGGAACATTATTATTGAATGGGAGTTGGCGATGATTATAATTTGGTATGGGACGAGGAGCATAATGTGCGAAATTAGCAAGTTGTGGATAGAATGGGATTTGATGATTTGGTAACATATTTCTATCTGGTCGTCTAGGAGGGAGTGCTGGAGGGATAGGATTGTGCATTCTTTTAACATTATTGTTAGTTGCAACAGCATAATGTGTTCTATATGTTTGATTCCAGTTTCAAACATAAATGCAGAGCTTGGGGTAGATCTGAAGGTTCTCGGATGCCGAGAAGCCTGGGCAGATCGCCTTTAAGACCCCTTATAAAGGTGTCTAGGGCTTTATCCCTATAAGCGTGCATTAGCATATTTAATGCTTCTGTTCCCATTTCCATAGAGGAGATTTTGTTAAGAATCAATGAAAGATGGGAGTAAACTTCTTGGTAAAAGTCTTGTACAGAAGAATTACCCTGTACCAAAGACGTTAACTGGTACTCCAGTGTTCCCAGATCACGCTTATCTGCGTAATGTAGCGTTAAGCACCTGGAAATATTTTCCCAATTCAGAGGTGTATTGTAGGATTCAAGGACAAGGTCTGCATGTCCAACAATTTTATTTCGAATCACATTTATGATACCGAAATATTTTGGGGATCCTCTTGTAGAATCATAGATTCTGAGTATCCTTTCGACGCTTTTGCGCCACGAACTAAACTCGCCTGGTTGTCCAGAAAACTCTCTCAAGGTTTTGACAACATCAGGTATCTTATCAAGATCCGAGAGATTGTTTCGTTGATCTTCGTTAATAACCTGATCAGTTCCTGCGAATTGATCAGAGTTGGGGTTCATTATAGAATGAACAATACGCCTACCATCTGTTTGGAGGGCATGAGTTACCATAGAAGTTACCATATTTTGTAGTTCATTACGAGTAATACCATTATTGGCATTTTGTTGGATCTGAGGATTTTGGTTTTGTGGGATAATTGGAGGTCTAGGAACATTTTGTGGGATAACGGGAGGTCTGAGAAGATTTTCTTGATTCGCCATTATTTTTTCTTAAATTTACTCGAGGTATGACTATAATTTAATTATTTAAAAATATATATGATTCTAAAGCGTTTTCAAAATATTTTTCTAAAACTAAAAGAAAGTATTTGTATTAATTAAAAATTTGAAATATATTCAACAATACAAAATATTTTAAATCATAAAGATATAAAAATATTAGTCGATGATCATAAAATAATTTTCACTTTAAAGGATTTGAAAAAATGTTTTTGATTATTAAGGATATAAAATAAAAAAAATATTTATAGGTAATTATTAAATCGTTTTCACTTTAAATATTTGAAAATATTTTTAATTATTAAGGTAATTATCAAAAAGGTAAAAAATATTATTTGCAGGTAATTATTAAATCGTTTTTTTTTTTTCTTAACAACTAGTTTCGTAAAAATAAATTTTCTTACAACGTCAATATGATGATAAACATTGGAGCGGCTTCCAGTTCGACTGTGTCCTTTTTGCACTGATTTTCTGCTACTAAGGGGCCCTTTTTATTTTTCTCCAACAGTTTTTAATAGTGCCACTTTGGAACTTAGGTTTATCACTTAAGGATGTTTAATTTTTTCGTACCACTTGGGGACTTTTAGGGTTTTTATTAATCACTTAAGGATGTTTAATTTTTTGTACCACTTGGGGACTTTCAGGGTTTTTTTTCTTTTTTGAGACCGATCACTAGCACTTAAGTTGTCGCGTACCACTTTGGGACTTTTTAATTTTTTATTTAAAATTGAATCGTTCGCGTACCACTTGGGGACTTTTTTTAACGAAACACACTTTTTAAAAAATTTTTATAACCACTTAAGTTTCCGTGAAAGGTCCCTGTTCGGGCGCCAGTTAAAACTTATAACATTATTTTATTTTAAAAAAAACTTTATTCAATTATCCGGCATAGCTACCGCTTTTGTTTAACAATAATTCAATACTTAGCAAAGACCTTAATAAACTAAACCTTAAATACAATTTAATTGATAACGTAAGCATAAATTAATGAGAACGGCGACACGATGTTGCTGCTATCGTTCTTAGAATTGTTCACCTTTGCTGTGGGAACAATTCTAGGAATTTCGATGTCCAATGCTGTCTTGCGCGTGCAAGGCAAGTCAGCATTTCAATTTTTCGATTGTTCGTGTTAACTTATACATTTCGAGCACATCCTTCTCGATTTGTAGGAGTATGGTGGAGGTGAGTTTCTAAAACGTCAACATCAAATTGTTTAGTGAATATTGTATTGTGTTGTGTAGTGTACTGATAAAAAGAACTGTGCTTATTATCATCAATAAAACGAATGAGCAGTTTAATTTTGTTAAAAAAAAAAGACACAATAATTAACGGAGTTCCTTTACTTTGAACAATTTGTGAGAATTTCATAAAATACCACCTCGAAAGACGACGACGACGTGCCTGATGAGAATTGTATCTTGTATCAAGTATTCTCATCAGGCACTTCGTCGTCGTTGATGGTATTTTGTGAAATTCTCACAAATTGTTTGAAGTAAAGGAACTCCGTGAATTATTGTGTCCTATTTACAAAATTAAACTGCTTATCCGTTTTATTAATTAATTATTATTGGTCAGCTACCAGACAATCTTCCACAATTGCAAAATCGTATAAAACGTGATCCGGAATCATACAAGGAAGAATTCTCCCAGCAATATCGCCATTTCTTGAGCAGCTTGGAAGTTTTCGAATTAAATCCCAGCAATGAAAATAAAAGTCTCGATGAATTGATTATGTTTATTACGCAGGTAATTAAAAAAAAAAGAAAGCAAGTGTTGCATTTAATGATGCTTTATAAATATGATGTTTGTTTTGTAGGTCGCTCAATGCTATCCTGATGTTTGCATCCAATTTCCACAGCATTTAGTCGATTTGCTGAAAAATCATGCCACAACTCTGGATCCTACTATGCGCAACTGTTTTGTTAATGCACTGATTCTGCTGCGAAATAAGAATCTTATTCCTGCATTGGACTTGTTGCAGCTGTTTTTTGAATTGCTCCGTTGTCCGGACAAGAATTTGAGGACTTTTCTTCAGAATAATAAGTTTGGCTACAAAGACGGCAGGAAGAATGAAAACTGTTCAACGACAAATAGAGAGAAACGCAAGGGCAAGAACTTTATTATGATGAGGCACAAGGCACGTGGCAAGGTCAAGAAGAGTTTTAAGGACAAACAAAAGGCTCTAAGGAATCATCTACTCAAACAGAAGAAAATGAAGTAGGATAGTATGATTTTTTTTAAGATAGTCTAGGGTTTGTAAGTTTTTAAAAAATAAAAAAAATATTTCTTAATACCGTTTGTGAAGACTTTGTTTTGTGTTGCTTTTATAAGAATTTGTTTGGGGGAAACAAGCTTGATCCTGAAGAATCCGGTGAAGTTGTATAAGTTCAATATAAATGTTTATTAAAAAAAATAAGCAGCAAATACAGCTTTACAAGGAGATTATTAATTCTATTGATACATGAAGTCTTCTTCTGCGACATTTTTCTGGAACAAGTTTATTCAAAGGATAGTTATTAGCTTTGGTTCCCATTCATTTATTAAGTACGGCGCCGTTAGAACTTCTTCTAGCGGATACATCTGAAAAGATTAAAATGAAAAAGAACGATAGTGGTGTCTGGGTGTAACTGCAAACCTGCATAGAAGCAACCACACTGGTCACCAAGTTCTCTGGCAAATCCTTGTCCTTGAATCTAAAGTGCATTTGATTGATGTCACAACATTCGTCAAAAATCCATTTTTGAGGACCTTCTTCCCTCAGCGTCAGCATTCGAAAATACTAATAATAAATTTTATTTAAAAAAAATTTTTGCAATATTTTTTGTCAACTTCACTGACAGTTGTTGTCAACAAGAACAAAATGAAATGTCAGAATTAACAAAACTCACCACATCGTTTTTTCTTTGTTTTTAACGCCGACAATGAATGATATACAAAAGAGAACACGAAACACAATGAATGATATACCAAAGCAACAACGAAAATTGAGGGTTTTGAGGCGTGGAACGTACGAAAGTTTTTCCTCTATATAATATATTTACTCTATGCTCTTTGCATTCTACGCAGAATTTCCTTCTCATTCATTCTCTTTTCTCAGCAAATCTCTCTAGCTGATATTGTTTTGCGTTGCAGTTTCAGTTATAGCTTTAACCAATTCAGTTGACAATTCTACTCGCAGCTCTCTTCAAATTTCTCTGCTCATCTCATTAATTTTGAAAGATACAAACACAGGACACAACACCTTCCAGCGATAGAGTTTCTTTACATAAGGTATGATCATGGCTTTTTATTGAGTTTTCACAAAATTATTTCATCTCTGGCATTATACTCAATCTCTTGCGCATCATTTGTGTTCTCTCGAATCCTCTCTCTGCACAACCGACCATTGGCCAAGTGATTTGGTTCAAGGGTCCAAGGCAGGGTTGCCAATTTACTTCATATGTTGTAGATCTACTTCATTTATTTATTTGTATGCATCTGCTTCGTAGCACTTATTTCTACTTCGTTTAACTTGTTTTAAGAAACGATAAGAAATTTACTTAAAATGTGTTGAATTATTTTTGTAAGTCAAAGAAGTCTCTGGATGTTTGTTCCAGCCAGCTTATCTCGGAAATGTGTGTTGTATTAACATGCTTAGCTTGGTAGGCTTAATATATAACTTGTATGTGATAGGAAGCACAGTTATTGGGATCCAGAAAACGACAGAACACCTGAGCAACACCGGGCGGGTCAGCTAGTATTAAATAAGATGAGTATACATTACTTTTTTATAGTTTTGGTTTTCATTATCTGCTACATATTTTGCAAATCTACTTCGTTTTTGTGGGCGATCTACTTCATTTTCTGGACTCAGCATTCCCATCCCAGGTTCAAGGCTTCAAGCTGTACATTATTTGTATTCAAATATTCCCCGTCTCCGACTGTTTCACTGGTTTACTTCGGCAACGGGTTTACGGTAGAGAGTTTCCTTATCAAGCTACCTGGAGTGTGATAAGGCTTGTAATATTAAATTTCTTCCTTCTGTTTGTTGGGCAGTCCGGCTCTGAACTTTCCTGCAACAAGAATATGGTCAGAGTCCGCATTTGCACCCCGAAATATGTGCACGTCCAATATGTTAGATGTTTGCCTCACGGCAATTAATACCTTGCACCTAATTGATTAGCTTGGCGGTTCAACTATCTCAAAATCTTCAGGTTTCTATGGGTATTCTCCATCTAGCGAACTTAGTGCTACTTATTACTAAGTATTTAGAGATGCTGCTAAGACTCACAATTGTTATCCTTTCCGACTTTAGTCTTTGATCACAAGTCTGACATAGTACTTCGGATAGATTCTGTAGTCCTTCTTCATAGACTTCTCAACTCGTCGGCAATATTCCTCAATATTGGATTAATAAAAAATGCGTAAACAAATAATTTTATTTTTTATAGATTCTTCTATTAAAAACTGGATCGTTTGAGTTGGCGATCGTACGCATGTCACGTCTGCTAGATCTCTCACAGAACGCCGTATTATACGGTGATGTAATGCTGCCGCAAGAAGCCTTTTACACTTCCGATTCGTATGAGATGCGATTAGTGTCGTGTATCTTTGAGACAGCAAAATCAATTGCCGAATTGAAACTGACTGAAACCGAATTGGCTTTATATCAAAGTTTAGTGCTGCTGTGGCCGGGTAAGTATATCAGTGAGTCCTTGAAAAGCTATCTTTATACCATTTTTTATATAATTAATGGTTTTGTTGGGATTTTTGTTCTTCTTTTTTTTATTTTTTGATATTTTTAGAACGAAATGGTGTACGTGGCAACACAGAAATCCAGAGGCTATTCAATTTGAGTATGAATGCCATTAGACAAGAGCTCGAAGCAAATCATGCACCATTGAAGGGTGATGTCACAGTGCTGGATACGCTGTTAAATAAAATACCAACCTTCCGGTAAGATTTATGTCGTGTTTTTGTTTAAGAAATCACTTCTTCAATTTGATTTTTTTTTTTTTAAGTCAACTTAAATTTGAAAATTTGTGAAATAAAAATTTAAATTTTAATTTTGAACGTTTTTGTTTCAAAGTAATATACAAACTCTGCCAGCACACAAGAATTTAACAAATTACCCTAACCACATTTAAATTATATTCCTTCAATAATTGTTTTTTTTTCCTTCAATATCCTTTAGTGAACTGTCAATAATGCATATGGATGCGCTGAGTAAATTCAAACTAGAACACACAAATCTGGTGTTTCCGGCATTGTACAAAGAATTATTCTCAATAGATTCTCCGCAGGACCTGACATAACAGCAAGCAACTGCCGCACCACCAACAACTGTAGCAGCAGCAGCAACAGCAACATCTGTTGCATCACCACAAGATTAAAAAAAAATTAAAGAAAAAAAAAACAAAAGTAAAACCATTGCAAATTTAATATTAAAATATAATTATAAAAAAATACATATAATAAAACAAAACAGAAAAATAATAAAATTATATTAAAACGAAAAAAAAATAAAAAAAAAAGTTTATACATTTTTTTAAAGTAAACAAACAAATAAAACATATTGTTTAAGTATAAATTTAAATTACAAGCAGCGTTACCAACAAAGCAAAACAAAAAATATAATAAAATAATGTAATAGTCTTAAAGATTCTCATCAAAAAATAACTCACGCATACACGCAGTTTTCAAACAAACAATACAAAAATAACCATAGAACAATATAAACCGTTTTTAGCAATATTCTCTCAAAAAAAACACATACATTTATATAAACTCCCCCTTAAACGAAATTAAATATATATCTAAACAAAGACTTGAACAAAAAAAAATGAAACTTTAACACAAAATCTACGAAAACAAAAATAAAACAAATTTAAGATTATTAACTTCTTGAGGAACTAATCATTTTAATATTTTTTTTTGTATAAATTAAAAACAAAACAGTTTTAAAATAATTTGTTCTTCATGTAATAATATTTAATTTTTTGTGTTTGATAAAAAATTGTTTAAATTAAAATAGAGGGAAAACATACAATTACACAAATGAGAGATAAGAAAATAACAACAACTAACCGTAAAAAAATAAAACACACAGTTTGGAAATTAAAATTAACGTTTTTCTTACAAAGAGACTTTTTGGTAAATTGAAGGACTGTTTTTAGAATAGAAATTTATGTTGTCTTTAGGAAGTATGTATGTATTTAAAATTCGAATTTTTTGAACAAACCGTTAGATACAACCATAATTATTGTTACACAACATACACATCTGTAACTCATGCCATCCATATAAAATATTCATGGACATCAAACATTTTTGCATAGTTTGACAGACTTGTTTGTACGATGGAAGCTAATTAGAGGCAGGAAGCATTATGTAAGCTTCTTTTCTTTTTGTAAAGCTTTTCATAAGCTAGTCGATTTTTCTTCCAAACAGGTTTACATAAAAGTGGATAAAACAATACTGATCCCATTCCCACGACGATTTTGTATGGTTTATTCTTAAGGCCATGAAATATCCCACTTCTGAAAATGTTGCTTCAATTCAAATAATTTTTTTAAGTCTTCTCGAATTTTATTAAATGTTGCATCCATACAATGTTTCCCATAAAAAGACTAGTTCCACAAAAAAAATAAACGTTCGAACGTTAACTTTGAGACTGACATTACAGCAACATCACTTTTGATACTGAGTATTAACCAAGACTTAAAACTAAAATGCTAGCATTTTCTTATGATTTTGGCTAAAAGCCTTTTTTTAATATTTTGAAACGAAACAGACAAAAGTCACAGCGTAAGAATGCAATGTAAGATAAGAGTTGTTGCCTCTAGTCTTTTGTGGAGGAAACATTTAAAGTCATTCTCATACAATTTTAAACTCAAATCAAAATCAGTTCACCCTTGAGCCCAATTTCGGACGTACCGTGAAATATAGGGATTCTTTTTTTAGCCGTACAACACGACTTTGGAATGGTTTACCCGGCGAGATTTTCCCTTGCCATTTCAATTTGCAAGCATTCAAAACCAATGTTAATCAACACCTCCTATCTCTCCCCTCCCTATCTTCCTAAAGCCTGCGCAGTGTGATACATTAAAAGGGAAATAAATAGTCCCTTGTGCGTGCGTTAATTATATAAAAAAAAAAAAATCAAAATCTTTCTCATATTTTTTTACTTTTAAAAAACTCTGATCCACTTTAAAAATGTTAGCCTCTCATCAAGCTTTCCGTCAAAATAAGAATCACAGACAAACTTCGTATTTTTTTTGTTTTCTTAAATATTTTTCTTACAAAAAAAAATGGTTAGGGCTAGATACTAATTTTAAATATTTAACAACGCAAATCTTTCTTCTAAAACAAAACAAAACAACAACAATTTAATTGAGGCATGGTTTAAAATTTGATATACTAAACGTAAAATTAAGTAAACAAAAAATATACATCTGCCTTAAATCTTAGATTTAAATTTAATTTGTTTTCTTTAGTTAATAATGCAAAAAATTTGTGTAAATTAAAATTATATTATTATATACCATAAAACTAATTTTAAATCATTGTGTTCTATATAATATATTGGTTGAATTGTGTTTTTGTTAAATAATACACGAAACGATATATGTATATGTATTTATGTTTGTATAATTAACAAGTTTATTTTCTATTTAGTTGTTTCCGACGTAGGTAAATTTTAATGCAGGTAAATAAAAAAAATGCATTAAATAGTAGAATGTCTGTATTATTTTTAGTAAAATTAAAAAAAAAATTATATCAACATTTCTACCGTTATTTTATCGAAAACAAAAAAACTGTAAACCACAAAAAAACAAGAATATCGAATGAAAATGTTTCATTTTTTTATGTTTTACTTGTTATAAAGTTACACCAGTCGAGGTTTAAGACTCCCTCCTCGCCCCCCCCCCTCCCTTCTCATCATATTTTTTTACAAATCAAATAAATCATATCTCGTTTGTCTGAGATACAAATGCAATACAACCACACACTACATATAATTCTTTTTAATTTTATTTTAATAAAATTGTTAACGCATTTTATTGAAAAAAACAAAGTCTTCAATTTATTTATTTTTACTTCTTTGCCTGTTTTTAGTTTTTATTTTTTTAACTTATGGGTTTTATTGACTTGTTAATTATTTTTAAAAAAATATATTTTTTAATAGTTTGCAAATCCCATTTGATTTTTATTTGATTTTTTTTTATGTATACATGTATATTTTTTAATGTCGAATAATAATAAATTAAACGAGAACAAGATTTTGTTTTATATGCAGCATATATACATTTTATTCACATAAACGCAAGTTTATAGGAATATAAATAATTTTAATTTGGAATTGTTATATAGATTTTAGATTTTTTATTTGTAATCATATATTTTATTTTCTATATGTAAACAAATTTATAATTAGATATATTTAGTTTACTCTTCCGAGACTTAAGCTTGATTGAATAAAACAAAAATTAAGAAAATTAAAAATTGAAAAAAAATCTTATATTGACTTATAGGTAATGTTTAATTATAAAATATACAAACAAAAAAAAGTGAAGTGGATAGTTATAGAAACAGAAAATGATATAATAACATAAAGATTTTTATTTTATAAAATTAAACTTTTGTTTTATTTGTTTTTATTATATTTTGTTTTGTATTTATCCGTTTTTGATGTACATGGTGTCTGGTGGTTCATTTATATTTTGAACATTAAATAAAAACTTACTGGTTGACGTATGATTTCACTGAAAGTTATGTTTAGATAGAGTTGCCTGGTTTTAAACTTTTGAAATCATGTCATGGAAATGTGCTTCGTCTTGTTGCACACGCTGTTCAAAAGAAAGCCTCGTCTTTCGCGACACATGTTGCAGTAATGTGGGTTAAATTATGCTGGTTTCTTTCTATTAACTTCCACTTCCCCGACACTGCGATATTTTTACTTAGAAATCCACACGATCGGTGATTTTAATGACACCACACACTACCGCATCTCCTCACAGTGTTTTATTTTATCTATGAAACAACCTTTTACAAAAAAAAACATAAATCTGCCGGTTTCCGTTCGAAACCAAAGCTTCAATCAACAAGCTTCTCAGCCAGCTTCGTTCCTAGCTAGCTGGCTCCAGCTTTGTACAGGGTGGGTCAAAAGTGGCTCCCAAATTGACTTTTATAGATTTAATTTCGTATTAATTATTTATTTTATAATCACAAAATATGATTTATGGAGATTTTTGTGGGCTAAGTATGGAATATAATGTCCTTCAAATGAGCACCAGCTTCATGGTCATAAAAACGGGCTCTTTCTAGAGCGTTTTCCATAACACTTCGTAGGAGAACTGGGCTCAGCGCCTGCATTTCAACATGAATGTTATCCTTCAGCTGAGAGATGGTGGTGGGCTTATTTACGTACACTCTACGCTTCAAATAACCCCGCAGAAAAAAGTCTGGTAGGGTGAAATCCTACGTGGAGACAAACTAAATCCTGAATTTTTGGAAATTATTCGGTCGCCGAATTTTTTTCTTAGTAGCGCCATTGTGGTGCGAGCAGTGTACGCAGTAGCTCCATCTTGCGTAAAAACACGTTCTTGAGGATCTCTTGGCTTTAATTCTTGTCCAAATTGGATTTTTTATGGAAACAGCTGTAATTCGGTTCTTGGAACTTTTCGCAATGAACTGCGGGACACACTGAATTGATCAGAGCACCTTCGTGTCGATGTTTCTGGACTCTGCATAACACTTGCAAGTATGCGTTCCACATTCGCTTCAGTTGGGGCAGTGCGCGGTCTTCTGCAGCTCCTTGTCAACGAAATCGTGCCACCAGAGTCGTAATCATGTGGGCAGAGGGTATATTTGGCACATTAAAATCACACCGATAAGCTCTTTGGGTTAAAGTAATCGAGTAATTATTTTCAAAATAAAATTCAATTAGTTTGGTCCTCTGTAAAGCGCTGTAGTTCATTCTAGTAAATCTTCCAAGTTTGTTTTATAAGTAGCTTAAAAAAGAAAACAAAAAAAAATTAAAAACTGAAAAGTAATGACTTTTTCAAATTAGGAAGAAACTTTTGACCCACCCTGTACTTGAAGTTGACCGATGGCCTCTTCGACTTGGGTGGGCATGTTTCGATCATCCTCTACTGGCCCAATGCCTCCGGGCCGGAGTGTAATCGAAGATTTTTCGAAACAGAAACAGTTTTGTTGTCCATCTCTTGTGAGCTTCGCGTGATGGCTTTGTTGCTACTAACTAGGAAAATAGGAATTTTTAATGGTGAGATTGACCGAATGGCACTAAGGTTTTCTACTAGTAGCTCTACTGGGGTCAGTTAGGTTAGTTTTATCACACTTGAGTTTTCTGGCAAGTGGTGCAGTGCAACTAGATTTATAACACCAATTAAATCGTTTGCTATAAAGTGATACTGAATATACTGAAAATGTAGCAAAATGATTAGTATTTGTATTGTTTTATTACCTCCCCTTCTGATCTGGCTATAATTTATTTTTCATTGAGATTTTACTACATAAAACTGAAAAACATTATTTTTTAATATTTTAATATTTTTATTTCAACACATAATAATGAGCTCGAATTCATAAAAAAAAATTGGAAATTAATGTAAATTCAGTTCAAATGATTGCAAATTCAACCCAGATTGAGTATTTTGATTGAAAAAAAAATTGAAATGTTTCTCAAGATTTCTTTACGTTTACCTTTTTCGTCGATGTTTAGCAGAAAGCTTTTTTGCTGGTCGAAAGGCCTAAAGACCAAATTCTCTTAAGCGCTTCTTAACTGTTCCTCATGCTATGGGCAGATTAAGCTCCTCACTAAGCGTTTTAAAAGTTGCGAGATCGAAATCCTCGAACAGTTCGGTAAGTTTTAAACAGGCATGTTATAGTTTCCTTAAAATTATTTTTTTGTTTTAGATTTAAACACATTTTTTCAGGATTTCTATCAAATTTCGTTCTAAATGCCTCTAACTTCATTCAATAAAATAGTTTAACCATAACACTTCACATATTGGCCAACTCCAGTGGCAGCGTTAAGTACAGAGATTTATTCTTCAGTTCTAAGACAAATACTTGGAATTCTTCACCACACTCTGTGTTCAATTTTCAATTCCAATTATGTACCTCCATTATCCAAGAATCTAAAACTTACTTAAACCTATCTCTTCTTCATAAGCGTTCTGTAATAACATATAATGAAGTCATAATAGTCTGGTCAAAATTCTCAACGATCCGATGTGTGCAAAAAATATTATGCAAGATCAAAGATCCCAAAAATGTTTTTAGCTAAACGATAAGTTTTATATCTCAATTGTAGATCAAGCAATTTATTATGTTTAAAACGTGCCCTAACACTTTTTCCTTCTAAGATTTCACCATTTCTGGAAAAAAAGCGATTCTAAAATTCTCTTAAGTGCACTTGGCGTTGTTTTTCGCGGTAGGCCTACTAAACAATCTAGTCCAGTAAATAAACAGACAACATTCATTTCTTTTTTAGCACATAATTCAGAGATTCGAATATGTTCTCAACATCCACTGCTCCGAACTTGTTCTAAGTGCTCTGAAATATTTTTGAAGCACACTTGAACACTTAGCTGTCAATTAATTATATACGTTATTTTCATGTGTTATGGCTGACATTTTTGCTAACGATACAAATTGACTCTTACGTAAAATTAGATTATTAAAATAAAACTCGAAAAAGAAGACGAAATAGTAAGAATAGAAAAATTTTAAATTACAAAAAAGTGTCTTTTTAGTTTCTACATTTATAAAAGGTTTGCAATCGCAATTTTTTACATACATAGCTACTATTTCCATATCTCTTCTGTTCAATGACACATCGATTGTGTTGTGTTCGCCTTTCCCTCAGAATGCTCAGTTGAGTTAGCATACAGTGCGCTCTGATCATGCTCTGAACTTTAAATGAAACTAAAAAACAAGGAAAAACTTTTATTTTTTTAAATCAATATTTATTTTTAATTATAAAAAAACAAATTTAACACAGTTTTTAATAATTTAAGTGCAACGCGTTTCGGAAGTATATTCCATCATCAGGCGTAGTCGATATTTTGTACTGTATTATTTAGCTCTATTTAATTTGTATGGATTCGTTGTTGTTATTGGTGTTATTTATTCTAATTAGCTGTTGTCTCTTTTTAATTTGATGTGTCGTAGTGCGGTGTCATATAGCGGGTTGATCTTTTGGATCAATTTGTCGTTCAATGTGTTATCCTCCTCTATCTTGTGTGATTTGTAAATTTCATATTCTTCCAAGGCGTCGAGTAATCTCCCTTTCTTGCAATAGTGAAGTGGCGTCAAGTTATGTTCGAAGTCAGTATAATTATGTTTTGTCTCTATCAGGTGCATTGCGAAGTTGGATTTTGAGTTTTTGTTTGGTTTATGTTCTTTAAACCTGTCAATGAATGCTCTTCCTGTTTGTCCAATATAGAATTTTTGGCAATCGTTGCATGTCGATTTGTATACACCTGTGCTGGTTTTGTTATCATATAATTGTTTAGGCTGTAGTAGTTTTGTTAAATTGTTGTTAGTTTTAAATGATATGGTGTAATTTTCTTTTTTAAACCGATTTTTTATTATTTGCGGTAAAATTTATTTTTTTGTTAAATTTGGTTACTTTAATTTAAAAAGTTAATATTTTTTTTTATTTAAGTATTAAACGAAAATGTTTTTGAAATTTGAAATTTTCAATTTTTTTGTTTTTAATGGAAAGTTTTAAAAAAAGTTTTAAGTGATACTCGAAGCGTGGTACGTTAAAATTTATTTTATCAGCTTATCAAAACTCAAAAGATTTTCACATTTTTATGGTAGTGCAGTTTAAGTTGAATATAAAAAAATGGAAGGGAGGGTGAAACGGGATGGAATGGAATCTATGGTTCATATCTTTTTCAATTTGAATTCAATGCATTCTCTTTTAATATGGGGTCTTCACGAGAGTAGACCGTTCTATTTACTTTAAATGCTATTAGAGAAAGAACATAACAATAGGATTTTTTTCTCCGGTACATTTCTGCAAAGTAAACACAGTGCTGTTTTTTTTAGGCGTGTGGTTTTCAATCTGGTAATACTTTTTTCGGAGTTGGTCTTTTGTGACAGCCGTTACTTGACTTATGCTCAGTTTGGTTTGCCATTTCATAATGAATAGATTTACTCCTAAACAACATTTGCAAATCGTGCAAATTTATTACCAATATAATTGTTCGGTTTTTATGGAAGATTTTGCGGAAGGATCCTGGTTTGCGGGCTTACAAAATCCAACTCGTGCAAGAATTGAAGCCGAACGAACCATCAAGTTCACGTTCGGTGAAACGGCCCAAAACGAGATGGCCACCCATCCGATTTTCACAAATTTGGGAAAATTAGGCCTCTCGGCTGGAATTTATTCGAGCCAGCCGCCGCGGCCACTTGCCCGAAATTATTTTTAAAACATAATGGCAAACCCAATAAAGCTAAATTCTTTTTTTATATACGTTTTTGAAAACCACACGTCTAAAAAAAACCTCCTTTAGTATGCTATAAATTCACAAAAACAAATTTTCTAGCACTCTATTTTTCTTTCTTTCTATCAATATGACACATAGTATACCATAAAATATAGAACGTGGAGACACCGTGTAATATTTGTATATATGTATTTCTTATAGTACTCTCAAAAGCATTTTTTCATTGCTACACGGTCCGCAAGAGTGGTCCTGATATCACCAATTGGTGTGAATATAGAATAAGAACAAAGCACAAAAATACTTTTATGCAGGTAAATGTTCTCGTCTCCACTATTAAGAGTTAGTTACTGCATGGTATTGAAGATGGCCGAAAGTCAAATCACATCCATAAGAGTACTGGAATGTACATAGATTTATAGTATATGTATATATACAATGCCTTTGAGATTTAGTAAGAATTAAAAGATTTGTAAAAATTCTAGTTATTTAAAAAAAATGTTATACTACAAGACCTTACTATATCACATCAGAACTTGTTGGCCAACATAATACAACCAAATTTTTAGTAAGCTTATGGTATCGTTTCGAATGATTCTAAAAAGGAGATCTTAGTAGAATTTTCTAAATGACTGAATATATCTCATGTCCTTAGATTAATTAGTAAAGTAGGCAGGTGTAGTAGGTACAAAAACCTATACGTAAAGTAACTTTATCACCAGAATTATTTCAAGTAATGTGTTGCCAAGTTTTCATTTATGCACTATAACTGTTGCATGCCCAATTGTTGGTTGTTGGTTGGTTGGCGCAACAAGCGTTCTATCAAAAGTTGAAGAACTTCAACGTCCTCTTCGTAACGTAAAAGTTCTATGAAACGTCTATATCTCTTTATTATCTTGTTCTTGATGTACTAAATTTGTCTCATCTTTAAATTCACTATCGCAAAACAACAAGTCAATAAATGTAAAATCCATGTTTTTTAAGAAATCAGCAGTCAAAATAGAAAAAAACAAAACATCGAAACGCAGTTACTCCTACGAAGTTACTGTCTACAAAAAAGTTTGAAAAAATGAATCCGAATTCTAAAATATTGGTAAACTGATATTAATTACAAAGACTGTGAAAGCGAAGAGAAATTTATATTATCCTAACACTTACTTGCTTAACCAACATGGCTCTCCAGCCAGCTCGGTCTTTGGCTAGCTGCCTCCAGTTTCGCACTCCAATTTGGTTGAGGTCGTCCTCCACTTGAGCGCGCCACCTAAGGCGAGGTCTTCCTTGACTGCGTCTACCCTCTGGGATGCAATCGAAGATCCTGCGAGCCGGAGCATTGTTGTCCATTCGCTCTACATGACCTAGCCATCTTAAACGTGATATGCGTATTTTTTTTGACCAGGTCAATGTCGCTGTACAGTTCTTATAGTTCTTGGTTGAACCTTCTCCTCCAAAGCTCGTTAACGCAGGTAAGTCCAAAAATCTTCCGAAGAATCTTACGTTCGAAACGACTAAGGATATCTTCATACGGCTTAGATAGAGTCCATGCCTCGGCGCCATAGAGCCGGACTGGGATGATTAAGGTCTTATACAGAGTCTCCTTTGTCTTTCGAGAGAGAACTTTGCTAATCAATTGCCTTCCTAGCCTATAGAAACAGCGATTGGCAAGAGTAATTCTTAGCTTTATTTCTGACGAGATGTTGTTGTCAGATGTTATAACGGATCCGAGGTAAACAAAGTCACTAACTACCTCAAAGTTGTACCTGTCTATCGTGATGTATTGTCCAATCCGCCGGGGTTGTGTGTCTCTTTTTGTGGACAACAGGTACTTCGTTTTGGCCTCATTGACTGCTTGTCCCATTTTAGCCGCTTCAGCTTCAATGTTAACAAACGCTTCAGTGACAGCTCGCCGAGTTCTGCCAATGATGTCTATGTCGTCAGCGTATGCTATCAATTGCACAGATTTGAAAAAAATGTCCCACTAGAATTTTCCTTGCGAAATTCTTATAATTTTTTCAAGTATTAATTTAAAGAAATCGCACGATAGCGCATCACCTTGCCGGAATCCTTTTTTGACATCAAAAGCTTCTGTGACGTCAGTACCAACCTTGACGGAGCAGCGAGAGTTCTCCATCGTCATCCTGCAAAGTCGGACGATTTTTGTGTAGATGTCAAAACCAGACATGGCTCTGTATAGCTCGTCTCTATAAATGCTATCGTACGCGGCCTAAAAATCGATTAAGAGATGGTGGGTATCGATTTGGAATTCTTGGGTAGTTTCCAGGATCTGCCGTAGCGTGAACATTTTTGATCCATTGTGGACTTTCCTGGTCTGAAACCACACTGATACGGGCCAATCAGGTTGCTGACGAAAGGTTTCAGGCGTTCACATAGTACGGCAGAGTGGATCTTGTAAGCGATATTCAGGAGACTTATTCCTTTATTGTTGGCGCAGTTTAGAGGGTCTCCTTTTTTGTGGATCGGGCAAACGATGCTGAGGTTCCATTAATCAGGCATATTATCCTAACAATTTGTGGTACAAACTTTTTGAGCATCACTGTTTACCATACATATCTCATTGCCATAAAACGGATCAGAGAAAGTAAATCTATTTTCTGAATGAATAAAGCAATCATAAAACTACAAGGAAGCAAAACATCGCAAAGTGTTTAAATCTTCGATATTTGGTTGGAAAATAAATGTTTGTCAATTAAAATACTTGAAGAAATCAACTCTTCTAAATTTTCCCTAAACCGAGTTTAAGTAGTAAGAACAGGAAAACATAAAACATAGAAATAAATTTACTTCTTCAGAATCAAAACAAACGTTTGATGAAACATATCGTTTCTTAACCGAGATCTAACTCCAAGCTAGTTTCAAATCCGACTTCCTTGGTCTTAAAATTTGGTAAAGTTATGATTGAACGTGAAAACATAAAACATTGAATCGCATTTATTTCTTCGAAAACAAACAAAATCGTTAAAAGACGTTCTAGCTAGGTCCAAATCCAAGTTTCAACGTCTATAAACTTGGAAAAGAATTGAATAAGAACTCATTTCGTGAATAAGAAAGATTTTTAAAAAAATCGCACATAGGAAGGAGTCCCTCTAAATATCAAAATACTACAAAAAGTTCAGCTTTCATAATCAAAAGAATAGGCTCAATGTTTATGCTGCAATTTTTTTTCAAAATATTTTACACAACATTTTTAATTTTTATATCATTCAAAAGCACTGAAAAAATATGGAACAATACGCACACTGAAAATGAGACCAACACTTTCCAAAATTGACCTCACAATAAACAAAAAAAATTGTTATTGAAAAAAAGAACATTTCTCAAATTTTTTAAATTTCTTAAAATTTAACTTTTTTAAAATTTAAAAAAACCTGCCTCAATAAAAGTTTTATTATTTTTGTTTCCTTTCATAACTAAAATCTTAACTTTATATAAATGTATGGGTGCATTTCAAAAATATACCTTATTAAACAAAAACTTAAATATTAAAAAAAATAATAATCAATTAAAAATATTACAAGAAAAAAACAATTAAAATGAACAAAAAAACGCATTTAAAGTGTTAAATTAGTTGAAAATATCAACTTAAAAATAAATTCAAATTACAAGATTATAAGATGCTATATATTATACATACTTATATATATTTAAACCAAAATATATATATATGAATTACTTGCCTTACAGAATATTATTATATACATAATTCATAATGAAAAAAATATATATATTTAACTATTTATTATAAGAGAAATTAATTTATTAAAAAAAAACAAAAACAAACATTATCTGGTCGAGCGTCGTCGTATTATATACTCTCTCGTAGCAAAAAACACACCTTATACATTATAGGTTATATATATAGTAAAGAAATCGTAGTTGATTTATTTGTTGATTTTGTTGAATTTTTTAATAATACAAAATTACTATTTAATTTCTATTTCACTCTCTCAAAAAAAAATGCATACTAGAAAAATTTTGTTAAATGCATAAATTTATTATTAACAGGAAAATAAGTAAAAATAATTAAAAACAAACAAAATTATGTACATACATGTCGTGACTATATACACGCATATAGATTATATATATATATAAAGACAGAAAAAATATCAAACTGTTGAAAATAGGCGAATGAATGAAGATCATATATATATACAAGTAATTATGTATGAACATTATACAATTAGTTAAATTAATTTGTTGATTAAATATATACTTATACAGATTTATATATACAGAAAATATTTAATAACAAGCAAAAATGGTGAAACAAAAAAATAATTATCACATAAATCAAATATTTATTAGCAAATGAAAGTATACAAATAGATCTTATATTATATACAACACTCACACACACTTACAATTTTAATTTTGTTCTTGTTTTTATTTTTTGGGAAGTTATTTGAAGAACTCATTGTTTTCAGCCTAGAAGACGAGGGGATTTTCTTTTGTATGAATCTATAATTTTTTACTTTAAAAGGTTTTGAATTTAGTAGCAAACAATATTTTTTTATTTAAGAACAAATAAAAAGTTTCTTAAAAACTAATATTCATTCCTCCCTGAGTTTTGCTAGGTAACATTTCAAAAGCTACTCAAAATGTTTAAAAACTCTCATGAATTTTTTGATTTACAACGTTAAATATTTTGTAGGCGTGTCCCAATTTTTATTTTATTCCAGTTCTTCGCACAATAATTTCATGCTTCGACATTTTTTATTATTTCTATAAAAAAAACAAATAGTTGTGTAAATAATAAAAGAAGAAAATCAATTTTCATTTCCAACCACACGGTAGTATAAAACCCTCGTTAATCCTTAGCTTGACCGTAAATTAAAAAAAACCACAAAATCAAATTCCATTTTTCTCCCAAAAAATGAAATATATATGCATTTTTATCTAAATAGGGAATTTTTTATACTTTGTTTATTTTTTCAGTATAAAATGTTATACCTTAAATTAAAAACAAAAAAAAATAGTTTAAGTTATTTTGTTGAAATAAAAACACATTTAAATATAAATGAAAAAACATTAAATTAATTAAGTAAATTTTTTTATATAGACAAAAACGACAAAAAAAACAGAAAATATAAAAAAAATCTCTTTAAATAGGGTGACATAAATTAATATTAAGTATAATTAAATTACGTTTATATAAAGTTTTTTCTGTAAATATAAAAAAATTATATATATCTACTTACATATATATATGTATAACTGATTAAATAATTTTTATTTACTTATTTGAATAAGTTTGTACACTTTTTATTACTTTATTAATTAAGGAAAATAAATAAATTGGTTTAATATTATATATAGAAAAATATTTATAAATAAATTAAATACAAAAACAGTGTCCTTATTGACTTATTTTGTTTACTTACAAAAAAACCTTGTTTATTACATGTCATTGATTTTTTCTTTTCGCCTTTTTTTTATTTTTATTGATTCGAATTAGTTTAAGGAAATAAGAAACATAAACAGAGTAATATAGAGGCAAAATTTTGTTATAAAAAAAGGAAAAATTACTGAGTAAATACAAAAAAAATTAAAAAAAACAATATACATGAATAGATAAAAAACGTATATAATATATATGCAAAGATTATTATATATATAATTTTTTTATTTCGAAAAAATAAAAATAGTGAAATTCACTTTTTAATTAAAATTTTCATTATTATATCTAAACTTTAAGAAGATTAAAATACAAAAAAAAAGGAAGAAAAAACAACAAACATACAAAGAAAATTTTGAAAAGAAAATAAGAGTCTTATATATTCAAATGGATAAAACAAATTGAAAGATGAGAAATAGAAAGAATGAAAATAAAAATATAGTTAAAAAAAACGTTTTTTTATTTAAATTGTTATAAGACTAGCTTCTAACAGCGACTATGCCTGTATGGACTTTAGAATCAATGATTTTTATAACTAAAATTAAAACTTTAAAGAAAGTTATTCAGATTTCTCCCACAGAACCTGTGTAATTTTTCCGAAAAAATATATCCTGTGTAGTATTATAGTGAATCCTGTTTCTTCCAAATCTATCTCAACAGGAACCGTACATTTTTACCGGAAAAAAATCTAAATCCGTTAAGCCGTTGAGGCGTGATTGCGAAACAAACATCTAAATATTAACATTTATAATATTAGTAGGATATTTAGTAATAATTCTTTATATACATTTCTGATAATTTTTAGCAATTTTTGCTTCGAGATTTTGATAAATAAATTCTTCGTTTTTGTTATTTATTACATGTATCACTAATATATTTATTAGTTTTAGCTCTAACTCTAAGCAGTTTTTGAGGCAACAGACAGCGAGACTACCAGTGTTTTTTTTTTGCAAAGCTATCCCTAGTGCAGTTAGATTTTACACACATTACAAATACAACACGAAACTACAGATAAAGCAGAAACAAAATCTGGCTGCGGATAGATTTTCGAATTCGAAGCTATTTCTCCTCTTAATATGATTGACATAAAAAAGATTTAATTCAAAATTGATCATTTTTTGTATGTTTAAAGCTTCGTTCGTAGAGTAGATTGTGTGATTAGATACTATAGGTACCTACTTCGCGGGTGAGTTATTTTATTTTTACTTAAATTATGTTCAAATTAACTTTTGATTTTTACGATAATGCTAAGTTTTTACTTAACAGTTTTCCCCATATATTTCCGTGATTTCAAATGTAAGATTTGTTTTCAAAATTTCTACGAAAACTCAGCAAACATAAAAATAGGAGAAGAGATATGTATATAGTCTGTTCATACAGTGATATATGTAGTTACCCACGTTCCACTTTTTCATTTTGTAAAGAAGGGTTTATATACATGGATTTGCATCTGCGGATTGGTGGTCGGTTTTATGCACCTACATCTGCATCTTCATTTCTGCAAAGAACAAGGACACAATATAAAAAACCATTTCGGTTTGATAGAGAGGGAAGATAAAAATATAGAAAACATCTTGATAAATCAATATTTTAGGAAGTGGGGAATCATGATGATGTTCATTTTGATTATATTGAATTTCGTCTGCATGATAGTTGGATTCGTTCGGGTGACTCGTTTTTTGAATTTCGTCAATTCTGATTATCTAATATATAAAACTTAAAATTCCTTTTTTTTTTGTTCGTATTTAATGCGCTGCCAATTGCTATAAAATGTTTGTATTCTTTTTTTTAGCAGATTTCGACATGCAAATCAATGAAAAGCTTTTAAGAATGTGAAAGTTGAATATTTAAGACAGAGTAAAATAGTAAATAAAAAATTATCACATCTCTTTCACAACCACGAAAAATTATTTTATTTTAATAAAACTTTATTACAAACGTGGGTGCACTAGTTTTTGCAAAATTTGCAGAAGTGAAACTTTTAAATTCTTAAATTTAAAATTTCAAGCATTATTAAGTTGGTGTTTGTGATTTCCAAATTAAAGATTCTGCTGATGTTCTTTTTCCTATCTATTAATTTATTACAATTAGAAGTACGTTTTAAAATAAAAATACAAATATCACTATTCACTGTTGCACTTTTGCACATATTTGCGTTATTAAATTGAGTTTTTGTAACCAATCCCACCTCACATCATCAAACAAATCATGCATAAACGTTGAATGCAAATATCAAAGTTTTCGAACAAACCCCTTTGTCTAGATAATCGAGATGTCAAGAAATTTGTACATACAACAAATAGCGCTACCGATAGCTCTGGCAAATAAAATACGGCTACTATCGAGATCTATTTGAATGAGGAAAGAGTCAAATGTGAAAGAAATTTTCTTGAAAAACTTGGTATCATCAGCATATATAGTGAGATATGGGAATTTCAATATCTTTAATAAGGTGTGTTTTATAGGGGCATAAATTAAGCCAATGTAATGACTAAAATTTCGGCTTTACTATCTCAAAAATTTAATGGCATTCAATGTTTAAAAATAATATCTGGGGCCTGTATCACAAAACTACAACAAATCACTTGTAACTTGTAAATTATGTGCAAATTTTCGTTTAATAAAGAATACCAATTGACTAATAACTACAAGTATGCTTGACTTGTAACAACATGTGAACTTACAACTGCGGCGAACTTTTTTGTTTCATAAAAGTATTTGCGCAAGAAGTTATTAGTGACGGACTTGTAACTACAGGTGAATTTATTACAAGACTAAAGAGACTAATAAAATCAACCAGCAACAAAAAATTCAAACACATTGCCACCAGCACCAGGATCGTCTTCTTAGAACAATAACACTGTCAGTTTTTGTTCAGTATTGTGCCCCTGAATATCACTTGCATAAAGTTGGTTGTAATGGAACAGCAACAGCAAATTTAGGACTTTGGTCTAACGACGCTGTTGACGTTTCTGTTCTAGCTTGATCAATTGAACTACATAGGTTCTTAAATAATGGCTGCCGGTGTTGCTGGTGTTGTTGTATTTGATGGTTCAATATGTTTCGCCCATAACACGTATAGTTTTATGAAATAGGTCCCCGGCATATGGCCTCCGAGAGTGTATTTAATGAAGGCCATCCTATTGGTCCAATTTCGCACCACTTTTTCGAACATACCCGGTCTTATTTCGTCAATAGTGCGTAGAATGTTGACTTCTAAATGATTAATCGTTGCTGGTTTATTTGACGTACCCCCACAAAAAGTACTCCAAAGCTGTCTAATCACTCGAACGAGGTGGCCTATTAACAGGTTGCCTCGTCTTGTTGGAACTATTTCTCTTCCGAATTTCAATGACATGAGGAATAAAAAAAATCACGTATCATTTGCCTGTAGCTTTCGTCATTCACAGTAATGTTAGCACCGGTTGAGGATTTAAAGACAGATAGACCGATGACGACTTCGACATGTAAACTATGTAAAAAGTCTCATAAGGATTGTGCCCACTTCAAAAATGAAAATTCTGCTTGTTTACATACCGGTTAAGCCAGAAATGAGCCTCATCGCTAAAGATGATTCGACGATAAAAATCTGGTTCAACTTCCAGATAATTTTCAGCCCATTCGCCGAACACCCGACGCAATTGCGGTGCGCTGGTTTAATTTTTGCACCAGTTGGATCTAATATGGATGGAGGTCTAGATCTTTGCTCGAAATTTTACAAGTAGTGGACGGGCAGAGACCGAGTTGCTGACAACGACGTCGCATCGATAAATTTGGGGCTTTTGTTATATTCATGTCTCACGTCTCTGTCATACTCATGTACACACGAAACGCGCTCGATTTGGATAGATATTATCTAAAAAAGAGTCCACGATTTGTAAATATTGCTCTGGTGTAAGTCTGCATGGTGATTTGCCAAAGTAAGATGAAAAAAAAAGTCAAACACACATCATTAGTATGACAGCTAGATTGATAGCTATCCCTTATTATCTCAAAAAAACATGCTTTATTAAAAATAAAAAGGAGAGGACTTAAAGACTTTCCTTGGGGGACCCCAGATTATAATAGAAAGAAATAGACCTTCGCCAAAACTCGGCAAGTTATCGAAATAATCTAAATAAGAATTGTCGGTAAAAGATTGTTTGAAAAATGTGGCTAAGAAATTGGTGATATCTTGTGTATAGAGGTAGCGTAACTATCTGTCTTTCCTTTATAATTGAGAAACTTGTAAAAAGACCTGGGATCGTTAATGAGCTAGAATTATGTTTTTATTAAATAACTTTGGTAAAGGGAGTTGTATGATCTCAGTCCAACCGGTCCAGTGTCTTCTGAGCTTTACTTTTTCTACAACATTTCGATCTACTTTGCCGATAAAATTCTTTCCTTTTTTTCTACTTTAGGAAAGTCTTAAAAACTGAGTTGAAAAAAGCTTATATTGGCATATTTACTCTAATAAAATAATAAAAAAAACTTTGTTTAGTGTTCTAAATCATAGAACAAGGATTAAATAAAAACTATGGAAAAGGTTTTAGTTGGCGCCCAATGCGGGATATTACAACAAAACAATATTTTATGAGTTAATGTACTTACTGATAGTCACACACAAAATTATGTTATTTCCAACAAAAAAAAAGTGCTACCGAAGAGGTACTGTGTCAATCTACTACCCTAAAGGTTTTGGGTTCAAACTTGCTGTGGCACATAACAAAATTATCTTTTTCCGGAAACTGCTTTAATTTCCCAAGAGTAGGCCCTAACCATGAAAACATAACAAATTTAAACAAAAAAAAATGACATTGACAGGAGTAATTAATACAAAACTACTTATTGATATAAAAATCTGTTTTCCATCTCCATCATGAGACAATAATTGTTCTTAAGAATGTGCAACCTAATGGAAAGGCCATGTATGTAATATCCATCTGCCACTGAATAGTGTATCCAAGGCTACTGAAATTGCACTTAGCATACTTGTATTTCAGTCAACCATATCAGCAGAGTTCTTGAAAGATTTAACAATCTAAAAGGCCAAATAATGTCTAATGGCTTTAAAATCCGAGATACTTTTTAGGTTAGTGTAATTTCGATACGATTTTTTAATTTTTTTTTTTTTTTTGTTCTTATAGGCCGGATAAGTATTCCGTAGGCTTAACAACATTTCTTTTCCAAAGAATATTCTTTTGCGGGGTCATTATCTGCTGAACGGTTTTCTAGTGGTGTTTAGTGCAAAGGGAAACGAAAGAAACCGCTGGAAACTGGGTAGAAGATTGTAGTATTACTCAGTATAATAATTGGTGAGTTGGTTTATTCCGTCATGCAAGAACATTAAACAACTCATCGTCAAATTAAAATCACCAAAGCGCAAAATGTTTGTATCTAAGACAATCTTCAAGAATGAAAAAGGTTTGCGGTGTTTTTCTATTTTTTAAGAGACAGCTGAAGTTTATTGAATTAAATTGGTATTTTTGGACAAAATGAAGATAATTTTTATGATCTAGTCATTTATCACAAGTTTTTTCTTTAATGTTGGAAAAGCCATTACAATTACATATAACATTATCAGTTTATTAAAAAGGTAGCCTTGTCAGAACTTAAAATAAAAGTAGTAACTAAAATAATTTCAGCTACTAACCAACGATCTGCTCAATACATTAAGTGTTAGACGAATTCATGTCCGATATTTATATAATTAATATACTGGTGTACCTCAGGGCTCCGTTTTGTCTCCGACCTGCTTTCAAATATTTTTTTTTATAATTAACGCGCGCACAAGGGAATCTTTTTCCCTTTAATGTAGAACACACTGTGCGGGTATTAAGAAGATAGTGAGGGGAGAGATAGGAGGTGTCGATTAGCATTGGTTTTGAATGTTCGCAGATCAAAATGGCAAGGGAAAATCTCGCCGGGTATACTATTCCAAATTCGTGTTGTTCTAAAAAAAGAATCTCTATATTTCATAGTACGTACGAAATCGGGCTCAAGGGTGAACTGATGAGCATTCCTTGCGAGACGAATATTACGGGAGAAACTTTTAAGGGGAGAAATGCAACTGGCTACTTCGAGTGAACATTGTTTATAAAAGAAACTATAAAATAAGGAAAGACATGAAACATTGCGTTGGTGTTCGAGAGGGGCAATTGTTTCAGTAGCAGTTCTATTTCCTATCAATCTTAACGCTCGATCTTGTAATCTATCAAGCAGGTGAAGAGATGTTTGCGAAGGACCTGCCCAGAGGTGGGAATTATACTCGAGTTTGGGCGTATAAACGCTTTATAAAACCAAACCAGATCAGAACGGGAAAAATACTTCTTACACCGATACAGAAAACCTAAGCACTTAGCAGCATTTTTAGCGATCTCAAATATATGGTCGTTCCAACGGAGGTCGTCGTTGACACATATACCGAGTAATGAGAGCTTTTCGGTTTCTTCGATGTAAGTGCCATTCATGGACAATGGCATGGGGATATGTTTAGCTTTAACGACAGAAGACAGCATTGAGTTTTCGAAGCATTAAACTCCACACGATTCCTATTACCCCATTTGACAATGCTGTATAAATCGGAGTTTAATGAGCTTGACATACGGCACCGTTGCAATTGTTCGTCCGAAGGCGAAGGACGTGAATTATCGAACGAATATGAAAAACTGAGTGTAGAATCGTCAGCAAAACAGTTAAGTGGATTAGGAGTAACAGACAGAAGATCATTTATAAAAATAAGGAGACAAAACAGAGCCCTGGGGCACACCAGCATTTATTTTGTGGGAATCAGACTTGAATCCATCCAATACAACTCGTATTGAACGGTCCTGAACATAGCTTCTAGTCCCAAAAGCACGCATTTTCGATAAGAGAGCTTCATGCCAAACTCTATCAAATGCCTTGTAGATATCAAAAGCAATAATCTTACTTTCACCAAAACGATGTAAAGACTTGTTCCACTGTTCGGTGAGATATGCCATCAGATCACCAGTGGAACGGTTGCTGCGGAAGCCATACTGACGATAATGTAGAAGCCTTCGATCTTCGAAATATTCCTTAAGCTGACGGTTAATCAGTGTTTCCATGACCTTAGAAAGAAGGGATGTCAGTGCTATGGGTCGGTAGGAGGTGGGGGAGGATGGGTCACCTTTCTAAGGGACTGGCTGGACAAATGCTGTTTTCCAGAAAGATTCCAGAAGAGTAGGAGCGATGGAAAAGCTTACGCAGTGGCCTTGTCAGTGTGGAAGAACACCTCTTAAAAAGAATCGGGGGTATACCATCCAGGCCAGCGGATTTGTGTATTTCGAGATCTTTGAGAACTCTTGCTACTGTACGAGTGCGGAAAAAAATCTGTCCCATTGAAAAAATTAAATTCTCAAGTACAGGAGAGGCAGCGTGGAGCTAGCAGCTAAATGGACGGCGAGCAAGTTTGCCTTGTCTGAAGAGTAATCAATTGGTTTGTTATTGTCGATGAGCGTTGGAACCGAAGATGTTGAGGAGTTTTTAATATTTTTTTACAAATGACCACAAAATTTTACTGCCTTTGAGTCACTGCAGAACTTTTTGCTGTAATGCAAAAATTTGGTTCTTTCAAAAACGGAGTTGCATGAATTCCGTGTTTGTTTGTTCTTTTTCCGATTTACTCTGGTGTATTTATTAGGGTGAGAAGTAAGAAACAAGTCAAGAATATGGGCGGCTTGCCCAGCAACAATCGGTATACGCGTTGGAACATCGAACAGTTGGGTAACGTGGATGTCATACAATAATGCCTACAGTAGATAAGAAACAGGCAGTTACGCACAAAGGTCATGGGACAGATAAGAGAATGTATTTGCGACGCGAGTGTGTATTATTGTTTCTTCCACAGCGATAGTGGGTATTTTTTCTTGCTTCCAGTGACGCGAGTGGTTATTATTTTATTCGTTACAATATTCGCGAGGGGTATTTTATCATTTTCTCAAAAAGTGTGTAAAACATGACATTACAATGATAGAGAAACATATTTGAGTTACTGGCAAAATTATGTCCGTCTGTCTGTCTGTCTGTCTGTCTGTCTGTCTGTCTGTACGGATGTATCTTGGACTGTAGCCTAAACGGTTGGGCCAATTGTCTTCAAATTTAGAACTTAAGGTTATTTTGACATTCTACAGAGGCTTTTTTTTTCTTAGCTCAAAAATTAACGGTACCTGTCATATAACCGTTATGTAAAAGTTTATATGGTGGGCTAAGAACGGTACCTCCAATAGGAACGGTTTTTTTTCTTCGACTTCGACTGATTTATCAGAGATAATCACTTTTTAAATTTCAATAATTTTTGTTTCTCGATAAACTTCCCACTGGCTAGTTTCAGCAGATCTTATCAAAACTAATTGTGTTAGTCACGATAATTTGTTTGTATCGAACGTGTCTATCTCATATTTGATTTTGTCAATAACTTCACCATCAGTATTGTCAACAAGTGCAAATCCAATTTCAATGCAAGAAAAGCCATTCCCTCATCTATATCACCTAAGCTCAGCAATTTAGCCAAAGAGAAGTTCATTAGCTTTGCTCTAAAGTAGACCATGATTCCCAGACACGCGGCGGCGCGGCTTGAGCCTATTCACTCAACCCTATGACTCCACTAAGTTCTCACTTATGTTGGTGTTAAATGCTTGACAGCGCGCCACGGCGAACTTCTGGAATAAGAGGAAAACAGGCAAAATAAAATTGCACACTCCCACCTGTTTTGTATGTTCCAGGTGTATCACCAACAACATTCGCTATCCCAGGTACACCTACATCGACAACATAATGAGTATCTTCCTCCTCCTCAAAGCGCCTTCCAGAGAGTATATTTGCCGCCACCACCACTCTCTGTCACTATTTCATTTTGTCATTTCAATTCCAACCAATGTTCGTTACAATTGTCAGAGGATGACATTCTAGGTGATGAACTAACGTGTGAGCATCACCAAGTCTCGCAAAAAAATAAGTAAACAGAACGCAATATTGTAGAACAAGTTGTGTTCATCCAAACTCGCATCCGAAAGCAAATCAGAGTTTTAGCAACTAAATTAGAGTTTTTGTGTTTTGTTGACTTTTATTCGGTGTTGATTGTTAAGTGAGTACGGACGGTTGACACGGTACAGTGGATGCAAAAAAAATTAGTCATTGCTTTTTTATTTGATTTTGTGATTTGACTTAGTGCAGTTTTGAAAGACTCACATTAAAAATCACAACAAAAAGTTCGAACAGAACTGGCAGTGAATTTGTTTTTAGAAACAAAAAGTGTTAATGTCGCTTTGATTGATAAAGTAGTTTATTTTTTTGTTTTAATTTAATTTTATACAATTTACTTTGATAAGTTAATAGTGCAGCGTAAATTGTGGTACAAATATTGTCTGTGATTCCTTTTCCTCCAAAAAAGTTATACCAATTTCAATCGATTTCCCGCTCAATCGCTTTGGGGTTTAAATTTAAAATTTAAGTGCTAATTTTTTTTTCAATTGTGCATGGCTTCATGAAAGCTAAGGAATTGAAAAGTTAAATGGAAGAAACTAAACTTGGGTTTCGTATTGGGTTGGTATTCGTTTTAATATGTAGATATAGGGTTGCTATTTTAATCTGTAAGTTCTATGGTGGTTATAATACAATTAAACTAGGCTTTTCACATTGTTCATCACAATAGTTTTAAATAGGCTCCACCAAGTTCTTTGACAAATGGAGTTTTTTCGTAAACCAACTTCAATGGCTGAGTTCGTGTTTTTATTAATTTAATCCGGAGGTGTCCGTCAAAGAGAATTGAGCTGCAAAAGGAGAACATTAAATTAAACCCTAAGACAACTGTATCATTTTTAAATTATATTTTAGAAAAAATGCATAATTCTGGAGCGTATTCACCCATAAGCTGAAAGGGATAGAGTCTAAGGCGCCAACTTAAAGGAGACTTCAGAATAGAAGGAAAGTTGTGATCCTTCTTGTGTTGAACTTTTTTTTATTTTTGATGATTTCTATCCTATGTATCCTGTGTAAGGGGAAGTAATGGATTCATGAAAAAAAGTTGAAATTACTATTACAGAGGATCAGTAAATCGTTTACAAATTAATCACATATTTTTCAATTCTCGAAAATAGAGAGCACGGACGTTCTTGAGTGCCGGTTTTTGATTCAGTCAAACGCTGTCGGGGTAGATGGCATCCACCCCAAGTTTGTCAATACCCTTCAACCTATCATATTGCCGCATATAACTAAGATCTTCAATACAATTTTGACAACTGGTGTTTTTCCCGATCAATGGAAAATGGCAAAGATAGTACCAGTACGCGTATTGCCAATCTGTATATCGGCACAGATTCCCATATTTTTTGCTGAACTACATACTGCTTAACAAATTCAAAATTATTTCAGAGCAAACTGCATGCTACCACAGAATGATCTGTAGAGCAATGTTTGAGTCAGTATATATTTTGCTTACCAAAGCTTAGAGCAAAGTACCTGTGACTACAGATAGTTCAGTGAGATTCGAGTAGCTTGCGTTAGATATTTCTTTTGTGTGGACTAAAAAGCAGGTGGCTAGTTGGTAGCGTTTTTATTTCACTGGGGCATGTTTAGGTACGTCAAAATCTCATATTGACTTACCTAAATACTGCTTAGCGAATTATATAAATGTCTATTCTATGAGGGTATATCTTTTAAACAACAAATTTGAAGATATGTCCCACTTTGATAAATGTTAGTATGAAGAAGGTATGGGGGGCATACTGCCCCACTGCAAGCCCCTGCTTGGGCTCACTATAGAATTTGTAGAAGGTGCAAGGTTGAGTATGTGCAACGTTTCTTTTTGATTTAAAGAACTTTTGCATAAAACCAATCTCGCACATACTACAAATCCCTAAGCAGGGAGTTGCAGGGGGGCTGCATGCCTCCCCATACCTACCTCATACTGATTGGGAGATATAATTTTTGGTGTCAATATCTCGTGTGTTCAATGGTGTGTTTTTGTGTTCATTAAGTTTAAGCGGTTATAAACTTTTCGATTCGATAGAAAATCCAAAGGTGGAGGTGTTGCAATGTATGTCAAACAATGTATAAATTGTCGAATTGTGGTTGAGTCACCCGCAAATAATCCGATAGAATTTTGTTTTATTGAAACTTCCAATGGAACAGTAAAGAGGCTTCTCGGTTGCGTTTATCGACAAAACGTTTATCTACAAACTTATCTAGTTTTTATAACATTTTAAAAGAGCACTCATCTTTGTATGAGGACATTATTGTGTGTGGTGATTTTAAATGCAATTTGTTGTGCAATGAAATGTCAAAATCCTTCACTGAAACTCTTTACAGCTTATCCTAAGAACCAATAAATAAAACAAACCCAACCCATTACACGAGCACTAGCAGTACCTTACTTGATCTTTTTATCGTCAGTCAGTTAGAAAACGTTCTGTTTTACAATGAAGTATCGGCACCATGATCTAATTTTTGCTACGTTTAAAGCAGACTCAGTAGAAAATGAAAACGAACTTATACTTTTTAGAGATTTCAAAAATATTGATATGGAAGGGCTTGAAAGAGATGTAGCTTTTACTGATTGGCATATGATTTATACAATTCCATCTGCCAACTCACAAGTAGCCTTTCTCCAAGAAAAAAATAGAAAGCTATTTAATGCACATGTCCTGGTTAGAACAAAACGAATTCTCAACAAGTCTATTCCATGGTTCACTTTCGAAATAAAAAACTTAATACAAAATAGAGACTCAGCTTATGCGAGGTGGAAAAGATACAAACTTCCAGAATTGTTTGATATTTATCGCACTCTGAGGAATAAAACAAATTCAAAAATTAAAGAATCGAAACGAATATATTGTTCTAAGCGGCTAAATATAAACCTTCCCGGGAATGCGCTTTGGAAAAACATACGTGAGCTTGGTTGTGGACGAAAAAAATCTGTGATACCCGAAAATGAAAATCCTGATGAATTAAATAGTGAATTTACAAAAATACAATCAATGAATGTTTCTCATTCCACTGTTCCTTTTCAAAATCACCAGTCTGCTGAATCTGTAGATGATTATGAATCCTTTAGCTTTTTAAGAGTTGATGAATGTGACGTTGTAAGTGCAGTTTTGGAAATTAAATCAAAGTCAACCAGCTTTGACGAGATTCATCCCTCTTTCATCAAAATAATTTTACCATATATCTTACCGTTTATAACTTATCTTTTCAACACCATTATAACTACGTCTTCTTTTCCTGTTTTATGGAAAACAGCCAAGGTGTTGCCATTAGTCAAGAAAAAAGCTACCCGTAGCACAGCTGCAGAATACAGACCCATTTCGATCTTACCATTCTTGTCCAATGTAATGGAAAAATTATTGCATCAAGAAATAACGGAGTATATACAAAGTAATAACTTAATTAATAGCATCCAGTCTGGCTTTCGGGCAAAACACAGCTGCGTGATTTCATTGGTCAAGGTAACAGAGGATATAAGGAATGCAATTGATAAGGATCAAGTAACTTTCTTAGTCTTACTAGATTTCTCAAAAGCGTTCGACACAATCAATCACAATATCTTATTACATAAATTGAAAAATATTTTCAATTTCTCCTCATTTGCTTGCAAGCTCATAAATTCATATCTGTGTGGAAGATCTCAAGCTGTTTTTGTAAACAATAAGACCTCGAATTACTTGCCAATACAAAAGGGTGTTCCACAAGGATCAATTTTGGGCCCCCTTTTATTTTCACTGTTTATAAATGATCTACCTCTTTGCACTTTTAATTCTTACAAACATCTATATGCCGACGACTACCAGCTTTACTTAAGTTGCAAACTGGGATTGATTGAAGACGGTATATGCAAAATGTAGTGCCCCGTGGCTTAGTGGTTAGTGTGTCGGACTGCTAAGCGAAAGAACCTGGGTTCAAATCCAGCTCATAGCCACCTTTTTTTCTGGGGTACTGCCTCTTGCGAGGAACTGACAAAACCTCCAAGAGTAAAATTTGTCTCGAAAAAGTGCATCTCATGTAGCCGCTCGGACTCGGCGGTAAACTGTAGGTCCCTTCCATACTTGCAGAGTAACAACACACACACAGGAATGGTTGAGAGTATAAGTCACTAGGCCTTGGCTCCTTAAGGAGCTGTCGCGCCAATAAATTTATTTATTTATATGCAAAATAAATGAAGATCTTGAAAATGTAAGCAGTTCATAGAAAATGAACTTAAAATAAATCCTACTAAATCTAACTGCCTTATTATTTACAAAAAATGTTTGGATTATAGCTATTTCTCTCCAATACTTCTTGGTAATAGCCAAATAAAATACGTTGAAAGTAGTAAAAACTTAGGTTTATGTTTTAATAAAACCCTTAGATGGGATGACCACATTCAACAAATCATTGGCAGAATATACGGGATTCTCAGAAATCTTTCTTTGTCGCAACAATTCACACCTCTCAATACTAAATTATTAATGGCTAAATCACTTATCGTTCCTCTCATAACCTATGGTTGTGAAATTTTTTGTAACCATAGTGCTGAAACTAAGCGTAGATTGGTCGTTGCCTATAATAATATTAAAAGATACGCAACTCGAATCTCATTGATGTTTCTGTAGTCACAGGTACTTTGCTCTAACTTTTGTGAGCAAAATGTATACTGACTCAGACAGTGCTCTGATTCAGTATACATTCTGCTCTTCATTTTATTTAGCAAAATGTTGTATGTTTCAGCGCTCTCGAAATCTGTGCTGATATACAGTTTGGCAATACGCTACCAGTACAGAAAACAGCACATGAGTTCAGACCCATTTCTATATTACCCTTCTTATCAAAGGTATTTGAAATAAATTGCACGACTGGATCGCACGTAATTGCTCTTGTGTGCGGTCACAGCTTCGAATAAAATTTGAGAAATACTAAGAGAACTTCAAAGTTTTTTTTTCGATTTTTTGACTTTTGATTATTTGAAGAAAGTTCGTAAGATAGTTTTCAGCGGAAACAATTAAACGCCATTTTACTTCGTTAAAAATGTTAAAAAGTGTGAATTTTTTTTTAAATCGTAGGAACTGTTTTTTTTTAACAACTTTTTTGGAAAATTAAAAAAATAATTATTTACATTTATAAAACAAAATTTAACTGGAAGGAAACAAGCTGTGTACGCAAACGGTCAAATGTCTAGTTTTTTTCCCCCAGAGATCCATTTTTGGTCCACTGATCTTCTCGCTTTTTACATCTACAAATCCTTCCTCAATTAACAATTCAAATCTACGCAGACGACGTTCAATTATACAAAAGTTACCCGCTCGGATTAATTGAAGACTCTGTCTCTACAATTAATGAATACTTAGAAAAAATTTCACTATTCCTATGGGGCAAATGGGCTTTTTTTAAATCCGAGTAAGTCCAGATGTCTCATTATCTCCAGAAACCAGTAGATCTTTCATACTTTCCACAAATTTTTATTGATAACAGCTTATTTTCATGTGAAAAAAGAAGTGGGAATTTCAAGTAATCTTACATAAAAACATTATATTTGAATTGAATTTATTTTTTTTTATTTCATTTTTAACATAGTTATTGATATTGATATTGATTTATTTATTAAATATTTTCACCAATGCGTTTATAATCTGCTGATATTTACATTATTTATATTACTTTATGTATTGATTTCAAAATGGTTATATTTATATGCACAAATTTAAAAAATAAGTCTGAATAAATTAGACTATGCAATTCAAAGTTTAACGTCATCTGCAAACATCAGATACTCACTAAAAATTTAGAGCGCCAGGAATATCATTAACAAACAAATTGAACAAAAGTGGTCTTATGTAATTTACCTTGTGGAAGGCCTGATTCCACTTATATAAAAAAAAACTAGCTACCCCTAGTTGATACGCAGAATTAATTTGGCAACCTAGATCTTCTCAAATATAAAATTTGACAGAAATCCAAACAGCCGTTACGGAGAAAGTCGAAAATTAAATAAACACGTTATATGAAAGGTACCGTTAATACAAAATAGCTTTTTTGGGCCTTTAGTCCACCAAAAATTGGCGTTTCGTCTCGGTAACTCACTTGGACTCATCAGTTGACAGTGAGTACCTTTGTCAAGATCAAGACGCAACTTTCGATTTGTTCAGTTCAACATAGTTTTTGCGAAAAACTTTAAGTGAACTATACCCAACAAGATTAAAATTTTCATCATTAAGTTGGAAAGAAAGAGGTTTAAGTCCGTGGCCAGACTAAGTTAATGAAATGAAGGTTTTAATACAAACTCTATATACTACGTTGTAAGAAAATAAAATTAAAAGACAACTAACTAGAAGACTCAGCACTAATTTTGAACTTTGTTGAATTATTGATTCAAAATAGCTTTTAACGGCCTTTAGTCCACTAAAAATTGGCGTTTCGTCCTCAACCTTAAAAAAATCTTAAATTTTTCATTCCTCCTGCTTTTCTGCACCCTTTACCATTTTGTTAAAAAAAGAATTAAAAAACAATTGAAAAAGAAATAATGTAGTCAAGGCTTAGAAAAAATTAAACAAATCCCAAAGTTTTCTCCTCAACTTCTACTAATCCGGGAAGTTTAGAAATCCAGAAGTTTATTAACTCTCAACTGTCAACTTCGAGTGAAAAAAGGAAATTTACAAGTTGTAAATAAAAATCCTCAAGTTATGTTCAAATTTGACTGAACAAAATGGCTCTTTGCATACTTTGTTGTATTTACGGCACTGTTTCAAATACACCAAATTATAAAATACAGACAAAAAATTATAAAAAAAAATTCAAGTATCTGTTGAATGACATTTCGAATAAAGTAAATGCAATGACATTTCATCGACTTTAAACGTTAATAGATAGTTAATTTCCGAAAAAAAACTTGTGAAGAATTAACAGTACCTAATAATTTCAAGAATAACGCCTCTTTGATTTTATATATTTTTTTAAGTTATAATAAAATTAAAATATTCATATAAAAAAAAAATTATTTTAAATGATTTTTTTTAACTCTAAACATTATAATTGCTTAACGTTTATTAATTCTTCGTTCCCGTGCCCAATTAGAAACTGGAAATCCCATATTAAACCTAATCCCTCAACTGGTAATCATAAAAACAGAATTCCTAAACTGATGATGATTCAGTTCAGAAGTAGGAAACAATCATTTCTAAACAAAAGAACATGAGTGTGATGTCACGTAAATGATGAATCTAAGCTTATTAGATACAAAATTTGTTCTTAATTGTTAACTATGAATATGCATAGTCCATAAGCTCATAACTTAATAGTAGTTAAATCTTGTTGATAAAAAGCAATATTGAATAATTTTACCAACAACTCCGAAAAAATGCTGAATTTCCACCAGGAAAACTAATAAAAACTTCAAATGCGCAAGCAATTAGCCAACAATTATGTTTCTTCTAACAAATTGTATCTCAACCTTAAGCGTATCTGAAGACAAATAAATAATCGCTATACAAAGAACAGCTTTGGTTTTTGATCATAATTTTTGCGCCATTATAAAGAACGCGCGTATAATTTAGGCATCGCATCGATTTTAATTTGAAATGATGGTCTGTTCGTATGTTTCTAGCTCCAGAATAGGTCATGGGAGTTTTGTATGTTTTTTGTGTTATTTTGGGTGGACCTAGAGAACGATAGAATTTCTATGTCTCTTGCGAATTTCTACGTCTGCGCCACTACCTCGAGCCGGAGGGCTAAACGTGGCGGTAAAAAGTGTTACATTCAACTTTCATCTGCCGGGCGGTGTTGATGGAATCATTTCCGCAACTTTAGACAAAAAAAGTATTTTTTTCGGTTTGTTTTTTAATAGTGTTTTATTCGGGTATTCTGATGGACTTGTTCAATCGATCTTGGCCAGGAAGTGTTAGCATTAGCAATTAGTGAAATTAAAAGCGATGAGCAACTATTTAATCAATCAAAGCTGAGATTGTCTTAAAGACTTCAAAAAATAATTCAAAGTTTAGTGCAACATTTTGAGGTCAGAAACGGGTAGTGTGACCCCAAATCATCAAATTTATTATGAATTTTGCGATAGTTTTTCTGACGACATTTGTGCTTACGCAAGTGCGAGCCTTGACTGTGGATAATCAATTGGTCAACGCCCGAAATGGTAAGTAAAAAAATTATATTTTTTTATGAAAATGCTGTCACTGATTTTCCTGGAAGCACTTTATCACAAATTTCATTTGAACTTGACACCTTTTTTATATAAAAATCTGAGGTCATTAGACATGGAACTTTTGGGTAACGAAGGTGTAGAACATAGTGTTCTAACAAAAGAGTGCAGATTTATTAGCATAACATGATCATCAGTGAGTCTGTTGGAACATAAAACTTAATTCTGTGGTTAAAATTCAGCAAAAGTTGGCGAGGAAATGAAGAACTGAGTACGTTGCCACAGTTGAGCGAATTTTTAGAATAAAATTAATTAGAAGTTTGTTTGTTTTTTTTTTCTAATCCAAAACAGAAGAACTTTTTGTTTGAATTTCTTTTTAGATACATTTGTGTAGTATAGAGTAATAGAATTAATCATTTTTAAAGCTCCGTCTTCTGATGTGCACCATTAAATTCAAGAATCTCAAATGAGTTGGAAGAGATTTGGCATTAAAATCCGCGATAAAAGAGTTCAATAAAACCCTAACAGAAAGTTTGTTGCCATCGAAAGAGTTAAATCATAAAATGTATCTAGATTCTAGATTCGTGGATCTTTTTTTGTGTTGTCGTAGATCACGCACCTGAAATAGCATATTTACTCTATTCGTTTCACATGCGTGTATTTCAGTGTATTTCAGAGGTGTTGGCTTTGGCTCTGTTTTTGTTCATGAGTCCATAACGATGCATTTGGGATGGACTGAATATTTTGTACCCTTCTATAACTTTGGAAGCAAAAAAAAAAAAACAGTAGACAACAACATTGATTTCAATGTCGATTTAACAAAAGAGGTGATCCTCATGGGATAGGTTTTGATATTAAATCAAGGTCGATCTTATTGAGAAGTTTTTCTAGGCTTTAGAATTTTGTTATTAGGTTAGGTTAACCTTTTCATGTTGATTATACACAGCATGGGTGAAGAAAAGGAGGGGAGGATGTAAAAAAGATATGCCGATGCAGCTCTGCAAGTCAAAATGATAGGGAAAAAAGATTCGTGGGCAAAGTGTTCCACATTCGTGTGGTAAGCCTAAAAAAGAATCTCTGTATTTGACTATACTTTCGACGTTGGGAGCTCAAGGGTAAATGTATGGGCATTCCTAACAGTGCGATTATTGATGTTGAATCGTTTCAGGACAGGAATGCAGCATGAAAAGCAAAGTGCTTAAGAGATGTGATTTTTTTCTGTTATTGTAGGGTCGCCTATCTGTTAAAGAAACTTAAGTGGGCTTTGGGAGCACCAGTTTATTGGATTAGTTGTTTCTGATAATAAGTCGTTGATAAATTAATATAAGGAAAAGAGTTTGGAGACAAAACAGAGCTTTAAGTGGGGCACACCATAATTTATTTTGTGAATATCTGACTTGAATCCATCCAACACAACTTGTTTTGAGTGGTTCTAAAGGTAAATACTAATCCAACGACGAAGTATTTCATCAAGACCAAATGAACGCAGGGCTTGACTGTTTCTCTCTCTATCAATGACTTAGAAATATCAAGTGCAATAATTTTGCTTCCATCAAAATGGTTGGAGAGATTGATTCCACTTTTTGGTAAGATATACCATCAGATCCCCAGTAGAACTTTTGCTGCGAAAGCCGTACTCAAAATCATTAAGAAGCTTTTGATCTTTGAGGTAATTCTTAATCTGGAAATTAATCAGCGTTTCCATGACTTTGGAAAAAAGGGACGTTAGCGCCATTGCTCGATATTTTGAGGGTGAATGAGTTCCTCCTTTTTTTAGGGACAGGCTGGATAAATGGTGTTCTCCATCCAGTAGACACGTGGAAAAGCTTATGCAGAGGTTTTGGCAGCGTTCAAGAACACCTCTTCAGTATAATGGCTGAGGTAGTATTCGGGTTTTCTCTATGACCCGTTAAACAGAACGAAGCGGAAGAAGATCGGTGCCATAAAATTGCGCTGCAAGCAAATCTGCTTTTCTTAAGAGCTGACAGCAGGAGTATCGCCGAAGACCGATCGTTGGAACCGATGACTTCTGTATGTTTTTTAACAAATGACCAAAAGTTTTAAAGGCTTTTGGGACATTGCAATATTTCTTATCCAATTTTTTGTTCATGTAGAAATGTGGTCAAACGAATATGAGTATTGCAGGTCTTTCTAGCTTGCTGAAACTTTTTCCTATTTTCCTCAGTAGAGTTTGCTTTATAACAGCGAAAACTTCAATCTTTCAATACCCGATAACCTTCTTAGGGTTTGAGTCGAACCTTCAGTTATCTTCAGATTTGATACTTTTTAACCTAAACGGGACGAAATTTCTCATTTCTAAAAGAATATGACCAGTTAATTGTCCTGAAGAAGTTGATCAGACCGTCCCAGTTGGCTTTTTCGTATTTCCAAAGCATTCTCCCAGGGGTTTTTCTTTTAACGGAGTTTTGTTGACATAATAAATATGTCCACTCGCGCTGTGGAAGAAAAAAAAATAGATAAGGGCATCTGAATTTGTCCTATTGTGCTGAGTGTTTATTTGATTTTTTGTATACAAGCTGTCTTATGGTCATAACACCTAAGATAGTTTGTATATTGCAGAAATTTAATTTGGACTTTCATTGCACAGTTCGACATTGTCAGAGTTGTGTTTTGAATGTAAGTATTTTTAAATGGTAAGTGATTTTGGTGTCGTATATTTTAATGTTCGCGGTTTAAGAAAGAATTTCTTTCACGTGTACGTCTACACTGTTCAATACAGGCCAGCTGTCTTGGCATTAAATGAAACTCAGGTTGGAATAAATATTGATTTATCAGAATAGCTGCCATTACTCTTTTCCCATTATGGTCTCGTGGTCTATGTTAGAAATGATATTGCTTGCCAGAGCCTTTCCCAATACGGGCAATGTTCCAACACGGACTTTAACTTCTTGTGGCTCAAATTCACTGTCCGCAAGCATGTCATTCATTATTGTCGTGCTCTTTGCTGGGTTACATCCCAACTGATCGATGTGCCAACACGTACACCGGATGTTGCTGGGAAAGCCGCCCATATTCTTGACTTGTTTCTTACTTCTTACCCTGATAACCATTAGTGTAACTTCTCCATTTGGCACTTCGGATTATTGTGTCATTTCAGCTAATTTCTCATCCTCCAACTATCTAGTTAAGGAAAAACTTCCCACCAGGACTGTTTAGTAATACGAGAAAGCCAACTGGAACGGCCTAAATATTTTTTTGTCCGAAACTTTAACTAGTCACTATGCTTCATCGAGAGAGACATTGATGCCAGTGCTGAAATGATCACAAATGTGATTCTTCTAGGGATGCGTGCTTTTATTCCTAACAGAGTAAAAAGCATCAAGCCTAAAGAAAAGTCCTGGTTTAACTCTGAGTGTAAGACGCTATCAGGCTTAAAGAAGTAAGTTTCCGATCTTACAAAGCCAACCATACAGAGGAAAATCGGAAAAAGCACGAATAAGCAAGGAACTTATGCAACTCCATTATTAAAACAACCAAATTTTTGTATGACCAAAATTGACGGCAAAAAATTCGGCAGTGTCCAAAAGGCAGTACATTTTTTTTTTTTGGTAATTTGTAAGAAATATTAAAAACTCCTCAACATCTTCGGTTCCAACGCTCATCGATAATAACAAACCAATTTTTTACACTTCAGAAAAGGCAAACTTGCTCGCCGCCCATTTCGCTGCCAGCTCCACGCTGCCACATAGCAACGTGAGAATGTAAATTTTTCCATGGGACAGATTTTTTCCGCACTCGTACTGTAGCAAGGAATCGTGTGTAGTTTAATGCTTCGAAAATTCAATGCTGTCTTCTGTCGTTAAAGCTAAACATAACCCCAGTTCTCGGTATGTGTGTCAACGACGACCTCCGTTGAAATTACCATATATTTGAGATCGCTAAAAATGCTGATAAGTGCTTAGGTTTTCTGAATCGGTGTAAGAAGTATTTCTCTCCTTCCGATCTGGCTACAATTTATAAAGCTTTTTTACGCCCTAAATTTGAGTATAACTCCCACCTCTGAGCAGGTGCTTCGCAAACTTGCTTGATAGAATTCAAATTCGAGATTGATAGGAAATAGAACTGCGGCTGAAACAATTGCCCCTCTCGAACACCGACGACGCAATGTTTCATGTCTTTTCTTTTTTTGTCGTTTCTTTTCCAAAAAATGTTCACTCGAAGTAGCCAGCTGCATTCCTCCCCTTAAAAGTTTCACCCGTAATACTCGTCTCGCAAGGAAATGCTCATCAGTTCACCCTTGAGCCCAATTACGGACGTACCGTGAAATATAGGGATTCTTTTTTTAGCCGGACAACACGAATTTGGAATAGCTTACCCGGCGAGATTTTCTTTTGCCATTTTGATCTGCAAACATTCAAAACCAATGTTAATCGACACCTCCTATCTCTCCCTTCCCTATCTTCCTAATGCCAACGCAGTCTGTTCTACATTAAAAGGGAAACAAATAGTCTTTTGAGCACGCGTTAATTATAAAAAAATTAGTAATTTGGATAAATGACACATGCGATAAAACACAAAGAATGTATTTATCAGAATCGGAGGTAAGAAATGTATTTAGAGTCTTTGTGCGTTAGCCTGCTTCTCCTTCATTCTTTTTATTCCCGACGCCTTTCTGATCTCGACTAAGATCATAGTTATCCTACTTTACTGCTTCACACTATTGTGTTCCGCCTGTGGGGTTGGCTGGTTTGACCTCAGAAAACATCGGCAAGTCTCCCGGTTTTGAATTGTTTCATGTCTAAGGCCAATTAAATGCTGGTGTTTTTGCAGTTGGAATGCTTAGGCATATGAAGGCATGTCGGGAGCAAGCATGCTAAGTTAATTGCAGACATAAACTTATTGTTATCATTATTATAGAGAGTAAGATAAAAAATTATAATCTTAACTTAATTTATCTTCAGCCAAACATATCATTATAGTCGGCAAAAAAAATGTAATCAAATTTAAACTTGTGAATTTAAGTCTTAATAAAAATAAACTGAACTGAATGCTTAGGCATGACGGTGTGTTTAAACACAGACAGGCGAAGTAATGTTTGGCAAAGAATAAAGGGTTTCACTGACTGCCAATACAGCTGACCTGTTCGATACAGCATCGTTGAGGAACTATATCAGTTTATAAAGAATATCACATTATCAATGCCAAATTCAAGCCTCTTACTATTTTTTTCCTTCTGGACCAAAAAGAGATAGTCTTAGTGAAGTCAAATCGCATCACCTTGGTGGCCAATTCACTTCACCTTTCCGAGAGATAACTTTGCTCTCAAATTGATAATACAGAATGTCAATCGTCCTCTTCCAAAGCTCCAAAACTCAGTCAGCAAACAAACGGCCTTGGGTGTGATCATGAACTTTGATTTTATGGGTTAGTTGAATCTTTTACGGGTGTAGGCCCAAGTCCGCAAAAACCACTGGAAGCCTACGAAAGGCTGAATACACGACGTGGAATCGAATCTCTCGGGTTCTTCTGTACATTTATACCATCGTGGCGATGTTATTGGCCGATCTTACCTTCGTTTGATGTACGAACGTTAGCGTACCGTCTGTCTCAAATTTAGGACATTAAACATTAAAGAGACGATAGTGTCTCCATATCATAAAATGGGCGCAACTTGCGCAACGCTTGCACTAACAAACTTATTTTTTTAAAAGCTATAAAAAAATTGTAGCTTTGTTCTTCATTTAGTTTGTCAGCTATAAACTAATCCAAAATCTCCAAAAAGTTGCGGTTTCACTGTTTCGAAACATAACCAGCTCATCAGTTCCTGGTGTATTCCGCCTTAAAATGAGAGCTGAAAAGGTTGAGTTTTTACTGACGCTCCAACATCTTTAATTTATCGTATCGATGATAAGGGGAACTTTGATATATTAAGATTTTCCTGGGGTAGTATCTAAGTTATACGAAGACAGTGAGTACTTTTCAGTTTCAGAACCTTGTTCGTATTACACTGCTAACGCTCTTAGATTTTTTAAAGGCTTTTGATACTGCCAATCATTCGATTCTCTGCAAAAAACTGTGTAATTACTTCGGGTTTTCCTTAGAATCCTGCGAGTTAGTTGGCTCGTACCTCAACGAGAGACAACAATGCGTGGTTTCCAAATGAACGTTCTTCTAGTTTTCTCAATGTTTTTGCCGAGGTGCCGCAGGGTTCAATAACCCGGCCTATCCTTTTCTTCTCCATTTATAAACGAGCTACCACAAATTGTAAAACATTGTTTGATACATCTATATGCTGACGATGTGCACCTTCTTATTATTCGACCTTTCGTAGAGAAGAATAATGGCCGCAGCTTTGACGAATGAGGACCTACTCTGCATTCAACAATGGTCTAAAAAGAATTATCTTTGCCTGAATCCTTCCAAATCTACACTTCTTCCCGTCTTACGTACAATTGTGCATAGCACCAATTGTGCTATAATAACTACATATTTCAAATTACTTTTTTTTAATAGATGTATACCATTTATTTATTTTTACTTGCGATTATAGGGAGTATAAGGCAAGTTTAGGATTCGTGAATATTAAAAAAATTGAAATAACAATCAAACATGACATTACGGTCATAGAGAAGTCTAAAAAAGTGATCGAGAAAGAATGTCTGTCTGTCTGTCAGTATGTATAACGAGCTGCAGCCTAAACGGCTAAATCGATTATCTTCAAACTTTGTGTATGATTTTATTTTTTTTTTGGCATTCCTCAGAGGGGAAATTGAAATTTTATTTTTAGGCCTAAAAATAACGGTACCTGCCTATGACAGTTTAGGAAAATCTTATTGTTCTCGAAAACGGCTTCAACGATTTTGATGAACATTTTTGAGAATTTTTTGTTGGTATTGGCTATCATTTGATCAGAACCACATATACGGGAAAAGTCTATTAACGGGACCTTTCATATAACGGTTTTTTCAATTTTTTAATTTTTCGGTAACGGCTCCATGGATTTCTGCCAAATTTTAAATTTGAAAAGATCTAGATAGCATAATTAATTTTGCATATCAAAAAATAATATAATAAATAAAAATTAATTTTTCAATTTTTTGAAAAATCAATATTTTTAAAAATAATTAAAAAATATAATTTAAAATTTTATAATTGCATGTATATTATAAATTCTAGAAAACTGCATACCAAAATTTCAAAAATATAAAAATTTAAAAAACTAAAAATAAAAAACAGGATTTTATCAAAACCGGTCCTACAATTTTTGAAATACTTTTTTCATTAATTCTTCTTGATTTAAGTCGTATGATGGCCTACTTCATTTTTACTAAAAACCGTTAAGTATTGTGGTTTTGATACTTTTTATAAGTTCAAACTGTGTTATTTTCAACGTAAATGTTACTTGTTTCCAATATAATTAGGCACATAACAGCAAGTACGTGCCCATTTTTTTATGGGATAGAAATTTAATTTTATTTTAAATAACTAGTTATTTTTAAAAGTAATAGACGGCAAATGACCTCCACATTCACCCACGCATTTGCGGCACCTGATCAGAAAATTGTTCATTGCGGCCTGAAGGGTTGAAGTTGCGATCGCCTCAATTATTGTCTTAGTGGACTGCTTCGATTCAGTCAAATTCCTGGGTTTCGTTTTGTACACCTTCTGCTTGACATAACCCTATAAGAAAAAGTCTGGTGCAGTCAGGTCAGTTGACCGTTTTCTTAAAAGAAGTATAGCCCCGCAATACACCCTGATGAAACTTGGCACCACACAGTGACTCGTTCTGGGTGCAGTTTCGTCTCATGGAGCATTTCCGGATTCCATATATGGCAATTTTGCTTGTTTACATTGCCGTTTAGTTCAAAATGGGCCTCATTAGACATAATTTTTTTGGCAAAATTCCACGCGAACAGGCAAATCCTGAGGGTTTAACTTCCTTGTAGTTTTGACTTTATACGGGAACAAGTTTAAGTCATCATGAAGTATTCGTTGTAATAACCGTCTGCTAACTATAATATGCCACGATAAGTTTCGAGTCGAAACGTTTGGATTTGCCTGTATTACCGATGCTACAGCATTGAGATCTCGGTGGTACGGTCTTCGCGCGATGCTTCCAAATTCGGCAAACATGTTCAGCCTCATTATGGTTCATCTACTCGGTGGAATACCGCCAAACTCCAGCCTAAATTCCCTTTAGACGGAAATGATGGACTGCAACGCTGAAAGCATTGTTTTTCTAAAATTTAATTTAAAGACCTTTTCTCACGCAAGAATAAGACTCTGGGAGATCAATGAAATTTCATCAACATGGCTATAACATGACGATTGCTATCAAAAAGCAGGAATGAACATCCTCGATGTTAAGATATGTATGAATTTCCACTGGGATCACTAGAGTTTATAATTGTCTCGATATGGTTGTCCTCGAAGAATCAACTTAGGAATAGGAACCTACATCTTCTGTTGGGTGGATCAAAAAATTTGCAGCATAGGAAATCATTATTTTTTTGAGCTAGTGGGGTATCCATTTTATTCAAAATATCCACATCAACCCATACATCAAGTACTAGTTGCAAGGATGTAGGATCTTCATATATGATGACTCCATGGTAATTTCCAAGAATCATATTAAAATCTGAATCCATGGGAATTTTTCTTATTATCTATTCGCAGAAACTTAGATTTTTTGATTTCTTTTTCTTTGCGGTCCACAGTTGTTAAATTTTACAAAGTTCAAACAATTTCACAAATACATGAACCAATATTATGTAACAACTTCACTTCAATTGCTTTAAATACTACCGGCACCTGATTGCAACATACAAATCGTTTATAAAAATACATTTGAATTAAAAAACACAATTAATTGACTTTGTTTTCGATTTCAGATTGTTTCGAGCGAATAGCATTGGAGGCAATGCTTCCATTCGAGAAGACTTTTCGCACCGAAGACACAAACTCATTGATGGCCTGCAAAGAGATGTGCATCAGAGCCGGCGATAATTGTCAGGCAATTTCCTTTGGGTTAGTCATGATTTGTTTGCACTTTTATATAAAAAATCTATACGAAATTTGATACTTAAATGTTTTCCCTTTCTTGTGATTTAGTGTTCATCGACGTGGAAATGGTACATGTCAGCTGTCATCGGAAAAAATCGATTCGACTGGATCACGCCCACCCGGAACTATTTTTGATCCGGACTTTGATTTGTATGCACGGAAGACAAATTGTTTCGATTTGCAAGACAATACGATACCAATAATGTTAGATCCATATAACCAACCTCTGCCGCAAGATCATGGCCCAAATAGGCCGACGACCTCAGTTGCTGGATCACCGATATTAATAGTGAATTCGTCACCAACTCCAGATGGATCAATTGACACCGATCGATATCCGCCACCTCCGACACCGACAAATGTCTACAGCACCAGCTATCCATCTTCATTGGGTCCTTCGAGCACCTATGAGTATCAGAATGGTAATAAATGGTCAAATTCAGGAGGTACTGGTGATCGAATCTATTTTTCACACGATGTCTATCCACTGTATCAATATCCAATGCTATACGAGCATAATTATCCTTCGCCCAATCAAGAAGTTTATTATCCTGGCGGATATGCTCAAAATGCTCCATCACTTGGAGATCGATATAAGCCAAGCTATCCAAACGAGGATGAACAACAGCATCATGAACATCCACGACCAGTATTTGGCTTAGGCTATGGCAATGGATACAGTTATGGCAAGCCGGTGAAGTATGATACCGGTTCGCGTCCGACAACACAAGGATCTCCTGTGTTCTCTCATCTCCCGGACAATAAACCGGTGCCTCCTAGTGAATCGGGATATACAAGGCCGGTACCAACAAGTGATTCAGGATACTCCAGGCCAATGCCATCTAGTGACACAAGCTATACCCGGCCAATGCAAACAAGTGATTCGGGCTACACTAGACCAATGCAATTCGCTGGAACTGGTGAAACAAGGCCTGAAAATGAACAAACAACCTCCTCATATCTCCCGAGACCAGGAAATGGTTCTCCTTCTGGTGCCTCGAGTGTTGCTACAGTTAAACCAATTAATGGAATTGATTACACCAATAGACCCGATCCGGCTTATGGAAGTACCCAACAATCCTCGCAGACTGGTGGTGGAGGAGTAGTTTACGGGCAACCGAATGGACGCCCTCCGAAAAAAGATATTCCTCGACCAGGATATGGTTATGTTTCTCAAGGGCAGCAGGGTGGTTCGAATGGAATAAAAATTCAAAATCATTCCGGACAGGGCTACGATGATGATAAAATGATTGCGACCTTCTTCAATCCAGATGACTATGGCCAAGGAAATAGAAAAAGTAAGAAATTGTCGTTTTTGTTTAATGAAGTTCGAACTATATCCTTTTTTTTTAAATCAATAATCGATTCCTCTTTTTATTTGTCAAACAAGATCTTAGTTTTGAAAGACATTTCCACTTCGTTGGAAGACAGAGACAGCTTGTGACAGGAAAAAAGATCTTTTGAAGTTTTCTGCGCAATTAGTCTTTGATATAGTCAATCATAGCACATTCATATCGAAGTTAAAATAACATTTAAAATTTCTAAACGCAGCAGCCAAAACTGTCTGTTCATACCTGAGTGGAAGAAGCCAAGCTGTAGTAATTGGTGAAAAAACCTCTTTCTCGCTAAATCTTTCTTCAGGAGTTCCGCAGGTGTCAACTCATGGTCCACAGCTATTTTCCATTTTTTATAAATCATCTACCAATGCAGATCCAATACACTTCATTAGATTTAAATGCTGATGAATGATACTCAAGTTCGATTAAGCTGTAAGCTTGGAATGAATGAAGATGGGGCTGATAAGCTAAATGGTGACTTACAAAATATTCTTCCTTGGTCCAACAAAAAGAATTTAAACCTTAACCCAAGTAAATTCATATGTTAATCATATACAAATAAAAACTTGACTATAGTAATACTTACTTTCCTACACCGTATCTTGAAAATCAATAATTGGAGTATGTTGAGGCCTCCTGTTAAAACGCAATTTTACTTGGGATGATCATGTTCAAATGGTTATTGGAAACTTATATGGCTCTTTATCCAGTCTCTTTTATCCAACATTTTATTCCTCAGAATATTTGATTAAGCTTAGCAAAACCTTTAATCCTTCCGATTATAACATACAGATGCCAAGTTGTAAATTCTCATAACGCAGAAACGAGAAGGAACTCGATAGTAGCTTTCAATAATGTTACGCCGTATGTCTACAATCTCCAGAGACATGACGATGTTTCAAACTATATGCAAACTATAAACTTTATCATATATGTTACTCTTTACACCAAGCTGTATTTTAGATTTTCTTCCCACATTTTTACCCACCTCTCCACAACACAAACTACGACTTTTTTGAACCAATTTTAAAATGTTGCGCTTAGCTAACAACTCTCAAAACATCTCTTTTAGAAAATCCCTCTATCACTCCTTTGGATTTTTCCTTTTTCTTAATTTTAATTTTGTTTAAGCATAATTACTCATTCTTGAGGTATAGACTCTGATTTATATATATATATATATATATATATATATATATATATATATATATATATATATATAATTCTGTTCAGGTCTTCATAAACTTCATAAGCTCCATTTTTCATAAGACCTAAAGTCATTTATGAGCATTAAAAATGAGAAATGGACCTAATATTGGGCCTTGTGGGACACCTCTGTTTAAAGGAAGAAACTCCGATAAAAAGTTTTTTTTTCAGTTTAGATTATTTTTATTACATTCTTAACTTATAACTTATAACTTAAATAAATCATGTTGGCTCAACAGGGGCCCGACATACTTCAGCTGACTCTATACAATGCTATATTTTTACTTATATAATATTTTTGTTTGCATATCTTTTAATTGAAGTTTAATTATATATCCGATAGAAAGTTATTTGACACAATTGCTTAAGGTCTGTTATTCAGTTAGGATGACACCAGATTCAGAGAATGCCGTGAGAAACAGAAATGATGACTAAGGTCCGTTTGCTGATACAATACTTAAATATTATTTATGTTCATCTCAAAAGCTTATGTTTTATTTTTTTGGCGTGATAACGTCTTATAAATCAACATGAATCATGCTGATAAGACTCATGACTGATTTTAACCGCTATACTGTGGTTCTTTCAATCAAAATCGATCGCAAGCACCAGGCGAACATGAAAAAGAACAAGCGCAAATTTCCAAAATAATTCCACTCAAATTCAGTAAGAACAAATAAATAAATTAAATAAATAAATTTATTGGCGCGACAGCTCCTTAAGGAGCCAAGGCCTAGTGACTTATACTCTCAACCATTCCAGTGTGTGTGTTGTTACTCTGCAAGAATGGAAGGGACCTACAATTTACCGCCGAGTCCGAACGGCTACATGAGATGCACTTTTTCGAGACAAATTTTACTCTTGAAGGTTTTGTCAGTTCCTCGCAAGAGGCAGTACCCCAGAAAAAAAGGGTGGCTATGAGCTGGATTTGAACCCAGGTTCTTTCGCTTAGCAGTCCGACACACTAACCACTAAGCCACGGGGCACTACAGTAAGAACAAGAAGAGAAAAAGAAATACAAAATAGGCGGAGTTTTGTTAAAATAGAAAGTAGATGTAGATATTGGTGTGTGTGTGTGTGGATTTAACGAGAGGTTTGTGGGTGTGAGTTAACGGGCTGGTGTTGCTGCCATCAATGTGTTCTTATGACGTTATCACGTAAAATTATCGTCTGCAAACCTACTTTACAAACAACATACTCTTTTTACTTGCGATTATATAGGTACTATAATGCAAGTTATGCATTCAAGCAGATTAAAAATTTTGAGATAATAACCAAACATGACATTACGATGTCTGTATGTCTGTCTGTATGTCTGTCTGTCTCTCTGTCTGTCTGTCTGTCTGTCTGTCTGTACGGATGTATTTTGGACTGTAGCCTAAATGGTTAGGCCAATCGTCTTCAAATTTAGAACTTAAGCCTATTTTGAGGATTTTTTTTAATTTTTCTAGCTCACAAATTAACGGTACTTGTCATATAACCCTTATGTAAAAGCTTATTTTTTTTTGAAAACTGTAGGTAAGCTTTATATTTTGGTGGAAAATTAAATATGGTGGGCTAAGAACGGTACCTCCCATAGGACCAGTTTTTTTTCTTCGACTTTCTCGAAAACTGGTTTTTAAACTGGTATTTTAAAACCGTTCCTACGATCTTGAAAAAAAACTCACACTCTTTAACATTTCTTAAAGGAATAAAATGGTGTTTAATTTACTTCACTCAATACAATTTAACATACTTTATTCGAGCAATCAAAAGTCACAAAAATCGAATAAATGCTCTGAAGTTAAATTTTATTCTACAATGTGACCACACATATGAGCAAGTACGTGCTATCCAGTCGTGCAATTTATTTTGTAAAAGCTTAATATTTGCCTCTTACTTTCAGTTTTTAAAACAGGTCAATTGAGTCAATAGTTTTTGAAAAAAATTATATTTAAACTCAAAATTAAAAAAAAAATATTAAAAATTGCATTTTTCACCATTTTTTTCAAAATTGTGTCATTAAATGCAGGTTTGACTTTAAAGGTTTTGTGCCAACACTTATTTTTGATCAAACAGTGAAAAGCAAATGTCTTTGGTATTCTACTTTTCGAGAAAAGTAAAAATTACGAAAACATCTTTTTCATAGATATTTTTTTAAAAACGCACTTTGCTTATATACAATTGAGTTAGGTCGACAGAATCGAATATTGACAGTATTTTATTTTATTCAATCAAGTGTTCATCATTCAAAACCTTTGTTTGAACGATATAAGAGGCCAATAGTATTCGACCCTTTCTAGCTTTGAGGTAAACGAATGAATAAACTACTCTTTACAGATTGCACCACGAGGAGGTAAACTTGCATTACATTCCACGTCAAAGTCAGTCAATTCAGTTAGTCAGTTAGTTAGGATTGGTTTCTTATAAGGGTTTTAAAAATGAAAGTCAGTTTCGTCAGTAAAGTCATCACTTGTATCGTCCTTGTTGTCGGATTCATTGAGTTCGTCTAGTTCGTTTTTTATAGTAGAAGTCGTTGTTGTTTTGAAGGTATTAAATGTTCTATGTCTTCACTTCGAACGGTGGGAGGGTCAAGGTCCTTAAGTTGTAGTCCTTCCATTTCCGCACAATCAACAAAACCTGGATACACTTGTTTACATCGATCGTTAGTAAGTCTATTTATGATGAAATGTCAAAGCATACTGAGCATCTTTTTTTGACACCATGTCTGAAATCCCGCGTGATCTGTCAAATACTAATGCATTAAAAACCCAAACCTCAAAAAAATCACCCGTTATAAAAAGAAGTGCCATGTTTGGGTTTTCCAGGTCGTTTATTGAGTTAGTTGGGTCCGTTTTGTCGACAAATTGCCCTTTGCTATGGTTCGTGGTTTGATGAACCATAGGTCCAGGGAACATTTGCGCAACACCTTGATACTGTCGGGCACTGTCTGTACAAATACGACTGGTGTCAGGACTTACATATTTATGGATGTAAGGCAATAAATCCTGCTTACATTTGGATTTGACTTTGAAGAAAAGTCCAACTTTATCTTCCTTGCAATACAAACCCAACACCACGATAATCTTTTGTTCTTTCATTCGTCCTCGTTGGTATTTTCGTCATGTTAAGAAAGTCTCGTCGAGTTGTACCGTCTTTCTTTCCCCACCGATGTCAAAATTGGAATGAGATGTCACAATTTCACGGCAATAGTTGTGATAATCAACTATTATTGATTTACTAAGCTCATTTTTGTGGTCGTGGTGGCGCCAAGCGAGTAAATGCTAATTTTAATATTCAGAAGAAATAAATAAAATATGTGTATTATATAGATTCTATTATTTACCTGAAATACCGTGTTTGTAGGAATTTTAATAATAAAGGAGATGAGTAGGGCAAGTACTTCGCGAATCTCCAACCGAAATTCATAACCATGGAAATAAATTGCACGACTGGATCGCACGTACTTGCTCTTATGTGCGGTCACAGCTTGAAATAAAATTTAAAAAATATTAAGGGAACTTCAAACATTATATTCGTTGTTTCTGACTTTTGATTGTTTGAAAAAAGTACGTAAAATTGTTTTCAGCGGGAAAATTTATACGCCATTTTATTTCTTTAAAAAATGTGAAAAAGTGAGAATTTTTTTTTCAAAATCGTTAAAGCCATTTTTAAATAAAACTGTTTTTTTTTAACAACTTTTTTTGAAAAATTAAAACAAAATAATTCCAGAATACAAACTTAAGCACAAAAATAACGTACATTTAAAAACTAAATTTAAAAAAAAAATCACTTACCCCTTTTCAAAATATTGATTTTTCAAAAAAAATTTTTTTTAAATTATTAAAAATCCAAAAAAAAAAAGTTTTCGAAAAAAATTAATGCAAAATTACTCAGGTTACCTACATCTTCTTGACTATCAATTTTGATTGTAACCGAATCACCAGTTTTCGAAAAAGTCGAAGAAAAAAAAACAGGTCCTATGGGAGGTACCGTTTTTAGCCCACCATATTAAATTTTTTGTTCACCAAAATATAATGCATACTTACAGTAGTACACTGATTTTTTTTTATAAAAATTCTTGGAGCCGTTTTCGAGAAAAATAAGCTTTTACATAACGGTTATATGACAGATACCGTTAATTTTTGAGCTAACAAAAAAATTGAAAAAAAAGTCCTCTGTAAAATGTCAAAACAAACTTAAATTCAAAATTTGAAGACGATTGGCCCAACCGTTTAGGCTGCAGTCCAAAATACATCCGTACAGACAGACAGACAGAATATTGCCAGTAACTCAAATATGTTTCTCTATCATCGTAATGTCATGTTTGATTGTTATCTCAAAATTTTTAATTTGCACGAATGCATAACTTGTATTATAGTACCTATAATCGCAAGTAAAAAGTGAAGAAGGGTTAATGTTTTTGTCACCTTTTTCTCTGAGCTTTTACTTCAGCATCTCCAAAACCAGAAAAATTTAAGATTGTGTTTTGTTTCCGCTATCATTGCAACGCAGCAACATGATGGAGAAGTTGAACTTTTGGAGGAAATGAGCCCAGCTTCCTCCAAAAACGCGATGGCTTTTTCGTTGGTTGGGATTCAATCCCCAAAAGAACAAACAATTGAAAAATCAACAAGTTAAGGATGAAGTAATGGATGTTTAGCTGCCATTACTGATTTTATGTATAGAAAACACTTTGTTCCCGCAAAGATTCAAGAAAAAATGACCTTCGTAATAACTTGAAACGCATCAATCAAAAATAACGGGAAAAAATGTGGGCACATATATAAATGTGTATATGCAAACCTTTTTTTTAAATTAAAAGAATCTTTGCATAACCCAACCTCGCACTTATCCCAAATCCTATACTGTAGCCAAGCAGGGGGGTTTGCAGGGGGGTAGCATGCCTTCCCTTACCTACCTCTCTGTTTTTATGCCATACATTTTATATACCTACTCCTACATATGTGTGCATCTTAGTTGTACCGTGTATTGATTGGACATGTTTAAATTGTAAGACCATATAGATACACCAAACAAATGATTAAAAATGGGCATGACAGGGTCGCACGTACTTGCTCGTATGTGCCTAATTACATTGGACGTTGAAAATTACAAAGTTTGAACTTATAAAAACTATCAAAACCACAATACTTAACGGTTTCTAGAAAAAAATAAGTACGCCATCACACGTCTTAAATAACAAAGAATTTATGAACAAAGTATTTCGAAAATTGTAGGACGGATTTTGATAAAAATCCTGTTTTTTTTTAGTTTTTTGAAAACATTTTTTTAAATTTTGGTATGCAGTTTTTTTAGAGTTTATTAATATATATGTGATTATAAAATTAGAAATAATTTTTTTATTAGTTTTAAAAATATTGACTTTTCAAAAAATAAATCAAACATTAATTTTAATTAAAAAAATAAAGTTATTCAAATATAAATTTGACAGAAATCCATAGAGCCTTTGCCAAGAAAGCCAAAAATTAAAAAACCGTTATATGCAATTTAATAATAGCCAATACCAACCCGAAAATTCTCGAAAAATTTCATCAAAATCGTTAGAGCCATTTTCGAGAAAAATAAGCTTTTCCTAAACGGTCATATTGCATGTAATGTTATTTTAAGGCCTAAAGCTATTGATAGACATTACATATTTTAAAAACTGTAAGATAGAATAGATCATTGGCTTTCAAAAAAAGCATAGCACATTATCGTAAATCTTGCTGTTATTTTTAAATGTTTTTTTACCTTGCAAGTGCTTTTTTATAAAATTGCACCTCCCGCCTAAACGGGAGAGATAGACCCACTCCCATGGTAAAAAATGCTTGTATTTAACCTCTCTATATAAACCCGTTATCAAATCGTAGCCCCGCAGTTATCGTATTCTTGCCTTATTGAACCAACAACAGACAACCAACTTTTTTTGAAAAAACGAGAAATCGCACAAATGGATATGTGTAGTGTGAAGTCCCTGGTTAATTTATTACAACAATTTAAATTTTATATCCAAGTATGGTTCTTTGGCTTTCAATTGCTCGAAGCGTTTTTATTTTTTTTTTTGTTGGTTTTATTTCAATAAAAAAGGAATAGCAAATTATTTTAAGTGTTGCCGCAATGCAAGTGTTTTTTTTATAAAATTGCACCTCCCGCCTAAACGGGGGAGATAGACCCACTCCCATGGTAAAAATGTTTGTATTTAACCTCTCTATATAAACCCGTTATCAAATCGTAGCCTTGCAGTTATCGTACTCTTGCCTTATTGAACCAACTACAAACAACCAACTTTTTTTGGAAAAAGCGAGAAATCGCACAAATGGATATGTGTAGTGTGAAGTCCCTGGTTAATTTATTACAACAATTTAAATTTTATATCCAAGTATGGTTCTTTGGCTTTCAATTGCTCGAAGCCTTTTTATTTTTTTCTATTTTTTTTATTTCAATAAAAAAGGAATAGCAAATTATTTTAAGTGTTACCATTATTTTTAAATGTTTTTTTTTACAATGCAAGTGCTTATTTTAATAAAATTGCACATCCCGCCTAAACGGGTGAGATAGACCCACTCCCATGGTAAAAAATCTTTGTATATAACCTCTCTATATAAACCCGTTATCAAATCGTAGCGCCACAGTTATCGTAATCTTGCCCGTTCCTTCATTTATTTTGTAGAAGTTGTTTAAAAATTGGCTACAGTAGTAAATCTTTTTCTTTTCTACATTTTCTTCGCGGTCCTCTATCCAATTTTGTAACATATGTAACGTTTCTTTAATAGGAATACTTGGAAACAATGCAATAACGGTAAATGAAACTAAAATCTCATTTTCATCTTTTTTCACATTTCTTATTCGATCTATGAATTCAGATGTATTATTTATGATTTTCCCTTTAGTCTGTTTGTAGTTGCGGAACTCTAAAAACTAACCATTTTGCTATTATTTTCCGTGGGTTAATCTATGTTATATATAATTGGTCTCGCACTAAGTGTAGGCTTGTGTGTTTTCAGTAAACCATACAATTTTGGAACTGAAGGGTTCGTTTCCATAAGTTTCCACTTAATTTTGAGGGCAAACACTCGTAAAATCTTTTTCAGTGGAGTATTTGTTCCTCTAACCATACTTGGAAGCGGAGTTTTCTTCAGTTCAACAAAATTTTTTACAGATGTTATTTCACTCATTTTGTCTTCATATTGCTTTTGTACATGATAACCAAATCACGTCCTTTCCTATTAATTTTCTGAATTTCTTGTCAAACTTCTTTCTTTTTCTCAAACTGCTCCTTAAAATTTTATCATTACACTGGTCTAAAAATCTAACAAATCCTTAAATTCCATATGTTTCACAATGGCTTTGCGAGTTCAATCAAATTCTACCAAAGTCTACCTTTTTTCGGATTTAGTCGTAACTTTGTAGGTTATTTCCTTCTTGATGGTACTATTAAAAGCTTACTAGATCATACGCTTTTTTCACTAAGAATGTTATATTGACGTACTCTTTCTTACTCTTAACAGCTCATGAGGTTTTTTTTTATTGTAATTTTTAGTAATTTCCTCCCAAATAAAAATTTGTCAAACCATAGCTTATCCATCATCTTGAAGAAAATAAAAGGTCAACTGGCTGTAACAAGGCGGATTACCTATGCGTCAACTGCATGCTTGAACTTGCAAAAAAAAATGTTCTTTCAGTGATTTCCTCTCTTTTTTTCATTGTTGCTCGTCGAAAAATAACGGTACCTGCCATACAATCTTTAACAAAAAGTTTGATTATCTCGAAAACGGCTCTAACGATTTTGATAAAACTTTCAGGGTGCTATTTTTACTTGCGATTATAGGGACTATAAGGCAAGTTTAGGATTCGTGGATATTAAAAAAAAATGAGATAACAATGAAACATGACATTACGATCATAGAGAAGTCTAAAAAAGTGATCGAGAAAAATGTCTGTCTGTCTGTCTGTCAGTATGTATAACGAGCTACAGCCTAAACGGCTTGAGCGATTATCTTCAAACTTGGTGACTGTGATTATTTTGACATTCCCCAGAGGGGAAATTAAAATTTTATTTTTAGGTCGAAAAATGACGGTACCTGCCATATGACAGTTTAATATTATCTTATTTTTCTCGAAAACGGCTCCAACGATTTCGTTGAAAATTTTTGACAATTTTTTTGTTCGTATTGGCTATCATTTGTATAGAACCAAATTTACGGGAAAAGTCTATTAACGGTACCTTTCATATAACGGTTTTTTTTATTTTTGGGCTTTCTCGGTAACGGCTCTTTGTATTTTTGTCAAATTTTATATTTGAGAAGACCTAGGTAGTTTAATTTATTCTGCATATCAAAATTTTAAATAACTTTTTTTTTTCTAATTAAAATAATTTTTTGAAATTTTTTTTCAAAAATCAATATTTTGAAAACCAATCAAAAAAATTATTTTAAATTTTATAATCACATGTATTTTAATAAATTCTATAAAAGTGCATACCAAAATTTAAAAAATTATTTTTTTTTTCAAAAAACTAAAAACAAAAAACAGGATTTTATCAATACAATTTTCGAAATGAATTTTTCATAAATTCCTTGTTATTTAAGACGTGTGATGGCATACTTCATTTCTACTAAAAACCGTTAAGTATTGTGGTTTTAATACTTTTTATAAGTTCAAACTGTGTTATTTTCAACGCAAATGTTACTTGTTTCTGTCAAAGATCTTGCTTTCCAATGTAATTATGCACATAAGAGCAAGTACGTGCGACCCAGTCGTGCCCATTTTCTTACAACAATTCCATCTTTCAGTTAGAATGAATTTTTCGAAATTTATTCTATAACGGTACCGCCCATGGGACTTTTTTTTCCTTGACTTTCCCGAGAACCGCTTAACCGATTACAATCAAATTTGATATTCACGAAGATGTAGATAGCAAAACCAATTCGCCATACAAACATTTTCGAATAACTTTTATTTTGTATTTTTAATAATTTTTTTAAAGTTTTTTTTTTTTTAAATCGATAACGGGTATTTGATTGTTTTTAAATGTAAGTAATTTTTGTGTTTAAGTTTGCATTCTTGAATTACTTGTTTTTTTATTTTTAAAAAAAGTTGTTAAATAAAAACCGTTTTATTTAAAACCCGTTCCTACGATTTAAAAAAACACTTTTTCACATTTTCTAAAGAAATAAAATGGCGTTTAAATTTTTCAGCTGAAAACTATTTTATTTACATTTTCAAACAATCAAAAGTCAGAAAAATCGAATAAAAACTTTGAAATTCCTTTAATATTTTTCAAATTTTATTCAAAGTTGTGAACGCACAAAGGAGCAAGTACGTGCGATCCAGTCGTGCTAATAATTCTTTTTATTTTTTTTTTTTTGTTTTTCTATCTTATTTTATTTTTTGTGTTTTTTGTTTTGTGTTTTATGTACTTTTTTTTGACGCCGCTGCAACTGCCCACCCCTATCTAGCTTATGTCTACATTAAAACTATTTAAGCCGACAATAGGCAACAATGTCGACTATGTTAGTATCAAAGTATCAGCCTGTAAGCCACCAAAACTGGTGCACCTGATCAAAATACAGTTTATGAGGTTTCTGCTGAAAAAATCGCCTACATCGAAAGTCTTTTAAGATTGATCTTTAGCTCGACAGATGAATAGATAGTAATGTGCAAAATGTTACTTTATTCCTAATTTTATTTTTTAATACAAAACAAATCATTAACAAATAAGATGGTTTATAAATAATGCTGTTTCATTTTTTTTTTCAGTGGGACAAGCAAATCCCCATCCAGGTATCCCAACAAAAGGTAAACCTAACTTAAATTTTATGATTTCTTAGAAAAATATTTGATTGCCATAGGAAGGATTGATGCTAAGGAAAATGCAAAAAAAAAATAATGTGTTTTTTCTTAAAAAAGAAAGATAATTTTTTATTATTCATTAAACTATTTCCTTTGCTTTGTGCTTCGCTATCATCCGCCTTCAAAAAAATCATCAAAACATTTGAAAGTGATGGCTCAGTACTTTTGTGTTCGAAAGTGACGCATCACTTTCATGCTTCTGTGCACTTGTTGTTTTAAGAAATGACTCTGACTCTGGTTAAACTTGTACTTTTCAAATTCATATCTCACAAATCTCAATAGAATTTGCATAAATTAACAATGATGAGGTCAACCCATCATAATCATACACCAAAAAGTTCAATAGCACGATTTACTACAAAAATCTACTACTACAGTGCTACAATCAAGTATTAGATTTTTCAAAAAACTAAAGAAAGATTATTATCATTTCTGTGTCATTTATTATGCTAAAAAACAAATGAATTCATCATTTTATTTATTTTTTTTAGTAAAATTTGCCATTTTTTTTAATTGATATTTAAGTTGTAACCACAAATTGTTGACACACCTTCCAGTCCAGACAATAATGTAATTTACTGCACTTAGACCGATATTAGCAGTCTGACCCACATTTATTGCTCAATAGGGCGTCCCAAACAATACATAAATTGTAGTTCGTAGCATTATTAACCATTTAATGACCAGCGGAAGCTTCCAAGCCAAAGAGGAAAAAAAACTGAAAAAGAAAAACCGTGTCGGAAAGTGATTAGATTTTCCGATTGGTTCTCACATTTTATGCGATAGCTTTGCATGCATTTAATACTGACTGAACAGTTTGTGTACAACACAAGCTTTGACATTACACAAAAAAAGTGCACAAGAACTGTCATCGGCTTATTGGAGCATAGCCATATTAATGGCGGCCGCTGCAGTTTCACAAATGACATGTTAGATGTCAAAATATTCTTGCATTTTCGACCAACAAATTCCACCATTTTTAAGACGCATCATTGTGAATTCCCCAAATTACCCGCCGATTCACAAACTTCAACGTAAAGTCATTAAACATCAAACAATAACTCTATAAATGTCAGCTAATATATCAAGAAGTTCTCAAAGCAACCACCAAGTTAAGTGTCTAAGAAGATGTCAAGGGGAGTTTATAGTTTGTTTGGGCTTATCGTAAATCTTTTTTGAAAATAAGGAACTTAATTAAAATGATCAGTCAAATGAGGTCTTCAATTCAAAGAGAGAGAGAGAAATATAAAATTTGCAGTTGTCGTGTTATGGGTTTGATGTTTTGTTGTGAAGTTTCATTGCCACGGATGACAGTCATGTGTGACGGTAATGACATAACCTAACACAGAATGCGAGCCGATTTATTGTTTTGCTTGATAGTCTCGTTTGTTAGAAGCACGATATGTTAGGGCTGCAAGTTTTGTGGTATTAAGCTTATAAGTTCAGCTTTTTTTTTTAAAGATGTACATATGTAGGTAGAGACATATGTTGGATTTGCGTGTTGGTTTTTAAATTAAATTGAAAACATTTCGACGAAAAATATATATTGTTCTTTGAACCATAAATATAGATTTTACAAGGGTCACTGTATTAACTTTTTGTCGTAGGAAAACGCGGAAGATACCCGTGGCTACGGTTTCCTACTGGAAATCTCTCTATATTTTTTATTGTTAATTCCTTGCTTTCCAAAAATCCAAAGCCTACTCGCATAAACTTGGTGTTAATGTAATCGAGCCCAACGACTTAAATAGGTCTGTGTGACTTAAATCTTACTCAATTGATTATTTGGATGTTGGAGTTACGTAAACGTTCTAATGACGTCATCATATCCAATCATTTTTAATGCTCCCCTTTGAAAACAATGCAAAACACTTGACGGAGCACCCGCCCAGATCATTTTCATCCCTCGCTTGCTACTAAAATAAATTGCACGACTTGATCTCACGCACTTGTTCTTATGTGCCGTTACAGCGTCGAATAAAATTTGAAAAATATCAAGAAAACTTCAAAGTTTTAGTTTGATTTTTCTGATTTTTGATTGTTCGAAAAAGTACGTAAAATAGTTTTCAGCGATATAATTTAAACGCCATTTCCCTTCGTTAAGAAAATATGAAGAAGATTTTTTCAAAATCGTAAAAACGATTTATCGATTTATCTTTCTTAAATAAAACGGTTTTTTCAGAACTTTAAATAAAAATTAAGAACGCAAACTTAAGCACAAAAATAAACTACATTTAAAACAAAATAAAAAAAATTGCTAACCCGTTTTAAAAATATTGATTTAAAATTAAAAAAATTATAATAAACCAGTTAAATTATCTTCGCCACCTATTTACATCTTCTTGAATATGAAATTTTATTTTAATCCGTTAGCTAGTTCTCGAAAAAGTCGAAGAAAATAAAAAAGGTCATATGGAGGAGTACCGTTTTTAGCCCACCAACTTAAATTTTTTTTCACCAAAACATAGTCTACAATTGTGCACTGATTTTTTTTTTCATAAAAATTCTTGGAGTAGTTTTCGAGCAAAATAAGCCTTTACTTAACTGTTATGTGGCAAGTACCGTTAATATTTAAGCTAAATATAATAAATAGGTATACATTTACTGGCACGACTGCTCCCTAAGGAGCCAAGGCCTAGTGACTTATACTCTCAACTATTCCTGTGTGATATTTTAATTTGCAAGAATGGAAGGGATCTACAGTTTACGGCTACATGCACTTTTTCGAGGCAAATTTTATTCTTGGACGTTTTGTAAGTTCCGCGCAGAGGTAGTACACCGAAAAAGAAGGTGACTTGGAGCGCGGTTCAAACCCAGGCTCATTCGCTGTAGTCCAAAATACATACGCACAGACAGACAGAAAGACATACAAAATTTTGGCAGTAACTCACGCACGAATGCATAACTTGCATTATAGTAGCTTTAATCGGAAGTAAAATTAAATAGAGAATTTCTGTTACCATTTTGGGACTTAATTTCCCCACTCGTATTATAGATAGTTAAGTGATATGCTAAGAACATGCAGGGTGAACTGTCAAGAGATTCAAGAGACAAGAAGTTCCTCAGAGAGCGATTCTTTCATCCTTATCATAGAAAAAAGAACAAACAACTGCGACACGTACCGACCATGCCCTGCAAACCCTGAAATTTTATTTTGTGTAGGTGAATACGTGTGAGATTCGTGTGAGAAGCACCAAATCAGCCATACGTTTCGTGCCCATATAAATGCAAACGTATTAGTTGTCCCATAAGAAGTACACATATGTCGCTGAACGGCGCATTTTTCAGTTTGTAGGCGAAGAGAGAATTATCCTCTGAGTTGTCGTTCTTGTTTCTTTTTTCTATTATTCTTACTGTAGACTCTTGCATTAGATGGATTACTGGAAAGTCTGTCTATTAAAGGTATACGTTGCATCGGTTTCGGCCGATAACTGCGTCGTACCAACTTTGTAAAAGTTTAAAGAAACTCTATTTGAAATTGTCTAGAGATGACTGACAATAACAAGAAAATAGTGTCTATCAGTGGGATTGAACATTTATCTCATAAGTACTATGATAATTCTATTTACCTAATAATTAAATAATTCTGCTTACTTAACAACGTCTGTTCACTAAGCCTAGGCAGAAAGGACCAATATTTTGCTGTTCAATGGGGAATTTTCTGCTCTAAGCTGTTCTCAATTTTTCGATTTTTTTGTTCATCAGTGAGTATTTTAGAGCAAGTGAGACAATAGAGAATAGAAGTGCCAAAATCATCGATTGTGCAGTGTGCTTAGTTGAATTAAATATTGAAAAATAAATCTTAATTAGCTTAAACTAGTCAAAACTATGCAAAAGTACATTTTAACAAGTTCCGATTCCATTGTTTTTATATTTTAATTATTTAAGATGTATCTTTTTTTCTTCTAAAACATAAGGAATATGACATTTGTGCTTTTACTTGATCTGACATTTATCAGCAGTTTCACTCTACTCTACGCTGCTTTTATATACTCTGAACTACTCTAATTTGGTCTGGCGAAGAGATTAGATCTTCCGATTCATTGAAGTGGTCAATCCTTTATTGTATCTAGTAATTTCATTTTATTTGATGTAATGAAACCCAAACAATTCATTTTCTTATTTTTGTAAGCTTTTATAAAAAAAACGCGTATGAATTTCATGTTACATGTTTTCCATCTTTGGAGTTTTTTTTTTAATTTATGTCATTTCTACAATAACCTCTTTGTATACCTTCAGCTGGCAAGAATCTTATACTCTTCATAAAAAGTTGACACATGGTGCCGTCGTTGGACCTCTTTTTAATAGCAATTTACCAAAAAGACGTGAAAAGTCATAGACTAATTACATACATTTCTATGTTATTTCTTTTATTTTTTCTCCTTTCATGTGAATTAATAACCAAGCATTCCATTTCCCAGCCATATGACTACTGCGCCATCTAGCAGCGAAATTCTTTATCACATCCTTATACAACCATTATTTTTTGCCAAACGCTGTTACAAAATTTTCCATATCCATAATCATAGAGTAGCATTAGAAGTAAAAAAAACAGAAAAAATCAGCAAAACAAAAACAAAATTTCCATACAATACCTGTTTCCGTCTTCTCCGGATTACCCAATGCACTTTATCCGTCAGATTCATTTTGCAGTTGGCAATACTACAAGTTACGGCTAAATGCTAAGAACTTTATGCAAATTTCGTCTGAGACTCTAGAGATAAGATTCTAATTGTACTGTTAATAGATAGATACATATGCAATGAAGTAATTTTTCCATTTCTGCCTAACAACTGCACTGAATTGTCTGGCGCAACAATTTGGTGTTTGAGTGACCTTTTGGGTCAGCGAAGTACTGTTCTTTTGTCATGGTCTATAGCTTTGAAGCTTTTAATCAAAAAGTGTGTTATTTGAGTAAATTGGCTTTGGATTCTTATCCAAAATTCTTTTCATTTTGTTTGTATTTTAATTTAAAGTTGTTGCGTGCGTAAGAACGGCTGGCGATTAACGTCAGCGTGTGATCAAAATTGCCACATTTAGTAAAGCTGTTGATGCTGGTGATGTATAGTAGCTAGAGTTAATCATGCAATTGGGATAACAAGCCGAAAATTTAAGTCAATTTAAAGTTTTTTTTAATGTTGGTAGCGTGTTTGCGCCGCATTTAGGAGTATTCAGGTCATCAGAATAACGGGAGTGTTCTTATACGGAAGACCTGAAATCTGAAAGAACATTGCAAGCTAGTACATGGTGTCTTTAATTGAAGAAAAAACGGTAAGAATTTGAGGTCCATAGTTTAATCGAGTCTTGTGACACAACTCAAGATCCTACAATCCTACAAAAAAAAGGTAATTTTAAGAAGTCTGTTCGGAAAACCGAAAACATCTGATTAAACTATAGTTTGGTTTGTTCTTTGTATCCCACTTTAATCAGATACAAATAATTACGTTGAGAAGCATTTGGTTTGCCTGAAACGGAGAAATTTCCATTACTTTTTTGAGTTTTTATAGCTATATATTATTATATTATTCCTCATGATACCGTTGGAGTAATTCCAACAGAAGAGAGAGGCAGAAATCTCAAATTTAAAGAAAAATAACATCATTACATCGCGGTATCTGAGAAAATTCTTTTTCTTGATTTACATCAATGCTTCAAGCACAAGCACAGACCATTAACTTTTACAAATGACTCATCCTTACAGAAAAACATAACTGCCCTCATTTTCTTGTAAGACAAATCCTTAGCCCACAGAAAAGCTTTTAAGAAAATTTCAATAAATACAGAGAGAAACAGCTCAATTATGTTTTTCTCTTTTAAAAAATTATTTTGAATTCAAACATGGCTTTGGCTCAGCGTTTGCCGAAGTGGCACGATCGTGTCATTTTGAAACGAAAATTTTCTCATTGCACGGTGGCATAAAATGGCACACTTTTTTCATTTCCCTTGAACTTGCTTTTCAAAAACGAAATTCATATATACACTTTAATAAAATGAAATTGAGCTAACTGAAAACATCTTTTTTGAACATTCTATATACGATAATTTTTCTTTATGGAAAATGTTTGTTTTTTTTTGGCGAATAGAATAGAAGATCTAAAGAGAAGAAGCAACCCAGAGATATTTTAAAATAAGCCATTCAAATCAGAAAAGCTGTTTAAAATTAACTTTTTTGGTTTCATACGACACTTTTTCCCATAAGACATATGTGTATTAATTATTATATTAATTATTATTTGTGCTTCAAGTGTAGCTTTATTTAGTTTGTGAATATTTAACTTTGTTAATTATTTTTTTTATTGCAGTAAAGTTAGTTTATAATAACAAGAATTGTAGATTCCTAAAATCAGTTTTATATTCTAAAAATCGACATCCAAGATCTGGATTCTACCATCCATTAATTTTCAAACTTCAAGTTCTTATTTCCAAAAATCTGTCTACATGGTGTCATTTTTTGAATTCGAACATCATCGAAACACCGTACCTATCGAACGATCCTAAGTACAGTCTCCTTCAAGCAGGTTTGCAACTCCTGTTATGAATTCAGTTGCTACATCTTCAATAATGATTTCCTTATTCTTTTATACACTTAAAAAATCATGGAACAATTATATCTCAAAATGATTTTATGTTGCCCTTGTTTGAAAGGGCCACCCTAATCACCCATTCATTTGTCAACGATGCCACATAAGTGGTAAAGAGACTAGAGTTGAACCTACAATTCTATGACGTAGATACTACAAATTAGTATCGTACCGTAAAATATAGGGATTCTTTCTTTATCCGAACAACACGAATTGCGAATAGTTTACCCAGCGAGATTTTCCCTTGCCTCTTTGATCTGCAAGCATAAAAAGGGAAACAAATAGTCCCTTGTGCACGCGTTAATTATTAAACAAAAATCAACACCAATCTATTTAGTTTGATTTCAATTTTTTTAGTTTGATTATTCATTTTCGAGGTAAACCACGAGAAGGTGGAGAGAAAATCCCATATGAATGACAATAACATTTCATATTTATACACCCAAGTCATCTTGACTTTCGAATATAAATTCCCATTTATCAGCAAGGCTCAGTGTTGGGCGCCATTTCAAAGACATATGGATTCTTAGGATATAATAAAACATTGCATTCAAAGATTACTCTTTGTTGTTTTTAGATTATAAATCTATAATTTCCACTTTTAAATCCATTCCTCCCAAAATGTAGGTCTCATATTGGGCGCAATTTTAAAAGAGTTACGAAACTTTGCATATGAAAAATAGATACAAAGTTTTTACAACAATGTTGGAAGAAAAATGCCATGTCATTTAAAATTAAGCCCCGTACTCCACGGAACAACAGCTTGACTCGGTGTTGGCGCCATTTAATATAATTAGAAATATTTCGCTTAGTTGTTAATAAAAATACAGAAAAAAGGTAGAAATAAGAGGGGTAGGAAATGGACTATCATCGGTTCCAGTTGAGGGTAAAGAGCAACACACTGAACTGTCTGAAAATATTCGACTTTTAGCAATGCACCGAAATATAAGTAAAAAAGTGCAAAAAGCCAAAAAGCATGAGCAGATAAGATGTTTTAGAGGAGCAGGGTTATCGAAAAGAACTTCTAAGAAAAAAGAATGCTCCTTCGGCAATATCTCCATCTAATAAATAATTCTTCCCAGCTGTTACCTTAAAACTCTGAAACAAACGAGTCAATTTAAAAACTGGTCTTGCCAAAAGTCTAAGCTGCCAGTAAATCACATCCAACACTTCTATTTTTCTTCTATTTTCCAAAAACAAAATATATATATCTATATCACAACAACAACAATTTTGCCCACTCTTGCCTCATTAACCTCTGACAGCTTCCTGTGTGCTTACTTGTATCTACCTATCATCTTTAACTTCACCACAATAACAAGACAAGAACACAACCTAACCACCTGAAAACAACCATGAAAACTTAAGAAAACATCATTCTACATATAAACAATACGTATTCCCATACCTTCCCCCGTTTATGATTCTCTGAAAATCCACCGAACGCACTTGGGTGAACCTTCATCGTGGTCATCAATAAAATGCAAAACAAACAAAAAGTTTCGCATGATGTTTGGTTTTCCAACTCTCTTAACCCCCAAACCATACCAACCATCATCATCAGCATCTACCCAGACCCACAAGCCCACCAACAAAATGGCCTCAACGATAAAGAAATCGAAAAGAAACAATCGTTCTTGGGGGTTCACTGAGATTTCTTTGGGCCGGTTGTGGTTGGCAAGTGTCGGCAATATGGTCACCCTCGAAGAACCTTGCCTGCAGATCAATTGTTTAAGAAGTTGGAATTTTTTGTTATTCGAAACTTCCAAGTGCATGTAATGGTTTCGTTAAAAATTAGATTGCTTCATACAAGTCACTTGAAGATGTATCATACCTTGGCATCACTATTTTATAAGTAATGTCTGAAAAATAATCACGGTAACGTTACGTTTCTCACACCTTGCGTTAAGTGACAGTTTCCAAATTTCTTCTTTTTTTTTTTTGTCAAACCCAGCGCAAAAGTTCAACCAGTATTTGCTTTTAGCTTTGAATTTGAGTCACGTTGCTTTATCTTGTCCAATCGTTAGGTCGAAGGAAAAGCGACATTCTAGTAAGATGTATTGATTTCCTATGGTTGTACTCGTAAACGTAAACTCGTAAGATGTTCTCTCTTCTATTCTTCTTATATGATTTTAGCTTTGTTCCGGGATGTAGAATAAAAATGGCAGACATTTTAACAACAAAGAATTGAAAATGTCATAAGTTAGTTGTCGCTATCAGCATTGTTTACGTTAAAACAAAATTGTTTTATGCGTTGTTTTTCTCTAATAAAAATTTATCAAATAAAATAAAACTATCTTCGTTTAACATCTGTCAGTTGTTGAAAAAATTTTATTTCACTTGTCAGAATAGTGGCCTTCCCTTGTCATAAATAATTCCATAACGGAACCCCTTTATGCATTGCTTATTGAATTAATCAATGCCTAAACGGGTTGTCCATGAGTTTTAGCACTAATTTAGCTTATCTGCATATATCAGCCAGTACATAAAACCTAGCCATCCACCTAAGGGTAATGTAGTCTTCAATCTGACAAGCTGTTTGTCATAATTCAAGACAAGCTTGATCTTGCAAAAATCCATGGGAATTTGCCAATGCTTCTGATTCTGGCAATTCATGTTCTCCACCCTGATACAGACGTGGCCTAAATAAATTTGTTTAATTGACGTTTATTAAACAGCTAAGTCAACCAAAGAGAACAGTTAAAACAGCAGCTATGGTGAACATAATTCACTCAAACTCATCGAAATGGAGAGTGATTTGACGTAAGCTTTACTATTTGCTGTCATTATGGTTGGGTGCAGCGACCAAGTGAAGAATTAAATTATGTCATCATCCCTACACACAATGACGAAGTACAATAGTTATTGAGAACGGCGGCGGCGTACTCACTAAAAACTTCCTCCCCCCTGGCACGCGTTTTTGTGAGTATTTATTTGGACACCCTCTCTGGTTGGATGATGGGTGAATCGGTGAATAAACAAAATTGAATGACGAACGGATGAATTTAATTCCATTTTTATTAAACCTCAGAGCTCAGGTTTTCCCGCGCACACACAAATTTTCACCAAACCGAAAATCTAATATAAAACCACGACTTTAGATTATAGCGTGTTCAGTTGGTGAGAAATTTTCAATTACACCAGGTAGCACCGCGTACAAGAAAGATTTGCATCGAAGCTTTTGATAGTTTCAGCAAGTGAGGCAGCAGATATTTTGCGGGATATTTCGGTTAATTCATTCGGGTTTTGAAGTTCTTTGAAGTGGCACGCATGCTCGATACGAACAACAAAGTCTTTTTCCACTCACTGGATATGAAATAACTGCGATCTTTAAAAAAAGCGTTTCGGGAATTTTGCGATATAACTTCACTTGTATTTTGAAAGTAAGGAAGTCTCGTAAATGCCATTTTGTGCTAATTGCTTGCAACCGGGTGACTTGTGAACTTGTGCGTGTCCTTGTGTTTTGAAAAAGTTATGAAATTCAAATTGGAACTTTTATTGTTTGTGTATTTTTATATGCAGAAGCATCTAGTTGCATCTTCATTTGGAAGTACGATCATCATTGTTGAAGATGCAAAAGGTAAAGATACTGTTTAAGAATTGAAAGAATATTTCAGTGCCAAAAACAATAAAGGATTATATGAGATACAATCATATAGAAATAAAAGTCGTGTGTTTGTTTATATTTAATTTATTTTGTTTTTAGCTAGGCGAGCTTTGGATTTCTGAAAGATATTATTTAAAATTAGTTTTTCTTTTTGGAAAATCGGTGATTATTAGCATATATACTTCGTTTTGTTTGTTTGGAATTCCTGGTTTCCATCAGGCTATATAACTAGGAAAATATATATAAATATAGGTTAATATGATTAAAGAAGTTTGCGTTAACAGAGTTTTAGGTCTTACCTCTAAAAGCAGTCCATTTTATAAATCAGTGACTGTCAAGGTTGGTTAAATCCTAATTTTTTCCTCCTCTTGACTGCAAGGATTTTTTTTATTTCAATAAGTTTACTTATTCTACGATACTAAAATGTTTGCCAAGTTAAATATTTTTCTGACTATTTTGTCGGTATTTACCATCATGGCAAAAATCAAAAGGATTTGGCAACTAAATCTATCTTCTCTTAATCGACGAACATAATGTATGATCTCGATTGAGAACATAACTCTCATTTCACTGCTTCACCTTAAGACTCCACCTGTGGGGTTTGCTTTTTTAAGTTTACTGCTAAAATATCAGAACAAAACAGGCTGACTTCAAAACAAACATTTTAAAATAAAAAAGTTCCAGTTACTCGGGCGTAAACTTAATTTTTTTTTTACTTGCGATTTACTCCAAAAAAAATTGAGATAAAAATTAAATTTTTGTTAGCTCAAAAATTAACGGTATGCGTTGTATAAAAAAATCAGTGTTAATCTTACTGTAGGTAAGCATTTTTTTTTATATAATTAACGCGTGCACAAGGGACTATTTGTTTCCCTTTTAATGTAGAACACACTGCGCGGGCATTAGGAAGATAGGGAAGGGAGAGATAGGAGGTGTCGATTAACATTGGTTTTGAATGTTTGCAGATCAAAATGGCAAAGGAACATTTAGCCGGGTAAACTCTTTCAAATTCGTATTGTTCGGCTAAAAAAAGAATCCCTATATTTCACGGTGCGTCTGAAATTGGGCTCAAGGGTAAACTGATGAGCATTCCTTGCGAGACGAACATTACGGGAGAAACTTTTAAGGAGAGGAATGCAACTGGCTACTTCGAGTGAACATTTTTTACAAAAGAAACGATAAAATAATGAAAGACATGACTGGATCGCACGTACTTGCTCATATGTTCGGTCACATCGTCGAAAATAATAAGCAACATTAACGTAGAAATATAAAACTATCTGAACTTAAAATAAAATGCAAGACTGGGTCGCGCAAAATTAATATTATGCTAGATAATTGCTTAGTGGCTGCATATGTATGTATGTTTTGTTTCGAAAATTCTTTCATTTTTTTAATTAGTTTAAGAGTTTTTTCCGGAAAAACTAAGTATACAATAAAATTTCAAAACTAAATGTCTATCGAGGAAAAAAAATATTAAAAATCGTTTGACCAATTTTTTTTTAGTCGTTTTTTTTGAAAAAAATGTTTTAATTTTTTTATTATGTCGTTATAAGAAAATCTGTAGTTTTCATCTAGGAAAATAATTAAAAAAAAATTCAAAAACCCATTTTTTTAGAAAATTTAAAAAAATCGAAAAAAAAAGTTTTTTTTTTAATTTTGAAATGCAATATTAATTGAATTATAAATAACTTCCTGTGTGCACAATTTTATTGAAATAGGGATAATGATTTACGATAAAACCGCATTTGAAAAACCGGTTCTTTGAGAGGTACCGTTATAGAACAAATTTCGAAAAATTCATTCTAATTGAAAGATGTATTGTAGTAAAAAATAGCACCCTAAAAGTTTTATCAAAATTGTTAGAGCCGATTTAGAGAAAATTACCTTTTGTTAAGATTGTATAACAGGTATCGTTATTTTTCGACCTAGAGCAGAAATGAAAAACACTCGCCGAAATACTACCAAAGAAATACTAAATACCAAGTTTGAAGCAAATCGGCCCATCTGTTTAGGGAAGAATTTTTGGATTCGAGAACTCTCGTAGAAGGAAAGAGGTACAAAGTTTTTTGCGTTTTCTGAGAAATTTTGTTCAGATAAATTTTCAGCTCCATCAAAAGTGAATTAGGATCGTTTCCTTTAGTACGAGGTCTAGCAAGGTTTTTTTTTTTGTTTTGTATTTACAACTTATAGCCCGGTGAAAATAGACACTCAACCTTGCACAAATCCCCAGAAAACTAAAAATTTGCACGAACTTTAAAAAGAACATTTTAATGAAACTCTGAAAAGTCCTCATCGATCCGGTGTGTGCAAAAAATTGTATTCAAAGTCAAAAGTCATAAAAAGGTTTTTTTTTTATTTTTTAGCTAAAGGTTAGTTTTATGATAAAAGTAGCTGAGTCAAAAGTGTAGATCATGCAATTATCTATTTGGCACTGTGTTACTAAGATTCGCCATTTCTGAGAAAAGGCGATTCTAAAATTAACTAAAGTATGTGGTAGTGGTAGTACATTTAGCTCGGTTTTTTGCAGTAGGCCTATTCCATGATCTAGTCCACTAAATAAACAGGTTTTAACCTACAAATGATCGGGTATAGTTGTGAATTTGTATAATGATGTTTGGAATGACCGGTAGATACCAAAATATAACCACGCCCCTTCGCCTTCATCACATTTCGGTAAAAATGACTGAAATCGATACTTTTTCACTTTTCGGGATATAACTCCTTTCTGGTGAATTTTTACGCAAAATAACTTCTAAACCAACTAATAGTAAATAAAATTTCCTAAAAGTTATGTGTAAAAATTTTTGTGTACAACCAATAGCAACGGAGCTATATGCAGCCAAAAATGCCCACATTTTTGTACGTTTTAAAATGTTAAGTTACTTTTAAAGCGCGATAACTTCGTTAACGATGGGTTGAGCGCAAAAGTCTTTTCAATCAATCTTGTTGGAAATTAAATTACCTATATATTTCATACTCTACTTTTTATTTTGAAATAGGAACAAGAGCATTATTTAATAGATAAATAAATTTAAACTAGAAAAAAATGTTTTTCTAATTCTATTTTAATTTTTTTATTTTTTATTATTTTTTATAATATAATTTAATATAATTAAATATAAAAATAAAATTATACAAATTTTTTTTAATAGTTTAAATTTTTTTATCTATTAATGAAAAACACAAATGGAGACCAAAACACACTCAGAATGAAGAGAATTAGGGTTAATTGAAAAATCTAAAACAAAATTTATATTCAATGAATTGCTTTTATAGACCAGTCGATAGGTAGTTTTAGATTTAAAAAAAAACTTTGTACGTTAAATTTATACAACATGTTATTTACTTCAAGTTGACACATTAAGTCAGAAAGAAGTTATAGGCCAAAAGTGAAAAAGTGCCGATTTTTAGCCATTTTTACCTGAGTGTGAAGGGGTGAATGGGGTGTGGTTATGGACTTTTTTTGTATCTACCATGCATCCCAAACATGATATCAAAAATTCACAACTGTCGACGACCTTTCATATGGTAAAACCTGTTCATTTATTGGACTAGATCGTGGAGTAGACCTACTGCGAAAAACTGAACCAAATGTAGTACTACCGCACACGTTAATTAATTTTGGAATCGCTTTTTCTCAGATATCGCGAATCTTAGGAAAAAAATTGCTAGAACACTATAGATAATTGCATGATCTAGACTTTTGTCATAAGACTAACCTTTTCGCTAAAAAAAATCCTTAAAACCCATTTTTTGGGTTCGAATCGATGGGTACTTCTCACAGTTTTATTACAATACTCTTCTTAACATTCATGCAAATTTTCAACTTTCTGGGAATTTGTGCAAGGTTACACCATTTTTTCGGACTAACTTGAACGGGACGGGCCATTAAATTTTTTTAAAAATATTTATCTTTGAAAAGCAAGACAGCATTTAATAAACCAATAAAAACAAATCATAATTTTATAGTTCCGTATTTAAGCTATTAGATTGGTAAATTTGTTAAAAAACGATCCACAATTCAGAAAATTGTCTGCATGAATTCTTTTGGCCTCTATTAAAATCGAACACAAATTTCAAACAAAAGGTTGTCGCCCTTTCAAAGATAAAAAAAGAAAAAAAATTTCAGGGCTTTTAACTATCGAACCAAGAGAATATAATATTTTCTTTTTCTTTTTCTTACCGTTCTTATTACCAACAAAAATTAACCAACACTTCCTCCGTCTCACACTTATGGGAAGTTATAAAAAATCAAATGCGTTTTTAATAACTCGTTCGCCCGCCAAAATAATGACACTTTGCAGAGAATAAGTTTTTCTATCTTCTTGAGTTTCTTACGTTTTACATGAAGTCTTGTCACGGTCCATGTAGTTTTCATGTTATAAGAAGCTAATAATAAAATTTCATCTCCTCAGTTTTAACTAGTTTTTCTTTCTAGGATTTTCACAATATTTCACTTTTCAACCATGAAATGCGTTATCGATTCTGTAATCTATCTTGAGATGTAGATGGCAACATAGTCAAGAAACATGTCTGCAAATAGAGGAATCAGTATGATTTGGAATCTTACAAATTTTGATTAATCGTAGGGAATTTCCAAGAAAATGCAGTTGACGTACTCTAATTGGTCACATTAAAACAAATAGTTCCTTGGCACGCGGTAAAACGGAGAACTTAATTAGGCATAAAACAATGAGAAAGGTGAATTTCACTACGTGGCGAAATCTTATATTGATTTTTGTAAAATTATTTAAAATTATTTAAAATTATTTTCAAAGATTGGGCTTTAACGTTATTATTTTAATAGTCTTAAAATATTCGATTAGTATTTTGGAGCAAAATTCCTTATACATCGGATTAGATGTTAAAGATGTTACAAGAAAGAATTTCTTTCACGTGTATGTGTACACTGTTCAATACAGGCCAGCTGTTTTGGCATTAAGTTAAACTCAGGTTGGAGTAAATCCTGATTTATCAGAATTTGCTCTACATGGATGTAACTTGGTGCCATTGCTCTTTTCCCATCATGGTCTCATGGTCTATGTTAGGAATGATATTGCTTGACAGAGCCTTCCACAATACGGGCAATTTTTTTATAATTTGCACACGCTAAAGGGATTTGGGCTACCCTTTTGATGTCGGTGGACACAGCGCGAGCTTAGGAAAGGAGAGGGTTTAATAGAAGTTGCCGATACAGATTGGTTTTAAACTTCTGAACATCATAATAGGAGGGGAAAACAGAGTAAGGCAAGAGATTCCACATTCTCTGTACTTGCCTGTACGACCGAAATTGGGCTCAAGGGTAAATTGGTGGGCATTCCTGGAAGCGCGAGTATTACGATGAAACTGTTTAAGGGGAGGAATACAACTGGCTATTTCTCTAGAACATTGACCGTAGAAATAACGGTGGTAAGAGAGAGACATGAAACATTCCGTCGATGTTCAAGTGACGTGAATGTTCTAATGATGATATCATCTCAAATCAACTTGAAATCTTTTCTTTGCATACCATCCAAAAGACTCAAGTGAGTTGATGGAGCACCCGCCCAGATATGGGAGTTATATTCTAGTCTTGGACGAGCCTGGTGCCAGACTCTATCAAATGCTTTAGAAATATCGAGTGCAATAATCTTATTTTCTCCGAAACGATGTAGAGATTTGTTCCACTGTTCGGTGACAGTGGACCTATTGCTACGAAAGCCATACTGACGGTCATTTAGAAGCTTTCGCAATGTTCCAACACGGACTTTAACTTCTTGTGCCTCAAATTTACTGTCTTCAAGCATGTCATTCATTATTGTTTTATTAACAGGAGTACAAATCACGACAGTTATAAGACTTGTAAAGAGTTTGATGAGCTGTCTGATTCCATCTCTGAAATTGTTTCCCTTTGTTCTCGCACTGAAATCGTTATTGCGGGCGATTTCAATGTACACAATTCCAATTGGCTCCCCTATTCTGGTTAGACAACACCCGAAGGAAGGTATGTCGAGCTCTTTGCCGGGTTACATCACCTTATTCAACTGATCGATGTACCAACGCGTATACCGGATGTTGCTGTTACTCTTGACTTGTTTCTTATTTCTCACCCTGATAAGTAAACCATTAGTGTAACTTCTCCATTTGGCACTTCGGACCATTGTCTCATTTCAGTAAATTTCTTGTCTTCCACCCGACCAGTTAAAGAAAAACACCCCACCAGGACCTTCTGGCAATACGAGAAAGGCAAATAGGATGGCCTAAATATTTGTAACAAATATTAAAAACTCCTCAACATCTTCGGTTCCAACGCTCATCGACAATAACAAACCAATTGTTTACCCTTCAGAGAAGGTAAACTTGCTTGCCGCCGATTTCGCTGCCAGCTTCACGCTGCCTTACAGCAACGTTCTCCCCTGTACTTGAGAATGTAATTTTTTTTCATGGGACAGATTTTTTCCGCACTCGTAAGCAACTGCGTAAGCTTTTCCATCGCTCCTACTCTTCTGGAATCTTTTCTAGAAGATGGAAAACAGTATTTGTCCAGCCAGTCCCTAAAAAATGTGACCCATCCTCCCCCTTCTTCTACTCAACCATAGCACTAACATCTCTTCTTTCTAAGGTCATGAAAACGCTGATTAACCGTCAGCTTAAGGAATATCTCGAAGATCGAAAGCTTCTCCATGACCGTCAGTATGGCTTCCGCAGCAACCGTTCCACTGGTGATCATATGGCATATCTCACCGAACAGTGGAACAAATCTTTACATCTCTTTGGTGAAAGTAAGATTATTGCTCTTGATATCTCCAAGGCATTTGATAGAGTTTGGCATGAAGCTCTCTTATCGAAAATGCGTGCTTTTGGGATCGATAATACTCTTGTTCGTTGGATTAGAAGCTATCTTCCCCCAATGCCATTGTCCATGAATGGCACTTACATCGAAGAAACGAAAAGCTCTCAGTACTCGGTATGTATGTCAACGACGACCTCCGTTGGAACGACCATATATTTGAGATCGCTAAGAATGCTGCTAAGTGCTTAGGTTTTCTGTATCGGTGAAGTATTTTTCCCCATCTGATCTGGCTACAATTTATAAAGCGTTTATACGCCCTAAACTCGATTATAACTCACACCTCTGGTCAGGTGCTTCGTGAACATCGCTTCATCTGCTTGATAGAATACAAAATCGAGCGTTAAGATTGATAGCAAATAGAACTGCCGCTGAAACAATTTCCCCTCTCGAACACCGACGCAATGTTTCATGTCTTCCCATATTTTATCGTTTCTTTTATAAAAAATGTTCCCTCGAAGTAGCCAGCTGCGTTCCTCCCCTTAAAAGTTTCTCCCGTAATACCCGTCTCGCAAGGAATGCTCATCAGCCCAATTTCGGACGTACCGTGAAATATAGGGATTCTTTTTTTAGCCGAACAATACGAATTTGGAATATTTTACCCAGCGATATCTTACCTTGCCATTTTAATTTGCAAGCATTCAAAAGCAATGTTAATCGACGCCTTCTGTCCTTCCCCTCCCTATTAACCGAATGCTTGCTCAGTGTACTTACATACATTAAATAGGGAAACAAATAGTCCCTTGTGCGCGCGTTAATTATAAAAAAGACATCCTAAAGTTGCGTTTAAACTTGACTTGTTTTTTATTTGACACTTAACAGAAAATATTTATTTTAAGGGATTAAACCAAATTATTTCGGACTAAAAACTCTGAATAATTAGTCTTTTCGACCATCAAAATGTAGTAGATTTTAACATTTATTTGTATTTTCTCTTCGATAATTTTAGTTTTTAACTCAAATGATGGGGGTCGTTTTAAGCAGGAAAAGAAAAACATTTTTAACAGTGATAAACTTTTATACATTTCTGTTTTTTGTTTGTAAAAAATTTAATATTAACAAAAGATTATTTTCAACCAAAACTATCGTATTTTTTTTTTGTAGTAGTAGTGGGCTCACATGTTAATAAATTCAAAACAAACATTCATATCGTCAGGCTTAGTTATACTTCAATCGAAAGCACAACTTTATATTAAGACATTAGAACAGATACCATTAGCTAAAACAGAGCAAATCCTTTGACAGATAGAATTAGATTAAATTGAAAAACGTCAAAACGTTGGTTCATGATTTGGTCCATTTTCGTTGTAAATTGGAGTTTAAACTGAGTTTCGAAAAGCTCTATAACACTTTTGATTTATTTACTGGAGAATTAAGTTGGCAGTTTTTGTTTATTATAACTACGGATTCAAACATAAGAAAATTCTTTATTTTTCTTACGATTAAACATATAATATCCACTGACATCGTTATAAAGTTCAGCAAAGAGAGTTCAGGAAATATATCGAATTCAGTTACCAACTACCAAACTGGTAAAATTCACCTAAATCCAAACAAATTCGAGGCATCTTTGTAATCGGTCATGTGAATTAGTAAGAGTAAATAGTTAGAAAAGCCAGTCAAGAAAATCATCATCACAAATTATTGTATGCCTAGAAGCGAGCTGACCTTCAAGGTCTAATGCATTCCAACATACCTTTTTGCTTAGATAATAATCTATGTTGCTTTTGCGGGTGGTTTATGGTGTACATAATTTATTTAACTTTGGCAATTTTGGGGAACCGAACTCTGTCCCTGATTCTATAATTGCAGCTTGTTTCCGACGTGTACTTGCTGGCAAGCGGGTTGCTCCGCATTGGGTGAGACGGACCATAGCTTGTGAACGAGTCGAAGATTGTATGCGAGAATGCGGCCATGAGAAGCGTTTCATGTGCGAGGGATTCAATTATCGATTAGATCCTTCAGGACATGGACAGGGTGATTGTGAGCTAATAGAGATTCCTCTGGCACAAATGGATTTGTATTCCAGTCCACATCAAAGGGATTCGAATTTGTTACGACATCCGGACTATGATTATTATGAAAGGGATCGCAATGCACCTTCTAGTTGTAGGAAGAATCCGTGCAGAGACTGTCCGATTAAACCACTCGATATCCCTTTGACATATTATAAGCCTAGTGGATATGAAAAACCCTATTCGGAGGAGCACTACATTCCACCTAGTAGTAGTGGAAGCAGTGGTTATGGCGAAGACCACTACAGACCCAGTGATACATCTGTTGATAGGTATCGGCCACCACCACCACCACGTTCACCATCATCTCCCCATTCTTATAATTTTCATAATGATGATTACCATAGCTTTGAGTTTTCCTCGCATGGTTACTATGAACCATCGCCGCCGAGTAGCAATGGAGGTGATCTTGTTGATCGATATGACAGCGTTCGTCCTGATGATAGATACAGGCCACATCGACCAAGCCGACCAAGTCGCTGGGAGGCTATTCCATCGGGACATGACAGCGGATCAAGCTATGAAGAGTATCTTCCTCGACCAGAACACGATCGAGGATCTGATCGTTTTAGGCCTCCATATCGTCCAGGACCGGATTACTCACCCTACCGACCTCATCACGGCCCACCATCATATCATGGCGGTTATCTAGGTAACGACGAAGTTGCCTACAAAAAGCCTCCACCGAAATTCGTTCCATATCAGATCGGAGAGGAATCTGATTGGGGTTCATACGGTGGTAGTTATGGTGGCCATTCAACCAATACAAAACATTCCAGTTATTGGGGGATCAGAGATGAGCACAGACGAAAAGATCCTCATAGTGAATTCAATTACTTTGAATTGGGTGGAAGTCGGGAACCGCCAAGGGAACATAATTCTGTTTGGAACTATCCCGGTTCGAGGTATGGTGGACATGGAAGTGATTCTGGAAGAGATCGACATGAATATAAATACCAGTGGACAAGAAGACCTGGACCGGATGGTAAGAATTAAAAAACAAAAAATTATTTAAAAATTGCAAAATCGTTTACTTTTTTTACTTTAGAATGTTCTGCTAAGACAAGTGAAGGTTTCCGCCTTCATAAGACAGCTATAAAACATGCCTTTACAGTACCAACAATAACAGAATGTGAACGATTGTGTTCAAGCCAAAATGGTTTCATCTGTCAAACGTATAGTTATCGGTAAGATTTTCATATGACAGTTGTATATGGTTAAATCAAAATGACATATTTTTTTCTAGTTACACTCAAGCTGGACGGGACAATTGTATGCTTTGCGATCGTCCCGTGAATCATTTGGATTACTATGTTGATATTGAGCCCGATCGAGATTTTGATATATATTCAATGTCAGATGATTTGGATACATGCCGCCATCCTTCTAGGAGTGATACAACAGCACTATCAGACCCAAAAAATGCACGTAAGTTAACAATTGTGATAAGTTAACGAAAGCTTTATAAAAAGAGCTGTTCAACATATTCCGAACGTTGATTATATCCTGCAATGTTCTTTTATGAAGATTTTTTTTCTGAGGAGAATTTATGCCCATTACGTTTCTTATAAAAAATTGGTTGTCTATAGCCGGTTTACGAACGATAATTTCAAGGGATACATTGTGCTTAGGCCGATCATGCCTCTCTATCGCTTGTTCCGCGCTCTCGCTTGTACGCTCGGCTCAGGCGGAACATGACAAGTTGTCATGCTTTTTCGTGGGTACAGCCTGCGTTCATCGATTTGTTAGACGTTATCACGTACAAAATAATAATTCTCAAACATACAGTACGTTAATTCATACCATATACAAATCCACTGCATACACACGTCATTATACGTTTTGTAATGACATGACAATAAGGAACACAAATCAGTTAAATACCCATACCCCCATTCCCTTCCCTTTCCTTTCATTTCATGGCTGATCAATCAAGCCACCACGAAAACAACATCAAAAGCAAATTCAACAAAAAACCAGAAAGACGAAACCGCAGCACAAAGAATAACAGACAAACAACACCGAACAAATTTCGAATGCGACCGAACGATCATTTAGTTAGAAAAGAATATATATAAGCGGCTCAGGCGGAATGTGGCAATGAGTCCAACTTTTTCGTGCGTCCCGGCGTTAATCGATTTATAAGACGTTATCACGTCAAAAACCATGCAATAACGAGTAAAAGATTTCCATCTCCTTCTTGATACTTTTTGGTGACTTCTGTTGACACCGTATTAACGATAAAAAGTCCTACCAAATCGTTCTTTCTATTGCTGCGACAGCTCAAAACATATTTAAGATTTAAAAACTTAGTTTCCCATGCTTGTAAACAATACATCTGTCTCTTTTCAGAATGTTTCTTTCGTGCAATTGACGCAACGCGTTTCTTTAAATCAATAGTTCGCGATTCACTTACCGTCCGATCGATCGGTGAATGCGAACTCGAATGCATCAAATCAACGAAATTCACCTGCCGCGCTTTTGCCTTCAGATATGGTTCACGAGGACACAGTGGTGTTATAGACAACTGTCAACTTAGCGACTGGCCAGTTCGTGATATGGACAAACAGCGCCATCTAATATTGGATCCTAGTTTCGATGTATTTGAACGTGCCAGCTATGGTCATGGCTGCGAAATTCAGCCAATTGTTGATGACAAACACAAGAAATGTAAGAATTGCGCTTAAGTACTAGCAATAACAATGATTTTGTTTGTCTTCTAGCAGTATGTTACCTTGGTTATGGATCTCCGGCCAAACTTCTCTCTACAGCCATCAAGAAAATAATTTCAGTTGCCACAGAAGTAGAATGCAAAAAGGAATGTATTCGTTTTCGGGATAATACTTCGTTTAAATGTTATTCGTTTAGTTTTGGGTAGGAATGATCATATTTCATATACATTTTAGAATATTTTCCATATTATTTTAACTTCTTAACAGTTCCCAGGCAACAACATTCAATTGCGAAATGTCAGATTTAGACCAAACTGAACTCAAACTCAATATACATTATACTCACACGCCAGATCGAGACTATTGGCTATTTGCTTGGAATCCCTTCGATTGGACATGTCGTGATAAGGTCAATACCATTGGCGGAACACGGGTAAACAATGATCGTCGAATGGATATTTTCCGAGAGCCTGGTAAAATTATAATTCTTAGATGTTGCACATAAAAATGTAAAGTTACTAAAAATATGAAAAAACACAATTATGTATAGTGCATCCTTAGCATCATCCTACAAGGCAAATACTGTATGCCGATAGTTTGTAAAATTAAGATTTTATATTAAGATATAGGTTGACAGCACTGAAAATAACTATTATTTTAGAAAACATCATTTAAATATGTTTAAGACTAAACGCTCAGCTGCCAAATAAAAAATCCAAGACAAAGAGACGTTAAGACAAGAAAAATTAAAATGTCGGTATATTTTTGACATTTGCATAGCATTCATGTCAAACAGTATATGAAAGAGAGAAAAATAATTGGTATTTGTCTGCGCAAAACCCTCTAATTTGAATATGTTGTTGATTTGGTTATTTCGTAAGAGATAGTTCTCGTCTTCAACATTATCCAGCACTTAGCTGTCAAAAATTCTAGTTTCTGCGAAACTATGAATTGATAAAAAGTTACCATTTCAGTGTTCAAAAAAACTTTTTATTTCATCACTGAATTAACTCGATATGGCTTTATTCGATTCTCGAAATCATTGAACTAAATAATAAATGCTGTAGCTTTTTTTCAGATTTAGTTCTGGTGTACATATATAGTTTGGAAGTTTTATCAATCAATAACTATTTACTAAACAAAAACAAAATAATATAATTTATTAAATAAATATATCCAAGAGTGCCCTCGAATAGATCGGTCCCTATCATTTGCTTTTGCTTAACATGGTTGTTTGATCCAAAATTAGTCTTGAAATTGCGGCGCTCTTCACCGGATCATTTGGTTGTGAAAAATATATTATCACTCTGAAGAGGCTTTGACGTTTGTTTTCACTTTTTCACACAACGAGAATCAAATTTAGCATGAAGACGTGATAAAATTTATCACTTCACAGTTTCACACAGGGAGTTGAAGCCTTGATCAACTTAAAGAGGAGCGCCTCATGTAATGTTCTCACTGAATCGTAACTTGCATTGCAGCTGAAATGTCCATATTTCCCCATACGTTTTCAGAAATATCTACGACATTTGTTCTCAATTTTTCTCTCAACAAGAATAAAATTTAGTATGAACTCGTGATAAAATGTACCACTTCACAGTTTCACACAGGGAATTGAAGCCCTGATCTACTTAAAGAGGAGCGCCTCATGTAATGTTCTCACGGAATCGTAACTTCTTCGAAATGTGTATCCTTTTTCAATGTAAGAAACAGTGCTCTAAACGGATGTGCACTACACAATGTACTTATTTTTTTTTAACCATATACGAAAAAATTGCAAATTATCGGTATCTGGCATTACTGATATGTTTTAAGTACTTATCAAAACTCTGTCTGACATCATTGCTGGTTCTTTGTTCACAAAAATTGTTAAGAATTTTAAAAACATAGATTTGAACAAACATATCACTGATCCATTTGCCATTAATAATAAAAAATCCCTGCATTGGAAAATTTTCGGAAAAATTAAGTTTTAAACAAATCAGTTTTTGGCAGCACTGCACCAAGTCTTTTTTCTTGTAAGGTATTTAGAATATTTTTTATGCATCGATGTAAATATTAAGACCTTCTACAAATCTCAGAGCAATGATGTTTGTACATAATTAACCTTACACTGAACGCTCCTTTTTTCTGCTTTTTCTATCCAATATAATTGTTTTTAAATAAAATGCCTTCAAGAAGGATCATTTCTTGGGCTCACTGTAGTATTTTTTGTAGTAAATAAGATAAAATAAAAGATTAAAAAATGCTTTCTACTAACAAAACAAAGGAGATGTTTCATGGCGCCACTATACCGTATCCGGTAAACCCTGTCGTATAAGCAGTCCTTGCGAAAAGAATCTGGTTACGGGATTCTATTCCTGTGAGATCGAAACAAGTGAAATAGGATCATGGGATTATTGCTGCAAAACGGAGCACCCCTGCGGATATTCTCAGGGGTTTGGTTACCCTTGGTAGTATTTTATACATTTTGTTTATTTACATTATTTTTTTTATTTTTTTTGCATACTTTTAGGTGTTTTGTAGGAGATGAACCAGATCAGTGGAGAAAATGCAGTGATAGATACTATCCTGGCAATAAAACTACACCACACACACATGCTGGCATAACACTTTCACCTCATAAGGACAAAAAGAAACCAAATCCATCATTTCAGCGTCCACCACGTCCTGGAGGCTTACAAAGCCTTAGTGATTTCACTGCCGCCCGATTATGGCCAGTTACATATCTTTACAGCGAAGGACCACCTAATGCGACAGAATTTAGTAATTTCGTCGACTGCAATAAGGAAACTTGTTAGGAGTTCGAAGGATTTGTACAATAAGTGATATATTTTATGTTTAATATATTTAAGATTAAGTTTAGTGTTCATCGTTAATATTTACACAAAACAAAATAATATTATTTCGACATGTATTATTTAATTTAAAAAAAGTAAAATTTCATTTTTTTGAAACAGAAAAAATTTGTTTAAGTAGAATATTAAAATATAAAGCGAAAAAATTAAAAACTTTTTGTTAGTTTTCATTGTCTCAAGTATTCTAAAAATAACAATTCAAAAATCTTTCAGATAAGCTTAATGTTAATTTTGTAACTCATGACAATTATTTCATGTTTATATGAACTAATTCATAATTATAAGAATAAAATTAATAAAAAATAAAAATATTATATTTTCATATTTCATTTTTTATTAGCTTACTCAAACGGCGTTGCTCGGGTATACCTTACATTTTCGAAAAATACGAACCCAGCGTGGCGTCGCCTAAACTGCTTATGAAACGACCCCAGCCACACCAACGGGTGATTAAAATAGCCTTAGTTACACCTTACAACATCATCTATTTGTCTGAGAAAGTCCCGTGAAAATCGGTGCAGTCTTTCCCGAGATTTCCCGGAACAAACACACAGACAAAAATTTTAAAAACTGTTATTTTGATACTAAGAACAGACACTTGATTTTTATTTATGTGTATAGATTATGTATTATTATTTGATTTGGTTATTATAAGAATGTTGTATGGTGTGGTTTTGGGTCAAATCGTTCTAAAATAATAATTTTCCAAAAATAAGCGCCACCTGCGGGCAATTCAAATAGCTTCAGTTATTCCTTTCAAAATGAGCTCCCTGTTATGAAAGTCCCGTCAAAATTGGTCCGTAAATAAGAATTTTCGAAAAAAAACCACCTAGTGAGTAATTAACATGGCCTTAGTTACTCCTTAGGATATCAGCTACCTGCCAGTGAAAGTCCCGTCAAAATCGGTGCTGCCGTTCCCGAGATTACCCGGAACAAACAGACAGAAAGAGACAGACAGACAAAAAATTTGTAAATGGTCTTTTTGTATATCCTTTCGTATACATCAAGTAAAAAGCTGTTATTTTGATTTTAAAAACAGGCACTTAATTTGTATTTATGTGTATAGATGTAATACTTATTTTGAAATTGAAATCACTTAACGTAACCAGATAACCAAAAGACGATGAAAAACGGACAATAATTTACGCGCAAAGCTGATTTTACAGGGGAAAAACATGATCATGATATGAATTTCTCGTCCTCCACAATCGGCCCGACCAATTTAATGAACTGTGGGAAGCAAATGGCAACTGATTCAACAAGCACAAGGCATAAACACGCAACGTCATAAATATTGGGCTTCCCACAACCACTTTTGAGAAATCCCTGGTTTGACTTCGAATGTGATCAGGCAAAGCCCAAATGGTAGCATACAGGTATTATGTTCTCTAAGTTCAGCGAATAGAAAGATTATAAAAGCAACGTGAAATTAACGTGAATTAAACAGTGGTTCTTTTACAAAAAGAGGTGACAAACTTTTATTACAGAAGGGTGAATCAGTCAACATTAGGAGTGGAATGGGCTAAGGTTATATAGTCACAATCAACAAATTCGGTCCGCGCAAGGTGATTGTCATAGGTGACAGTTACATTTTTGTGATTTTTTCTTGTGACTGCTATCTACATAGGTGTCACATTTATATTAAATTTTCAGTGTTTCGATTAAAAAAAAAAACAAATAAATATATTTATACCTTTTCAGTTATTTTCCTGAAAATAATGAAAATAATTACCGAAATCCGATTTTTTTTTTGTGAATGAACAAACCCAACCGCATGATCTTGGAGGTCAATTCACGGTTTCGTAACGTGAAACTATATGCGGTCACCAAACGTTTCCTTCAATAAATCAATTGTGGCACGATCTGTGTGACATGTTGCGCCTTCTTGTTGAAACCACAGCTCCTGCACATCATGTTTGTTCAATTTATGAACGAAAAAGTCTAATCCTGGCTCTATAGCGGTCACCATTGGCTGTAGCGTTCTGGCCAGCATCGTTTTTCAAGAAGTACGGACCAATTATTCCACCAACCCATAAAGCACGGCAAACAGTCAGTTTTTTGTGGATTTATGGTGTCTCAACATTCACTTGAGGGTTATCATTACTCCAAATATGGCAGTTTTGTTTATTGACGTATCCATAACCAAAAGTGAGCTTCATCGCTAAACAAAATTCGCTTATGAAAATTGGGATCAACGGCAATCTTGCTTTGGACCCATTCACCAAATCTACACCTTGCTAGGTGATTCTGTGGTTTCAATTCTTGCACGAGTTGGATTTTTTAAGGACGCAAACCAAGATCTTTCCGCAAAATCTTCCATAAAGTGGATGGACACATATCCAATCCCTGTGCACGATTACGGATAGACTGATTCGGGTCTTCCTCTACACTACGCTCTACAGCAGCAATGACTTCTTCTGTACGCACTGTACGACGTCTCTGTGGATGCGTATTATCATTTAGAGTAAATGTGGTGCGAAAACGTTCCATAGTTAATCGAATTAATTGCTCTGATTGACGATTATGTTGACCGTAAAATGGACGTAGTGCGCGATACGTATTTCGAACAGAACCATGATTTTCAAAATAAATTTGCACAATTTGGAAGCGTTGTTCAGATGTCAGTATGTTCATGTTGAAATGCCAAACCAAACTAAAAATCAATCCCTTGACTGCTGACAAAATGGCCGCCAGTTAAAATAGTGTTGCCAACTTAAAGTTCTAAACCTCTAAAAAAACACTCTTTATAATGCCAGATATAGATTATTTGCAATTTTTTTCGTTTGTTTTCTTGGGGCAGCAATGAAACTAGGACTCTTTCTTAGAAATTGTGCATCCACTTCAAACCCTGCATCACTTGGTTTGGAATGTCCCATAAGAGCCTGTGTAGTGTGTAATTTATTTTGGCTGCACGAAAGTAGGCGCATCTGGGGCAAGGGTCTGTAAAAAACGATACGAGAGCGATCGTTCGTTTTTCAAAAACGAAAGAAATAGTGCGAAAGCGATGGTATCTGTATCGCTTTTCGTTTTATTTTTACTTCGTTCGTCGATGTATCAAAAGGAATAAACAATTTCTTACATACTTTTAGGGTGAGAATGTTGTCATTTTTCTTAGGTATGAGAGTTAAATATGAATCGATATCTTTAATATGGCAAAATCGACTATAAAAAAATAAAATCTGAAAAATCTTACCGAAAAAATTCAATTATGATTTTATATACATAAGTTTATTTTTTTTAATAGATTAAAGCAAAAAAGCTAGTCATATTGAGTGACAGAATTTTTCGATTAACACGAGTGAAAAGTTTTATTACTATAAATTTGACGTTGATTTTGTTTTGGTTTTTGTGATTTATCAGGAACAATTTTAGAAACTTTCTTTAATAAACTGCACCAAAAATGTGAGTATTTTCGCAATATATATAATATAATATATAATATAAATAACAACAATAACTTTCTTTTACGATCAATAAAAAAGAACTGCAAATACTACCACTGGACCGAAAGAATTGATGTTGGAGTGTATGGAGAAGTACCCAACAATGGCAACAAATAGTCCTGGGGACAAACGACGTTTGCTCGAACAAACGTTGGAATAGGAAGGCACTTTGCGAGAAATTAAACAATAATGGACCTCCTACTGAGAACATTAAGGGCTGGAAAAAAGTACAGTATTCTTTGGTAATTATTCTGTAAATTTAGTTCATGTTTATTAATATTGGACACGTGCCCATTATAAACATCGGGCAAGGTGGAAGCTCGCAGCAAATAAACAGTCCCTCACCAAAACGAGAGGAAGGCTATTTACACCACAGTCGAAACATTATTTTTTCACCACTTCCACTATCAACCAAAGTTTAATATTCCTGTAACATTTTATTAATTTGTTATAAATTAGCACAAAAACTTAACTTAATCTCAGTACCATCCACCTGCTCCACAAAAAAGAAGATCGGGTACTCTGCTCTAACTAAAGGGGAATTAGCCTATTAAACATTGTCTATAAAATCCTGTTCAGTGTTTTATGAAAACTTCTTAAGAGTTTGTTGACGAGCTTACCCACTTTCAAACTTTGCCAGTATAGATAGCAACCTATCAAATTAGCTGTCATTTATTCAGTCTGTTTTGTCAAATCAAAATAACAGTAAATAGCGTTCAACACAACTTGCAAATAATTTTATTGTTATATCAAAATAGAAGTTATGTTCTGACCATAATTTTCATCGAAAATCGTCTTCAACGATGAGAAGGTCCATTTCTAGATGAATGAGTATGTCAACAAACAAAATTGTCGAATTTGGGATGATACCAATCCACATGAGATCCAAGAGCGTCCAATTATGCATGCCGAATATGTCAAAGTAAAATCAAAGAATGTAGAATTAATTAGGTAATTCTTTATCTTTGGTAAAATTTTATGTTGAGAAATTTGTTTCGTTATACAAAAAAAAATCAAACGAATATTTCAAAATTAATGTTGGCTCCCCTGTTGCTTCCGCTTTTAAACAAATCTTCTGCCATCTATATGCCGATTCTTGACAGCACTCCAAAGATGTCAGATGGAACAGCTGATTTCTTGTTTTTTTCTGACAAGTGACAGATATCAACAAAAACAAAAATAATTTAATTCTGCATCGCAAAACCATCCAACCGAGATCCTCCACAAAAATATCGTTGAGTTTTTCTTCCTTAAAACAAAAGTATTTATTCTATAAAAGTTAACTTAAATCGACTAAAAGTGTTCCTCTACACAATAACGCGTTTAAATTAATGTAAAAGTAGACAAAAGACTTGCTGATCAATTCAGGAAGTTCAAGGCAAGTTTTTTGTCTCGTATGCTATGTTACAAAACATCTGTCGCAGGAGCGGTCGCCTAATTTCATTAAATTCACGTCCTTTGAGTGCGGTTTGCCTTACGAAAAGTCTAAGGTTATATAATCTTGCGAGGTAAGTTGACCTAAAAAGGAAGAACATTGGAGGTCTTCCAATCTGCAGTGATGAATGATGTTCTCTTAGATTACCTTCTCATTGCCGTATTCAAACACCGGTCATTAAACGAACGATGGCAGCTAGTTTGCCTGCACATACGAATCGTTTGGCTCAGGAAAAGTCTCCATATCTTCTTCAGCATGCACATAATCCTGTCGACTGGTATCCGTGGGGTGATGAAGCCATTCAAAAAGCCAGAGATGAGAACAAATTAATTTTTCTCTCGGTCGGCTATTCCACCTGCCATTGGTGTCATGTCATGGAACACGAATCCTTCGAAAACGACGAAGTTGCCAAAGTGATGAATGAAAACTTTGTCAACATCAAAGTAGACAGAGAAGAGCGTCCAGACATCGATAAGATTTACATGAACTTTGTCGTAATGATGAATGGCAGTGGAGGATGGCCAATGTCAGTTTGGTTGACTCCAGATCTAGCACCAATCACAGCTGGAACATATTTTCCACCGAAGTCTAGGTGGGGAATGCCAGGATTCACAACTATTCTTGAAACCATAGCCGCCAAATGGAAAACCGATCAAAAGGAGTTAGCGGCAACTGGACTAAAGGTCATTGAGGGCATTCGCAGTACTCTAACTCAGAAATCGAGTGATGCAGCCTTCGAGCCGGGCAGCGCTGAAGCAAAACTTAATGAGGCCGTGCGAATCTTCAAATACAAGTTCGATAGTCAGTTTGGGGGTTTTGGAGATCATCCAAAGTTCCCCGAGGTCTCGAGATTGAATTTTCTCTTTCATGCTTATGTTGTTAAAAAGGATGAAGACATTCTCAATATGGCTATAAGATCTTTAAAGAAAATTGGAAATGGAGGCATTCATGATCATGTATTTGGAGGATTCGCGCGTTATTCGGTCGATAGGAAGTGGCATGTTCCTCATTTTGAAAAGATGCTCTATGACCAGGCACAACTGATGTCTTCATATTCAAATGCTTATATGCTGACGACGGATGCGGCATTCCTTGACTTTGCTGATGGCATCTTTCGTTATATTATGAAAGATCTCAGACATCCAACGGGTGGTTTCTTCTCAGGAGAAGATGCCGATTCCCTACCCACAGCCGGAGACACAGTGAAGGTTGAGGGTGCATTTTATGCATGGACCTGGTCAGAGATTCGTGATGCCATTGCGGAAAATGCCGACAAATATTCGATAAAAGAAGACGAGGTTCTGGAGACATATTGTTATCACTATGATGTGCGAAAGGAGGGAAATGTTGAACCCTCGAGCGATCCTCATGGCCATTTATTGGGCAAGAACATTCTAATTGTCAGGAAATCACTAGGAGACACTTGTGAAAAGTTTAAGCTATCATCTCAGCAACTTCAAGAGGTGTTACGAACTACAAATGACATTTTACATGAGATCAGGGACAAACGACCTCGTCCACATTTGGATACAAAGATCATAACTTCGTGGAATGGTCTGATTCTCTCTGGTTTGTCTAAGTTGGGCAACTGTGGCAGTGGAAAGCGAGCCGAGTACATGAGGGCAGCTGAGGAATTATACAAATTTGCCAGGAAATCTCTTTACGACCACGAAAGAAAGGTTCTTTTGCGTTCTTGTTATGGAGATGGCTCTGAATTGGCGGAGGTTCTGTAAGAACATAGGAACACCAACTTATGCAAATCTGTAATTCCTTGCCTTCTGATTTCAGATCACAGAGAATTGATGGTTTCCTCGATGACTATGCGTTTCTTATAAAAGGTCTACTCGACTACTATAAGGCGTCATTGAATACAGATATTCTTGATTGGGCTAAAGAATTGCAGGCTATTCAGGACGCTCTATTTTGGGATGACAGGGATGGAGGTTACTTCTATTCGCAAGCGAATTCGCCGAATGTCGTTGTAAGATTGAAGGAAGGTTAGTTGATGTTCTGTTTCGAAACTCCTTGACTGTTTTTCACTTTTCAGACAGTGACGGTGCGGAACCGTGTGGCAATAGTGTGTCTGCCTCCAATCTAATCCTTCTGTCGAATTACTTTGACGATGATAACTACCTACAGAGGGCGAATAAACTTTTTGACTATTTCGCCGCTACCGATCCCTTCGGGTATGTTCTACCAAAAATGATGTCTGGTCTGCTTCTTAAAGAACTGGGCCTAGATTCGGCGGTCGTGGTTGGTCCCGATAGTGAATCAATCAAGAAATTCGTTCAGATCGTGCAGAGGTTTTATATTCCTGGAATGATTGTTGTTCGTGTTGACCCGGAAAAAAAGACACCGAGCAGTCAGATGGCACAGGATAAATATAAAATAGTCGATGGGAAGGCCTCGGTGTACATTTGTCATGATAACGTCTGTCAAATGCCATTAACCGATCCAATGAAGCTGGAGGAGATTTTAAAAGACAAGCATTTGGCAAAGAACGCGTAAAATGTAGAATTATATTTTTTTGTTGACGCTAAAATAAAAGAGAAACTATACATCATTAATTTTTGGCTACTGTAGTTGATGCCGAATTATAAGATATGTGACGAATCGTTTTAAGATTTTTGATTATAGAGCTTTGTGATTCATTTACTTGGGTTTTGTATTCAAGTAACAAACCCAACAAACTACGTTAGGTCATTGACTTATGCCAACAAGCTGACAACGTTGGAAGAGCTCAGAGCCAACATTGAACGCGAAATAACGGTCGTTGTGTGGCCGAGTCATCGAAAATTGGGTCCAACGGTGGCCATATGAACGAAGTCGAGTTCCATTTATAATTGTTTTGATTGTTCTTCAAGCCGATAATAAAGGCTCACGAGACATCGTGTAATTGAGGACTTGGCAATGCTTACACTGGCTGATGCTGGCGAAAACTACTCCTTTGGAGGATATTTCTTATTTGGGACTCGATCGGAAAAGAACCTGGGGATTTGTTGCGATTACAGACGTCGTTACGGCGTCGATCTCTCACAGTATTACTTCTTTGGTGTTAGCTTTTGCAGTTTTTTTAGTGTATTATCTTTCCACTTGCTGCTTACTGTTTATAATATAATTTGCTAATAGAAAGATATAAAGGACTTTTTTCAGTTCAATTTTCATTTTGGTATGGAAAAATTTGAACAACTGGCATAAAGATTCGTGGGAATCAGCAGTATGGCAATAATGCTAGGTATAGGTACCTATGGTGTGGGTAGGTATTAATGGAATTTATTAAGGATATTCGGTACCTATAATAAGGTTGGAAGGAAGGTAGGTACTAAAATTAAGATACACATTCCAACTACTGTTAAGCGAGTGGGTATATTAAAATACAATATTAAAAGTTTACACAGTGGTTTTGTTTATTTAGGGGGAGATGTAAACTTTTGTTTTCTCGACTGAAATTTTCGCATTCAGTAGTAATCGAATATTTTTTTTATTTGTTAGTTGTTTTTGTGTGTTTATCATAGGCTTCCTTATTTATTCTGTGTGCTTTTATGATGATGAAATGCTTTAAGATACGTAGGTATGGGCTTATCCGAGCAATATGAAATAAAATTTTGGGGAAAATATTAAACAAATAAAATTTTTATGAAATAAAAAAAAACACAATTCATAACGTTTTTTGGCAAATATGTTGTAAGCCATCTTATTTCTTTTGCTGTTTTCTATTTTATGAATTTTTTATTTCAAAATCGTTCGACCAGTTTTTTCAAAAAAAATCTATAGATCTGTTTTTAAAATATTCAAAAAACAATTTTTTTTAAACTATTAAATATAAAAAAAAATGTTTTTGAAAATTTTAATAAGCAATAATTTTTATATCATAAAACACTATATATTTAGAAAATTTCATCAAAATCCGTCAATTAGTTAACGAGAAAGTCTGATTTTTAAAAAACCGGTCATGTGGGAGGTACCGTTATAAAACTTTTTCTGAAAAATCCATTGAAACTAAAAGATAGATTTTGCATAGAAAACCTCATTCTGAAAGTTTTATGAAAATCGTAGGAGCCGTTTTCGTTATATGGCAGGTACCGTTAGTTTTGGAGCTAGAATGCCAATCCCAAAAACTGTCGGGTAGAGCACTCTAAAAATACTATATACCAAGTTTGAATGAAATCGGCCCAACCGTTTAGGCTGTAGGAATCGATACGGACAGACAGACAGACAGACGGACGGAATTTCCGGACCCACTATTTTTGACTTCTCTATCATCGTAATGTCATGTTTGATTGTTAGAATTTTTTTTTTTACGAATGCATAACTTGCCTTATAGTCCCCATAAATCGCAAGTAAAAACGAAAAGAAGCAGTTAAAACCGCATACATTTTTTTAACAAAAAGAAAAGATATACATTTTTGGGGTCATCATCTTTTTCCTCTGTGGGGCGACGTGCGCATATTAGGCTTCCTATATACTAAGAGGAATCCACACTCAAATAAGCGATGTTTTTTTTCTGTAGTAGGTGCCATAGTAAATAGCGCAGTATTACGTCTTTTTGCCCGGCACATCAATTGCATTTCTTGGATGGCGATAACATCTGCTTGCAGCATTCCCGGGCTTCCGCTATTTTTTCGGCCTTCAGCTGCACGTTCTCTATTAAGGGACCAAATATTCCACGTACAGTTCCGAAATTCGTTTTTCTTTTCTTTTTTTGGTTTGCAGCAGAGAATTCGTCCGTATCCGAAGCCTCTGGTTTCTCCGCAAAGAACAGTTCTTAACATGGTCGGAAAGTCAAATTCAAGGAGTAGTTCATTAGCGGGAACACTCCTCCCCGATCACTCGATTACTGCCACCAAAAACCTTCCTAAGGGGTTGTAACCCAACCTCTTGTTTAGGGACTTGCCAGAAGCAAGCGATGCTTACCAGGTTGAGGAGAGAGAAGAGTTGATAGAAAGTGGTTGGTTATCGTCTTTTCAGCTTTAAACTTTTGAGCTTTAAACTATCAGAATATGTCGTAGACAGTATCAACCTATTAAATGAGAAAGGTCCAAAATAAAAGGTTTATAATTACAGATTCCATTAAAAAAAAAAATTTGTACCTGCGGAGGGTAAATGGAATACAGGACTTGTACTATGCCCTATCTCATCAGTACCAGCCTAGAAATCAATCTTATCCATAGCAATTATTGAAAGTCAAAATCATTTGTTGTAAATCAATTGTCGCAAGTTGTATCTTTCTTCAGAATTTTAACGCCATCATACTTTGTGTTCAAGCTTATCTTGCTTTCCTGATTTTAACTAAATGATATTCTTTTAATTTTTTTTAAACAAAAGATTAATTATTTTGATTTAGTTTTTTTTATTTCCAATTTCTAAATTTCTAAGTTTTAAAAAAATATGTTTTCCGCTTTCACACAAACAGGCTTGGATTATAAAACAGTTTCCAAGCTATATATTTTTCATTATTTGGTATAAAATTTATTCTTATGAATTAGATAATATAGTTTTAAAATCACATTTTATTTAAAAAAAATAATTTGGTTCCTTTAATTATGTACAGTTATTCTTTTTTCCAAAAAAATCATTAGTAAATAAAAAAGACAAAATGTTTCATTAAGTTTTCCATAATGTTTTTTTTTATTAATTTAAATAATAATTATTATTCTATTACATTTTTTGTTTTTTGGGAATTCTAATAACAAAATGTGATAGATAATAATGATCAAAACTTTTACATGTCGTTTGATAGAAAACTATTTATAATTATAGTAAAAAAATGGATAAAGTTTTATTATTTTTTTATAAATATTTTAATAGATCGTCTGCTTTCTGTCTTGAAAAAGTGCATCTCATATAGCCGTCAAAATGTGGGCAATAAATTGTAGGTCCACTCTATTCCTGCAAATTCACATGGAACATACAGGAATGGTAAAGGCACTGAGAGTATAAGTCACTAGGCTTTGACTCATCATAGAGCTGTTTTTTTTTTGTATTTAGTAATTTTTTGGCGAAAAGCCGACGAACTATTTACATATCATGCTTTAACAACATTGCCAAACAAGTATTTAATATTATGAAACAAGTAAATAGCATGTTTATGTTATACATATTTATAAACGTAATTGGTTGTTTAACAATTAAATTAAAATTTGAATTAATACCTATACAATTTAGTTTTTTTTTTTAATTCTTTGAATTCAATTCAAATCTAAAATATTGTCTATTTAAATAAAGTTTAAAAGAATATTATAAATATTTATTTTTTGTACAATTTGCTGGCAATTTTAAAGCGTTATTTACATATATGTATATAAGTCTTTCCAGAACTTGATTGTTTGTTACCAACAATTATTTGCGTGGACAAATTATCATATACAAAGTTCTCTTTTAAATAAAAAATTAACGACATTTCTGCAGCAATATTGAGATTTTACATTTAAGAATCTCAGATATGAATTTAGGCATCTTATTTTTCTTTTTTAACGCTTACTTTTTTTCATTAGATAATAATTTTTTTATTAATTGTTTTTACAGTAAAATAATATTATGAGTTTGAGATGTTGATGGAAGCTTGATTGATGTACATATTGTTTCTTAAATTCATCAAGCAATATTGTTCTTAAAAAATTATTTCTGTAAAACAAATATTTATTACTTCTTAACTATTTTTTTTTCTTATTTTCAATGAAGTTTTCAAAAAAAAAAATGGTGTTGAAATTGATTCTGTTTATGATAAGTTTTAAAACTGTAATATCAACCTGAAACATTTTGGACACTGTAGGTTAAGGTTATTAATTATTAGATACAAAAATTTCTTTGGACACACTTTATCATTTGAAGGGGACAGTTTAGGTAATCAGGTACGTAAGTATTAAAAATTCAGTGCAATAAAAATTATTATTAAATATTCGTGTTAGAAAACGAATATTTTTTTAATTATCAATTATTTCTTTATTAAACATCAGCGTAGAATTTAAATTGACTTAAAATTATTTGCATTATGGACAAAGTGTAAACGCACCTCAAAAGAGAAAGCCACTGAACGCTAATTTGAATTTCCGTTAAAAAATAAGTTTGTTCCAATTGCTGTGCAAAACTACCCAAAGTCGTTCCACCTTGTGAATTGTTCGTACTTTTTCACAGAAGAGAGAGTAAAAAATTTCACCATCCTGTGAACCATCTATGTGAACCATAAAGCATAAAGCTGCGTTTCCGGTGCGTACGAATGTAAGCGAAGTTCACAAAGCGAATTCGCAAAGTTCGATAAATTCATTCAAAAGTATGCGCAATTCTTATGTATGTTGTGGTTTCTAAAATTTACTCGCGCGAACTTAGCAAATGAAGCTTCTGATGACCTATTTTGTTCGCGCGAGTAAGGCGAATTTTTATTTACTTTTGAAGAATTTATGCTTAGCTTAGTAGTGTTGTGTGTTAAATTTCGTAGTAAATGGATTCGGAGAACTTTTTTTTGACACGAAAATCTACCTACATAAATAATAACTCGCATACTTCGCGGAAGTAAAACTCGTTTGCACAGGAACCACTCTATTCGCGCGAATGTATTTCCCTACTTTCGCTTAATTCGCGAGAGTAAAATTCGCTTGCACCAAAACCGCAGCCTAATGGATATTTTCGAACACATAAATTATTATAAAGTACGCTTAGAAAGTCAGGTAAAATATTGAAAACACAACTTTTAATTTTATTTGACGCATTTTCCCATATAAAATAACAGAAAACCTTAAAACTTAACTTAGTAAATATAAAAGAAACACGCTTTTAAAAAAACCTAAGTTAAAAAACTTTTTCAATAAAAAAAAAATTACACGCGAAATTCATAAAATATAAACAGACCTCTAAGAAAACTTCAAACCAAAAATGCAAATGTCATTTGTGATTCGATTTGACATTTGTAGATAAATTCAGTTCAGTGTCAGTCTCAGTGTTCTATCGATTAAGCATTACAAAACACCTGAAACAGGACATGTTAAATTTTTCTTACGAAAAAGGCGGATTTTCTCTTTCAACGGCGGGAAAGCTATCTGCAGCTCAGCTGAATTTTACACATTTTACAAATACAACGACCAGCTGCCCATAAAACTAGATGTTGAAATTGGCTGGCGAAAGGTTTTCGAAATCTTTTTATTCCAAGAAGTTGGTACGCTCGGTGATTCCCTTGTATCTCAAAGGCTAGATTCATAAGCTAGTATCTCAATGGCGCGTTCTTTTATTTATCCAATATTCGTTTGCGTTAAGTTTGTGTCGCACAATTTAATAACCTGTAAGATATGTAAAACTAAATATAAAACAGTAGTAGTTGACGTCGCACGTCGTAGTTGACGTCGTTATTCATTAAGAAATATTATTTTTACCCTCCAAAACGTAACAACTTAGAAGTAAGCACTACTTATTGCAAATAATGTTTCATTGTTCATTTCCACTAACAAATTCCTTCATTAATAATAATAAATACCAGCCTACATATATAATAATCTTCATCCATGAAGTTATCTGCATTTTGATCTCTCCTCTCTCTCGCACAAGTATGATTTTTTATATGTTGTGTCCTCTTCTTTTGCAAATGCCGATGCATACTCAAATCTATGTAAATCGTCCTCTTATCTTGGCTCTCATCATGTAACTGTTCGGACGATAATCGTCAAAGCGATAGCATTGAACGCTATCGCCAATAGTTTGTTTCACGAAACACTATCGCTCTCGTGTCGTCTATCGCTCTCGTTGTTACAGTTTGAAAACCACTGAACATTCCAAATTTACAGTAAAAAATCGACTTTTGTTTTTTCAAAATCTAAGTACAATTTTCTTGAAACTTAAAAAAACAAATCAGTTTCCTTAGAAAGACGGAAGCGATAAAAGTAATTATTCAAAAGTATTTGTAATACAATGAAGAAAAAATAGGTTTTTATATTGACTTTTTGTTGGAAGAGATGACAGATCAGATGTATCTATTAGTGCTCTTCTTTTTTGTAGATATTATTCGAATTTCGATTTCTCCTCATTCGGCATGAATAATGCATTACAGCGAAACATTTCTTATAATATTTAGGTATTTTTAGAAAATACAAGACACAACATAAAGAACACAAACGGGACGACGATTGCTAAATAGCTATCGTACAATTGCTATCGTCGAGACGATAGTGTTTTACAACTTTTAGTGTTACGTGAATCGTTCAGTCGATATCGCTAAGATGATAGGGGATGTTTATTGTTACATGAAGCTTGTCTATCGTTCTCGATATCGCAGACGATATCGCCAACCTTACGTGATAAGTTCCCTGCATTTGTTTGTAGTATTGCTATTAAAAATAACATTTTTTAACCAATCTTATTCTCAACCCTTTCAAAACCAAGATAAAAGAAATAGCTATGTATTTCATTTTTCTGAACGCTAGAATTATACCCAATTCTACGAACAAATCCTACGTTTTGTTTAATTTTGACAGATACATTCAAATGATTGAAGTAAACTAAAAGTTATCAAATATTAAAGATGATAAGTCAGGAGAAAAGGTAAGCAAAAATTAAGTTAAACTTTTAATACCAATAATGAATATTATTTATTTATTTATTATTTTTTTACATACAGCAACAAAATAAAGTGGACAAAAGAAGGCGGAAGAGCGAGCAGAAACAAAACAACTGATTAAAAAATACCTGATAGGACTTCAACAAAAGAAGAATTAAATACACAATTTGTTTGTTTGTTTGTTTATTTATTTATTTGTTTGTTTGTTTGTTTATTTATTTGTTTGTTTGTTTGTTTAAATAATATTATGTTGGCATAAGTATTCAAATTAAATGTGGAGTCTGTTGTTGTTGGATAAATGTATGGTTCTTTCATCAGGTGTAGTTACTGTGTCCGATTCCTCGTTAATTTGTTCTTCTGGAATTTCAATTGTGTCGTTCATCATAATGCACAAATTGTGCAGAATGCATGCGCTAATAACCAACGTTTTTATCGCATTAAGATCGCGTTGCTCGGCAAATTGGAGAACCCTCCTTAACCTTCTCTAGTTGAAAGCTCTTTGTTGCTCCGTTAGTCTTGCGTTGTCTCTCAATGGTGGTACCAACCAATTAGAAGCGGCATAAGCAGAGTCACCCAAAAATAAATGTATTGCCAGGGAAAATTTCGTCGGCTGAGTTCTGTCTTGTTCAATAGACCATTTTTGACGAAATTGAGTTAAGTATGCAGTCTTCATAATTCGAGGACGCTCTTGGCGCAAACCATTTTGTTCTATCTCTTTTAGTTTTAAAGTTATGGAGAACTGTTTTGTTCAATGAACCACTTTTCTTACCATTTTGAGCGTCTCTTTTGTTCAATAAACCGCTCTTTATTCTCTTTGTATCATATTGAACAATTTGTAGTATAATCTTTAAAAACATACCTTCTTGTTTCTTTCTTGTTCAATATCCACATTTATGGATGTTTTGTTCAATATCCTTATATACTTCATTCATTTCTATTTTCTTCAATATCCAAATTAGTTTTTTTTATTTGTAGGCTATTGAACAAAAAGATACTAATTTGGTTATGTTAAAACAAAAATTCTATTTTGTTCAGTATCCAATTATTGTAGTTTTTGTTCAGTATCAAAACAAAGGCATTCATTCTATCTTGTTCAATATCAAACGAGATCACCATTGTTGCACTCTTGAATGTATTTATATTCTCATTCAGTCCTGATCTCTCGTAAAGTAAGCACGTCAATGTGCAGTGTGTTCTATAAAATAAAGGATGGACTCTAAGGAATGGTAAGCTCCTTCTTATAAGAAAATATTTGATTGAAGTTTTACTATTTTTTATCATAATTACAGTTTAATGGAGGGAATTGAACATTTGTCCTCCCCTGAACCAGAAGTGCCAAATGAAATTTTAGAGTAAATATATAAACTATATTGGTATTTTTTTTTACTTTTTGTCTTATTTTAGGATTTTGAATGATATTGACATAACTTCTCCAGATGAAAATGATACAACCGATCCCTTAAGGTGAGTTTGGAAAAATTTTAGCCGCATATTTTTATGATTAGTGTTGAAAAAATATTATATTTTAGTTTTAATGATAATGAAATCTTAACAAACAACCCAGCTTGTATTCCTGGAACATCAAAACAGAGTGTCGATCTAGAACAGTACACTAAAACACTATTAAGGTAATCTTACCAAACATTTGACACATTCAGAAAAATGAGATCTTAAAAAATGTAACTCTGTCAAACAGCGGAAAGGAGAATTTAAAAGGTTTTTTCTTAATATTTGATAGTAAAACAGAAATTTTGCTAAGGACTCCTGTTCATGTTTAGAAGACCTCTGAGCTATCATTTTTTCTGAAATAGTAACATGGCTTTCCGAATGCTCTTATAACGAACAAAATATTTATTTTTTACAGTTTGATAAATGAAGCAAATCCTGATTCTGTAATATCCGAATTTCATGCTTCATCAGAAACAAGAATCGCTGCACCAACAAGTGAGGTTTCTCAACAAGAATCGGAATTTTCACCGAAGGAAACTTGAAAAGGATCGGGTAAGAAAAAACATAAAAATCCTGCATTATGGAAGAAAAACTTACAAAAAAGAATGCGTCAAAGTGGAAAAGAGTACCTAGATGTAACCGGTCAAAAGCGTACAGAACGCAAAATTCAAATCTATTCAAGTTGCAACATTAGTTGATCTCACAATTGTTTTACCAAATTTTCCGATGAAGGGCGTAAACAAATGTTCAATGCTTTTTGGATATTGCAAGACGATGAGAAAGGCCAATTTTATTCCAAATTCGTTCAAAGGCTGCAACCAAAAAGAAAGAGAATAGGTAAAACGACTGTATCTCGGAAGAAGTTTACATTTATGTATTCTTTGAGAAAAGGCAACGAAATATTTGATGTGTGCGAAAAATTTTTTTGTCAACTCGACATTTCCCAAAATCGGATTTATTATTTTTTGCAACAAAATATAATGAATCAGTAACGCATTCTCTACCGACCCATGGTAGTTCAGTTGATTTTGTAACTTTGCCATGGTCGGTCGTAAAAAATTGAGTTGTCTCGTTGTCGCTTAGCCTTAAACTATTATAACGTAAATTAATAAAAGACTAATGTAAATATCGGTGTTTTATTTAAATAAACTGTTGAAATATCTGGCAACCATACAGCACACATTGTGTATTCATCAACACAAACGCAAACATATCAATAGATTTCTTGCTAACTTCCAATATACGAATATATATGTGGAATTGGACCAGCGATAACACCGACTTACCGGACGTTGCAGTTCCAAGAGGTCGTGTAGAAAGTGACCAAGTACACTGCCGGAGTGGTACATTTGGCCCACCAACGATGGAGAATCACAATGTCTACGAATCTTATTTCTCTCCTTTTATAACGTCTGAATACGTGATGAGAATGTCAGCTGTTGGACATGCCGATTTTGAAGAAGTTTGGCGCCCCTTTCCTGAGGGATGGATAAACGAGAGTTTGATTCCCACTGAAAATCTTTTGGGGTATAGAACTCTAGAACGTCAGCACCTAGACGCCCTGAATAAATGCAGAGTGTACATTTGATGAGAGTGACACGATAACAGGAAGACTCTGCCACAGCCCCTATGCTATGAATTTAACATCTGGAGTAATAGGAAGAATGAATGCCGTTAAATCAGTAAAAGCTGATTTTAAACCTTCTGTATCTTATTTCAAAACCTTTGGGTGTAAGGCCGTTATGTTAGACAAACGTCCCGGCAAATCAAAATTCAAACCGAAAGGAATTACTTGTGTAATGGTGGGTTGCTCGACAGAGACAAAGGCATACCGCCTATACGATCCAAAAACCCGAAAAAATACACAAAAGTAGAGATGTAAGGTTTTTAGAGAAGGAACGCATTTCGGATGACCGATTTGTTGAATTTCGTGGTGAAGAAAATATCAAATGTCGCGAAGAAGATCTACCTCAAAGCTGTAAGAGCGTCAAATATTTGATTTCAAGGAGGAGAAGGAAGCTGATGATAAAGATGATGATGCAGAAGACCATTTTGAAGATGCTGAAGAAGATGGCTATAGAGGAGTTGATGTTGGAGATGAAACTGATGAGGGCAGCCACAAAGACGTTGTTACTACAGCAACTACTACTAGTGATGCTTCGTTTTCTGGTGCTGTTGCTGGTGTTGGAGTAAATACTGAGGTTGGTGGGGTTTCCGCAGCAGAAGTGGTGAATGATGGAAGTGTTACTGGTGATGCTGCTGACGATCGTAATCAAGCTGTTTCGAGTTCTGGCCCAAATGGGCAAGTAGAAATTGAAAATGTTAGACATACAAAAACTTTAAGGTCAGGTCGCGTATGTACAAAAAATTTTATTTTCATGTCCGACAACGATGATCTTGAAGCCGAAAACCCAATGACTGTTGAAGAAGAACTCCAAAGGAAAGATGCGATTGAATGGCGTGCGTCAATGAAATCAGAGTTTGAGTCTCTTATGTCAAAACATACATGGGAATTGGTAGATTTACCTCCGAATCGTCGTGCCACCCGATCGAAATGGGTTTTCAATCTGAAGCGAGACAAAAATGGTGTTGTGGAGCGGTATAAAGCCAGGCTTGTGGCTAAAGGTTGCAGTCAAAAGCTCGGAGTCGACTATAGTAAAACATTTTCACCAGTTGCGAGATATTCAACTATACGCACTATTCTATCTCTAGCTGTCGAATACGATCTTATTGTTCACCAGATGGATGTAACTGCAGCGTACTTAAACAGTGATCTACGAGAAGACATTTTTATGCAACAACCGGAAGGGTTCGTGGATCCTTATTTTCCGCATAAAGTGTGCAAACTAAAGAAGGCATTATATGGCCTTAAACAGGCAGGTCGCGAATGGAATGAGAAATTACATTATGTGCTAACGAAAATTGGTTTCATGCGGCTGCAAAGCGATAACTGCACATATTTATTGAAGAAAGATGACGAGATTAACATAATGTCAGTGTACGTCGATGACATTTTGATAGCCTGCTCTTGCAATAAAACTCTTATATGGATTAAGAGACAGATCGAACTAGAGTTCGACGTCGTAGACAAAGGTGAAATTGATTTCTTTTTGGGAATGGAAGTTGAACGTAATCCAGCTTCGAAAACAATAAGTATTTCCCAAAAGCAATTCATTACCGATCTTTTACAAAAATACAATATGATGGAATCGACAAAATGTAGCACTCCAATCGATCCAGGACTGAAGCTAAAAAAATGTACCAGCTGTGATAAATGTGTAAAAGTGGATTCGAAATCTTACCAATCGTTAATTAAAATCAAATGTTGAAATTAAAAACATTCAACCCACAACAAATGAAAACCTAATTGAAATAGTGCAAAACCTTGGAGAGACCACCAACTGCCCTATTCAGCCACATGACATAACAGATGTTTATAGAACGAGAGCAAAAAATCCGCAAAGATCAGCTTTCATTGTGTCTTTTGCAAGTTACACACATAAAACCAATTTCATCAAAAATGCAAAAGCCGCACAGAGAGATCAACAGAAAAGTAATGTGCATACCACCAACACCAACAATCATGTTTTTGTAAACAACCACCTTACACCAACAAATAAACACTTGCTTTGGCTTGCCAAAAACAAAGCTAGAGAGTGCAATTGGAAATTTGTATGGGAAGCTGCAGGAAAAATATTAGCTCGTAAATACGAGAATGAAGAAATTATACATATATGCACGGTAAATGATATTGACAAAATACATAACTAATCTACGATATTATGAGAAAATGTGAAGAGCGAATGATAACAGCTGATATGATGGAAGAACAAGATAATGTAATAGAAGTTGAATGTAGGGTAGTGCAGGGTATCATGTGTATGAATGAAATTGAACTAAAAGAATTAAATTATTGTTGTGTAAGTTTTAATATTCAATCGCTTCGAAAAAACTGGAACTGTTTTGTTGCCGAAATCGAAAGTTTTCTTTGTTATTTAAATATTATTGTATTAACTGAAATAAACATACATGAAGAAGAAAATTGCTTGTACCACATTGAAGGTTTTAATGTTGAATTTATGCATAGGACAAAATCTGGGAAAGGAGGAATTGCAGTGTTCATAAAAAAGGCATACATTTTGAAAGATGTTCGTCGGAAACGTTAAGCTACGATAGTCTTAGTATAAAAACAAAAGACAAATGGGGAATTAAACATTTTCTTGCAATTTATAGACCACCATCACGAAGTAAAACATTATTTATCGATGAATTTGACCAACATACTAAAAACGAAAAAGACTTAATAGTTCTTGGAGACATTAATATTGACACTAAAGATCTGGACAATAACAACACCAAAAAATATATTGAGATGATGTCATCAAAAGGTTTAATGAACATTATTCAAAACACGAGTTAACATATCAACAGGCACCAGGACTTTAATAGACCACATATCTGTTACAATCCCGAAAAACGATGTTGTTTCAGCAGTTATAGAAACAGATATATCTGATCACTTTGCAACATTCTACGGTATAAAACAACAAACGAACCAGATAAAGACATGTAATAAAACACTAACAAAAATAAACCAAGAAAAAGTAAATCGACTTATTCAGCAAACAAATTGGCAAGAAATGTATGAAAATGAACATGACGTCGAACGGCTTTATAATCAATTTGTTAAGAAAATGATGGACATATATGCAAACTCAACCGAAACTCAAAAACCAAGAAAACGACAAAACAAAAATTGGATAACGAAAGACATTTTTGAACTGTGCAAAAAAAGAGACGTGTTTTATAAAAGGTGGAAAAACAACCCAAGAAACGAAGTTTTCAAATCTGACTACAAAAAGCTACGAAATTACGTGAACAAAAATATACAAATAAAAAAGGCAAACTTTTACAAAACAAAACTGACAAATGCAAAACATGACCCGAGGAAAACTTGGAGTATTGTAAATGAACTATTGGGTAGAAAAAAACTATCAATTGATGAAACAATAGAAAACAATCTTTGTACTCAATCGAATGTTTGTGACATAGCTGAAGAATTTGCCGAGTTTTTTTCCACACAAGCATCTAAAATTATACATAATTGTACTTACAAAACGTCCAATCAGACAAGTCAACATATCGCTCAGTCTATATTTATTGAAGAGGCTGATGAAATTGAAACCCGAAACATACTGTATAATTTAAAAACGAGAAAAAGCCCAGGAGCTGATGGGATAAGAGCGTGTGATATCAAACTGAATGCTGATTTTCTGACACAAATCTTGCAAGTAATTATCAACCAAAGTCTGATGCAAGGATGTATTCCAAAAGTTTTAAAAACATCACTTATACGACCCATTTATAAAGGAGGAAAGAAAAACGAAATTTGAAAAATGTTTGGAAGAAGTCGTTTTAAAACGCTTGAACAAGTTTATTGAAAAACACTGCCTAGTGCAAAGCAATCAGTATGGTTTTCAAAGAGGAAAAAGTACGGGAAAACTACTTGGGGAATTTTGTAACGTCGTCAACATGAGCCTAAATAAAAATCATCATATTTTAGTTATGTTCGTGGACTTCAGCAAAGCATTTGACACGCTTAGTCATGAAAAACTACTTGAGGTTCTATACAAAATTGGCATAAGAGGAACATTATGGAAATGGATAGAGAATTATTTAAAAGATAGGACTTTCAAAGTTAAAATTTGTAATTCATGCAGTGAAGAAAAAATATGTACATATGGCGTACCACAAGGGTCAAAACTTGGTCCGGTTCTATTCCTTCTTTTTACGAACGCACTTCTTGGAGTTTTAAAAAATAGTACCGTTTTTGCCTACGCAGATGACATAGCAATTGTTTAGACACAAATGCCTTAAAACAGCTATTAACGTTATGCAACAAGAGTTTGATGAAGTCTCTAAATGGTGTCATGATTTTGGGTTGGTCATTAATGCCAACAAAACGAAACTCATGCATATTCGCTCACCACAGCAAAAAGAGGAAGGAATAAAGATCTTCTTTCAAAACGAAAAATGTCCACATGCTCAAAAAAGTGAAGCAATTGAAGTAGTTACATCTACAAAATATCTTGGAGTCACAATCGATGATCATTTTCTTTGGCGCCAACACATTGAGAGCATAAGGAGTAGCATGAGAAGTTCTATGTTTGCTCTCTTTTATATGGAAAAGTATTCAACAAAAGATGTCCTAAAACAAGTTTACTACTCGCTTGTTGAATCTCGATTGAGGTATGGAATTTTGGCCTGGGGAAACGCATCAAATACTCACATGAATAATATCGTCAATCTACAGCATAGAATCTTTAAAATAATTGATAAAAATCATGAGTTCAAGTTTTTGAATGTTAAAAATATTTATAAAATGTCAGCTATAATAAAATACTACGACGATGTAAGGTTTCAGCAACCTATCTCACACAACATTAACACCAGAAGACGAAAGCAAGGTCTACTCGAGATTCCAGCGGTATACAACAACTACGGAAGAAGACAACTGAGTTATGCAATACCATCAATTATGAACCAGCTACCAGCCAACTTAAAAAACATTCAAAATTTCAAAAAACGGAAAAAATGTATTAAATTGTTCTTTTTAAACTAGTTTTCAATTTTTGATCTATTATTTTGTTAAAAAAAAACAGAAAAAAAAACAATTTCCTAATTAAAAACATTATTTCGTATTTTTATATTAAAAATTAAAATTCATACTTTTGTATTAAACATTAAAAACTTCATTTTACATGTAATCAAATAACATGTAATTCATAACTCGTTTGCCCTTCATGGAGCCCAAAGAAGCGAGTGTTCTTGCCTTTTGTTGAGACGTCCATTGGTTGGCTTCAGCGATAATATCGAATTGCAAATGATAATCTCGCCATCGGGTTGTTTTGCTGTCGAATGGAGGTGGTAAAGGGTTGTACAAATGTGTAGATAAATTGGCAAAGCAATGTGAATGTTCATCAACCGGTTTTTCTTTAGGATTGCTCTCCTTTGCGGTGTGATGTTCAGGAGTGGAACAGTCGAAAGCTTTATTGACAAAAGTTGTGGCACTCATTGTTTTAATTTCCTCTGACTGTCGCTGCTGTTCTTGTGCAATTTTTGTAATGGCAGCATTTTGCCCTTCCATTTCAGTGCACAAGTAATTAAGTTTCGCGACAATTTTCTCTAGATTCTCTTCCATATCGAATTAGGAATCCCACTTCTGACACCAATGTTGCGGATTCGCTTGTAAAGGAATTCCCAATGAAAGGATGGAAAAGCAAATAAAAGATTTGAAAAAGAGAAAATGAGGTTTAATGTTAAAACTAAAACTAACAGAGATATTCACTTCTCGTTAGATTTACAAAGTGACAGTTCGTTTTTGCTACCACAGTGTTTCCTTTTATGATGAAAAATGTGAATATGCCGGTAGGTTGGTACGTTTGAGGTGGGTTCAGATGTGAATGCATTCAGGTATTCGTAACATTATATATTTTCAATGATTCGTTCGATATTTGCGATAAATGTGCCAAATTCACAGCAACAAAAAATGCGAAAATTCATTCTATTATTTATTTTATGTTCTAGCTTTAAGCAAATTATAATATTTATAATTAAAATGTAACAAACTACTGTGAATTAAAACAGACTGGTACAAATTATAATATTTCTAATTAAAATGTAACAAACTACTGTGAATTGAAAAAGACTGTTACTTATGTTTATTTTTATTATTTTTTAAAGTGAAATATAATTTATTTTTTTTTTTACAAATTATTATTTATTATAGACTCAGAAAATTATATAATAATTGAGCCTATACAAAAAGAATTTCTATATTTTTTTGTTTAAAAAGAATACATTATTCGACCTTTTATGGAAAAATAAACATGAAGTTTTTTTCTTAAAACTACATAATTCCTTTTCCTTTCAGATAAAAACGTACCAAGATAAAAAAAAAACTAATGAATCTGATTTCAATACTGTGATATATTTTTTGTTCTATTTAATACTAATTTCATTGTGTTTCCATATGATTACTTTTTTTAAATTATTTATTTCTGTCTTGTTCAATATTAAGTTTTTTTGTTCAATATCCACCAATTTTATCAACTTGTCATCGCTCCATACAACATTGTTCAATATCCAAAATGACTTCTTCATTGATTTTTATTTACCATTATTTCAGAACAAAAGGAAACATAAATTTGTGAATTGTTTTTAAGACAAAATTCTTTAGACTTTCTGAAAACAAAGGCTATCGATCTGAACTTTAAAAATCGATTTCCCAACATTTTGAAAAATGCACATACAACAAGATAGAACTCAGGCGACGATTTGTCTGGTGTTGGTTTCAGCTATCCTATATAGCTCAGAGCGCCTAAGAACTCTGCTGTCGTGTAGGTTCACCACAGCTGATGTCAATGAACTTCTTATCAGCATCAACAACTGCTTGTAATAGTAAATTGATGTTTTCGATTATAGTAATAATATCGCAAATATTAATCTCAAGAAATTCTTAATGTAAATATTAAATACCATATTTTCTTGTGGAAGATCGGTAAGATACATAAAAATGTATGTCGCACATCAGCAAACCACTAGCAATACACAATATAAGTTAAGGAGCTTTTTTACTATTGAAATTATAATTGAATTCGTGCCTCAAACGTCAAAACAAGAAACAGCCTACTAAACACGTTCGAGGATCATATTACACTATAAGCAGAATCCCGATGAAATCATCATGACATCATCTTCTCTCGATCGACATATATATTAGTTAAGTTACTTGTAAGAAAGATCTTGTAATCAAAATCTCTTCTCATTGGAGTTCAAAAAATAAAGAGTTTTTAAAAAGCTCCTTACGGAACTAAATAAATAATTCATACAAACGAAGCATATTAATTAACAGCAAGCTACAAGAAAGTACTTCTTCAAGAGATACTCAAAAGAATCCAAGCCAAAGTCATTCTCATCCCAACCACCATCCGTGCTACTTTTCATCTCCATATTCAATTCGATATTTTTAAGTTAGAATATTAAGTAATAGAAATAAGAAGAAAAATAAAAGAATCTTTTTTATTTTTAAATAAAATAACTATCGTTCTTATTATTCAGTGCATTTCGCATCAAGTGTTTTTATCAAAAAGCATTAAAAGTGAACTTAACCATAATACCAAAATACCATAAGCAAAAAAAATCTAATAGCAAAGTTTTTCGTGAGATGACCTCTAAATTTCTCTGAGTGCGTCATTAATTCGCGTATCTATACTAAACATTGAACTTCGAGATACAACCCTAAAATCTTTGGGTGTTTCTAAAATTCGAAAAACATTTTGTGCCATACTTAATAAAATAAAAAAAAACGTGAATAAAGTAGCTTATGCTACCTCCATACATCTAATAAATAAAAAAAAAAGCTGAAAACAAAGCAGCCTATACTACCCCCAAACAAATTTTTTTTTGCAAATCAAAATCAAAATAAAAGCAAAAAACAGTGAAAAAAATATAGAACTTTGGAAAAAAACAGTGCTAAGAAAGAAAAAAAGGGAACCGCAACAAGTAATAAACGGTTGGTTTACAAAAAGGAGTAATGAACTTATTTAATAGGTGTATGAGTGTATGAGGGGGTTGAACCCCAGATAGGCTTAAAGTATAAATAGCCCCGAAATTTGAAAATAAAAATCAGTCTTAAAAACACAACTTTTCGACTCATATTATAATAGCCTAACATAATACGATCGTGCATTTTGACGCTCGGACTGAATCAAGGAGAACTAAGAAAATAATCAAAAGTATGGAATGAATAACACCACACCTTCATCATCGAAAAAATATAATGGAAAATTTAAAATCACGATTGAAGATACGTGAAAATCTTTTCGGATTGAAGTTGAAAATACCAGCTTAATTGAACCGACACACGCCCGAAAGAAAAAAGAGGAATGTTTAAAAGTTTCTCTTATTTTCTCAGAATTAGATAAACAAGTCTTAAAAGTCTTTTCGACTCACAATATTTTTGGGTGACAACCTAACACAATACGATCGTGCATTTTGACGCTCGACTGAATCAGGGAGAACTAAAAAATTACTCAAAAGTATGGACCACACCTTCATCATCGAAAAAATATAATGGAAAATTTAAAATCACGATTGAAGATACGTTCAAATCTTTCTTGATTGAAGTTGAAAATACCAGCTAAATTGAACCTACACACGCCCAAAGGAAAAGAGAGGAATGTTAATAAAATTCTCTTATTTTATCAAAATTAGATAAACAAGTCTTAAAAACAACTTTTCGACTCACATCATTTTCGAGTGACGACCTAACACAATACGATCGTGCATTTTGATGCTCGGACATAATCGGTTGGAGAACTAAGATAATACTTAAAAGTAGGGACTGAATAATACTACAATAGGTAGGTATTGCTTCCTTTTACAAGTGCGTAGTGTAATTTCAATATATGAATGGTTCTAATCATAATTATTTGTATGCTTTAACTTTAAAAAACTAGAAAAAGGTGGAAAGACCAGTAATTACTGCAAAGATTTGGAAAGAATCTAAAAGTTCAAAATATTAGGAAAGAAGGAAAGAATTGAAAAGATGGTTAGAAAGACAATTGAAAAGTAATCGAGAGATGAAACAGCGACGCCTATATGTTTGAAACAGCTATTCATGCGAATGGAAAGAATGCTAAACTTTACGAAGCAACGTCGATGCGAGAAGAGCTTAAGATTAGGCTGCATACCTTGCAACAAGTCTAGTGTAGATGGTTTTGTATTACATGAAATTTAAATAAATTAAGTATAAATGAATTGTATAAATATTTTAATAAATGTGGACCTCAATATTTAATATTTATTGCGCCTTTAGGAAATGTAAGACTATTACATTTCTGTTAAAAAATCAATTAAAATGTTGAATAAGTTTTTAAAATTTCAATTTAATAATGATATTTCAATAATAAATTAATTCTTGATTAATCCTTTAAATGTTATAGATTTAGTTTTTTTATGCATTTGTTCAATATTGTATTAATTTCGTACAAAGGGGTTATTTAAATAGATATTGTGGTTTTCCATTTATGAAATGTGTTGACAGAAGAATGATACTCTGAAATGGACCTATTATGGAACCGCTTCTGCAGAAACTTAGAAAATGATTCTTGGAGGAGATACTGTAAATGCACAAGTAAATTTTTCCGATTTTCATTACAAAAAGTGCAGAGTTTAGTTCGCCAAAGACAAACACCACAACCATAAAATATTCTCTTTTAAATAATAAATAAGCTTATTGTCCTTCTTTACACTCTGCTATTGTACCAAAGGAGTGTAAAGAGGAATTGAATCGATGTTCAAGTGACAAGTGTTGCTTCGAAATATTTAAATGTATAAGTTATATATGTATTTTGTAAGAAGTTGGAACGTTAAGGGAAAAAAAGGAAGGAAGGTCTTTTGAACAAATGTTCGCGAATAAAAAAAACTTTGTTTCTTTCAATTCTCGAAAAGAAATGTATTCAGCACATCCATTTGTTTCGCGCCATTGGAACATGCCAATGTGCGGCGAATTACAGTGAATAATGTTTAAGCCGGATCGGACCAATGGGCTTTCGATCGCTGATGATCAAAAAATAATATTATTATTATAATTAGAGTGGTATGCATATATAAAATGAATCTTGAGGCCAGAAATCTAACTTCCTTCTAACCCCCTAGTGAAGGCTTAATCTTTTCCAAACTTCTCCAATAAGTGCCATACTTTTATTTTAATTTAAATCAAATTATAAAGACTGTGAGTAATTCTGGCTTTATTTCTCAATCAAACAATCAGTTTTACAAGACGCATTACCTATAATATAACCAATTTGTATGGAATTAAAAAAAAAATCACCATCTCAACATAGAGAAAAATGCAAAATCACTGTTTATTTAAACCGTTATCTTGACGCAACAATCTACACATCGCGCACTTCAAGTCAACAACCTTGTCTGATCAGTTCCAATTTATTTTCACCATCTCTTTCTCCAAAACTATATAAATTTTGAAAATCATCCATCCTTTCTTCTAGAATCCGAATATCTAGACTTATTTGAATCGCCTTCAGAATTTTATTCAAGATACTCAGCACAAAGGATCAATATTCCAAAATTCCTGACTCTACTTGTCCCTTATTGTCTAAGCCTTTTAAGAAACATCTTGACCAAGTGACAACAGAAGATCAGAGTTATCAGTAAATTAAAATGACAGAGCCCATAACGGTTAAGCACAATTGCATTTACGATTTTGCCTCACTCTACGAACACCCCCTTTTTCTTCGTTCAATTTTAAATACAAAATGTCTGGCCCTTCCATCATCATCAATTCTGTCATTTTGCCGTGCTTGATTTTGTCTTTTAGCAGTCAGTACATGATGACTCATTACAAATTCTTGGACCATTCCAGACCACCTTGGCCGTTTTGGCAATTTATTTTTTTTCTTTCAAACAGTATAAAATTATATAAAAACCAAGAAAAGTAAAAACCTTAAATATATAATATAAATACTAAAAAGCAGGCGCGGATACAAGGGGGGGGGGCAATGGGTACAATTGCCCTCCCCTGGGTAATTCTTCGTTTCACAATTATTATAAAGTAAATTTTTTTCAATCCCAGCCTTAACCTATAACAACCAACACGCAAACGCTTACGCATCACTTTTCACTTTTCATGTTATTTATGTAGATACCTTTATTCACATTCTTGAAATTGCGTACAAAAAAACCCTAACACTTTTTTCTTTTTTTCCCAAAGGCAGAATAGAAGTTTGGAGTGCAGCCTGCAACTACGCATTTTAGATATACCTAAGTTCTCTGTATGAAAGTATGTATATGTATGTACTCGTATATGTATATATTTTACGATTCCATAAGTTATTTCCTTTATTTGCGTTCGGCGCCCACCTGTCGCGTGAGTTACGAACCCCATTTCCGCCAACTCCCAACATCAGCAATATCAACATCAGCTACACACTCAAGTTACGAACCCCATTTCCGCCAACTCCCAACATCAGCAATATCAACATCCAAGTTCAATAAACATAATATAGAACAACGAATTGCAATAAAATGTAATGCAAAGTTGACAATAAGCATTTCTGGAAAAAACGCCTAATCAGCGTCTGATAAATTTCCGACGATTCTTAGAAATCAACTAAGCAAATTATAATTTTTAAGTAGGTTCAATTGTACATTCATTATCATTCTGACTTTCGATCAATAAAGTTGTATTTTTTTAACAAATCCGCAACCACGACCTTTTAACTGGCGCAGTCGGGTAGTCTCCGGTTAAGTGCGCATCATAAAAAGTCAAAGGAATATTGGCTAAATAGTGTGAACAAAAAAAAAATCAAGTGAACATTGATTAAATAGTGCAGTCAACATTCACTATTAGTGCAAATTTATATCAAAGAACATTGATTAAATTCAAAAACAAACATTTTGAAGTGTATCTCTGTGTGTGCGCAACTGTGCTTTTCATCGCTTAAAACCGAGGACGACCTACCAAGAAGAAACGACGATGATAATCCTTCTGATTTCTGGGGCAATGTAAGTTCAGTAAATTAGAAGTAAAACTTTTAAATAAAAAAAAAGAGAGAAAAGAAAAGAAAATATCTAACTTAATGTATACAAATTTTATTATTACAAAAAAAAAAAGAATCGTAAACAATATATAAGAAAATAAATTAGAGAATCAATTTAAAGAAAAAAGAAGTAATCTAAAATACTTGTTAGATAAATAGTGATGATTATTTAAATTTATAACACAAACAAGAGATATAGTGATTAAAGAATATACAATACATACTAGCTTAGAATATTTGTATACTGATTCTGTTCTCATACACAAAGAACACAAATTCATAAAAAAAAAAATTGCAAACAAATTAATTTCAATTAAGACAGTACCAATTAATTGAAAATAATTGTGCAAAAAAAAAAAAAAAAAAAAAAATTTTAAGAAATATAACAGAAAAATAATAACTAATATTATTATATACAGAACAAAAATAAAATACAAATTGTCATTTAATATCATAAACCCTTAATATTTATTTTTAATGCCCAAATCCAACTCAAAACCCTACCAAAAATTTACCAGATTATTCCACAGTCTTAATTCTATTCCTGAGAGTGTTGAAAACGACAACATGAACAACAATATAACCAATCCTGTTACTTCACCAGAAGTCCAGACTTCATAACGGTCTTTCTAACAATGACTCAGCTTCTACTTCCCCAGCTGCATTAATTTTTAACTCAAAAGCTATATTTGAATCTTTAAGAATCCCAGATGCGGTAAAAGACTTACCACATTTTGATGGAAACCCAAGACTTTTGCATGATTTCATCAACAATGTTGAAGAAATATTGATGCACATGAGAGGTTTAACTCAAACCCCTTATGCAAGCATAATTCTTAGAGCCATAAGGAATAAAATTAGTGGACAAGCCAACGAAGTTCTCAACATGTATGGCACAAGTCTTATATGGGAAGAGGTGAAAAATAACCTCATACTCCACTATGCGGACAAAAGGAATGAGACATCTCTTATTAGGGATTTGCACTTGCTCAAACAAGGCGCAAAAACAATCGAATGTTTTCACTCTGAGATAGTAGAACTTCAAGCTGCATTAAATAATAACATATTAATTCACGACACAGACCACAACGTCATTTTGGCAAAAAGAAAGCTTTTTGAAGAAATGTGCCTCAACGCATTCCTTTCAGGCTTAAGAGAACCATTAGGTTCAAGTATAAGAGCCATGAAACCAGGAAGTTTAGCTATGGGCCTTGCATATTGTATACAAGAACAGAACATGTTTTACATGAAGTACGATTACAAAACACCAATTCAAAAATACTCTTACAGTCAACAAAACTATAGGACAAACTATCCTCAAATCCGAGCTCAATACCCTAGACCAACAAATAACTCAGTAAATATAATTCCCTTCCGCAACATGAATCCTAACTTACCATTTACACAAACACCCACTTACAATCACAATCTTTATCGTGATCGTCAACCAAATTTCCAATTCCAAAATTCCCAAAGACCATACAACCAATACAATAATACTAATGCCAACTTTCAAAGGAACCAAAACCTTGTCAAACCAAATTATAATTCCCAAAACTTTGTCAAACCAATTTACAATTCCCAAAACCTTATTCCACCAAATTACAATTCCCGACCCATTAACCAAGCTCTACCACCTCCCGAGCCTATGGAATTAGGATCAGAACAATCCAGATATAGACAACCAACTGCTGGAAAACCTTCTAATGGTACAACTCAGACCAGACGAAGTAACAGCTCTCGCTACTTCGGAGAAATGCACAACATTGACTTAAACAGCCCAGACAACTATGAACCACCGACATACTTACCTGACTTAAACCAACATTACAGATATGAAAACCAGGAACAAGATTTTATCAAAGATCAACAAACCCTCCAAATCACACAAGAATTAGACGACGAAAATGTTCAAATTCACGCCTCGAACAACCTTTCGGATACCTAGACATAAACAAACATGGTTTCATATTGCCTTACATTAACATCTCGTCACCTTTTGGCCGACCCTTAAAATTTTTAATTGATACAGGAGCATCTGCATCCTTCATCAATCCAGAATTCACAGACAAATTAAATGTAGAAAAATGTTCCCCCATAAAAATTACAACGGTCCTTAATAGCCATCAACTAGACAAAAAAATCTCCATACCAATGTTTAAAGAATTTAATGAATCTGGCATATTAACTTTTCTCTTGTTCAAATTCCACAACTACTTTGACGGACTTATAGGTCTCGATATACTCTCACAAATTAAAGCAAAAATTGATTTAGGTAACAAAACCCTAGTTACAGAATATACTAAAATTCCCCTTCAATTCAAACCCAATTTCAATTCCGGAAAATCTATCATACCCCCTAACACAAAAACAATAGTAAAAATTCCAGTTGATTTTAAGAACGGTGATATCGTTATTAAAGAAACTTTTGTCAAGCCAGGCCTTATAATTTCTGAAGGTATATATAAAGCCAAAGAATGGTATTGCTTTGTAGAAATATGTAACAATCTCGCAACTGATCAAACCTTCTTAATCGAACAACCCCTTAAAGTTGAACCATATTCCTCCACTGAGTTCATAGAAATTAAAAATTTCAATTTTAGTTTCGATAATCCTAGTACAGAAGAATATGATATTGGAGAATTAATCCGTACCTCTCATCTAAATAAGGAAGAGAAAAATAGTCTTTTGAAATTATGTAAAAAATTCGAAGACGTATTTTTCAAAGAAGGAGAAAAATTAACGTTCACAAACCAGGTCAAACATCAAATCCATACATCTGACGATATTCCTACTTACACAAAAACATATCGATACCCTTACTGTCATAAGGAAGAAATTCGACAGCAAATCGACAAAATGCTTAAACAAGGCATCATCCGCCAAAGCTACTCACCTTGGAGCTCTCCTGTTTGGATTGTGCCGAAAAAAAAGACGCGATTAGTGATCGATTACAGGAAAATCAACGAAAAAACCCTTTCCGACAGATATCCAATACCAAATATCAATGAGATTTTGGACAAACTTGGCAAATGCCTCTACTTTTCGACGTTAGATCTTGCAAGCGGGTTCCATCAAATCGAAATGGACCCTAAACACATTGCAAAGACAGCCTTTTCAGTAGACGGCGGACACTACGAGTATTTGCGTATGCCTTTTGGCTTAAAAAACGCACCATCCACATTTCAAAGAGTAATGGATAATATCCTCAAAGACCTCGTAGGCAAATGTTGTTTAGTATACCTAGATGATATTATAATATATTCGACCTCATTGCAGGAACATTTGGAAAATTTAGGGAAAGTCTTAACAAAATTAAGAGAATCTAATCTTAAAATTCAATTAGACAAATCCGATTTCCTTAGAAAAGAAATTGCATTTTTAGGACACATAGTCTCGACAGACGGTGTTAAGCCCAATCCTGACAAAATTCAAGCCATCCGACAATTTCCTATACCTAAAACACAAAAGGAAATAAAATCATTCTTAGGACTCTTAGGGTACTACAGAAAATTTATAAAAGATTTTGCGAAACTAGTAAAACCTTTAACAGTTTGTTTAAAAAAAGATCGTAAAGTAGTAATTACAGAATACACTAAAACCTTTAACACATGTAAAGATATCCTTATCAATGACCCTATATTGCAATACCCCGACTTTTCCAAACCCTTTAACTTAACTACGGATGCCAGCAACTTCGCTATAGGTCCTATAGGAAGTGATAAGCCTATATGTTATGCCAGTAGAACCCTTTCCACTTCCGAAACTGACTACTCCACCATTGAGAAAGAATTACTCGCGATAGTATGGGCAACTAAATATTTTCGACCATACCTTTTTGGTCATAAATTCAAAATTATAACCGACCACAAGCCGCTAACTTGGATTATGAACCTAAAGGACGCTAACTCCAAACTCACACGATGGAGACTAAAACTAGAGGAATTCGATTACGAGATCATTCATAAAAAAGGTAAAGCAAACACGAACGCTGATGCCCTCAGCAGGATCAAAATAAATGATCACCCAGCATTTCAAACACTCGATATCAATATTAATGATTCCCTTTCCGTACAAGGTACAACTGGATCAACTGTTCATTCAGCTTCAGAAAATCTCAATGACGGAATACCTATTGCCGAAAGACCTCTTAACGAGTTCAATCTTCAAACTATTTTACAAAAAAGTAACAATGGATCACCTATGACTTTAGAAACGGTTTTCAAAAACAAGCAAAGACGAATTCTCAGAAACCCCCAATTCACTGAATATGTAATTATACCAATATTCAAAAAATTCCTTTCACCTAATAAACTCAATGCTATTTACACAGACGACGAAACATTCCGCGTAGTTCAATCTGTATACTCCCAATATTTTTCCTCAAATAAATCCTTCCGTTTAGTACGTTGCAAAATATTCCTCATAGACATAAGAACAGCCGATGAACAAGAACTAATAAAAAATTACCATTCCAGCTTCAATCATAGAGGTATAGAGGAAACTCTATTACATATCAAACGGAAATACTATTTTCCGTATCTCAAAACAAAAATCACAGAAACAATAAACAACTGCGATACATGCCAACTATTAAAATATGATAGAAGACCGCAAAAAGTAAAATTTGAAAAACCAGAAACACCTCTCAAACCATTAGATATTTTACACATGGACATGTACACTATTAATAACAAAAGCGTTTTAACTATTATAGATAAATTTTCAAAATCTGCTTCAGCTTATACATTAACTTCCAGAACAAGCCTTCTTATTGTTAAATCTTTTAAAAACTTTATTAGCCTTCATGGAAAACCTTCAAAAATTGTTAACGATCAAGGATCAGAATTTACCTCAAATATCTTTAAAGACCTTTGCAAACGTTATGACATAAACCATCATATTACATCCTTCCAGTAATCATCCAGTAATTCACCTGTGGAACGTTTACACTCTACTCTAACCGAGATATACAGAATTATTCTAAACGAATCAAAAGAAAGAAAAATACAGATCGATCATGATGAGATTCTATTTGAAACCTTATTTACCTACAATAATGCTATCCATTCATCCACAAAATTAACCCCCTTCGAACTTTTTTATGGAAGACCCTTTAACTTTAATACAAACCTTTCTTATAATGGAGAACATGACTACCTCACTAAACTTACAAAATTTCAAGAAGAACTTTTTCCCCAAATTAAAGAAAAATTAGAAAAATCTGCCGAAAAACGAATAAATAAATTGAATAATGAAAGAATACCCCCAGAAGATAGAAATATAGAAGATATTATACATAGGAAAGAATGTAAAAGAAACAAACTAACCCCTAGATATTCAAAGCATAAAGTTAAAGAAAACCAAAAAGTTACTATAATTACATCAGAAAATAAAAAAATTCATAAATCTAGAATTAAGAAGAAAAGAAAATATACTTAAACATAAATATTAATACAAATATAATTTTTCCCTAGGCTCTCACTAACAAGTGCACAAACGATAGAGATTCATAATCTAAACAAGAACCAAGGTATCGTAGAACTGAATTTGGGAGCTGCGAGAACGATTATAGAATATAATAAACTTATACACATAGTAGACTTAGATATGTACAATGAAAATATACAAAAAATCTCAAATTCTCTTAACATATTCGAAAAAGAATATTAACTAAAAGACATAACCAACATAATTCAAATTAAATTACAAGATCTTAAAAACAAAATATATACACTCACTCCTAAAACTAGAAATAAAAGAGGACTCATTGACGGACTCGGTACAACAATAAAGTTTATAACAGGCAACATGGACGCCAATGACGCTGTAAGACTTAATAAAGAAATAGAACTGTTAAAAACGACAGGTACAGACTTTAGACAAACTATGACAAGTCAAGCTAAAATGAATATGCAAATGATCGAAATTAATTAATTTAAATTTATAAAATTTTTGAAAAACAATCTATTACCATATTGTCAAATGAACACATATCTGTGGCCACAAGGAAGAACCGCTAAAGTCGAGTTTAGACGAAATCTAGATTTTTGTATAATTTGGTCCAGCGTGTCCGAATCTATGGTCAAACTTTTTTTTAGCTCTGTATCTTAAAAATTTGGGGAGCAATATCCAAAAAAATAACAACTAAAGTCACTTTCTTAAATCCTCGTTAAGGCAAATCCACTTCATTGAATTTTTTTTTTTAAGATCTGACTTCATTATCTAAAGTCGATTTAGGATCATTGATTACTCTTTTAATACGAAAAATAACAGCTAAATTTGAGTTTAGTTGTTTTTCTGTGTGAAATTCGATACTTTTTTTTTGATTTTGTGGTCAAAGTAAAACCGCTAAAGTCAAGTTTCGTTGTTTTTCCACCCTGATATTTTGCGTTAATTTTTTTTTCTGTTGAGGAAAAACAACTAAAGTCAAGTTTATTGGTTATTCCTCAAGATCTAAATAAGATTTTTCATTCCTTATTCGAATTTGGTGGTTATTCCAAATGTGAAATGTGGCCATGAAGAGGCACATCTCAAGTTTCGTTCTTATTCCGCGCGAGTGAATTAGTCTTGCAATTTCTCATCTAGAGTTAAGTCGTTATTTCAAAATCATATAAGAACCAGTGGAAAATAAAGTTGACTTTGTTTGTTTTGCCTTGCTGACATTAAAAAAATAGTTCACTTAAGTGCTGTCATAACTTGACTTTAGTTTTTTTCGTTCTGTGCGAATTTCGTTGTTTAGTGTTTTAAGCCCTGTGAAAATATCGTTATTAAGTGTTTTTAGAGAAGTAAAGAGTGTAGAAATGTCATCGCGATCTCAAAGGCTCTTGGACTTAGCCAAAATGTTAAAGGAACGAGGTGACAAGGAAGGTAAATAATAAAAAGGATTTTGACTGTATGTCTGTATGTCTTTATGTCTGTATGTCTGTATGTCTGTATGTCTGTATATCTGTATGTCTGTGTGTCTTTATGTAAGTATATCTGTATGTCCTGGCTCTCCACATCTATATAAATTTTGATAGTGTTTCTTTTTTGTGCGTGTCAATTTATTTCTTGAACGAAATTCTGTTTGCTGTGTTTACAGAAAAAAGAACTTGTTCCAAGAGTTATGTAATGCAAATAAATCGTACACAATATGAAAATACGAGAATAAGAATATAAATATTCTTATTAATTACTCTATTACTCAGGTAACATCAATAACTTCAAAACATCCCAGTCTGTTATACCGAATGAAACTCCTTATATGCATGATAAATTAGGTTCGCTTTTTCAATGGCCTCATAAATTAGCTTCGTGTGGATATTCAAATTCGAATGATACTAGTCCTCATTCAACAGCAAATTTTTTTCAACCAATTCCTCATGAAACAAAATCTTCAATGAATGGATTTGATTTTTAATATCAAAATCAAATCCATTCATTGAAGTAAAAAAAATTTAAAAGTAAGTTATTTTGTTAGCATAATAAAAGTATTTTATCTTAATATTACATATTTAAGATCAAGATTCAGGAACCAAACTTCTCAGCGAAAAAAACAACACGATTTCATCCAATAATTTAAATAGTGATTGCAATGACCTACCCGAATGGGAAAATTCTGACGATTCAATGAAAGACCCTGATTTTCAAATTACTCCTACTAACACATGCTCAGACTCTGAAGAGGAAATAGAACATATAGTTGGACAATTGGAGAATTTATCGAATGCATCAAAACACCAAAATAAGAGACTAATTCGTCAGAAGTCAAGAAACCTAGGAAAGGCCTACCAAACCTCTTCTGGAAAAGTAAGGAATGCTAGGGCGTCTCAACCATTTGGTAAGTGTCGGAGTAAGTGCCAAGAAAAATTTTCGTTTGAGAAAATACAAACATTGTTTAACCACTATTGGTCTCTGGGATCATACGACAAGAGAATTCTGTATATTGGTAGTTTATTGGTTGTTGAACAGAAGAGGTGTAACACCCTGTTGAATTCAGAACGGAAACGCAATCGCGAAAATACCGTGAAGTATTTTTTGGAATATGATGGAAACCGAACTAGCGTCTGTCGTACACATTTTACACAGTGTTTTTCTGAAACCGAAAGTTTTATTAAAAGTGTTATTGCCAAAAAGGTGGCATGTCCACTTTTGCCGTTCCAAAATCTGCGTGGAAAGAGAAATCCTGCTAACCAAATAAGTCCAAATAGGATAGAAGAAGTCAGACGGCATATTAACAAATTTCCGGCATACGAAAGTCACTATAGCCGAAGGGATACATCGAAAAAGTATCTGCATGGAAGTTTGAGCCTTGCGGCTATGCACCGAATGTATAAAGATGAAGTCGTTGAACCTGTTGGCATCACCAAATATTCTGAAATATTTCACACAATGAACCTGAAGTTCAAAGCACCAAAATTAGACACCTGTGCAACCTGCGATACCTTTCAATCAAAAATTAACATAACTCAAGAAGAACAAGAAATAAAATTGTTGAAAGAGCAAAAAAACCTTCATATAGAGAAAGCCGAGTATGGGTATGAGCAAAAAAGGATGGACAAGGAAAACGCCAAACAAAATGAAAACATGAGAGCATTTGCGTTTGATTTGCAGCAATGTCTGCCAACTCCATTTCTTAGAAGCTCTGTAAGTTTTTACAAAAGGCAGCTGTGGACCTTTAACCTTACGGTCCATGATCTTGAAACGAATTCATCTAGCTGCTTTATGTGGCATGAATGTGTTGCTCGCCGAGGTGGTAATGAAATTTCATCATGCCTTTACAAGCATCTTAAATCATTGCCATCGAGAATCAATAAAATAACATTTTACAGTGACTCATGCTCGGGCCAAAATAAGAATTCTTATGTGGCTGCAATGTTCCTCCTTTTCCTTAAAGACAATTCATCGGTTGAATACATAGACCACACATTTTTGGAGCCAGGCCATACCCACATGGAATGCGATACTGATCATGCACTCATTGAAAGAAAGAAAAAAAAGTCGAATGTTGAGATAAGTGTGCCCAGAGATTGGTATCAGTTTATCGATGGGATTAATTCGAAAATAAAGGCCTTTGAAATGAAATCGTCTGATTTCTTTGACTTTGGTGGGTTATCAAAAACAAGCTTCAATTGGAAACGATGCAATTTAGACGGAGAAAAATTAACATGGAATAGTGTAAGGTGGATTCGTTATACCAGTGATTTTAAACAGATTCTCTATAAAACTAATTTAAACCCCGAAGAACCATTTAAAATATTGGTACTTTCCAAAAGAGGAGTAACGACTTTCTCAACAGATCATCTTAAAATAATCGCAGATTTACCTTGTATATCGATTGAAAAAAAGGAGGATCTAATGGACTTAATGAAATATGTAAATCCTGATCTTCACGGATTTTATAGAAGCCTTCCAACAACCCCATGCACACCAAACACACATCCCGACTTACAAAGCGAAGACGAAGAAATTTGATACTATTCAATGCTAACCTTACTCTATTAATGCATTTTTTATAAAATTAATAAGTTTTTTTGTCTGTTTTATCACTGAATTTGTTAGTTATTTTTTGTACGCTTTTGTTAAGTTTGTTAATGTTGTTTTCCGTTTTTATCCTAAAGCTCTCAAGGAACTTGTTTTAAAATTATTTATACAATAAAACTCATCTTTTCGAAGTATTTCGCTTTTGTTGTTTTTACGGTTTTTTTCTGAAGAAAAAGGACAAACATATTTTCCCGGGAATCCAAATAACTAATATGTAGTTATAAAGAAGAATGATTTTCAGAACCTAATCCAGTTCTATTTGTGATGTTGGCTATTTTTTTACCTTTCGTTTCCATACTGTGCAAAAAAACTTAAGTCAATAAATTCTTACACAAGTCTTTTTATTGGTTCTGGGAAAACAGATAAAGTCAAGAAAGGCGAAAGGATTATTTCCATCAGCACAGGAAAAAAAAGCTAGTCAATTTAAGTGACCAAAAATTTAATATACAAGGAGGAATAACAGCTAAGCTTGACTTTAGATTTTTTTTATCTACATTTCTGTCAAGACATAACAGCTAAAGTGTTAAATGTTGCTTGCCACGCCCCTTAATTCTATTAAGTCCCAATTTTTTCAAACAAGACTGAAGAACCGTTAAAAACCTTTGATCTGATAAAAATTTTGAGACGATCAGACTTTTCCTCGATTTTCTACAGTGTTTTGTGATTTCGATCTCTTTGTAAAAACTTTAAACAGCTCTCCTGAAAAATGTTAAAAAACGACTTTAGCGGTTATGCCTTGTGAACACAGATATATGAACTTCTAGAGTTACAAGCTTACTATAATAAAAATAAGATAATATTCAATGTAAAAATACCAATATTTTCACCCGAGAGATCTTTCCTATCCCACATAATCCCACTTCCCATCAACAAAACAAACAAAATTGTAACAGAACCATATATTATAAGAAATAGCATCAATATACAGTATTTTGAAAAACGTTGTCCCAGAGTAGAAGAGATCTTTATCTGTAAAACTCCTATCCGGCAAGAACTTTTCATCGATTCCCCATGCATCGGAAAACTTTTGGAAAATGAAGAGGCACATTGCACACTAAACGATTTCGGGAAAATTCAGGACATCACAATACCCGAATCAAACCACATAATTCTTTTAAATGTACCCTTAACATTTATTAACTCTACTTGCAGTAACACAACATACGCAATCGAAGGTACAGCGCTAGTCAAGTATGAAAACTGTTCCGTCAACATCAACGGTATTACATACAGAGACAACCCAACGTCTTACCTGGACCAAATTCACATAATTCCCGCCTCATACAGTAAGATACACAGCAATTTAACCATTGAGAAGTTAAGCATCGAGAAGATAAAAGAGTACCACTTTCGAAACGAAGCCAACACCAAAAATGCTTACCAACATATCCTATACACCGACATCTCAATCATTATAGCAGCAATCCTATTAATCATCTTCGGAATTAAATATTTCATCAGTCAAAAAGGTAAACACACCATTCAGCATGTCACTCCAGCCCCATCAAGCATCATGGTACCGTCGCTCCATTCCAAAGGGGGAGGAGTTACGAACCCCATTTCCGCCAACTCCCAACATCAGCAATAACAACATCAGCTACACACTCAAGTTACGAACCCCATTTCCGCCAACTCCCAACATCAGCAATATCAACATCCAAGTTCAATAAACATAATATAGAACAACGAATTGCAATTAAAATGTAATGCAAAGTTGACAATAAGCATTTCTGGAAATTACGCCTAATCAGCGTCTGATAAATTTCCGGCGATTCTTAGAAATCAACTAAGCAAATTTTAATTTTTAAGTAGGTTCAATTGTACATTCATTATCATTCTGACTTTCGATCAATAAAGTTGTATTTTTTTAACAAATCCGCAACCACGACCTTTTAACTCGTGCGTCGGTCGTTGAAATGCCTATCATGGTTTTATGTTTTTTTTTCACTGACTGAAGAATGAACTCTTTTCTCTACCTGAAATCATTGAGAATAGGAATAGGGATGATGTGTGATGTGTCAACAAAAACAAATTTGACTTTATGATCTAGGAATACTCGTTAATTGCAAAACAAAAGGAGCGCAATAAAACCATAATGTATTCATTTTCACTTCCTATTATAAATTCCATATTATTTTTTTCAGGCAAAGACAATGGGTTTTTTTATTTTCTTTTGCAAGTCCCAACCACGACCGTTACAAGTAATGAAAATGTGTCTCAAGTTTTAGGTAGAAATAATAAAGAACTCTAAAATATATGCATCTAATTCAAATTGCAACCTTTCATTTCATATTCTGTTTGCTATTTCTTGTCGACAGTCGACGCGTGTTTGGCTTTTGTGTGTAGTTAATTACAGTGTTTTGTCGCGTGCCGAAAGTGTCAGTATATTCTATTTTCTATAAAATAATATTTGTGCGTAATCAACTGTAAACAAGTGTTGGGTACATTAGATACATTAAAAGAGCATTAAACGAAGAACAGATTATAATTTTACCTACCTATTGTGTTTCAAAACGCAGCAAATCATGGTATGTTTATTGAATATTTTCTTAAATTAAGTTCTTAAATATTGGGGAGTTATTTAGAAAACAAACTGAGAAATACATAGAAATTATTGAAAAATAGTATCTAGGTACATATCTAAGCGATTTTTAAAAGATTATCAAGACTTATTTATTTGGCGAAAATAGCTGAAGTAGTGAGCAGGCTTTTTATCATCAAAATAGTCAATTGTGCAAATTTTGTGACAGGCATGAAATTTTTGGTGGTGGTAGATAGGTACTTCATAAAAGAATAATTTTGAGATACCCACTGTGGCACTTTGGATCTTATCTAAAACGATATTTACTAGGTTTCTTGAAGAAAAACTTCTTTGCGATGGGTAATTAAATTTCTTATAAGAATAATGAAGTAAAAATAAAATATTTTCACTTAAGTGATTCCCAAAAATGTGGTTTTCGTTGTTCCTTGAACAATTCCAAAGAAATTGACAAAAGTTATAGCTGAGACTTTTTTTTAATCAATCAAGGTTGATTTGATGATATATAAATAAAAGAAATTATTTTGAGGTACCTATTTAATTTAATAAATCTATAAACAAATCGATTCGATAACGAAGTTGAAAGCTTTTTATAGGTATGTAGTCTTTTTCTGTACCTAAGCGTATTTTTGAAAATATAATCGATAATTTCAAAAAGTGGTACCTACAAAAATGCATCAAAAAGATGATGATTTTGTTTAAGAAAAATTTAATTTTATATGATCTAAGATAGGAAAAATGCTTTGTTAAATATCTCTTGAGCCGTGCATCGGAGATATTAAAAAACAATGGTATTTATTTTTGAAAGTATTCAATGATATGCATAATAGAAAAATTCTTGTATCTACCGTTCTAGATGTAATCCAAAAAGGCCCCAATATCTCAAAATTATTGCCTCTGCCATTTTGATACTAGCTCTTTCTCGTCTACCTTTTTATCATTTTTGTTTGTTGGTACACATAATATATCCACTCATATTAACGCAAGCTTACCTTGTTTATAGGGAGATCACCGACCAGGTCCGTCAAAAAAGCGAGACTTAAATAACAGAAGCATTGACTCATTTTTTCAACCGATCAATAAAAGACCAGTTTTATCTTTTACTGAAACTTCTGATTCTAATGTGGATAAAAATAATAATGTTGATCCTGTTGCTCAATCTTCTCACCGTTCTCCTAAATGCACAGAGAGAAGTGAGAGCTCAATTAGTGCTAGTTGCACCTGATTCTTCCTCGGTTCCTGAGTCTACATCTTGTATTCGGTCCGATGCCCCCTATGATATTGAAAATTTTTTGAATAAACAAATTGATGACTTCACGAAACATCAGCTTCTATCAAATCCTTGGCAGCCAAAAGAGGACTACAAGTTTCCATTCTCTTCGCACTTGCTCAAAGGTAAGGTGGTCAAAAGGTATTTTAGCCATAAATATCTCAGCAAATATTCTTGGCTTATGTTTTCACCGTCAAAACAGGGTTTGTTTTGTAAATACTGCCCTTTCTTCGTCACTGGAAGTGTTGGAGGTGGTCAAAAAACCGTGCCTTTACAAAGCCTTGTGAAAAAAACCCTTAATAAACTTCAAAGATATTTCTGGACAAAAAGGAAAATCATGCTAATAACATTTACCACAAGCGAGCTGTTGAGGACGGAACTGAGTTTCTTCACACTTATAATAACCCAAAGCTGGAAATAGTCAACCGTGTAAACCAACAGCGTCTTATAAAGGTAGAAGAAAACAGGCAACGCCTTCGACCCATAGTAGAAACCATCATCTTCCTTGGACGGCAAAATTTAGCATTTCGTGGTCATAGAGATGATGGAGCTATACTTAGAAACACATTCAAACCAATCTGACGTGACCGTGAACGAAGGAAATTTTAGGGAACTTTTAAGGTTTCGAGTATCTGCTGGAGACAAAAAATTAGAACAACATTTTCAGTCAGCCTCTTCTAATGCTACATACATAAGCAAAACAACACAGAACTCACTTATTTCATGCTGTGGGAATGAGATTTTCGATCAAATTTTGAGTAACGTTCGGGCCTCACGTTACTATTCCATACTTTTCGATGAGACAATGGATGTATCTCACCTTTCCCAGCTGAGTGTAATCTTACGATACGTTCATGAAGGTCATATTCGTGAGGATTTTGTAACTTTCGTAGATGCATTTGAGGAACTGACTTGTTCCAGAACTGACGAAGAATACGAGTCCGATGAGGAAAACTGGAGAGAAACCAGAAAAATATTATCTGCCGAAGAGAAGTTGGAGGGAAGTTCTACATCAAAGGAGGTGTCCTTAACTGGCAAAGCTTTAGGGCAAATTATCTTGTTCCAGCTAAAAAAGAAGCTCAAACTTCCTCTTGAATCATGTGGGAATAGGGACAGACGGGTGTGCTGTTATGCTTTCAGAAGTTCGAGGTGCTGTGAAGGTGATTCAAAAGGAAGCGAAAAATGCACAAGCTTAAAAACTCTATTTCTCGAAGTTCGAAAGTACCTGCTATTCGAGACGCTGTGACAATCATGAAAGAGGTAATAATGTTCTTCAAATCGCACCCAAAGCGAAAAACTGTCCTCATGAGCACCTTGGGGTGTGCACTCACATCACTTTGTGAGACTAGGTGGGTAGACCGGCATGAAGGTGTACTCCAGTTTTCCTTAGACCTAGCCAAGATTGTGGAGACATTGGAAACGATTTCACAGTGGCGTGACCCAAGTACAGCCAGCAAAGCTTCCTCGTATGTAACAAGCTTATGCAATACCCAGTTTATTCTCTCAGTATTGTGTTTAAGTGATGTGTTGTCTTTAACACAGTCCTTGAGCAAATTGCTACAAACGAAATCTCTTGACCTTACCAGCAGCGCTATGCTGGTGAAAGACACAATTTCCATTATTTCAAGTCGCCGGGAGAACATAGATACTAATTTCAAAAATATCTGACAGAGAGCAAAAAATTTAGGTGATCAATTGAATGTTGAGTTGAAGATTCCTCGTATCCCACGTCATAGTGGACGCCAAATCTACCGAGCCAATTTTGACACAAATTCAGCTGAAGAATACTACAGAATATCTTTATTTGCACCTGTACTCGACTTTGTTCTAACTGATTTGCGTGAAAGGTTTCAACCTGAAACGTTAGATGTGTTTAAGCTCACGATTTTCATCCCAGAAAATATAATCAAATATAATACTGATGGGTTTGATACCACCGTTAAGTCCCTATTGGATCGCTTTGGAAAACTCCTAAACTTAAATATAGATGTTGCCCTTTTTTTTTGCTTAAAGATGAGCTGGTGATGTGGCGCGAAAAATGGGTAAGAGAAAATGAGCAGAAGAACAAGCTTCCCGACACTGCCCTGGATTTAATTGACAAATGCAATAACGATGTGTTTTGTATTATACATAGTTTCCTTCTTATTCTTGCAACGCTTCCAGTTACAAATTCTTCGGCAGAAAGGTCTTTTTCTTCGTTGCGGCGCCTTAAAACATATTTAAGATCAACAATGGCTGAAAACCGCCTCCGCGGTCTGGCACTCATGCACATCCACAGGCAAATCCCGATCGATGTTGAGAATGTTATTACTAGGTTTTCAAAAACCGGCCACCCAAAAAGATTAGAATTAAGTATTTAAGAACTATGCATATCATGTATAATAATGTATAATGTAATAATGTACTATAATTCCTTTATTTAAATTAATTAATTTATTTATTTTTTTAATACGTACGAGTTTCTATTTAATACTTTAAGACATGCATACAGAGCATTATTAAAAGATGCTAAAGTAATGTAAACGAAGATGTTTGCTCTACTATTTAAGAGTTATTTACATACGAACTTTATTATGTACCTGCACATGCTTTCCTTAATTCAATTAAATAAATTGCTATTTTTATATTCGATTGTGTTTATACCTCTTTAATATTTTAAGACAGAAATGCAGAGAATCATTAAAAAAGCGTAAGTATTCGATGGACCTTTTTTTTAAAGTTAAGCAAAATATTACGAAAATTGCCCCACCCCCCCCTGAACGAAATCCTGGATCCGCGCCTGCTAAAAAGTATGAATTGAATAACACCACACCTTCATCATCGAAAAAATATAATGGAAAATTTAAAGTCACGATTGAAGATACGAGAAAATCTTTTAGGATTGCAGTAGTAGTTCATATCAACTAGCACATTATTTTCGGGTGACGACCTTACACAATGCGATCGTGCATTTTGACGCTCGGACTGAATCGGTTGGAGAACTAAGAAAATACTCAAACGTATGGATTGATTAAGACCACACCTTCATAATCGAAAAAATATAATGGAAAACTTAGTCACGAGAAAATCTTTAAGGATTGTAGTTGAAAATACCAGCTAAATTGAACCGACGCCCAAAGGAAAAGAGAAGAATTTTTACAAGTTTCTCTTGTTTTCTCAAAACTAGATAAACTATTCTTAAAAACACAACTTTTCGACTCACATTATTTTCGGGTGACGGCCTAACACAATGCGATCGTGCATTTTGACGCTCGGACTGAATCGGTTGGAGAACTAAGTAAATAATAAAAAGTATGGATTGATTAACACGACACCTTCATCATCGAAAAAATATAATGGAAAATTTAAAGTCGAGATTGAAGACACGAGAAAATCTGTTAGGATTGCAGTTGAAAATACCAGCTAAATTAAACCGATGCCCAAAGGGAAAGACAAGGATGTTTTTAAGTGTCCTTGTACTATGTAAACTTTAAATATCATCAAATTTAACAATACACTAACCACTGTGTAATACGAAAACACTCAACATTTAAATATTTGTATTGAATTCTACTTATTTTTATTACTAAATTTATATATTTTTTTATTTTTTTCCTAAAAGTATGCAATGTAATTTTAATCTTTGGACTAAAAATATTCTAACTAGTACTAAGCAGCAGATTATTAAAAGCTTTAATAACTAATCAATTGACTAAAAACATATGTGTAGTGATCGCACTACATGCTATCCTATATCTCCAATACGATACTCTTTCCCACGACTAACGCCACTTCTTACCACTCACATCATCGTCTTATCATTTTCAAAGAGAAATCCTATGCACTCGTTTTGTATACAAAAATGTATACATTTCTCAAGCATATTACGTCCCCGCGCCTTCGCTCTGTATGCAGTGGTAATATAAATATAAATTATGATTATGATTCACTCATCGGTGGTGGATACACATAATTGAAATCCACTGTCAAGGGCAGGCACACAGAAATGAACATCAAAGATATGATTGCGTCAGTGCAAAGTACAATGTTCTGTATCTAGAACACTTGACCAATATCATGATCGATGGAAGGCGACGACGGTGCGTTGCGCTATATTGAGGGCGATGCAAGAATGGCTATTTTACGAGGTGGTAAAATGATGATGAGAGTTTTTAAGGGAATATTGTTGAACTGCACTATTCCCATAAGAAGTTGGATACGCGTGGTGGGGTTGAAGATTTTAATTGGACTTTAGGAATTATATAAAAGGCAGAACATGTATTGATAGAGTCAGAGTTAATTTACCATCAACCATTGAAAGTCGTAGCCCTGCATAGCGACAGCAGGCTTTCCTTGGTTTAACAAATAATAATAATAAATATTGAATAAAACTTAATTTTATAAAAACTTTATAAAACTTTAATTATTTTAACTCTCCGGATATTCGCTCTTCCCTCGAACTGAGAAAGCACGGCGAATACTCGATATAAAATTGGTGGCAGCGGTGGGATCACGATTGATGATACGAAAAAATCTTTTAGGATTGCAGTAGTAGTTCATATCAACTAGGACATTATTTTCGGGTGACGACCTAACACAATGCGATCGTGCATTTTGACGCTCGGACTGAATCGGTTGGAGAACAAAGAAAATCAAAAGTATGGATTGATTAAGACCACACCTTCATCATCGAAAAAATATAATGGAAAACTTAAAGTCACGAGGAAATCTTTAAGGATTGTAGTTGAAAATACCAGCTAAATTGAACCGACGCCCAAAGGAAAACAGAAGAATTTTTACAAGTTTCTCTTGTTTTTTCAAAACTAGATAAACTATTCTTAAAAACACAACTTTTCGACTCACATTATTTTCGGGTGACGGCCTAACACAATTCGATCGTGCATTTTGACGCTCGGACTGAATCGGTTCGAGAACTAAGTAACTACTAAAAAGTATGGATTGATTAACACCACACCTTCATCATCGAAAAAATATAATGGAAAATTTACAGTCGAGATTGAAGACACGAGAAAATCTGTTAGGATTGCAGTTGAAAATACCAGCTAAATTAAACCGATGCCCAAAGGAAAAGACAAGGATGTTTTTAAGTGTCCTTGTACTATGTAAACTTTAAATATCATCAAATTTAACAATACATTAACCACTGTGTAATACGACAACACTCAACATTTAAATATTTGTATTGAATTCTACTTATGTTTATTACCAAATTTATATAATTTTTATTTTTTTCCTAAAAGTATGCAATGTAATTTTAATCTTTGGACTAAAAATATTCTAACTAGTACTAAGCAGCAGATTATTAAAAGCTTTAATAACTAATCAATTGACTAAAAACATATGGCTTGTAAAAATTTCAAGCGTAAGATCGACCAAAAGAATATAAAAGGCATGCACCGATCAGAGGATGATGCTCTTGTCAATCGAGAGTTTGGGCTGACCATCTGGTATTCGGGTACACTTCCAATAGCAATTTTCAGTTCACACTCCCTACGCGATTAACGTAGTATTATAGATAATAAGGCAAAAGCCAAAATTAAAGATTAATGATTTTGGCTTTTGCCTTATTTTTACCTCTTAACTTGTTCATTTCACCAGGTACGGCAATCTTCCGACAGCTTACCCGTGGGTGAACGGATTCAAAGGCGAACTCGCTTTTGCTGGGCATATATATTTTTTGGACATTGTTTTCTTTCTTTTTTTTCATTGCAAACGATAATTTCAAGTTTTTATATTTTTGTTTCAAATAAAATTAAATTTTTTAAAAACCTCTGGCGTTTTTCTGCCCTCCAAAGGAGTGCGAAGAAGTTAGGATTTTTCGAAGACACTCACTATACCCAAGCTCTAAATCCACCACCGAGCTGTTTCAACTGTTATTTACGGAGTAAAAGTACGTTTTTAAATTTCCAGTATTTTTAAAAATGTATTTCAGTGGATTTTTTTCAAAAATATTCTATCGAGCAATGGCGTGATCCCCTGGGTCACAGGGTTCATAAACCCCGCTACGGAAAAGTCATTTATTTTTTGGTTCAAAAATATTTTTGTTTTAATAGGTATTTATGTGGTGTTTTAGAAGATTCCAGTGAAATCAATTTAGTAAATACATACTTGTGTTACGTGAGACGGTTAACACGAATACTAATATGATAACGCTCGCGTAACTGTGATGTATACACTCGTATTAACGAAAAGTTTAAAAGAAAAAAGGAAGAGTGCATCTCGCTCCTACTAAGACCTCTTAAGGGGGGATGCATTAATGAAAATGTAAATGTATTAATTACTCCGAATTAAACTATATGTTATCTAAATAGATTTGGAAGTATGAACTGGAAGTAGTTCCTCCAGGATAAAGGTTGTTGACCCTTTATATGTACCTATAACGATCAGTTGTAACTTAAATTTTTAAACCGTACAGTAAGGAGTACGAGCTTTCGTTTTAAGTAAATTAACATTTGATGTCATTGCATTGACGGTGACCGCAATAGTCATTCAGCATCTTCGAGAAAAAAATAATTTCATATCAATTTAGAGTTAGTTATAAATTTTACACTCTAATTCAAAGACGAGAAAATTAAAAAGTAACGTCTCACCACTGTCAATCAGACCACACAGTAACAGTACTAGGGCATTAGCTTAAAGCAACCAGTACATACTGCAACGTACGAAAGGTTTTTTTAAATAAACAAAAAACTTAACCAGTAGACCTTCCTAAATTAAAACACGGAGGTAACCGGGAATTAAAATATATCCCAACAGTTAAAGAGAAGTACGAACATCCAAGCGGAAAACCCCCATCAAAAAAAGAGCATACAAAATTTTTTAAAGAAAATAAAAATACAAAAATTATGCAATAGATAATAAAATGCAAAAGTGATAATAAATAAATTGCGAGGAAAATCCAAAGAAACCCGGAAAAATTATGAAAAAAATCAAAAGGATGTGTGGTCTTGGAGATGGTGACAAAATGCTGATGTGCATTTTGTGTATTTATATTGATTAAAATGATGCTTGAGGAGAATCAATAATATGTTTGGTGTTCTGGTTCTGATTTTGAATGACGAACGAAGAAAAATTTTCAATATAAATACAAATTCCGTGTTAGGTTTGATTACCATAATTTCTGAACAAGCAGCACATCACAGATTCAATTACCCGATCTTCCTTCGAATATATGGATAAGTTTGCGAAGGCCTGCTGGGAGTTTCAGCATCTCCCTGATGGAGGAGTTGGGGCTTTTCAAGAGGATTAATTCGTTCCACAATATGAGGAACTCAGCACTACTGATCAAGGCCTTACATTATAAGGCGACTGTGGAAGGTTTTGGGGAGGATATCCCGGAACTCCCACAATGTGTACAGGGATTGAGATTTGTAAAATAAAAAACATTATATAAAAAAAATAAAATTTAAAAATAAAATAAATAATCATCAATATTGTAGTAGTTATTAAGTAGCCATTAGTAGTTGCTAAGTCTCACGACACCACTGTATCATGTTCATATATATCTACATACATAATTCTACAACTGTACTATCGTCTGCCCTCGTCATTATCTAGAATATTCTCGCTATTGTTATATACACTTCACCTTATGTACCATAAGTTCACGATGTTTGCATTTCCCCACCCTAAGTGGCGGATACCTATTTATTGTATCTCTGCTTCGTCTGATTCGCACATTCGAGTGCGTATGTATCGCGTTAGGCTAAGTTATTATGTAAAATAAACGAAGAGACATGATATTTTTTGGAAGCTAAACTAAGTGAATATTCCTGACTATAATATTTACGTATTTTCTTTATTTTCGTTGAATTTTGTGAGAGATTTTTTGAACCTCTTTCATTGTCTTCTCCGGTTTACCAAATATTTCAACTTAACCAAAAGGACAACTAACAGGATATTCGTTTTCTTTTCTATTTACAGGATTCACTAGAGGGAAAATGTTTCACAATTAAAATTCTTATAATCATCTAACTTTGACTCAATACCATTGCCTTATACCACCCATAACATTAAGTAAAAACAACTAGCGCCATGAAAAAAAAACAAACACAAACATTAAATTTTATCGAAGTTGTAATCAATAAAAAAACAACTGTCTGATTATTAAATCAAAGTCCAATAATAATTGTTAAATAAAGAAAAAAAAAGAATAACTTTATTTTTTTGCACCCGATATGTATGTGGGATAGGAGTTTACTGCATGACGACCACGCGACACTGCACATGCACACAATCAAGGTACGAACCACCAACTTTGCATGCATCACCGTATAACTCAGACTGACATGACGAGACCTAAAAAGTACACACAGACCCCTCTTTACCACTGGGCCCAGGCCCAGGGCCCCGCAATCACCAGGGGCCCCCAATTTGCTGAAACATCACTTTTATATTCAAATTAAAACAGAAATATGAAGCACCTATAAACAATGCTCCGCTGTGAATAACTAACTGAGTGGCAACGCAGTTTGCTTTCTGAAAGAAACAAAAAAAAACACACACATTTTGAATATCACTGTAGGTATCTGTATGGAAAAATAAAGATAATGGTGTTTCTATATTTGCAACGCGCAAACAGGTTTGCATCAACGCAGTAGGTTACTCATACATATGCGATTTAACTATCCGTCGGATGAACGGCACTGATTTTTTTAAGATTTCAAGGTAAAGAGGTAAACAGTTTTTGTTTTTGTGCATTCAATGAGATAGATGAAATATTAAGCTTCTTACTATTTGTTCTATAGGTCAATAGTAAAGAAAAGGATAAGCGTACCTATAGTCAAATCGTTTTTCCGCATGCGGAATTTTCAGATATACTCTGGTAGTGTTAGTGTGCGACTTTGCTCATTTGATTTTTTTTATCATCGTTTTGTGTCAAGTTTGTAATGTATTTTTAATTTGTGTTTTTATAGTTAAAATGTTCCAATTTTGATCATCGTTCTGTGTAAAGTTTGCGTGTTTCATTTGTGTTTTTAAAGTGCATTAAAATATACTATATTAAATCAAAATATGTCTAAACGATCATATGTAAGTGGATCCGAAAAAGGAAGAAATCTAAACAACAGAAAGAATTAATTGAAAAATTACCAAAACTGACATCGTATTTTACTTCAACTGTAGGAGAAACGTCTGTAAGTAATCAGTAATCAATAAATAAATCCCTACACTTATCTACACCTTACTGAAAAGGGGGCTTAAATGGTTTCACATTTTGGTTTCATGAATAAAATTCGGCATGGCCAAGGTGGAGATGGAGAGTAGCGTCATCTATATTATTGAAGGCAAAAACAGACTTTCCATTTAATTTTTTACGGACGGTGGACACAAGCACGAAATCTCCATTAATGCAGCTACTATGTGAAATTGTAATACAAGGAACATTTTTGTTTATGGATAACAAACACATTGTATTCATATGTATTCAGCTCTATTGTGAGTTTCACTTTTATAGATTTCCGTCCAGAAAATTATGTCAAATTAGGTAGGTATGTACATATGTATAAAATTTTTATTTTTTCGGAAATCCAAAAAAGTGAAACTCACAATAGGGGTGATTATTTAATTCGGAATTAGCTATTCTATTATGATTTAGGAATTTCGAAAAATACACAAATTTATGACGTAAGTTTGTATGGAAATTCAGAACAGAACAGCTCTTAATAAAACAAAGTAACCGTATAATAATTATAATCTCTTAATTTTTACTTATTCATAGTTTATTTTCAAAATCAAGTTATTACACGAAAATTTCAATTCGCTTTGATGTCTAACGTCCCAACTTAGTAGCTTCACTCGTAAAGAAAAAATTAAAAATGTTCAAACATACATTTTCATTTATTATTCAGTTTCTTCAGAAATATTTATACTCTGTGTTCTATCCTTTCACTACACGTGTTTGATTTATCCGCTTTGCTCTTTTCTCCTTGCTCTTGCTCACTCTCAGCTCCACTCCGTTTGTACACTTAGCCAGTTTCTATTAGCCACGGCTAAGAGCCCAACAACTTGATTGTTTTCAGTTTTCTTTTTGGAGACTTTTCTTTTTCACAGAACTATTTTTTGTTGAGTTTGTTACGAACGACAGCACTGATGGTACTGAACGTGCGACAGCACTGACCCTGTGTGCAAGCCAACTGTCAATTCAAATATGCATTATATTCCAGTCTTGTTTGGTCCTTAATATCGACAGGTCATGTTTTGAATCTAAGAAAAGAATAATAATAAATGTGGGTTTATAATGGATATTTTCCCACATTAATACGGGAGTGTGTTTTATTTCAAATGTTTTCGGGATATCATGCTAATTCGGGGCCGGATTATAAAAAAAAGCGACCTATAGATACACGCGAGTGAAAAAAGTTGAGTGCCGCTAGAGGAATTTATCAGAACAAAACCGAGTGCCCAACATAAAACAATGTTTTGTAATCTATATCATTTCATTTATTTTGCAATTATAAGTGGAAAAAGGATGAAACGTCAAGAGTGAGTTCCCTAATCCCCAAAGTTGAATTAACGAAAAACGATTAGGTAGATGGAAAATCCAGAGAAAACTGTACTTCTTCCTAGGTTTTAGTGTTTAAATTCAACTCGAACCAATTCTTCTTAATAATCATTTTATGTATTCAGTGGGGGATATTAAGCGGGTAGAAATTTCTTACTATTTACTTTGGATTGGGTATTGGATGCGTTCATGGAATCGCCGCCGCGAATTCCATGAAGAAAGTCGTGAGTAAGCAGGACAGCGATACTTCGACATGTTGGCGCTCTTCAGCAAACTTGCTGTTGAATGGCTGATGATGACAAGATTTGAAGACCAAAAAAAAAGTTGAGGTGTAACATAAATTTTTAAGGAAGTACATAATTGAAATAATTGAAATAATTAATCTTCTTTTCTAGAGAAGTTGTTTTTGTTTTATATGTATTGTTTTGGCCATACAGTTTTTATTTTTTTTTTCTTCTTACAACATAGCCATTTTAATCGGAGTAAATACATTGTTTTGTTTACCAATTATTTGTTTCTTTTTTATTTGTTTTTTTTTTTAAATCAATTTGCATAATAAACGGTTCTCTTTTTTTTTGCTTCGCACGGGCTATTTTTTTTTTATTATTTTTGTTATTATTTTGGTGTTATACCTACACAAGTGGAATTAAAAGAAAGGGTTGCCACTTTGAGGTCGAGAGCATGGTCAAGATACCTGCTCCTAAGAATTTCAAAGAGGTTATGAGTTTTGTAGGAACTGTTTCGTGGTACAGACGCTTCGTAACAAATTTCGCTACAGTTGTTAGGCCTTGAACAAATCAAATCAAAAGAATTTTTGATTACGGCTCCAATTTTATCTTGTCCCGATTTTTCTCTTCCATTCGTAGTCCAAACGGACGCTTCAGATTACGGTATCGGGGCCGTTACTTACCCAAACATTCGAGGACAGGATACTAGCATACTAGCATATCCTTGGGAGTTGTTGGAGCGATTGCAAGGCATTCGCGACATTCAAAGTCAACGAGTGCGTACGAGGATTATAAATATATATATAATAAAAGTCGTTGTTTGAATTTTTTTTTTTTATTGTGCAAATACAAGGTGAGGGTAAAATATTTTTTTTGTAAACAAATTTTGTGCTGCTGTCGTGTGAATATAAATTAAGTGTTCTTAGGTATTTATATGGACAATAGGTATAAGCTACTCGTGCGAGGGTTTCTTGACGCCTCTTGAAAGTGAAGATAATTTTGCAAGATGTAAACAGTGATGTGTTTTTGTGAAAGATGTATAATTAAATACCGGAGCGTAGACGTGCGCTCTGGCAAAAAGAATCGAAGGAGAAGGAAATTTTGTATGGAATCAAAACAAACAAACGCTCATTAGCGTTTTATGTACATATTTATAGGTTTAACGCGGCAACAGCACATTACGTATTATTTTATATATATTTTTATATGCACATAAAGGGAAACAAATCCATAAGTACCTAATGTGTATTGTTAATATTTTTTACATTTATTAGCAGAATGGGAAATATATTCTCTAAATACTTTCTGCAGCGTTCCAAGAGGCCTCCATTGAAATTCTGGAGGTCCGGATGGAGGCATTAGCCGAAGCATGGAAGCAACTCCAAGTTTGCGAGGTATAGCAAGGAAAGATGACCTCCTTCTCAGGATGGAGGTCGAACGAAAGACCGCGGAAGCGGAAAGCGAATTTTTCGCAGCGCCGGCAGCAGTGAAGATAAGGACGAAGGAATTAACGCCGATCATGGTAGGAAGAGAAGGCCCACCTATCGCTGTGCAGGTGAATCTCCCGTTTGCTCAACACAACATAGAGAAAAAGTGGGGAAGCTTCGATAGAAGCTTCACCAAGTGGCAGGGTTTCCATGACCTGTTTGTAGCAGCCGTGCACGAGAACAAAAAGATATCTCCGGCCTACAAATTCTCATATCTGAAGGCATCACTGACTGGGAAGGCACTGAGAGACCTTGGCGAATGGCAATTGACGGAGCATAATTACTGTGAGGCATGGAAGCGTATGTGCCAAATATATAACAAGAAGTACGCAACTTGCCGGGAGCTTCTAAGGAATCGAAGGCGGGCAGTCTGCAGAGAATGTCCAACGTGTGCCATGAGACACTGAGACAATTGGCCGCGCGGATATGATAATCGTGCATGTCCTTCACGAAAAGCTAGATCAGGAAACGGCCTGCAAGTGGGAAAAGTGGCAAACGACGAAAGAGCCGACTGCGAAGGAGCTGTGTCATTTCTTGGACAAGCGGGCTGAAGCGCTGACAAGTTCGATGGACAACAGAAGGAGGGATCAGCCATCGACGTCACAGCAGGCATTTTCCAAAGAAAGAAGGTATGGAGGTATGGCCTCGCCGAGCCGTGCTATTCGACCAAGGGAAGGTATGGAGGTCAAGAAAAGACCATGTCACTTGTGCAAATCGATGGAACATGCGGTATGGTCTTGCCCGGAATTCATGGTGCTCTATCTCAGAACAAGGCAGGATTTTGTGAGGGAAAAGCAGCTGTGTTCAAACTGCTTAAAAACTGGACACATCACGAAAGATTGCTTTCAAGGGCCCTGTTATCGGTGTCCTAACAAGCCATATCACAACAGTGTGCCCTGTCCCATGAAGATCAGGAAGGCGGAAGGGACAGTTATGAAGATCCAAGATCATGGAAGGAATCGGTGCGGCGGAATACAAGCCCTCAGCAAAAGGAAGGCGGATTGACAGGTTGTGATGCCGAATAAACGTCCTCGGCGAGAAAGTGGAGGGTCGAATGAAGGAAGGGAGAAGAAAAAAATCGAGGTGGAATCGGATTCAGATGGTAGGTCATCATGGAACGATTTCAAGCGAAAGACACACAAGGATGTTTTAACAAATAAAAATATAAAATATTTTACGTCCTTTAATGTTAATAGAAAAGAAGGTTTCGCGCTTATGCCAACGGCACAAGTAAAAATTGAAATGGATGGTAAGACCTACGGTCCGATACGGGCACTTTTGGATACAGGTGCACAACCTAATCTAATGAGCCATCAGCTACATAGGCAACTGGCACTACCAAAGATGCGAACACTACCGGAAATGCGAAGGTTGAGTGGGGTGGAAGGTGAGCCATTTCACGTAGAGTACAAGGCAATACTGAAGATCAGACCATGGTTTGATTCATTAGACTCGATATACCAAGAATTCTGTGTGCCACCAGAAGGAAGCAAATGGCAGCCCATTGTGCCTACACACAATTTAGCATTGTCAACGATGGATATTTCAGGGCGGCCATTGGCTGATCCTGAATATTGGAAGGCATGTCCTATAGACCTATTATTGGGATGCAAATTTGTTGCTAAATCATTTGTCTCTGTTTTGGGACGTCAGTTCAATGGAACATTGTGCATAGATAAAACTTTTGGAAAGATCATACTTGGCGAGTACGAAGGTAATATAAATGAAAAGATCAATGAACAAGGTTTACATTTACATGTTGTGTGCATGGACAACAACCAACTGCATGAATCGCTCAAGCGGCTATGGCAATTGGATGACGTTGAGTCATCACAGTGCAGGACGAAAGAACAAGAGCAAGTGGAACAGGATTTTATCAATACATTTACGCGTGATAAGAATGAAAGGTTTATTGTAACGATTCCTTTAAAAGAATCAGCGAAAGACATTGGAAGCCCCGAACTTATAGCTAAACGCAGTTTTTTGCTTTGGAAAGAAAATTGGAAGGTGATGTAAGTTTGAAGGAGAAATACATTAAGTTCATGAGAGAATATGAAGAAATGGGCCACATGAGGCAAGTAACTGGTACGGGTAACGGAAAGATAATTTATCACATACATCATCATTGTATGACGAAGAAATTTAGTCGTGTTTGATGCCAGCTGTAAGGCAATGAGTTTCACTAAATGAAGTGCAAATGCTAGGAGAAAAATTACAGAAGGATTTACACCAAATCCTATTGCGTTTCAGAAGGCACTGTGTCGCGATCAGTGCAGACATAAAGATGGCGAAAGAACAGTGGGACCTGCAAAGAATATTTTGGAGGGAAAAACCAAACGAAAGACTGAAGGAATATTGGTTGACAGTAGTCACCTATGGGATGACCTCATCAGCTTACAGTGCTGTACGGGCGTTAATCCAGTGCGCGAAAGAAAAAGAGGAGTTTCCGAAAGCGGCAAAAGCCATAAGGGAAGACTTTTACAAAAAAAAAATGTACCCAGCGGTACCAAAGTGTGCAAAAGTATATGTGTGGCACTACAAGGTGTTAAGGCGTTGAATAAAGGGCCGGAATCCAGGTACATATTATTCATTCATTTAGGTACATAAGTTAACATCAACAACACCATTGTACAACAACAACACCTTCATAACTTCAGTTTGTGTTTATCATAATAAACCTTCACCCCATCCGTAACCCAACACCTATTTCCATTCAGTTCATTCACTGAACCCATTTCCCATCCAACGAACCCATTTCCTCCACACGCTGACCTTGTCAGAACTTTCTTTGCAACTTAGTGAGTAAGTAGTTTAGACCTTAAACAAAAAATAAAAAAGAGTCAGTAGAAGACTGGTTGTGGAACAAAAATAAAGTGATTTATTTAAAAATATTCACTTACATACAACATAATTGGATCAACCCATAGCCATTTTATTAGAAGTAAATACATTGTTTTGTTTATCATTTGTTTTTTTCTTTTTTATTTGTTTTTTTTTTTTGTTCTATTGAATTAATTTGCATAATAAACTCTCTTTTTTTTTTGCTTCACACGGGGCTATTTTGTTATTATTTTGGTGTCATACCTACATAAGTGGAATTAAAAGAACGGGTTGCCACTTTGAGGTTGAGAGCATGGTCAAGATACCTGCTCCTAAGAATTTCAAAGAAGTTATGAGTTTTGTAGGAACTGTTTCGTGGTACAGGCACTTCGTACCAAATTTCGCTACAGTTGTTAGGCCTTTAACAGATTTACTTAAGAAAAGTAAAAAGTTTGTTTGGACACAAGAATGTGAAGACGCTTTTCACAAATCAAAAGAATTTTTGATTACTGCTCCAATTTTATCTTGTTCCAATTTTTCTCTTCCATTCGTAGTCCAAACGGAAGCTTCAGATTACTCAACTCGAACTCTGAGTTGAAGAATGATCCTCTTTATCTCGACGCTTTCTTTCCACATCCTTCAGAAGAGTTGAGGCCGGTAGCGGAGGAATTGAACCATTATCCGGGGTTGGAAGGACTCCCTACTTTGGTGAATAAGTCGTATGAAAATTTCTGTGCTTACAATTTAAATTTTAAGCGTTCTATAAGCTTATCAGCTTATAACTATTATATTACAGTGCTCTCTTGGGCGAGTATTTTATACCTCAAGAGAATGAATAAGTATCGACCTACTGAATCCGAAATTAGAACTTGTCGACATGATATATGAGCAGGGTAATTATACTTTACCTAAAAGTATATCCCTTTATCTCTCAGGATTCGTAAGTTTCAATATTCCTTCCGGGCCCGAATCAAAATTTAACACTAAACCATATACTTATGATTTAACTGGATATTTTGAAAATGCAAAATAATGCATAAATACTGTAATATAAATACTGTAATTGCACCTTAAGAATCACGCAAACATATCTCTCATTTTGTGTGCACCTTAAGATTTCAACCCCTCATGTAAGCGTCTAAAGACTGAACTCGCCTTCTTCTAATATCAAAATAGACCGTCATGACAGTTTAAAGGGGCCAGTTATAGCGACCAGTAAAATGCATCTGTAAAAATTTTCTTTTGCAATATTTAATATGTTCGGGTGCGTTTTGAAACAAAAATTATATATAAATCGATGACGAATAACATGAAATAATTTTTTTTAAACGAAAATCTTGATTTAGAATTGTAATTTTTGCGAAAAAACTGTTAAATTAATTTTACTGACGAAAACTCATTTTTCGTATCAGCTGATTTCTTACTGTTCTAACGCGTACGGAAAAAAAATACTCATGAATTTGCAACCAGAAAAATGAGAAAGGAGAAGAAGAACTGTTGTCGTGTTGCTATTTTCATTGTTTGTTTGGTTTTCTTTAGGCGCGGAAGGTTTTGATTGCGATATTTTTACAATTATATTTTAAGGATGGAAATGTTTAATAAAATAAACGTATTTTCGTATCCGCTGATTGTCATTGCACACAGAATGAAACAACTCGTTACAATTATGTGAATTCTAATTTATTAATGTTCCAACGCGTACGGAAAAAAATACTGATGAATTTGCAACCAGAAAAATGAGAAAGAAGAAGAAGAACTATTGTCGTGTTGCTATTTTCATTGTTTGTTTGGTTTTCTTTAGGCGCGGAAGGTTTTGATTGCGATATTTTAACAATTATATTTTAAGGATGGAAGTGTTTAATAAAATAAACGAAAAAACTAAATCGAAGGAGTTCGAGCAAAAATTAATACTAGAGGTGAAAAATCCGGCATACAGCAAAAAAATTAAAAGAGCGGATGCTTTGGAAGATATTGCTGCGATTTTGGGAAAGAATGGTAAGTTTTGTAAAATAATAATAATTGCTTCAACAAATTCACTTTTTTATTATTTTTATTGTGCAGTCGATGAATGCCAAAATAAGTTGACAACCCTAAGGGACTCCTTCAGATCCTACTTCAGGGCGGAGCAAAATGTGCCAATTGGATCTGGTGCCACTCCATCAGTCAAATGGATACATTTCAATACTCTTAAGATCCTAATACCATATGTGAAAGTTCCGGACATGTTTGGCGTCCACCGCTCCAAAACAGTTGGGAAAATTCCAATTTTTGAAGAAACCCCGAGAAATCTCTTCCCAATAGCTCGGACTTTTGGGAATTGGCATCACCAAATCTTGAAAATGTTTGTTAATAGCAAGAATTGTGTTGATGATACACCCCCTTACTGTTGCTTTTCCCATTAAAATCGAAATGACAAGACTGCGAAACTAGCGCCAGTAGCAAGAAATCTGCTATGTAAGGAAGTAAAGAACATAATTTGATTCAATGACTTTTTTTAAAAATTCAATATCTCTAACTTTAAGGTCAACACTAGTTTTTCCTTGGCGCTTGTATGGTCTCTTCTGTATAGAGTGAATTTAGGCTTTACATCATTATAGATTTTTGATAATATGAGATTGAATTGATCTCGGCTCATTCTTAAGTACTCGAAAAACTGTATAGGGAACATTTCGAGACGATATATGAGCGAGAAAAATTCCCCAATGGATAATGGCCATTATGTGGCGGAAAGAACAGGTAACGGTTGGTATTGTTTTAGTAACTAAATAACTATAATGTAATGTAACATCATTCAAACAAACATCGAAGCCACTTCATTCATAGTAATCGATAATCGCAGCACATGCACTTCATTGACAAATGATATCATAATAAACACGGTAGTAAACATTGCCTTGTTGTGTTCGGAGTTCATAGTCATTGAATTGCTGTCGATGCATTTTGATATTATTCAATTTAGAAGTGGGCCAGTTTGCTTTTATTCTGCATTACTCCAACCACCCAATATGATTGAGTCATGATTGATGAACTCAATATAAATGCAAATTATCGCATTTCATTGGATTTCTATAAGCTAAGTGGGGATAGCCCAAATAATTGTATTAGAATCTAAGTAGTATAAATAGTTGTAAGAAATGAGGAATAAAAGGCAATTATTTGTAAACCAACAAGCAATATCCATAGCGTGATACGCTTTAAGTATCTTAGGGCACGAATCTCTCTTGACTAATCCCACAACAGTTTAAACCAAGAGATTCTTTGCAAGTGATGGGGTATCTTTGCCATCATATATCCTTAGACACAATTTGTACAAAGGATACATTTTATGTAACTAATGTTGTCCAACAGGTGAGAAATCTAAAAGTAACATTAGCACAATGCATAGAGGCTGTAAAGAGATATCAACTAGGTGATATAGATTTGTATGAATATCCAGAAGCATTTTGCTCATGGAGATCAACCATTGTCCAATCTAATGAAATCATTGTAATAACTAATTATAATGTCTTAAGAGATCCATATACTAGAAATCTCCTAAATAAAATTTTTGTTAATGGAACTTCTCAAGGCCTAAGCTCGGAAACCATCTTTGACTCTGTCTTGTGGGTATCTGGGAGTCAAGAAGAATCAGAAATTTGTAGTCTTCTTGATGATTCCATGGGGAACATCTATTTTGAGGGTTATTTAGCTGGAGACCCATTAATACCAAAAGGTAGAATTTGGTCATCACATCTCACCACACAGTCGTTTAATAATTCTTGTAGAATGATATTTTGTCGATTTGTGGGTGTTAGATTCTCTACAGGTGAATGGGCAGAGATAATTGAGAATGAAATTCATGCAGTCACAGTTGCAGATCTTTTGAAGGAACTTCCAACGTGTCATCCATCGACTGAAGTTAGCATTCCCAACATCTATTCAACTCTCGACTCCACTGTTGATGAGTTGAATTCATGATTACAATTCATACAATGTAAAAATATTTTGTCAAAATGGGAAGCTACTCAAAAACGGTCTAACTATGATTTATCGTTCTTAAGCAGACACACACCAGGCATTGGGCAGGTTTACAAGATCAGAAATGATACTTTATATTCGACATCTGGCATTTATGAATATGTGAGAGTCATACCATCCTCTAAAGATACACCTAATTTAATTGGCACTGACTCGGCTGGTAGATTAATCCTCTTAGAAGATTGGGAAATTCAGACAAATATAACGTGTGGTATTAACGGGATATCTAGGGTGGGGAACACTATCATATATCCAGTTGAGTGGCAGGATCACCCACGACATCGCGATTCCGTGCATACTGATCATTCCCAAATTGAAAGCCATGTATAAAGAAAGAAGTTAAAAGAAAATAAACTTTTGATTTTAATAATTTGAAAGGAACAATTAAGTCTTTTCTTTCCTTATAAGACTTATTATATTAATTGTAGTGCATTTAAACATTTGGTGGTTTTGAATCCGCACAGCCGTTTTTTTCGATTAAACTATTTTTGTTCAGCCTATGTTAAGGTCCCGACGGCGAACTATAGATTTTTTCTTCGCGAGTTTTTTTGAATGCGGAGGTTACAATCCTATTTTCTTTTTTTTTTTGCTAGTGTCCTTGCGATACAGTTTGGTCCTTCGAGCCGGATTTAAAGGATCTTAAAAAGGATCAGTACAAAATATAAACTAAGTAGACAGTGAATATTGCGAAAAACGTGTGCGTCGGTCGTTAACGCAATCCATAAAGATAAAAGACAAGAGTGTGTTGTGTCGCGTAAACGGTCATATTTTTTTTTTAAACACAATTCCTGTGAGGACCTGGATCTGAAGAAACTGTGGCAACAATCAACGAGGGAGCAACGCTTTACTACAGGTGTGTGGCAATCTTTTTATAAAATATTATTTTAATATAAATTATTATTGATTTAAATACATTCGTGTGTTGTGTGCTCCTGGTTGTTGAAAATAATCTTTATTCAAAATGAGTAAAACTAAAGTTCCAAATTACATCGATGCGGTTCAAACAATTGCTCAAGACTTAGCAGTAGATAACAAGGCATATCAAGGCCTAGAAACAAAAAAAAAATCTGTTCTTATGAGCGAAGCACGTCTGAGTGAATTAGAGACATCTTTTGAAGAGGCTAGATCTCTACACCAGAAAATTGTTGAGGCTCCCACAGAAGAAGCCAAAGTCAAATATATGGAAGCTCTTACATTCCACAAATTAAAAGAAGTTTTTTTTGATTATTCGTGTGAACTGAAAGAGTGTTTAACGCGCGGCGATAGTCAGAGCAGCTTTTAACAAATCTTTAGGTGGCTCAACCACACCGGCAGTCGAATTAAGGTTGCCTCATATCAGAATTCCAACTTTCGATGGGTCATTACAAATGTGGCCTACGTCTGCCGTGATAGATTATGAAGTCTGTTATGCTATCATGGTTAGGTTGAATGAGGCGAAACACCCATCTTTAAGAGAGGTTGAGCGTTACCTACGCCATACAGAGTCCTGTAATCCCGCTATCACCGCTTCCATTGTTTATGAGGCGTTTAGTAAAGGCTGGTTTGAGGATAACATCAAGAATAAATTACCTAAATCAGCAATTGATTGTGGAAAGGCTAAAGCACCAAATTATTAAGCGGTTATGCCATTAACGTTTGAAGATGGTGATATAACTGGTATTAGTGTATGGTCGCCAGTAGTCTTAGGAGGATTCTTTCCAATGCGCTCATTTAATAACGACGCTGCTACTATAGCAGGGGAGATTGAGCGTGTTCGCAATACACGGATACCACCGGCGCGCTATAACAAGTATAAGAATGAATTTATAGCAGCCTTCCCTAAAGGTTATAGACCGTTTACAATTGATGAAGTCATTTGTAAGCAGGATAAGCCTTTGCAAAGGTTAAGGTGTGAGCGTGCTAAGCATTGGCTAATGCACGCGGCGTTTAAAGTGCGATCCTTTATGAAAGAAGAATCCTACCCCAAGATAAACGACCCACGCAATATATCAACATGCCCTCCCGAGCTGCAAGTAATATTTCAAGTCGACTACATGGTTTGTGCCAGGCAAAACCCCAAAACAAATCAAACAGAGTCGATTCGCAAGTTTACCTGGGGAACAAGTAGTATCCTCAATGGTGATTACTCCAGACTAGATGGTACTATTAGCCACTTTTTGCGGACAGTAGTTTGGAGTATATCGCCATATGATAGATAAGAGGTACTTTAATAAACTAAACGAGTTGTTGATGAGCGAAGTGAATTATAAGGCAACTACAGCTACAGGCCAATCTTACGATCCAGGAGCATCGAGATTATCCGGCTCACCGCTCACAACAGATGGAAATACTTTAATTGTAGCATTTGTAGTGTATTGCGCTCTCCGTCAAGCTAACTTAATAGAAGAAGGTGATATTTCAGCACTTGAAGAACATCTGCTACTTATGGCGATGATACGTTAACAAAGGGAGTCACTAAGGCTAACCTTGAGAGGACTGCCTCAGATTTAGGATTGACGCTGAAATGCGAGCAAATCCAAACAGGGCAACCAGTGACGTATTTAGCCCGAACATTTATAGATCCGTGGACATCAAACACTTCTATGCAAGACCCCCTTCGTGTCTTAGGTAAAATCCACTTATCTATTGTACGTAATGTAGATGCGCGCATAGTGATTAGGAATAAAGCCAACGGATACTATGTAACAGAAAAGTTGACACCATTAGTTAGTAACTACTGTAATCACGTAGTCCGTAAAACGGAAAAAGTGACAGACCTGACGTTGGATAGTTATAGGCGAGAGTTAGCCAGAGACTCTCCTTATTGGTGGTTAGAGTTTGGTAGCGATGGGGCTTGGGAACATGATGAGGCAGATGTTCCTCGGATGAAAGTGCTTGTTGCAGAGGCATTAGATATTACTGCTAACGAACTTGACACTCTCATTGATGATATCGATAACGATAGGACATGGACACCCATCGAAATAACACCACCACCACCAGCTATTCCAGTTGTTGTTGAAGGCCAGTTACGTGAGCCTGAAGCCATGCCAATGGACGCACAGCCCCCACTCGAGCAGCGTCCACGCAAAACGGTGCTCTACGCCGTATAGAGAATAATAATAGGAGACACCGGCAAGTAGGCCGAGAATAATATTGTATTCCATTGAAAATATAATGTAACTTAATGTTAAAAGAGATTTTTAAAGCATAATGTAAATGAATTTATTAATATGTCTCTCTCTTTCTATGAAATATGAAAATAAAATAGAAGAAAGTTAAAAGCTGATTCAATAGAATCTCAGTCTCCAGCTAGTAACACAATAACGATTGCTTTAGACATGCAACAAGTAATTTTCATACCAACTCTGACACATTGTCAAATGTTTTACAGCAGACAACAATCATGCTATAACCTACACTCAGAGAAAAAAAAATACCATAAACTTTCAATGGTACGACCATTGATTTCAAAAGTCGCTTTTTAATACGAAATCAATAGTTTTTTGGTAATATCAATGGTATTTGGGTTATTAACCCAATCGTTTTGAAATTATTAATGTTAAAACGACAAATATTAATTTAATGGGAAATATTCCTGATTTAATAATATTCCACCATTAATAATTAATACTACGTACTTTAATATTAATGGTTCAATACTATAAATTTCCAAGAGTTTCGATACCATCAAAAAAAACATCATAGCTAATAATGAGTCTAATTAGTTATATGGAATTGAATAGTATTTGACTAATTAGCTCAATAATGTTGACACTATTATTCAAAATGAAGTACACATTTTATGAAACCAGTGAAAACTCTTGATTTAATAACATTTTTTTAATTGATATTCATGATACGGGCTATTGTTTTAATAGTCTCATGTAATTAAATAGTTATGAAACTAGAACAAAATATTTAATTAATAGTGTATCCTATAAGATCAATGGTTTTAAATTAAATATCTTCGAATATTCGAAATTATCGCTCGATATATAAGACACACCATTAATTGTATTGTACAATTAATATTAAAAATAAATTTAATAACAGAGACTATTGCTTTCATAGTTTTGTGTAATTAAATAGTTATGAAAACGGAAAAAACAAAATGTATTAATAGTGTATCGCATTAAATAAATGTCTTCAAATTAAATATTTTCGTATATTCGAAATTATCGCTCGAAATATAAAACACATCATTAATTTTATAGGGAATAACATGAAAAAAAAATTAATAACAAAAAACTATTGCTTTAATAGTTTTATGTAGTAAATTAGTTATGAAAACAGAAAAAAAATCAATAGCTTATTCCATTAAAAATAGAATAGTCAAATCAAATTTATTTCGATAATTTTCTTAAAAACAAATAAAATTAATCTGAAGGGTTCATTGTTCTTGGCTCATTGTTTGTGTTTATCTCTGGGCTCATTCAATTTCGACATCTAGCAAGTGAGGCCTTTGCCCAGCAGTAGACGAACGTGGCAGCATAGGACACTTCCTAACTCCACCTTTGTCTTTCCAGGGCCGGAGACACCAGGGTACGACATGAAGACGCACGGTGTAAAAAGTGCTAGCCAGGGAGTTACTCCCGGCGACACTTCCGCGGAACCCATTTGTTATTGTGAGTGGACTGCGGTACGACGCACGGCATAAAAGTGCTAGCCAGGGAGATCCTCTTGTTACTTCCGTATCAGTGTTGACTTACTGCTTTCACAGTGTGGAAGTCTGTGCTATTTGGTGCGCGTGTTTTTGCAGTTTTTTGTTGGTTATTGATAAAAGAAAAGGAAATTTTAAATTGGGTGAGATAATTCCATTTTTTTAATTTTTGGTTTGAAATTGCATCACATTGCGTATGCATCCAGTATACTTGGTTGTAGAAGCATTTATTTAAAAGCTTTTCTCTGATTGGCTGGACTGGATTTGGTTTTGAAATTGCATCACATTGCATATGCATCCAATATACTTGGTTGTAGAAGCATTTATTTAAAGGTGAGCTCTCATTGGCTGAGCTGAGAAAATAAAAGAAAATAAATTTAAAAGCTTTTTTTCTGATTGGCTGGACTGTGTCATTGTTTGCATCTCAATTTTGTTGCATACCTTTAGGTGTTGTGCAGCGGTTGGTTGTCAATTTTGAACTTTTTTTTTTTGTTGCATATTTTGGGGCGATAGGTTTTGTGTTGAATTGACAGGGCTGTGTGCAAGAAAAGTTGATGGGGGGGAAAAAGGGGACTTTGTCACCCTTACGTCGGACTTTGAGTCTGAGGTCGAGGAGGCTGTTTTTATGCCTCCGAAGACTAAGGGTGCCGGTCTGGCAAAGGTTGTGGGAGTTAAGGACTTCTTAAAGGTTGACCAGGTTAAGCCAAACCTGGTCAATGATAGGAAGAAGAAGTTTAAAAAAAAGAGCAAAGGCAGTAAATCTGTGGTTGGGGATGTGCGGTCCGTGGCTGAGGATTCAACCTCTGCCATGGAGTGTGAGACCACGACTGCGGCTGTGAGCGCAAGGAAGAGGCAGGTAGAGAAGACCTTTTTGGACTCCTCTGCCTCTGATTCCTTGCGTGCTAAGAGGGTAGGTGGCGTAGTTCCTCCTGTGGAGGTTTCTACTTCTGGGGGGGACGGTAGGGTTGTGGGCTCCTTATCCGGAGTAGCAGGTGTGGATGATGTGGTGCCTGCTTCGGTGGGTGCCTCTGGAGTTGAGGTGGCTCAGGCTCCCTCTACTGTTGAGGCGTTGGCTGGGGCACCGGTATCGGCTGCCGCTGTTATTTCGGCTAAGGAGCCGGTTGGTTTGGTGCCAGAGATCTCGGGTGGTGTTGGCGTGGGCGATACCCTTAGCCTAGCACGGGTAATGATGAGATGCTCTGGCATCAAGAAGGATGTTGTGGCCATGGTGGTGGAGTGCCCCACTATGGCTGTAAAGGTAGTGGAGTTGGCCCAGAAATATGAGGCTCTAATTTTAGAGCTCTCGGGGGCCAATGAGAGACTGAGGGGGAGATTGGAGGTAGTGTCTCAGGCCAGGAAGGCTGAGGTTGTTGTGCCCAGGTCTCCTGGGGTTGGTGTTTCTGGCCGGACAAGTGGGGAATTTAAATCCCTGGGTGTGCCGGTCGGAATCGACGTGGTCTCGAGGCCTTCGTTTGCCCAGGTGGCCAGTTCGGCTGCGGTGGTTGGGTCGGTGGCTGGTAAGACCCAGGCTAAATTGCCTGGTGTTAAGCCTGTCCCGACCTACTCATTAGTAGTGAAAGGAGGGAAGGCAGAATCCGCCTCTGAAGTTAAAAAGAAGATAGTTGAGCAGCTTGTCCCTGCGGTTGGTGCTAGGGTCGCCAGTGTGCGAGTTAGTAGGGACGGCAGCGTCAGGCTGGAGACGCCTTCAGTTGCCGATAGGGATGCCTTCCTTAGCCATAAAAGGCTGGGGGAGCTGGGTTTGACGGCGGTCACTAACAAGGGCAGGACTGTCGTGGTGCGGGGGGTCGAGAGGAGGATCTCGGCCTCTGATTTCATGGGAGAGTTGTTCAGGTTAAACCTGGGCAAACTTTCCAAGGATGAGTTCGAGGCAGAGGTGAAACTCGCGAATCCTTGGGCTACGGGGGATGGGAGGCTCGATGTAAAAGTTGAGTGTTCTCCCAGAGTTGCTGGGCTCCTCCTTGGGGATGGAAGGTGCTATATTAAGCACTTCTCTATCCTTGTCAGGGAGAGGCCGCTTGTTGAGTGGTGCCACCGATGTCTCGGTATGGACCATTTTGCTGGCAGATGCAGGCAAAAGAGCAGTGTGTGCTTGCGTTGCGGCCAGTCGGGCCACTCTAAAAGGGATTGCAGTAATGCAATCCATTGTCGTGATTGCGACTTTAGGGGATGCCCGGCCGGACACTTTATGCTGAGCATGGACTGTCCGGTTTATGTCGAGGCAGTGAAAAGGGCAGGTTCTAGGCACTAAAATGACAGTTAAATTATTACAATTTAACTGCCAGGGTGCCAAGACAGTCACGTTCGAGTTTGGACAGTTATTGGCGAGTACGGGGTGTAGCTTTGCTCTGTTGCAGGAACCTTATGTTGTCCAAGGACGGGTAAGGGGTCTGCCGGAGCATATGTACTCGTTTATGGACGACAGAGGCTTTGCAGCTGTTGTGATAAACGAGGTCTGCATCACGTGCTCTCTCTTTGATAAGAGTGAATGGGGAGTGTGTGTGTATGCTGAGGGTGGCTTTATTGAGCTGTTTTTATGCAGCTTCTACTTTAAGCCTGCCCTTGACATTGTACCATACTTGGAATATCTGGATAGGCTGCTTCGACGTATTGGGAATAGGCCTGCTATTTTTGGCATTGACGCTAATGCAGTCTCCCCTGTGTGGTTCAGTAAGATGTCTGGACGCTCGTCCGAGTCTTGCGGTGCTGCTAGGGGCATGTTGCTGAGCGAACTAATTGCCGTGAATAGTATGGGCGTTCTCAATGAGCCGAGTGACCTGTTTACTTTTGATGGTCCAAACGGGCAGAGTGATATCGATGTGACCCTGGCAAATATGCCGGCGCTTCGTAAGTTCACTTCTCACTGGTTTATTCGGGAGGCTGAAGGGGTGAGTGATCACAGCCTTATTCAGGTTGAGATTTCTCCCTCTAATGATGATACTCCTGGTGCCAGTACGGGGTGGGGTGAGAGGCGTTGGCGTGTAAATAACGCGGATTGGTCTTTGTACCAGCGTTGTATTGCAAGAAAGGTTGGGTCGATCTCGCTTGATGCTTTTCAACGTTTGGGGGTCGACGGTATGATAACCTTGTTGGATGAGTGTGTGTGGGATGTCAACGACCGTCTCTTTCCGAGGAGCCGTTTGGTGAATCGGAAAAGGGTAAAGTGGTGGACATCCGAACTGAATGTGAAGCGCAAGCGTTTTCAGGCTTGTAGGCGGTTCGGGTTGGCAGATTTGGATCGGTCAAAGCTTGCCTATAGGCATGGTTTGGCTGAGTACAAGAGAATGCTGGCTTGTAGAAAGAATGAGGAATGGAGATCCTTCACCGAGGAACACCGTGATGATCCTTGGGGTCAACTTTATCGGGTTTGTCGGGGTAGGAAATCTATAGGTATAGGGACCATTCATGATGGGAGTCAAGTGCTCACATCATGGAAGGATTGCATAACTGTCCTAATGCGAACCTTTTTCCCCAGAGGTGTGCATCGTGGGGACTCACTTGTGAGTTCTCCTGGTATTGTGCCTGATCTGGGGGAAAATGAGATTGACTGTGCCGTTGCTAGGCTTAAATCGAGGAAGTCACCGGGATTTGATGGATTGACTGGCGGAATGGTGAAAGCCATTTGGGCAGCGGTTCCCGAATACCTGATGACTCTTTACTCGAGCTGCTTCAGGGAAAGTTATTTTCCCCTGGAATGGAAGTGTGCAAAGGTTGTGGTACTGCTGAAGTCTAACGATGGGGTTAGGTCTATCTTATCGTGGCATTAGTCTCCTTCCGGTGCTTGGTAAAGTTCTGGAAAGAGTCATGGTGGACAGACTGATGGAGTGCATTCCTGAGCAGAGTCCATTGCAGTTTGGTTTTAAACCAGGTCGCAGTGTCGAAGATGCATGGCTGCTTGTCAGAGACACGGTTGGTGGATCCGTCGCCAAATATGTCCTTGGCATATTTATTGACTTCAGAGGTGCTTTTGACTACCTCGACTGGTCAGCGGTTGGGCGGAGGTTGGCTGAGGTGGGATGTAGGGAGGCTGCTATCTGGGGGAGTTACTTCTCGGGTAGGACTGCTCGTGTTGTTGGTCCAACGGGCTCGGTCACGTTGGAGGTTGAAAGGGGATGTCCTCAGGGGTCTATTGGGGGTCCATATATTTGGAACCTAATGATGGATCCTCTGCTGCAGCGTCTTTCTTCCTGGCAGCCGTACTGCAGGTGTATTGCTTATGCTGATGATCTTGTCCTTATTGAAGGCCAGTCTCGTGCTGAGCTTGAAGGTAGGGGCACGGAGGTTATGGGCATGGTTGAAGCCTGGGGTGCGGGTGTTGGGGTGGAGGTTGCTGTGGAAAAGACATCCATGATGTTGCTCAAGGGCAAATTGTCATTGAGTCGACCACCGCTTGTTCGGGTATCTGGCGGAAGCCTAAGGTACGTGACGAAAGTTAAGTATCTTGGGGTTACCGTGGGTGAGAGATTGAGTTTTCTTCCTCATCTGGATATGGTGAGATCAAAGCTCACCTCTCTAGTTCCAACGGTTACTAGACTCCTAAAGTGTGACTGGGGCCTGACTAGGCGTGCAGCACGTATTGTATATTCTGGGCTATTTGTTGCTTGTGCAGCATTTGGCTCGGCTGTATGGTATGATGTTGTTCAGACCATGGCAGGCAGACGCAGGATTCTTTCTTGGCTCGCTTCGGGTTTGTAAAACCGTTTCAACTGATGCTCTGCAGGTGTTGGCCGGTGTGCCTCCCTTGGATCTGGAAGTAATACGGCAAGGTATTGCGGGCAGGTTGCGGAGGCAGCGGCAGCCTTTGGCTTCTGATTGGGCTGAGTGTATGGGCACTCTAGATATGGGTGTCCGTGACAGTACTGTTCTGTTGAGGGAAGCGATGTTCACTAGGTGGCAGTCTCGTTGGAACGATGGGGAAACGGGCAGGGCTACTTTCCAATTTCTCCCTTGTGTCGAGGCAGCATGTCAGCGTGAGCGCCTGGATTTCTCGCTCTACATGGGCTTTCTGATGACTGGCCACGGTTCCTTGAATGCATTTCTGCACAAAAGGGCCTTGGCTGATTCGGCGGAATGTGCATGTGGAGCTATGAGAGAGGACTGGGTGCATGTGTTAGTTGAGTGTCCACGCTATGCTCACTTCAGGAATCTTCCTGCAATGGGTGTAGTACTGACGGAAGGCGAGTATGACTTCAGTCGTGTCCTTTTTTCAAGGGAGACGACTGATAGTTTCGCTGTCTTTGCTAATCGAGTTTTCCAGACTCGAAGGCTTTGATGGCGTTTATGTTTGTTTGTCCTGTAGACATCATTGTGGTAGTTGGGGTTCGCCCAGATTGCTGGCTCTACGTTGGCGGGACTGGCTCTCGTGTTTACATGAGATCCAGGTTGATCGCTCGGGGTTTGCATGGGTGTGTTGTGTGGGTGCTGTTTTGTCCTTCTTGGTTTCAGGTTCGCTGGGTATGACTGGGATTATTTCCGTGAGTGAGTAACTGGTAACTTAGGGTGTGAAAGGGCCCGTTGTGTTATGGTTACAGGCTCACTCCAATGCTTTGTCTTGCTGTAGCAATGGCGCCTTTTGTCCTGGGATGGAATCTCAGTGGCATTGGGGCTGGACCTAGAGTGTGACGATTGGGTACGGAGTTGGATTTATACCTCAAGTGTCAGCCTCTACATGAATTCTGCTATTGCAGTACACTGTGGTAGTGGGTTCATCCCTGCAGTGATACATTCTGTAGTGATGGAGCCTTTTGACCCGGGTTTAATCACCTTGGGCCATCTGGTCTTGATCTATGGCATGTGTTGTGAAGGGTTGAGGTTCCTGGTTGTGTTCCTGACCAGACAATGGTCTGGGGGGGCATAGTATGTATCCTGTGCGTGAACTTGCCAATCCCATGGATGGTAGTAGTTTTATGTTATGTTGTGGTAGTTAGGTCATTATGGTCTTGGTTTATGGGCTCGATTGGTGATGGCTGCATTGCCTGATGTCAGTTGGACTTTATTGTTGTGAGTGTGGCACTTGTAGCGCTTGTCTCAGTCACTTCTCTTGGAGTGATCTGGGTGTTTTTGGGGTGTGTTGCTAGGTGTGTGCGTTTGATCATTGGCTTCTACCTCGGTCAGTGGTTGGGTGTACACACCTTGAGGTTGCTAGGCCTCGAGCGTTGAGGAGCTCATCTAGAAGTGACCTTCACGGTTGCGTAGCTCGACCGGAAGCTATATTCTGGTACCATGGGAGATAGCGGCCCATGGGGACATAGGTTGTTTTCCGGTGTCATATGATGCCGGCTCCTCTGTCTCCTGCTATCTATGAGGTAGGCCCCCTTGTGGGAGTATCATGGTGGCTGTGGTTACCCAAAATCGTGGGAACAAATGGCATTCGGGGATATTGGCGTTCTGCTAATAAACTTGAATGGAAGAGGTGTTAGATAGGCCTCGCACCTCAGCAAGGTGTATGGATATGCCTCAACATATTCATAGAATTGCTACTGGGGTGGCAAGTGTTGCCTCAGGGCGTTGGTCGACGCTTAATTCTGACCCCAGGTGGGTAGGCCCACCGCCAGATTAAGCCTTAATAGGCAGGTGCTGGCGTTAAGCCTATCTCGATCTGTTACTTCCGTATGGTTGACTTACTGCTTTCACAGTGTGGAAGTCGGTGCTTATTGTTGAGTAAACTTGTGCAGTTTTTAGTAGTAAAACAGGGAATAAGCCCCTTTATAAGTGGTTTTTTGAGTTTTAGTGGTAAACGCAGTTGGTTTCTTCAAAAAGAAAATATAAATTGTGAATTTGGTGAGAAAGTTCCATTTTTTCAAATAAATTTTGTTTCGTATTACATTACTTTGGATTTAATCCAATATATAAGATCTGTTTAAAAGCTTAGCTCTCATTGGCTGAGCTTAGATTATTTTAAAATATTTTGAAAGCTCTTTTCTGATTGGCTGGGAGTAGAATTGATAGGTTACAATTTCTGTTGCATACTTGTAGGTGCTGTGCAGCAGTTTATTGCCAGTTTGGAATTTTTCAAATTTTATTGCATACTTTGGGGCGATAGAATTTATTTTTGGAATTGACAGGCCTGTGTGCAGGAAAAATTGATGGGGGGGGGGGAAGGGGGACTTCGTCACCCTTACGTCGGACTTTGAGTCTGACGTCGAGGAGGCTGTTTTTAAGCCTCCGAAACCTAAGGGTGCCGGTTTGACAAAGATTGTGGGTGTTAAGGACTTCTTGAAGGTTGACCAGGTTAAGCCAAACCTGGTCAATGATAGGAAGAAGAAGTTGGGGATGTGCGGTCCGTGGCTGAGGATTCAACCTCTGCCATGGAGTGTGAGACCACGACTGCGGCTGTGAGCGCAAGGAAGAGGCAGGTAGAGAAGACCTTTTTGGACTCCTCTGCCTCTGATTCCTTGCGTGCTAAGAGGGTAGGTGGCGTGGTTCCTCCTGTGGAGGTTTCTACTTCTGGGGGGAATGACGGTAGGGTTGTGGACTCCTTATCCGGAGTAGCAGGTGTGGATGATGTGGTGCCTGCTTCGGTGGGTGCCTCTGGAGTTGAGGTGGCTCAGGCTCCCTCTACTGTTGAGGCGTTGGCTGGGGCACCGGTATCGGCTGCCGCTGTTGTTTCGGCTAAGGAGCCGGTTGATTTGGTGCCGGAGATCTCGGGTGGTGTTGGCGTGGGTGATACCCTTAGCCTAGCACGGGTGATGATGAGATGCTCTGGCATCAAGAAGGATGTTGTGGCCATGGTGGTGGAGTGCCCCACTATGGCTGTAAAGGTAATAGAGTTGGCCCAGAAATATGAGGCTCTAATTTTAGAGCTCTCGGGGGCCAACGAGAGACTGAGGGGGAGATTGGAGGTAGTGTCTCAGCCCAGGAAGGCTGAGGTTGTTGTGCCCAGGTCTCCTGGGGTTGGTGTTTCCGGCCGGACAAGTGGGGAATTTAAATCCCTGGGTGTGCCGGTCGGAATCGACGTGGTCTAGAGGCCTTCGTTTGCCCAGGTGGCCAGTTCGGCTGCGGTGGTTGGGTCGGTGGCTGGTAAGACCCAGGCTAAATTGCCTGGTGTTAAGCCTGTCCCGACCTACTCATTAGTAGTGAAAGGAGGGAAGGCGGAATCCGCCTCTGAAGTTAAAAAGAAGGTAGTTGAGCAGCTTGTCCCTGCGGTTGGTGCTAGGGTCGCCAGTGTGCGAGTTGGTAGAGACGGCAGCGTCAGGCTGGAGACGCCTTCAGTTGCCGATAGGGATGCCTTCCTTAGCCATAAAAGGCTGGGGGAGGTGGGTTTGACGGCGGTCACTAACAAGGGCAGGACTGTCGTGGTGCGGGGGGTCGAGAGGAGGATCTCGGCCTCTGATTTCATGGGAGAGTTGTTTAGGTTAAATCTGGGCAAACTCTCCAAGGATGAGTTCGAGGCAGAGGTGAAACTCGCGAATCCTTGGGCTACGGGGGATGGGAGGCTCGATGTAAAAGTTGAGTGTTCTCCCAGAGTTGCTGGGCTCCTCCTTGGGGATGGAAGGTGCTATATTAAGCACTTCTCTTTCCTTGTCAGGGAGAGGCCGCTTGTTGAGTGGTGCCACCGATGTCTCGGTATGGACCATTTTGCTGGCAGATGCAGGCAAAAGAGCAGTGTGTGCTTGCGTTGCGGCCAGTCGTACCACTCTAAAAGGGATTGCAGTAATGCAATCCATTGTCGTGATTGCGACTTTAGGGGATGCCCGGCCGGACACTTTATGCTGAGCATGGACTGTCCGGTTTATGTCGAGGCAGTGAAAAGGGCAGGTTCTAGGCACTAAAATGACAGTTAAATTATTACAATTTAACTGCCAGGGTGCCAAGACTGTCACGTTCGAGTTTGGACAGTTATTGGCGAGTACGGGGTGTAGCTTTGCTCTGTTGCAGGAACCTTATGTTGTCCAAGGACGGGTAAGGGGTCTGCCGGAGCATATGTACTCGTTTATGGACGACAGAGGCTTTGCAGCTGTTGTGATAAACGAGGTCTGCATCACGTGCTCTCTCTTTGATAAGAGTGAATGGGGAGTGTGTGTGTATGCTGAGGGTGGCTTTATTGAGCTGTTTTTATGCAGCTTCTACTTTAAGCCTGCCCTTGACATTGTACCATACTTGGAATATCTGGATAGGCTGCTTCGACGTATTGGGAATAGGCCTGCTATTTTTGGCATTGACGCTAATGCAGTCTCCCCTGTGTGGTTCAGTAAGATGTCTGGACGCTCGTCCGAGTCTTGCGGTGCTGCTAGGGGCATGTTGCTGAGCGAACTAATTGCCGTGAATAGTATGGGCGTTCTCAATGAGCCGAGTGACCTGTTTACTTTTGATGGTCCAAACGGGCAGAGTGATATCGATGTGACCCTGGCAAATATGCCGGCGCTTCGTAAGTTCACTTCTCACTGGTTTATTCGGGAGGCTGAAGGGGTGAGTGATCACAGCCTTATTCAGGTTGAGATTTCTCCCTCTAATGATGATACTCCTGGTGCCAGTACGGGGTGGGGTGAGAGGCGTTGGCGTGTAAATAACGCGGATTGGTCTTTGTACCAGCGTTGTATTGCAAGAAAGGTTGGGTCGATCTCGCTTGATGCTTTTCAACGTTTGGGGGTCGACGGTATGATAACCTTGTTGGATGAGTGTGTGTGGGATGTCAACGACCGTCTCTTTCCGAGGAGCCGTTTGGTGAATCGGAAAAGGGTAAAGTGGTGGACATCCGAACTGAATGTGAAGCGCAAGCGTTTTCAGGCTTGTAGGCGGTTCGGGTTGGCAGATTTGGATCGGTCAAAGCTTGCCTATAGGCATGGTTTGGCTGAGTACAAGAGAATGCTGGCTTGTAGAAAGAATGAGGAATGGAGATCCTTCACCGAGGAACACCGTGATGATCCTTGGGGTCAACTTTATCGGGTTTGTCGGGGTAGGAAATCTATAGGTATAGGGACCATTCATGATGGGAGTCAAGTGCTCACATCATGGAAGGATTGCATAACTGTCCTAATGCGAACCTTTTTCCCCAGAGGTGTGCATCGTGGGGACTCACTTGTGAGTTCTCCTGGTATTGTGCCTGATCTGGGGGAAAATGAGATTGACTGTGCCGTTGCTAGGCTTAAATCGAGGAAGTCACCGGGATTTGATGGATTGACTGGCGGAATGGTGAAAGCCATTTGGGCAGCGGTTCCCGAATACCTGATGACTCTTTACTCGAGCTGCTTCAGGGAAAGTTATTTTCCCCTGGAATGGAAGTGTGCAAAGGTTGTGGTACTGCTGAAGTCTAACGATGGGGTTAGGTCTATCTTATCGTGGCATTAGTCTCCTTCCGGTGCTTGGTAAAGTTCTGGAAAGAGTCATGGTGGACAGACTGATGGAGTGCATTCCTGAGCAGAGTCCATTGCAGTTTGGTTTTAAACCAGGTCGCAGTGTCGAAGATGCATGGCTGCTTGTCAGAGACACGGTTGGTGGATCCGTCGCCAAATATGTCCTTGGCATATTTATTGACTTCAGAGGTGCTTTTGACTACCTCGACTGGTCAGCGGTTGGGCGGAGGTTGGCTGAGGTGGGATGTAGGGAGGCTGCTATCTGGGGGAGTTACTTCTCGGGTAGGACTGCTCGTGTTGTTGGTCCAACGGGCTCGGTCACGTTGGAGGTTGAAAGGGGATGTCCTCAGGGGTCTATTGGGGGTCCATATATTTGGAACCTAATGATGGATCCTCTGCTGCAGCGTCTTTCTTCCTGGCAGCCGTACTGCAGGTGTATTGCTTATGCTGATGATCTTGTCCTTATTGAAGGCCAGTCTCGTGCTGAGCTTGAAGGTAGGGGCACGGAGGTTATGGGCATGGTTGAAGCCTGGGGTGCGGGTGTTGGGGTGGAGGTTGCTGTGGAAAAGACATCCATGATGTTGCTCAAGGGCAAATTGTCATTGAGTCGACCACCGCTTGTTCGGGTATCTGGCGGAAGCCTAAGGTACGTGACGAAAGTTAAGTATCTTGGGGTTACCGTGGGTGAGAGATTGAGTTTTCTTCCTCATCTGGATATGGTGAGATCAAAGCTCACCTCTCTAGTTCCAACGGTTACTAGACTCCTAAAGTGTGACTGGGGCCTGACTAGGCGTGCAGCACGTATTGTATATTCTGGGCTATTTGTTGCTTGTGCAGCATTTGGCTCGGCTGTATGGTATGATGTTGTTCAGACCATGGCAGGCAGACGCAGGATTCTTTCTTGGCTCGCTTCGGGTTTGTAAAACCGTTTCAACTGATGCTCTGCAGGTGTTGGCCGGTGTGCCTCCCTTGGATCTGGAAGTAATACGGCAAGGTATTGCGGGCAGGTTGCGGAGGCAGCGGCAGCCTTTGGCTTCTGATTGGGCTGAGTGTATGGGCACTCTAGATATGGGTGTCCGTGACAGTACTGTTCTGTTGAGGGAAGCGATGTTCACTAGGTGGCAGTCTCGTTGGAACGATGGGGAAACGGGCAGGGCTACTTTCCAATTTCTCCCTTGTGTCGAGGCAGCATGTCAGCGTGAGCGCCTGGATTTCTCGCTCTACATGGGCTTTCTGATGACTGGCCACGGTTCCTTGAATGCATTTCTGCACAAAAGGGCCTTGGCTGATTCGGCGGAATGTGCATGTGGAGCTATGAGAGAGGACTGGGTGCATGTGTTAGTTGAGTGTCCACGCTATGCTCACTTCAGGAATCTTCCTGCAATGGGTGTAGTACTGACGGAAGGCGAGTATGACTTCAGTCGTGTCCTTTTTTCAAGGGAGACGACTGATAGTTTCGCTGTCTTTGCTAATCGAGTTTTCCAGACTCGAAGGCTTTGATGGCGTTTATGTTTGTTTGTCCTGTAGACATCATTGTGGTAGTTGGGGTTCGCCCAGATTGCTGGCTCTACGTTGGCGGGACTGGCTCTCGTGTTTACATGAGATCCAGGTTGATCGCTCGGGGTTTGCATGGGTGTGTTGTGTGGGTGCTGTTTTGTCCTTCTTGGTTTCAGGTTCGCTGGGTATGACTGGGATTATTTCCGTGAGTGAGTAACTGGTAACTTAGGGTGTGAAAGGGCCCGTTGTGTTATGGTTACAGGCTCACTCCAATGCTTTGTCTTGCTGTAGCAATGGCGCCTTTTGTCCTGGGATGGAATCTCAGTGGCATTGGGGCTGGACCTAGAGTGTGACGATTGGGTACGGAGTTGGATTTATACCTCAAGTGTCAGCCTCTACATGAATTCTGCTATTGCAGTACACTGTGGTAGTGGGTTCATCCCTGCAGTGATACATTCTGTAGTGATGGAGCCTTTTGACCCGGGTTTAATCACCTTGGGCCATCTGGTCTTGATCTATGGCATGTGTTGTGAAGGGTTGAGGTTCCTGGTTGTGTTCCTGACCAGACAATGGTCTGGGGGGGCATAGTATGTATCCTGTGCGTGAACTTGCCAATCCCATGGATGGTAGTAGTTTTATGTTATGTTGTGGTAGTTAGGTCATTATGGTCTTGGTTTATGGGCTCGATTGGTGATGGCTGCATTGCCTGATGTCAGTTGGACTTTATTGTTGTGAGTGTGGCACTTGTAGCGCTTGTCTCAGTCACTTCTCTTGGAGTGATCTGGGTGTTTTTGGGGTGTGTTGCTAGGTGTGTGCGTTTGATCATTGGCTTCTACCTCGGTCAGTGGTTGGGTGTACACACCTTGAGGTTGCTAGGCCTCGAGCGTTGAGGAGCTCATCTAGAAGTGACCTTCACGGTTGCGTAGCTCGACCGGAAGCTATATTCTGGTACCATGGGAGATAGCGGCCCATGGGGACATAGGTTGTTTTCCGGTGTCATATGATGCCGGCTCCTCTGTCTCCTGCTATCTATGAGGTAGGCCCCCTTGTGGGAGTATCATGGTGGCTGTGGTTACCCAAAATCGTGGGAACAAATGGCATTCGGGGATATTGGCGTTCTGCTAATAAACTTGAATGGAAGAGGTGTTAGATAGGCCTCGCACCTCAGCAAGGTGTATGGATATGCCTCAACATATTCATAGAATTGCTACTGGGGTGGCAAGTGTTGCCTCAGGGCGTTGGTCGACGCTTAATTCTGACCCCAGGTGGGTAGGCCCACCGCCAGATTAAGCCTTAATAGGCAGGTGCTGGCGTTAAGCCTATCTCGATCTGTTACTTCCGTATGGTTGACTTACTGCTTTCACAGTGTGGAAGTCGGTGCTTATTGTTGAGTAAACTTGTGCAGTTTTTAGTAGTAAAACAGGGAATAAGCCCCTTTATAAGTGGTTTTTTGAGTTTTAGTGGTAAACGCAGTTGGTTTCTTCAAAAAGAAAATATAAATTGTGAATTTGGTGAGAAAGTTCCATTTTTTCAAATAAATTTTGTTTCGTATTACATTACTTTGGATTTAATCCAATATATAAGATCTGTTTAAAAGCTTAGCTCTCATTGGCTGAGCTTAGATTATTTTAAAATATTTTGAAAGCTCTTTTCTGATTGGCTGGGAGTAGAATTGATAGGTTACAATTTCTGTTGCATACTTGTAGGTGCTGTGCAGCAGTTTATTGCCAGTTTGGAATTTTTCAAATTTTATTGCATACTTTGGGGCGATAGAATTTATTTTTGGAATTGACAGGCCTGTGTGCAGGAAAAATTGATGGGGGGGGGGGAAGGGGGACTTCGTCACCCTTACGTCGGACTTTGAGTCTGACGTCGAGGAGGCTGTTTTTAAGCCTCCGAAACCTAAGGGTGCCGGTTTGACAAAGATTGTGGGTGTTAAGGACTTCTTGAAGGTTGACCAGGTTAAGCCAAACCTGGTCAATGATAGGAAGAAGAAGTTGGGGATGTGCGGTCCGTGGCTGAGGATTCAACCTCTGCCATGGAGTGTGAGACCACGACTGCGGCTGTGAGCGCAAGGAAGAGGCAGGTAGAGAAGACCTTTTTGGACTCCTCTGCCTCTGATTCCTTGCGTGCTAAGAGGGTAGGTGGCGTGGTTCCTCCTGTGGAGGTTTCTACTTCTGGGGGGAATGACGGTAGGGTTGTGGACTCCTTATCCGGAGTAGCAGGTGTGGATGATGTGGTGCCTGCTTCGGTGGGTGCCTCTGGAGTTGAGGTGGCTCAGGCTCCCTCTACTGTTGAGGCGTTGGCTGGGGCACCGGTATCGGCTGCCGCTGTTGTTTCGGCTAAGGAGCCGGTTGGTTTGGTGCCGGAGATCTCGGGTGGTGTTGGCGTGGGTGATACCCTTAGCCTAGCACGGGTGATGATGAGATGCTCTGGCATCAAGAAGGATGTTGTGGCCATGGTGGTGGAGTGCCCCACTATGGCTGTAAAGGTAATAGAGTTGGCCCAGAAATATGAGGCTCTAATTTTAGAGCTCTCGGGGGCCAACGAGAGACTGAGGGGGAGATTGGAGGTAGTGTCTCAGCCCAGGAAGGCTGAGGTTGTTGTGCCCAGGTCTCCTGGGGTTGGTGTTTCCGGCCGGACAAGTGGGGAATTTAAATCCCTGGGTGTGCCGGTCGGAATCGACGTGGTCTAGAGGCCTTCGTTTGCCCAGGTGGCCAGTTCGGCTGCGGTGGTTGGGTCGGTGGCTGGTAAGACCCAGGCTAAATTGCCTGGTGTTAAGCCTGTCCCGACCTACTCATTAGTAGTGAAAGGAGGGAAGGCGGAATCCGCCTCTGAAGTTAAAAAGAAGGTAGTTGAGCAGCTTGTCCCTGCGGTTGGTGCTAGGGTCGCCAGTGTGCGAGTTGGTAGAGACGGCAGCGTCAGGCTGGAGACGCCTTCAGTTGCCGATAGGGATGCCTTCCTTAGCCATAAAAGGCTGGGGGAGGTGGGTTTGACGGCGGTCACTAACAAGGGCAGGACTGTCGTGGTGCGGGGGGTCGAGAGGAGGATCTCGGCCTCTGATTTCATGGGAGAGTTGTTTAGGTTAAATCTGGGCAAACTCTCCAAGGATGAGTTCGAGGCAGAGGTGAAACTCGCGAATCCTTGGGCTACGGGGGATGGGAGGCTCGATGTAAAAGTTGAGTGTTCTCCCAGAGTTGCTGGGCTCCTCCTTGGGGATGGAAGGTGCTATATTAAGCACTTCTCTTTCCTTGTCAGGGAGAGGCCGCTTGTTGAGTGGTGCCACCGATGTCTCGGTATGGACCATTTTGCTGGCAGATGCAGGCAAAAGAGCAGTGTGTGCTTGCGTTGCGGCCAGTCGTACCACTCTAAAAGGGATTGCAGTAATGCAATCCATTGTCGTGATTGCGACTTTAGGGGATGCCCGGCCGGACACTTTATGCTGAGCATGGACTGTCCGGTTTATGTCGAGGCAGTGAAAAGGGCAGGTTCTAGGCACTAAAATGACAGTTAAATTATTACAATTTAACTGCCAGGGTGCCAAGACTGTCACGTTCGAGTTTGGACAGTTATTGGCGAGTACGGGGTGTAGCTTTGCTCTGTTGCAGGAACCTTATGTTGTCCAAGGACGGGTAAGGGGTCTGCCGGAGCATATGTACTCGTTTATGGACGACAGAGGCTTTGCAGCTGTTGTGATAAACGAGGTCTGCATCACGTGCTCTCTCTTTGATAAGAGTGAATGGGGAGTGTGTGTGTATGCTGAGGGTGGCTTTGGTGAGCTGTTTTTATGCAGCTTCTACTTTAAGCCTGCCCTTGACATTGTACCATACTTGGAATATCTGGATAGGCTGCTTCGACGTATTGGGAATAGGCCTGCTATTTTTGGCATTGACGCTAATGCAGTCTCCCCTGTGTGGTTCAGTAAGATGTCTGGACGCTCGTCCGAGTCTTGCGGTGCTGCTAGGGGCATGTTGCTGAGCGAACTAATTGCCGGTAATAGTATGGGCGTTCTCAATGAGCCGAGTGACCTGTTTACTTTTGATGGTCCAAACGGGCAGAGTGATATCGATGTGACCCTGGCAAATATGCCGGCGCTTCGTAAGTTCACTTCTCGCTGGTTTATTCGGGAGGCTGAAGGGGTGAGTGATCACAGCCTTATTCAGGTTGAGATTTGATGATGATACTCCTGGTGCCAGTACGGGGTGGGGTGAGAGGCGTTGGCGTGTAAATAACGCGGATTGGTCTTTGTACCAGCGTTGTATTGCAAGAAAGGTTGGGTCGATCTCGCTTGATGCTTTTCAACGTTTGGGGGTCGACGGTATGATAACCTTGTTGGATGAGTGTGTGTGGGATGTCAACGACCGTCTCTTTCCGAGGAGCCGTTTGGTAAATCGGAAAAGGGTAAAGTGGTGGACATCCGAACTGAATGTGAAGCGCATTCAGGTCAGGAGATTGCGCAAGCGTTTTCAGGCTTGTAGGCGGTTCGGGTTGGCAGATTTGGATCGGTCAAAGCTTGCCTATAGGCAAGTACAAGAGAATGCTGGCTTGTAGAAAGAATGAGGAATGGAGATCCTTCACCGAGGAACACCGTGATGATCCTTGGGGTCAACTTTATCGGGTTTGTCGGGGTAGGAAATCTATAGGTATAGGGACCATTCATGATGGGAGTCAAGTGCTCACATCATGGAAGGATTGCATAACTGTCCTAATGCGAACATTTTTCCCCAGAGGTGTGCATCGTGGGGACTCACTTGTGAGTTATCCTGGTGTTGTGCCTGATCTGGGGGAAAATGAGATTGACTGTGCCGTTGCTAGGCTTAAATCGAGGAAGTCACCGGGATTTGATGGATTGACTGGCGGAATGGTGAAAGCCATTTGGGCAGCGGTTTCCGAATACCTGATGACTCTTTACTCGAGCTGCTTCAGGGAAAGTTATTTTCCCCTGGAATGGAAGTGTGCAAAGGTTGTGGTACTGCTGAAGTCTAACGATGGGGTTAGGTCTAATCCTAGATCTTATCGTGGCATTAGTCTCCTTCCGGTGCTTGGTAAAGTTCTGGAAAGAGTCATGGTGGACAGACTGATGGAGTGCATTCCTGAGCAGAGTCCATTGCAGTTTGGTTTTAAACCAGGTCGCAGTGTCGAAGATGCATGGCTGCTTGTCAGAGACACGGTTGGTGGATCCGTCGCCAAATATGTCCTTGGCATATTTATTGACTTCAGAGGTGCTTTTGACTACCTCGACTAGTCAGCAGTTGGGCGGAGGTTGGCTGAGGTGGGATGTAGGGAGGCTGCTATCTGGGGGAGTTACTTCTCGGGTAGGACTGCTCGTGTTGTTGGTCCAACGGGCTCGGTCACGTTGGAGGTTGAAAGAGGATGTCCTCAGGGGTCTATTGGGGGTCCATATAGTTGGAACCTAATGATGGATCCTCTGCTGCAGCGTCTATCTTCCTGGCAGCCGTACTGCAGGTGTATTGCTTATGCTGATGATCTTCTTGTCCTTATTGAAGGTCAGTCTCGTGCTGAGCTTGAAGATAGGGGCACGGAAGTTATGGGCATGGTTGAAGCCTGGGGTGCGGGTGATGGGGTGGAGGTTGCTCAAGGGCAAATTGTCATTGAGTCGACCACCGCTTGTTCGGGTATCTGGCGGAAGCCTAAGGTACGTGACGAAAGTTAAGTATCTTGGGGTTACCGTGGGTGAGAGATTGAGTTTTCTTCCTCATCTGGATATGGTGAGATCAAAGCTCACCTCTCTAGTTCCAACGGTTACTAGACTCCTAAAGTGTGACTGGGGCCTGACTAGGCGTGCAGCACGTATTGTATATTCTGGGCTATTTGTTGCTTGTGCAGCATTTGGCTCGGCTGTATGGTATGATGTTGTTCAGACCATGGCAGGCAGACGCAGGATTCTTTCTTGTCAAAGAATAATGCTCCTTGGCTCGCTTCGGGTTTGTAAAACCGTTTCAACTGATGCTCTGCAGGTGTTGGCCGGTGTGCCTCCCTTGGATCTGGAAGTAATACGGCAAGGTATTGCGGGCAGGTTGCGGAGGCAGCGGCAGCCTTTGGCTTCTGATTGGGCTGAGTGTATGGGCACTCTAGATATGGGTGTCCGTGACAGGGCTGTTCTGTTGAGGGAAGCGATGTTCACTAGGTGGCAGTCTCGTTGGAACGATGGGGAAACGGGCAGGGCTACTTTCCAATTTCTCCCTTGTGTCGAGGCAGCATGTCAGCGTGAGCGCCTGGATTTCTCGCTCTACATGGGCTTTCTGATGACTGGCCACGGTTCCTTGAATGCATTTCTGCACAAAAGGGCCTTGGCTGATTCGGCGGAATGTGCATGTGGAGCTATGAGAGAGGACTGGGTGCATGTGTTAGTTGAGTGTCCACGCTATGCTCACTTCAGGAATCTTCCTGCAATGGGTGTAGTACTGACGGAAGGCGAGTATGACTTCAGTCGTGTCCTTTTTTCAAGGGAGACGACTGATAGTTTCGCTGTCTTTGCTAATCGAGTTTTCCAGACTCGAAGGCTTTGATGGCGTTTATGTTTGTTTGTCCTGTAGACATCATTGTGGTACTTGGGGTTCGCCCAGATTGCTGGCTCTACGTTGGCGGGACTGGCTCTCGTGTTTACATGAGATCCAGGTTGATCGCTCGGGGTTTGCATGGGTGTGTTGTGTGGGTGCTGCTTTGTCCTTCTTGGTTTCAGGTTCGCTGGGTATGACTCTGGGATTATTTCCGTAAGTGAGTAACTGGTAACTTAGGGTGTGAAAGGGCCCGTTGTGTTATGGTTACAGGCTCACTCCAATGCTTTGTCTTGCTGTAGCAATGGCGCCTTTTGTCCTGGGATGGAATCTCAGTGGTATTGGGGCTGGACCTAGAGTGTGACGATTGGGTACGGAGTTGGATTTATACCTCAAGTGTCAGCCTCTACATGAATTCTGCTATTGCAGTACACTGTGGTAGTGGGTTCATCCCTGCAGTGATACATTCTGTAGTGATGGAGCCTTTTGACCCGGGTTTAATCACCTTGGGCCATCTGGTCTTGATCTATGGCATGTGTTGTGAAGGGTTGAGGTTCCTGGTTGTGTTCCTGACCAGACAATGGTCTGGGGGGGCATAGTATGTATCCTGTGCGTGAACTTGCCAATCCCATGGATGGTAGTAGTTTTATGTTATGTTGTGGTAGTTAGGTCATTATGGTCTTGGTTTATGGGCTCGATTGGTGATGGCTGCATTGCCTGATGTCAGTTGGACTTTATTGTTGTGAGTGTGGCACTTGTAGCGCTTGTCTCAGTCACTTCTCTTGGAGTGATCTGGGTGTTTTTGGGGTGTGTTGCTAGGTGTGTGCGTTTGATCATTGGCTTCTACCTCGGTCAGTGGTTGGGTGTACACACCTTGAGGTTGCTAGGCCTCGAGCGTTGAGGAGCTCATCTAGAAGTGACCTTCACGGTTGCGTAGCTCGACCGGAAGCTATATTCTGGTACCATGGGAGATAGCGGCCCATGGGGACATAGGTTGTTTTCCGGTGTCATATGATGCCGGCTCCTCTGTCTCCTGCTATCTATGAGGTAGGCCCCCTTGTGGGAGTATCATGGTGGCTGTGGTTACCCAAAATCGTGGGAACAAATGGCATTCGGGGATATTGGCGTTCTGCTAATAAACTTGAATGGAAGAGGTGTTAGATAGGCCTCGCACCTCAGCAAGGTGTATGGATATGCCTCAACATATTCATAGAATTGCTACTGGGGTGGCAAGTGTTGCCTCAGGGCGTTGGTCGACGCTTAATTCTGACCCCAGGTGGGTAGGCCCACCGCCAGATTAAGCCTTAATAGGCAGGTGCTGGCGTTAAGCCTATCTCGATCTGTTACTTCCGTATGGTTGACTTACTGCTTTCACAGTGTGGAAGTCGGTGCTTATTGTTGAGTAAACTTGTGCAGTTTTTAGTAGTAAAACAGGGAATAAGCCCCTTTATAAGTGGTTTTTTGAGTTTTAGTGGTAAACGCAGTTGGTTTCTTCAAAAAGAAAATATAAATTGTGAATTTGGTGAGAAAGTTCCATTTTTTCAAATAAATTTTGTTTCGTATTACATTACTTTGGATTTAATCCAATATATAAGATCTGTTTAAAAGCTTAGCTCTCATTGGCTGAGCTTAGATTATTTTAAAATATTTTGAAAGCTCTTTTCTGATTGGCTGGGAGTAGAATTGATAGGTTACAATTTCTGTTGCATACTTGTAGGTGCTGTGCAGCAGTTTATTGCCAGTTTGGAATTTTTCAAATTTTATTGCATACTTTGGGGCGATAGAATTTATTTTTGGAATTGACAGGCCTGTGTGCAGGAAAAATTGATGGGGGGGGGGGGAAGGGGGACTTCGTCACCCTTACGTCGGACTTTGAGTCTGACGTCGAGGAGGCTGTTTTTAAGCCTCCGAAACCTAAGGGTGCCGGTTTGACAAAGATTGTGGGTGTTAAGGACTTCTTGAAGGTTGACCAGGTTAAGCCAAACCTGGTCAATGATAGGAAGAAGAAGTTGGGGATGTGCGGTCCGTGGCTGAGGATTCAACCTCTGCCATGGAGTGTGAGACCACGACTGCGGCTGTGAGCGCAAGGAAGAGGCAGGTAGAGAAGACCTTTTTGGACTCCTCTGCCTCTGATTCCTTGCGTGCTAAGAGGGTAGGTGGCGTGGTTCCTCCTGTGGAGGTTTCTACTTCTGGGGGGAATGACGGTAGGGTTGTGGACTCCTTATCCGGAGTAGCAGGTGTGGATGATGTGGTGCCTGCTTCGGTGGGTGCCTCTGGAGTTGAGGTGGCTCAGGCTCCCTCTACTGTTGAGGCGTTGGCTGGGGCACCGGTATCGGCTGCCGCTGTTGTTTCGGCTAAGGAGCCGGTTGGTTTGGTGCCGGAGATCTCGGGTGGTGTTGGCGTGGGTGATACCCTTAGCCTAGCACGGGTGATGATGAGATGCTCTGGCATCAAGAAGGATGTTGTGGCCATGGTGGTGGAGTGCCCCACTATGGCTGTAAAGGTAATAGAGTTGGCCCAGAAATATGAGGCTCTAATTTTAGAGCTCTCGGGGGCCAACGAGAGACTGAGGGGGAGATTGGAGGTAGTGTCTCAGCCCAGGAAGGCTGAGGTTGTTGTGCCCAGGTCTCCTGGGGTTGGTGTTTCCGGCCGGACAAGTGGGGAATTTAAATCCCTGGGTGTGCCGGTCGGAATCGACGTGGTCTAGAGGCCTTCGTTTGCCCAGGTGGCCAGTTCGGCTGCGGTGGTTGGGTCGGTGGCTGGTAAGACCCAGGCTAAATTGCCTGGTGTTAAGCCTGTCCCGACCTACTCATTAGTAGTGAAAGGAGGGAAGGCGGAATCCGCCTCTGAAGTTAAAAAGAAGGTAGTTGAGCAGCTTGTCCCTGCGGTTGGTGCTAGGGTCGCCAGTGTGCGAGTTGGTAGAGACGGCAGCGTCAGGCTGGAGACGCCTTCAGTTGCCGATAGGGATGCCTTCCTTAGCCATAAAAGGCTGGGGGAGGTGGGTTTGACGGCGGTCACTAACAAGGGCAGGACTGTCGTGGTGCGGGGGGTCGAGAGGAGGATCTCGGCCTCTGATTTCATGGGAGAGTTGTTTAGGTTAAATCTGGGCAAACTCTCCAAGGATGAGTTCGAGGCAGAGGTGAAACTCGCGAATCCTTGGGCTACGGGGGATGGGAGGCTCGATGTAAAAGTTGAGTGTTCTCCCAGAGTTGCTGGGCTCCTCCTTGGGGATGGAAGGTGCTATATTAAGCACTTCTCTTTCCTTGTCAGGGAGAGGCCGCTTGTTGAGTGGTGCCACCGATGTCTCGGTATGGACCATTTTGCTGGCAGATGCAGGCAAAAGAGCAGTGTGTGCTTGCGTTGCGGCCAGTCGTACCACTCTAAAAGGGATTGCAGTAATGCAATCCATTGTCGTGATTGCGACTTTAGGGGATGCCCGGCCGGACACTTTATGCTGAGCATGGACTGTCCGGTTTATGTCGAGGCAGTGAAAAGGGCAGGTTCTAGGCACTAAAATGACAGTTAAATTATTACAATTTAACTGCCAGGGTGCCAAGACTGTCACGTTCGAGTTTGGACAGTTATTGGCGAGTACGGGGTGTAGCTTTGCTCTGTTGCAGGAACCTTATGTTGTCCAAGGACGGGTAAGGGGTCTGCCGGAGCATATGTACTCGTTTATGGACGACAGAGGCTTTGCAGCTGTTGTGATAAACGAGGTCTGCATCACGTGCTCTCTCTTTGATAAGAGTGAATGGGGAGTGTGTGTGTATGCTGAGGGTGGCTTTGGTGAGCTGTTTTTATGCAGCTTCTACTTTAAGCCTGCCCTTGACATTGTACCATACTTGGAATATCTGGATAGGCTGCTTCGACGTATTGGGAATAGGCCTGCTATTTTTGGCATTGACGCTAATGCAGTCTCCCCTGTGTGGTTCAGTAAGATGTCTGGACGCTCGTCCGAGTCTTGCGGTGCTGCTAGGGGCATGTTGCTGAGCGAACTAATTGCCGGTAATAGTATGGGCGTTCTCAATGAGCCGAGTGACCTGTTTACTTTTGATGGTCCAAACGGGCAGAGTGATATCGATGTGACCCTGGCAAATATGCCGGCGCTTCGTAAGTTCACTTCTCGCTGGTTTATTCGGGAGGCTGAAGGGGTGAGTGATCACAGCCTTATTCAGGTTGAGATTTCTCCCTCTAATGATGATACTCCTGGTGCCAGTACGGGGTGGGGTGAGAGGCGTTGGCGTGTAAATAACGCGGATTGGTCTTTGTACCAGCGTTGTATTGCAAGAAAGGTTGGGTCGATCTCGCTTGATGCTTTTCAACGTTTGGGGGTCGACGGTATGATAACCTTGTTGGATGAGTGTGTGTGGGATGTCAACGACCGTCTCTTTCCGAGGAGCCGTTTGGTAAATCGGAAAAGGGTAAAGTGGTGGACATCCGAACTGAATGTGAAGCGCATTCAGGTCAGGAGATTGCGCAAGCGTTTTCAGGCTTGTAGGCGGTTCGGGTTGGCAGATTTGGATCGGTCAAAGCTTGCCTATAGGCAAGTACAAGAGAATGCTGGCTTGTAGAAAGAATGAGGAATGGAGATCCTTCACCGAGGAACACCGTGATGATCCTTGGGGTCAACTTTATCGGGTTTGTCGGGGTAGGAAATCTATAGGTATAGGGACCATTCATGATGGGAGTCAAGTGCTCACATCATGGAAGGATTGCATAACTGTCCTAATGCGAACATTTTTCCCCAGAGGTGTGCATCGTGGGGACTCACTTGTGAGTTATCCTGGTGTTGTGCCTGATCTGGGGGAAAATGAGATTGACTGTGCCGTTGCTAGGCTTAAATCGAGGAAGTCACCGGGATTTGATGGATTGACTGGCGGAATGGTGAAAGCCATTTGGGCAGCGGTTTCCGAATACCTGATGACTCTTTACTCGAGCTGCTTCAGGGAAAGTTATTTTCCCCTGGAATGGAAGTGTGCAAAGGTTGTGGTACTGCTGAAGTCTAACGATGGGGTTAGGTCTAATCCTAGATCTTATCGTGGCATTAGTCTCCTTCCGGTGCTTGGTAAAGTTCTGGAAAGAGTCATGGTGGACAGACTGATGGAGTGCATTCCTGAGCAGAGTCCATTGCAGTTTGGTTTTAAACCAGGTCGCAGTGTCGAAGATGCATGGCTGCTTGTCAGAGACACGGTTGGTGGATCCGTCGCCAAATATGTCCTTGGCATATTTATTGACTTCAGAGGTGCTTTTGACTACCTCGACTAGTCAGCAGTTGGGCGGAGGTTGGCTGAGGTGGGATGTAGGGAGGCTGCTATCTGGGGGAGTTACTTCTCGGGTAGGACTGCTCGTGTTGTTGGTCCAACGGGCTCGGTCACGTTGGAGGTTGAAAGAGGATGTCCTCAGGGGTCTATTGGGGGTCCATATAGTTGGAACCTAATGATGGATCCTCTGCTGCAGCGTCTATCTTCCTGGCAGCCGTACTGCAGGTGTATTGCTTATGCTGATGATCTTCTTGTCCTTATTGAAGGTCAGTCTCGTGCTGAGCTTGAAGATAGGGGCACGGAAGTTATGGGCATGGTTGAAGCCTGAGGTGCGGGTGATGGGGTGGAGGTTGCTCAAGGGCAAATTGTCATTGAGTCGACCACCGCTTGTTCGGGTATCTGGCGGAAGCCTAAGGTACGTGACGAAAGTTAAGTATCTTGGGGTTACCGTGGGTGAGAGATTGAGTTTTCTTCCTCATCTGGATATGGTGAGATCAAAGCTCACCTCTCTAGTTCCAACGGTTACTAGACTCCTAAAGTGTGACTGGGGCCTGACTAGGCGTGCAGCACGTATTGTATATTCTGGGCTATTTGTTGCTTGTGCAGCATTTGGCTCGGCTGTATGGTATGATGTTGTTCAGACCATGGCAGGCAGACGCAGGATTCTTTCTTGTCAAAGAATAATGCTCCTTGGCTCGCTTCGGGTTTGTAAAACCGTTTCAACTGATGCTCTGCAGGTGTTGGCCGGTGTGCCTCCCTTGGATCTGGAAGTAATACGGCAAGGTATTGCGGGCAGGTTGCGGAGGCAGCGGCAGCCTTTGGCTTCTGATTGGGCTGAGTGTATGGGCACTCTAGATATGGGTGTCCGTGACAGGGCTGTTCTGTTGAGGGAAGCGATGTTCACTAGGTGGCAGTCTCGTTGGAACGATGGGGAAACGGGCAGGGCTACTTTCCAATTTCTCCCTTGTGTCGAGGCAGCATGTCAGCGTGAGCGCCTGGATTTCTCGCTCTACATGGGCTTTCTGATGACTGGCCACGGTTCCTTGAATGCATTTCTGCACAAAAGGGCCTTGGCTGATTCGGCGGAATGTGCATGTGGAGCTATGAGAGAGGACTGGGTGCATGTGTTAGTTGAGTGTCCACGCTATGCTCACTTCAGGAATCTTCCTGCAATGGGTGTAGTACTGACGGAAGGCGAGTATGACTTCAGTCGTGTCCTTTTTTCAAGGGAGACGACTGATAGTTTCGCTGTCTTTGCTAATCGAGTTTTCCAGACTCGAAGGCTTTGATGGCGTTTATGTTTGTTTGTCCTGTAGACATCATTGTGGTACTTGGGGTTCGCCCAGATTGCTGGCTCTACGTTGGCGGGACTGGCTCTCGTGTTTACATGAGATCCAGGTTGATCGCTCGGGGTTTGCATGGGTGTGTTGTGTGGGTGCTGCTTTGTCCTTCTTGGTTTCAGGTTCGCTGGGTATGACTCTGGGATTATTTCCGTAAGTGAGTAACTGGTAACTTAGGGTGTGAAAGGGCCCGTTGTGTTATGGTTACAGGCTCACTCCAATGCTTTGTCTTGCTGTAGCAATGGCGCCTTTTGTCCTGGGATGGAATCTCAGTGGTATTGGGGCTGGACCTAGAGTGTGACGATTGGGTACGGAGTTGGATTTATACCTCAAGTGTCAGCCTCTACATGAATTCTGCTATTGCAGTACACTGTGGTAGTGGGTTCATCCCTGCAGTGATACATTCTGTAGTGATGGAGCCTTTTGACCCGGGTTTAATCACCTTGGGCCATCTGGTCTTGATCTATGGCATGTGTTGTGAAGGGTTGAGGTTCCTGGTTGTGTTCCTGACCAGACAATGGTCTGGGGGGGCATGGTATGTATCCTGTGCGTGAACTTACCAATCCCATGGATGGTAGTAGTTTTATGTTGTGTTGTGGTAGTTAGGCCATTATGGTCTTAGTTTATGGGCTCGATTGGTGATGGCTGCATTGCCTGATGTCAGTTGGACTTTATTGTTGTGAGTGTGGCACTTGTAGCGCTTGTCTCAGTCACTTCTCTTGGAGTGATCTGGGTGTTTTTGGGGTATGTTGCTAGGTGTGTGCATTTGATCATTGGCTTCTACGTCGGTCAGTGGTTGGGTGTACACACCTTGAGGTTGCTAGGCCTCGAGCGTTGAGATGCTCATCTAGAAGTGACCTTCACGGTTGCGTAGCTCGACCGGAAGCTATATTCTGGTACCATGGGAGATAGCGGCCCATGGGGACAGAGGTTGTTTTCCGGTGTCATATGATGCCGGCTTCTCTGTCTCCTGCTATCTATGAGGTAGGCCCCCTTGTGGGAGTATCATGGTGGCTGTGGTTACCCAAAATCGTGGGAACAAATGGCATTCGGGGATATTGGCGTTCTGCTAATAAACTTGAATGCAAGAGGTGTTAGATAGGCCTCGCACCTCAGCAAGGTGTATGGATATGCCTCAACATATTCATAGAATTTGCTACTGGGGTGGCAAGTGTTGCCTCAGGGCGTTGGTCGACGCTTAATTCTGACCCCAGGTGGGTGGGCCCACCGCCAGATTAAGCCTTAATAGGCAGGTGCTGGCGTTAAGCCTATCTCGATCTGTTACTTCCGTATGGGAGCATGTGCTCTCCACCTCCGCGTGGTGCTCCTGGAAACAAGGTTCTGAAAGTGTGACTGTTAATTCAGTTACTATAAGTAAGGCCTTGGCGAAGTGAGAGCGTAGTGTTGTTGATTGGAGTGGTGATGAAGTTTTTAATGGTCTGGGGATTCGAGATTGAGAAAGTGGGATATCGCTTTTGATATTGAGAATCCCCAGAGAAAATTGATGAAACTTGAGGTTAATGCTGAAAAGAAGAGGTGCTAACACACCTCATTCGAAGTAAGTTAACCAGGAAAAGATTGAACCGTTGTTGAGAGGTTAAAGTGGAAAAGTGGAGGTGCAAACACACCTTTAACTGTGTACACTTTAACCAGGAAAACAGATGGAAGCGTTGTGAAGTGTTGAAGCGTTGAAATGAGGTTGAAGTTGAAAAGTGAAGGTGCCAACACACCTTTACTTAGTAAGCTTCAACCAGGGAAATGGAACTCACTATGATACCCCTTGGGTATTATAGATGAGTTCAGTAACAAGATGGAACAAAAGGAATTATGACGGAAAAGTTTGGTTGTGGTTTGTCACAAGATGACTTACTAGAGGTGCATGATAGGCCTCGCTCCTAAGCAAGGGGAATAACCATGACCACAACATGATTATTAAATTGCTACTAGAGTGGTCAGGGGAGCCACTCTAGTGAAATAACATTATATTAAATATGATGATACGTAATTAGAGTGGACTGAAGGCACCACTCAAAGAGTGACTGGTAACCACTCTAGGGATCTGGTCAATGCTGATTTTGACTCCAGATGGGTAGGCCCATCGTCAGATTAAGCCTTAATAGGCAGGTGCTGACGTAAAGCTTATCTCGATCTGTTACTTCCGTATCAGTGTTGACTTGCTATTCGTATAGTGTGGTAGTCTCTACTGTTAGTGAGTTAATTTTCGCTGATTTTCAGTTGTGTAGTGGCTGAAAACTTATAAAGTGGTGCTATTTTCAATAAACTTGAGTTGGTTTATTGAAAATAGAAAGGAATTTGGTGAGAACGTTCTGTTTTTATGATAAGTTGTACAAATTTATATTGATAATTTTATATTCATAATTTCATATATTGTGCTAAATTGAGTGCATTTTGATGCCAAGAGAAATCTTTTAAAAGATCTTCTCCTATTGGCTGTGCCGAGTGCATATTTATAAAAGCTTTGTTCTGATTGGCTGGCTATATAATTTTTGCATTTCAATTTTTTTTATTTTTGTTGCATACTTGTAGGTGCTGTGCAGCAGTTGATTGCCAGTTTGAAATTTTTCATTTTTTTTATTGCATACTTTGGGGCGATAAGTTTTATTTTGAAATTGACAGGCCTGTGTGCAGGAAAAATTGATGGGGGGGAAAAAGGGGGACTTTGTCACCCTTACGTCGGACTTTGAGTCTGAGGTCGAGGAGGCTGTTTTTAAGCCTCCGAAGACTAAGGGTGCCGGTTTGACAAAGGTAGTGGGGGTGAGAGACTTCCTGAAAAGTGCAGTCAAACCTGTTAACTTGGTGAATGACAGGAAGAAGAAGCTTCAAAAGAAGAAGGGTAGTCACAGTAAATCTGTGGATGGGGTTGTGCGGTCCATGGCTGAGGATTCTACCTCTGCCATGGAGTGTGAGGCCACGACTGCGGCTGTGGGCGCAAGGAAGAGGCAGGTAGAGAGGAACATTTTGGACTCCTCTGCCTCTGATTCCTTGCGTGCGAAGAGAGTGTGATTGTTCCTCTTGTGGAGGTTTCTCTCTCTGGGGGGGGAGAATCTTGTTGTGGCCTCCTTATCCGGAGTAGCAGGTGTGGGTGATGTGGTGCCTGTTTCGGTGGGTGCCTCTGGAGTTGAGGTGGCTCAGGCTCCCTCTACTGTTGAGGCGTTGGCTGGGGCACCGGTATCGGCTGCCGCTGTTGTTTCGGCTAAGGAGCCGGTTGGTTTGGTGCCGGAGATCTCGGGTGGTGTTGGCGTGGGTGATACCCTTAGCCTAGCACGGGTGATGACAAGAAGGATGTTGTGGCCATGGTGGTGGAGTGCCCCACTATGGCTGTAAAGGTAGTAGAGTTGGCCCAGAAATATGAGGCTCTAATTTTAGAGCTCTCGGGGGCCAACGAGAGACTGAGGGGGAGATTGGAGGTAGTGTCTCAGGCCAGGAAGGCTGAGGTTGTTGTGCCCAGGTCTCCTGGGGTTGGTGTTTCCGGCCGGACAAGTGGGGAATTTAAATCCCTGGGTGTGCCGGTCGGAATCGACGTGGTCTCGAGGCCTTCGTTTGCCCAGGTGGCCAGTTCGGCTGCGGTGGTTGGGTCGGTGGCTGGTAAGACCCAGGCTAAATTGCCTGGTGTTAAGCCTGTCCCGACCTACTCATTAGTAGTGAAAGGAGGGAAGGCGGAATCCGCCTCTGAAGTTAAAAAGAAGGTAGTTGAGCAGCTTGTCCCTGCGGTTGGTGCTAGGGTCGCCAGTGTGCGAGTTGGTAGGGACGGCAGCGTCAGGCTGGAGACACCTTCAGTTGCCGATAGGGATGCCTTCCTTAGCCATAAAAGGCTGGGGGAGGTGGGTTTGACGGCGGTCACTAACAAGGGCAGGACTGTCGTGGTGCGGGGGGTCGAGAGGAGGATCTCGGCCTTGGAGTTCATGGGAGAGTTGTTTAGGTTAAATCTGGGCAAACTCTCCAAGGATGAGTTCGAGGCGGAGGTGAAACTCGCGAATCCTTGGGCTACGGGGGATGGGAGGCTCGATGTTAAAGCACTTCTCTTTCCTTGTCAGGGAGAGGCCGCTTGTTGAGTGGTGTCACCGATGTCACCGATGTCTCGGTATGGCCGGAGCATATGTACTCGTTTATGGACGACAGAGGCTTTGCAGCTGTTGTGATAAACGAGGTCTGCATCACGTGCTCTCTCTTTGATAAGAGTGAATGGGGAGTGTGTGTGTATGCTGAGGGTGGCTTTGGTGAGCTGTTTTTATGCAGCTTCTACTTTAAGCTTGCCCTTGACATTGTACCATACTTGGAATATCTGGATTGGTTGCTTCGACGTATTGGGAATAGGCCTGCTATTTTTGGCATTGACGCTAATGCAGTCTCCCCTGTGTGGTTCAGTAAGATGTCTGGACGCTCGTCCGAGTCTTGCGGTGCTGCTAGGGGCATGTTGCTGAGCGAACTAATTGCCGTGAATAGTATGGGCGTTCTCAATGAGCCGAGTGACCCGTTTACTTTTGATGGTCCAAACGGGCAGAGTGATATCGATGTGACCCTGGCAAATATGCCGGCGCTTCGTAAGTTCACTTCTCGCTGGTTTATTCCGGAGGCTGAAGGGGTGAGTGATCACAGCCTTATTCAGGTTGAGATTTCTCCCTCTAATGATGATACTCCTGGTGCCAGTACGGGGTGGGGTGAGAGGCGTTGGCGTGTAAATAACGCGGATTGGTCTTTGTACCAGCGTTGTATTGCAAGAAAGGTTGGGTCGATCTCGCTTGATGCTTTTCAACGTTTGGGGGTCGACGGTATGATAACCTTGTTGGATGAGTGTGTGTGGGATGTCAACGACCGTCTCTTTCCGAGGAGCCGTTTGGTGAATCGGAAAAGGGTAAAGTGGTGGACATCCGAACTGAATGTGAAGCGCATTCAGGTCAGGAGATTGCGCAAGCGTTTTCAGGCTTGTAGGCGGTTCGGGTTGGCAGATTTGGATCGGTCAAAGCTTGCCTATAGGCATGGTTTGGCTGAGTACAAGAGAATGCTGGCTTGTAGAAAGAATGAGGAATGGAGATCCTTCACCGAGGAACACCGTGATGATCCTTGGGGTCAACTTTATCGGGTTTGTCGGGGTTAGAAATCTATAGGTATAGGGACCATTCATGATGGGAGTCAAGTGCTCACATCATGGAAGGATTGCATGACTGTCCTAATGCGAACCTTTTTCCCCAGAGGTGTGCATCGTGGGGACTCACTTGTGAGTTCTCCTGGTGTTGTGCCTGATCTGGGGGAAAATGAGATTGACTGTGCCGTTGCTAGGCTTAAATCGAGGAAGTCACCGGGATTTGATGGATTGACTGGCGGAATGGTGAAAGCCATTTGGGCAGCGGTTCCCGAATACCTGATGACTCTTTACTCGAGCTGCTTCAGGGAAAGTTATTTTCCCCTGGAATGGAAGTGTGCAAAGGTTGTGGTACTGCTGAAGTCTAACGATGGGGTTAGGTCTAATCCTAGATCTTATCGTGGCATTAGTCTCCTTCCGGTGCTTGGTAAAGTTCTGGAAAGAGTCATGGTGGACAGACTAATGGAGTGCATTCCTGAGCAGAGTCCATTGCAGTTTGGTTTTAAACCAGGTCGCAGTGTCGAAGATGCATGGCTGCTTGTCAGAGACACGGTTGGTGGATCCGTCGCTAAATATGTCCTTGGCATATTTATTGACTTCAGAGGTGCTTTTGACTACCTCGACTGGTCAGCAGTTGGGCGGAGGTTGGCTGAGGTGGGATGTAGGGAGGCTGCTATCTGGGGGAGTTACTTCTCGGGTAGGACTGCTCGTGTTGTTGGTCCAACGGGCTCGGTCACGTTGGAGGTTGAAAGAGGATGTCCTCAGGGGTCTATTGGGGGTCCATATAGTTGGAACCTAATGATGGATCCTCTGCTGCAGCGTCTATCTTCCTGGCAGCCGTACTGCAGGTGTATTGCTTATGCTGATGATCTTCTTGTCCTTATTGAAGGTCAGTCTCGTGCTGAGCTTGAAGATAGGGGCACGGAAGTTATGGGCATGGTTGAAGCCTGGGGTGCGGGTGATGGGGTGGAGGTTGCTCAAGGGCAAATTGTCATTGAGTCGACCACCGCTTGTTCGGGTATCTGGCGGAAGCCTAAGGTACGTGACGAAAGTTAAGTATCTTGGGGTTACCGTGGGTGAGAGATTGAGTTTTCTTCCTCATCTGGATATGGTGAGATCAAAGCTCACCTCTCTAGTTCCAACGGTTACTAGACTCCTAAAGTGTGACTGGGGCCTGACTAGGCGTGCAGCACGTATTGTATATTCTGGGCTATTTGTTGCTTGTGCAGCATTTGGCTCGGCTGTATGGTATGATGTTGTTCAGACCATGGCAGGCAGACGCAGGATTCTTTCTTGTCAAAGAATAAGGCTCCTTGGCTCGCTTCGGGTTTGTAAAACCGTTTCAACTGATGCTCTGCAGGTGTTGGCCGGTGTGCCTCCCTTGAATCTGGAAGTAATACGGCAAGGTATTGCGGGCAGGTTGCGGAGGCAGCGGCAACCTTTGGCTTCTGATTGGGCTGAGTGCATGGGCACTCTAGATATGGGTGTCCGTGACAGGGCTGTTCTGTTGAGGGAAGCGATGTTCACTAGGTGGCAGTCTCGTTGGAACGATGGGGAAACGGGCAGGGCAACTTTCCAATTTCTCCCTTGTGTCGAGGCAGCATGTCAGCGTGAGCGCCTGGATTTCTCGCTCTTCATGGGCTTTCTGATGACTGGCCACGGTTCCTTGAATGCATTTCTGCACAAAAGGGCCTTGGCTGAGTCGGCAGAATGTGCATGTGGAGCTATGAGAGAGGACTGGGTGCATGTGTTAGTTGAGTGTCCACGCTATGCTCACTTCAGGAATCTTCCTGCAATGGGTGTAGTACTGACAGAAGGCGAGTATGACTTCAGTCGTGTCCTTTTTTCAAGGGAGACGACTGATAGTTTCGCTGTCTTTGCTAATCGAGTTTTCCAGACTCGAAGGCTTTGATGGCGTTTATGTTTGTTTGTCCTGTAGACGTCATTGTGGTACTTGGGGTTCGCCCAGATTGCTGGCTCTACGTTGGCGGGACTGGCTCTCGTGTTTACATGAGATCCAGGTTGATCGCTCGGGGTTTGCATGGGTGTGTTGTGTGGGTGCTGCTTTGTCCTTCTTGGTTTCAGGTTCGCTGGGTATGACTCTGGGATTATTTCCGTGAGTGAGTAACTGGTAACTTAGGGTGTGAAAGGGCCCGTTGTGTTATGGTTACAGGCTCACTCCAATGCTTTGTCTTGCTGTAGCAATGGCGCCTTTTGTCCTGGGATGGAATCTCAGTAGCATTGGGGCTGGACCTAGAGTGTGACGATTGGGTACGGAGTTGGATTTATACCTCAAGTGTCAGCCTCTACATGAATTCTTCTATTGCAGTACACTGTGGTAGTGGGTTCATCCCTGCAGTGATACATTCTGTAGTGATGGAGCCTTTTGACCCGGGTTTAATCACCTTGGGCCATCTGGTCTTGATCTATGGCATGTGTTGTGAAGGGTTAAGGTTCCTGGATGTGTTCCTGACCAGACAATGGTCTGGGGGGGCATAGTATGTATCCTGTGCGTGAACTTACCAATCCCATGGATGGTAGTAGTTTTTATGTTGTGTTGTTGTAGTTAGGTCATTATGGTCTTAGTTTATGGGCTCGATTGGTGATGGCTGCATTGCCTGATGTCAGTTGGACTTATTGTTGTGAGTGTGGCACTTGTAGCGCTTGTCTCAGTCACTTCTCTTGGAGTGATCTGGGTGTTTTTGGGGTATGTTGCTAGGTGTGTGCGTTTGATCATTGGCTTCTACCTCGGTCAGTGGTTGGGTGTACACACCTTGAGGTTGCTAGGCCTCGAGCGTTGAGGAGCTCATCTAGAAGTGACCTTCACGGTTGCGTAGTTCGACCGGAAGCTATATTCTGGTACCATGGGTGATAGCGGCCCATGGGGACAGAGGTTGTTTTTCCGGTGTCATATGATGCCGGCTCCTCTGTCTCCTGCTATCTATGAGGTAGGCCCCCTTGTGGGAGTATCATGGTGGCTGTGGTTACCCAAAATCGTGGGAACAAATGGCATTCGGGGATATTGGCGTTCTGCTAATAAACTTGAATGCAAGAGGTGTTAGATAGGCCTCGCTCCTCAGCAAGGTGTATGGATATGCCTCAACATATTCATAGAATTGCTACTGGGGTGGCAAGTGTTGCCTCAGGGCGTTGGTCGACGCTTAATTCTGACCCCAGGTGGGTAGGCCCACCGCCAGATTAAGCCTTAATAGGCAGGTGCTGGCGTTAAGCTTATCTCGATCTGTTACTTCCGTATCAGTATTGACTTACTGCTTTCACAGTGTGGAAGTCGGTGCTTTTTGTTGCGTAAATTTGTGCAGTTTTTAGTGGTAAAATAGGGAATAAGCCCCTTTATAAGTGGTTTTTGAAGTTTTAAGTGGTAAACCTAGTTGGTTTCTTTAAAAAGAAAAGATATAAATTGTGAATTGGGTGAGGAATTTCCATTTTTTCAAATTGATTTGGTTTTAAATTACATTACTTTGGATTTAATCCAATATAGAAGATCTATTTAAAAGCTGAGCTCTCATTGGCTGAGCTTAGATTAATAGAAAATATTTTGAAAGCTTTTTTTCTGATTGGCTGGGAGTAGAATTGTTAAGTTCCAATTTTCTGTTGCATACTTGTAGGTGCTGTGCAGCAGTTGATTGCCAATTTGAATTTTTTATTTTTTATTGCATACTTTGGGGCGGTACATTTTTATTCTGTGCAGGGCTGTGTGCAAATAAAATTGATGGGGGGGAAAAAGGGGGACTTCGTCACCCTTACGTCAGACTTTGAGTCTGAGGTCGAGGAGGCTGTTTTTAAGCCTCCGAAGTCTCAGAAGGTCGGGTTGACGAAGGTTTTGGGTGTCAAGGATTTTTTGAAGGTTGACCAAGTTAAGCCAATAAACTTGGTCAATGATAGGAAGAAGAAGTTGAAAAAAAGAGCAAAGGCAGTAAATCTGTGGATGGGGTTGTGCGGTCCGTGGCTGAGGATTCTACCTCTGCCATGGAGTGCGAAACCACGAATGCGGCTGTGAGCGCAAGGAAGAGGCAGGTAGAGAAGACCATTTTGGACTCCTCTGCCTCTGATTCCTTGCGTGCTAAGAGAATAGCTGGCGTGGTTCCTCCTGTGGAGGTTTCTGTTTCTGGGGGGAATGACGGTAGGGTTGTGGACTCCTTATCCGGAGTAGCTGGTGTGGGTGATGTGGTGCCTGCTTCGGTGGGTGCCTCTGGAGTTGAGGTGGCTCAGGCTCCCTCTACTGTTGAGGCGTTGGCTGGGGCACCGGTATCGGCTGCGGCTGTTGTTTCGGCTAAGGAGCCGGTTGGTTTGGTGCCGGAGATCTCGGGTGGTGTTGGCGTGGGTGATACCCTTAGCCTAGCACGGGTGATGACGAGATGCTCTGGCATCAAGAAGGATGTTGTGGCCATGGTGGTGGAGTGCCCCACTATGGCCGTAAAGGTGGTAGAGTTGGCCCAGAAGTATGAGGCTCTAATTTTAGAGCTCTCGGGGGCCAACGAGAGACTGAGGGGGAGATTGGAAGTAGTGTCTCAGGCCAGGAAGGCTGAGGTTGTTGTGCCCAGGTCTCCTGGGGTTGGTGTTTCCGGCCGGACAAGTGGGGAATTTAAATCCCTGGGTGTGCCGGTCGGAATCGACGTTGTCTCGAGGCCTTCGTTTGCCCAGGTGGCCAGTTCGGTTGCGGTGGTTGGGTCGGTGGTTGGGTCGGTGGCTGGTAAGACCCAGGCTAAATTGCCTGGTGTTAAGCCTGTCCCGATCTACTCATTAGTAGTGAAAGGAGGGAAGGCGGAATCCGCCTCTGATGTCAAAAAGAAGGTAGTTGAGCAGCTTGTCCCTGCGGTTGGTGCTAGGGTCGCCAGTGTGCGAGTTGGTAGGGATGGCAGCGTCAGTCTGGAGACGCCTTCAGTTGCCGATAGGGATGCCTTCCTTAGCCATAAAAGGCTGGGGGAGGTGGGTTTAACGGCGGTCACTGGCAAGGGCAAGACCGTCGTGGTGCGGGGGGTCGAGAGGAGGATCTCGGCCTCTGAGTTCATGGGAGAATTGTTTAGGTTAAATCTGGGCAAACTCTCCAAGGATGAGTTCGAGGCAGAGGTAAAACTCGCGAATCCTTGGGCTACGGGGGATGGGAGGTTCGATGTAAAAGTTGAGTGTTCTCCCAGAGTTGCTGGGCTCCTCCTTGGGGATGGAAGGTGCTATATTAAGCACTTCTCTTTCCTTGTCAGGGAGAGGCCGCTTGTTGAGTGGTGCCACCGATGTCTCGGTATGGACCATTTTGCTGGTAGATGCAGGCAAAAGAGCAGTGTGTGCTTGCGTTGCGGCCAGTCGGGCCACTCTAAAAGGGATTGCAGTAATGCAATCCATTGTCGTGATTGCGACTTTAGGGGATGCCCGGCCGGACACTTTATGCTGAGCATGGACTGTCCGGTTTATGTCGAGGCAGTGAAAAGGGCAGGTTCTAGGCACTAAAATGACAGTTAAATTATTACAATTTAACTGCCAGGGTGCCAAGACAGTCACGTTCGAGTTTGGACAGTTATTGGCGAGTACGGGGTGTAGCTTTGCTCTGTTGCAGGAACCTTATGTTGTCCAAGGACGGGTAAGGGGTCTGCCGGAGCATATGTACTCGTTTATGGACGACAGAGGCTTTGCAGCTGTTGTGATAAACGAGGTCTGCATCACGTGCTCTCTCTTTGATAAGAGTGAATGGGGAGTGTGTGTGTATGCTGAGGGTGGCTTTGGTGAGCTGTTTTTATGTAGCTTCTACTTTAAGCTTGCCCTTGACATTGTACCATACTTGGAATATCTGGATAGGTTGCTTCGACGTATTGGGAATAGGCCTGCTATTTTTGGCATTGACGCTAATGCAGTCTCCCCTGTGTGGTTCAGTAAGATGTCTGGACGCTCGTCCGAGTCTTGCGGTGCTGCTAGGGGCATGTTGCTGAGCGAACTAATTGCCGTGAATAGTATGGGCGTTCTCAATGAGCCGAGTGACCCGTTTACTTTTGATGGTCCAAACGGGCAGAGTGATATCGATGTGACCCTGGCAAATATGCCGGCGCTTCGTAAGTTCACTTCTCGCTGGTTTATTCCGGAGGCTGAAGGGGTGAGTGATCACAGCCTTATTCAGGTTGAGATTTCTCCCTCTAATGATGATACTCCTGGTGCCAGTACGGGGTGGGGTGAGAGGCGTTGGCGTGTAAATAACGCGGATTGGTCTTTGTACCAGCGTTGTATTGCAAGAAAGGTTGGGTCGATCTCGCTTGATGCTTTTAAACGTTTGGGGGTCGACGGTATGATAACCTTGTTGGATGAGTGTGTGTGGGATGTCAACGACCGTCTCTTTCCGAGGAGCCGTTTGGTGAATCGGAAAAGGGTAAAGTGGTGGACATCCGAACTGAATGTGAAGCGCATTCAGGTCAGGAGATTGCGCAAGCGTTTTCAGGCTTGTAGGCGGTTCGGGTTGGCAGATTTGGATCGGTCAAAGCTTGCCTATAGGCATGGTTTGGCTGAGTACAAGAGAATGCTGGCTTGTAGAAAGAATGAGGAATGGAGATCCTTCACCGAGGAACACCGTGATGATCCTTGGGGTCAACTTTATCGGGTTTGTCGGGGTAGGAAATCTATAGGTATAGGGACCATTCATGATGGGAGTCAAGTGCTCACATCATGGAAGGATTGCATGACTGTCCTAATGCGAACCTTTTTCCCCAGAGGTGTGCATCGTGGGGACTCACTTGTGAGTTCTCCTGGTGTTGTGCCTGATCTGGGGGAAAATGAGATTGTCTGTGCCGTTGCTAGGCTTAAATCGAGGAAGTCACCGGGATTTGATGGATTGACTGGCGGAATGGTGAAAGCCATTTGGGCAGCGGTTCCCGAATACCTGATGACTCTTTACTCGAGCTGCTTCAGGGAAAGTTATTTTCCCCTGGAATGGAAGTGTGCAAAGGTTGTGGTACTGCTGAAGTCTAACGATGGGGTTAGGTCTAATCCTAGATCTTATCGTGGCATTAGTCTCCTTCCGGTGCTTGGTAAAGTTCTGGAAAGAGTCATGGTGGACAGACTGATGGAGTGCATTCCTGAGCAGAGTCCATTGCAGTTTGGTTTTAAACCAGGTCGCAGTGTCGAAGATGCATGGCTGCTTGTCAGAGACACGGTTGGTGGATCCGTCGCTAAATATGTCCTTGGCATATTTATTGACTTCAGAGGTGCTTTTGACTACCTCGACTGGTCAGCAGTTGGGCGGAGGTTGGCTGAGGTGGGATGTAGGGAGGCTGCTATCTGGGGGAGTTACTTCTCGGGTAGGACTGCTCGTGTTGTTGGTCCAACGGGCTCGGTCACGTTGGAGGTTGAAAGAGGATGTCCTCAGGGGTCTATTGGGGGTCCATATAGTTGGAACCTAATGATGGATCCTCTGCTGCAGCGTCTATCTTCCTGGCAGCCGTACTGCAGGTGTATTGCTTATGCTGATGATCTTCTTGTCCTTATTGAAGGTCAGTCTCGTGCTGAGCTTGAAGATAGGGGCACGGAAGTTATGGGCATGGTTGAAGCCTGGGGTGCGGGTGATGGGGTGGAGGTTGCTCAAGGGCAAATTGTCATTGAGTCGACCACCGCTTGTTCGGGTACGTGACGAAAGTTAAGTATCTTGGGGTTACCGTCGGTGAGAGATTGAGTTTTCTTCCTCATCTGGATATGGTGAGATCAAAGCTCACCTCTCTAGTTCCAACGGTTACTAGACTCCTAAAGTGTGACTGGGGCCTGACTAGGCGTGCGGCACGTATTGTATATTCTGGGCTATTTGTTGCTTGTGCAGCATTTGGCTCGGCTGTATGGTATGATGTTGTTCAGACCATGGCAGGCAGACGCAGGATTCTTTCTTGTCAAAGAATAATGCTCCTTGGCTCGCTTCGGGTTTGTAAAACCGTTTCAACTGATGCTCTGCAGGTGTTGGCCGGTGTGCCTCCCTTGAATCTGGAAGTAATACGGCAAGGTATTGCGGGCAGATTGCGGAGGCAGCGGCAGCCTGCAGCCTTTGGCTTCTGATTGGGCTGAGTGCATGGGCACTCTAGATATGGGTGTCCGTGACAGGGCTGTTCTGTTGAGGGAAGCGATGTTCACTAGGTGGCAGTATCGTTGGAACGATGGGGAAACGGGCAGGGCTACTTTCCAATTTCTCCCTTGTGTCGAGGCAGCATGTCAGCGTGAGCGCCTGGATTTCTCGCTCTTCATGGGCTTTCTGATGACTGGCCACGGTTCCTTGAATGCATTTCTGCACAAAAGGGCCTTGGCTGAGTCGGCGGAATGTGCATGTGGAGCTATGAGAGAGGACTGGGTGCATGTGTTAGTTGAGTGTCCACGCTATGCTCACTTCAGGAATCTTCCTGCAATGGGTGTAGTACTGACAGAAGGCGAGTATGACTTCAGTCGTGTCCTTTTTTCAAGGGAGACGACTGATAGTTTCGCTGTCTTTGCTAATCGAGTTTTCCAGACTCGAAGGCTTTGATGGCGTTTATGTTTGTTTGTCCTGTAGACATCATTGTGGTACTTGGGGTTCGCCAAGATTGCTGGCTCTACGTTGGCGGGACTGGCTCTCGTGTTTACATGAGATCCAGGTTGATCGCTCGGGGTTTGCATGGGTGTGTTGTGTGGGTGCTGCTTTGTCTTTCTTGGTTTCAAGTTCGCTGGGTATGACTCTGGGATTATTTCCGTGAGTGAGTAACTGGTAACTTAGGGTGTGAAAGGGCCCGTTGTGTTATGGTTACAGGCTCACTCCAATGCTTTGTCTTGCTGTAGCAATGGCGCCTTTTGTCCTGGGATGGTATCTCAGTGGCATTGGGGCTGGACCTAGAGTGTGACGATTGGGTATGGAGTTGGATTTATACCTCAAGTGTCAGCCTCTACATGAATTCTACTATTGCAGTACACTGTGGTAGTGGGTTCATCCCTGCAGTGATACATTCTGTAGTGATGGAGCCTTTTGACCCGGGTTTAATCACCTTGGGCCATCTGGTCTTGATCTATGGCATGTGTTGTGAAGGGTTAAGGTTCCTGGATGTGTTCCTGACCAGACAATGGTCTGGGGGGGCATGGTATGTATCCTGTGCGTGAACTTACCAATCCCATGGATGGTAGTAGTTTTTATGTTGTGTCGTGGTAGTTAGGTCATTATGGTCTTAGTTTATGGGCTCGATTGGTGATGGCTGCATTGCCTGATGTCAGTTGGACTTTATTGTTGTGAGTGTGGCACTTGTAGCGCTTGTCTCAGTCACTTCTCTTGGAGTGATCTGGGTGTTTTTGGGGTATGTTGCTAGGTGTGTGCGTTTGATCATTGGCTTCTACCTCGGTCAGTGGTTGGGTGTACACACCTTGAGGTTGCTAGGCCTCGAGCGTTGAGGAGCTCATCTAGAAGTGACCTTCACGGTTGCGTAGCTCGACCGGAAGCTATATTCTGGTACCATGGGAGATAGCGGCCCATGGGGACAGAGGTTGTTTTCCGGTGTCATATGATGCCGGCTCCTCTGTCTCCTGCTATCTATGAGGTAGGCCCCCCTTGTGGGAGTATCATGGTGGCTGTGGTTACCCAAAATCGTGGGAACAAATGGCATTCGGGGATATTGGCGTTCTGCTAATAAACTTGAATGCAAGAGGTGTTAGATAGGCCTCGCTCCTCAGCAAGGTGTATGGATATGCCTCAACATATTCATAGAATTTCTACTGGGGTGGCAAGTGTTGCCTCAGGGCGTTGGTCGACGCTTAATTCTGACCCCAGGAGGGTAGGCCCACCGCCAGATTAAGCCTGAATAGGCAGGTGCTGGCGTTAAGCTTATCTCGATCTGTTACTTTCGTATGGGAGCATGTGCTCTCCACCTCCGCGTGGTGCTCCTGGAAACAAGGATCTGAAAGTGTGACTATTAATTCAGTTACTATAAGTAAGTCCTTGGCGAAGTGAGAGCGTAGAAGGGATGATTGGTGTGGTGAAAAGTTTTTAATGGTCTGGGGATTCGAGATTGAGAAAGTGGGATATCGCTTTTGATATTGAGAATCCCCAGAGAAAATTGATGAAACTTGATGGTGCGAGGTTAATGCTGAAAAGAAGAGGTGCTAACACACCTCTATCTTAGTAAGTTAACCAGGGAAGAGTTTGAGCCGTTGTTGAGAGGTTAAAGTGGAAAAGTGGAGGTGCAAACACACCTTTAACTTAGTACGCTTTAACCAGGAAACAGATGGAAGCGAATGAAGCGTTGAAGTGAGGTTGAAGTTGAAAAGTGAAGGTGCCAACACACCTTTACTTAGTAAGCTTCAACCAGGGAAAAAGGAACTCACTATGATACCTTTTGGGTATTGTAGATGAGTTCAGTAACAAGATGAAATTAATGGAACAAAAGGAATTATTGACGGAAAAGTTGCCGAGGGCGACATGCCCCCTATGAGTTGGGTTTATAAACTCATGGTTTGGTTTGCCTAACAAACAAGTGCAGCTTAGCTGGGCGGGGTGATGGTGAAGATTCAGTGACATTTCTCAACACTGTTTTCGAATCCATCACTCTAAACTCGGGTTGGAGGTTCCCGGATGACGATTGTGGCAAGTCAGACCTCAAGATTCCTTTGAAGATAGGCCATACCCATGGCTGAATAAATGTTGGGTACCGCGGGTTATCAGGAGAGCCCAGTTGATTACGTGAGCAATGCTCGGTAGCAACTGCCTGATAAATGGGAAAGGATTCGCGGGGGCTGTGGTTATACCCAAAGCGGGAGCATATGGTTTGTCACAAGATGACTTACTAGAGTTGCATGATAGGCCTCGCTCCTAAGCAAGGGGAATAACCATGACCACAACATGATTATTAAATTGCTACTAGAGTGGTCAGGGGAGCCACTCTAGTGAAATAACATTATATTAAATATGATGATACGTAATTAGAGTGGACTGAAGGCACCACTCAATGAGTGACTGGTAACCACTCTAGGGATCTGGTCAATGCTGATTTTGACTCCAGATGGGTAGGCCCATCGTCAGATTAAGCCTTAATAGGCAGGTGCTGACGTAAAGCTTATCTCGATCTGTTACTTCCGTATCCAGTGCTCTGAATGTCAAAGTGAAGAAATTCAAGTAAGCGCGGGTAAACGGCGGGAGTAACTATGACTCTCTTAACTATGACTCTCTGCAATAAGCTAAAACTCGTCATCGAGAGAGTCATAGACGCGTCTATTCTCCACCTCCTCGTGGTTCCCGCTGGAAACATGCTGGGGCTAGTTAATCTAGTACTCAGTGATGACTAACGGAGAAAGGCTTATCGGATCCCTGGGATTGCCAGTCCCTTCGATCCTAAATTTGTTGGCCCAAACGAAGAAAACCAGCCTCGGATACATAACAGAAACCCTAACTTCTCTGAGTTAGGGACCCAACAAATTACCTTCCCTCAACCCAACCCCTTGCAGTTCGTCTGCCAATATTGCCCAATGTCGTTTACGACGAAAACTGGATTAGGCGTTCACCAAAGAAGAAAACACCCAGATGAATATGACAAAGACAGAGTTAGGACAGACAAAAAATTAAGATGGACCGACGAAGAGATTAAAATGCTAGCTAGAGAAGAAGCCAACCTTACTCGAGCTAATGTCAGGTTTATGAATGTGGAACTCCACAAAATATTCCCTGACAGGACGCTCGAGGCAATCAAGAAGGCTCGGCAAAAACAGGCTTATAGAGACGATGTCAATAATTTCCTCTACAGTACCGAACCACCCTCTACTAGTAATAGTAATAATGCCAACGACCTTCCTTCAGTTGGCCCATCCCCCTTTCTTGACGCTCTAACCTCGCTACCTCCCCCTAGCACGGAAGAATATAGCAGTTCTCTCCTGTGCTCTATAATTTCCAATGCCTCAGCCTTAAGAAAAGAAGATACAATTGCCCAACTTGGAGCATACCTCCAACGTATCTTCCCCGAAATCCCCAGAAGAGGGCCTCGCCAACACCCTCCCTCAAGACCGGGAAATAGAAGGCATGAAAGGAGGAAAGAGTACAGGGAGACACAGATAAATTGGACAAAGCATCAACAGAGATGCATTAAAGGGATACTAGATGGCCCTTCTGCTGCCATTATGCCTCCTCAAGACATAATGGAAAGTTATTGGAGAACAATGTTCGAAAGAGAAGCAAATTGCGACCTTTTATTAGGCGACGCCACTCAATCGCTAACATCGACATGGACTCCAATAACATTGAGCGAAATAAGGCAGAATAGACCTCCGCTTGACACCTCTCCAGGCCCAGATGGCATAACACCTCGCCAATTAAGATCAATGCCTGATGAGATATTACATAGAATTTTCAATATCATTCTTTGGTGCGGAAGACCTCCCCAACATCTTATGAGGTCGAGGACCATTTTTATCCCTAAAACTGCAACCGCCAACTTACCTGGAGATTTTCGTCCAATAACAATATCATCTGTGATACTGCGGACTCTGCACTCCATATTGGCCAAAAGAATAGCAGCAGAATACCAACTTGACCCTAGGCAACAGGCCTTTACAAAAGAAGATGGATGCGCCAATAACTTAACCATCATAGATTTGCTCTTAAGAGAAAACCATGCAAATTTCAAAAGTTGCTACATAGCCTCTTTAGATGTAGCGAAGGCCTTTGACACGGTGTCACACGCTGCTATATGGAGTGCTCTGCAAACCTGCGGAACACCGATGGAACTGCAAAAATATATAAAGGAGAATTACACCCACTCCACAACTTCCCTTATTGGCAATGGTTGGACCTCAGAGTCTGTCAAACCCAAGAGTGGGGTCAAACAAGGCGACCCCCTATCCCCGATCATCTTCAATATGATCATTGATAGATTACTAGAGAGATACCCTAAGGAAATAGGGTGTAGAATAGGCACAACCATAACCAATGCCATTGCCTTCGCGGACGATCTGGTTCTGTGCGCGTCAACACCGTCTGGTTTGCAGAAGTTGATTGACATCACAGAGTCGTTCTTTAAATCGTGCGGACTTAATGTAAACCCTGCCAAATGCATCACCATCAGCATCAAAGGGCAGGCCAAGCAAAAGATCGCACTGATTGAGACAAGAACCTTCAAGTACGGGCAACAGTCGATACCCGCCTTGAAGAGATCAGAAAATTGGAAATATCTTGGCCTCCAATTTACGCCCGATGGCCGATGCAAGGTGAAGCCTAGTGAGCTCCTTCTTCCAAAGCTGGAGAGAGTCACTCGAGCTCCGCTCAAACCCCAACAGAGGCTTCATATCCTCCGGACTACCCTTATTCCCCAATTATACCACCAGCTAACATTGGGGAATACCACCATTGGTAGCCTTAACAAAACTGACAGAATAATAAGAGCAACGGTAAGGAAATGGCTACATCTCCCCAAAGACATCCCAATACCATTCTTCCACACATCGACCAACAACGGTGGACTTGGTATTGTTGCGCTAAGATGGATGGCTCCTATGCTTCGTCAAAAAAGACTGAGAAACTTAAGGCTACCAAACTTGGATGAGTCTGTTATTGCTAACATATACATAGCAAAAGAAATAGACAAGGCTATGGACAGACTCAGGGTAGACGGCAGGGTACTGAATACAATTTCGGAAATTAACGACTACTGGAAGGGCAAATTACTCAATTCTATGGACGGAAAAGGCTTGCGCGACGCCGACAAAATTCCGCAAGCCCACCAATGGATCAAAGAACCGACAAAACTCCTATCAGGTCGGGACTTTGTAAATTGCATCCGAACCAGGATTAATGCCCTTCCTAGCAAATCCAGGACATCAAGAGGGCGTCCAACTATGGACCGGGAATGCAGAGCAGGGTGCCAAGTACCTGAAACCTTGAACCATATTGTCCAGCAATGCCACCGAACACATGGACCCCGGATCCAGAGACACAATAGTGTGGTCCACTTTCTAAGAAGGAGTGCAAATAATAGAGGCTACGAGACCATCGAGGAACCGACAATCCATACCTCGGAAGGTATCAGGAAGCCAGATCTCGTAATTTGCACTCCGGACCATGCTATAGTAGTGGACGCCCAAGTCGTTACCGATGGGAGGTCGCTCGAGGAAGCTCACCGGAGGAAGCTTCAAAAATATAACACGGAGGAAATAAAAACACTTATAGCGTCAAGAACTGGGAAGAACTCTGTCTTATTCGTACCAGCTACACTCAACTGGAGAGGAGTATGGGCAGCGTCGAGTTTCAATGGCCTTCTAGGATGCCACATCATCAGGAAGCAGGACGCAGCCTTAATTTCAACAAGAGTGTTGATTGGCACGGTAATGTCTTTCCGGACCTTTGGAAACTCAACCTACAGACGCCATTGGACAGCAGAGGTGGACCCTGGACCCCCCCCCCCCCACATCCCCATGCAATGCTACCTAATTAAGGTATAATTCAAGACGACCACTTGATGGATCCTGTGAGGATCCCAACGTCGTTCAAAAAAAAAAAAAAAAAATACCTTTTAATAACCGTGTATATTCAGTGTGGTGTATTTAACCTAATATTTATATTCGGCCTTGCGAAACAAACGCATTGGTCATGCCACACAACATTGGGAATGAAGAAATCCCCGGATGGCCCTGCAGAATCTGCGGCAAATCTTTCCCTTCGAAAGCAAAGACACAGCAGCACATTTATAGAACCTGCAGCAGACGATCCCCTGGACAATCTACAGACTGCCTTATTTGCCAAAGATCCTTTGCTACATATGCCGGACTCCGTTTACATCAAAAAAAAGCACATGCAGAAAACTATAATGATGATTTAGTAGCTGAAGCCTCAAGGTCCAAAGTAACCCGATGGACCATCGAAGAGGAGCGAGAACTTGCTCGGATTGAGGCTACCTTGGTCGGACTGACCTCCACTGAAATCACTGATTATTTGTCACGTAATTCCTCTAGAACTAAAGATTCTATAAAAAAAACGGAGACAGTTAGCGTCATACAAAGCGCTGGTCTCCGAATACACTATAGATACTTCTACGGCGGAAATGTCACCACAACCGTTGCCGTATAGTCAACACGATTCCTCCAGGTTAAACCTAGAAATATTATCGTATATCACTTCATTACCCAGCAACATCTTGGACGAGGAAGACAAGGACTTTGTCAGACGGTTGAACGTTGGATCAGATTATGCCGAAGCCAACAATCAATTTTTTGATTCCATCGTAACTAAATTCAGTGTAGAAAGATCACACAGAGGTCATAATAACCACAATTTAATCACCGCACTTTTTAGTATGAACAGCAAAAGGAAGAAAAAAAAGATCTTATTCAAGCTAACACAACAGGAGTTCTTGAAAAACAAAGCAGCATGTGCGGACCGATTACTGGACAACATTGCATGGAGTTCTGAAACCACTTCTCCGAACGATGAAAGCCTCCTGCAACAGTTCCAAAGCACCTTCGGACAACATGCGGCCGCCTCATTACCTGATGTCACCTCAGAGAGATTTGACAGCATAACAATCGCCCACCCAATAACCATCGACGAGGTGAGGCTTAAAATCCGTGCCCTCAAATCTAATGCTTCCGGCCCGGACAATATCGGGAAAAAAGAACTCCTGAAGATCCCAATCCCTAAAATTACGCTGCTTTTTAATGCATTGCTGCTTGCGGAGGACTTTCCAGGCACGATGAAGGCTAACTCCACTATCCTAATTGCCAAAACTACCTCGAATTTAGACAATGCTAAAAACTGGAGACCTATAACTATATCTTCAGTCTTACTCCGCTGCTTTAACAAAATCATGGCTAAGAGACTCGATAATATAAACATCCTCGAGAGTCAACGGGGGTTCACCAAAATAGACGGCTGCTTCGCTAATTCATGGACCGTCGAAAGCCTAATCAAACACCATAGGCGTAAAGGGGCCCCCATAACCATGATTTCGATAGACCTAGCCGCAGCTTTCGACTCTGTGCCGCACGACGCCATAATTCGCGCACTCCGAAGAGCAAAAGTTGATGGTAAATATACCAACAATGTCAAAGCATCGTTCATTAATAGCAGCACCAACATCACCTGCAATGGTCGTTCAATCGGTGAAATCCCGATCCTGAGAGGAGTTAAACAAGGGGATCCCGCTTCACCAGTCCACTTCAACATCTTTCTGGACGAATTGATCACCATTCTACACGAGGAGTTTAGTGGAGTTAATATCAATGGAGACAAATTGTGCTGCCTGGCATATGCTGACGACATAATATTGGTCGCAAATACACCTGAGGACGCAGCGCGCATGCTCAAGCGCTTAGTAGATTTTCTCACAACCATGTGCATGTCTGTCAACCCAAGAAAATGCTCAGCACTGGTTCTTCGAACAGTCCCCGCCAAAAAGAAACTGTTCCTAGACACCAATGCCTCCTTTATCATCAACAACGAGGCAATTCACGTGCTAAAGACTGGTGACAGTTTTAAATATCTAGGATATCAATTCAATTACCTGGGCCTCACCAGCGCCAACAACTGTGAACTATTCGAACAATTCAAACGAATAAAATGTGCCCCCTTGAAGCCAGCCCAGAAACTAACTATCATCAAGGAATTTTTGGTACCTAGATACATTGCATCTCTCCAGAGGCCCAACATAACATCGAAGACCTTGAAGGAAGTCGACCGTAAAATAAGAGTCTATTTAAGGGGTATACTTCACCTTAACCGTCACTGCCATAACAGCGTGTATTACTCCCCAATTAAGTACGGTGGACTGGGCATATTTTGCTTTGCTGATAACATTCCCCCTATCATTAAAAACCGCATCTGCAAACTCCGAGCCGCTAGCACAATATTAAACAACACCTTTGAGCTAGCTAACCAGCGACTCAATAACATCTCATCCGCTATAAAGCCTGGTTCGACAAACAAAACAGAAATAAGGAAAAAGCATAGCACCGCGCTACAGGAATCTTTTTCGGGGAACGGTTTATCCCAGGCCCAACATTCCACCGTTAGCTCACACTATCTGAGCTACCCTCCCAAATGCTGGTCGGGAGAAGACTACATAAGGGGAGTTCAAGTGAGGTTTAATTTGCTGCCTTGTGCAAGCGTGCCATCCAATCCACCGGAAGCGCGGTACTGTCGGGCTGGCTGCTACCACAAAGAAACTGTATGCCATATCCTTCAGAAATGCCCACTCTCGCACAACCAACGAATAACAAGACACAATTACGTTGTGAAGCGAATTGCCAACATCGCTGGGCGAAAAGGGTGGACATACTTGATGGAGCCACACATACGCTGCAGGGATGGCACACTTAAGAAACCAGACATCATCATGATGAAAGGGAGTACATTGATTGTGAGCGACGTGGGAGTTCACTGGGAAGGTCCAAACTCTCTGAGCTCCCAATATAACATCAAAGTCGCTATATACAGCCAACCAAATTTCATTCAGGCTTTACAAATCAGGTACCCAGGATACACCATCCACATCCTGCCTTTCATCTTGGGAGCACGCGGCATTTGGTGCAAACAGAACGAGTTCCTAAGTCACCACCTAAGAATGTCAATGTTCGATAAAAGAGACACAATTACAACTGTGATCCGTGGAAGCTGCACAATCCATAGAGACTTCATGAAGTTTGTATGGAGGAGAAGACCATCCTCCCAACATCCGGGGCCCCTCTTTATCCCCAACGAAGGAAGAAGAAGACCTACTTAGAGTAATCAACTGAAAGCTCTAATTTTTATGGTACGGCTGCCTTACATCTCAGCCGAAATTTTATTTTAGCAAATATTTTGAGTGTAATTTATATCGTTTTTGATCGAATAATGTATATTGAACTATATAATTTATTTTATGAATCCTATGGATTAATATATTTTGTTTATCTACTGTGAGCGTCAAAAGAAAGTGTACAGCTATGAACTGCATTTTTACAAACCTGTTAAAACAAGGGGGTTCGATCTTTTAGTAAAATACTTATATGTTATTAGTTAAGGTAGTTTATTTTCAATGAATTGCCATATAAAACTTAACAGAAAATAATGAAGTAAAAAAAACAATAAAAAAATAAAAAAAATATTTCAGTTTTCAAGCGTCAAAAAAAGGTGTACAACTTGCAACACATACTGTGCAACTTTCCGCTTATCGGGAAAACAACCGTTAAATTTATTTTTTTTTTTTTTTCAACTCATAACTAATTGATTAAAAGTTTTATTGAGTTCATTTCTATCGAAAGTTGCTTGTTGCTTAAATTATTTTTTTAAATTACTTCAAAATGGGTAAACAAAGTACAGTAGAAATACGAGAACTTATTATTAAATTAAGAAAGGAATGAAAATCTTACCGCGAAATAGCCAAAACAGTGGGCAGATGCCATAACACGGTGAAAAAAATTTTGGACAAATTTCAAAAGTTCAAGGATGTTAAAGATCGACCTCGTTCCGGAAGGCCAAAAAGGCTGTCCGTAAGTGATGAACGTGCTATTGTCAGGGAAGTGCGAAAAAATCCCACGTCTAGTGCAGTAAAGATTGCTGAAAATATTACCCAATCTTCTGGAGTCAACGTTAGCGCGAGCACTATTCGGCGGACCCTTCATAGTAGCGGGCTACACGGAAGAGTTCCTCGCAAAAAACCATACATTTCTGAAAAAAATCAGAAGCGAAGACTTCTTTTTGCCAAGAAGTATCAAAAAGAAAGTTCTTCATTCTGGGGAAATGTTCTCTTTAGTGACGAGAGCAAATTTGAGATTTTTGGTTCAAGAAAACCACCAAAAATATGGAGAACGAAAAAAACTGAATTTGAACAAAAATATTTAAATTCAACAATTAAGCACGGAGGCGGTTCGGTAATGGTCTGGGGATGTATGGCTTCATCTGGAGTTGGGAACCTCGTCTTTATTGACAGTACAATGAGAAAAGAAGATTATCTTAATATTTTAAGAGAAAATTTGCCAAGTAGTGTTGCAAAACTGGGTTTAAGTGATTCATGGGTCTTCCAACAAGACAACGATCCCAAGCACACATCGAAAATAGTCAAGGAATGGTTACTTTACCGTACACCTAAGCAACTGGATCACCCTCCGCAATCCCCAGATTTAAACCCCATCGAGCATTTGTGGGAGTATCTAGATAAACAGATCCGAAAGAGGAACATTTCAAACAGAGAGTCACTAAAGCCAATTCTAGTTGAAGAGTGGCAAAAAATCCCAACCGAATTGACAAGGAAGCTGGTAGAATCAATGTCCAGACGCATTGATGCTGTTCTAAAGGCGAAAGGGAAGCAGACAAAGTACTAGTTTTAAGTTTTTTACTTTAATTGGATAATGTACACTTTTTTTTGACGCTTTAAAACTGAAATATTTTTTTTATTTTTTTATTGTCTTTTTTACTTCATTATTTTCTGTTAAGTTTTATATGGCAACTCATTGAAAATAAACTACCTTAAATAATAACATATAAGTATTTTACTAAAAGATCGAACCCCCTTGTTTTAACAGGTTTGTAAAAATGCAGTTCATAGCTGTACACTTTCTTTTGACGCTCACAGTATAAACCGTATGAATAAAAAACACTCCAAGCGCTTGCTAATGGAGAACTAGCCAAATGCCTCGTCATCTAATTAGTGACGCGCATGAATGGATTAACGAGATTCCCTCTGTCCCTATCTACTTCTCCCTGTGGGTGCGGGGGTGTGAGAATAGGCCCACGCTCAGGTTAGCGGAAGTAAGAGTCTTCCAATACCTAGCCTAGTTAAGCGATCACCACTTTTTCCGAAAGGATAAGAGGCTGTAACCGTGCTTCTAGGCGGGCATTCAGGGATTGTCCTAGTCTCCACCTTGGTTGACTGGATTATGAACTGTTTGTCTTACTGGATGGTGGGCTAGCGACTTCTCATGGAGTCGAACCACAAGTGCGTCTCATGAGAGACGGGCGAGCCTCACCTAGGGTCCTAAATTAGGTACCGTGGGTTAACAGGGGCCCCGGCTGATTACGTGAGCTTGTCTCGGTAGCAGTCGCCTGTTAAAATTGAGGTAGGCCCCCTAGTGGGAGCTTCACGGGGGCTGTTGGTTACTCCAAATGCGGAAGCGAAAAGGCATCTTTGGTTTCTGGGAGGATGGCACGGCTTCGAAAGAAGCGTGTGTTCATTGTCTTATTTAACCTTGATGCTAGGGGTGCATGATAGGCCCTGCTTCTTAGCAAGAAGGATGGATTTTCCATGAGAAATTCATCATTTGCTACTAGAGTGGTTTAGCAGACCACTCTAGATGATAGCGTGGTCTGGTCAACCACTTTAGGGGGGTCTTGTCCGCCCCAAGGGAACTCCATAAGTGGGTAGGCCCACCGTGAGATTAAGCCATAATAGGCAGGTGCTCACGTAAAGCCTTTTCACTTTCTGTTACTTCCGTATCAGTGTTGACTTGCTGTTCATATAGTGTGGTGGTCTATGCTGTCAGTTAGTGAGTTTTCGCTGTTTTTAAATCGTGTAGTGGCTGAGAATTTGTAAAGTGGTGTTGTGGTGATAAACCTGAGTTGGTTTATCGAAAATAAAAAAGAATTTGGTGAGAACGTTCTGTTTTTATAAAAAATTGTTCATAATTATATTGATAAATTCATATATTGTGCTTAATTGAGTGCATTTTGATGCCAAGAGAATTCTGTTAAAAGGTCTTCTCCTATTGGCTGTGCCGAGTGCATATTTTTTAAAGCTTTGTTCTGATTGGCTGGGAGTACAATTGTTAAATTCCAATTTTCTGTTGCATACTTGTAGGTGCTGTGCAACAGTTGATTGCCAATTTGAATTTTTTATTTTTTTGTTGCATACTTTGGGGCGATACATTTTTATTCTGTATTAGCAGGGCTGTGTGCAAGGAAAATTGAGGGGGGGAAAAAAGGGGACTTCGTCACCCTTACGTCAGACTTTGAGTCTTAGGTCGAGGAGGCTGTTTTTAAGCCTCCGAAGACTCAGAAGGTCGGGTTGACGAAGGTTTTGGGTGTCAAGGATTTTTTGAAGGTTGACCAAGTTAAGCCAATAAACTTGTTCAATGATAGGAAGAAAAAGTTGAAGAAAAAGAGCAAAGGCAGTAAATCTGTGGTTGGGGTTGTGCGGTCCGTGGCTGAGGATTCTACCTCTGCCATGGAGTGCGAGACCACGACTGCGGCTGTGAGCGCAAGGAAGAGGCAGGTAGAGAGGACCATTTTGGACTCCTCTGCCTCTGATTCCTGGCGTGCAAAGAGAATAGGTGGCGTGGTTCCTCCTGTGGAGGTTTCTGCTTCTGGGGGGAATGACGGCAGGGTTGTGGACTCCTTATCCGGAGTAGCAGGTGTGGGTGATGTGGTGCCTGCTTCGGTGGGTGCCTCTGGAGTTAAGGTGGCTCAGGCTCCCTCTACTGTTGAGGCGTTGGCTGGGGCACCGGTATCGGCTGCGGCTGCTGTTCGGCTAAGGGGCCGGTTGTTTTGGTGCCGGAGATCTCGGGTGGTGTTGGCGTGGGTGATACCCTTAGCCTAGCACGGGTGATGACGAGATGCTCTGGCATCAAGAAGGATGTTGTGGCCATGGTGGTGGAGTGCCCCACTATGGCCGTAAAGGTGGTAGAGTTGGCCCAGAAGTATGAGGCTCTAATTTTAGAGCTCTCGGGGGCCAACGAGAGACTGAGGGGGAGATTGGAAGTAGTGTCTCAGGCCAGGAAGGCTGAGGTTGTTGTGCCCAGGTCTCCTGGGGTTGGTGTTTCCGGCCGGACAAGTGGGGAATTTAAATCCCTGGGTGTGCCGGTCGGAATTGACGTTATATCGAGGCCTTCGTTTGCCCAGGTGGCCAGTTCGGCTGCGGTGGTTGGGTCGGTGGCTGGTAAGACCCAGGCTAAATTGCCTGGTGTTAAGCCTGTCCCGACCTACTCATTAGTAGTGAAAGGAGGGAAGGCGGAATCCGCCTCTGAAGTCAAAAAGAAGGTAGTTGAGCAGCTTGTCCCTGCGGTTGGTGCTAGGGTCGCCAGTGTGCGAGTTGGTAGGGATGGCAGCGTCAGGCTGGAGACGCCTTCAGTTGCCGATAGGGATGCCTTCCTTAGCCATAAAAGGCTGGGGGGGGTGGGTTTAACGGCGGTCACTGGCAAGGGCAGGACCGTCGTGGTGCGGGGTGTCGAGAGGAGGATCTCGGCCTCTGAGTTCATGGGAGAATTGTTTATGAATACCAGCAAAAAATGTTACTTGAACAACTAAGAAATCTCACTGAACTACACGAAGATTACATTTCGAATGCAGATGAAGAAGATCTGAAGGTGGCGTATGTAACAGGCAACCAGTACAAAGGAATAAAACAAGATATCAATAGATTTCTGCACCAAATGGCATCAAATCTAGGTGATACCCAGAAATCTCAAGATATTCAACGAAAGTCATATGACTCAAGGCTTCCGCAACTAAAAATTCCTACATTCAAAGGGAATTTTCTAGAATGGAAGTCATTTTATGATCTGTTTTCTACCATCATCCACGAGAAGAGCAGTCTAAGTTCAACTGAAAAGATGGAGTATTTGAAGACTCATTTGGAGGGTGAACCTCTTCATTTAATTCAACATTTCACATTTTCGAGTGAGAACTACAACAGTGCATGGGAGATATTAAAGTCACGGTATAACAACGAAAGAAAAATAGTCTCAATGCACATTGATAAAATGCTAAGAGGTGGACAACAAGGAAATTCTCCATCAGCCAACACCATCAAAAACATTCTGGACGCAGTTAAAGAAGGGTTAGCTGCTTTAAACAACATGGGATTCGACACCTCATCATGGAGCCCAATAATTGTACACCTAACTACAAAAACTTTAGACACAGAGTCAAGAAATTTATTCGAACAAGGGCTTACAGAACCAAATAAAATGCCAGTTTTAAAGACACTTTTGGATTTCTTGGAAAGGCGCTACCAAGCCTTGGAAGTACTTGCTCCCGCAAGAAAAATACAAAGATCTGTTGATGAACCACGGCATGCAGTTCGGAACTTCCACATCGACTCGAAGTTGCTTCAATGTCACATTTGCAAAGGTGATCACGCTGTTTATACCTGTCCAAAATTTTTAAATTCCTCATTAAAAGAAAGGTGGCAACAATGTAAGCAGGCTAAACTATGCGTTAATTGCTTACGGCATGACAAGCAGTTTCAATGTTACAGCAAAAGAAATTGCCAGTATTGCAACAAAAAACATCATTCGTTTCTTCACATGGAATGGAAAGACAGATTTCCTCAAACAAAATCAACAGAACCAGCTCATAGGGACTCAACAAAAATGACGACACAAGTCAACCACGGTGAGCAGAATCAAAGCGTACTCATCGCAACCGCAATAATAAAAGTTAAAAACGAAGAAAGTCTTGGTAAAGGTATAACCATACGTGCACTAATTGATCCTGGCTCACAAGCTTCACTAGTCACTGAGTCTATTGCCCAAACATTAAGGCTTAAAAGGCAAAACGTTTGTGTTGAAGTTAGTGGATTAGGTGCAACAAACGCTGGAACTGCCAGGAACAAAGTAAACATTACAATAACTCCACGTTTTACATCAAAGTTTAAAATCCAAATAGAAGCTCTTGTACTACCCAAACTTACAAGACAACTGCCATCGAGAACAACGAAAAACATTGAAATTGGAAATTTTGATAAGCTAGAACTTGCTGATCCGTCATTTAATGTACCTGGATCTATCGACATGATTATTGGAGCTGATGCATTTGGTGAAATAATTCTTGACGGCATAAAGAGGAATGCTAGAAGTACACTGATAGCCCAAAGATCTCAATTGGGCTGGCTCATATCAGGACGAACAACAACAGAAGCAGCTTCCAATTACAGAGTTACAGGACTTGTGGCACAAACATCAATTGAGCAACAACTGGAGAAATTCTGGGAAATAGAAGAAGTAGCTCAACCAAAATATCAAAAGGAAATCGATAAGGAGTGTGAACAATTTTATAAAGATACACACTTCCGAAAGGAAAATGGGAAATATGTAGTAAAAATCCCATTTGACCGAGAAGCGATGGAACAACTTCATCTGGGTGACTCGAAAAATAAGGCAATAGCCAGATTTCGTCAGCTAGAAACAAAATTAAATCAGAATTTGGAATTAAAAAAAGAATACGAAAATGTGATCAACGAATTTCTTGAGCTGGGGCATATGATCGAAGCGGAGCCAAATCTTCCGCAGACCGACAGAACATACTACATGCCTCATCATGCTGTGATTAAGCCATCAAGTACAACTACAAAGCTAAGAGTAGTATTCGATGGCTCAGCTAAATCAACGACAGGAGTAAGCCTGAATCAGTTGATGATGGTAGGACCCAAGCTGCAAGATGACATCACAACCATATTGATGCGATGGAGAAAGCACAAGTACGTGTTTACTTCTGATATAGAAAAAATGTACCGCCAAATTGATCTACACAAGGATGATCAAAATTATCAACGTATCTTATGGCGAAGTTCCTGTGACCAACCCATAAAGGAGTACAAGCTGACAACTGTCACTTATGGAACAGCGTCGGCACCATATTTGGCAGTCAAGACTCTGCAACAACTAGCTGCAGATGAACAAAACAATTATCCAGTCGCCTCAGATATAGTCAAACATGACTTTTACGTTGACGATGTCATGTCCGGGCGGGACACAATCTCAGAATGCAGAAAGGCTCAAAAACAACTAAATGAGATGCTGAATAGAGCAGGATTTCATCTACGAAAGTGGGCTGCAAATGACCCTAGTCTCTTAGAACACATTCCAATCGAGTCACGTAGCCAGAAGGAAATAAATATAGTTAAGGATAAAACTATCAAGACCTTGGGAATCCATTGGAGCCCCCTAAGCGACACTTTTCAGTTTAAGCTTAATTCGCATCAAAATACTTCCAAGGATATAACGCTTACAAAACGAAACACGTTATCCGAAATAGCCAAACTATTCGACCCTCTTAGATGGTTGGCTCCAGTGACCGTTGGAGCAAAAATTTTAATGCAGCTCATCTGGAAATCAGAAGTCAGCTGGGATGATCAGCTTCCATTGGAACTTCAAAACCATTGGAATAAGTTAACTAAAAATCTGGTAGCAGTCGAAAAAATCAGAATCCCACGGTGGTTAGAAACCAGAAAAAATCAAAAAATCGAGCTTCACGGATTTTGTGATGCATCAGAAGCGGCCTACGCAGCGGTAGTTTACTCTAGAGTAGTTTTGCCAAATGGTCAATTCGTGACAGCTATCTTAAGTGCAAAAACAAAGGTAGCACCAATCAGGAAAAAACTTCCTCTACCAAAATTAGAGCTATGTGGAGCTCATCTATTATCAAAATTATTAGCAGATACAACACGAACCTATGGTTCACAAATCGGAGAAGTATTCGCCTGGACAGATTCAACAATAACATTAGCTTGGATAAGAAAATGTCCATCAACTTGGAAGACATTCGTAGCAAACAGAGTGTCAGAAATCCAGGAAGCAACCAAGCCGAAAAGTTGGAGACATGTACGATCATCTGACAATCCAGCTGATTTAGCGTCACGAGGCTGCCTGCCAGAAGAGTTAACGAACAACCAACTTTGGTGGAGTGGTCCAAGATGGCTGCAAGAAGATTCCGTTCACTGGCCATCACAAGAACAATGTGCATCAACATCAGAGCCCGATGTTCCGGAAGCGAGAAAGGTTATGACCTTAGCAGTCCACGAAGTCGACGACATAACAATAAGATTCTCCTGTTATAACAAATTAATAAGAATAGCTGCTTATTGCAGAAGATTCGTCAACAACTGCAAGATTTGTGTTAATCGCAAAAAATTGGGAACTAACTCCATAAATCATGAAATTGCGAAAGAAACGAGAAATTTGACTGTCAAAGAAATACAGGATTCTCGCAATGGCATTATCCGCTCAATTCAAGAGAGAGTGTTCCCCGAAGAGGTAACGTGTCTTAAAGATGGGAAAAATCTACACAAGAGAAGTAAAATCCTATCATTAAACCCAATCTTAAATAAAGACGAAATCCTGGTAGTGGGTGGTCGATTAGAAAATGCTAATATAACAAGTTCAGAAAAACACCCCTTCATTCTACCACACAACGAAAAATTTACAAATTTATTGGTTGAAAATGCACATAAGCGAACCCTGCACGGTGGTATTCGACTAACACTTACAAAACTAAGACAACAGTTTTGGATACTTCAAGCAAAACGAGTTGTACGACGAATAATCCATCAGTGTGTAAAATGTTTTCGCTTCAATGCACAATCAACTTCTCAGCAAATGGGAGTGCTGCCGGCTGCTAGAGTTACACCTTCAAGACCTTTTACCCACACCGGAATCGATTATGCTGGTCCCATCCAGGTACTGGTCGCCAAAGGACGAGGAAACAAATCAACAAAGGGCTACATAGCAATATTTGTTTGTTTAGCCACTAAAGCAGTTCATATCGAGCTGGTAAGTGATCTCAGCTCAGCAGCATTCCTTGCAGCCTTAAAACGCTTCACGTCAAGAAGGGGAATATGCTCACATTTTTATAGTGACAATGGTACTACATTTGTTGGAGCCAATAAAGAAATTCAACATCAGATGCAAGCCACAATAAGGCGATCCGAAGAAGATGCATCATCTAAACTTGTGATGGATGGAATCCAGTGGCACTTTATACCACCTGCCGCACCTCACTTTGGCGGATTATGGGAAGCTGGCGTTAAATCAACGAAATACCACCTAAAGCGAGTGATTGGAGACACAACGCTTACATTTGAAGAACTTTCTACCCTTCTGACACAAATAGAAGCCTGTTTAAACTCTCGACCACTTTCTGCAGTCGAAAATGATGTTAATGACACCACTATACTAACTCCTGGCCACTTTCTGGTGGGAAGTGCTCTAAACGCTGTACCTGAACCAAATATAGATGAGACAAAAACATTTCGCTCTAGATGGCAGCTTTTACAAAAAATGACTCAAGACTTTTGGAAAACTCGGTCTTCGGAATATCTGGTACAACTTCAACAACGGCAAAAATGAAGACAACATACAAATCGGTGACATTGTTCTTATTAAAGAAGATCGATTACCACCAACTACGTGGATGATGGGGAAAATATCAGAAGTTCATCCAGGCAAAGACAATGGAGTTCGAGCTGCAACAGTGTTTAGCAGAAATAAACACATAAAAAGACCGATAACAAAATTATGTCGTTTACCAATAGAAACAAAACAACACGAATCGCAACAAACAACAACAAAACACTCAATGGCTGTTACTACAAAAAATATAGCACCAAACGGAGCACACCCACTATTGTGGATTAGCATAGTGTTCGGTCTTTTAAACTTGGTTAGTTCCTTACCAAGCACTTACCAACACAAGGTAGAAATCACGCCATTTGAAAGTCAACCAGGAATATACTTTGAGGATGTAGGACGAGCAAGTCTCATTTCAAGCTCTTGGAAGACCATTGTCTTCTTCAACATGACAAACTATTGGTCTGAGTTTGACACCTACAAGATATGCGTTCAACAAATGGAGAAAATCTGCAAGTCAACAGTGCTACCAGAAGTGAAGTTAACTATGTGCGATGGAATACTAGGTCAATTTAAACGCCAACTTCAACAAATTGAGCTTAACAACGAAATTCTTGTACATGCAAATGATGACTCAATGCAACGACCGAAACGCTCTCCGTTTGACTTCGTTGGAACAATTACAAACGAGCTGTTCGGAATACTAGATCAACGGTTTGCAAAACAATACGAAGAAACAATTGAAGCCATTCAAGACAATGAAAAGCATGTAGTACAACTCATGAAAAACCAGACAACAATAATTGACTCAACAGTCAATATATTTAAAAAAGAGCATATGGAAACAAAGAAGGAGATTGAATTGTTGAGTACCATTGTACACAAACTCAGCAACGACACAGACAAGTACAACAATTTAAAACTGTTTTCTGCAACTGCTATAAACGCCATACTAATAATGTTGAACTATCAGTCAACACAAAACATATTGTTTGACATGGTTATGTCAACCCATAATGGTAGAATACATCCACTTATTCTTACAGTACAACAATTCAAACCAGAATTCATGACCACATCCACGCTCATTGATGATACCTGGAGAAAGGCATCATGAGTCAATCCTGCAACTTTACAAAACATTGAGTCCAAAAGGAAAAGTAACTGGTAGTAACATCATCATAGAGATAACTCTTCCTCTCCTGTATAACGAAGAGTTTAAAACTTACAAGATCTTACCAGTTCCTACCTTCAACAATGGAAATTTCACATGCATAATTCCATCCTCGGATTACTTGCTGGTAAATCTTCAAGGAAATCACTTTTATCCAATGAAAAAGGACGCATTTTCGCATTGTCAGAAGAGACCTTTAGATAACTATTGGTGTAACCTGCAACATCCAATATACACATCTGGAGCTTCCGTAAGCTCTTGCGAAATAAATATTATCCAACACAAAAGACAACTAATGGATTCATGTTTGACTAACAACATCCCGGCAAAGGCTTACTGGATCCAAATGCATCATCCAAATGCTTGGATATATAGTGTTCCAAATACTACAGTCATAAACATAAATTGTGACCTCAATCCGACCCCTACTATTCTAAAGGGTAGTGGAATATTAAAATTACCAGCAAGCTGCATGATCCATGACGAGACGATGACAGTTGTTGGAAGACAAACTGGTCCTTCGGCACTTGAAAATATTCTAAGATGGATCATGTTAATAATGAAAGAGTGTTTATCTCAAAAATTGGTGTCATTAACGCCATAAATGTTAAAGAGTGTATGATAGTTACAACATTTTCACTTAATAAAAATGAAAAGACGATAGCTAAAATCGAGAAGGTTACTGGCGACGTGAAAATTGCGTTTGCTAAAATAAATAGGATTGTACTAGTGCAAGGTGCAGGAGAGAAATTTGTCTTTCCTGACACGCGCCTTGAGTTAAATGATAAAGATTTTTGGGACGAAAAGCTCAACGCGTATGTTCTCAACGAAATAATTCGTACACGCGTTAAGAGCATGAAAGTGAATATGCTTGACGATAATATACGCTACGTGTGCACCATCAATAGGATAAGTGCACTGGAGTCGAATGATTTGGTAAGTACTCCGACTCATAAATAAAACCTTGATTCTCCATTGAGTAGTTTTTTCTGTTATTATAATATTAACGAACTCACTTGAAAATATTCTAAGATGGATCATGTTAATAATGAAAGAGTGTTTATCTCAAAAATTGGTGTCATTAACGCCATAAATGTTAAAGAGTGTATGATAGTTACAACATTTTCACTTAATAAAAATGAAGAGACGATAGCTAAAATCGAGAAGGTTACTGGCGACGTGAAAATTGCGTTTGCTAAAATAAATAGGATTGTACTAGTGCAAGGTGCAGGAGAGAAATTTGTCTTTCCTGACACGCGCCTTGAGTTAAATGATAAAGATTTTTGGGACGAAAAGCTCAACGCGTATGTTCTCAACGAAATTATTCGTACACGCGTTAAGAGCATGAAAGTGAATATGCTTGACGATAATATACGCTACGTGTGCACCATCAATAGGATAAGTGCACTGGAGTCGAATGATTTGGTAAGTACTCCGACTCATAAATAAAACCTTGCTTCTCCATTGAGTAGTTTTTTCTGTTATTATAATATTAACGAACTCACTTGAAAATATTCTAAGATGGATCATGTTAATAATGAAAGAGTGTTTATCTCAAAAATTGGTGTCATTAACGCCATAAATGTTAAAGAGTGTATGATAGTTACAACATTTTCACTTAATAAAAATGAAAAGACGATAGCTAAAATCGAGAAGGTTACTGGCGACGTGAAAATTGCGTTTGCTAAAATAAATATGATTGTACTAGTGCAAGGTGCAGGAGAGAAATTTGTCTTTCCTGACACGCGCCTTGAGTTAAATGATAAAGATTTTTGGGACGAAAAGCTCAACGCGTATGTTCTCAACGAAATAATTCGTACACGCGTTAAGAGCATGAAAGTGAATATGCTTGACGATAATATACGCTACGTGTGCACCATCAATAGGATAAGTGCACTGGAGTCGAATGATTTGGTAAGTACTCCGACTCAAATTGAAATGTCCGACCATAGGAAAAAGAGAAATGAAAAGAAGAAACCTTTGCCACTAAAAAGTGGTAAAGAAATGAAGAAAGACGACAAGAAGAAAAGAGTCGTCAGAGAAAATGAGAGTGTGCGCATACAGCGAGATGTCCAAAATCTCGTTTTAGAAGAAAATGAAAGAGTAGTGCCTCATGCAGGCACGTTTATTGAATCGATTGTTAACGATTTTTCGAGTAATTCTAGCGTAGTATTCGAAGAGGCTTCCTCTTCTGAAGAGGAGGACCATATGAGAGATTCTGTTGACCTCGTAGAGGTTTTGCGCAATGCCAACGTTTTGAAAGGTCATGTACCAAAAAACTTAAAGATCGAAGATCTAAAATTCTCTAAAAAGATATCAAGTACAAAATATCCTGATTTCAGGTGGGTTAAAACAGTAACTAGCAGGTTAACATCCTCATTTCTGCCGTCATTCAACCTCTCTGAGCAGTTAACTTCACTTAACTACAAAAGAGAGGAACAACCTATCCTACAATCAAATATTTCTTTGGAGATCGCTAGGGTAGAACAAGCGATAGTGCTTCAAAGAAGTCAAGAAAATATTTTGAGGGAAATAAAGACCCACAGAATACATCAGTACTCAGTTCTTGGGGCAATTGGAATTCTGATAGTAATCATCGCAATAGCCGCCATCATCTTCAAAAGAAATCAACCACCTAAACCCAGGAAACGATGAATAATTTTTAAACCATCCAAGGCGGCCAACGATATACAAATGTCTCAGACATCATTTGAAGAATCCGATTTCTGCGTTATTCAAGCTGAGGAGGCCCAGCATGTTGTGACAACAACAAAATGAGATACAAATGAGATACATACCTAATTCAAAACTGATACGACGCACGCAAATTTATTGTTCGATCAAATATCATTTTTTTATATTTAATTATTTGTTATGCTTAGTTGCATTTATTCATTTTTGTAAATATTATTGCTGTGAATATTATTGTAGAGTAAGCATTTTTTTGTATATAAAAGACGTGTTCTAGACTAATAAAATTCACTTGCTATTACAACGGCAACCTACAAGGTTTCTTTTATTAGACTTCCTCCCACCAGCGGTAAGGGGTCTTTTGAACTGAAACTTACTAAGAATTCAGTCTTAGTTTATGGGCTCGATTTGTGATGGCTGCATTGCCTGATGTCAGTTGGACTTTATTGTTGTGAGTGTGGCACTTGTAGCGCTTGTCTCAGTCACTTCTCTTGGAGTGATCTGGGTGTTTTTGGGGTATGTTGCTAGGTGTGTGCGTTTGATCATTGGCTTCTACCTCGGTCAGTGGTTGGGTGTACACACCTTGAGGTTGCTAGGCCTCGAGCGTTGAGGAGCTCATCTAGAAGTGACCTTCACGGTTGCGTAGCTCGACCGGAAGCTATATTCTGGTACCATGGGAGATAGCGGCCCATGGGGACAGAGGTTGTTTTCCGGTGTCATATGATGCCGGCTCCTCTGTCTCCTGCTATCTATGAGGTAGGCCCCCCTTGTGAGAGTATCATGGTGGCTGTGGTTACCCAAAATCGTGGGAACAAATGGCATTCGGGGATATTGGCGTTCTGCTAATAAACTTGAATGCAAGAGGTGTTAGATAGGCCTCGCTCCTCAGCAAGGTGTATGGATATGCCTCAACATATTCATAGAATTGCTACTGGGGCGGCAAGTGTTGCCTCAGGGCGTTGGTCGACGCTTAATTCTGACCTTAGGTGGGTAGGCCCGCCGCCAGATTAAGCCTTAATAGGCAGGTGCTGGCGTTAAGCTTATCTCGATCTGTTACTTCCGTATCAGTGTTACTTGCTGTTCATTCGGAGTGGAAGTTTAGACTTTTAGTGCGCGAGTTTTCGCAGTTTTTTGTGGTTATTTGGTGATTAAAGGTTTGTATAAGTGGATTTTTGGTAGTTCTTTGGTGTGATAAACCTGATTGGTTTATCGAAATATTGAAATTTGGTGAGAGAATTCCATTTTAATCATTGTATATTTCATTGGAAATTGTAGCATATTGGATTGAAGCCATTGTATTTGCATATAAAAGAATTTATTTAAAAGCTGAGCCCTCATTGGCTGTGCTGAGGCAAAATTTTTAAATTTGATTGGCTGGGCTATTTTCTAGTTTGTATTTTAGTTTTGTTGCATACTTTTAGGTGCTGTGCAACAGTGGGTTTGACAATTATCTAAACTTTTTTTGTTGCATACTTTGGGGTGACAGGTCTTGTTTTGGTGTTGGCAGGGCTGTGTCCGGAAAAAGTGATGGGGGAAAAAGGGGGACTTCGTCACCCTTACGTCGGATTTTGAGTCTGAGGTTGAGGAGGCTGTGTTTTAGCCTCCTCGACGAGGGTTTTGGGTGTGAGGGATTTCCTAAAAGTTGACTCAGTTAAACCAGTAAACTTGGTCAACGATAGGAAGAAGAAGCTGAGGAAGAAGAATAGATGCAGTAAATCTGTGGATGGGGTTGTGCGGTCCGTGGCTGAGGATTCTACCTCTGCCATGGAGTGCGAGACCACGACTGCGGCTGTAAGCGCAAGGAAGAGGCAGGTAAAGAAGAACATTTTGGACTCCTCTGCCTCTGATTCCTTGCGGGCTAAAAGGGTAGGTGGTGTGGTTCCTCCTTCTGGGGGGGGGGGGACGGTATTGTTGTGGACTCCTTGTCCGGGGTGGCAGATGTGGGTGGTGCGGTGCCTGCTTCGGTGGGTGCCTCTGGAGTTGAGGTGGCCCAGGCTCCCTCTACTGTGGAGGCGTTGGCTGGGGCACCCAGGTTGATCGCCCGGGGTTTGCATGGGTGTGTTGTGCAGGTGCTGCTATGTCGTTCTTGGTTTCAGGTTCACTGGGTATGACTCTGGGATTATTTCCATGAGTGAGTAACTGGTAACTTAGGGCGTGAAAGGGCCTGCTGTGTTATGGTTACAAGCTCACTCCAATGCTTTGTCTTGCTGTAGCAATTGCGCCTTTTGTCCTGGGATGGTATCTCAGTGGCATTGGGCTGATCCTACATTTGAACAAACTTGTGGACGGTCAGTTATCACACAATCATTTTTGTTTTGAATAATCTTTTGAATAATCATGTTACCATTGTAAATCGTTGTGCACAAAATGATTCATTGATTCATAAATAGAGCAATTAATGACTGCACCTGAATGTGCAGCGGTGGCTAAGGCATCGAATTGCATTTGGGTGGATTGAATTGAACGTTCATTCTGTTCAAATGGAATTCGAATCTTTGTCGTCATTCGGGCCATCATATGTGGGTTAATAATGAAATAGCATATTGATAACAAAAATCAAAATTGTAATAGGTGTAAGAGTGGGGATGAACCCAAATATTTGTAAGATAGATTTAAGTATAAATAGCCCTGATATTTCAAAATAAAAGTTAGTTTTAAAACTTATTTTGACTCTTTAAATTTCGGGTGACGACCTTAGAAGAAAACGATCGTGCATTTTAATGCTCGGGCTAAAATCGGTTCGATAACTTTGAATAATACTCGCAAATAGGGCATAGATACAATCATTACATTACAATAAAGAGGAGATTCACGGAAGTCAAGGAATACACTCGTGATTTATTTTGTAAAGTTTAATTTCTGACTATAAATTTATCAGAAGTGGAATTACCCTTCTAGAAAAAATAACACCCATTTAATTTTTCAAGAGTGTCTATATTTCCATATTTACCTTGCTAAAAACGAGTGGCAATCCACTCGTCATCGCATCAATCTACATGTCGCATGGGACGGATGATCCACCAAACGAGATGACCAAGGCGCTCGTCAAAGATGCACGTGATAAAAGATGGGACCTAATCCTGGCATGCGATGCAATCTCGCATCATGATCAATGGCAAAGTACGAAAACTAACCCACGAAGTGAGTCAATTCTTGAATTTATTAAAGAACATTACTTAGTTATAGGAAATACATGTAGGCAAAAAACCAACCTTCGTTACCAATACCAATAAATTAGTTTCAAGGTTAAGCACTAACAAAATGTCAGCATTTAATGTGCGGAAATCCATGTTTAAAGTCGAACATTAAACTAGCAGAGTGAGTTTGTGGTGGATATTTATTCACCATCAATAAGTTAAAACGAAATATCGCTTAGGAAAAATCGCATCATGTAAAAGTCGCGAGACTAAAATAGTTTACACGAACATAACACGCACCCTTACAATTTCTCATCTTCTGAATTTACCCCAATTGCACTTGACTACATCGAGAATAGCCAATACGGGCTATAAGTTGTCACACAAGTATTGCCCTTGGTGCAATTTCATTATACGGTATATTGCATTTAAAGTACAAGAAAGTAGGATTGAGTAACAAAATCGGAATGTTTTAGATCATCCAACTATGCTTTTTTTAATAAACGAGGCTACTTTTAGTACTAGTATTGTTACTGTTGAAAAAGATTGCAGCAACATCATAATAAAGGTACAAAATTCTTTTGACAGTTCTTTATCATTTCAATTTTTTTGTTTGTGGTTTGTATCGTGCTTTTTAATTTGTATCGTGAAACGTAAAACAGATCCAGTAACTGGACAGATGAGATGAAAACTCTTTTGATAGAAGTCATTAAACAGGCTGTCGAAATTATAGACAGCAAATAAAATAATTTGTGTATGATCCAAAGAAAGGTAGAGGAGTGGGAGAAGATGCGAGCCATATTCCAGGCGAATGGTTTCCATGTTACCATTAAACAAATAAAAGAACGGTGTAGCATATTTCGAGAAAAAAATTTCGAAATTCCAAACTCACAAGGACAAACCGGTGGTGGAACTTCACCACCAGAACATGATGAGTTTGACTCTGAAACGACTAGGCGGCATGAAGATAAGACAAATTAATCTTCAGCACAGCAAAGCCACTAGCATCAACCTCGACAAGGCGCTCGTCAAAAATGCACGTGATAAAATATGGGACATAATCCTCGGATGCGAGGCAAGCCCGCATCCTAATCAATGGGAAAGTACGAACACTACCCCATAGGAAATATAGGCAACGAACCAAACTTCGTTACCAATACAAATAAATTAAATTCCAGGTTAAGCACTAAGAAAACGTCAGAATTTAATGTTCGGAAATCCAGTGTAAAGGTCCAAGAGTTTCATTCAATGATAGCAGCTTTGTTGTGAATTTTTCTGAACTATTTACAATCGATGCAGACACCAAATTTTCATTCTGGGGGAAGAATGGCCGACAGAGTGATTTCTCTTTATACTAACACTCTATCTAAAAAATTGTTTAAATTTGTGTTAAAAAGTGTTGAAGTATAAAAACTAATTTGAATTGTGAATAATTGGAATAAGTTAAATTGTTGTCGAGTTGCTCAGAGAAATCGCCAGCAGAATATCAATCAACAAGATCAGGATGAACCACAGCATTTACTTAGTGCGAATATTGCTCAACCTGAAGTGATCTTGCCATCTGAACAACATAGAATACAATCTTCTATATATAAGCGCGTTTTGATAACGGAAAGAAGATAACTGGTTACAATAATCCTGAACGGTTTCGATTTCCGGAACAAATAAGGGAAAGGTTATTAATCGACCATAAATTATACATACCTGACAGTTCGGGAATATGCAATTTTCTTCTTACATTACCTGATTGGAACATTTTAGTAGAAAATAAAGCAATTTGTGATTTTTCTGGCCAACAATGAATGGATGATAAATGCATTTCTATAGAAATGCACTGCGCTACAATAGGTACGCAGGCAAATAGGAAAATGAACTCCTCCTGAGAGAGTTAAATCTAATAAAAAAAAAGAAAGACTTACTAGCCAAAGAAAATGAACTCTTAAAACAACAGATGGGGTTGAAGAAAAAACAAAAAACAACGAAGCGAAGACACAGATGACCAAGAAGAGAGAAAATACAACACTTACAAAGATATGCTGCCCGAGTTCGATGGTGGAGCAGTGATGCCAGATCGTGGGTAATTACCCATTTCGTGGGCATTTCAAGTCTCCAAACTAGCTAAAAGGGCAAAAGAGCGTTTTCTTACCTTCTAGAACAAAAAAAGTGATATTTTAATTCTACAGACTATTTGATAAAAAAAAATTTGTTTTATTTTTCTACCAAGTTTATTTATACATCGTTGACAAAAAAAATTAAAACTTTAAACGAATCCATTCAGATTCTCTGACTGAACGCGCTCATTTTAACTTTTCTGAGTCTGAATGCAAAAGAAACGTCAAATGCCAAATAAAAAATTTGTGTCATTTGTACTGTTTGGTATTTCTTTGAATGGAAGTTTATTTTTGTTTGTGTTATTGAGAATTTTTGTGAGCAGGTATGTTTTCTTTTCTTTTATTTTTTAATTCATTGTGTAACACGACTAAACTCAACGTTTCATTTTTTATTTTTTATTTTATTTGTATTATTTTCACTTCACATTATATAATTTCTATTTCCTAAAGTATGCAATGAATTATATTATATTGAATTCCTCTTATTTTCATTTTGTATTATATAAATTATAATTACCTACAAGTATGCAATGGAATTTTAAATTTATACGCAAAAGTATTATAACTAGTACTAAGGAGTTGATTAGCTTATTATTAAAAGCTTTAATAACAGACACATGTGTCATGTAAAGAATTTCATGCGAAAGCTCCCTCAAAAGAAGTATAAAAGGGCTGCGCGATTAGAGGAAGATGCTCTTGTCAATCGAGAGTTTGGGCTGACAATCTGGTATTCGGGTACTTCCAATAGCAATTGTCAGTTCACACTCCCTGCGCGACTAACGTAATTTAAAGTCTATAATCTTTGGCTTTTGCCATATTGATTTACCCTTTTAGTTTGGTCATTTCAACAGGTACGGCGGTCTTCGGACAGCTTACCCGTGGATGAGCGAATTCAAAGGCTTGCTTAGTTTACCTTTAAGCTCGGTCATTTCAACAGGTACGCCGGTCTTCGGACAGCTTACCCGTGGAGCAACGGATTCAAAGGCACACTTACTCACTCACTTAATTTCTTACTTGATTATATTGTTTGCTTTAATCGTTACAAGAGTTTTGTATATTTTGTTTTAAATAAAATTAAATTTTTATATTAATATAACCTTCGGCGTTTTCCTGTTGGACTATAAATCGAAGTCACCCACTTAAACCCAAGCTCTAACCACCAACATCTTTTAGCAGTTTCATTGGCGCCCAGCTGTTACATTGGCACCCAACTAGTGGCCCGATTTAATCCAACGACAAGGTTTTCGCTACGTTAACACGTCACAACGGAACGAAATAACAAAAACTCCCGAAGAAGTGCACGCATAGCGGCATTGCAAACAACGAAAGAAGAATCTGACGAGTCTAAGGTGATCCACAAAACATCCTACGAAGAAGTCAAAATGGCCACATCTTTCAGCTGAGCAGCTTAAAGAATTGATTGGAGCAAAAGCCACAATGCCATCGAGCAAAGGCAGCTTCAGCCATTGTATGGAACGCTTCCGAGGTGAAAGAGACCCAACAGTCGTCGAAAATTTCATTTCGACTATAAGTATTTTCAAAGATATAGAGAGGATCTCTGATGAAGACGCAATTAAAAGCTTTCCACTTTTACTGCAAGATAGTGCTGCAACATGGTGGAAAGGTGTGCAAGAGGAAGTAACAACCTGGCAAAGCATCATCTGCTTATTACGCAACAACTACGCTCCATATAAGCCAGCGTATAGAATTTTCCTTAAGCTATTCGAAAAGAAACAAAAGGCATCTGACCCTACAGATGAGTTTATCGCCACTAAAAGAGCATTGTTTTCTCAGCTTACTGAACCATTCCATTCGGAATCTATGATGATTGATATGGTTAATGGATTATTGGGAATACACATCCGTGATGGAGTTCTTCGCGACAGCATCAAGACCTTCAAAGAACTTATTTCTAAGGCAAGAGCAATAGAGCTCTCGATCGCTGAGAAACTATCCCAGCACACCACTGATGTCCCAACTGAGATGGCTGAAAAGAAGAAAAAATGCAATTTCTGCAAACATACAGGTCACAACATAAGCGAATGCCGGAAAAAGGAGAAGTTTGATCGATCGAAATCACAACCCGTTTCTGAACCTACAGAGCCAAAAATCCACTGTTACAAGTGCAAAGCGCCTGGTTTCATTCGCTCCAATTGCCCAACCTGTAAAGAACTACCAAAGGGACCAACGACGGTTACCTTCAACTGTATGGAGACCACGCTAAGCGCAGATCTGCCAACAGTACCCATTGATTGCCACGGTAAAACGGGATTAGCATATTTGTACACGGCGGCTCGCACAAGTGTGGCTGGAAGGCAATTGTTCTTACACCTTCTCAAGAACGGAACCCGCTTCTGAGGCAAGTGCTGACGTCACATTGGCTGATGGTGATACAAAAATGCAAGATGTCTACATGGGCGAAGCAAGCATTTTAATAGGAAAACGTTTGAGGCCAATTACATTTCTGGTTTTACCAAGAGCCACTGATAATCGTACACTGATTGGAATCGACTTTTTGGAAGAAAACGGCATAGTGCTCGATTTGGGGCAACGAATGTGGTATTTTGGAGATCAAAAGGATGAATGTTTTGACTTTTACGACACATCCAATACCAAGGTTCTGAAAAACAACACTGAAACCAATATGAAAATATTTGAACCAATTTCACCCATTGGAGATACGCCGAAGCACATCCATTTGACAACAACGGAAATCGTGCCAGATTCACCTACGAAAAAGATGCAACAACATACGTCTGCTTTCCTGGAATGGGCACAGAGCAGAAGTAACATATCACCGCTTGCTAAAACACCAAGGTCAGAAGAATATTTCGGACCAAGAACACCAACAAAAAGGCATAGAACTGACGGAAATGATTATTCGCCACACTCTATGCAATGAAGTCACACCTGACCGTATAAAAGATCAACTGAATCTATTTCCAACCATAGTCCCACTAGAAGACAATGACGAGATCCAGCTTGAGTCCTTTTTCACGGAAATCCTCACAATTGAAGTCAAACTACGAAAAGACGAAGCCGTTGACTTAAGTGCCATTGAACGGGATACTCTCAATTCACTACTGATAAAAGAGGAAAAGGTATTCTGTCCATTGTCCGAACCAACGCCATTTGCAGTTAATGCTATAGACACCGGAAATCATAATCCGATAGCAACAACTCCTTACCGACTCTCACCCAATAGAAAGGCTCAGTTGAAAGTCGAACTAACAAAACTGTTAGAAACAGAAATCATAGAAGAATGCGAATCTCCTTGGGCAGCACCTGTTGTGCTCGTACCTAAAAAGGATGGAGGCATACGAGTCTGTATAGACTATAGACAGTTAAATAGTATAACCGTCCCCGATAGATACCCTTTACCGAGAATCGATGATCTCTTACATGCCACGAAGAGAACGGCTTTTAAAAGCACTCTTGATCTACAGTCTGGGTATTATCAAATACGGCTATCAGAAAAAGATATGGATAAAACAGCATTTATTACACCATTTGGTATGTTCCGATTTAGACGCATGCCTTTCCGGTTAAGAAACGCCCCGGCCACTTTCCAAAGGCTCATGGATCGATTTCGAAATGGACTCACCGACATGGTCCTTTTAACATACCTCGACGATTTAATTATTTGCTCCAGCACTTTTAAAGAGCATATTGAAGATCTCACGCGTATTATTGAGCGCTTGAAAACTTTCAAACTAAAGGTGAATAGAGAAAAATCCAACTTTTGTTGCGCAACGGTAAAGTATCTTGGACACCTCATCACAAATGAAATGAAAAAAAGAAAAAACATCTGCTATTTCAAGTCGAAAAGAACCAAGAAATGCGAAACAAGTGCTGTCATTTTTGCAAACTTGTTCATGGTACCGACGCTTTATCCAAAATTTTGCCGGTATATCCAAACCCTTAAGTAACCTCACGAAGAAGGACACTACTTGGAAATGGGGAACCGAAGAACAATCATCATTTGACACACTGAAGTCATTACTCACAAGTGCACCAATATTAAAACAGGCCAGTGATGAAAAACCCTTTTGTCTAAAGACTGATGCAAGCAGCTATGCCATTGGGGCAGTTTTAGTCCAGGGGGAGAAAACCGATGAGCATCCCATCGAATATGCTTCGAGACTACTAACCATCGCTGAAAGAAACTATTCAACCATCGAGCGTGAAGCGTTGGCTTTAGTCTGGGCAGTCAATAAATTTCGAGGATACATCGAAGGAGGAGAAGTAACCCTGGTAACTGATCATCAACCATTAAAGTGGCTTATGAGCCTGAAATCACCTACTGGTAGATTAGCAAGATGGGCATTGCAGCTACAGCCTTATAATTTTCGAATCGAGTATACGCCCGGAAGAACCAATATCATCGCTGATATGCTATCACGACCCCCATGCGATAATCCGCAGCACACTGAATCACAATGTGAATTGTGCGCATTTCAAGTAGACTTTACTACAAGAAAAGCAAGTGAAATCAGGGAAGCTCAGCTGCAGGATGAACAACTTAAAGGGATAATTGATTCATTTGAAAACAGCACTGAAGATATTTCCAGATGGACTTCCCGAGGCTACTTGCTCACCGACGGTATCTTATATAGATATTCACCAGAGTCTGACGCCGAAGACGCTCAACTCGTAATACCATCTCAGGAACGAGATAAAATATTGAAATATTACCACGACGATGTAACCGCCGGTCATTATGGTATCGACCGAACTATCCAAAGGATCACTTCTAGATACTTTTGGCCTGGAATGCGAAGAGACATCTCAAGGTATATAGGAAACTGTATACAATGCTTACGATACAAGCCTAGTAACTTGAAGCCAGCTGGTCTATTGCAGACTGTATCCAGCAACAAGCGCTTTGAAATATTAGCGGTAGATCTGTTTGGACCACTACCTTCTACACCGGAAGGATTTAAATGGATTCATATAAGCGAAGACCTAGCCAGCAGATGGGTGGAGCTATTTCCACTAACTGAAGCCACAGCAGAGAAATGTGCAGTAACCCTGTTAAATGAAGTATTCCTTCGATATGGTACTCCTCGAAGATTGTTAACAGACAATGGTTCGCAATTTATATCCGCATTAATGCAACAACTTACCCATTGTTTAGGGATTGAACAGACCCTAACCCCAGTTTACCATCCGGAGGCGAATCCCGTCGAACGCAAGAACCGTGGTCTGAAGACTCAACTCAGCATTCTCGTAGGAAATTGTCACACAACCTGGGCTGACGATTTGCCCTCGATAAGATTTGCAATGAATACTTCGAAATGTCAAAGTACGGGATATTCAGCTGCATATTTAACATTCGGACGCGAACCAAGAACATTTGACGACATCCAACATGATCTAAAAAGCATTACACAAGCTGAAAATTTCATTCCGCAGATCACACCTAAACTATTGCGTCTAGCTGATGTAATCCAAGATGTAAGAGAAACCGTGGAACGCTCCCAAGATCACAACAAACTCTACTCAGACAAGAAACGACGAACTCCGCCAACCCTACAAATCGGCGATTTAGTGTTAGTCACCACCCACGTACTCAGCAAAGCGACTACGACCACGACTACACTCAACGTTTCATTTTTTATTTTTTATTTTATTTGTATTATTTTCACTTCATATTATATAATTCTATTTCCTAAAGTATGCAATGAATTATATTATATTGAATTCCTCTTATTTTCATTTTGTATTATATAAATTATAATAACCTACAAGTATGCAATGGAATTTTAAATTTATACACAAAAGTATTATAACTAGTACTAAGTAGTTGATTAACTTATTATTAAAAGCTTTAATAACAGACACATGTGTCATGTAAAGAATTTCATGCGAAAGCTCCCTCAAAATAAGTATAAAAGGGCTGCGCGATTAGAGGAAGATGCTCTTGTCAATCGAGAGTTTGCGCTGACAATCTGGTATTCGGGTACTTCCAATAGCAATTGTCAGTTCACACTCCCTGTGCGACTAACGCAATTTAGAGTCTATAATCTTTGGCTTTTGCCATATTGATTTACCCTTTTAGCTCGGTCATTTCAACAGGTACGACGGTCTTCGGACAGCTTACCCGTGGATGAGCGAATTCAAAGGCTTGCTTAGTTTACCTTTAAGCTCGGTCATTTCAACAGGTACGGCGGTCTTCGGACAGCTTACCCGTGGATGAACGGATTCAAAGGCACACTTACTCACTCACTTAATTTCTTACTTGATTATATTGTTTGCTTTAATCGTTACAAGAGTTTTGTATATTTTGTTTTAAATAAAATTAAATTTTTATATTAATATAACCTTCGGCGTTTTCCTGTTGGACTATAAATCGAAGTCACCCACTTAAACCCAAGCTCTAACCACCAACATCTGGATCCAAACACAAAGCAAATTTAAAGTCGATTAAGATAACACCTGGAATCAAAACAGCATTTTCAAAAAAAGATAAAGGCACAGAAAAAACAAAAGCCGCAGAGAGAGATAAAACTATGTGCTTTTTTTGCTGAACATAACGTTGCCACTGAAATTGTTGAGCATCTTATTCCTTTACTGAAAGACATTTTTTCCGACTCGCAAATATTGTTAAATGTTAAATTGGGTTGAACTAAATGCTCCCAAGTAATAAAAAATGTGCTTTCTGCTGTGGAGGAGAAGGAGCTAGTAAATATATTACAAAAAACTAAATTTTCAATACTAATTGATGAAAGCACTGACATAACTAACACTAAACATCTGTGCTGCCTAGTACGATTTCTCGATCCCAATAATGGAAAAGATGTGACGAAATTGTTAGAAATGCTTAATATAAACGCAATGGACTCTGGAGCAAATGCATTATTTGATGGTTTTTCGAAAATGATGACAGCTAAAAAAATTCCATTTACAAATATTACTGGGATGGCCTCAGATAATGCATCTGTTATGGTCGGTAAGCGAAATTCATTTTACATTAAATTAAAACAAGTATGCCCAAATATATTTCTCATGAAATGTATATGTCATTCGTCAGCTTTAGTTGCCTCATATGCCTGCAGGGAACTACCAAAAGAGTGTGAAGAGCTTATGCGAGGAGTTTCAACATATATTTCTGAAAGTGCCAAAAGTTCAGCTGAGTTAGTTGAATTCCAAGAATATTTCGGTGTCGAAGTAAAAAAATCCTGAAGCCAGCTAGTACACGATGGCTTTCTATGCATTCTTGTGTGGTTAGACTTTTCGAAAATTGGGATGTATTAAAATCTTATTTTCAACTAGCTTCATTTGAAGACAAACGAAAAAAATCTGATAAGATTCACGAAGACCTTGAAAGTAACAAAATTAAGGCATACTTTTATTTCTTAAAATATTCACTTCTTTTTTTTAACGAGTTTAACTTTATCAAACCTGAATTTTTTGTTCTTGAATGGGATGATCAACTTGCTATATTAAAAGATCCTAGTAGATATGTTATGAATGACTTGAACAGTATAAATATGGGCCAAGAATTTGAAAACATTTTAGCTGAACTCGATGCAAATGAGAGGTTAGAGTGAAGGCAAAACTGTCTTAGATTTTATAAAACTGCGATTGCTGAAATGGTAAATCGCTTACCATTTGAGGATAGTTCAATGGTTCAAATGGAATTTTTAAATCCGACTATAGCATTTGACGTAATAAAAAGTAGCAGTGTGTCTATTTCAGCTATTGTAAACAAAGTCGATCCCAGCATATTAAATCAATCAAACGATGAGTACAAAAATATGTCTATTCTTTTGAGCGAAGATCAAAAGTCTTCCTTAAGAAAATTATCCATCGATGAAATGTGGCATGAAATATGCAATTTAAAAAATTTCAATGATTAAGTCTTGTTTCCAAACATAGCTAAAATTGCTAAAACAGCGTTGACTCTACCTCACTCAAATGCGGAGGCAGAACGAATTTTTTCAATCGTAACCGATGTAAAATGTAAAAAAAGAAATCGGTTAGGAAAAGGAATGGTAAACAGCATCTGTATTATAAGATCATCATTTCAATCAAAGAATACTACTTGCTTTAATTTAGTTGTAAATGAGAATCACTTATCATTTCACAACTCAAAAAATGTATATGCTTTATCAGTTTAAACAACTTTTTTATCCTATTATTTTACCTTATCATTAATATTATTTCTTCGTGCAATGAATGTACTGTTTTTGTATGTTTTATGTGTTTCTATATGCATTTTCTTGTGGGAAAAACCGAGGGATTTTTTTCTACAGCGCGTGGGTAAAAAGGGTATTTTTGATCATCATCGTGGTAAACTGTCGGCCTAAAGTCTGGCATCACTGTCGTGGAGTAAACTTTCAAATTTGGCTGGCACAACTAAGAAGCGCAGAAAAAGTATACAACATCGAAAAAAATATTCTGCGAAAACTACTAGTCAGCAAATTAAAGGGGAAGGCCCAACAGTGGTTATTTTCAAAACCGAATTTTGCTGAAGAAAATCTCGATGATTTGCTCCGTGAGATGACGGAGATGTTTGGCAGCAAAGAAGCAAGTTAACAATGAGGCGAAAATTCGAAGCACGAAAATGGCGATACAACGAAACATTCCATGATTATTACAACGATAAGGTGGTGCTGTCAAATGGAATGGGCATCGAAGAGGAAGAATTTATCGAATACGTGCCGAAGGTATCGGCGATACTAATTTAAGGCTATATGCACTCGTGAATAATTTCAAAGATCGGTCGCAGCTACTTCGGACACTTGGTAAGGTGGAACATCCCAAACCGAATAACACACAAGTAACGTCAACAACGATGAGTCAACGAAAAAAAAGAGGGGCCAAGGTGCCACAACTGCAACTCCGTTGGATACATGGCTACTGAGTGAAGAAGGTGTGGCTCGATGGATGAAGTTGATTCTCTTATATGCACCTTCGGAGCGCCATTCCAGAACATTTGGTACAATAACTGTTTCCAAAAATCATTCAAGAAAATGGTTTCATGCCAACTTGCGAGGTAATTGTTTGCTTTTGAACATCATGCAAACACTCCTGTTCTAACAATGACACAGTGTTCTACACTGCAAAATTCAGATTCAAGGACAAATTTACCATCGGATGGGAGCTTTCTTGCCAGTAAAAGAAGATGCAAACCAATATATACAGGTGTACTTCATTTCGTCGCAGGATGATCAAGTCAAAAGGCGGTACAGAGGGCAAACAGGAGTGACAGAAAATGTCATTAAACAATTGCAAGAATTATTTAATGAACACAACGCTTTGATTACGATGTTAAAAACGGCGATTGATAATATGAACATAGACGATCGCAGAAACAAACAAAATCATGTTCAGGTGTTTACAACATAAAGTGTAATGACTGCGATAGATTTTATATTGGACAGACAGGGAGAACATTCAATGACAGGTTTTCGGAGCACTTGCCAAAGGCCAGCACAAAATAACTCGTTATGCAGTGCATTTAATCGAAAACAACCATAACTATACTGACTTTGATCATAATCTGACATCAATGCACATATGCAAGAAAGGGAGGATAATGGTTGCATTAGAAGAGTTTGAAATATATAAAGCGAACAAAAAAGAACAGGACAACATTTTCAACGATAAATTACTTTTCAAAACGAATGGACTATACGATGCAGCATTAAAATACAACACAAAACAAATGAAGACAGATATATACAATAAATATGCACCGGCTATATATAAAAGAAAAAACAAAAACAACACCAAAATACAGCAGACAAAGAAGAAAAAGAAAAAACAACAATTCTCAAACTCGCAGTTCGCCCTGAAGATGAAATAATTCCGAAACGCGTCGCGACAAAATATAAAAAACACAAACAAAAAAGTTGTGAAAATATTTATATAATTAAATAAAAAAATAAAAACCAATTTAAATAATTTTAAGTTTTTCATTTATCTGACCGCAGATTTGTCTTTAAACCTGATAGCGCTACAGCTGGAGAAATAAAAAATTATTTAATTTAAATATTTAAATTACATTAAATTCAATTACACTAGCAAAACAAAATAAAATATAATGAATCAGTTGAATAGCATTTGAATATATTGAATGTTTTTTTAACAAACAAAATTTGACCATCGAGGGAAATTTTACAAAAAACTGAAAGCGGTGCCGTGAAATAAGGCCAAGTGAAATAAGGCCAAATTTCTACGTTTGGCCTTATTTCACTTTGTCAAATTGAAATAAGGCCAAACGAATTCACTAATCTAAAGTGAAATAAGGCCAAATGCGCAAGAGTCAACGGTCCTTTTTTTTAAGGAAAATTATCTCCCATTTGGCTACCGATCTAGCAGGCATAATGTGAAAAAAATATTGTTTTTTGGTATTACGGTAAATATTTCCTCAATGCCATGTTACAAGTTTGCATTCCTTTCATTTGCATACATAGTTTCAAACGCAACGTGGCGCAATGGAAAATTCCGGTGAACTCATATACGTATATGAATTGTGTGAAGGGTTAAGAAAAGGCAGTAAAGTGCTATACATTCCAGACGTAAAACAATTGTATAGATTTAAATGTAATTCAAACATGTGTAAGCGATACGTGTGCTACAATAAAGAATGCAGTGCAAGTGCAATTATTGACTTAGGAAACGAAAATTTGATACGAATCCCGAAATCTAGTGCCGCGCATAATCATCCCACTAACGAAAACCTAAGAACAAAAATGCAAGTGATTAGTGAGATCAAAAGAGAGTGTGCAAATGTTTCTTTAAAAAGAAGCGGCATTCGGGAAGTATTTGACGAAGTCTGTGCAAAGGACAATGAAAGTGCCATGCAGGTATGATGACCAAGGTGCTCTTTGGGCTGCAGTACATACTCCTTGTATGGAACTGGTTCATCAAGTTACCTTCATGTAATATACATACATATGGATGTACATATTTACGTGCATTGAACTGTACTCCGTTTAATGTTTTAATTTTATGCTCACGTGTACATACTGTGTTTATTAAATCGTTTCTGGTGTCCTTTCGAGCATAATTTATCATATTCTCCTTTTTTACAAATCTGGATACCTTACTTACAGGTTCAATTCGGAAAAGTACGCAGGCAGCTTATAAATATTAGGAATAAATCGTTTCCAAAAGCTACAGCTACGCCAAAGGAGGTGTCGAACCTATTTAAAAGTGAAAGCGTAATGTGTAGTTTTGGGATGCCACGATATAAAAATAGCGAACCGTTTTACCGGGGCACAGTCGTTGAGGAAACTTTTTCTTATTCGATTTTTTTGTCTCCGACCATTGCAACTGCAATCCAAAAGTTATGTGGCGCAATTGCCCGAAACTATCTTTTGGATGGCACCTTCCGTGTTGTTCCATCTTGCGGCTATAAGCAGCTGTTAATTGTAAACTTCGCCCATGACGACGAAATAGAATTGTTTGCTATTATTTTTTTTCAATAAGAAAAACTAAATGCCTGAGTATGTGTACGCTAAAAGAAACTGATAAAAAAATTGTTTAAAACACAAATAAATTGAAATTTTTTTTTTTTTTTAAACAACAACTTATATGTAGTTAGTTATTGGGCAAGTAATAGCAAGAATTTCGAAAATTCATTTCAGGTTTACCCATTCATTTACATTCTCATGACAAATAAAACAGAGCAAGCGTATCTTCATGTATTTAAATATATTGCAGCAAATTTGTTTCAATTGAAACCAAATTCGTTTGTGTCAGATTTTGAGAAGGCTTTGAGGAACAGTCTGCAAAATGTTTACCCCATGGTTAAAGGCACTACATGTTGGTTCCACTACTGTCAAGCACTTAGAAGAAAGGCTTGTAAAATATCAGCATTTGTGGGATCACTTAATAAAAACAAGGAAGCCAACCGACTGTTTCGAAAGTTGTTAGTTCTTCCACTTTTGAGGCCTGACGATATTTTTCCAGCTCTTGAATTACTGGAGGAAGAAGCAAATGGGACGCAGTTCAAGAAAAATAATGAAAATATATTCGCAGACTTTTTATTATATTTCAAAAAACAATGGATGGAAAAGGTATTGTATTTTAAATTGGTTTGAAATATATCTTATATCAGTAAGCATAAATTAATATTAATACATATGTACATATGTATACAGGAAACCCCTCCAGTTTTTTCTGTTTTCAATGCTCCAATGAAAACAACAAGTGCTCTCGAAGGATACAACAGTCGGCTAAGCCGAAAGCTTACAAAGCATGGTAACTTTTTTAAGTTCTTAGATTGCTTGCTCGACGAGGATAGAATTAAATCCAGAGAGTTCATCATGTCCTTAGATGGGACTTTTGAAATTTTTGAACCTCCTAAGAAACGAGTAAAGGACAAGCAGGCACATATTGAAGCAGCTTTACAAAAATTAGACAAAAAAATCATTTCCATCACTGATTTCCTAAATCAGATGACCAATGATCATAATAACATACTTGCTGAAGATGCTTCAAAATTGACACTCTGCCGTGATGAAGATGAAGAAGTTCAGGAAGTTGATGAACAAACGCTAAATGCTGATGAAAACCAAATTCTTTGCGTGATTTGTTCCGAGAATGCTCGAACTATACTCCTGCAACCGTGTAATCATTTTAAATTATGTTTAAATTGTTATACACGGTTGTCGGAGAAGTACATGAAAAATAACACTCCGATTCTGTGTCCAATTTGTTGGCAAATTGTCGAAAATAGTACACGAATTTTTTCATAAAAGTTTATACTGAAGCATTATATTGACAAGTACATACATATATTTATGCACATATGTACGAATATATATAAATTTTCATTCAACTATACATTTAAAATAAAAATATTATAACAATTGAGTCAAATGTGTTCACTTTATTCATTTCAAACTTCTTAGGATGGTAATTGATTTATGTCGGGTAAGCTAAATTAAAACTAATAGAAAGTGAAATAAAGCCAAATTGGCCTTATTTCACTTTGACAAAGTGAAATAAGGCCAAACGTAGAAATTTGGCCTTATTTCACGGCACCACTGAAAGCAACTAAGCTTCAACGCGTACAACGACAACATAATTGCCGCCTGATATCCATTTTTTGTTGGTAAAACGGAGTAAAGCGGGGTTCATCTAGTAAATAATGATACTGAACCAACGATGACCGTCAATTTGTTAACTGGTCACCAGACACCATTTGGTCGAAATCACTTAATTTATTGTATTCATTTATTTTTACGCACGATCAGCAATTCTTCCTCACTCATGCAGTTATTTGCTTTATTTGTTCACCTATATTTTATTTTTTGTTTATTATGGGAAAATGTTCAATTTTGTATTGTTTATTGTTATTTTACATTTTATGCTAGAATAAGTGTTAATGCGAACGCACCTTAACTATTATGTAGGTAATTCACGCCTAGACCCAAGGAGGGAGCCACTAAGATATAAATGTCACTCATAGATTAAAAGGACAGCGCATCAAGGAAAACTGCGCAATATATAGAAGACAGAATTCAACGCGTCGAAACCATTTGGAAACAGTTTCAAGACAACCACAAGCAAGTAGATTAAGTGCTGAAACATGACACACCCTATGTCGCAGGAAAAACCATTGAAAAGGTTCAAGAGCTCTACAACGAGTTAATGACAATTCTCCGAAGCATTAAAACTACAAAGAATCAAGATGTTGAAGGTCATAATTGTTGAAATTTCAAACGCACTTTATTGAACAATCTTAATAATGGACTACTTGCTGTTTTTAATTTTGATATCCATTTTAGGAATTAAAGAATGTTTTATTTATCCTGAAATAGGTAATCATAACTGGAGGGAGGTCAATCCATTTGCTTTTAAATGTCCACTAGGGTCTTTAAGACCCTATCCTCTGGATTTTTAATTGGGAATTTAAATTAACACGCCCTAAACATCAGGTGAAAACCACAGCCCGAGGTTATCTCTGTCATAAAATCGAATTGCTTTATGTGAACAAGGCATATTCTTTACGTACCCTGAAACCAAAAAGGCAGTAAATCAACCAGTAACGGAATCGGAATGCAGAACGGTTATAGATTTATATACACTGGAGGGGGAGGAGATCATCAGTTATCCTCCATTGGTATGTAGTTGGATGAACACGAATACAGAATCTAAATCTATCATAAGAGTCATGTTATACATGACCCATATTCTGGTTCATTTGTTGATCATATTTTCTTAGGAGGAAGATCATCCACCAATGTAGCTGCTAATAGGAAAAACCTGTTCTTCAGTGGACAAAATAACAGGATTAATCTATTTCAATACCTATTCTCAAAGGGATCAGTTAGATCAAGCTGCTAATTTATGGTCTAAAACATTCAGGCAGAAATCATTTGATTTCTTTTGTGGTATGAATGGAATAATATTTAAGGATGGAGTGTGGCTCAATATTAATATAATCAAATATAATCAACAGGTTATGGGCCCAGTCCTATGAAGAGTGTATCGTATGCCAGCATACGAGTGTATTTAAGAGAAAGCTATATTTTTATATCTCATATTTGTCTCTCTTTATTTTTATACATAAGCTAACGCGCAAGCTAAATGATGTTAAGAAGTAGTTTTTATGAGTAGTCTGGGTTTGACTCTTCACCAAGTCAGTCGTTGTTATACAAAGGTCGATAGCTACCGAAAGCCATCCTGCGAGCTAAGTTATATTGTTGTGCGAGCTTATTATCAACTGCGAGCTAATAAATGTTGGGGTTTTTTTAAACGTATTTTTCCCAACAATAAAACGTGTCTGTTTTATTTCTATCGGTTGATTTTATTTTAGATTATTTTTTTTTCTTAGTCAAGTATCGTCAAACGATACATTATGGTCCGTATCGAGTCCGGATATGCGTTAAGCGACCTATAGATATAGTCCGCGAGCTAAAAAGTTTTATAAGTGCGCGAGGAAATGGAAATGTAAAAATGTGCCAGCTTAAAAGTTTCTAATAAAATGTGGTAGCTATGTGCGCGAGCGGATAGGAAAGCCACAATATTAATATTTGTAAAAAGAAATCACATTTCCATCAATAGCTATAGTGCGAGCAAAATTATTCATATCCTAACATGAAAATTCAACTGCGAGCTAAAAAATATCAAACGCTATCAGCAAGTCGTCATCCACCAACATAATTTCATGTGCGAGCCAAAATATAAATACACACACACACAGCAAGCTGCTTGGTTGGATGAATGAGATATACATACATAATATGTAGCCACGTTCATGGCACACGTGACTGCGCGAGCTAAAGAACAAAAGCAAACACGAGAAACACAAGAGAAGGGTAAGAATCTGCGATTACCCCTTTCTCATTGAAAAGTGTATTCTTGTGGCGTTAAGAAGTGTTTTTTTTATTAGTAAAAAATGTGCGAGCTCGAGAGTTGCCGTAGTGCTACATGCAATTAAAATATAAAAAAAAACGATAGCTAATACGACAGGGCGCAAGGGTGAAAATAAAAATTTATAACAGGTAGAATTTTTTGCAAGCTAAAAGTGCGAGCTATACATATTAATTTTGTGCAAGCTAAAAGGGCGAGTTATACTAAAATAAAAGCGCAAGCTATAACAATAATAATAACAAAAAAATGGACGAGCTAAAATTTGAAATTAAAACATGCGAGCTAAAATAATATGCGCAAGCTGGGGTGAATTTAGGTCGAGCAAGCTAAATTAAATTAAAATTTCTGCAAGCTTTAAAATATATAATACAAATTGTGCAAGCTAAACGTAAAATCTGGGCGAGCTATAGAATAACACAATGTCACTTGTCAGGCGCGAGCAACAAATAAACAGCAAGCTTTGAAAATATTTTTCATATTCAATTTCAGCAAGCTTTAACTAATTCCTTCCTTTTTTTTGTACAGCAACATGGCAAGTTCAAGGCAATTTGCTTCGTGCATTGCAGCACTTGAGAGGCAAGCGGCCTATATACAAGGCGATGGTTTTCAGCAAGCTGACAGCGAGGAGTTGCGCACCAGATTGGAGAGAGTGGAGGAGATCTGGTCGCAGCTGGGTGGGGCATTCACTCGGGCCATCTCGGGTAAAGCCGAAAAATCCGAGCAGCTTGGACAGCAAATGGGGCGAGCCGATGAAATGCTCCTCGTAGTGAAAGCGGCGATTCGTCGCCGAATGCAGGCTATCCTGCAACAGCAAGCTCCACAGCCAGATAATATACCGCCATCTAACAACGCCCAAGGGAATCCACAGCAAGCTAACCCACCGATTCAGGTGCAGGTTCAATTGCCAGCACATGAACTTCGCAATACATGGGGGACTTTGATGGGTCCTTGACTAAATGGCAAGGATTCCATGATAGGTTCGTTGCTGCTATTCATAACAACGAGCAGGTCCAGCCAGCGTTCAAGTCTCAATACTTGAGCAGCTCGCTGAGAGGACAAGCAGCAAGGGCCATGGGTGAGTGGCAGCTAACAGATGCCAATTATCTTGAGGCATGGGAGAGGTTGAAGCAGATCTACGATAGGAAGTACAAAACCTGTCATGAACTGCTTCGAAATTTCAGCAAGCTTCCGGTACTACCGAACAATCCGCGAGCTGACGACATCCAGCTGATGTCGCACGTAACGCATGAAATGATACGACAGCTACGAGCGCAAGGGGTTCCAGTGGAGCATTGGGATGTCATCGTGGTGTTCATGCTTCACGAGCGATTGGACCAGGATACAGCGAAGCAATGGGAGCTTCAAAGAACGTCCGAGACTCCGACGATTGCAGAAATGTTGGCATTTCTGAATCGCCAAGCTGCGGCCAACCAGAATAGGCCAACACCAAGTCAACGTACAAGGATGTTTGACACGCGAGCTATACCAGCAAAGGGGGAGCCAGTGTTGCGCCTCAGGCAACAAGTTGCAGAGCCAGCTAGACAACAGCCAGGGCCCAGCAATCAAGCATCGAGGGCAGCAGCGACACCAATTCGATTCGAAGCCAGGCGCAATTCTGGAGCAGGATCCAAGCCCAGGAAGTGCGAGATGTGTGGGGAGAACCATCAGCTATATCGTTGCCAGCGATTTCTTCAGTTAACCATGCGAGCTAGGGCGAATTTCGTGAGGGTTAAAGGCCTTTGCGAGAATTGTCTAAAACAAAGACATCGAAAGGAGGAGTGCTCCCAGTCAGCGTGTCCAAGGTGTCCAGGGAACATGAGGCACAATAGTGTTTTGTGTACAAACCATGAGCAAGGGCGCTCAGCAGCAGCAGCCAACATGACAGCAGAAGCGAGCAACAAGCGCAAGGGTGCCTGGCTAGAAGCAGTGCCAGCTAAAAAGACGAGGCAATCTGTTCTTACATAGATTTCATAGATAGAAACGGTGTGTAATTTTTTATTATCACTGTTACGCCCTGCATTTAAGTTGCCAACATGAATTGCGTTGAATAAGCAGTCAAGTCATTGCACTGTGTCGAAACATTGTTTCGACTTTGTAATCGGCACAAGAGTTGGGCAACCTCCTAAATGCTGCGGGTGCTGTTTGTTCAACAGCAACGCAGGTTTCAATCGAAAGAACCGATCATCCATCGATGGCTGAGTTCAATTTAAACACGAAACGCGACGGTGGTTTTATTTTGGATTAAAGAAAACACGTAACATCAGTATACTATACATATTCTAAGAAAACAAAATATTCTTCCCTTTTGCGTTATCGTTAAGTGCTTGTTTATTTATAAAAAAAAAAATGTCACCCTTGTACCTATGCACTTAAGTCATTGTTACATACAAAAAGATTTGTGTATTAATTGGGTTAAGAATATCAATTATATTAAAGTTATCACAACGAAATATAGGTGTTTAAACACATGTTTTTTTCATTCCAGGTTCAATTGACATTGCATATAGGTACCTAGATATGTAAAGAGTACCTCAAGGAGAATTTCACCGAGTAAAACAGTTGCAAGTAAATTGTGATTATTTTGTTTATTAAATTAATATGTTACTTAAATTAATATTTTTTTTCTTCCTCCTTACAGGCAGCCGTAACAACACACAACAATAAAACTACGAATATATTATTATATTCATATAGTTATGTCAAAGGCATCACCCACTACCACCGGGAAATTACTTAACGTGATCGACGGATATAGTCGGCGCCACAATGTAAATAAAGACTTCCGGCAACATTAACGTTGATCACCTCAGCTCAGACATAACATAGTTGTGCTTACTTACACAAACACCACCTACGAAGCTTAGAGATAAACATAAACAGTAACATCATTCGATGATCTAGAATTATGCTTAATTGCTCATCGAATATGATGAAATCAATGTGGATCCTCTTCTTAGTTGTTTATAAATAGGACTACCCATAATTAAATCGCAGCAGTTCACTACCACTCAATTAACTAAACGGATAATTCCCCCTCAAGTGTTTCAAATATTTCATTCTTAATAAGATTCAATAACAATCAAGCCTCAAGTGTTTCAAATATTTCATACCTCAAATATTTTAACAAAGAATTGTATTCAATAAAAGATTTCGTTAATAGAAAAAAGGATGTATCATTTCAAACTCTTAATGTGAGAGTATAAAAACTGACGCCTTAAAGAACAGCTGAGGACCAGATGATTAACAAAACATATGACCTCGAAACCCAAAACAAGTTTGCGCAAAATGTATGGTATAATTTGGTATCGTAGAGCAATTTTAAGAATGACTGACCAATAAATCAGCTGGTGTAGAAAAAGAAGGAAAGAAGCAATGGCGAGCGAAATAGACGGTATGATAGAGGAAGAGAAATTCAAAAATGCGAAGCAGTCGACAACCAGGGTTGTGAATTGTGACTTTACTGCTATGCAGTAGATCAACTGCACTTTCGTCCTTACGAAAAAAATCATACAATTTGTAAATGTTCCACAAAATATATTTTTTTAACTCTACCACTGAATGCAGTCGGTCTCATTCTGCCTGATGAATTCCACCCATTAATTATAATGTACATTCGGCTCTCGGCTATCGGGTTTGTTTTGATGGCAGGTGACAGGTGACAGCGACAACTGACAATGACAAGTTAACAGCTGACTTAAATCTATGTGTATTTATTTGCGTTTTATTGTGAATGTTGGAAAGGCGATCGGATGGATAAATTTCTAATTAAATCTGCACGCGAAAGTGGAACTTACTTTTAGTGGTTGAAATTTTAAATATGTTTTAGTTAATTTACATTTATTTAATAGCGAAAAAAGGCCTACTGTCGAAGGAAATATTGATGTTGACCAAGATGTTGTTCCAGCAGAAGCTTGTGAGTTTTTATTAAGTACTTTTATTTTAAGGTTTATAATACAAATGGATCCACTTGTCAAAGTTTAAAAAAGACACTAAACCCGAAGATATTATCGATCATATTTCAAAAAAATCAAACATTCCTGCCAATCAATTCAAATGTTATGCGTTAGTAAAAAAAAGATTTTGATCTGATAAAACTTTAATTTGTTACGTTTAAATTGAGTGTACCAGCTTCTAAATACTGTATAATTATGAACTCATCTGTATGGACATGCTTTGTTCAATTAAGAAAAATTATTTCCCGTGAAAACAACACCAAAAATATCTCTGCGCCTCGTGCTCAGGTAAGTGAGCCAAGATCTCAGCTTTCCAAAACATCATCATCAAATGGTGCACATTTTCATATGCACCATTACCGCCACAAACACCTACGCTTCAACAACATCCACCCTCTCCCCCACCGTCAACCCAACAACCATTACAACAAGTGCCACTCAATTGACAATCATCTTTAGCATTGTAGGCAGAGGTGCGTAAGCACCCTAAAAGTAGCTTCCCCAACCAACTCGTAGGTGGAGCCACCAACAAATCAAACGTCAAATTTGCATTTTTGCCTTTTATTTCCGATATGGATAATTTTTCTGCCAGCCACGAGGTTGTAATTTAATTCATTTCCAAATTGAAATTATTAATTTAATTCGTTTCCAAATTGAAATTATTATTGAAGTATAATTTAATTCGTTTCCAAATTGAAATTATTATTAAAGTACATATAACTATTTGAAAACTAAAGAAAACTACGTAAGTAGATTAAAGATCCATGTATTGTATGAAATCTAATATTCTAATTCCTAATAAAGGATTTGTAACCTATGCAAAGTTACCAATTTGTTTTACTTTGCTGGTTGACAAAAGAGTTTTCTCGTTGCGGCCGAAGTCACCGCAACAAGCATCTCTTCATTCTTCTCCTTCTCTCTTATCTTTGTATTATCAAAATACTGGGGGTATTCGCACCAACATGAAAAAAATACTGCTCTTTTCATCATCTTCTCAATTAGATATTATCGTCCTAACTGAAACTTGGCTTAATAAAGATCACCATGATGCTGAGATGTTCAATATTAATCAGTTTGCTGTTTTCCGAAAAGATCGAAACTATGAGCTGACTAATTGTTTGAGGGGAGTTGGAGTACTGGTCGCAGTGCGCACAACACTCCAATCCACTAGAATAGACCTGTCGACAACCACAGATGCTCTGGGTGTAGATCAAATTGCTGTTAAAATCAAATTTGATTGTGCTAATGAAATTATTCTATTGTTTGTTACATTCCACCAAGTAGTTCTTTTGCTTTGTTTAAAACTTATATTGATAACTGTAGTTTTATATTAAAAAGTCGCAAAGATAATCAAAGAGTTGTTATCGTAGGTGATTTTAATTTGCTAAATATTAAATGGATTTTTGATCCAGATGAGAAAATACTTGTCCCTTTTAATGTAATTTTTAATCATGATTGTGAAGTCGTCGACACTTTCGCACAATTTGAACTTTTGTTTTCAAAATTCGTTTAATAATATTCTCGATTTGGTTTTCGTGGACTCTGAATTGTGCGTGAGTATTGACAACTATATGGTTCCTCTTTTTCCTAACACTATTCATCATGTTGCTTTCTGTGTACATTTTGAATTTTATAAGTATTTTTCACATGATACTTCTGATTTTAATTTCAGATATAATTTTGACAAGGCAAATTTTAATTCTATTTACATATAATTATCTTAATGGTACTGACTGGCATGCATTATTTGGCAATAATAATCTATATGAGTGTTATGATTCATTTTTAAGAATTGTGGAAGATGCTGTTTCCATACACACACCTAAAATTAAAATTAAAAGTGGCTCTAGCTATAACCTTCAATGTGTTGCAGCCTTAAGAAAACGTAAACATAACTACGTAACATAAATGCATTGTCTTGTGCTTCATGTGCAAGATTCTACCTAACCTTTAATTTCTTGCAGCTGCATTTCTTGTCTTTGAACCTTACGCACAGATCTTTGAATTAAATAAAATCCTTTTTTTCTTTGTTGTAAATAATAGTTGTAAGCCAAGGTATATAAAATGAATAAATTTGAATTGTTAACCTTTTTTCTTATCAAATAAAATTTGTAGAATTTTTAAGCAATCACAAGGAAACAATTGATTTTTTCTTAAACGTTTCACCGCTCTAAAAACTTGGCCAAGCCTACAACGACCGACCTCAACAAGGCCAGTATGGTATAATAAAAGATGAATTAATCTGAACAATAGGAACTTCGAAGATCTAACAATGACCAAGGTCTTTACAACCATTATCGTCTATTACAAAAGAATTTTGAAGTTTTGAATAAATTTCTATACAATCAGTATATAATATCAGTTAAATGCGATTTAAAATCGAATAGCAAATGTTTTTGGAAGTTTATTAATGCTAAAAAACTATTTAATGGTATTTCAAATCTAATGCGTTATGAAGGCATGTCATCTTCAGATCTCACAGTTGTTTCTAACCTTTTTGCCAAACATTTTCAATCTGTTTATGTAGACAGCAATTCTATGGACAGCAGTAATGTACTTTTTGTTGATCAATTTTATAACTCAGATAGGTTTTTCAATTTTGGTAGTCTAAGTCTATCCACTTTAGAAATTGAATAAGCTTTATCTGAAATAAAAGTAGACAATCGACTTGATTTAGATGATGTTGCTCCCATAGTTTTACAGAGATGTTCAAAGATGTTTGCTATACCTCTTAAAATAATTTTTAATCGTTCTCTTGAAAGTGGTGAGTTTTTGAACAGATGGAAGAGTTCTATTGTTACGCCAATTTATAAATCAGGTAATAGACTGGAAGTTTCTAACTACCTACGTATCTGTAAAATTGCTACAATTCCAAAAATATTTGAAAAATTAGTTTATGGTAGATTAACTCCGGTTCTAAAAAGCATTATTTCTCCATATCAACATGGTTTTGTTGCTGGTAGATCTACCAGCACAAATCTCACAATGTTTTTTTAATTATGTAATAAATGAATTCGAGAAAGGGTATCAATGTGATGTTATTTATACAGATTTCTCAAAAGCATTCGATCGTGTTAATTATAAAATATTACTTTTGAAGTTAAATAAAATTGGTTTCCACTCAATTTTTTTAAAATGGATAAACGCATATTTAAAAAATCGTACTCAGTACGTTAGGTTAAATAATATTCTATCTTCGCCTATCAAAGTTAGTTCGGGTGTTCCGAAAGGAAGTCACCTTGACCCACTTTTCTTCTTGCTATTTGTCAATGACATTTCCAACGTGTTTCGTATTTCAAAGTGTCTTATGTATGCTGACGATTTAAAAGTCTTCCGGTCTGTACAGTCAGAATATGACTGCACTTTATTGCAAGATCTTAATGAATTAGGGAAATGGTGTTTTATTAACTCCTTACATCTAAATATTGGTAAATGTCAAAGTATGTCCTTTTCTCGAAATCGTTCTAAAGTTAACTTTATTTATAAGATAAAAGATTCATTGCTTTCTACAGTAACTTTCAAAAAAGACCTTGGTGTGATTTTTGACCAAAAACTGAATTTTTTAAAGCACATATTTTTAGTGGCTAAAGGAAATTCAATGTTGGGTTTTATCTTGTGCAATTCAAAAGAATTCTGTGATCCATTCACTTTAAAATGTCTTTACTTTGCGTTTGTAAGATCTAACCTTGAGTATTGTTATACTATTTGGAATCCCCATTATGAAGTTCACTCTTTCAGGATCGAAAAAGTCCAAAAACGTTTTACAAGAGTTTTGGTAAAAAGGCTTCACTGGGAAATAGATATGCCTTCCTATGATACAAGATGTAAGCTATTTGGATAATTGTCTTTAAAAGTTCGAAGAAAGTTCTCCGAAGTTATGTTTATTCGTGATGTATTGGCAAACCATATCGATTGTTCCGAAATATTGGCCCTAATAAACTTCAATGTTACTGCGAGGTTGCTTAGAAACCGGTTGTGTTTTAGGATTTCATATCATCGGACAAATTATGCTGCCAACCAACCATTGTCAAGGTGTTTAAGAGTAACTAATGCAGTTAGCGACATGATTGATTTTAGTCTTAGTAGACTTTTATTTAAAAATAAATTACCTCTTATTTTTAGTTACGTTAATGGTGGTAATGATTAATATTTAATGAATATTGTTTAGTATGTTTTTCATGTATAATTATTTTAATTTGTACTTGCAACTATTTTATTTTATTATTTGTCTAGTAATCACTTAAGCATTGTCTTTGTTTGATGAAATAAACTCCACTAAACTAAACTAAATAATTTAAGTGTTTTTTTTCATGACAGAGTTGACAGCTTTGAGGATCAAGAAATTTCAAGACCTAACCCATCCAAGAAAAGCACAAACCAATTTGGGAGTCTGAGTTTTCATGGCTCAAATTTGTTGATGGAAATAGTTTTTGCAAGTTTTGTTTTAAGATTTAGATAAAGGCACAGTCTATCAAAAAATGCATATTGAGAAAATGAAAAACATTGTTGAGAAACAAGATCTCAAAATCCAAACACTAACAAGCTGACTGCAGAGATAACTTGCGTTATGTATTGTCAGGCACAATTTGTCATTTATTTTGATGCATTCAATGCCTGCTCTAATATGCACAGTGTGCATGGATTCTTTGTTTGCAAAGGAGGTAAAGTGTGGGCGTAAAAAAGCTACTGCAATGGTAATTGGCCCATTTGCCCAAGAACAAATAAGTAAATTATTGAGAAATTGCAAGTTTTCCATAACTATCGATGAAACAACGTATGTATCGAGTATAAAGTGCCTGGTAGTTGTAGCTCGTTATTCTGATTTAACTAAAAACTTGGTCTTTGATAGTTTTCTTGGGCTTATAGAGCGCACTGATTCCGATTCAAAAGAAATATTTCTGAATTTAAAGACTTTTTTTGAAACGAAAAATATTCTTTTAAAAAATATTAAAGGATTAGCAACAGACAATGCTTCTGTTATGAGGGGCAACATAAGTGGTGTAAGAGCGAGGTTAGAAAGAGAAAATAAAGATTTATTTTATATTGGGTGCACATGTCATTATTTGCTTTTTTATTAGCATCGGCAGCTTTTATCGAAAAAAATAATAAGACATATATAACCACTTTTCGCATAGTCCCAAACGTATCGCATACAAAGAATTTCAAAATTATTTCGATATTAAAGATGGAAAGTGTTGTTAAGCGACTAATAAAGCGACTCCATTATAATATTACTTTAACCTCATACATTTTGAAAATCCTGATTCTTTTAATGCAATTTCAATTTTTTCAACTGATCCAACAAAAAAAACTTTATTTTCTTTTTCTCTCCTTTGTATTAAACCTTATAAATAAAAAAATAAAATACTTCAAGACGAATATATACTGATTCACCAACTTGGCCAAACCATAACAGAAATTTATATTGAAATTTAAAAAAAATTATTTTAGTATAGATGCAGTCAGTACAAATGTTGATTTAGAAAGTACTTTACATTATCTTTCCTATACGGATATGAATGTTGGGATCGAGTTCCAGAGTTTAATTGCTTCTCACGATTTTGAAGAAAGCTACATTTATGAAATGAAAAAAAATTGTATGTTGAAGTTTGTAGTCTAATAAAAAAACGTTTCAATTTTAATGATCCAAAATTAAAACTTCTTAAGTTCTTAGATGCAAAAGTAGTAATAGAGGGTACCCGAGCATTAAAACAGACCCTTAAGATCAGACATGCAAAATTTACAAAAGAAAAATCGAATCAGGCAGACAACATTTAAACAACAAAAAAGAGCTTATTTTTCTTGCACATAAAACTAAAGCTAAAAGCTTTCTCTCTTTCATTTGAATTCCAGCAGCCAATGAATTAACTTAACCTAACATAGAATATACAATTAAAGAATTAAAAAAATCAGAAAAAGAAAGAAAAAGAAAACTAAACGTAAGATTTATTTAAAATGTAAAATTATAAATTAACCTAAGCTTTATTAAATATTATTAAATAGGAAATTAAAGCCTTTTGGCATAAAAACTAAAACTACAAAGGGTTAACTTTGATTGCCTTGCCACGAGGCTAAAATTTCAAGCTTCAAAATCTTTCGAACCTGAAGTAACAATGACGCTGTTGACATAACAGCTTTTTGGGCCAAACTTAAAAACGAAAAAGACGCTTTTGGGGAAAAAACATTTCATAATTTATGTACATATATGTTAACTTTGTGTTCACTGCCACATATTAGTGCTGCAGCAGAAAGTAAATTTTCGACAGTAAAAATAAACTTCGAAACAAACTAAACACAACCACTTTACAAAATGTTATTCTGTGCAAGGAAGTGGGTAACATTAATAAAGATTGTTGAGAACCTTCAGATTCCGTGGGTCTTATAGACTATTTTAATCAGTTTATATTCGTCGACGGACAATTTAAAAAAAAGCAATGAAAAATTAGCTATTTACACAATAATTTTTTTTTTTTTTTATTTCAAGACTGTGAATTTTTATTTTGTTTTGTTTTAAAGAATAATTAATGTTTATTTTGTTATTGTTATTCTGGTGTATTTATGTTATAACTTATTTATATTTTGAAAAATAAAAATCTACTGCGAAAAAGTTGAATATACTGCACTTTTTTTTCAAAACTATTTCGGACATTTTTTTCAAAAAGTCCCATCGCTGTCGACAACGAGAGTGAACATAGGACGGACAAAACCAAGAAATTGTTTAAACGCACAGTACACAAATCTATATTTATATAAGTGTATAAAAGAGTCTAATTAGAGTAAATTAACTTAATATCTTTTGCTAATAAAAATTATTTTGTGTTAAATAACGAAATTTGCGCGTTTTGTCGACGAAAAGAACAGCTGGGTTCACAAACACATAAGGTTTGTTCCACATAAACTTGGAATAAAATTGGCAGCTTTCAAAATTCAAATAATAACCATGAAAATCTCTCACAGAAAAATAAAACTACACAATCTTCGGGAACGTGTTGAGCAAAAAGTTAACCACTTTTTAAACGTCAGTCATATGATTAAGGCTCTCACAGACGGATAATCATATAACGCCTGTTGATTGCCGCGACAAAATCGTCCATTAATCGTTTTCCGTTTGCGGGAGCCTTAATAATTTCCCAGCTGATCTTTTTTAAATTTCAAACTGACGTAACATGAAACAAATTTTTTTGTCCAAAGAATTTTCTTGGGCTGAAATTGTCAGGAGAGAGAAATATTTTACTCTCTCGTGAGCACTCTCTTTTGTCAAAAACTACGAATTTTGTGTCTTGTGGAACACTGTTTGGCTGTTTTTCGTAAAAAATTGGCTAAAATTCTTATTTTTTGGAGCATGTGGAACAAAGCTATAACTAGCCAGTTTACATTTCTAAGTGTTCTGAAATCTCCGGTTTCTCAGAAAGTGCCTAGACACCTTGACGGAAAGTCACAAAACCTCACCGCACACATCGTGTCTACACACAAAATTAAACTTAATTGTTGATGCAAGAAAATTGGCAGCAGAGGAACAGTTGGAAATTAAAACAAATATAATTTTTTTTGAATAACAACTTCCTATTTATCTAGGTTTTGGATTAATCAGTAGATTAAGGTGATCAATGTTCTTAATACAACGCACAATTATACAGCCCGACATTTCCGCAAAGTAGAAGACAAAAGACTCGACTTAGATGGGATCCTGGATTCCTCCTTACTGAATGAAGACGCGAATCACGTAAGAGCTATTTTGACAGCAATATAGTCAGGATCTCAAACAGAAGAAGAACAACAGACTCCGAATGATGCGTCTTCTGAGGAGGTACCCATCAATTGGTCGATCGCAAATATGAAACAAGATACAAATCCTTTTAGTCAGATCTAAGTTCGGACTCTGGGAAATCTTTATGGGTCTAAAAACAATTCCAAGAGGTATGCCGGATTGACCTTGAATGATGATCTTCCCTCATACATTCCTCATCGATCAAGAAATTATTAGGAAAGTGAATAAGATTCTATCTACTATGAATGGAGCTCTTATCCCTTATAACTCGGACACAAATAAGGTGAGAAAGACGGAGAGACCAGAGAGAATAAAGTAAAGTAAAGTATGCTCCGTCAAGGATTAGAAGTCTAAAAAGAAGTAGAGATACATTAGCAAGTAGATTGCAAATACTGGAGAACGACTGGAACGATTCGATCCTGATGGTCAACACTGCCATCGTAGGTGTTATTTATGATCCGAATAAAAACTGCTTCCGCTTCAAAGGAATTAAGCATCCTATATATAATTAGTAACGACACACACCCACATATGATCAAATCATATTATACCTTTAGGAACTACTCTAAACAAACAAAGATTCGAATAGAGACACAAAGCTTACAATAAGAATGAAACTTAATCAGTGCTCAGAGTTTCATAAAAAAATATGAGATTCGTGTTGATTTTTTTTAATTTTCCAACCCATCCGTTTCCCTCTTACTGCAAATCATCCTATCTTTTTTACATTTTGATTCAAGTTTCATGCGCATTTGCGTCAATGTATTCAGGCACAAAAGTGAACACAATTTCGCAAAAAAAATCTCAACTTTGCTGTCAAAAAACGATATTTTTGGATTTGCTTGTTCAGCTTTAGTTTGTCATAGTGCACTCCAAAGGCAATAGCAATAAGGAGGGCAATTTTCAATCTAAATGTGGGATTTTCATTGTCGGCAATTTCAATTGTTCGCGTTTGTTTTCAAATAATATAACGTCAGCCATTTTGAAAAAAATAGAAATTTGAGAGTCTTCCATCTACCCGGCAATATTGCTATTGCCATTGCTTTAGCATCTCCACTAGGCAATATGAGGACAATGGCAATGAATTGATCAATTTATTTCCAATGTAGACCCTGGGTTAGAAGGAAAGAGATACCTACAAAGTGTTTGTTGAGAAATTGTGTTCACATAAATATTTCTCAGGTCCATCAAAGTGATTGAGGACATTTCTTGAGCACTCCGAAACTCGTAAATATATTTTCAGCAATTAAATCACAAAGGTCTACAACCCCGACGTAAGCGTTGATGTTCAATAAAAAAAAAGATTACGTTTACAACTTTTGAGTCAAAATTCGTTTTCAAATTCATGTAGGTATTTTTTTTAAATCTAGCAGAATAGACAGTTTTTGCTTTTTCGTAAACCAATGATGCAGAATTGAATGCTTTGTTGCAGCCATATGATTTTCTTTTCAATGCATCTGGTTACCAAGATGCCATAAAACCCTTAATGATAAAGTGTGTCCTTGATTTTTTTTTTCGGATTTAAGTTTTTGTAAGGATATGGGCCTACGAGTGTCTTGTTTCATGAAAAAATTAAGTTGACATAGAAAAATTACCAAAAACACTGTTTGTGTTATCTGGTTTTAGCTAATTACTAAACATAAGCAAATAATTCATACAAAAATATTTAATTTATTTGCACAGGCAGGATTTTTATGGTAAATTTACAATAAAAAAAAATTGCTTAAACTGTTTGATCAAAATACTTATATCCTGACTTTCAAAAAATCATGTCTGTGCAATGAAAAACTAAAATACAATCAAGATTGATATTCAGCAAGCACCTGTTGTATCATCATTGCTTTCTTCTTCATAAATAGGTCTTTCGGTTTGTAGAGGCGTCCGGTGCAACTAATGACTTCGGTTGGTTTCAATTCTTCTTTGCTTAGGGTAATCGTCTGATTCAGGACTTTCTGCTCGACGTATTTCTGGTGATTGTTGTTGTTGTTGTCGGTTTTTGCCGGCTTCTTAGCTTTGCAGATTTTGATACGCCAGTTGTTTTCATCGCGCATTTCAGAAAAGCTTCCATTTGCATCGCGCCAGCTGGTATTACTTCTGCTTGAACTAGAACTTGACGCTGATTGATTGAGTCGTTTTGAATTAGAGTTACTTCGATCAGTATTGTTTGATCTGCGACGATCTTCTTGATGGGACCTTCGGCGCGACTTTTCTGCTTCCATAGACATGCGTTTGCCAGAGTCCGAACTGACTCCAGAGTCGAGAGGTTTATACGCGAACCTAGACGGAGATTTTGTTTCCACACCTTCGGATAGCGATGTATTGTCGGTTTCCAGCGTTGAATCGAATATCGGTTGATACTGGTTCACATCGTCGGAGAAATCTGATGTAGTGGATTCTGAGGCAGGCGGGACAATGTCATCTAAATCGAACGACGGCTCGGATCTGGGCTTCAGTTCAAAATATGTATCAGCCATGAAAATAGGAATTCTCTTTCTGCTCGTCTTCATGAAGATAATATCTTCGCTAGTTGGCACTGTGGCGATTGTACGTTTTTCATCGGGTGGCCGATCAATGCTTTGTTCTAGGCCGAGTTTGCGCATTAGAGTGATGGTCTCTTTTTCAGTTGAATCGTGATCTTCCCAGTCGTTTTCAGTTGGCAGTTCACCGATCGGCTTAGCATTAATTATTTCATTCATTGTTGAGATTATTTTCATTTTGTATGGTGAACTCCTTGATCGGGTGCAGGGTTCCAGGGCATTAGGTGATTGATTTTGATCATTTCGAATGTTTTCGTCGTTTTTGTTGAACACTAAATCGTACTCAGGGTTTAGAGAAAGAATCTCTTCCTCAAACGATGCAATTGCAGCCATTTTGTTTTTTTTTATATATAAATGTATGCACAAGAAAAATGTTCAATGGATTGCAGAAGAACAAAAATATTATATTAATATATTCTTACGCCGTCCGGATAAGTCTATTTTTTCAATTGAAATAAATTACAATTTTAGCAAAAATAAATAAATGTACATATTTATGTAACAGAACAGAATTTGTAAATGAATGGTGCAAGTTTGGTTATGACTTGATTGTTTTATATATGACTATTTTGTTTATTTGTTGCACTTTTTATCATTGCTAGCTAATTTTATGAACTAAAATCATATTTTAATATAAATTATCGTGATTTCACAATGACTAGAGACGTTTAACCGGCATTGTTTTATTCCGTTTTCTGTTCAACACTAATGTTGCTTTAACATCGATAGTCTATCGATAGTATCGATAGTAAGAAACTATCGCGTACATCGAGTCTCAAAAAACTATCGAAAGACTATCGATAGTTCACTATCCTTCTGAATCTGAACGCAGCCACTTTTGATAAAAAAATTTATTCGAAAAACTGGAAAGCCATACGTCCTCTCATTGCAATTTGTGATTGTCTTGCAATACCCAGCTGTCATTCTCTTTGTTTTGTGTTGTGAAGTGAATTATTTAGCAAGTCTTTTTGTTATTGGTTTCTTATTTCTTTTGTCTTTTGTGTGCTTGTCGTATAACGAAATTTGCTGCTCGTTTATTTCAATTTGAAGATTTACTGGCTGAACACAATGACGACGGAACTGGAATACGCATACGGAACTGCAAATATTGAATACACGCGAACTGTATTTTGCGAACACAATGGTACGTTACTGCATACAGAACTGCAATACGCATTTTTTTTCCAAAACTATCGATACTATCGAAAATGGAAACTATCGATGCAACACTATTCAACACGACTGCAACTTTTAATTTGCAAAGCTATACGGCGTTCGGTGCCGTATAGCTTTGTGTTATAATGGCCCCGTTCGGTATCTCATAGAAGCGCTACCAAAGTATTGCATTGTTGTTGTAATACGTGTAAAAAGACGGCTGATCAACAGCTGATGACCATAACAAACAACGAAACATATGATCTCCAAATCGAAATACAAGTAGCGCTAAATTTCTGGTATACTTTGGTATCGTATGGAACAGCTGACCACGAAATCAGCTGTTTGTGCAAATGTAGTACGTTTTGACAGAAATTGTTACCTATTGGGTTTTATGCGTTCACAAACGCACAGTATATTTCAAAAGCATTGTAGTAGCTATACGCAACCGAACGGGGCCAATGTTATTGAAATATACTGTGCGTTTGTGAACGCATAAAACCCAATAGGAAACAATTTCTGTCAAAACGTACTACATTTGCACAACCAGCTGATTTCGTGGTCAGCTGTTCCATACGATACCAAAGTATACCAGAAATTTATCGCTACTTGTGTTTCGTTTTGGAAGTCATATGTTTCGTTTTTTGTTATGGTCATCAGCTGTTGATCAGCTGTCTTTTTACACGTATTAAAACAACAATGCGCTACTTCCATTTCGAACCTATGAGATACCGAACGCCCCCAATTTGCATGCATTTGCTTTTTGCTTGCTCTAGCTCTTTGCTGATTGATGGCTGGTTGAAAAATTAAGCTTGAAGGCGGGAACACAAAAAAAGTAATTCACCTTGGTAGTATATAATTACAAAAATATAAGACAGCGCCTCCATTAAAAATAATTATATCGGTCATTATGTCACACATTATTTTTTAATACTACGTTTTCATTATAGACGAAATTACCTCATTTGGAAATTTATTTAAGTTTGTTTGATTTTTGATGTGATTGTTCAATGTATTGTATAATTTAAAACCTTTATAAATAAGAGAACTTTGTGTATCGCTAGTGACAAAATTTTGCAGTCTTAGATCATTTCTGTTTCTTAATGCATATGGTTGCAAATCTCTGATAAAATTAATGTATTGAAATAAATAATTTGGCATTAAATTGGTTTTTATTTTATATACTAAAACATTCATAATTATGAACTTAACATAAAACGAATTGACATGTATTTATTGCACTTTAATAAACATCGCATTGCTTTATTTTGTAATCTTTGCAGTCTTAACATATCACTCCCCTTATATAAAAACAAAATAGTGGAATAGTACTCAAAATGTGGTTTTACTATGACATTATATATATTTATTGCACTTATAGTTGAAATTTGATTTCTAATTCGTTTCATAAATCCGATTTTTTTCGCTATTTTCTTACAGATATAGTTAATATGATTTCCAACTGTAACTTTTGGTTTAATACTACACCTAGATATTTAATTTCACTTATTTTTTCTATTGATATGCCCCCTATCTTAATGTCGATGTCATCACTGCTTCTCAGTATTATTACCTGAGATGTAGACAACAGCATCATCTGCAAACAAGGCCAATTTACTAAATTTTAACACGCATTTTATATCGTCAATATAAATTGTAAATAATAGAGTCCCTAAGACAGACCCTTGGGGTACACCATAGTCTACATCAATCGCTTCCGATACATCACCATTGACTTTAACACGTTGTTTACGGTTTTTTAGATAAGATTCAAACCATAATAGGTCTTTGTCTTTAATGCCGTATTTTTTTCATTTTCATTATTAAAATATCTCTATTAACTGTCTCAAACGCTCGTTTCAAATCTAAAAATACACAATAAACACTTCTTTTTTAGCAAGTTCTTACTTCCATGACGTAACAACTGAATTGATGGCAGTTTCACACGAATGACCTTTTCGAAAACCTGACTGCAAGTCAATTATTAAATTATTACTCTCAAAGAAGTCGTACAATTGCTTGAATACCACTTTTTCAAAAATCACAACGGCATAGCCTTCACAGGCCTAAACTCTTCACATTTCACCGTATTAGCTATTTTTTCGATTGGTGTTACCAAGGATTCTTTCCAGGTGTCAGGAAATTTGTTTGTAGATATAGAACTGTTAATTATTTTACACAGAATTGGACCAAGGATTTCAAAATGCTCCAAGTAGATACTTGGACTCATAAACTGAAAATCACGTTTGTTTTTCATATTTCTTATAGTTCGTTTTAAATCGGTTAATGTAACATTTTTGAATTTAAAAAGGTGTTCCACTTCTTCAACATGATTAATAAAAGGCCTTGACGGAATCGATTCAATTATGTCTACTACACTTTGGATAACGAAATTATTGAATTTGTTTGAAATTATATTATTTTTATTACAGGTCTCTGTTCGAAATATAACGCTTTTAATTTCACTTTTTTTTCTTTTTTAAAATAACATTTTTAATATTTTGCCACATTGTTTTTTGATCTATGGAACCAGATATTTTAGACCTAACATATTCATGTTTACGTTTACAAATTTCTTGTTTATAGTTATTACGAATGGAAGTGTAATTTTTCCAGTCTGTTTCCGAGCCGCTTAGTAACGCTTTTGAATACTTTAAGATTTGTTGATTTTTAAGGTTTATTGAACCACGCATTTCCACAAGGTTTCATTGTTTTTTTGTATCAGAAATACCGATACACTTTCATTAATTTGTTTAAAAAAAAATCTGGTAAGTAATTTGAGTCTATACTAAACGAATTAAGTAGTTTTGTTTCTAACACTTGACTTCATAGTAAAATAAAAAGTGTTTACCGACCACCATAATTCCATATGTTTAACGAACTGATTTGTATTGGAGGCCATAATGTCACTTCTTGCGTACACTAAAACGCCACCTGTATGTGCTGATTTGGAGATAAAGCCATCTATTGATAGCTCAATATTTTGCATCTCTTTTTTCACATGAGTTTCGGATAATATTAAAACATCAATATCTCGGGATTCGATAAGTATTTGTAGCTCCGCAGCATTTTTTAAAAACCGCATATATTGAAGTAACAAACCCGCACATATTTTGATTGCTAAAAGGCAATTTTATTTTTTTTTTAAACTTCGCACTCGTTACTTCTACACTCATGATTTATATCTAAATTTAGTCCAAGCCTTGAGTTAGCCAAAACACAGTTGTTACAAACTGAATCATAAGCAAAGCATCTATCCCAACCTAAGTTAATTCGATTCATATCCATCATATTCCTATATCCTTCCGTTTCAATTGAAATTATTGCACTAAAGCTTTCCTTTTTGTCTTTTTCGACACTGTATATTTTCAAACACTTAAGCTCACAGTTAATATTATTCTGTTTTTTTATTGCTGACAATAGTTCTTTTTCACTCCATTTTTCCTTAAGTCCGCATATTTTAACACACGGGTTTTGCAGATTCGGTAAGGAAACATCGTAATCTCTTCCTAACTTCTCTTTTACTTCTTTTTCTATTATTTTTCGCGAACAATCATCACAACTGATTAGGATAGCCCCATCTTTCTTATCAATTACTTTATTTACCCTCAATGCAAGAGATGATGGATCAATTTTTTTTAAGATCATCTTTTGTTTTTATAATGTCAACTTTGACGTTTGTAAAGTCGAACACACCTTATTTGAAAACAATTGAATCACAATTGAACAAGGTTCTATAACAAACGTTAAAGTTGATATTATAAAAAGTCAAAAAGGTAATCACTAGATATTTGAAAGAAAATAATTAACATTTACGTAAAAATAATAGACTGACATGTTTGAATTGTATTTAATTTTTTTATATTCACGAATCCTAAACTTGCCTTAAAGGTTCCTATAATTGCAAGTAAGAAAATGTCAAACGAAATGAGCAAACTTAGATGAAAACACTTTTTCTGCAAATTTCGAAATGAGGTAATTTCGACTCTAATGAAAACGTAGTATTAGATTCCAAATCATCTCATTTCCCATAAAAAATCACATTTCGAAATTATCTCATTTACACCTAATTTCGACAAAATTAGGTTGCAATTTATGAAATATGAAGTCAAACAAACCTTATTTGAAAACATTGAATCACAATTGAAAAAGATTCTATAACAAACGTCAAAGTTGACATTATTAAATGTTAAAGAAGAAAATAAAAAGGTAAGAGACTCTATATAACGTAGTTTAATACTACGTTTTCATTAGAGTCGAAATTACCTCATTTCGAAATGTTAATTGTTTTCTTTCAAATATCTAGTGATTAGGCACATAAAACTAGTACGTGTGACCCAGTCATGCCCTCTTACCTTTTTATTTAATTCTTTGACTTTTTATAATGTCAACTTTGACGTTTGTTATAGAACCTTGTTCAATTGTGATTCAATTGTTTTCAAATAAGGTGTGTTCGACTTCACATTACATAAATTTCAACCTAATTTCGTGGAAATTAGGTAGAAATGAGATGATTTCGAAATGTGATTTTTATGGGAAATGAGATGATTCGGTATCAAATTTGGAAGTTTGATAAGAAATTAGCTCATTTGGCCTAATGAAAACGTAGTATTACAGGCAAATTGATAAACGTGGAATAGATAATTGCTAAAACGCATACACGCTTTAAAACTGACTTCGTCCCGTTACGTATATAAAGCTTTAGAGCGCTGTACTGTCATCGTTAATGTGAAAATATTGAGAACCTACCGTAAAAATAAAAAAAATCCAATTTGAACGTATTCATTGAGTAAAATGTCAGAGAGCGAGCAAAAGTTCACTCAATTCGAACTTTTTTGTTATCACTCAAACAAAGAGTTTGTAGAAAAAGTTGTGATAAACTTTAAACATTTCCGTATATTTGAACTTTTTCAAATTGTCAAAGTCGGTTGTAAAGCGTGATTGTGTTTCTACTTTAAAGGCTAGGCCTTATTCCTTCACCTTAGTGCAAAATGTTATTATTAAAAAAATCCACTTATCGACGTTTCCTAAATTACTCCACCGAAGAAAGTGGATTAGCGAAGGAATAAGAAACAAGTATGTCAAATTTATTCTTAAATTAATTATTAGGTGCGTTCAATAATTTGAGCTTTATTATTGTTTTTTTGTATATACAAAAATCTAAGTTTGAGAAACTTGGGGAAATTTTCAAGTTACTGAACAGTAGATTTTCTTAAGGCATTTTTGGTAAACGTCATTTTACTATTTCTCCTACATTTTACATTTTATATGAAATCTATAGTACTACTATGAGGCAGCATCTAGTTTAGCGAGATAAAGCCGTAATAATGCTGCGGTAGTTCTTAATATACATTTGTATGGGTTTTGGAGAGTTAAATGAAATATACCGATGAAAGAGTAGGTTGTTGTTCGAGTGAAAGGTTCAAAAAGTGACACAAGACCATATGGTCTTTTTTTTTATTTAAAACACCGAGAATAATATTTTATTTTTTAAATTTCAATTTTACGGCTCGAAAAAAATGTTAACCATTTTTTGAAGATACGCAAAAAAAATAAAATAGGTACAAATATCTGCAAATAATATATTAGGTAAGTAAATTAAATTTTTGCAGACTAAAAAAATTTGATATAATTTTCAAACATGGTAACATTATATATTTTCAAAGCAGCAAATTCTTCCAACAAATCCATACCAATGGGTTCACGAACGTAACTTTCGGATAGGTTACCTTGCTTTTGTTGTAATTGCGTACGTTCACGAACGTAACTTTTGGGTAGGTTACCTTGCTTGTGTTTGGTTTTTTTTTGTGAACGAACAAATCCAACCAGATAGATTATCTCTCAAAAATTCGAAGCAAAAGAGAAACACAGTCAGCTGTTCATCAGCTGTTCACGTGTTGAGAAAAGTTTTTGGTGGATCCCTTATTTTTTTATTTCAATATTGAAAGACTAAAGTGTTGTCTTGTTTGTCGGTCTTAATTATATTGTTGTTTAGTTCAGTTATTGGTACATATGTTGCGTTTATTGCGTAAAATGAACAAACTCAAAAAAAATTATTTTTGCAAATACTCCCTTCTACAAATTTGCAAAATGTTGAGAAGGTATAAGAATTTAATTTGATCTTTTTGTTTGCATTTTCCGATTTTCCTTGGCAAACAAATACCAAAATCAAAGTGTGTTTTTAAATTTCTGATTTGGTCTCAAATTTCAGATTCCCATCGAAAGACGACGACGACTAGATATCGTATCTGATGAGAATACTACACAATTACTCAATATTTTATTAATTCTTACCTTATTTTATCGTTTCTTTTACAAAAAATGTTCACTCGAAGTAGCCAGTTGCATTCCTCCCCTTAAAAGTTTCGCCCGTAATAATCGTCTCGCAAGGAATGCTCATCAGTTTACCCTTGAGCCCAATTTCGGACGGACCGTGCAATATAGGGATTCTTTTTTTAGCCGAACGACACGAATTTGGAATAGTTTACCCGGCGGGATTTTCCCTTGCCATTTTGATCTGCAAACATTCAAAACCAATGTTAATCGACACCTCCTATCTCTCCCTTCCCTATCTTCCGAATGCCCGCGCAGTGTGTTACATTAAAAGGGAAACAAGTAGTCCCTTGTGCGCGCGTTAATTATAAAAAAAAAATTCTTGACCATTTTTTCAGTTTAATCAACCCAAGGCTTTCAAATCAAAAACAAAATCCAAATGAAATGCAAACTTCAGTGACATTTGCGAATCGTCATTTAAAGTATACTCTGTTCAATTTATATTTTCAGTACAGACCTTATGGAAGAGAGCTTTCAAACACACTGGTACCAGCAAGTGTTCGCATCGCACTCAACTTAATAAATTGCCACTTAAATATAAAATAGAACCCTGAAATACATTGAAATTGTTGTTGTAATACTTCATTTAACCCACGTACATACCACCAAGACCTGTCTGCTCTCCGGCTGCGGGGAGAGGAGACTGATTATCAATTTGCCTCTCGCTTATTGTGTTTATTTAAAAAAAAAGCACTACTGCATAGTTACCATTCGTCATTAATGGAAATTATAATACCTTTTTCTTTGGTTATTGTTATGAAAGTTCCAGAATTGAAGCTTTCTTAGAGCGAATGAGAGCATATTTTAAGTTTAAAGAAGAAGGTGTTGTCGCTATGTTTTTTTTGCTTACATCTTTTCGTTTTAATTTTGCTTAGTAAAAAAAACGGTTAAAGTAAAAATACATAATGCAATATTTGTTGGCAATTTTTTTTTACTTGCAATTATAGGTACTTTAATGCAATTTATGCATTCATACACAAAAATAAGTTGAGATAATAATCAAACATGACATTACGATTGAGAAACGTATTTGAGTTACTGGAAAATTTTGTTTGTCTGTCTGTACGGATGTATTTTGGACTACAGTGTGAATGGCTTGGTCGATTGTCTTCAAATTTATAACATAATATTATTTTGACATTCTACAGAGGCCTTATTTTATTTTTTTAGCTCAAATATTAACGGTACCTGTCATTTAAACGTTAAGTTAGAGCTATTTTTTTCTCGAAAACGGCTATGATTTTGAAAAAAATCCTGCTCTTTCAATTTTTTTAAGGAAATAAAATGGCTTTCAAAAAAGAATAAGATGGATTTAATTTAATTTGATTTTTTTTAGATTTAGTTTACAATCTACATGTTTCTGTTTTCATAAAATTTTAATAAAAAGTTGATAACCATACCTACATTTATGTGAGAATTATACCAATTTATAATGCCCAGTCAACTATTCGAGAGCTTTAAAATGGAGATAGCTTATTGAAATCCATAACAGTAAGAGTGAAAGGCAAATATCCTATCTTCCCTGTACTGAAAATATAAATTGAACAGAGTATAGTGTGTGTGCAAAAATCTGGATAAAAAAAGATTGATCTTTTTTTTAAAACACGAACAAGAAATTTGATCTCAGATAAAAAAAATTGATCTCAGATCAAAACAGATTGATCTTTTTAAAAAAGGAATTCGACATTATAAACTATGTTTGGTTATTGTTGTAATGTCAAAATTTCTTGTTGTGTTGTACAATGATCTTACCTCGTTTTCTGTGGTATATGGTATGGTCATGGACCTATTGGCTGCTGGTTGTTTGTCATTTCCATACAAAATCATACAAACATGGGTCGCTCGACAATAAGTCTGCTATTAGACGATGAAACTAGATGCATGCACCTTGTTCGAATTCTTCGAACATAGTAAGTGCAAAAGGGAGAAAAAATTCGAAAAGATGAGACAGGAAAAAAGCTGTCGTGTGTCGCACGGGTAGCATGTTCGAAGAATCTGTTTGACGTTTTTCTTTTCTCTTGTTCGCTTTCTTTAATTCTTTATCACTTGGTTTCGTTGTGTTCAGAGTAAACTTCTGATAAGATTCAAAGTAAAGAAAAAAAAATTAGTGAAAATGAAGTGGAATGTAAATGTTTGTGGTGTAAGGTATCTAATTTGGACATCTTATGTCTATGATTCCAGGAAAAATATGTATGAGGTTGAACATTGTCATTACATCGATAGGGTTAAAATAGTAGATTCATTGCAAACGATTATGGAAAACAAAAATGAAAGAGAACTGTCAAAATGGTTTCATGAAACCTAATTCATCGTGTAATGGTGCTTGCGACAGAGGATGAAATAACAAAGAAGAATTCGAACAAGGTGCATGCATCCAGTTTCATCGTCTAATAGCAGACTAACTGCTGGAGGAAACCAGGCGTGAAATATTTATTTACAAAAGAATTCATTTTCAGTAAGCGTCTCTAGAATATGAGTAAGGAGGTGTACCTGAAGTTCACTATGAATAAATTTTTGTTTCAACTTTTTAAATTGAATAATATAAGCAAAAGTACCAAGTGTTGCCAAAAATAGAAATAAACAATTTGGCACACAAGCAAACCGTAGTTATCACTTATTATTTTACATTTTGTGTTTGTTGATGTTTTTGTTGAATAATGGACTGTATGTTTAAATTCTTCTGTATATGTTTAACTGTTTATAAATTTGAGAAAAACCTTATTATTTTGTAGTTTTATAAGTATTTAATGTTTTATTACAAAATGTATAAATTATTATTGTTAATTATTTGAAAAAAATACCTAATTTTTCCTTTGTGTACTCTGCTGCTGCTACTACTGCTCCTGACTTGATTTTTATTTAAAAAGTAATTGCTGCTGCTGCGACTAACTTGATTGCTGGTTGTCTTAAAAGTGACAAAAGTTTGGCTTAATTGCAGGCAGCAACAGATAACACAAAGTAGATAAGAAATATCAGATATTACTGTAGTTTAGTATTAGAAATTATAGGGTAATTTTTGGTAATGTTTGGTTAAACAGAATTAAACATTTATGTAAGTTAAGATGACATTTTAAAACATTTATAATTCATGACTGTAATTCATAACAGTTGATATATACTTTTGTGGTTAAGAGTTAAGAGTTGCACTTCTGCTGTCTTTGATTGCGTAATATGTTAACTTACCGTTGAAGTTTATTTTGTAATGAAGAAATTACATAGTTCATATACGTAGTTATTAGCAGTATTTATCGGGGTCTAGGTTAATTTTCAACACGTAAATACAACAACAACTTGGAATCCTGCTTTCTATCTGTTAATTTTTGAAACCCAGAAACTAGTTCAAACTCGACGTCTAGATGGCTGGTGTCGGTATAGAGTATCAGTATTGTTTCTATATTTACCGCAAGGAATTTGTGTTTGACATCGGTCGTCTAGGCAACAGTTTGTTTTGTATAAACAAAAATATAAGAAAATATTTGATACAAAATAATGATTTTTGATAGAACATGAGATCCGAGACTGCTTCGAATTTAACGTTTTGAATAATTCTTTGCTGAAAGCTTACCGACGAGTCAGGAGATGAACATGAGATCGGTTTGCATTGGTTAAGGCGGTAAATACCGATTACCGATACCGCAACGACAAATGAGGGAGCAGCCTAAGAATCATAAGAATAAATCATAACTGCTAACCTTTCAAAGGAAATATTTTGTACAACCCATGTCGTTTTATTATCAATTGGCGACAATAAAACACGTCTATGTCGCTCGGGACATACACGGCGCATGAAATAATTTTTTTTTTAATAATCTGCGCGCACTCAAGGGGATGTTACTACCCTTATCATGTATTAAAACACGCGCGTTCAGGAAAATTGGTTAGAAGATGAAAGGAGGTACCGATGCAAAGGTAAAGCATTCCACATTCGTGTAGTGCGGGTAAATTTATGAGCATTCCTAGCGGTACAAGTATTACGGGGAAAACTTTTAACGGGAGGAATGCAACTGGCTATTTCGCTGGAGTATTGTTTATAGAAGAAGTGAAAGAATAAAGAGAGACAGGAAACATTTCAACGATCTTCTAGTGACTCAAATGTTTCTGTGATATCCTTATTCCCTATCATTTTCAATGCATTTTTCTGGATTCTATCCAGGTAACACAAGTGAGTAACAGGGGCACCTGCCCAAATATGAGAATTGTACTCAAGCTTCGGGGCGAATGTACGCCTTATAAACAGTAGCCAGATCTAACGGGGAGAAGTATTTCTTGCATCGTCTAAGAAAACCTAAGCATTTCGCAGCATTTTTGGCGATGTCATAGTCATATATGTGTTTATTCCACAGAAGGTGGTTATGCTTTAAGGACAGCAGGCAACATTGAGTTTTTGAAGCATTAAATTCCACACGATTAATATTTCCAAATTGAACAATGTTGGCCACATCAGAATTTAATTTAATGAACACATTCGAAGAACAGGGAAGTGAATGTTTAAACGAGTATGAGAAGCTGAGGGTACTGTCATCAGCAAATTAATTTAATGGATTAGAAGTCTTAGACAAGAGATCATTGATAAAAATAAGGAAGAGTGTCGGAGACAGAACGGAGCCTTGGCGGATTTGTGAATATCGAGATCTAAGAACTCTTGCAATTGTACGAGTGCGGAAAAAGATTTTTCCAATAAAACCATTTACGTTATAAAGTACAGGAGGAGCAATATCACACTAAGGTAACGTTGAATTAGTTGCAAACAATGTTGCAAATAAATCAGCTTTTGCTTGGGAGTTGACCACAGAATTGTCATTATGGACAAGCGTCGGAACCGAAGACGAAGTAGAGTTATGTATGTTTTTTACGAAGGACCAAACATTTTTACTTCCTTTAGGATATGTTAATATTGTTTGCCGTAGGCAGGTCTTTGTGGCCTGTTTAAACTTCTTCCGATTTTCCTCAGAAGGGTTGGCTTTAAAATATGGGAAACTTACTTCTCTCACCTTGATAGCCTCTTTACAATTTGAGTCAAACCAAGAATTTACTTTTGGTTTGATACTTTTTAGCCTATTTGGAATAAATTTTCTCATACCAAATAGAATAATATTTGTAATCATATCGGCACTACAATCCACATCACTAGCGAGGAAGCATAGTGACCAATTAAAGTTATTGTTTAAACCTTCCCAGTTGGCTTTCTCGTAATGCCATACGATTCTTTTTGGGATGTATTCTTTAACTTTTAGAATGGAGCACGAGAGATTTGCTGATATGATACAGTGGTCCGAAGTTCCTAGAGGCGATAGTACACTGATGGTATATTTATCAGGTTGAGATATAAGAAACAAGTCCAAGGTGTATGCGGAGTGACCTGCAATGCCAGGTTTTCTTGTTGGCTCGTCAACAAGCTGCGTCAAGTTGTTTAGTTCTGCGAAGATCTCGGTAAACCTTCCTTCGGGTGTGGTCTGGTCAGAATAGCGAAGCCACGAAGAATTATAAACATTGAAATCACCCGTAATAAAGATTTCAGTGTTAGGGTATTTAGAAACAATTCTTTGGGTGGTTCCAGACAGCGCATCGAATTCGTTAGAGGTCGAATTACTGTCCAGATTCGGACTTCTATATATAAAACATGTTTGTATGATGTGCTTGTGGAGGTTGAATTTAAACCATATGAAATTAAAGTCTGTGTGTACACATTGACCATATTGTGGAAGAAGCTGGAAAGCAACATCATTCCTGACGTATACGGCTAAACTGTGGTAGAGAAAGAATAATGGCACCAAACTGTACCCCTGTAGGATGAATTCCAAAGGGTCAGAATTTTCACCTATGTATTTGGGTTTCACTCAGTGCCAAAACAGCTGGCCTGTATTTCCCAGTGTGGACGTATTCTGCATAGAAATTCCTTCTAAGTGTGGTTTCAGACCAGGAAAGTCCACAATCGATCAAATGTTCACGCTACGGCAGATCCTGGAAACCACCCAAGAATTCCAAATCGATACCCACCACCTCTTTATCGATTTTAAGGCCGCGTACAATAGCATTTATAGAGACGAGCTATACAGAGCCATGTCAGGTTTTGGCATTCCCACAAAACTCGTCCGACTGTGCAGGATGACGATGGAGAACTCTCGCTGCTCCGTCAAGGTTGGTTCTGACCTCACAGAAGCTTTTGACGTCAAAAAAGGATTCCGACAAGGTGATGCGCTATCGTGCGATTTCTTCAACTTAATACTTGAAAAAATTATAAGAAACTCGCAAGTCAATTGTAGTGGGACAATTTTTTTCAAGTCTGTGCAATTGCTAGCATACGCTGACGACATAGACATCATTGGCAGAACTCGGCGAGCTGTCACTGGAACGTTTGCTAGCATTGAAGCTGAAGCGGCTAAGATGGGACTAGCAGTCAATGAGGCCAAAACGAAGTACCTACTGTCCACAAAAAGGGACACACAACACCGGCGGATTGGACAAAACATCACAATAGACAGGTACAACTTTGAGGTAGTTAGGGACTTTGTGTACCTCGGATCCGCTATAACATCTGACAACAACATCTCGTCAGAAATAAAGCGAAGAATTACTCTTGCCAATCGCTGTTTCTATGGGCTAGGAAGGCAATTGAGTAGCAAAGCCCTCTCTCGAAAGACAAAGGAGACTCTTTATAAGACCCTAATCATCCCAGTCCTGCTCTATGGCGCCGAGGCATGGACTCTATCTAAAGCGGATGAAGATATCCTTAGTCGTTTCGAGCGTAAGATTCTTCGAAAGATTTTTGGCCCTATCTGCGTTAACAGGCTTTGGAGGAGAAGGTTCAACCAAGAACTATACGAGCTGTACAGCGACATTGACCTGGTCAAAAAAATACGCATATCACGTTTAAGGTGGCTAGGTCATGTAGAGCGAATGGACAACAATGCTCCGGCTCGCAGGATCTTCGATTCCATCCCAGAGGGTAGACGCAGTCAAGGAAGACCCCGCCTTAGGTGGCGCGCTCAAGTGGAGGACGACCTCAACCAACTTGGAGTGCAAAACTGGAGGCAGCTAGCCAAAGACCGAGTTGGCTGGAGAGGCATGTTGGTTGAGGCCCGAACTGTAGCGCCACCTAAGTAAGTAGTAAGCCCCCGGATGTTGCTGTAATCGACGCGAAAATTACCCACAGTTGAGAAAAACAAACATATGTAAATAAAACCAAATCATACGAATATTCTTAATTCAATATTGAAAATAAACCCCTTATGAGCTTTACAACAACACATTTCCATGAGTGACTAGGCCTCCATGGAATGTATATTGATCCGCCCCTGGAAGATTAGAACAATAGAGAATTATACATATGATATTATCTAACTTAATCACTGCATATAATGAAAAAAAACAAGTTCTCCTAATACATGCAGTGCTTAAGCAGATCAAATAAAATAAAAAGAACATAGAATACAGACAAAGAGAAACGTCAAAAAAAGTTGCAGGGAGAGTACTTCCTTTGCATGTTCGGGTTCTTCTATTTCTATTTTATTATCTTTCCCTTTCGCACTCAAAGCATTGAAGGCAAACATGCACCATGTAAGCCTCGACTATTGAATTTCAAATGACTCTGAATTAATCCAAATTTACTGTAAAAAGACATAAAAATATAATAACAAAAATTGTATTTTGATCTTTCACAATAATAAACGCAAATATTTGAAAGTTGATTAAGAAAACATAATTTTACGAGACTTGTTGCACCTGATCGTGAATAACCCTATTGTGAAATTGTACAAAATGAAAAATGAAAAGAGAATAATAAAGAGATATGCCTCACGGTGCACTGTGGAATACCGGACAAAGATAACCTGTATTATATATTCTGAATACACCGTTTCCCCTTAATGCACTTTCACCCTTACCCTAAGCCGCCACTTGAAATAGATGATTGCAAGATATGTGTCATGTAGTCAATATTTCTCGTGGAGGCGCCTTATGTCTGGATTTCTCTTATTTTAAGACATATATTTCTCAATTTATTTCTTGTCATAGTAGAAGAAATAATTCCATAAATAAGTTGGACATTTCATGAATTACGCTCATTTTCTGTCATTTTAATTTATGTTGCTTTTGTTATTTGAATGTTTTCAGACATTTATTAGCAAATAAAGGGAAAAAATAGCTAAAAATACATAATAAATTCAAAATTTGTTGGAGTCATTTCTATTTTCCCAAATAAAAAAAAATAATAACTTACGTGAAGTTATTTATTTGGTGAGATCATTGTAAATAATGAAATTTCATAAAACAACTTGCCCATATAGTCAAAGAAATATAAACTTCAGAAATAATGTCTGACATAATGACCGATATAATTATTTCTAATGGAAGCCCGGCCTTACCCTGAGCCTCCACTTGGAATAGATGATTGCCAGATATGTGTCATGTATCCAATATTTCTTCTCTTATTTTCAGACAACCATTTTTTAATTTATTTCTCGACACAGTAAAAGAAATAATTGGATAAATAAATTTGACATTTCATGAACGACGCTCATTTTCTGTCATTTTTATAATGTTGTTTTTATTGTTTGCGTGTTTTGCAGGCTTTTATTAGCAAACAAATAAAAGAAATAGCTAAAAACAAACAATAAATGAAAATATGTTCGCAATCGCTTCCATTTTCCCAATAAAAATAAAAATATTGCAAGGATGTTTATTTGGTGAGATCATTGTAAATAATGTTATTTCATAAAAAAAACTGTCCCATATAGTTAAAGAAATATAAACTTCAGAAATAATGTCTCACATAATGACCAATTTAGTTATTTCTAATGCAGACGCGGGCTTACGTTCTATTTTGAATGCATCGGAATAAAATTTCCTTGTGCATCTCAGATTGTCCATTTCTCAAAGAATATCCCTGCGCTAGGATCGACAAATACCTATACAACTGTCAAAAAGTTTGACGGCTGAGGCAGCGTAGTAGCAAACGTCTTGTGATTGAAAGTTTGTTCCATAAAAGTATTCTGCTGATTTAAATCGTTCGATAGAAAGAAGAATAGGTGAATTAAATCCGTGAACATTTAAACAATCCTTTGTGATTTTGCTATTTGGAAAATGAATGCTTTTCCGGGTTCGGTTTTGTTCGACGATTATGGCAAACCTTTTATACTTTTGCGCGACCAAGAGAGGCAAAAGAGGATTACAGGCAATGATGCCATTAAGGTAACTTTTGTCTCCTTTTTTATTTCTAAATTTAAATATTTTATCTTTCGAAACGGAGTACATAAAACTTGTTCGGTGGAAGTTGATGTTTTCAAAAGTTCCATAATTCCGATGAAAATATTCCTCCAGATGTTTCTATTTATTCACTTAAAACCGATAAACATCTATTATTTGGGTCTTTTTGGAATGTATTCTAGACAAGGCCATCAGAACATTCAATAAAATACACGGAAATGTGATTCAATTATTGTTTTTCATTGAAATATTGCAATAAATTGTTTTGTTTGCAATCAATACCGGTTCGAGGTTAGGTAGACAGTCTGAGTCACTTCTTTGGTTGATGCTCATTGCTCATCCCCATCCAACAGAGACGTCTAGAACAATATATCGGAAAACATGTGCGAAGACATTCATGAAAAAAACATCTGTGGAAAGTCATTTATAATTGATGTTCTTGTTGTGCATGTAAAATAAAAAAAAGAAGAAAACTAAACTATTTGTTTGGGCAATAACTTCTCTGGTACCTCAAAGGCGTTTTTAATGTGGACACTTGGCCACAAAGAAGCCCAGGTCAATAATAGTGTTTATTTAAAGTAAGACAACTGGTATTCAACCGATGTAGAGCCCTTTAAACTAAGCTTGCTGAGAGAATTCCTGTGTTGTTTTAGCAAAGCCTTGAGCCATTCTAGGTTTCTAGCGTCTCGCGTCTCCTTAGCAAGCGTAGGCAGTCCCTTTATTGCAAATAAGTCTTGTGTCGAATGAATATGAAATCTCGGAACGACTCCTGTTATGAACAGTCCAATCTCACATTTTGTATTTCCAGACTCACATAATGGCTGCCCGTCAAATCGCCTCTACCCTGAAGACCTCTCTGGGTCCCAAAGGTTTGGACAAGATCATGGTTAGTGCCGATGGCGATGTAACCGTCACCAACGATGGAGCTACCATCTTGAAGCTAATGGAAGTCGAACATGAGATCGCAAAATTGATGGTTCAACTGAGTCAATCCCAAGACGACGAAATCGGTGATGGAACCACCGGTGTTGTGGTCTTAGCTGGTGCCCTGCTAGAACAGGCAGAAAGCCTCATCGATCGTGGCATCCATCCGATTCGTATTGCTGATGGTTTTGAATTGGCTGCGCAGTGCGCCGTCAAGCAATTGGACTTGATAGCCGAACCGTTCCCAATCGATCCGAAGAACAAGGAACCGCTAATCCAAATCGCCATGACCACCTTGGGTAGCAAGATTGTCAACAAATGCCATCGTCAAATGGCAGAGATGGCCGTCGATGCTGTTCTCAATGTAGCCGACATCAAAGCCAAGGATGTTAACTTTGAATTGATTAAGATTGAGACCAAGGTTGGAGGACGAATGGAAGATTCCATGCTGGTCAAGGGTGTGGTGGTTGATAAGACCATGAGTCATGCTCAGATGCCGAAAGTATTGAAGGACGTCAAGTTGGCCATCCTCACCTGTCCATTTGAACCACCAAAGCCGAAGACCAAGCATAAGTTGGATGTGACCTCAGCTGAGGACTACAAAGCGCTGAGGGCGTACGAGGCAGAGAAATTCGCTGATATGGTTAAGAAGGTCAAGGATGCTGGAGCCACTCTGGCCCTCTGCCAGTGGGGTTTTGATGATGAAGCTAATCACTTGCTGCTGCAACACAATCTGCCAGCTGTTCGTTGGGTTGGAGGACCAGAGATTGAGTTGATTGCCATCGCCACCGGTGGTCGTATTGTTCCGCGTTTCGAAGAATTGTCTCCAGAGAAACTCGGCAAAGCTGGTCTTGTCAGGGAAATGTGTAAGTTTTGGTTCTTTATCATTCCCAAAAGGATATTTATATTTGTTCCTATGATTTGCAGCTTTTGGCACTTCCAAGGATAAGATGTTGGTTATCGAAGAGTGCCTCAACTCCAAGGCAGTGACCATTTTCTTGCGTGGCGGTAATGAAATGATCATTGCTGAAGCCAAACGTTCCATCCACGATGCCATATGTGTGGTTCGTTCATTGATCAAGGTAAGGCTTAAGTGTTGCAATTCATGATGATCCATGTTAATGATGTGTTTTCCTTAGGATTGCCGTATTGTTTATGGAGGAGGTGCAGCTGAAATCAACTGCTCTCTGGCAGTAGCCAAAGAAGCCGATCAACTGTCAACTCTCGAACAGTATGCTTTCCGGTCGTTCGCTGTTGCATTGGAGAATATTCCTCTAGCGTTGGCTGAAAATAGTGGTCTCCATCCAATCGAAACTTTGTCTGAGCTGAAATCCCGCCAGGTTGCTGAAAAGTGTCCCAGCTTGGGTGTGGATTGTATGTTGACTGGCGATTCGGATATGAAGAATCATCATGTTGTTGAGTCTCTGCATTCCAAGAAACAACAGATCCTTTTGGCCACACAATTGGTGAAGATGATTCTGAAGATCGATGATGTGCGAAGCAAGCAGGATAATCAATACTAGATTGAGGTGGTTGCCCTTCATACGCCCGGCGTCGTCATCATTTGTGTCCTCTTCACTCATTATTTTGTTTGGGGTGATGTGGTGGATTCAACACCACGCATCTAAGTATTTTAACTCATCTCAGTTCGCAAACAATTTCTCTGTTTTTTTAATCATTTACACACACTAAACGCAATTAATAAAACACTTACGTGGAAAATACAACTAAAATGATTTTGTTTGACTGATACGTTATCGTCGTGAATAACGGTAACTTAGGGCTTGCTTTTTCTACTTGGCTTATTTACGCCTAGATTGTGCTGACTAGCTTGAGTTTTTGGCGAACTTTATATAAAAAACGTTCGAATATCTCCTTTGCAGACGAACTTAGTGATTACCGCATCTTTTGTCCACAGAAAAAATGATCTATTGAAAACCTATTGAGTTTGTATATTTGAAGCTAATGAACGCCATGGTAAAACTAGACACCAATAATGGGAATTACGAGCATGGTATCCGATAGGGATAGCTATCAAACTAGCTGTCTTACTAAGAAGCCATAGCCGCTGTAAGTGTGACAGGACCCGAATTTATCGATCCGACACTGTTGTCAGCAACTCGGTTTCTGCCCGTCTACTACTTGGAAAGTTTTGAGGAAAAGATCGGCTTACATCCATATAGGATCCAACTGGTGCAAGACTAGCCAGCCGACCATCAATTGCATCGTGTGTTGGGCAGAGAAGCAACTGGAAGTTCAATCCAGATTTTTATCCTCAAATCATTCGGTCGTGTGGTTTGATACTTTTGCACTACTTTTTTATGGAGTACGTCAAATCTCTGGTCTATCATTTAGAAGCCAACATACGAAGCACTATTTACGAAATAAGACGGGTATGCTCGAAAAAGTAGTGCAAAATTGGACCGACAGAATGTCGTTCATAATGCGCAGTCGCAAAGGCCATAAGTCAGAAATTATTTTTAAACATTAAATTTGAGAGCAGCTGATTTTCAAGCAAAACATCAACATTAAAGCGAAACTTTCGTAGCTTTGTTCTAAAGCTCAGAGCTCCATATACTTTTTAACAAACCGAAAGCAGCCTTTGCTTTACCAATATCGCTACTGAGGCCTTGTTCATTTCCGCCTTCCCTAGATATGATACATTCAAGGTATTGAAAGCTCTATGCGTCGTCCGCATAATCAGGTGTTTTAGTTAGGATGTCAGAGTCCATCGAATCTCCCCGCTTCCTGTCAAGACTGCACGCAGAACACCGCCAACGAAGACAATATTGTTGATAATATGCAGCCCTGTCTGGCTTCACTTTAGACTTAGAAGGTGACATTTTGATCTTTCATTATGTTGCTTTAATGACAACAGCCAAGCAAAACGCAAACGATGGAGACGGTTCTGTACTGATGATTGCTTTCTTTCTATATTCTTTTTTTTTTTTTTTTTTTTTATAATTAACGCGCGCACAAGGGATTATGTGTTTCCCTTTTAATGTAGAACACACTGCGCGGGCATTACGAAGATAGGGAGGGGAGAGATAGGAGGTGCCGATTAACATTGGTTTTGAATGTTTGCAGATCAAAATGGCAAGGGAAAATCCCGCCGGGTAAACTATTCCAGATTCGTGTCGTTCGGCTAAAATAAGAATCCCTATATTTCACGGTACGTCCGAAATTAGGCTCAAGGGTGAACTGATGAGCATTCCTTGCGAGACGAGTATTACGGGAGAAACTTTTAAGGGGAGGAATGCAACTGGCTACTTCGAGTGAACATTTTTTGTAAAAGAAACGATAAAATAAGGAAAGACATGAAACATTGCGTCGGTGTTCGAGTGGGGCAATTGTTTCAGCGGCAGTTCTATTACCTATCAATCTTAACGCTCGATTTTGTATTCTATCAAGCAGGTGAAGCGATGTTTGCGAAGCACCTGCCCAGAGGTGGGAGTTATACTCGAGTTTAGGGCGTATAAACGCTTTATAAATTGTAGCCAGATCAGATGGGGAAAAGTACTTCTTACACCGATACAGAAAACCTAAGCACTTTGCAGCATTCTTAGCGATCTCAAATATATGGTCGTTCCAACGGAGGTCGTCGTTGACACACATACCGAGTACTGAGAGCTTTTCGGTTTCTTCGATGTAAGTGCCATTCATGGACAATGGCATTGGGGGAATGTTTAGCTTTAACGACAGAAGACAGCATTGAGTTTTCGAAGCATTAAACTCCACACGATTTCTATTACCCCATTTGACAATGCTGTATAAATCGGAGTTTAATGAGCTTGACATACGGCACCGTTGCAATTGTACGTCCGAAGGCGAAGGACGTGAATTATCGAACGAATATGAAAAGCTGAGGGTAGAGTCGTCAGCAAAACAGTTAAGTGGATTAGAAGTAACAGACAGAAGATCATTTATAAAAATGAGGAAAAGAGTCGGAGACAGAACAGAGCCCTGGGGCATACCAGCATTTATTTTATGGGAATCAGACTTGAATCCGTCCAATACAACTTGTATTGAACGGTCCAGAAGATAGCTTCTAATCCAACGAACAAGAGTATTATCGATCCCAAAAGCACGCATTTTCGATAAGAGAGCTTCATGCCAAACTCTATCAAATGCCTTGGAGATATCAAGAGCAATAATCTTACTTTCACCAAAGCGATGTAAAGATTTGTTCCACTGTTCGGTGAGATATGCCATCAGATCACCAGTGGAACGGTTGCTGCGGAAGCCATACTGACGGTCATGGAGAAGCTTACGATCTTCGAGATATTCCTTAAGCTGACGGTTAATCAGTGTTTCCATGACCTAAGAAAGAAGGGATGTCAGTGCTATGGGTCGGTAGGAGGAGGGGGAGGATGGGTAACCTTTCTTAGGGACAGGCTGGACAAAAGCTGTTTTCCATCTTCTAGGAAAGATTCCAGAAGAGTAGGAGCGATGGAAAAGCTTACGCAGTGGCTTTGCCAGTGTGGAAGAACACCTCTTCAGAAGAATCGGGGGTATACCATCCGGGCCAGCGGATTTGTGTATATCGAGATCTTTGAGAACTCTTGCTACTGTACGAGTGCGGAAAAAAATGTGTCCCATGGAAAAATTTACATTCTCAAGTACAGGAGGGGCAACGTTGCTTTGAGGCAGCGTGGAGCTGGCAGCGAAATGGGCGGCAAGCAAGTTTGCCTTCTCTGAAGAGTAAACAATTGGTTTGTTATTGTCGATGAGCGTTGGAACCGAAGATGTCGAGGAGTTTTTTATATTTTTTACAAATGACCAAAAATTTTTACTGCCTTTGGGACACTGCAGAATTTTTTGCCGTAATTTTTGGTCATGCAAAAATTTGGTTCTTTCTATAACGGAGTTGCATGAGTTCCTTGCTTGTTTGTGCTTTTTCCGATTTTCCTCTGTAGGGTTGGCTTTGTAAGATCGGAAACTTACTTCTTTGAGCCTGATAGCTTCTTTACACTCAGAATTAAACCAAGACTTTTCTTTAGGTTTGATGCTTTTTACTCTGTTAGGAATAAAAGCACGCATCCCTAGAAGAATCACATTTGTGATCATTTCAGCACTGGCATCAATGTCACTATCGAGGAAGCATAGTGACCAGTTAAAGTTTCGGAAAAAGAAATTCAGGCCGTCCCAGTTGGCTTTCTCGTATTGCCAAACGGTCCTGGTGGGAAGTTTTTCTTTAACTGGATGGGTGGGGGATGAGAAATTAGCTGAAATGATACAATGGTCTGAAGTGCCAAATGGAGAAGTTACACTAATGGTATATTTATCAGGGTGAGAAGTAAGAAACAAGTCAAGAGTATGGCCTGCTTGCCCAGCAACATCCGGTATGGCACATCGATCAGTTGGGTAAGGTGATGTAACCCGGCAAAGAGCTCGACATACCTTCCTTCGGGTGTTGTCTGACCAGAATAGCGGAGCCAGTTGGAATTGTGTACATTGAAATCGCCCGCAATAACGATTTCAGTGCGAGGACAAAGGGAAACAATTTTCTGATGGAATCAGACAGTGCATCAAACTCGTTACAAGTCGAATTACTGTCAAGATTTGGACTCCTGTAAATAAAACAATAATGAATGACATGCTTGCGGACAGTGAATTTGAGCCATAAGAAGTTAAAGTCCGTGTTGGAACATTGCCCATATTGGGGAAGGCTCTGGCAAGCAAGTAGTCTATCGACGGCACTCGCATGACTTACTTTTCTTGGCGCGTGTTGCTTCTTGGCCTAGTTCAATATGGCCCTTCAGCTGGCTCGATCTCTTGTCTGCGGTTTTCAGTCTCGCACTCCAAGATGGGGTCTATCTTTACTTCTGACTCCATTAGGTACGGCGTCGAAGACCTTGGGCGCTGGAGCGTTTATGTTCATCCGCTCTACATGGCTGGGTCATTTTAGCCACTGGATACGGTTTTTTTTGCTGGGCTTATGTCGATGTTTTCTCGTTTTATTCGATTGAATCTTCGAAATGCAGCTATATGCTGTAAGAAGTCTTATTATAGATTAAATAGTGGTCTCAAGCAAGCCCCATGTCGACGCCTCTTCTTTTTCTAATATGAAGGAGACTTCTTCTAAAGCGTTAATTGATCGCGAAATGATCAATTTAGTCTGTGAGTCGACACCTAGTTTAATTTATGGCACGCATTGTGTGCAAACATGGTGCCACCAATCACATGGCCGTTAGTGTTGCTGTGGTCAATAAGTCTCACCATTATCATTACAACTGCCGACTCCATGGTTACCCATCTCATGCCTAAGCCCATCGTTGTAATTGCCAACCTTAGACGTAACTGCCATTCCTTTCTCATAACAATAGAATGAGATTAAAAAAAAACTACAACTCGTTTTAGTCTTGTCTATATATTCCAACTATGTACATGTAAAAGGTACATTGCTTATATGCTATTTTATATACTTAAATCTATTACAATTTTTTGCCATTAATCTTGGACAATTGTTTGCGATTAATCATGTCGAAGAACAATAAGCCTGCAGCTCGCTCTATAGTCTCTGGAGGCACTTGAAACACCTGCAGTGGTGTGTCATTGCTGATCTCTTTGTTCGGCATAACATACGCTTCCATCTCCAAATGACTATCGGCAGTTTCACCAACGACTATTTTGTAAAAGTGTGTTGGCACTGCAACATTATTCGTTCCAATGACCTGGTATTTCACATACATCTTGCCGTCGTCCTCCCGATGGGGTAAATAAAGTGGCCCTGTGCAAACATAAACATTGGGATATACTTTGGTCAGCTTTCTAACATAAGATTCAAGCCGATTCCAGGAATCACGATTAAAACCCAGTCCAACTTGTGGTGCCATGTTTGTGAGGAAGAATGTATCTGCACAGTGCTTTTGATGCAGACGATGATTGCCAGCTGCCGCTAGATGACCTCTATCAAAGCCAGACTTTCGGTAGTCGGAGTTTTGTGATCGAAAGAACGGATGAATAGATTCGTCCGGACGAAATTCACACTTGGAACGGTCGACAGCATCATTGGGTTGAACAGATTCCTGGGTAATGTGTTCGAAGACCCAATGAGCAACTCGATTGCGTCTGTCATAAGAGAGAACATAGTCAGAATAAGAACGAACATGATCCAAGCCTGGAAAACCAAATTTCATAATCTGCGACACACGACTGGGTGTTGCGGTGAGATTTTTCGATTCGGTGGCTGGCACTGGAACGGCAGCAGAGACTGTTCCGAAAATAGGTAATCCAGGTTTTGATTTAATCTAAATAATATAAACCATTTGTTTTATTTTCGAGTTTCTGTGATGAAAAAGAATATTATAATACAAAATAAAAAATTATCAACTCACATTACTCCAAAGGTTGTCTTTTTGGCAAAACAAGTACGGATCTTCTTGAGTGGTTTTATCGAAATTTACATGAAAACGGTGTCGTTCATTATAAGTGCCAAGAAAATATGATCCCCCAGCAATCGAAGATACAAGAAGTATGTTTCTTACGAGTCGTTTATTCATGATATATTAAAAAATTGCAAGAAAAGAAGGTATAAAATAAAAATATTATATTACATTGCACGTGAAATGAAAAAAAAGTTATTCAATCTGTTATCATAAATCACAGCTGATTGTCAAAACAACTTATAATTTATTAAGTCAAATAAAGATGGCATTGTGATATAGCGGAAATGTAGTTTACTTCCGTAGAATCATACGGAAACGGAAACTATTATTTCAAATATTTTAAAATGTTTATGGACAAAGTAAGTCAAGTTCCGGATACATTGGAAAGCTGATGTGTTAGCCCAATTGATGCACACAATACATTTCTGACAACAGCACTATTCAGTAAGTCTGCTTTCTGCTACCACTGTATAGCCGAAATAGCTAAATTAGCCGAACCCCATTCCCTCACAAAAAAAATATCGTATTTTAAGATGAGTGGACTTGGACTTTCACTGCACAGTTCGACATAGTCAGAGTTGTCTTTTGAATGTAAGTATTTTCAAATACTAAGTGATTTTTGATAAAATGCTGTTATCACAAATCACAGCTGATTTGATTATCAAAACAACTTATAACTCATTAGGAAAAGAAAGTATAAAGACGGTATAAAATAAAAATATTATATTACATTGCACGTGAAATGAAAAAAAGTTATTCAATCTGTTATCACAAATCACAGTTGATTGTCAAAACAACTTATAAATTATTAAGTCGAATATAGATGACATTGTGATTTAACGGAAATGAAATTTATTTCCGTAGAATCATTCGGAAACGGAAACTATTATTTCAAATATTTTAAAATGTTTATGGACAAAAGAAATCAAGTTCCGGATACAATGGAAAGCTGATATGTTGGCTCAATTGATGCACCCCATGGACGTATTATATATGGGCTGCTAGTTGTCTACCTCAAGTTGGTTCCATTTTATTTTCAGTTATTTTGGGCGACACTAGCCCTCCTGAGTACACTAGCAGGAAAAAAATTAATCCTCAATTTTGACATTTCATCCAGTAATCCCAGACTTTGGCAGCAGGATCCTTTTTTTCCTTCTAGTGCTTTTAGCTTGTCTTATAGCGAGTTTCATTCAAGAAAAGATTTGCTCTTTCTGTCAAAAGATTTGATCTTTTTCAATTTCGAGAGTTTCATTGCAAGAAAAGGAGCAAATCTAGATCAAATCTCAACACGAAAGATTTGATCTGAATGCACACATACATGTAAATAGTCTTTCGGTCAAACGTCAAATGGAAAACATTTTGTTATTTTTGTTGTTTGTTGTAAACTTGTGCCAGCCCGTGCTTAGTCAAAAAATTAACAAATATCCAATAAATATACAAAATAACAAATAAAGGTGTTTTTAAAGTGAGAAAATACAAATATGGCATTTTAAATATATATACTGTACTTGCCTGGTATTTTTGTGTGTGATGTCAAATACTGTGTATGCTCGTCAGTGAATGACCAATACTAGGATTAAATGATAAAACATGTTCCATTGAAAAGAGCAAATCTTGATTTTCAGATCAAATCTTTGAAATTTGAATGAAACTCGCTGTTAGGCACAAACCAATAAAAAAAGGAAGTTGTCCACGATCTAAAACAACAAGAGGCAAAATACCAAAGATGTCACACACTTCTATGGATGAAATTCAAAAGTGTCTGTTTTGTTTTACCATATGTCGCGAGCTTCTATGTCAAAATTTTAAGTAGTTATATTTTTTCCTGAAGTGGGTTCAGGAGAGCTAGCATCGCATTCTCAATTTTGTTGTTGTATGAAGCTGACATTAGACTAGCAGTCCATATATAATACGTCCATGATGCACACAATACATTTCTGACAAGAGCACTATTCAGCAAGTCTGCTTTCTGCTGCAATTTTTCAATTCTTTACGTTGAATTAAGTTAAGATAAAAAAAGTTAATAAATTGTTTAATTTATCAAGTTTACTATCCGTATGTTACAAAACGCCTTTTAACGAGCGGATGGTGTAATCTTGTTAATATAGGCTAATCATGTTCACACAAATGACGATTTTAAGGACTTTAACTTTTTTAAACTAAATACATACATGTATTACACCCCTCTTAAAACACGGATGCTTCTGGCTAAAACGTTAGTATTACCGATTCTCAATTACGGAAATTTTCTGTGACTGCGATGCTATCAGTAGGAGAAGGCTTAATGTTGCTTTTAATAATAGCGCGCGCTATATATATGGGTTGCGAAGATTTGATCACGTTTCTAATTTCTCAATACAAATATATGACAATTCCCTTGATCACCTTATGCGCTTCCGAACCCTCATATTACAATTCAATATAATTCAAACTCAACAACCATGCAGTCTATTCAACAGGATACAGTTTGGTTCCTCTAGCAGATCTCAGCCACTCATTCATCCACGTTATTGATGGCTAACATCACAGCGCCAGTTTTTTGTTAAAGCCATCCGACTGTGGAACTCGCTTCCAAGGCATTTAAGGAGAGTAAGTGGCGAAGCTCAGTTTCGTAGAGATTTACGTGCTTATTTTCTGTTTTTCTTAATAAATCTTTTCTTTAATGTTTTGCTATTCAATAGAGATGTAATGTATTTTTTTTCCTTAATGTATTTTTTTTCCTTTTGTATTTTTCTTTTTATTATTTTTGATTTTTGTAAAAGGTGTACTGTATAACTCTTTTTTTACTCTTTTTAATATAATTTTGCTTTCAATTTTTTTTTTTTATTTTGTTTTTTTTTGAAGCATCAAAAATGTATAATTTATAGTAGTTTTCTTCAAAGCATTATACCAATAATTAGCTTAACACTAATTTATAAGAACTTTATTCTTAATGTGTAAGCCTACATTGAATTAAATAAACTAAAACTAAACTAAACATGTACAAGGTGGGCCCATGTATCGGATCGCCCGATTTAACCGTTTCAGACTTTTTTCTTTGTATGGGTTTTTGAAGTCCCGTGTTTACGTGAACAAGCCCGAGACTCTGGAAGCCCTCAAGGACAACATTCGACACGAGTGCGGGAATCTGTCGCCCGAAGGTGTCGCTGAAGTGAATGGAACGACCATATATTTGAGATTGCTAAAAATGCTGCTAAGTGCTTAGGTTTTCGTATCAGTGTAAGAAGTATTTTTCCCCCGCTGATCTGGCTACAATTTATAAAGCTTTTACACTTGCTAAACTCGCGTTTGCTTCACAAACATCGCTTCACCTGCTTGATAGAATACAAAATCGAGTGTTAATAATAAAAAAACAATTGCCCCTCTCGAACAACGACGCAATGTTTCATGCCTTTCCTTATTTTATCGTTCCTTTTATAAAAAAAAAATGCTGCTAAGTGCTTAGGTTTTCGTATCAGTGTAAGAAGTATTTTTCCCCCGCTGATCTGGCTACAATTTATAAAGCTTTTACACTTGCTAAACTCGCGTTTGCTTCACAAACATCGCTTCACCTGCTTGATAGAATACAAAATCGAGTGTTAATAATAAAAAAACAATTGCCCCTCTCGAACAACGACGCAATGTTTCATGCCTTTCCTTATTTTATCGTTCCTTTTATAAAAAAATGTTCACTCGAAGTAGCCAGCTGCATTCCTCCCCTTAAAAGTTTCTCCCGTAATACTCGTCTCGAAAGGAATGCCCATTAGTTCACCCTTGAGCCCATTTTGGACGTACCGTAAAATATAGGGATGCTTTTTTTAGCGGAACAACATGATTTTGGAATAGTTTACCCGGCGAGGTTTTCCCTTGCCATTTTCACCTGCAAACATATAAAACCAATATTAATCGACACCTCCTATCTCTCCCTTTCTCATGCCCGCGCAGTGTGTTCTATATTAAAAGGGAAACAAATTGTGCCTTGTGCGCGCGTTAATTATATAAAAAAAATCAATTGTGACGGTGCTTATTTGGCCGATATCATCTTTTAGACTCGACCAATACAATTCTAAAGGTTCAAATAAACATAATCAAAAAACAGAATCGAATTCTTTTCATTTAGAAAAAAAAGAGCCAAACAACTTTGGATGGATGACTTCTTTTGGCCCACCCTGTATAAAGGGTGAAGAGTTGCAGTGCAGTAAAAAGTTATTTGTTAATTAAGAAATAATTTTTTTTAAGAAAATAATTTTTTTTCTTTTAATTAAGAAATAAAACAGTAGAAACAATAGTTTTGAGCTTAAGTCCAAGGTTGTCATTTATTACAATTAAAATGACATTTTTGCAAAAAGTTTCCAAACATATTACATACATATTTACATATATATGCATAAAGTACTAGTTTATAGTTGTTGTAATTTTTTCTAGCATTTTGAACATTTTCTCAACATTCTTCTCTATATTCTGCAATCGATTTTTATCTTTGTTTTCTAGGTTCTTATTTGCAGTGATTTCCATAGCAGCTTTAACAATATCGGACGCCATTATAGTACTTTTTCTTTGCCAACAATCCCAGAGTTGTTGCAAGTTTTCGCCGCAGCCAAAACGAATTGAATTCGAATCATCGTTTTCACAGCATTTTTCACAATCAATCGGATAGAAAACTTGATTTGGTGGCTGACCGTTAGGTAAAATACACATGGAAGATTTACAACCACATTGTGAAAAAACATTAAACAATGTCTCATCACCATTTTTGTGTAAAAAGTGTGGCAGGGAATAGTGTTCGTATGTTATTAATAATTTAGCACGACAAATCAATTCATTGAGTTCAGCTTGTTCCCTGATAGCCTGTAATGAAAATAATTAAACGAAGATAATTGTATGGCTTTTTATAGTGATTTAAAAATTTAATAAATTTATGATATGCTTTGAGACCCAACAAAATTGAAGAATTGGAACGTATCGAGCCCTGACCGCTTTTTTTATCGTAAGCGACAAATTGTAAATTTTACAGGAAACACATTTTTTCCTGAGCTTCAAAGCCGACCGAGCCTAATACATGAATGTCGGTTACGATACATTTTGTTTTCTCTGTAACTCTTTGTCAAAAAGTCATATTGCTAAACTAATGATAAAAATACATGTGTAATAGCGTAAAGGCTGAACTATAATGCTTGGAATGGCGCGGACGGGCCCGTCCGTAAATGAGCGAGAACAAGTAATTCGTATCTTGTGCCCTAAATGGCGGATTGCTCCGTTTCGTCAAGTTTCGATGAGTTTTGCTTACGGACGTAAACTGCGCTGGCGAGCGCATTTTATGGACGAAAACTTGACAGCTGGCTTCTGATGGTGTTTGTAATAAAGAAAATTTGACATATACTTCCGCGGCATTCCGTCCATTATGGGTAGACGTGTTCATTTGACAAACGGATTGGAATGTTTCGGTCGGTTTTGACACTAGCTTTTAATTAACTTACTGGTCCTATGCGGGCGCTCTAAATTATTCTATATCTTAATTGTAACTGCCTTTCGGTCTAAAAATAACTTAAATTTAAATTACAATTAACAGGTTTTATTTTTCACCCAGAAAAAAATAGATAAAACTGGGTCTGTGATCGTTTTTATCATTTAACCTAGCTTAAACTACTTAAAAATATAAACTTAAAACTACTTAAAATAAACCTAAAATACTTAAATCTAGAACAGCCACATCAACCTTTTTTATATATTTATATAGTATATGTACATATATGTTATATTAATTTTTTTATGCCGCCGTAACTGCCCTATCTAACTTAAAGATACCTAAAAATAAATGTAAGCCCACCAATTATCTTTTCTGATTAATTCACCAAAACTGGTGGACCTGGTTTATGTCTTACTTCCGATCCAAATCGGGCACTGCCCTACTGAACCGGAGGCACTCTGCTTCGCTCCTAGCGACTATGTCTCGGTCGTAGAGGAGCCGCCTATCGACTGCTCTGCGGCCGACGTGGTAGATCAACGGAATCGCCGATCTATCCTGAATCAGACCTCGACTATCTAAGTACAGGAAAGCCTCGGGCGGGATAAAACCACTCGAACGTGTACTCTCGAAATATTCATCTTTGGGGTAGTAAGCCCCGAAGATTTGTCCATTAGTTGAGGCGATCGCTCTTGCAATGTGTCCGCGAATGAGATTAATTAAAAAGTTATGTATCCTGTTTGTATTGGCCCCGTTGTATAAGACCTCGTTAGAATAATAGTGTTTGTATTCCGACTCTGGTGTTATGTAAAGTCCGAGACAAGTGCGAAGACACTGTCTCTCGAACACCCGAATCTTTTTCATTAGAGATGGTGCAACGTTGAACCACACAGGGCATCCATAGGCAATCATCGGCCTAATGAGGGCCATGTAGCAAATCACTTTCACCCTGCTGTCAAGGCGGCTGCTATAAAACAACCATCTTGTCAGGGCAAAAGCTCCCCTAGCCCTGGCCAGAGCAGCCTCTACATGTCTTTTGAAATATAGAAACTGATCCAGCCAGATGCCAAGGTACACAGGGATTCTAAACAGGATAGTTTCACATTTCTGGAAGTTAATTTTCAGCTTCCAATCACTACAATATTGTTGAATTTTATCGAAATCACGTTGCAAGAAAATTCTGATGACTTTGACAACTTTTTTGAACCTGTTCTGTACGCAACTAAATCTTCGGCATACGCAATTGCATGAGGTAGACTCCCAATGAGATCACTGGTGTAAATACTAAAGAGAATCGGCGAGTTCACCGCTCCCTGTTGCAGACCGTTTCTAATACCAAACGTTGTGGTAGATGTTACATTGCTACTCTTGACAACAAACTTTTTACCATTAAGCATGCCGTAAAGCATATATAGCAGTGGTTTACTTATTCCCTATCTGGTTAGCTTCAGATAAAGTCCCTCTAACCATACGGTGTCGAAAGCCCTCTCCAAATCAACCAGACAGGCACCCGTGCATTGATTCTTAGCATTGTTATTGGACAGCAGATACTAGCTTAGACGCGGCATCAATTGTGTCATGTCCCGCCTTAAGGCCGAACTGGGAATAATATTTGTATCCTCGGACTTGGAGAGAGCTCTATTGAGAACTTTTTCGAATACCTTGATGATACTCGGAAGAAGACTTATCGACCGGAGATTTGCCGGATTGGAATAGTCCTTTCCCTTTTTCGGGATAGGATGTACAACAGCTATCTTCCAGTTCACTGGATAATATTCATTATTCAGCGCGTTGTTGAACAGTGCTGTGTATATGTCTATTGCATCCTCAGGGAGATGTCGTAGTACAATATTGGGTATACCATCGACTCCCGCTGACTTCTTTTTCTTTAATGATGCGAAGATCATTTGTAGTTCGACCCTCGAGATGAGCAGGGAACTTGACTCATTTCGCTCGGCGATGGTGGCGTTTGCCAGATTGTCTACATTGAACCCGGTAAAACCAAGAATCTCAGATCGCCTTTGCGTGATACTATTTCGCAGATAGAAGTGATTCAGCAGAGCTCTGTTCTCCAGGTCGTGGTTTGGATGAATGGACTTATTCACCTTATACACTTGCGAAAAGCAGAACCCACTGTCTCAACCTTCTCCAATGGATCTTCGATCACAAAGAAATCGTCCTCCAGATTAGGTTTATGTTTTCGTTGCCTGTCGTTCTCGGAAGCTTAAGAGACAGAAGATCATTTTGAGTGTTCTTTCTAAAGATTTTATTAATATCGGGAAACATACTCGGGTCGCTAGAATTAACGGCTCGAATTCTGTTATGCCAGAACTCGTACTGGAAATCTGTAATTTTGCTTTATGAGCGAGTTGGCGTTTTTGATTGACGACTTTAGTGTCCTAATCTCCAGATCGTTTCTGTCTGTAAACCGCCTGTACAAGAGTTTTAATCTTGTCAGAAGGCCACTTTTTTGTCGTGTAGTGCATCTATTTTTACGTTCTTGTAAATTTCAGTTGCGTTATGTTCTTTGTATCGTGGAATTGTTCTGTCCATAGTTTGTTTTATAACATCATCCATTTGAAGCAGGTATCCATCGATCTCTACGTTCGATACGTTCTTGTCTGGGTGGGCGCCAGCGTGCCTTACTAAAATTGTAAGAACGCGCAGGCACAAATTCATCCAACACCACAAGCTCGTTTGGTAACTGTATGACGGTGGAAAGTCCGCAGTGGTCACTGTCGCATTCTACCGTCTGTAAACAGTTTCTTGTCTGTTGGCCTACAGAGTCAGTTACTGTCACCTGTCAGTCTTGAGTCTAACAGTAGTAGATCTAGAAAAGCACCGCTCCTTGGGAACGATGGTCTTTCTGTAACAAGAAGGTCGATTTTACACTCAACATGGTGACGACCCATCCAATTAAAAAAAGATGGCGTCCCCTTGGATTTTGTATTTGATTTTCCCAATTTTCATGTTCGGCTATTAAATCCCCAGCAATAATATCCCGCTCATAGCAACCTTCTTTTCCGGGGTACTGCCTTTTGCGAGGAACTGAAAAAACCTCCAAGAGTAAAATTTGTTTCGAAAAAGTGAATATCATCTAGCCGTTCGGACTCGGCGGTAAACTGTAGGTCCCTTCTATTCTTGCAGATTACTGGCTGAACACAATGACGACGGAACTGCAATACGCATACGGAAAGGTTGGTTAACTTTTAACTTTTACGTACAGTAAATTTGACATTTTGTCTGATGCAGAGAGAAATTATGAAAGAGAGAACAATCTTTCGTACGTCTGTCCCTCCCAAACCCTTTTATTTAGTATACCTGAAATAACACCAGATGATTCCATTCTTCTTAATGATATTTCAAGTCGTTGTATAAGAGTTTCTTCTCTTTTTTATCATTTGTTTTTGGTATTCCACCCATTTTTGAATTTAAATGTCAAAGTTACTGTACGTGCATTGTGTTCCGATTGAAATTGGTACGTACGACAAATTTGACAGCTGTTCCGTACTCCGTCTCCGTAATGCAGTTTCGTTTTTGCATTGTGTTCAGCCAGTTAACAACACACACACAGGAATAATTGAGAGTATAAGTCACTAGGCCTTGGCTCCTTAAGGAGCTGTCGCGCACGTAAATTTATTTATTATGGCTAAAACACAATCACGCTTCAGCAAGGCTTGTGTTCGCCTTAAGTGACATTTTCCAAATTTCGATTGTTGTTTTTGCTTTTTTTTTGTCAAAACGAGCAAAAGTTTTTACTTCAGCTTTGCGTTTGAGTCACGTTACCTTATTTTGTACACGAACCAAACGTAAAGTCAAAGTGACATTGTGATAAGATTGATATTGATTTCTATGGTTGAAATTGTAAACGTCAGGCTTAACGTGATTGTGTTTTAACCATTATGATGAACTGATGCATTTGGCAGGACGGAAAGAGACGTTCGGTTTTGACATTAAAAGCTTCCTATTTCTTTCGCGTATTATAGTTGGTGACGAATTAAGGACTTAATATATTAGGCGGAAGCAAACAGATGCTCAAGACCGAACGACTTGTCAATTGAACACGTTACCCATAATGGCTGTCCATTAGTGCACGGAAGTGTCGTTAAATTTTCTTCATATTTTCTTCATTTCAAACACCATCTGCAACAAGTTGTCTAATTTTAACGAAGAAAACCTAATAGAAACTTGACGAAACTAAAAAAATCTGCTATTATAGACGCAAGATATAATTTTTTTGTTCTTTCCAGTTACAAACAGGCCTGTCCGCCCGATTCCGTCCATTAACTGTAATGACCATGAGTTTCTGTCAGTTTTATCTACTACTACTGTGATATAACATTGCTGTCAAATTCTTGTCCTATCAGTGTGGTTTCAGACCAGGAAAGTCCACAATCGATCAAATGTTCACGCTACGGCAGATCCTGGAAACCACCCAAGAATTCCAAATCGATACCCACCACCTCTTTATCGATTTTAAGGCCGCGTACGATAGCATTTATAGAGACGAGCTATACAGAGCCATGTCAGGTTTTGGCATTCCCACAAAACTCGTCCGACTGTGCAGGATGACGATGGAGAACTCTCGCTGCTCCGTCAAGGTTGGTTCCGACCTCACAGAAGCTTTTGACGTCAAAAAAGGATTCCGACAAGGTGATGCGCTATCGTGCGATTTCTTCAACTTAATACTTGAAAAAATTATAAGAAACTCGCAAGTCAATTGTAGTGGGACAATTTTTTTCAAGTCTGTGCAATTGCTAGCATACGCTGACGACATAGACATCATTGGCAGAACTCGGCGAGCTGTCACTGGAACGTTTGCTAGCATTGAAGCTGAAGCGGCTAAGATGGGACTAGCAGTCAATGAGGCCAAAACGAAGTACCTGCTGTCCACAAAAAGGGACACACAACACCGGCGGATTGGACAAAACATCACAATAGACAGGTACAACTTTGAGGTAGTTAGGGACTTTGTGTACCTCGGATCCGCTATAACATCTGACAACAACATCTCGTCAGAAATAAAGCGAAGAATTACTCTTGCCAATCGCTGTTTCTATGGGCTAGGAAGGCAATTGAGTAGCAAAGCCCTCTCTCGAAAGACAAAGGAGACTCTTTATAAGACCCTAATCATCCCAGTCCTGCTCTATGGCGCCGAGGCATGGACTCTATCTAAAGCGGATGAAGATATCCTTAGTCGTTTCGAGCGTAAGATTCTTCGGAAGATTTTTGGCCCTATCTGCGTTAACGGGCTTTGGAGGAGAAGGTTCAACCAAGAACTATACGAGCTGTACAGCGACATTGACCTGGTCAAAAAAATACGCATATCACGTTTAAGGTGGCTAGGTCATGTAGAGCGAATGGACAACAATGCTCCGGCTCGCAGGATCTTCGATTCCATCCCAGAGGGTAGACGCAGTCAAGGAAGACCTCGCCTTAGGTGGCGCGCTCAAGTGGAGGACGACCTCAACCAACTTGGAGTGCAAAACTGGAGGCAGCTAGCCAAAGACCGAGTTGGCTGGAGAGGCATGTTGGTTGAGGCCCAGGTTCGTCCCGAACTGTAGCGCCACCTAAGTAAGTAAGTAAGTCAAATTCTTGTGTGTAAGAGTGATTCAGAATAGAATAACCCCATGCTTAACGAAACTTATCGTCAGGCATTATATTTTGGCCTTTAGACAGAGATGAACAAAATTAATCTGAAGGCTAAAAAAATTGTATTTTCATCCTTCTAACAGACTTGTCCAGGGCAAAATGAAATGAAAACCCTGCCGCTTTTGACAGTAAAGTTGACTTTTTTTTGACAAATTAAGGTCACGTTTGTGGCAAAGTATTAGATGTGTTTCAATAGTACAAAGATAAATCTGAATAATTGCAATGAAAACGCGAAATATTGAAGTGCGAACAGGTTCCGATAAAAAGACTGAAGGGAATAAACAGTTTGGCAAGCAGATGTGGTACTTGTTGAGACTTCAATATGTCCATGTTAACATATATATAAATGAACAAAATAGTTTTTTAGAAATGATTCTAAACATAACCTGTATTTGCACCTTGCAATAGAGATCCTGAGCTAAAGATTCCAATGTAAACTTACCCTTAATAGCTTTTTAACTAAGTTGAATTTCACAAGTTTATTTTTTAAAAATTTTTTAAAGAATCAATTTGAAAGTGACTTACCTGAGTATCACTGACAGCTAGCCCATTGAGTAGATTCAATAGAACCACTGTCATGAAAACAACAAATAACAAAAACAGCATGTACGAGTACACAGTCCTTAGATCCAACCCCGATAGATCCAGTTCTCCAACAAACATTGCCATTACTTTGACAAATGATGTTAATAAATTTGAAAACATATCCAAGTTTTCACCATTGCTATCATCTATACTGTGCTTACCGAAGAGAACATAAAAACACAAACCAAATGTAAATACGAAAATCGAATACAATCCGAAACTTTTGAGGAAACTCGTTAAAACCTCCTCCAGCATTAGCATATGCGTTGAAATTGATAATATTGGTAAAGATCCAACAAGAAGACAAAATTCCATGGCCATTAGGAGTATCATAATTACCACAAATGGCTTTTCTTCCGTGCTAAAATCCATTATGATGGTCTTGATGGACGAGTAAATCAGAAGAATTTCCAAATAGTTGCTTGGAGTACTAAGATACAATTTCGGAGTCAAGAGTTGTGTTATCTCCCGAAATATAAGATAACCAATCCCGAATATCGTACACCAGTAAGCCAGTGATATTATTTTGGGATGTCTGGAGTCGAATCCTTCACACTTCAGTACTATATATGCTACCATAGAAGCTCCAAAAAAGCAATAGAGGATGAAGTTTATATAAAAGAGCATTGCTATACGTTGCCACTTGAGGGTCATAAAGCTTGTTATCAATGGATGCTTTAAAAGATGTATAAACGCCTTTGAATTGAGTAGGCGCTTTATCGGAGCCATTTCTCGAAAATTACATACAGCGCCCTCAAGTGTTCTGTGTGGTTGTAGATTTTTGTAATTAAAATATATCTCATAGTTTTGTTCGTTTGGTTTATATTCATTTGATGTTACACACGAATCAAACAGTTCTTCAAGAAGTTGTGGACCCATTCCATCTATTATGTATTCATTGTTTCCATTTGATGATCCTATGTAGGCACCTGCCTTAAGAAGTTTATGAATCCCTAAGTGATTTTCATGCCACAGTGCATGATCTAATGGTGATTCTCCAGACCTGTCGAGTTCGTTGATATTGATTTTGTCAGACTCCAATAGCAAATCAAAGCATTTCCAAAAACATGGCTGATCTTCAATCAGATTTTGAATGATAATCTTAAGAAGATTCTCCATAGGACGAAGACGTATGTCCTGGTGGTTTAATAGCTTCTCGAGGACGTACCAGTTTCCCTCAATGCAAGCAGTTTGAATGACACTAACATAATCACTGCCATCATTGATAGTGTAATTAATGTCGGTGACGTTTAACAAAATGGTGTCAAATGCAATATTTTTCTGTTTATGCTTTGTTGCTTCTATAAGCAGTTTTATTTGACTTTCATTCGATTTAGGTAATTTACATGAATTATAGTTGTGCAGAAATTCTTCTTCAGTGCCATACTTAAGGGTGTGTAATAAGTTTTTGAAAGCATCTTCAGAGTTTGTTGGCGTTTTAAGAAAGTTCAAAACTGGAAGCTTATAAGAAGAAATTTTAGTTATTTTGATAGAAGGGAAAACAGCGGATAAGTTACTTACTTCGAACTCTTTTCTGAGCCCTTGAATGTTGAGTAAACAAGACATGCTTGTTTTTTAATTGATGTTTTCCTCAAACCTAAACGTAAAACGTTCTTATTTTTAATTGTTTTATCATTAATGTTCATTTAAATACAAAATACTTTGTGGTTAGCATTTAAATTGAAATGCATTTTAATGAATTATCAAAAATATTTAGTTGCTGTTAACTATTTTGGAGAAGATTTTTAAATATGCCAAAGTCAAGAATGCAAAATATTAATAATATCTGCACTAAAAGAACGTAAGAGGAATAGTACAATAAACGTACAGCAGGTTTAGTTCGATTCATACCAGTATTTAAAAAAGCATTGACAAATGTGGCAATAAATGATTACTAATTGGGGAAATGAGAATATACCTCCAAGGTACTTAGCATAGAGGCCACGTTGGTTTGGTGACATTTGTCAAATCTGTTGTTTATTTTTCAGTAACTAAAGACTGATTCAAATAATGAAATATGAAAAAAATTGCTCTCGTTGGGCCGATTCTACGAGTAGATGCACTGGCTCTTCACAGTCGATTTTTCAACGTTTGGTAGCCAAATTTGAGACGAAGGATCATCCAAAATTCATGCGTCAAAGGAACGCAAGATTGACCTCGAAATTAGCCGCGGACCGTGAAAATATACAGCAGAACCCGAGGCAGTCAATTCCTCGCCATGCAAAAGAACTCGGCTTGTCGCAGGCTTCCAATTTGGGAATTTTGCGTTCAGACTTGGATATAACCCGTACCTACAAAATGCAAATGACCCATAAGCTCAAAGTTTTCGCTGACCGGGATTCAGAGAGAGAAGAGAATTCAAATACATCAATAGTGGCGAGGACAAGGTGCAGTTTTTAATGAATGTCTATGTTAACGGGCATCCCACACGATTTTGAGCCTGTGCGGCGGCGTCGCGTCATTGGTACGTACCTTTCGAAAACAATGTCAACGGCACTATACAGAACGATTTATAACCAGGAGATTAGTTACACATGAGTCCACCTGGGAAAAATGACAATGAAAATGCAAGCTGTTCCATCAAGGTCGGTAAAACCTCATCACCGACAGCTTTGAAGTCAAAACACGATTTAGAAAGGGCGATGCGCTTCTTGTAACTTCTTCAAAATAATATTTGAAAGAATAATCCAAAAACTCTCACACCAAAATCAGAGGCACGAACTTTCAAAAGTTCATAACTACAATTATTCCCATACACCGACGATATTGATATAATCGGCAGAACACAGTGTTGTAGTTCTTAGTACTCAGTAAACCTTTTGAGAGTATTCAGACGGAGGCAGTGAAAATTGGTTTAGCTATATTAAGTTAAGGTTTTTTGTTTTTCATTCAGCTGATTTAAAAAAAGTTTTATTACAAAGTATTGGTTAAAACAGATCAATAAAATATCACCAGAGCACAAATAAAAAACTATGCGTTTCTAAAATTAAAAATAAAATAATTTAACCTCTAAAAAAACACTCTACAGACTGTTAAACTGATATTTAAAAAAATAAATTTCAGATTAAAAAAAGAACGATTTTCTGAAACGAAACTCAGAAACCGATCTTTGCTTGTGAGTTTTTTTAGAATTACTGATCTTTGCTTTGAGATTTTTTTAAATTAAACCAAAACAAAAAAAAAAATAAAAAAATATGTTTGGTCTATAAGTCATAACGATATATTTTACATACTTATGTATGTACATTGAATGAATCAATAGCAGTTCAAGTCACCCAATACACGCATTGTAACAAAATGTATGTATTACGAATATTTTAATATTAATCATAGTATGAATACTAAAAAAATTGATTGTGTCGGTCGCGTCCTGTGCGTTTAACACACACGTAGTGGGTACGATTTTAATTTAATCGTAATTTTTAAACGAGTTGAGATTTGTTTTCCTTATAAAAATGAAACCCACAGCTATCAATCAGTTTGTTCAATGAAGACTTGAGTAGAGTAGAGTACCGTAAGGCAGCGTATAGCAGAGCAAAACAGCTGTTAAATGTCAGAGCAAGTAGAGCACAGGTGTCATTCATGATGTGACAAAGAAAAAAACATTTTGTTGTAGCAATTCACTACTACTTATAAGCCCTCAACCATAGAAAAAAGAAACAAGAACGACAACTGGGAGGATAATTCTCTCTTCGTCTACAAACTGAAAAATACCCGTTCAGCGACATACATATGTGTACTGGTCCCTGTACATTTCTTATGGGACTACTAATACCTTTGCATTAATGTAGGCACGAAATGTATGGCTGATTGGCTGCTTCTCACTTGAATCTCACACGTGTTCACCTCCACAAAATAAAATGTTATGGTTTGCAGGGCATGGTCCGTACGAGTCGCAGTTCTTTTTTCTATGACCTCAACATAGGTCTATGTTGAATACGATGCATTTTTCCAATTTAATTGTTATAATGACAACATAAATCTATTCTTTTGGCTAATTTAAGCTATTTAATGTATATTTCAATATTTAATCCAAACAAACTCACTCGATAAAAAAATGTATCACATATACATTGAAAACATCTGACTTTGACACTTCCACTCCAAATTGCTTTTCTTGCTCTACCTCAAAAGTAAGAAAATCTTGCTCTAAGTTCCTCTAGAAAAACTCAATGAACAGCAAATTCAAAAAATTGAGAACAGCTTGGAGGGGGAATTTCCTCAATGAACAGCAAAATCTTGCTTTTTTCTACCTGGAATGGTTTAGAGCAGGTAGAGCAGACTAGACTCATTGAAAAGATTGAATGTGTGGGTTTATACAAATTGGTGTACAGGGGTGGAATCGAATAAGGTGATTATGGTAAATGATTGTCACAATCAAAAAAATCAGTCTGCGTTAGGTGATGCCAGAATTTGTAATTTTCGTGGTAATCACTCTACGCATACTTAAAATTTAAAATGATCACATGTGACTATCAGAAGTGTTACTTTCACATATCACCTTAGCCGATTCCACACCAGGGTTTTTCAGGCTCTTTTGTTGGAGTGCGCCTTTTTTCAATTGATAGTTTTGACTATCAAAGCGATGTGAAAGTCTTGGGCTTAGTTCGTTTACGCAATAGCCAATGTTCAAAAGGTAGACATTTGTTTATCAACTCCTTCTCTCACCTCCACGTGGTGAAAATCGGGTATCTATACTCTGTTGAATTTATAGTTTTAGTAAAGACCTTATGGAAGAGTGCTTTCAAACCAACTGGTGTTTGCATCGCACTCAACTTAAAACATTGCCACTGAAAAAACAGATCCTTTGAGTTACATTGAAAACAGAACCTCTGAGTTACATTGAAACCATAAACCCACGTACATTCCACCATGACCTTTCAACTCCATGGCTGTGAGAGGATGAGGAGAGTCATCACCAAATTTCCTCTGTTTATTCAGTTCATAAACAAAAAAAAAACAGATCCAGAGTTGTCATTTGTCCGTTGATGAAAATTATAATACCTTTTTCTTTAGTTTTGAAACTTTGCTAGAGCTTTTGTGAGCACATATTTTAAGTTTAAGAAAAAAGGTGTTTTCCCTGTGTGTTTTTCTGCTTTCATTACATCTTTTGGTTTTTTACTTGAAAAAAAAAATTGGGCACGACTGAGTCGCACGTACTTGCTCTTATGTGCCTGATTACATTGGAAAGCAGGATCTTTGACAGAAACAAGTAACATTTACGTTGAAAATAACACAGTTTGAACTTATAAAAAGTATCAAAATCACAATACTTAATGGTTTTTAGTAAAAATGAAGTACGCTATCTTAAATAACAAAGAATTTATGAACAAAATTATTTCGAAAATTGTAGGAATGGTTTTGATAAAATCCTGTTTTTTATTTTGTTTTTTGAAAAAAAATTTTTGTTCAAATTTTGGTATGCAGTTTTTAGAGCTTAGTAATATACATGTGATTATAAAGTTTAAAATAATTTTTTTGATTAGTTTTAAAAATATTGATTTTTCAAAAAAAAAAATCAAAAATTAATTTTTTTTAAAAAAAGTTATTAAAAGTTTTGATATGCAGAATTAAATATGCTTTTCAGGTCTTTTCAAATATAAAATTTTACAGAAATCCAAAGAGCCGTTACCGAGAAAACCTAAAATTAAAAAACCGTTATATGAAAGGTACTGTTAATAGAGTTTTCCCGTAAATTTGGTTCTGATCATATGATAGCCAATACCAACGAAAAAATTCTTAAAAAATTTCATCAATTCATAATCGCTTAATCCGGTTAGGCTGCAGCTCGTTATACATACTGACAGACAGACAGATATTTTTTCTCGATCACTTTTTTAGACTTATATTTTTGAGAGATTTTTGGTGAATGTAAGAACAACTCACCTAGGACCTCTAAATAAGGAGATATAGGCTTGAAGGCTTGAGTCATAAATTTCACGTGACTCTTCAATCCGCTCCTGGAGGCGCAGTTATTTTTTTTTCAAGAGATTTGAGGTATATGGATCGAGTAGCTGGATTCCATACCTATCCGACAATGCAAAACATACTCCGCTAGGAACTCTACATAATGAGATTTAGGTATTTTAAAGCTAGAGTGAAAAAAAAGTTCCTGACACGCGACCGTTCAATCCGCTCCTGGAGACGCAGCTATTTTTTCGGGAGATTTTTCGTATATGGATTAGGTAGTTGAATTTAATACCTATCTGACAGTGTAAAAATCATACAAATTATTTTAGGACCCACGATCCTTCAATCCGCTCCAGGAGGCGCAGTTATTTTTTTCAAGATATTTGAAGTATGTGGTGTGGATCGGGTAGTTGGACTCAGTACCTACCGGACAATGCAAAACACACTCAGCTAGGATCTCTACACACCGAAATATAGGCATTTTAAAGCTTGAGTGATTTGTTGTATGGATCAAGTAGATATCAATGCCTACCACAAGTCTCTTGAAAAAATAACTGCGCTCTGTCAGAAAACAAATTTTTTTCACTCAAGCTTTTAAATGCCTATTTCTCATTATCTAGAATTCCTATCTGAGTATGTTTCATGTTTTGCATTGTCGGATAGGTATGGAATCCAGCTACTTAATCCATGTACCACAAATCTCTTGAAAAAATAACATGTTTCTGTTCATGTTCAGTTGGTAACCTACCGACTTTTGTTTGACAATTATGCCAATTAATAAGTTTGTTCGATGTTCCCCGCCCCAGTGCGCACTGGGGAATGTCAGTACATTAAGTCAAACTGCCAAAAACCTGCATAGCTGCTTCGGTGTTGATTTAACATCGAACAGCTCAGTGCAACATCTCTATTTTTTGACACTTCTTTCATTTAAATTTGTTTTCTTCAAACAGTGGCAAATAAATAGAAGTTAATAAAATGACCCCGAAAGCAATATTATGTCTATACACACAATAATAACTTACAAAATATTCTACGAAATATATAATATCAAATATCATGAAATAGCACACCAAATTTGCAAATAAATTCCTCCTTTCTCTGAAACGAACTTCTGCCAACAGCTAATTTGAATTTAAATTTTGAATTTTGACAGCAAGGATATCTTACACCAAGAAAATACCTGGGGCGCATGAGTGTGCACTCAGTGCGTGCCCAGTGTTCACATCGAACACAGTGCAAAAACACTGGGGCGAAAAAAGTGTCACATAAAACACTTCAGTGTGATTTCAGGGTACACCAGTGCGCCCCAGTGCTGACATCGAACAAAGCTAATAATGCTCACTATGGCAACCATTTAAGAGCTTTGAAATGGAGATAGCTTATGGAATCCATAATAGTAAGGTTGAAAGGCAAATATCATATCTTATGATAAAGTTTATTTACAAAGATATTTGAGAACAATTGAAAAAAATTGGAAAATTGGTCCAATTTTGACCTTACGTAGTTTGGTAGTGGTTGGTCCAAGTATTCTTTTAGTCTCATTTAATGCGGAATTAAATGCTCTACAACTTTTGACCATTTTTGAAAATATTGATTAGTTTAGAACATATAAGCGAAAAACTACAAAAATACCCCTTTTGTAGATACATCCCCCCCCCCCCTCCCTTTATCCAGCTTTACCGACGGGCAAAACTTAGAATTTTCGTATTAGGCCACTAACAACGCCATTACAACACGAAATTCTTTTGTCTGAATCTTCCGATGTGAATGTTTAAACTGGCTTATTATTAGAAAAATCGATATTGATAAATACACAAAATCATTTGTGGATACACAAATTACCAGCGGCGCAGAAATGGCAATAGGGTACCTGCTAAGATGTAATATAACAAGCCATGCATCGCCTCGCAACGCACTAATATGCGAACGTAGACTTACACTCCTAAAGGTATGCAACCTTGTTAAAATGAGCCGAAACTATAATTATAACAAAATCCCTATTATCCTAAACAACATTTTTATAAATGCTCATAAATTATAAACCATTAAACTTTCAAGACTAAGCCTCGGCTTAGTTGTATACGCACCACAGGAAGTGAAACAGCATATGTTACGAGTCTTGCATACTTTTAGGAAATTAAATCTTGGTTCTTATACTAGAACATAGAGCGCGTTGCATTAGATTCACTATGAAGAAGATACCCTATTGCATATTCTGTGCACCTGTTGATGTGTGAAAAAACTACTACATAATCGGTCGAATGGCTTGCGAGTGTATTACTTACTCATTCGCCTTTCAAAGATTGGTTAACTAAACAACCAAGAAAATTGATATTGCTGATCCATGCTTTGAATATTTTTGGGCGTTAACTGAAGTATTGAATGTTTTAGTTTTTAGAGAATCTAGTAAGTAGAAAACGAAAAATATATGGTCTGGAAATTTTCCCGTAAAGACCAGGGATGCATTTATTATTGAATTATTGTAAGGGTGTTTCTTAGCAATACTTGAAAAATTTGAAAAACAATCAGCATTGAGAAAATCTTCAAAATGATTTGGAGAACAAACGAGTTTGTTTGAGTGGATCAGGTAGTGATCTGAGCTGCCAGAGAATTGCTAACAGACAAACTCACCCCTTGAGCACCTGCAGAGATGGGAGTTACACTGAAGGTTTGGGCATACAAATGCTTCATAAATTGTTTGTAACCAGATCAGAAGGGGAAAAAACCTCATCATTCTAGAAAACCTAAGCTCTTAGCATCGCTTTTTGCTATCTCAAGTGTATTGCCGTTCCAATCGTCGTCCAATACAACTTGTATTAGAGAAAGGCTGGACAGATGCTGTTTTCCATCTTCTAGGAAATATTCCAAAAGAGTAGGATCGATGGAAAAGCTTTCGCAGTGGCCTGGTCAATGTGGTTTATTCGTTTTTTTTTTATTCAATAGGATCCTTATGATCTAGCGGGAGGAATGCTCTGTTGTATCCTATTAGTTCTTCTAGGTTCTAGGACTAGTGTCTGATACTGATTTGGTAATATTGGCCTTAAGTTTTCCATGTGTATAGTCTAATAGTTTTCGTACTTCGATAGACAATACAGCAATGATCATAATTACCATTAATCAACAGCATAACTTTCAAAAATAAAAAGTCTTTTTTTTTTGTTTTAATTTTATATATTTATTTAATTTAAAAATAGCAATCTGATCAATTTTATTAACACAAGAGTTCTAAAGTTGAATTATTTTGTCGGCTTTAAAAAAAACTAGGCATTTTCAAGGCGTTTCTACTTATCTTGGTAATCATTAAGCATTTTTTTATAATTTTGTTTAAGCCTATAACATTGACGGTCCTTTACAGAACTCTTTTACTAAAATATATTAAAAAATCTTAAATCTAAGTTTCGTATGGTTAAATCACAAAAACAACATTTACTAAATAATAGTTTTTCTTTTCTTTTTAATTTTGTTGATATTTTAGTTGTTTCTCTACTAAAGACGTATATTACTTTTTAATAATTAATATTGTTCTTTTCCTTAAGCTGTACACACATTTTTTCCTATTTATAAAATATTGACATTTAAATGAAGTTGCCACATGCACGCAGTTTAAAATACAATAAAAAAACACTGTGTTGTTGTTAAAAGGTTAAAAAAAAACATATCAATTTTTTTACATATACGAAAGGCTTTTCCTTTTTAGAGCACCATCACGGGTAAGAGGAGTAGAAGTACTTAAACAAATTAATATATACACATTAAGGCCCTGGGATAATTGATATTTTTAGCAAATGGCTCCTGATCTCACGCTGCTCTCAACTTCATTGTTGAGAGCTGGGAAATTGATTTATCACGACGGCTAACCAGCGGACCGGGTCATGATGTTGAATGGCACTCACACAGTGTCTCTAGGAGAATCTACCGTCCGGCGGCGCGGTGCGTTCAGCAATCACTTTGGATAAGTGCATCATTCAATGCATTCAAATGGTCTTCACTAAATGATATCTTATCAGCAATATCTCGCGAATCGGCTATTAGTTTGGCCTTCATATTGATAAAATAGTCATAGTCGGCGAATTCGTCGGCGGTTAGATTTTTTTCTAAAACAGCGCCAACACAGGCGCCTCGTCGATCGATGTCTTCTTTTAGGCGTTTGGCTTCTTCTAGCTGTTCCACAAGTCGGTCGCGTTTTAGAATAAGAATTTTCTGGCAACAGGAAGCGATTATTAGTATTTTTTTGAGACATTTTGCATGGAATATGTAGATACTTACACTTTCTGGGCTTTGTTCTTCTAGGGCGGTTAAGGAATTCTCAGCTTTGGCTAAACGACCTGACAGGCTTAGTAGCAAACTGGTAATGTGACCAACATCATCGATGTAGGTTCGGAACTTTGTGGCGTCCAGAGGACGCATTTTGTCTGCAACTCTTGCGGCCAAATTGCTGCCAAGTTGATCGTTGATCGATGTCTCTTCGGCAATTGTTGTTTGTTCTAAATTTAGGACTCCTAGCTTACGCGTTAATTGGTTAATGAGCTCCTCCTATAAGTATGCAAACAAATCAAGTTAAATTAAAAAGACCAACAAACAATGTTTATAAAATACCTTTTTTCTTATGAGATGATCACAGCTTAAGTCACTAGCACCATTTGTCAGTGAAACCTCGATTTCAGCAAACTCCAATTCTAACTTTGGTACACTGCTGGTTTCACTGGGTGTAGACGTACCGACATCTCGCTTTGCTGGCCTCATCGGTACCTCGGGGTTATAGAGCTTGCCCACATAATCTGAGGGAGTTTTAGTACTTTGCGGGGCTAGGATACATACCAGCCTATCGTTTTGTGGCAGAAGACTAGCAAGCTCCTTTAACATTCTATCACAATCCACTTCGATGGGGTGTTTCTGACGAGGCTGTAGCGTTGTCCGCTGTAGTGCCTCATCACGACTATCATTGAGCTTAATTCGATTGGCATCCAACTCGAGGAGCTCGTCAGTTTGGGAGCCGACTTCGTTGGTAATTGGGTTCACACGTAGGATCAATTCAGTTCGTTGCATTAATTTCAAACCATCAGTGGTGGGTTCCATTTGGGAGATGACATCCATTTCACAGGGCAGTGGTGTACTGAGCAGAGCCGGTGGCTGTGGAGTTACTGGTTGTTCTGTCTGCACTGGCGTTTGTGTTTGCACTTCAACGGCTTCAGTTTTTAGTACAGGTACTTGTGCTGGTTTCACCACAGCTGCGTTAGTGTGTGCTGACATCAATTTAGACTGAAGTTGTGTAATTTTTTCGATGTTCTCTCGAAGGGAATCCTTGCGGGTAATCTTATGTTCAGAATTTGAGAGAGTTGCATTCACAAGTTCGGCACGCACAATTCGTCCCTCGCCAGGATCACGTTCTTCAAGACTTAGTTTCCTCACCACTTCAGACCGATGGAACTCTTTGAATTCCTTGCGAGGTGTAAACGAGTTTATATTACTCTCTGATTGAGCCGGTGACAAAACCTTGTCCAGTTGATGGCAGTTAAGCTGTTCTTCTGGTGTCTCAAGTATTTGAGTCTTTTTTAAATCGATAGTTGACTGTGACATATATTTGGGACTGCTGGCATCATAAGACTGAGATCGATTGTAACCACTTCCACTTCCTCCAATGTTGGTGGAGTTGTTCATGTTTGAGTAAGCTGTCACTGGAGAGGAGTGCCGACTATTGGGTGATGGCTTAGATATGAACATCTTCATATTGGGATACGGAGGTGGAGGATAATTAGGGGTTCCTGGAGAAGTTGGCGAAAGGCTGTTATTTGAACCGTATCGCGGTGATGCACCAGTTGCTGAAGTTGGTGACGATGGCTGCAATTTGACACCAACTGGCAGGACATCTGGTAGGTTGTTGCATTTACTGTTGCCATTCAATAGGTCTGATTTTGTGTTGTTATTATTGTTGTTGTTCGTGCCATGATGTTGTGTTACACAATCCTCATTGGAGGTAAGCGTAAGCTTATAGCTGCCATGATCGGGATCTGTTGAGCTAAGTTTTTCCAACGACTGGCGCGGTAGATAGGATGCTTTTGAGTTACACCTGGAAAGAGAGAGAGAGAGAGAGAGAGTTAGAAAATTAATGATTATAACCTAATGGTCTTTTAAAATTATTTGATTCACAATCACGTTCAGGAATTTTGTTTTCTTCCTTCCATCGAACAAGAATATAGAATTTTTTTAATTAAACATTTTATAATAAATTAAAAAAAAAATTCAATATATAAGAAATACCGTTAAATTTAACCAAATAATGTCATAACAGCTTTGGACACTGTTACCATACGTGTTTTTTCCTTCAGAATTTTTAATTTTATTAAGAAATTTCGGATTGATTTGGGACTCGGTGGTGAGATTTTTTCTTTAAAGAGAGATTAAAAATGAGCAAGAAGACCAACTTCAATAAACTTTACATTGAAAACTAGAGGGAGGCAGCTTTGGACTAAGCTGGCTGGAGAACATGTTGGTTGAGGCCCAGGTTCAACCGGGACTGTAGCGCCACCAAAGATAAGATAAAGTAAGTCACTGGTTCAAACCCAGTTTAATCTGTTCATAAAAAAATTGGTTGTCTCTAAGGTCGGTTTTCGGACGATAATTGTACGTGAAATCGTCATAAGAACATTCATGACAGCAACATATTGGTCATAAGAATATTGATGACACCAACATATTGGATCATATTTTTTCGTCGACGATAACGATCGTCACGTTACTGCGAATGACCAGCGTTATCGCGCCATGATTAACGATTATTTTTGACCCGAATTGGAAGATATGGACTTGGAGGACATGTGGATTCAACAGGATGGTGCCACAAGCCACACAGCACACCCTACAATCGATTTATTGAAGAGTAAGTTTGATGAGCGTGTCATCTCAAAAAATTGGCCAGTCGATTGGCCGCCTCTTTCGTGACTAGACTATTTTCTTTGGAGCTACGTTAAGTCATTGGTTTATACCAACAAGCCGACGACATTTGGAAGAGCTCAGAGCCAACATTGAAAGCAAAATAGCGGCCGTTTCAGCCTAAATGTGTGGCCGAGTCATCGAAAATTGGGTCTAACGAATCGACCGCTGCCAACTTACCCGCGGTGGCAATATGAACGATGTTGAGTTCCATTCATAAATGTTTTGATTGTACTTAAAGCCAAAAATAATAAAGTTTTTGAAATATGGTTTGCTTTTTATTTAAAAAAAGTTGTCAAGTCTTTATTCGAAAACCCTATACAAAGACTTCACCTAACAATAATAAAATACTAGATTTAAAAAAAGGTTGTTGTATTAAATACAAAATACAATGCCATCTGTTGGAATACGTACAAAGTCTCGTGTACATTTATCAAATCATCTTTCGGTTGTTTTAAAAAGTATTTAATACACAAGCCACACATTTTGCTTAGGTCGTTCCGCGGAAAGTGAGCATGAGTCATGCTTTTTCGTGTGTACAGACGGTGTCATCAATTTATAAGACGTTATCACCTCAAAAAAAAAAATAGGAATCCTCTTATCTATAATGATGAATAAATTAATTTATTTATTCGAGTGAATAAACCCAATAAGGTTTTACTCTTTCAACTTATATCTGTCTTTAGAATGAACCTTGAAAAGCTAAATCTCACCATCCGACTTAAAACGTTCTCATTATTGCAACTTCAGCCAAAATGTTTAAGCAACTTCTTTTTTACATTTCTTTCAAACCATAGCATTCTAGTACATTATTAAAATATTCTCGCAGTCTTAACCATGGGCTTAAAAAAATTACCAATAGCTACTCCCTAACTTGGATTTAAATAAATTAAAATGAACTCAATTATTCTCTCTTGCATTATGTTATGACAACATGTCAAACCGTTTATTAACCAATGTGGATCGGGAGCATTAAACCCTCTTAATTCACACTAAAGATCATTGGCTTCAACACAAACTACGCTCTTTAGCTTTTACCCATTTAAACTCTTGATCTTTAACTTCTCCAGTCTTGTGTGTTGTTCTTTGGACCGTTCTTAATTACCGCAAATTGCGGGATAACAAAAAACCATCAAGTTATTTACCCAAGGTACATTAACTCAAAGTGCCAAAGAACAGCGATTAATATCACCTTAAGAGTTAAGACTTCGAAACTATGATGGCAGATCAAAAGGGCAGTAGAATGAGTGCCATAGAAGTGAGTGTGCCTCTTATACGCTAGGTTAACACATTTTGCTGCATGTAATTAGAATTTCTAATGAAGCTGTGTGTCAATTAAGTCTTCTGCAATAAGGAAGAGATTTCCTTGACAACCACACGTCACATCAGGTGAATCATTATAGACATTCTTGCACACCTTAAATCATCATATCATGCGCCAACGTCAACTTTTGATGGGATTTTTCATAGCAGACGCAAGCATGGTGGTTGTCGGCCTCACCTTTCATATTAGCGAGTCAAAAGTCCAACATCTTTGCATTTGACGCCTCTTATTAACTGGTTTAAGCTAACCACAGCGAACGCTTTCCCTTGGCCTTTTAATTAAATATCAATTTCGTCGAACTTTGGAAGGCGGTTCTCGAAACTGAGCTGGATGATGAAAAATTTAACTTATTTGTTTCAACTATATCAATATTTGTAGTGTCATAGACCCCAGTAATTTGCGGTTAAATTAAAGTTGAATTCCGTGTGTGGTGTCGACTGTCAGACCACTGTGATCGTGATCATTTCTATCACAATGGCTTCACTTAAAGGAAAGTCTACATAAGGACATAATTAACATACAAATAACAAAAGGCTAAAACAAGATCTGCGGTAAGAGAGATATGTAAACCCAACCATAAACAATAATTTCAGAGATCATTTTCAATACACAAACACACAGGCATGAGGTGTAAAACATAACCAGGACAAGGCTTGTTGTGCCTACTTTACTTGTGTTGCAATTGCAATAAAAGTCACAAGCGGGTAACTTTTTTTTTGTGTTTATAGTAGTTAACCGCGGTATAATTCTGCATTTCATTCAAAATGAAGCTGTGCCTTGTGTTGTGATCCGTGATCACTTACAACGTTTTTATTCCCGATTGCGCGTTTCTTTTCTAAAGAGCACAGAGGCTGGTTCAAAATGGGTGACTTGAGCGTGATGGCGTAGAAAAGTCTTTGTAGAGTTTTTGTTTTGTCTTACGATTTCGCAAGATCATTTGTTTGGTCTCGGTTTTTATTAAGTTTAAAAGAAGGAAAGGCCAAGCAAAAAGAGTGGAATAGAAAATCATGGTGTCAGCTTTGTTGGATATACATATACATATGGAAATCTTTAATGTTTGACCCAAACCTTATTATTGACATTTTGACAGTGGCGTAGTCGAGTATCTATCTGTGATCTATTTCTCCAAAGGAGTGGTTTGGTTTGTATTTGGTTAGGTGACAGTTCAGATGACATTTAGTTGGCTATATTATGGGAACGCAACTTAATCCCGAAAATCAAAATCCCGTCGATTTAACGTCCTTTTATATCAATGCGGATTCTGTAAAAAATAAATTGCACGACTGGATCGCATGTACTTGCTCTTATTTGCGGTCACAGCTTGGAATAAAATTTGAAAATAATTAAGGGAACTTCAAAGATTATATTCGATTTTTCTGACTTTTGATTGTTTGAAAAAAGTACGTAAAATAGTTTGCAGCGGAAAAATTTAAACGCCATTTTATTTCTTTAAAAAATGTGAAAAAGTGAGATTTTTTTTTTGAAAAAAAATTAATGCAAAATTACTCAGGCTACCTACATCTTCTTGAATATTAATTTTGATTGTAATCGGATCACCAGTTCTCGAAAAATTGGAAGAAAAAAAAACCGGTCCTATGGGAGGTACCGTTTTTAGCCCACCGTATTAATTTTTTTTTTCACCAAAATATAATGCATATCTACATTAGCACACTGATTTTTTATAAAAATTTTTGGAGCCCTTTTCGAGAAAAATAAGCTTTTACATAACGGTTATAAGACAGGTACCGTTAATTTTTGAGCTAAAAAAAAATTGAAAAAAGTTCTCTGTAGAATGTCAAAATAACCTTAAGTTTAAAATTTGAAGACGATTGGGGCAACCGTTTAGGCTGCAGTCCAAAATACATCCGAACAGACAGACAGACAGTCGGACAGAATTTTGCCAGTAACTCAAATATGTTTCTCTATCATCGTAATGTCATGTTTGATTGTTATCTCAAAATTTTTAATCTGCACGAATGCATAACTTGTATTATAGTACCTATAATCGCAAGTAAAAATACTACTATTTGGATATTTTTGCTTAAGAATTTTTATTTTTCAATTGACTGACTAAAATAAATCAAATCAGCTCCAAAACAGGTGCCCAACGTACTTCAAACGACATTTTAAAATGCTATATTTTTAATATATTCACACATGTTTGAGAGTGTGAGGCTTAACTTGGAACCTTGTGGAACTCGCGTTGATGCTCTTTCTTGTCGAAACGGTTAACCGTTAACGTACATAAACAAATCTATGGGAGAAAACATCTGATCAATCTTATAAAGTGGTCAGGAAGTCTTAGACTTGATAGTTTTTTTATCTAAACTGTGTCGAAAGCTTTTTCAATGTCCAATAAATAGGCGAATGTTGCTGTCTTCTTGTTGAGTTCACGGGTTACTTCTGAGTGCTGTCCAAGAAGCGGATGGGTGGTGGAGTGTGGTTTTCGGAGTGTGGTATGTGGCTCCACAAAAAAGGAGATCGATTTCTCTGCACCAACTATAGATGAATAAGGGTTTTAAACATCGCTAAGATCCTGTCCAGCGGAATAATAGGTCCTTTCCAAGAAGATCCTGGAGAAAACGCAAGAATTTAACAATGGGACCCACCATCTGTTTCTCGATTTTAATTGCTACTATTTTGGGCTGAGTAAACGATTGAGGAATAAAGCCCTACCGAGAAGATCCATGGAGACGCTATATAAAACACTCATCATCCCTGCTCATCCCATTCGGATGTAAGCGCTCTTGAGGTATACGATCAAGTTACGAACGAGTGGCGAAGAAGGTACAATAACGAGTTGTACGCGCTGTACAGCGACATGAGCCTGGTCAAAAAAATCCGTATCCGGCGGCTAAGATGGCTTGGCCATGTAAAGCGGATGAATATCGACCACCGCGTAAGGTGTTAAACGCCGTACCTGAGGGAGTCAGAAGCAAGGGGAGACCTCATCTCCGATGGAGCAACAAAGTAGAAAGAGGAGTGCAGAACTGGAGACGGCAGGCTAGAGATCGAGCCAGCTGGAGGGGCATAATGAACCAGGCTCATTAGGAGCACCATGCTACGTAGCGGCAGGAAAAGTAATTAAGTGTGGTATGTTTATTAAAAATATGAATATTTTTCTACGGTCATTGGAAAACCAGATTATATTTTTGTTCTCGGTGATTGTCATCGATTTGATAGATCTAAAAGAAAATTTCAACCAGGACAACAAAAAAACTTGTCTAATCCTTACCAAATAGACTAGAGAAGTCAAAGTTATTGTTCTTGCTTTTTATACATTAGCGTATTTTCAGGGCCGTTTCTTTGCTACTAAGTTAAGATATGAAAATGAAAACTGCAAAACACTAAAGCTCACTAGCGTTGCAAATTGTATGTCTAAATTCATTTCCCCGATTTCAAGAAACCGAAAATCTGTTCTCTTTTTGAGTGGAACACCAAAACAAATCGAAATATGGAATACCTCCTTAAAACTTAAATACAAACAAAGGAAGAAGCTTTAGAATCATTCAACTTCATCATCAAGACAATCGTCATCGAAACCAGCAAGCAACATTTCGTGAACATCTCTGCAGCATTGAGAACTGCATTGAAACAAACGTACTGTGAGAAAAAAAAACACGCGACGGCAACATATAAAAAGAGGAGCTTCAGATAACTTCACCGCACGCTACAGTGCTCGAACATCACAGCATAATCACTGAATGCTGATCGTAAGATTCCACAGCGGTCGTGATGGTCTGTTGGCCAGAATATCACTAACCCTACTCTAAATAAACTGATGGCAAACTGTGGCGAAGAAAGACAATTTTTCACGCTACTGAATAGAATTACCAGGGATCAGAGAAGCTATCGATGGAGGACAGCAATTGTTGAAGATCGCGTGGGATATTCAAAGGTATCTCATATAAGTAAATTGTATTTTGGTAATTTTTTGATTGCTCAGCAGAGATGAGGTAAGGACATATTTCGCGAAAGTGTTGCATGCCGCAAATGTTTATATAATTTTCTTTGTGATAGATATGGAGTTCATGCAACGAATTGAATGTTTGACATTCTGATTTTTTTCTACAAAAAGAATATATCAAGTGACATTATGTCATATGACACAGTTAAAATTACAAGATTATTCTAGCGAGTTTTATTCAAATTTCAAAGATATGTTCTTAAAATCGAGATTTGATCATTTCAATGAAACTTGTTTCATGATTTATTTGTAGTATTGGTAAATGATTGACATACTTCCTCTGTGATTTGTATTTGTATTTGTAACATTGTTCATAAAACATCGATGTTTCAACATCGGTGCTATGATGATATCGATGTTTTCGCGATGTTTAAAAAAAATGTTTATGAACTGATTTTTTTGATACATAACAGAATAATTAAAAAAAGTATTAATAAAAAAAAAATAAATGTATTATTTATTCCTCATTACTGAATTTAAAAACAATAAATTGGACAGCCTGATGCTCAATAAACGGTTCTTTCCTCGAGTTGAAATAGGAAAAAAAAACACTGATGGTAGCAACACCAACATACAGCCCGTTATCTCAAACCCACAAACCCTCTCGTTGAATCCACACACACACACACCTCAATATCTACATATACTTCCTACTTTAACAAAACTCCGCCTATTTTGTATTTCTTTTCTCTTCCTGTTCTTTTTGAATTTGAATGGAATTGTTTTGAAAATTTGCGCCTGTTCTTTTTCATGTTAGTCTGGTGCTTGCGATCGATTATGGTTTAAAGAACCATAGTATCGCGGTTAGCATCATTCATGAGTCTTATCAGCATGAGTTTTATCAGCATGAGTCATGTTATTTCGTACCTGTAGCTTGTCATCGACTTATAAGACGTTATCAAGTCAAAATAAAAAAAAAACAATTACTAACCAGCCATTTTTAATGCAGCAGTTTGTCGTTTATTGTATTTGTAAAGCATTAAATGTGATTCAAATATATGTTTTGAATTTTATTTTTTTTAATGAAAAAGGGGAAATTATTTGTACGGATAGTAAATTACAAATAGTTATATGCAAAAGTGCGATTATGAGTAAACAAATACACAAAAAAATACTTTTTGTCCACCTTGAAGGATTTATCGATGTTAAAATAAATTTCAACATCGATGTTTACGAACGATACATCGATTTTTGAAAATATCGATGTATCGCTTGCATCCCTATATTTCATTTCGTTTAGCTTTTCCCAAAGTTCAGATTTTTGTCTGAGAAATTGTTTTCAAGTTTCTGAGTAAACAGAAATCTCAAAGGACTCAAAAACTTAAACTGGAAATGTCTTGACATTTGTCAAGTTTAAAGGGCTAACTATATGGTCGGAAGCAACTGGAAGCTAGTGTCAAAACCGACCGAAACATTCCAATCCGTTTGTCAAATGAGCACGTCCACTCTTTATGGACGGATTGCCACCAAATTATATGTCAACATAATTAACTTAATTCAAGTTAATTATTTATGTGTATGTATATAACTGTTGTATTTTTTTGTAGTTAGTTAAAAAAAATCATCCACTTAAAAAAAAAAACAAAGTGGCATGCCTTGAGACTATCCGAAATTGTATAAAGAAAAACTAAACACAATTTACGATCATTTAAAAACAATTTAGCCTGCAATTAACAGAAACGTCAATTTAAGAGTATAACTCTTTACTTAAGAAACCACTAGTAGTGTATCGCCCGTGAGGCACACAGATCAATTTTCTATTAAACCTGTTGAATTAGTCGGTTTATCTCCCGATCGCCATCTCATTTGCAGCAAAAATAAAAGAAAAACTTCTGATTATCATCAAATCCTAGAGATGGCGTTCGATCTCATAATGTAACTGCATCAGTCACACTGACAAGTTATGAGTTTGCTGTGAGACTAAAAAAATATTTTGTGTCTATTATGCGAGTCTATTTATCAGCTATTTGTTGTTTTCTCCTCACTGTTCTATATAAAAAAGCAAACGTTTTTTGTTCAACAAAAGCATACCAAACATAAAAACTTGTTATAGATACTAACCACACTTTTTATGGCTTGTCGGCATTTTTGCAAGGCTAATTATGGTTCTTTGAGCTCCAATTAACTTCTGTTTAAACTTTGTAATTCAATCATTGTGCGCCCGTCTGGGGTGAGAACCAAACACAAAGAATTCGCATCACACAAATCAAACAAACAAACATAATGCCCAGATAATATGCGGTCTGTTTTGTGGGAATATTAGAGCAACAACACAAACAAAAACAAACATGGCGATTAATATGACAGATACCTCATTTTGAAACTTACCTCAATAACGGTAAGAAAAATGAATATATGAAATGGAGGTCAGCATAAGAATTTATGAATTCAAGATGGCAGATCTTTGAAGTTTCAATTTCAACGTTTTTATTTTGAATTTTGGCAAACTGATATGGATCGTTTGATGGTTTTCTTTTCTCACAAATAAGAAAAGAAACGTGTCTTCTTGTGATTCAGAAGTGACAAGCTTCACTTTCATTGGCGTGATCAGAATACACGATTTTTATGCAAAACCGAAATGCTTGCGGAAAAGACGCGCCCTAACGCATACAATAAGACAAACAGCACGCATTGTGTGCTTGAACTCGATGCCCTGCTATGCTTTGATGTTTTGTCTGCTTTGATAAAATAAAGAAAAAAAACATTTACTTTCTGTTTCTTTCACTTCGAGTTGCCCAGACACAAATGGAGAAAATATCTTGTTTTTTGGTTAACAATAATTTGAATTATATACTTTTGTTGTTGAGGCGTGTTTTATGGAATCGAAATGGAATCAATTCGATGTCACACAATGGCGGAGCGCGAGGCGCATGAATGCAGATTTCCTCAGTGGTAAGTATCATTTCCGTTTTATGTATTACCTGAGTGTCTTGTTGTAGGAGGAGTATGGTGTGTGTTATTATTCGAAAGTAGCAATGTGGCGGAAAGTGGAAACTGCAGTGAAGATTAGAAAAGTGAAACTTAACATGTCAGCGCTCAGCGGCAGCGTCAGTGTGACTTGTTAATTCGAATAACACCTGCTATAAGTCTTAGCGACAATGCGTTGACGTTAAGTTTATTCTTAATGAGATTTACGACTCGAGTCTCCCTATGTATGTATAGGTAGAGCAAAATTAGAAGAAGTATGACAGAATTAGAGTTGCTACATATAGAGAAGAATGTCAAATGAGAGAAGAAAAAGTTTTGACACAAATAAACATATTTATTGCATCAGGCGTAGATACGAAACTTGGACAAATTAGATTGCCATGGGAATAATTCTGTTTCTATTATTAGTCAATTGAATTTGGGAAGTCATAATATTCAAAAGATAGAAGTGTCAAAATCATAACTTGTATATATCAATTTGTTTTGTAAGTATGTATGTCAATTTGTTAGATTGTGAAACATAAAAGCTCAAAAATCCACGACTTACGGCCCAACTACATATATTAGACATGATCAAGCGCGGCCTATTGCCAAAAATAAAAGAACTTTTAAATTAAAATCTGCACTTATGATGAGCCTCTGACTGTAGAAAAAAGCTTGCTCTAAGCTTACTACATCAAAGAATCTGAAGTGTAAAATCTGTCAAAACCAATCAGAATAGAATACCTAAAAAACCCAACCATAATTGAAGAATTGGAAAATACGTTTCCGTACGAAACAGTGCAAATACATGTGTTTTATATAAGTAAATAAAATAAATTTATTGGCGCGACAGCTCCTTAAGGAGCCAAGACCTAGTGACTTATACTCTCAACCATTCCTGTGTGTGTGTGTTGTTAATCTGCAAGAATGGAAGGGACCTACAGTTTACCGCCGAGTCTACACGAGATGCATGTGTTTTATATAACCAACCCGAAATGACTTTGATAGTTTCGTTCAGTTTTGTTTCCGTACGTAATGTACGCTTTCAATGACTGTTTTTCGGGTCATTAACACATGCAATTTTGACAGCAGTCCATGCGTGATAATGCCTATTATAGCGGAACCTTTAGAGCTCCAAGGAAACTTATCGAATCCGTAAAACAAAATATTTGTTTGAAGGTATTCGCAAAATAAGAGCAATCACATCAGGAAATGTCTTTATTTCTTAATACTTTTAAGTTGTATATCATTTTGTCTTGATACCTTCATTACAAGTCGGCACCGGCTTCCCTTTTCTCTATTTGTTGATTTAAATTGTTTATATTTCAAACCACAAAAATAAATTCACAAATAACTTAATTTTGACCAGATGAAAGCGTGATATCTTTCTTAAAATCGTGTTAAGGTAACATTTTTTTACTCCGCTTTATGATCAACTGATGTATTTAACAGAACGGAGAGAAACTTTTCGTTGGGTTTTGACACTAGCTTCCTATTTCGTTCGCATATTATAGTTGGGTTTTTAGAGATTTCGTTAAGTAAGAAGTAGTTTAATTTGAATCGTTCTATCACATGTAAATGACAGTTGTCATTTGATAGTAACAAATTCTGTTCTGTTTATTTTAGTTAAGGTCTGTTTATTCAAGTTGGTATAATTTGTTATACAATTGAGATGATTTTACTGTATTGTAGAATACGAGTATATGTTCTTATATAAATGCCTGTCGCACTTATTAAATTCTGTTCAGTAAGCTTAATTTAATTAAAATTCGCTGCATTTTTTCAAATCGTAATATTTTAACTCTAGTGGTATTTTTTCGCAAATAGAGATACCCAGATCAATTTGTACTAACAGAAAATGATGCAGCAAATCGTGTTTAGAGTAAAAAATATTATATTTGTTTGTATCAAATCAACCTCAATGTTCAAATATTCAAAACAACAATACAACGCAGACCAAACACCAATTCATGAAACTTTATCCCCCAATTGACATTTAAACTTTCAAACTTCAAAGCGATAAAATAAACTTCGAAAGGTGGCTGTGCAAACAAAAAAAGTGATTGCGTCACAACGCGCGCGATGCAATTCACTTCCAGGACTTCTTTTGCTGTGTGCTATAAGCCAATAACCGTAGCTCTCCACTACCCACTACCTTGCCTAATTTAATCGACCTTTTGTATGCTAATTGTGCAATAAAAACGTTAAACAATGGCAAATTGATGAACACGGCTCTTCCGTTCCATCACAATGCGGGTCACTCTCAACTCGTTATCACTGTTTAAACTTGGCATGGGTTATTTGATCAGTGACATCATTTTAGTTTGTTTATAAAATTAATTACAACTATTATATGCGCAAGTTGAAGTAATGTCCAAACAAAAGAAAAGTTCACAATAACCCGCATTGTTTGACAGGAGTGTAGACATGGTGAATTCATCGTTGTGGGAGAAGAAAACGCTCTTGCTTTTCTTCTACAACTGACATTAAAAAAAAATGATTCAATGGAATTAAGAAAACTTCTTACGATAAAGATTTCTTAACATTTGGCTTCAATTGTGATATGAGCAATTAATTAAAACCACCGATTTCGTGTACATCTGAATTACGTATGTTCGCAAGACATCTTCAATCTGACAGATATGCATACAGATATTAAAACAACAAAACATCAACAAAGAAAAGAGAGAGTTCCGATTTCATTCGTATTCTTTTCACAGCCGCCCGTAGATTAAAACTTTTTTTTTGATATGTAAATTAGAGTGAAGGTACAAAAGTTTACGACGGCGTTTTACTAGTTTGATGTGCGCAGGCGCACATTTCGTTTCAGTTAAAAATTAAATTGAAAAACAAAATCGTATAAATGTTTTAAAGGCATAAAAATGATTGCTCTGATTACGCGAATGTCAAATATTTGCATAAAAGAGTGACATGTTTGCAACACTTTTGATGTTATTTTATGCTACATCAAAACTTTTAATTCGAAAATTATAGCCGCTGCGAAAATATGTGAATTTATCTTTAAGCCGTATGCCTTCACCGAGTAAGAAAAATGGCCCAATCACATTCGCCTTCACAATCAATCATCTGTCATGTGGCCGAATTAAAACAATTTAAATCAATTTAATCGCCAATAATGCGAGCGCCAACAACATAAGCTTAGAAAAACTATCGAAATGAAATTGAAATCAATGACCGACCTCATCTGTCAAACGATTGACTTTTCAAATCTCATTTGTTGTGGCAGCACTGTACACTCAAATTGACGTTTTTGCAAACAACGTTGTTTTTTCCTGAAAGAAGTTATTGACATCGATAGAGCTGTCATCTAACTATAATTGAAATCAATATGTGCTGCAGAGAAAAAAAAACATCGCGCCTACACACGGAGTGGAGCGTAAAAAAACGCCACCACAAACCTATTAAGCTTGACACATAAAACCAGTAGCTCTGCTGCACTGGGAATTGAGCAACTATAAAAAAGAGTGCGTTCAGCCTGCACAATTGCTAAATGCCATCCAAATATTTGCGGGAAAATAATAATAGAAAACGTTTAGCATTTACGAAGAGAAAATATTATTTTCTTTGCGTGCAGATAGCTGTTCGCGTGAACGTGACAGTGTTTTACATCTGAACGGGGAGAAGAAAAATACAAGCCCACATGTAAACACGTGCGTTTAAAATAGTTTTCCCTTTGAGTGTTCACTGATCACACTTCTAATTGATATGTCAGCCGGTAACATCGTAAGGCCCCCTTCACACTCTCCACTCTAGCGAATGGTGAATGTTTGATATACCAGATACTTCATCTAAATACCCTCAGATTGTTACGCGGAAAACTAACATCGTATTGTGTTGAGTGTGCAAAAAAAAAAATCGAAAACAACAAACGCTCAAGATACACCACTTTCGCGGATATGTACATGTACATATCAGCTTGTTGTAATCTATGTTTTCGTTATGTATATTTCTATCTCTCCGGTGGTTTTGTGGGGATTGTTTCACTTTCAAGACTGTTGAAGTCCGTCGATATGGTAGTCCACCATGTTCTGTGGTTTTGTTGTTGTTTCTCTCTTTTTGCATGTCTTTGGCGTTTTTTCATGCCTGACCAATGTCATGGCACACAGGCTGAGGCTAGCATCTAGCCGGAAATCAAACGCAAAAGAGAGATAAATTGTATTGTTGGTTTAGACAAAGTAGTTTGAAAGACAAAAGATTAGTACCTACGTAACCATAACCAGGCTATCAGGCATCAGTTTTTCTTTTTTTTTCATGTGGCATTATGCTGGTTGAAGCTTTGGGAAATAATAATTAGCCTGGGAAACTATTTTTCGTTTTTTTGTTTACTTTTATTTAATGTGAGAAACTTTGATTTTATGTTTTTTCCTTTTTTTTGGCAGTTCTATTTGGTCGTTGATTTTAATAGCTTTCGATTATACCGTTTAGTATTTTTTCATGTTAATTTGCATTCAAAGATAATGGAAGATACCTGTAGTTTTGTTGACTTATTTCTTTTACCAAATATAGAAGACATTTTTTATAAAGCTTACTTGCTATGAATTAAATTAAGTGTGGAGAAGATAATCCAGCGTCAAGGAATCCATAAGGTATTTTAGTTCAGATTTAAGAACTCGACGTTATCGAACGTATTCTGATCTTAACATCATCTACTCTGAACCTGTTCTAAGGCCTTTGAAATATTTTTAAAACAAACTTGAGCACATTGTTGTCACTTAATATAATTTGACATAAAGGTAAAATTAAATTAATTGATATAAAACTTAAGAAACAGTATAAACTTGTCATTTAAGAGCTTTTTCTGCCATTTATTTGGTTTTCTTTGTAATAATATAGGTATTTTATTTCATACTATTTCCCATATACCTTCTGTCAAATAACCCGTCGATTGTGTTTTGTTCAAGATAATGCTCAGCTAATTTATGCTAAATTTCTAGAGCGCGCTCTGATCATGTTCTGAACCGAGAAAAGACACACAAAAGTTGAGCTCTGAACCCTCTGAAGGAAAAGAGAAACAAAACTCATGCTCGGTTGGACTGAAATGAGGACTTGCAGTTGTAATAATGCCATTTCATCTGCAAATAAAAGTAAAATATAATAGACACAAAACGAATTCAGAATAACCCAAATTTAAAAAAATATATTAAACAGTCAAACTAGGTTTAATTTGACATTTGTAAGTTCGGGTTTTACTAATGGCTATAACTTTATTAATAGAAAATCTAAAATGAAAATAGGTTTATAATAAACTTGGCTATCTGTCGTTTTCTAACTGCAAAATACCGTCGTTGTCAGACGTAAAAGTGCCAGAGCGATTCAGAATGGAATACCTTATGCTTATGGAAACTTAACATGCTTAACGAAAATTATCGACATATTTCTAACAACATGACGAATAACTATAATAGCCATGCCTATTTGCCATATTTTTCTACTGTCAAATAAGCATTGGTCATTTCTATTACAGTTTAAATTTTAATTGTTATATTTTTAAGAGCAAAAGATTTCAAAATCTGCTTAAATTTGATGGGATTGTGATATAAGTAGTTAAAATTTTGATTCAATTACAAATGAAAAGGCAAATCGCTGCATTTTTTTTAAAAGCAACATTCGTTAATGGTTCCCTATTATTTGTTCGCATGTCTCTTCTTTTCATGTATGTATGTATATGTATATACTACATTTAAGTGTTCACACTGCCATCATAATGACAGCAATGATACTTAATATTTAGAAAACTGTTATTGGTGAATCCTTACAAACAAAAAAGGAGAAAACACAAGTAATGCGTTCCCATTTTATCATTCATCAACCCCAAATCAGATTTACATACATAATTACATATAAAACTCAGCACAATTTTACATGCACTAATTTTCAAAATACATAAGCTAATGCAATTTGACACTTAATTTGCGGTTACTTTGTGCGGTTAGAGAATCAGAGAAAATTCATTCATTATTTCGTGACATATGAGAATGAGGTGTCTTCCAATTCCAAATGCGAATGACCTCGTTCGCCGAATGACAATATCAGTATTTGTATTTAAACGAAAGCAGAGATTTAGCGGTTATGATAGTAATTATCAACGTGGTTTTGTAGAAAGTTTGGATTTTTGCTATCAAGGTGGCAAGGTATTGGTGAATTTTTAAGTAAAATTGAGAAAAAATTGTGCCAAGAGTGCATATTATTTCAAAAATCACAATAATTTTTCTTTCATTTTTGACAGATCGTTGTTTATGTTCCTACCACATAAGGTAGAATACAATCTGTCAAAACACCAAAGTGTAAAGTTACTAAAATAAAAAAACAAATGTGCATATTTGGCATTCGATTATTCAATTTACAATAATAAAGATACTAGTCTAGTAACCTGATTTGCCTTGAATATAATCTTAAATACAAAATAAGTGCATTAATAATTTCCATGAAAGTTTAAAAACTTTCAAAAGCTGACGTCAATCTTTTCTTCAGTGTCTACGTGTTCATATTAAACTAGGTCGTGTTCAACACCCTATGACATTGAAAACAGCTACCATATTTGTATTTAACCAGCCGCAACAACTGGAAATATTCTTTAACTGGTTTCTTTCCATTTAAGTGCACTTGTTTCCCATTGAAAACGTGAACAATTTATAAGACGTCTTCGAGTAACCGTGTTCTATCATTGTCGCACTATCGAGTTTCATATAGCCAGCGATCAATTAGATTCATGGTTAATAAATCTTTATAATAATTGTAAATTAATGCCTTCGCCAAACGAAAATGGGTATGGGTGCATTGCATTAACATAATACAATGAACACTGTCTAAACGACACGCTGTCTTAAATGTCAAACACCATAGAGGTTGCATTATTTATTAGATTCGAACAAAAAACCTACCTCTTACCTGATCAAATAAGTACATATAAGCTCAAATGAATTATTGTTTCTGATGACAACTGGCATTATTGCAATCTAAAGAGAATTAAACAAAAAAAATATGACCAAGTGAAACTGCAATTGCAACGGCTACCGACACGTATGTCAACTTTTACTGTCCCAAAAGAGTACGCAAAAATAATCGCTCAAAACTATAAGCGGGAGAAAAAAATCAACAAGAAGCTCTTGGTGGAGTGCGTTGTGCGCTGGCGCAATCAGGTGGAATATATGAATCAGGCGGTCAAAGACACCAACCACACTACTTGTTACAAAGAATAAATCAAAAAAACAAGTCTCCAATCCAAAAACAAAACTTATTTTGCACATATGACACTTTTTCCAGTTTTCGATACCGCAATCTCTACTCCTAGAGATGTGCAGTATCGGCCACCACTAATAGAGTTGCCGGCAGCGCCACCACACCGACCGGTGTTATTGTGTAGATCGCATACACACTTTACAAAACAAGTCGCGTGTGTTGCATGTTTATCAAAGTGAGCACAATTTCGAAGATGACAACTTTCCATCTTTTTTGTGGATGTTAATTTTTTTCTTTGGTGATTTTCAAGATCAATGATGTTAGCAGCATGTTTAGTTGTTTTTTTATAAGTAACTTTTTTTACAAAGATTCGTGGTGCTGTTTTTTATCGCCAGTTATCTTACTGAATCTAAACACGATGCGCACGAACATGGCGACATTTGTGCAATTACGATTGGATACGATGCGACGACTTGTTGCATCTAGAGACAGCAGAATTGGGGAGGAAATGAATGTTGCATTGCATTTGGTAAGAAATATATACATCGATAACTTACTTATCGATGAGCGCGATTATAGAGAGAATGAGTAGAGTGCTGATAGAAGAAACCAATCGTAATATTCCACTCTTACTTTCATATTAAAATAAATCTGGTTTCAGTCTATCTAGATTGAGCTAGTGGCAGTAATATAAATAGAATCTATACAATATACAAATCGAGGATTGCAATGAAGCTGATATACAGTTATAAATTATTGATCCTATAGATTTACTCTAAGACATTCTGTGTAAGTGCAAGCAATATTATAGCTTCATTCAATCAATCAGCAGGTATATTATTTATTATTCTCTTTTCTTTTGACAAACAGTTTAAGGCTTTTGCTATTATATTGCTGAAGAACCAGAGAAGATTTAGGGAGAATATTATCATTTGATGCCCTAATGAGCTACTTCGACGTATTTGGAGATAAGGTCATTGGGACAGTTCAATGCAAGTCAGGGTATTGAAATAGAGATGGTGGCGGATGAGCTTTTAATGGGCCAACGGCAGCGCTCATATCCCCGAAGCGGGACAACGACCTTCGGATCTGCACGTGGAATGTTAAAACTCTTAACAAACCACGTGCAGCCAAACAAATAGTGGAAGCCCTAGACTGCTACAGAGCAGGAATTACTGCCATCCAGGAAGTGCGATGGGATGGGCCGGGCAAAAGGAGGATGAAAAACTAAGATGTGTACTACAGTGATTGTGGAAGAACACCACAGCGTTTATTTGGGTGCGGATTCGTCATAAGCGGCAGACTTAGTCAAGAAGTCTTGGGCTTTCGACAAGTAAGTGAGCGACTTCTGAAAATCCCTATCAAGGCTAAATTCGCCAACATTACCCTAATATACGCTCATGTCCCCACAGAGAACAAAGGTCAGTCAGGTACCAATGATGACTTCTACGAGCTCCTCGACAAAACCTATGAGCAATGCATTAAATACGATGTTAAGGTAAATAAGGTAAAGAGAAAATCTTTGGTAGGACTGTAGGAAAACATAGCCTACACGACACAACGTCTGCACACGGACTAAGACTTTATGTGCCGCTGCGAAGTCAATTTCGCAGCGGCACATAACGTCACCATTGCAAGCACACGGTTTCCTCATCTTGATATACACAAAGGAACTTGGCGATAACCAAATCAAAAAACCGTCGACCAGATCGATCACGTTGCAATTAATGCAAGACACGCCTCCAGTATCTTAGATATTCGCACCTTACAGATAAGATTTAGGGAGAATATTATCATCTGATGATGACAGTTGTCAAGAATTTAATATTTTTGTAACCATAATTTTAATATTTAATGTCAGTACAAAATCTAGTTCAATTCGAATACATTAAGACCTAGATTATATTACTATTGTTTGCGGTTGTTTCTTCATTTTTCTTCTTGTCGCAAATGGTCAGACATGTAGAAAAGAAGGGACGATAAAGTAACGTAGTTAGAAGAGAATAAATATTTTAAGAAATTTCTACATTTGAGCTTTGATGAAGCAACAAGAAAATAAAGGAGAGTGTTATCATCTCAATGATTTCAATTCTTCAATTCATCTACAAGCTAAAGTGACAAAGAATTTTATATATTCCCAATAATGATTTCTATATTTTTATTATAATCTATTACATAAAATGAAAAAGACTAGAGTATAAACTAACAATTTAACTTGTTCTTTTTACATTTTTTCAACCGCGTCGCATGAAATAAAATTGATGAATAATGATAAAATCAGTCGTCAGTTTATAGCACATACAAAATGTTGGACATAACATTCATTATGCTTTATTTGTTTTATTGTACCAAAAATCTTACTTTTCTAATCTATAAGAAGACCTCTTAAATTATTCTATTTTCATCGAATCAAGAGTGCTAATTTATCAAATCTTCACAAAACATATCAAAATAAAATCAAAAAAGATTTATCTTAATTAATCATTTTCATTTCTTTTAAAATGATGAAAAAGGCAATGTTCAACTAACAATGTTCTAACACTCACACTCTACAGTGAAAAGATCGGTCATCACCGAACCTACAATGTGTTATTACCTTAATCAGAACACAATTCGTTATGACTTAATTTGGATTGTATGATATAAATCAGTAATAGAGTGGTTCATTGTTCATCATCTCCTCTTTCTTTGCGTCATGTCACTTTGAAGAGTTCTAGTATAGAATCAATCAGCCAGACATTTTATTTCTATAATTAAGTGTAACCATACCCTATTGCTTTGTACATTTATGTAATATACGTTGTGAATAGAGAAACGATTATTGGGAAGATCGTGATATTTTCAATAAATAGTCTACGTAGGTGTACCGTTACCAAAAGAACTGAATTAAAATTGATTATAAGCAAAGTTTAGATTAGTACGTCTTTCTTCTTCTTCTTCTTCTTCTTCTTTCTAATTCCAACTTTCTGTGTATTGATTAGCAGTGATTGTGGCCGACTAGATTTATGTATAATTTATTAGAATTCACCAAATTTTAAATGTGGTTCGCTACTGAGTTTCCGGTCTATTTACTTGCCAAAGTGATTTCACCACATAGTAGTCAGAGAACTGGTGAACGTTTTTGAAATGGCATTAGTGAATGAAAAATTTATGAACTGCCTCGTAAAACTTGAGTTAAGGATCAATAAAATCAGCATCTGGGAGTTATCAGCTGGGGCTTTTGGCGTGGCTAAGCCCTAAAGACGTCAAAAAATTAAGCAGTGACGTTATTAGTGCAAAGCTAAATTTTTGTATATGAACAGTTGATATAATTATATCTATAGTATTTTTATTGCCAGACATTTTGGTCGGGGCAAAAATGGTGCCAGACGCCGCCTTCAAACCTGGTGCTACAAAATAATAACGCATTCCTATGGAGCGATTAAATACAAGCATTTTTTAATAAAACGAAAATGACGACCTATCCATGTCAAATCCACCACACTTTTCAGTTTAAGAAAAAAATGTCATTAAATCCGATCTTGTGTTGTACTGGTGAGTAAAAGTGTTTCTTCGAATTTAAGTCGTTTCAATTTATTTTGTTGTAAACTGGCTACATACAGTCCGATTCGGTTTCTCCTTTGAAATCGCTTAATGACTTTTGCATAATTGTACTCAAAAGTATCAAAATAAAATCCAAATAATAATAATTATTATTATTACATAATGAAGAAAGTACTTTTGTCCAGAATTCGCAAAATAAAACTGCAATTTCTCCAATCTCCACCACAAAATTCCCATCCACATAACCACAACGGGACAATAACATTCGAATTCGAATCGTTTTAGAGATTTTGATGAAGGTGCAATTAAACGCCTCCCACAATCATACAGCACCTAGTAAATGGCAATTACCAAAGATTACAGATGAGCTGAAGGCGTCCTAAAAAAAAACTTATAATTACCATCATTTTACCACCCCATGGGTATATAACTGATTTATCTTGGTTAGAAAATAAAAAAATACTAGATTTTTAGATACTCTTCCAACTGCTTCTGGCAAACTTTCAATTGCGATGCTACACGTTAGCTGAATGAACAACTTTGGCTAGACGATTTCGTTGATTTACGGAAAGAGCGATGGCGTGCGTTTCGTGTTCACACAAAACCGCTGTATAGTTTCGTGAGTCATAAAAATGACAAGCCAGTTAATAACAGAATGGTATTTGCAGTTTATAGTTTTTTTTTGGGACTGGGCTGGACTGTGTTAATGGTTAGTGGATTAAAAAAAATTATTTTAATTTCAGTCTTCGGGTATGACAAAACAGGGACAATTCGTTTGTCATGTTTCCAATAATACTTCAAACATGAAATGAATTGGAATAGAAAAATTACGCCGAAAATTTTATATTTCGTAAGAAAACCATGGCAAATTCTTCTGTTTCTTTTTTTTGACTTTTTAAAGAGAGTAAGACAAAGATATGATGCCTTTTGCGAAAATACATTAATTGAGGGCAGCTCAGCTGTCAAAAATATTTTAAATGTCAAAAGATGATTAATCTGATTTGTAATTCCCACAACTTTTTTGACTGTTGTCAAAGAGCGTATTTTATTTTTCTATATAAATAAAAGGATCAATTTCTAAAATGATTTTAAGCTACTTGAAAACTGAATTTCCGTGAAAAAGAAAACATTGCTTACCGATTGACATTTACAACATTCATTTTCTTCTTTATATGATTTAGGTACATATAAGTCAATCGTTTTTTAAATCGAATTTTTAACTGCTATTAGGTTTAGAGTTTATCATTCCTCGCAGGCCGATTGATCAATTAGACAAAAACACATTCGATTCCCATAACATTCAATGCAATTGCAGTTAACTTAACTTTCTTTCCTATCCAATAAACAGTGTTAATTGAACACTTAAATTAATGTAAATTGAGGTAAATAAAAAAAGGAATGTCAGATAATCCACATTTGGTGGGAACCCAAACCTAGCTGTCATGGTAGCTTTCCCACGCGGCAGGGTGTCACTTGTTGGTAAATTGAACTTACACATTTCAACTGGGATTTTATCAAAACATTTACATGCATTTTATATGGGCATCGTTTTCATCGTCATTTGTTTTTTTTTTTTAAGTATTTAAAACTCAAAAAATGATTTCTTACCTGAAAATAGAAAAAGAAAATAATCACGTTAGAGTAATCAACAATTGAAATGCAAATCGTGTTTGAATTAAAAGTGTTAACTTAATTTAAATAAAATAGTATTATTTTAATGGAAGAATTTTTATTTCTGTGAACTGACTGACATTTCAGTGATTATCCATATAAATAAAAACAGAAACGGTAAATTTGTTTAAGTTACGTGCTTCCAGATCACAGAATACTACCTGACACTCTCATTTATAATGTATATGGTGTTACTTTAATTGATTCATGATCGATTATAAAATACAATTCACCACACTTAAAGGTGAGGGTGAATAAACGTGATTTGAATTGAAATCACAATGAGGTGCTGAAAATAAAAACAAACTACACTAGTTTATCTATTCTATTCCTTAAAGGGACACATGCAAAGAGTGGAGTGTTTCGTGATAAGGAATATATGAACAATTGTCACAATTTTCATGGTTGGAATATTTATTCGAAAATGAATGTGAATCTCAGATATGTCGTACTACAACTACTGTAAATGTGATTTTAATTTGTTTTTCGAAAACTCTTAATTTAAAATGCCTCATAATGCCGATAATGTATTATGTTAAGGTTTTTGATGGTCGCGCAAAGAATATTTTTTTGAACTTTGCTGAGGGAGATGAGTCCTGTGTATTTGATTTCGTCAAAAAACGTCTAGAAAAAATATCAAGGTTTTCTAAGAAATAAACGATAAAAAGATTCCCCTTTACTTCTTTGAGAAAGAAAACGCTAGAGATTGAATAAAAATAAGAACTTTTAAAAGTGAAAATAATTACCAATTACTTTTTTAGAGGTAATGGAACTTTTTTTTTTATTAATTTGTTAGAATTTTGCAAATTTCTTTGTCATGAAATAGTGCAGTTTTTATGAAATTAAGGAAAATATTCGAGATAGTTAAGATCATGGCAAACATCAGCGTACGTGTCTACCAAAAGAAGAAATAAGAACCAACCGAAAAAAAGAATCATGTGAGCTAGGTGTAAGCTTCGAAGAATCATTTTTCTGATGGAGATTCATGTTTCGAATCACCTGATTGTTTTGTGACAGAGAGTGAACCAAATCCTTGCACAGCTTACGTTCGAGGTTGCACCCCTTACTGATTTATTGCTATATAAAACTCAAAAGGTAACAATGTCTGCCAAAACGTACTACATTTGGCCGCCCAGCTGATAACGTGATCAGCTGTTTTTAAAATTTACTCTACGATATCAAAGTATAACAGAAATGTTGTGCTAGCTTGGTGTAGTTTTCGAAATCAAATGTTTTATTTATCAGATGTTATTTAAAATGAATTACAACAACAAAACTATTATTTAGAAATGCGACCTCGGATTGGAAAGTTTCGGTCAGTTTTGACATTAGCTGCCGTTTGCTACCGACCATAACCTATAGTTAGCCCTTAAGTGAATTCACTTTCAGTGCGATATGGGCTTAAATCTGTTACTTAACACACACATTATAGAAAAATAAATGACATTTTGAAAAAAAAACAAGTTGTAGAATTATTCTAGTAGATACTGATGATATAATTTATGATATTTCGTAAGTACTGGTGGTGACTTCTGAAGAAGCCAAATTTAACAGATTCCTTCAAAATAAAACCTGCGTTCTATAATCGACCAACGATCGAGAACATGATTTTTAGTGTGCTCAATCACTACTATACAATACTGCACAAATGTCATCTGATAATTTTCGAATTAAAATTAATTTGTGGATCTTCAAATAAATGCAGATAGAAACCAGGATTCCAAGTTGTTTTTGTATTATGTCACACACGAGAACGCAAAACAAACATTTATGAAAAGACAAGCGACATGATAAGAACACCGAAAGGAAAGTGACACATTTGATATAAATACGTATTTCTGTCATTTTTTTGTATCATAGAGGCAAGACGTATTTAATGCAATCTAAACTGAACTTAAGACCAGATCCAGATCAGTACTTAGATTTACCAAAAAACAATTAAAAAGTTTCTGTTGTCAATTATAGTTTTACCTCAACTTTTTCTTCCAAGTAATTTTACACCAACTTAGGTTCTTAAATAAACACTTTTCTGTCATGCTTTCACTTTTTGCCGAAATGTATTTTTCGCTTAAAACTACCGATATCTTCGAAAGTAGAACCCGCACGATTAAACACTCCAAACGACGTAGACCCTACGAGCTAGAATTTCGCGATTTCTTATCTTGCTATCAAATCAGCGGAAATGGACAACAATATGGTTTCAAATCAGTTTCTTGAACGAGACTTTTTTTTGTATTTCGTGCAATAAAAGCACAGAAGTTTAAATGCATCCTTGATATGAAATCTTATCACCATAGAACATCACAAGTACCTGTGAAGTGTCATTACTTGAAGAATATAAGAGCCTTACCTACCCACTTCTTCCAACGATAAGAACCTCCACCTACCATCATTCGTGTGATAACTGCGAATTTTATTACAAAAAAAAAACATGATAAGCAATAGAATTCAGAAAAAAAATAGACTTTATCGAACATCATAAAACAAAAAGGTAGATTTGTAGAAAATTCCCCTTTTTTTACAAAACTCAACACAAACAATCTTTTACATATCTTTACTGTGGTGGATTTGCAATTTAATTGCACTGATAATATTGATTTGCAAGAATGTATTTCCCAGAATTGTTACATAAAAATAAAAAATATAAATTAATAATGGAAATGCCAACGTCCAATTAAAAATAAGTTTTCAAAACACCAATGACATTCAAGCTATATAACTAATGATCAACTGTCACGCAATTGTAAAATAAAAACTCAGATGAAACAATGATCATGTGTTAAAATTAAGCTGAAGATCAATTGAACTTAGTATAAAAATAAATCTTATTTCATATGATGATTTCATGATAATTTTAAAAGTATGTATTTCCTTCATAAATTGACTGAAAAAAATGTTGTAAAACGAAAAATATTATTTTGATTGTTGATCACACTGATTGGTTATAAGCAGAAGCAACTGTCAAGCAGCTGCTGTCATTTATTGCAAACCATAATGACCTATAAAACGATCGTGCTCAACTCATGTCAACTTGGTTTAGAGTGCGCGAAACACACAGCGAGAAGAAGATAAAATTAGCTTTTTACAGTTTGTGCTCACTTAACTTTACAGTTAACACCGATGAACATGATCAGAGGAATTTTGTAGTAAATTCGATCAGCAGCTAACTTTGATTGACTAATTGAAGTTTTCTCAACAAAACGAATATGAAAAAAAAACTGACCATCACTGTCATAAACTGCTAAGCAGACAGATGTGTTGACAGTTCTTGTTACGAAATTTTCTGCTCTCTGAATGTCAGACGAAAAACCACAAAAGTCATGACAACCAACCGAATTGGCTGAATTCAAGGATTTGACAAGACCACAGTGAAATATTTGGGCCATCACAACAATGGATCGTTTTGGCGGGAATGAATAAAAATAATTCTTAAAGAAACCAACACTGTTTCAGCGACCGCTCTTTAAATAAATCTAATTAAGCTGTCTGCTGTCAAATGATCGTGTCGAGAATCTGTTGGCCATAAATGCTTGCAAATCGCTAAACTGCGGAGTTCTCTTTGGCGGAACATAATGGCGCTACTGTTGGTTCCGCAGAAGATCTTCTCACGACATAAGATAGTTAGTAGGCAAGA